>BMAU01017193.1:482500-1815000 GCA_019973935.1 Trichonephila clavipes | reverse complement strand
AGTATAGCTTCCAGTATTTCCAAATGTATATGTAGTTCAATGAATATAAAAATAAATGCCAAATATTTATTTTAAGCCAAGTATTCGTGTTAAGATCGTTGTAGAATTTAACGTTCGTGTATTTAAATAATGCCATTACTATTCCGGTACTTATGATTTTGCTTTAAATTCCGATTCTATAAATATGATAATTTTGTCACTTTTTCATATAGTACTATAGATATATAAATTATAAAAAGCATTTTTTACTTACCTTTTACAATTATGAAACATAATTACGTTTTTAATCCCAAAGGACCTTAGTTCTATGTACCTCAAAAATATATATCAGCCATTAACCGATGATTATATGAATTGTTTTTAGTTATTGATATCTAAATCATAACGTTAGGTTTGTGATTGAATTCAAAAACATTCTTATTGCCCTCCCTTCTTGATTTAATAAGAATGAGACACTTAAATTTCTGAAAAGGAAGTATATTTACATTTAATGCTCCTTCACCTCACCCTTGAGAGTCAGTTTCGAAAAAATACTATTTTTTCGGATCTCTTATGTCAAAAAGAAACGTGCTTGCTGAATTTAAAGTCTTTAGGTCTAATAGTTCTGGATATCTCTGTATGAGTGTGTGAGTGAATCACAGTGTGAGAGGTAGTCACTTTTCTCCTACATATAGATATATATAAACTAAACCTGTGACGAATCTATACGGAACTTTATCACTAACCTTCTGAGTCGACCTTTTTAGGGAAATTTAATTCCCTACCTATTTCCAATCAACTCCAAAAAGCGGACGGGATTCCTTGTTATGCAGATTAGATTAAGTATTTAAGTCAAACGAAATAGTAAAGTTAGAGCAGTAGGAGATAGAGATTGAAGCAGAAAGTTATCGTGGATTTAAATTGAAGATTTCTTGTTAGAGATATTTAATCTCAAGAATTGAGATTCCGAGTGGTAAATATTGATTTGTGTTTAAAGTCTCATTAAAGTTTTAGGAGTGAGATTAAAGTTAAATGTTCAATAAGAACATTATTAAATATAATTCTGGGATCTCTTATCGTGGTAATTTCTGCGTGATCGTTATTTAATAAATTAATTAATTGGATCATTAATTGGTTAAGTTGGTTTAAGGGATATTACTTTTAAAACCTCATAATACTAGTAGACAAATTTGTTAATAAGTCTTTGATTCTATTTGGATAAGATAACCAAATAAAGAAAGTTGTTTATAAAAATGGCTACTGGTTCTTACATGACTCCTATTTATTCTCGTTCTCAAAGTGAGGTCCTAGGAGACCTTCACAAACCGTTCTCGGTCAACTATATTCAATATGAGATAAAATCGGTTTTCTTTATTCAAAACGTACAACTTTTATCTTCAAATGAAAAACTAAGTTATCTCTTTTCAGATAAAGATATGTGATACATGAATTTAACATAGCGGCTTTATTGTATATATTTTTATGTTTGAATATATTTTTGTCCTCTTGATTATATGAATTTCTGTAACATATTGCACCCATCTTATTACTGTCGGTTTTTTACTAATTTAGAGAATCATTAAATTTGTAAGAAATAGCTTTTTACCAAATCCAAAACATTTCCATGAAATAAAGAAAAAGTAATAGTAAATTCCATTTTTTCAAAAAGAAATTTACACGACATTTAAACAATGCTCTTATTATTAATTACCAATTTCAGGATAAGAAAAAAACTCCATTTGAAAAACGGAACTCAATTAACATGAAATGTGCTCTTAAACTAACCTCAAAATAAATATTCTGCTAATAGAAAATAGTGAGAAGTCTCTATTCTTCTCACGTGGTCATCAAAATATTGAATCATTTTCTTTTTTTTCTTTCTTAATTTCCTTAGAGGAAAGATGTGCCATACATGTGTGATATTCTCCAGGAAAATATTTTGTGCTCTATTAATAAAGTATATAAATATTAGATCCCATAAAATCCTGAAAGAATGCTAATACCTCGTACAACCAGAAAACATCTTGAATTTAGAAGGGGAGTTATGAGAGAGTATTTATTAACCTTGCACTATAAACAAACACAAAAGCTATTGGCGAAGGTCCTCGTAATTTTGAGTCAAGTGACCACAGTCAAGTGATGAAGACGACTCCTGGCTAGCACCCTCTCTCCAAGCTGCCACATCTCGGCAATGAGAGAAATTTCAGCGACGACAGATTTACCGTGCATCTGTCTCACTACAAGACGGGTCTTCAAATGTACTAGGGCTCGAACTCATGGCACTCCAGTCACGAGTCCAAAAATGGTAAAATGTCTCGTAACCACAACCGCTACCACTGCCACAAGGAGAGTTATGATGAATATTGAAAGAAAAATATTTTTAAGCCTAATTATTTATCTTGAAGGTCCAGTGGTCAAGAGGTGCGTGTCGCACTTCCACACCACAGGTCCGAGTTCTATTCCCGGGCTGGGCAAGGTTGACTCAACCTTTCATCCCTACTGCAGTGGGTCGATAAATGAGTACCAAGCTTGCTTAGGAACTTAAACACTGGGGTTTCACTTCAGACTGACCAACTGATCGGGACATCTGCTCATGCACCTCAGCGCCCAATGGTCACGTATACTGGGATGGGAACAGTAGGCTCTGGCCCTCATGGGCTGTTGCGCCACTGAGTTTGTGAGTTGAGTTCTAATTATCTTGAAAACATCCCCTTCCGAAGCTGATATTTATGCAAATGTGCAAAACATAAAAAAAATGAAATGAGAATCTGAAGGAAGTATAAACTGATTGAAGGAAGTATAAACTGATTAAGCAAGGGGAGAACCTGTGCTGAAATAATACATATTTATCATAACGAAAGTAAATTTGACAAAAGCGATGAACATGATACGTTTGAATTAAAAAGAAAATATTCAAATATATGACCTAAAGAACTCCATCAAGGAAATATGCAGCTGTAAGTGTAGCACAAGACACACCTCGCCATGTCAAAAAGACACAAGCAAGAAAAAGCTCAACATGCTCTATTTGAACATCATCAAAGTACAATAAAACTACAAAAACATGAACAGAATATGACAGTTTTGCTTGAAAATAACACTACTATAATGTTAGCGAAAAGTGTCTGTGATTTGTGTCCTTTATTAAAGTCATGCACAAATGAAACTTCCTAGTTCTGATTGATATTTTTTCCACAAATCATCAAAGAAAATTTTAAACGTCCTTAAGATATCCGACTACGTTCGGAACAGGGATTTTAAAAAAGCGCATAAATGGACAATTTTCATGATATTTAGTGTCGCTTAGATTAGAGTATATGTATAAAATTGTTTTAAGGGCATTTTGACAAAAAAATTATTTAAATACAATATTTTGACAAAAAATTAAATTAGAATAATCTTTTTTTCAAAATGCTCTCCTTTTATAAAAAAAATGCTTCTAAAATAATAATATTTCGCTTATATAAATAAAGACTACTCCAGAGAGTCTAAACTAGGATTTTTGAAAAATTCACATTATTTTCAGAGTTACAACCCATTGAAATAATTATCGGCGTTTTTTTCTTAAAATTTCCTTCCTCTGTTGTCGTAAAACATGGATAAACCCACTTCTAAGTTATATATTTAAAAAATTCCAGTTGAGCCTCTGTACAAAGGTCTGAGCTATATACTGCAGTGTTTCTCAAACTGTGGGGCGTGCCCCCCTTGGGGTGCGTGATAACCCTACAAGGGGGGCGCGAGTATATCGAAAAGTCGAAAAGAATATAATAAAAAAAATCAATTTACTAAAAGGAAGCAAAACACAAAATGCATTTCGACATAATAAAAAGTAAAATACACATTTACACAGATATAATACACTTATAAATGTATCAGTACTGTGCAATGTATTTCATAATTAATTTAACGGTACTAAGTGAAGAACCAGTTTAATAATCACCAGTGACCCTATGGGCATGTCATAAAATTATGTAGAATATTTAACATTGGTCTTGATAATTTGTAATTTTTTAAATTAAATTACAAATTATCAAGACAAGTATATAATGATAATTTATAATTAAAGTCGATATGTAGCTTTACGTCAAATTATATTATTGAATTCGATTATAATGTTATTGTTTTGAGGAGGGCGCGATGAAAATTATGATTGAAAATTGGGTCGCAAGTATAGAAAGTTTGAGAAGCACTGATATACAGGCAAAATATTATTATAATAGAAGCATTTTTCACAAAAGAAGAATAATTTGAAAATGGGTCATTCTATGTTCATTTTTTGTCAAAATATTGTACTTAAATAATTTTTTATTGTAATACTATTCTTAAAACAATTTTATATACATTTTCTAATTTAAGTGACACTAAATATCATAAATATTATCCGCTTATACGCTTTTGCAAAAATCATGATTCCGAACGTAGTTGGATACTTAAAAGTAGGTAAGTATACTTTCTTTTAATTAAGTTATTCACTGTAATTATGATTTTTATCGTGTACTATAAAAAATTAGAAAAAAGAAAGATTAGGGTGACTCAGTCCCACCGCACGACCATTAACGTCCGTATCGAGTGCGCGCCTGCTCCCGGGTTACAAGTTCTACGTTTTAAAAGAAACGCAAATAACATCAGGTCATCAAACAGAAAGAAACAAAACAAAATAAAAATCCCACAGTTAGTAGTCTTATCGAAAGATGATGGATTCCAGCACATTCAAAATTCACCAAACCGCCAAAAGTCTACACGAAGTGGCCTCTTTCAGAATTACGCGGAAGAGGGCGGATCTGCAATTTCCAACCCCATCGACACGAACTTGATCAATCACGAGATTCTTCGTGGCTGGTCTTTTCAATCAAGCACTCACTCTGTGTCCGCGCCTCTATGCCTGAAAGATTGCATTGTGCGCTTCACAATGACGCTTGTGTTCTCTGGGCATTAGAGATAGACCGCTCCAGTTACTAAGATGGACGAGATGGATCAGCAATCATTAACTTGCTTTCCACCGACCTCATTTGTAGCCGTCTTCCTTCATAAGTGCCTTTCACTTCTTGAGTTAATTGCCATTTTTGATTTGGTCATCAAGTTGGAGAAGGTTTAATTAGTAGTAGATCTAACAGTAGGCTTTCTTATTTTTTGGGATTTATTCTGATCATATGAGTCCGGTAAAATATCCATTGTTTTTACAATTTCCTAGCAAATCTAAGAGTAGATTGAATTGTATTGAGGTTGAATTACCCTAAAATAGGAAACGAGGCATAGCAATGCAAAATTAATATGAAATTATTAAAATTTTGAATTATAGTCATTGTAATAACTGCGCGAGGGCTGTTGGCGATGGACTTTGTAAGTTTGAGTCACAGTCAAATGACTAAAATGACATCTGAACTGGTAAATTTACAGGGTACTTACGTATTATAACGTCGACTAATTTCACTAAATCAAAAAATGACGACGATTCAAAAAATGTCGCCAAAGGCTGTCATCGTTATTATAACTATGTTCAAGTGTGCGTGACCACTATTTCCACTATTGGCACCACATCGTGGCGTTTGGCGATGTCTTTTGGTTTGACGATATCTGTCGACAGTATAATACGTAAGTGCCATTTCTATCGATATTAATATTACAGTAAATTTAATTATAGAGATATAATTGCTTAATATATTAGCATAATATTAAAAAAAATTCGATGTTCAGGTCTATTTTAGTAAACACAAAACATGAACACTCACGGCTCAATTTTAAGTAGTCGATCATTAAACATCTTGGCTGTAGCCACTCAGTAGTGCTGGTTTATTCGCTGAGCGCTTAGGATAGGCACCTAGGTGCTGGACTTAACCAGATGTTTTGGTTATAATTTTCGATCCGCGAGTGTCAAGGGAGCCTGTAGATCTGCACCCCAGACCCGAAATGAGCTTAAATTGGCACTGCCACTCAGGTTTCATGATTGCTTATAAACTTAAAATTTTATAGATACAATTTCTATAGTAAATAAACACTGAATTTGTATTGAAAATATATTATTTAGCTCCATGACATTTTATATAAAAGTACTAATCGTTGCCCACCGGGTATTTCATGAAATTATACGAACATATACCATTTATATAAATTATTCATATCCAAGTCCCCGCATTAAGAATTCGATTGTATTGAAAAACATTCCAATAACACTCAGCCTTTCATTTAAAAAAAATAAAAAGCAGGACAATTTTTATCGTTTATATATACATCCCGTAACCTATTGGCCTAACGGTGAATATTAGTAGAGGACGGTTGGTCCTTCTTTTATAGGTTCTATCCTTCCTCGAAAAGTGTCCTCCTACTTTTGTCCTCCTTTTCAATATTTTAAAACTGATCTGTTAATCTCTATTCAGATATGAACCAAATATGTTTCCAATGTCGAAGAATGGTCTGAAACGAATATCACAAGAAATAACAGTTTTCAATGATGTTTTTTGACTTCATCGCAAATAAATTGGACGGATATAGGAAATTGTGTTGAGTTTTTATCAAAAGAAATGCCTGATATTAAAATCGAGGACAATTAATTGTCTGTTTGAATAAATTAGAAGGCTAAATGTGTATATTTAAATTCTAATAAATTGGAACAATTGGTAAATCAGCATGCTGAAATTGATAAACGATGGGTGAAAATAATGAACACTTTTTTTCCATGTGATAATTTAGTTATTCTTGTTGAATTTACGCTGTGCTGACATGGAACTAATGCAGAAATTGAAAGACTTTTTTCAGTTTGTAATGATTTTTAGACAAGTGTAAAATCAAGATTGAATGTTGATACATCAACTGTAGCACTTACTGTAAAGATCATGTAAAGGATATTTCTTGCTCTGAAATTTACGATGTATTGGAAATTACGTTGTAACTTTTTCTTAAATTTTTCGCGTGCGTCCTCCTTTTCATTGTAAAAAACTGGTCACCATAATATTAGGTCTCCCCTGTATTGTGAATATTTGGGCCCCAAGTTGGAGCTTACAAAGGATTACAAAATCATAACACAACATAGGCTTTGGGCCCTTAAGAATCTTGTTCCCTACGATGCAGGGTTGTAGGTTAGGCCATTGCTGTAACCCACTCCCTCAAAGGGCATTTCCGCAAAACTGATATTTGATGGATCTGTATTCAACAAAATAAACATAGCAAAATTTCTTATAGTACAAAAACAGAAATCTTTTTATCAGTATGACCCTTGACTCTCAAGATAACCCATTTCCGTAAGGCCCTTTCTTAGTGGACTTCATCTGAGAAAAAGAAGCACGCATACCAAATTTCATTACTGTAGCTCCAGTTGCCTTTGAAGCAAAACTTTCCTTGCCTTGTCACCCAACCGGAATAGTGGTTAGCGACGCTGACTGCGGTGGTGTAGGGACTGGGTTCAAATCCCGGAGAAGACATGGATGTTTGTAAATGTATAGAGCCTTTGCGGCATGGGGGTACTCTAAATAGCCGTCGAGCCACAAGTCCTCTCGTGTGATTGGTGGAAGGGGAAGAGAGATGGGAGGCCCCTGACCACTCCGAGGGGTCTTCTCCCTCTAAATTGGGGTGGAACTGAGCAGATCGTACTGTCACCTGCATGGTGCTCAAAGCTAAGTCTAACGACAGGTGTAAAAAGTCCAGCACTTAACCGCGATAAATTTCGCGAACCTCGATCTCACTTCACCAGGCAAGCATTAGTCACAACAACCACTTACCTTTCAAGCAAAAGCCTTTACGGCTTATCTCTACTCAAAAAAAGGATCATACTTACCAAATTTCAAGTTTGTAGGTCTAATTGTTTTATGTAAAATATTGAATGTGTGTGATTTTCGTTATTTCTATTTTTAAAAAAAAATTTATTCAATCGAATTTTTCTGTAATTTTTGTTGATTTCGATTTCAAATGTTTCAAGATGTCCCCTCCATTAATTTGTATTGAATTTAAATTTGTAAGAAAATTTCAGTTAAAAATAATTTAAGCCTGCATGTAAATCTGTAAGGTTGATACCATTATTACTAAGGTGATTATATTTTTTACACTAAAAAGGAGGAGGAAAAATTTAAGAAAAAATTACAACTTAAATGTGTGAAATGTTTTATTAATTCAAACAAAAATACACTACTTACGCTTACATTCTTTTTAATTATTATCTTAAACGCGCGCGTGTTCTTTTCCATTGAATGATTTTTTGTTTTTTCAACATATCTTTTTCTAATATATTTGAAAGTTCGGGCAAAAAATATCCTTCATACAGAATTTTGCAGTAAGCACTATATCTAAAATATTAACATTAAATTTTGATTTCTCACTAGTCGCTTCGCAAAAATCATTACCAACTGTAAAAAACTCTTTTAACTGCTGCATTATATATAATTCCAGGGCAGCACAACGTAAATTCAACAAGAATAATTACATTTTCATATGGAATGTGTTCATTTCATCCATATTTTACCAATTTCTCAGCATGTTGATTTTCCAATTGTTCTAATTTATTAGAATTTAAATGTACATTGTCTTCTTTCTACTACAGACAATTGTAATCGATTTTAATATCGGGCATTTATTTCGATAAAAACTCAACGTAATTTTTTGTATCTGCCCACTTTACTTGAGACCAAGTCAAAAAATGCCATTGAAAACTGTTATTTCCTATGATATTTGTTTTAGAGCATTCTTTGACATTTTGGAAACATGTTTGTTTCATCTCTGAATACAGAGATCAGCACATCAGTTTTAAAATATTGAAAAGGAGGACATTTTTCGAGGAAGGACAGAACCTATAAAAGGAGAACGGTTGGCCACCTTATTATTACCCGTGAGGACACACAAAATAATCCTAATTCAATTTACCATTCGCACCAAAAATTACAGTGAAAGAAACATAGCATTCCAGTGACGCATTCATGTAAATTTCTCAGTTACGTAATGCTTTCACTTACAGAACTAGACTAACCTTTCACTCCCAAACTTACACCCACAACCTACCCATCCCTAATTGAATTCTTTTATGTAAATACTTTGCATATTTGGCGATTTTTTTTCTTCTGAGGCTCGTTTAAGTGCTGTCACTCGCTGTTAACATGAGTAATTATCTTTGAATAATTGAATGTCTGAGGTATTCATAATATTTTTCGATAGATTTATTAATTATTTCATGACATGTGTATCACAGCTATCGTAATCGTTGTTGAACAAAATGACTGAGATTCCTGACAAAAATTCCAATTCATTTTGGTTTGTTTGCAATGTGTACACAATCCATTATGTAAAAAGTATCGTAAGAAAAGAATTACAAGAATATTCTGCTACGAAACTTATATAAAGAAGTTGTCAACGTTTATAACATATTTCACACACATGTTGTTAAATGGGAAAAATATTTGATTTTATAATTAATCCCATTTGCAAAATATTTGATAATATTTTTAATTTGTTACTAGGAGAGGAACCAACCTTCATTGTACAAATTATACAACTGTTCATACTCATTGCTAAAGTTATAAAACTGTAATTTGCATGTATTATGTAGTTCAATTTATTTGTTCTTTTTTTCTCACAAAATTCGTTTTTGGCGCTCTTCTTCAGTTATATTCATCACTGAAGTAGCAGCATTCAAAATTTCATTAATAAGGTCCTCAGATTCTGATAAATCTGCAGCTGTTGCATCTTCCTGCAAAGTTCAGTATTTAGTTCCGTTGATAGTTTATACGTAAGTCTCTTCGTATGAAGTAACGCCTTAATTCTCATGGAACGATTCCAGTTCAAGCAATCGTTGCGATATTTTTCTGCGAGAACTTGCTATACAGGGTATATCTAAACTCTGCGGCAAAACTTTAAGGGGTGATAGTACACATAAAGACAAACAATAGTAAATAGGAAACTTAGAGTCCCAAACGTCTTCCGAAGGAGATAGGTGCCATTAAAGTTTAGGGTCCAAAATTTCAAATGATTATGAAAAACGGGAAAATGGGTCGATTCGTTAGCGGTTTTCTCTAAAATTGTTCTTTTTGTCAGTATTTGTTTGAAAAATAAATTTTAAAGATAAAGCTCAAAAAAATGTCCATAGACTTTGGAGTAACGAATAACTATTATTTACTGTTATTTTTTGTATCACATTAAATGCTTTCAAAAGCTTAGACTGAAATTTTTGCTCAAAATTTGAATCGTTCGGGGTGGTTAAGTAGCGCAAACTCAACTGTGTTCAGGAGGTAAAATTTGAACTCACCTCCTTCACTGGACATAGTTCAGTTATTCATGATCTTCGATGCTCGGTCGTAGACTAGGCAGCAGCTACTACCCACTATACGTAAAATAAACGAGAGAGGTATGACAAAATTAAATAAAAAAATTATTCATATCAGACATGAGCAATTTCTCCCCGCAAAATGCCCGATTATACAAATCACCCGATTATGCAACACACCCGATTTGCATGCAAAGTGTAGTACACAAGGTTTTAACTGTATGGTGCTAATTGTATATAAGGATGTAAAGTTCTACTGCAAAGTATTCCAGCCAACATAAAGGCTCGTATGTGGTTCCAACATGACGGAGCACCTGCACATTTCAGCGCAGATGTGCGAAGTGCTTTGGATACAGCATATCCAGGGCGATGGATTGGGCGGGATGGTCCAGTTAATTGGCCGGCACGCTCGCCTGACCTCTCCTGCCTAGACTTCTTCCTCTGGGGCTATGTGAAAAGTCTTGTTTACGCAAGCCCCATCGACTCCGACGAGGCCCTGGTTGCGAGGATTGCCGTCGTAGCAGGCGAAATCCAGGAGATGCCCGGAATATTTGCTAGTGTTCGACATTCCCTCCGCCGGTGTTGTGAGGCCTGGAATTTTTTTTGGTGGGCGCTTTTTCGAGCAGTTTTTGTGATTCCGCAAGAAAATCATGCGTGAACCATTTTCTACGTGTCATCATTCATTCAACCTTCATTCATACGCACTACGTTCGTACATCAAATTGTTTCTTTTTATTTTGAGCAGAGAAGATACTCATGTCTATTATGAATATTTATTTTTAATTTTGTCATCCCTCTCTCGTTTACTTAACGTGTAGGAAGTAGTAGTTGCTGCCTGGTCGACGACACCAAGATCGGGAATAACTGAACTCTGTTCAGAGGAAAGGAAGTTTCAAATTTCACCTCCTGAACACAATTCCGTTTGCGCTACTTAACCACCCCCAACGATTCAAATTTTGAGCTCAAAATTTAAGTTTAAGTCTAAGCTTTTGAAAGCATTTAATGTGATACAAAAAATAACGGTAAAAAATAGTTGTTCGTTACTCCAAAGTCTAAAGCGCCCTCTATCGACATTTTTAAGCTTTATCTTTAAAATTAATTTTTCAAGAAAATACTGACAAAAAGAATAATTTTAGCGAAAACCGCTAACGAATCGATCAGTTTTTCTGTTTTTTATAATCATTTGAAATTTTCGGACCCTAAACTTTAATGGCACCTATCTCCTTCAGAAGACGTTTGGGGCCCTAAGTTTCCTATTTACTATTGTTTGTCTTGATGTGTACTATCATCCTTTAAAGTTTTGCCGCAGAGTTTAGATACACTCTATTTAATGTACTATCGCAACCATATTGGCGGCACTATGTGAAACAAAACACATGGTTGCCAATTCAGTTCGTACGACACATGCAATATCGGGGTTACTAATTTGGTTAGTTATCTTGAACGCGCTGGCATTGTTGCGGAAGTATGTAATAAATTTATTACGTCACCAAAATCATTTTTATATATTAGAGAGATAGTATTGATACAATAGTTTATCATTATAATTTGTGTTTCAATGTATACATCTCTTACATTATATTTCTAAATTCATTTTTTCTCATTTAATATAAACACTATGATAGCATTACCTACTGGCTTTTTCTATTGTATCACTCTTGTAGTAAGCTCAACTTGCTGCTATAGACATTATATTGTACGTTTTGGTGCATTTAAAAAAAGACTCGATATGTAGAGGTTATAAGTTACGTTAAATCTGTCGAGATTTAGTCCTCCGTTGGTATGATAAGGAAATTTAGAGAGTGAAGTACCAGTTTTAGTTATCATCCTCGTTACTTGACCGTAGTTCTAAATAACGGTGTCTGTCGCCGATTACTCTTATTTTTCTAAGAGTGCGACACACACACGTTGATAATTAATCATTCAAAAGATTCATTTTAAAGGTTGTATTTGTCGAATAAAATCACATAAAATTTCGATGCATTATTGTAGTTATTCCGTTGTCATTCTTTAGGTTTGTGTAACGAAGAAAACCGACAAATTAAAATGGTTCTTTCCTGTTTCGCCGACGCAAGTGATAAAATTGCCAAGAATGGTACAACCGACGCTAAACGGAATATTCTCGCTGGTAAACTCTTACCAGCACATTTTCAAACCAGAGAGAGAGGCCGGAGTCTTTTCTTATTAATAATATCTCTATCATAATGCATCGAAAGTGGATGAAAAACCAATGAGAACTGGTATTTAGTAACATTTTTTATTTGTATATTGTGTGTTGTCGCCAATAAAGACTGCTTGGCGAGATTTTCAACGTGAAACAGAAAAGTACCATTAAAATTTATGCTGAGCTCATATTTTTGTAAAAAAATCGTATCAATTTAATTAATGAAATTCGTTTACGTTCTGGATAGGATTGAAATGATCAATATGAGTATATTATTATCTGAATATATGCACTCTTGGTTATATTCTTTTTCCAGTCAGATCTAATTATAAAGCTGCACTGAAATGAATTTCCTTTTAAATTAAATCAACCTATTGGGTTAAATTTTCGATTTTTACAAGTTATGAATTGTTTGTTAAAATAATATATATGCCTTTTTTTACAGAATAAATTCTTTATAAATAAATATATTTTTTAAATTTTTTTGTCTTAGTTTGAAAGTAAAGGACTTCTCAGTAGCAATAATTACTCCCTTCGGAATCAAATGAATCAAAATATATTGCATACATTCCATACAAATGAAACTCTCTGCATTTAGAATTTGTTTCACTTATTTTATTCAATTTCATTCCATTAGAAAGGAAAAAAAACCCGAAAGCAGTTTTTTGAGAAAAATATTTCATTGAAATGTTCAAAAGTACTTCAGACTTCCCATGGAAGGTTTTGCAAATGGGATATTTGTGTGCGTATGCGTGCGTGTATGCAGGACTGCAAAATTTATCCAGTATTTTTATTCTCTATGTAAGGATCAGAGTTCTGAGAGGTTATCTTTCCTCATTAATGGATAAAACAACCGAACGACGAAAGAACTTGTTTCTTCTCTTGAATCCCTTCCAATCTGTTTTAGGCTAGCATATTTACAAGCTTTGAGGTTTATATATATATATATATATATATATATATATATTATTTCCTTTTTTTTAACTTACAAATAATATATCTTTTAAATATATTTTTTGTTGAGCTTGTTTCTTTGGGCCGCAAGTCTTCCCGAGAGGTTGGTGGAAGAAGGAGAAAGGTATGAGGCCCCCTGACTACCATCCCAGGGTATTCTCCCTCAAAATTGACAGTAATAAGCAATCACAGCAATAGCAGGCAGCAGTCAGAAATAGGAGGTAAAAATACGTTTTGGAACGGAGCCGAAACGTACTGTCCCCTGCGCCTGATGCTCAAAGCTACGGCTAACGACAAACATAAATTAGCCCCTTACCATGATAAATTTCGTGGGTCTCGATCTGAAACCATCTAGCGGGCAGCATTGTAATAAAATAAATGAGAAATCAACGTTAGTCTGAACCAGTTCATAGAAACTAGTTTTAAACAATTATATGCGAAGAATTTGTTTTTGATTATTTTTCCTATTACCGCAACCACAAACACCTTAAGCGACGCAAAAACCACAAGTATATATAGAATTGACCTAACTTGAGTTAAAAAAAAAAAACTTTGTTTTTAATAAAAATATTTAAAGTCCTCTTGCAACTTTTTTTATATTCAGTGAAATACGTTTACTGCGAAAACGCTTAAGACGGAATATCGGTTAACATTAAATAATGCAACGGTCTCGATAAACTAATATGTATTTCCATGTACTTTTTTCTCTAACACGAAGGGAAGCTCTCTTAACACGAAAAGATTTCCTTTCTGGAAACGAACAAAATACGGGAAACACCAGTCGCGCAGGCGAAATTTAAGAGGGGTATGAATTGAGAGGTAGTTTTACATGCTTCGTAGAAAGGAGGCTAACTTGGCTTTGAAATACCCTCGGAATAGCTAGAGACACGAGACAATTTTGTTTGTCTATTTTCATCCTCCCCCTGTAGAAACGCCACACATAAACATCAGTTGACCTTGTAATTCGGTCACGAGTATATCGTAGTGTGAGTAAAAATCAGTGAGTTTGGTTTGCAGCATTCTCGCCCCCCCACACACACACCGATGTTAGAAGAATTTTCTAACAAGCACAACGGCAAAGAGCTTGGGGGAAAAGCAAACTGCTATTTCATATAAAAGGAAGATGGAGTTACTTAAGGCTGTTGATCAAATGCAGAGGATGAAAATGGAAATCTATGAAGATTTTGGTATCGCTACTTCTACATTATCAGCAATAATTAAAAAAAGAGAGCAAATTACGGAAATGTATTATACACATCTATATAAATAAAATGTACTCTAATAAACTTAATTTTCTTAAGTATGGGGTTTTTTTCTGCGATATCCTTTAACACGAAATTCTTTTAACGCGAAAAAATATTTCACAATTCCCTTTAGTTACATGTTAAACGATTCTCACAGCACATAGATTTTTTAAACAATATGCGATTGATTTTTTGAATTCTGATCGATGTTGTGGCTCGTCAGCAGAATAGTAAAATACGTCCGATTATTTTGCATTTTGTGTTTGGCTGGGGATTTCTTACGACACTTCTTTGTTTTTATCTTCTCCCTGATGTAGTAAAGCTTCTCCATCAAAATCCATTAAAAGTTGAATTCTAAAACTTCGTTTTATTTATCCCCCAAAGCATTTTTTTTCCTCACACGGATAGATAAATCGCCTTTCTTCTAAGAATTTTCAGTTCCGACTCCAGTAATTGCATTACAATCTCCCTCTTTCTGTGGAAACCGATACAATATATATCTTTTTCCGGTTCTGATTGAAATACTATTTTTCGTACCAGCCTCGTTATTTTCCGGTCCTAGAATACTAAATTTCCAGTATCTGGACAACAGTTCCAATCAGAAGACACAATAACTGCGACACGATTTCTCAAAAATAATAACAAAAATCAAAAAATACCGCTTCATTTCTTGTCTGCAGACTTTAAATCGTGATAGCAACAAATTGGGTAGGAGAGAGAAAAATAATAAATAAAATAAAACCCTTCTCACAAAAAAAAAGAAAATTGTCTTCGACCAGATACGGCTTGGCCACAACTCAACTCCACTTCCGATGGCGCCGCGCCACGCATAGTAATTGTCGGACCCGTGGCGCCCCCTTGAGAGCAAGACAGCGAAATCCGTTCAGGGGCTTTATTTATTGTATTTATTTTTACTTCATTTCGCTTTTCTTTATCGTTTTATTTCGTACTCCCTTTTAAGTCCCTCGGCGGTTCCGAAGTTTTTCATCTCAGTGAAAAGGGTGTTGCGAAACGGCGATTTAAACTTGCCGGACGACGTCTGCGATGAACCGGACATTTCAAGAGATTGTATACCATCCTATAAGTACATAGTCGAAGTAGAAGGTATTTTATGCTGACCGCTTCAGACTGGTTTTTAGATCACCGAAAATAAATTTTATATTCTTTGGTCACTTTAAAAGGTTTATTGTAAGTGTGTAAAACTTTCTTCACGCAACGGATTCTTGCTTTATTTTCCTTCCATAAAACGCTCTCATTTCCAATTTTTATGCAAAGAATACTACCTTCTTTATATTAAACTAGCTGATATACCCATTCTTCGCACGGGTGAATTGAAAAATTAAACAGTACAGATTAAAGGATAAAGCAGTTTTTAATGAGATAATTTTACGTGAATTGCAAATTTAAAAAAAAATGTTTTTGCCTATCTCAACTGAGCTAAAAACTATCTTAGTTAAATTTTAAGTCTGTAGGTCTAATAGCTAATAAAAAAGGATTTCTTATGTATATATAACGCTTTTGGGGGTCGATTTTTGAAAACACCTTCCTAAGCTGATCTCTGCTCAGCAAAAGTAACTCATTGTTACACATTATGAGTAACGAACGCTTAAAACAGTGTAAATAATTTATATCTGGATATATAATAAGTTAATATACTTTCTGTTGTATTTATTTTATGTTAAAATTGTAATATTTGCAAGCAACGCCGTTCCTTACATTATAATGGCGATTTAATGGAAACATAGCGAAATTTGGGCGATAGAGCCAAATTGGCATCATTTTTGGCGACCAAATTGGTGAGTTCGTGACCCTATGGATTCTTCTGGAAATTAGTGGAGAAATACACTAATATCACGATCTATAACGCAAGTGGAATTTTCAAGAAGAATCCGTGTGGCCTAAAAATAGGGAGAAGATCTCCGTAGCTGACAATTTTTTTGTTATTGTTTTTGTTGACACATATACGTTCAGAAACATTTTTAATTTAAATACCTTATACACAGAATGACATTAAAATGTTAATAACATTAAATGTTTATATCCTCAAAAAGTGTACGAATTAAAAACTTCACAGGAGAATTTGAAGTCGAATTAATTTATATAAAATTACAGAACATTTTTTATCAAGAATAACCCTAGAGATTTAAAAAAGTAAATGTCTAAAATCTAAGATGCCTTATGAGTTTTTAGCTACATAGTATATGTTCATGTACAGCAAGGGTGTCAAATTCAAAGGCTAACTTCGGCCAAACAAACAAGGTTTAATTTTAGGTGAGCCAGAAAAAAAAAGTGTGCGTGTGCTTATGACCATACGATAGAAGTGATAACTTCAAATTTTGTAATGTTATTTCAGGGATTAGGTTAGAATAAAAAACAAGAAGATATTAACATTGTCGTATAAAATTATTTATTCATATATCTGTACTCATAAAGTAATATTTTTTGCAAAACATACAATCATATTTGTGAATTAATTGTATTCTAAGAAGGAAACTATAGGTTTATGATAGCTGAAATATATATAGGTTATGAATACTTTAAATTCAAAATTATTTAAATATCTAAAATAAACTCCGTCAAGCGTTGTTCCGTACTTCGTCGTGTTTTCATTTGGATCATTTGACATAATTGAATTGAATTTTGATTTTAAAAAAATCTACTAGAAGCTTTGATGTGTCTTTTGAAAAATCTACATTAAAATCCCCACTTAAAATAATAGGCAATTTGTTCAGAAGAATTGATCCGCCTTCAGTGTAGGCAACTAAATTTTTCTGAATGAATTTGACAATTTTCTCCACACTTTGATTTGGTGAAATATCAATAGTAACCAGTAGAATTATCTGTTCATTTTCTGCTCTACATTTTGTTGCACAAATTTCTCCGATACATGACTCATTAAATCCAAATGATTCAGTTGTATTTGTATGAGTAGTATTGTTACCATTGTTACAAGCGTTACAAATCCGAGTGTAACAGTGCTTGGCTTTTTAAAATGCATCATTCAAGTTCACTCTCCAGAAAATCTCCTAAAGAAGTTATCACTTCAAAAATCAGTATTCATAGAAACGTAAGTTTATTTCGAATAGTACATCATAATTAACCGAAATACAAGAACGCGAAAAATTTTATGTTGACGTTATGACATTTGATACCTCTTCTCTGCTACTATATTTCCTATTTCGGGAGAAATTTTGATATTTATTATATATTATTTATTGTGTACCGACATATACAGGCTGGGCAGCAAGGGCCGCTAATTTGACACCAGTGATGTGCAGGGTGATTTATAAAGAAGAATACACTTTCCAGATGCTGTAAAACATTAACAGTTAAGGACAGGAACGATCTCAGAGAAACGTAAGTTAGATGTAGTCTTAAAGTTTGTGTTTAGGCCCTAATGGAAGTGACGTAAACAATAGAAGGCGTGTCGCGTAACTAGTCAATCAAAATGGCGGTATCTGCAGTGGAGAAGGCTTTGGGATGAATATATTCGCGATCCTTCCACTAATCCTTTTGGGAAATCTTTGGGCTATCAATTCACGTTATTCACAACCAACCCTTTGGAAGAAAAAAATCGGGATATGCAAATTAAGTTACTATATATAGTCGAAGTTTTCTAGCTAGAAGAGAAAGCATGAGGGGAGATAAACCATAAATCAAGTGAGATTGTTACTGACAGGTATCATTATTAAATTATTGTGAGAAAGATTTGTTGTGACGATTGATCACTGAGATTGAACTGATATTAGATTAAATCGTACTATAGATTAGATTCTATATAAAGTAAGGATCAAGTTTGATAGTCTCCTAAACTTTCGTGTATTTTCGTCGTTGTTCCACTTTCGCGGTTAGCACCGAGATATTCTCATACTGTTATTAATTGAACTTGTGTCGTTACATTGTGAGATCAATTAATAGATTGATTGGATCATAGCGAGTGTTTCTTCCCTATCTCCTTCATATCTAGGTGCCCAAGAAAGAGGTGAAAGCCTCTCACAGCTTTTTGTGTTATTGAATGCACCCCGCAGCTGTTGTCGATCAGGATTCGTAAAAGAACCCCCAAATGGAAAATCTATCTATCAAAGGTATAAAACATTTAAAACTACGGGCTGTTGGTGCAAAAGTTAATACCCCGAACGAGACGATGAAGCAGCGCATCTCAGCCACTATCAATGGAGTTAACACTCGTTTGGGCGGGAAAGGGATTACCGGCTCGATGTATTTCGTGTTACTAAGGGCTCACATATAGAATATCCGTGATTGTCTCTAACAGAACTTAAAAAAATTCTTATACAATTCTTACAGGTTATACAATTCTGTTACAGGTTAGATTCAATATCTTATTTTGTTTTTGATTTATAGGGCCTCGAAAGTGTATATTTTTTCATGAATCACCCTTTCAGTTTCGAAAATTGATGAAAATTTAAAACTTTCTATCTTTCTCTGTATATCCGTCAAAAAGCAGCGAGTGATTACAAATTTTGCTTCATACGTCTTTTTATTAGAGTAATCTTCTTCCTATCTTGTTCCCGTTTGATATCCAACTTGGCGTCTTTAATTTCCACCTGTCAACACACCTCTATGATCAAACTCTCTAAACCATCCTTTTTCCCTGAAGACTTCAAACTGATTTCCCCCCAATAAATTCTACATCGTCTAACTTCTCTAACTTCAAGATAGACCCTCCCATCAACTTACTAACGTTTCATTACCGAGATATAAAGGAGGATTCGAGGAAAGAAAGTTTTTCACCCAATGAATCGCCACCCTCTCCCGCCAAATAACACCCTCAACCAATCCGGATCTAACTTTTAACCCAATTTCCTATAAATGCGCCAAAAGGAAAAGGAAGAGAAAGCTAGAGCGTTAAATTGAAGTTCTTCTATCTACGCTTTTCCGCTCCATCAGATCCTTGGCTTCAAGATGAATCGGCTTGGCGTCAATGAACCCTTGAAGAATGGATTGTACCTAACTCTGGAAGATTTTGTTTTTTCTATCTCTCATCCGCCTATGCATCTACATCTCTTCGCATCCTGTTTTTTTCCGTAGAGATTTTCATCTTTTATTCACGTATGAAAGAAAAATGCCAGTATATTTCTTCTCTTTGTAGAAAAATACCTCTTTTTGCTAAAGTGTTCCATCGTGGTTTTGGAGAGGTACATATAAATGGATATGCTCAAGTCTGTTTTGAACACAAGGGATTTGGTTAGAACGTATTGGTTCGTTGCGGTAGGAGTGATTTATTTTGTTGTTCAGATATGACAGGTTCGAATATGTATCTGGCTCCAAACGTATTGTTGATAAATAGAAATCGAAAAGAGAGCTTGTTGTAGAGAAGCTTTTCGGAAAATGAAAATAAGAGTAGTTTTTTTATTACTCGGTGCTCTTCAGACTAGAACTTTTCTGCAAGTATAAAAGAAACAAGTTCTCTCACGTAATGTTGCAGTTAGGGGCATTTTTTCTTAAGTCACAAGGGAAAAGAAAAAAATTCCATAATTTTATTACGTTTATTACCCCTTTCTTTTAAATTATAATGCTTATTTGGTTAACAAAATAAAGAAGTAAAAATCACTAATGATGAATTTGACCAGAATTTTTTTTAAAAACTGACAAATTGATCGGAAATATAAAATACTAGCCGTTACCCTCCCGCTTCACTGGGGATTTCACGATGTTGTATAAACCCAATAATTAAGGGGTTTTCCGCCAAAGCAACTATCAGTGGATCTCTACTCCATAAAATAAACATGCGTGCTAAATTTCAAGTCTAAATCTAACAAAGCAAAAACGGAATTTTTATCATCAATACCCCGTTGAGAGCGTTCTTAGCGGATTCCAATTCAACAAAAAAGAAACATGCAATCCAATCTAGTCCTAGCAGTTCGAAAACGGGAATTTTGTCTATCAATACGCCTCAATTACTCCCCCGCTTCCCCCTGGAGTTGATTTCCGTAAAACCCATTCTTCGTGGAACTCTATTCAACTAAAGAAACGTGCTCAACAAATTTCAAGTAAATGGATTAAATTCAAAAACAGGAATTTTTCAATAACTCTCCTTAACCCCTCGCAAGCCCACTCCTTTGGGGAGGGGGGGGGGTGCGTTTTCGCAAAACTATTTGTAAGAAGAACTCTATTCCATGTACGGAACATACCTTCTAATTTTCAAGCAGGTGGGTCTAGTAGTTGAAAAGTGGAAACATTTACCTATTACGCCCCTTAATCCCCTTTAGTGACCCTTGGTAATCAATTTCCCTCAAAATCTATTTTGTAGCGGATCTCTACAACCATGAAAGGAATCCGCTCACCAAATTTCAAGACTGTACGCGCCTAATCATTTTTAAATGGAAATAATTATCTATAACACTCTTAAGACCCCACAATGCCACTTAGGAAGCGAATTTCACAAAACCCATCTTATAGCGGATCTCTACTCAATGAATGGAATCAGCTTATACTCAATTTCAAGATTTTACGTCTAATAGGAGATAATTGCCTATAACGCCTCTTAAATCTCCACAACGCCACTTGGGGATCGATTTTCACAAACCCATTTTGTAGCGGATCTCTACTCTATGAAAGGAATCCGCTTATATCAAATTTCAAGACTGTACGTCTAATAGTTTATAAATGGAAATAATTATCTATAACGCTCTATTATTATCTATAACGCAAATTATCTATATATAGATAATTATAATAAAATAATTATCCATCTATAATTAAAATAATATAAAACATATTATTTTATATTAATGTTTCTTCTATATATCCTTGCTTGATCACTGATTGCAAGATGGTCATACTCGTGAGTTCAGCAGTGACAATGTGTTTTAAGCTACCCGAATATTGAGGTCCCGATTCCATTAGACTCACAGTCGTGTGGCATACCAATGTATGTAATTCTGTCGAACACCCAAGTTCTCGCGTGTTAATCATGTGGTTTCATTGATTTTTTTATTTTTTTAAAAAATTAATATTCCACTCCGGAAGCTACGTAAATGCTGTTGGTGGTGGACCTCGTAATTTTCAACATCGGTCAAGTGTCGAACCCGACACCTAGACTGGCTCTCCACTCTCCAAATTTCCAAACCTCACCAACGCTGATAATGTTGATTCTTTTTAAAAATTATGATTATGTTCAATTTTGTAAAAAAAAAAAATTAGTTTTCTGCAAAGCTTTAATAGAAATTAAATAAGTTTTATTTGCTTATTTATGTATTTGAATTACTCTGTAGTATATGTATATATTTTACAGGAAGGAGAGAGTTCTTGTGTAAAAAATAAAATAACACTATCTTTTTAACAGATGAAAAAAATTATTGCTTCGAAAAAAATTACGGTAGTTACGTATTATCACAATCTATTGGCGACATTATATAAAACGAAGCGTATGATGCCAATTTAGCGCGTACGACACATAGGAATTCGGGGTTGCCAACTTTGAAAGTTATTAATAGAGTTGGCGATTGTTGCGATAGCATGTAAGTACCGAAATTACGCATTATTTATAAAACAATACAATAAGTGTTATTTAAATTATGCTATTTTGTATAAACTTTTGTGAAAAGTTAGATTTTGTAATAATATACTATTATTAAAGTATGGCAAAGAAAAAATTTGTTTAATTAATTTTTGTGACTATATATTTACACTATGTAACTATTTATACTTACATTTACACACTATTTACATTCATTGAAATACTAAACCATAGAAGTTCATCCTAACATTCATTTCCATTTAAAGTGTTCACAAAAGACTTGATGTACTTTAATGAGGATGTGCTAATCACTGCTGGTAGGGGGTAAACTCATGATTGTGGTTAATAGTAATCAGAAGTAAATCCTTTTTCCTGTTTAATATTTATAATTTCTTGAAATACATATATTTTAAGCACAATTTAACATTTATATGTAACTTCTATAAAAGGAGCTATTTAAAGAAGAAATCTTTAGTGTTTATAATTGCCATCATTATGGATGAGACAATGAAGTTAATTGGTATCTTTGAGATCCTCTTTCAAAGCATTGTTTCCCTTCTCCTTGGATGTATAAAAGTCTCACACAGATATAATTTTCCTTTACAAGATATCTTGGATAATACATTTATTAAAAATATTATATATATATATATATATATATATATATATATATATATGTCAAAGTTAATTTTATATAACACGATAAAATATTAGCCATAAATAATAATTATTAAAACAATGGCGAATGTTTATAATAAAACTTTTTAATACCGAAAATATAAAACAAAATGAAAGAGAAAAATTAAAGTCCTGTTGACAATAAATTCTTATCTTCATTCATTAAAATAATAATGTTTTTTATTTTAATCACTTGAATTATTTTTCGAATTTGGAATCTTACTCAGATAACGAAATAATGTATAAGTTGCTACATTACTCACCAAATTTCAGCATCACTTAATTATTCTACTTTATCTTCATACTTCAGCGTACTGAATTTAATAATCGTCGAATATTTGTATACAATTTTACTATTCTGTTGAAATTACTTTTTTGTATATAATTACAAACAGAATTTGTGGAAAAGAATAATTATATTTTTCATCGGTTACAGAAACAGTGAATTATTTAAACTTTACGGCAAACGATTTATTTACACAGACAAATCTAATTTTATAAATGCTTAATTTTAACTGCCAAACGATCTATAAATAAATAAAAAAAAACTAATCTGCCTTAAATTTTATCGTTTGGAAATATCAATGAGAGCAACAACTAGTTATCTATAACAATAACACAATAATAAATTATCAGCAAGAATAAAATGAAACAATTAGTTGTTAACAATGAAACCAAAAATTCATCGTTAATAAAAATGTAAAAAACAATTAGCAATTTAATCGTATTATTTAATGCTGCATTTTATATTTTGATTAAGTTAATTTTTCGCTACATTTATCTCGTATGTTATTAATGATATAGTACTATGAGAAATAAAAAGTTATTAATAAATGTAGTCACACTTCAATAATGGTTCAAGTGTATGTTTTGATAAAAGAAGTGTTGATTTGAGCATAATAAACCCATTCTGTGAGAAAGTTCATTTCGCAGTATTTCTTTCTATTCTTTTCAAAATGTGTCTCAAATAAATATACATCATTTTCTTGACACAGCATAGACATGTACTTTAAAACTAACTTTGTAATATTTTTGTAACTTTAATTACTAAATACAAACTATAATTTAGTACGGTTTATTTTATAGAATAAAATTCTCAAATTCTTGTAATTTTGTCAGAAACATTTTTTCTTTACATTTGAAGCTGGTTCTGGGACTTAAATATTCCATGCAGTGGCGCACACAAGGGGAGAGTCCTGGGAGTCCGGCCCCCCCAAAGCCCTCGACTTTTTTCCAATTGATTATAATTCTAAGTATATAGTACGAAAAATTTAATTAAATATTTGTTATTAATGATTAATTTTACTAATTAATGCGAATTATTTATTCAATAATTAGTTTTTTTCTGTATTTTGTTCCCGAAAATCGACAGAATCAAAAAGAGCATGATACAAGAATGGTGAACTTTCCACCCTGGACCCCCCTCCCCTTGAAAAATTCCTGTGTGCGCTACTGTTTCCGTGCATATAAATATCTAATAGTCTAAAATATTTTCCTGTGAATTTTACAACTTTTAAATGCTAGTTTCGAAAAATTGTTGACGAAAAAACAACCAGTTCGCGGAAATTTTATTTCAGCTGTCTTAGAACTAAATAAAAGATTAAAATAAAGTTAAATATTTAAAAAAAGTAATCAGGTAATAATAGAACACCATATATTTCCAACGTTAAAAAAAAACTAGCGGGGAAAAAGAGAAATTATTTTAAAGCGTTAAAGTGAAAGTAATGTCGTAAATATTTCTTCTTTTTTTTTATTTTATAAATGCAGCGGTTGTAAGCCTGTTTAAGATTAATGACTTAACCTTATTTAATGCTTCCCATGGTAGTTCTTTTTATGTACTATTTTTAACCTTAAGACATTTTGAAAAATTTATTTTGTTATAAACTTTTTAAATCTTAATCTATTTCGGTGTTGATATTCAAACATATTTTATGTTTATTTTTATATTAAAGCAAATTAAGCTTTTATATTATTATTGTTTAATTTACTCTGCATTCATGAGTTCCTTATTTTATTCATGAGTTTATATGAGCTTATGTTTTATTTTTGAATATATTTGAGTTTATGATAATTATTCGGCGTTTTTATATTCTACAAATGTTTTTATTTTTTATTTTCTTACACGTAGAATATTCCATTTTTAGCGTTTTAAATTTTGGTAGTTCAATATTATAGTAAGAAATTGTATTCTAAAATTAACTCTTATTCTCCTATTTAAAATGATTCAAAAAATTCATTAATCCTTTAAAACCGTAATGGAAAATTTGTTTACGAATTCAAATTCCCAGCAAAAAAGGAATCACTCTTCTATACTTAAATTATTTCTAGTCTATTCATTTTTGATTTAAACACAAAATAATGCTATTCTAGCTAGATTAGCACTCGGTTAATGTTGTTTTCAACAACCGATTGAGTTTTGATAAATCATAAACACGCCCACGCATCCTCTAACTATATATAGATATTACTTGCATTTTAAATGTATTTTAACTTTTTATCTAAAAGATTAGAAAGCGCATTAATTATTTTTATTTTAAAAAATGTTATTGCCACTTAGAACTGCTGAAAATCGAAGAATTTAGAATGCAATATTAGCGATAATTTTTGAAAATATTGAATATTTTTAAATTCTTGGAACTAAATTTGTTGTTAAAAATTCACTTTGATAAAAAAAAGTGTAACTTTAAGTTTCCGTATTATAAAACTGATTGTCAAACGTGTTGCCTTCTAACACATAATGCCTTTACCTTTTGTGTTTAAAGTATTCTTTGAATAAAGAAATTCTAAATATAGTAATGATTAAAATTCCTTAGAATATTAATAGCCTATTATTATAAATTTATCATTTTTCTTAGATATAGTTACCTCCTTATTCTAATACTATATAAAATTACTTATTCTCTTAGTTTTATTTTAACAGTAGTAATTTTTTTTAATATTTAAATACACTTATAATCCTAGTGTTCCTAAAGTAATGGTAGTACATATGTATGCACACCTTTTAATTTTTTTATTTCTATTATTTTCATATTTTTGCTAATTGCTTCTATTCAGCCATTTCCATGCTTTGAATTTGCAGTTGGGTCCAGAATCTGGCAATAACTTGTTTATTGCACTGAGATTTAGCGCGGGCTCTGAATTTTTGAATGCAGAGGTGAGATACCTTTTTCTTGTAATGGATTTAGATATTCTATCCATTATTTTCAATATGTTTTTGCTCAGTATTATTAACAGAAAGAGGGAAGGAAGGTTGGCTGGCCAAAAAACATGTTCAACCTCACTTTTGTATAAATTATTTTATATATAATAGCTGTCCTAAGTCAGCAATGTTTATAATACTGTAGTATCTATATTTTTATTTTTTAAATTCTATTATTTTTAACTTCTAATATATCCTTTCTAAAATCTTATGTCTGGGATTTATCTTGCAATTTTGATTTTTCAGTTTTGATATATATATATATATATATATATATATATATATATATATATATATATATACACTTCCTATTACTTATTTCAACTACACAGATCTTCAGACTGAATATTGTTACGAATTTGTGCAGTATAGTGTAAATAATTTGTATGTGGATGTGCAATGTCTTTATCGTACTCTACATTAGTTTTAATTTACGTTAAAATTGTAATATTCACAAGCAACGTCGTCCACTTTACGTTATAATGGGGATTCAATATGAACTTAGCGATAGAGCCAAGTTGGCGTCATTTTTGGTGACCATTTTGGTGACTTGGCAATACTGTTGGCGAGTTTCGGACCCTCTGGATTCTTCTAGAAATTAATAGAGAAATCCACTTATTTCAAGACCTGTGACCCAAGCGGGTCTTTTCTCGAATTATTCGTGAGGGATATAAAAGAGAGATGCTCACCGAAAGTCACTCAGTCTGGTTTTGACTAGCGATCAGTTAGTATTACTCTGATTGTTGAAGCGAATAGTGATTACTTCGGCTGTTGAAAGAGCGATTGCTTATGAGTAATCTTTTATATACGTGTATTTTAGACACCGATAATTGTGTCCGAGTACTGTTGAAGGTGTAAAGACCTTCTGAGACCACTACGAATATTGCTGCTGAATCCTGTATTTCAAGGATTGAATTTTCTACAATAAATTCTCATCGCTCTTAAAGAACTGTCTTGTTCTTTGCGACTGATCTGCATAAAATCTTCGAACCCTCGATCAACTGAACAATATTAATGTTGCATTCTGAAGAAAAAAGAAAGCTATTAGAAACAAATCTCCAGATCTCATTGGAATTTTAGGGCAATTTTTATGTTTGGATTAATATTTAAAGAATCATTTCCCAGACTTGACCAATCTTACGGCCCTCAAGAATAAACTAGCATTTAGTTAATGAATTTCGTCCTCAATCTTTCACGAAACAATTCGCAGTTATTAGTGAATTTATGTGTGCAGTGCAATCCTCTTTCCACATATTTGTATCTAATTTTATACAAAAGAATTCTTCTGCAGTATTTTCTACACAGATATTTGAAATTCAAGTACGCTAGCTACATGGTGTATTGTCTTATTACGTGAAATGTATATATAGTTTCTTTAAATCGATCCTTGCCTTCAGCACTTAATAACCGCGTTAATTCAAAAGTTATTAAAATTTACGTTCCCCCAGTTTTGTAATTAAGACTCTCAGATTTGAAATAGTTTCTCTGATAGAAAAATACTCATATGTTAATATAAATCCAGTCGTTTAAGCAAGACTTACTAATTTTTAATACAATAAAATTGAAGAGTTTTCTATGTTTCCTCTTTCAATGTAAACTGAAATTGTATGCGTTACATAAACCAAGAGTACTTACGTACTATACCGTCGTCTAATTTTGTCAGATCAACATATGTCGCCAAATGCTTCAATATGCAGTCTATAAAGGAAACCGTTCCAATGTATGTTCGAACTCAATAATAAAAACAATGACAGCTTTAAGCGACATTTTTTTTGAATTGACGAAGTTTTTTGATTTGGCGCTAAATTTGTCGACGGTATAACATATAAGTATCAATATACAAGATAAAATACAAAACATTATTATAAAGAAAATAAGGACTGTATCAAAAATTATGTATATATTGCATTATATACAAACAGAAACTGTCCTATCTATAGTAACATAATCAATATACCGTATTTACTTGAATCTAAGTCACCATAGATTCTAAGCCGCACCCAAAATACTCAACAAGTTTTTGTGAAATATGAAAAATTGTGTAAGATGGTTTATCAATATCCAATTTTACGAAATTAAAATAAATTTAAAATGAGAACTAATAAGAAGTGAATAAAAAAAATTTCAGTATTATATACTCTTAAATACATACATAAACCTATAATTACTCTAACTGCCCCATCCAACACGAATCCCCCCCCTTCGATTCTAAGCCACACTCGATTTTCAGTAACATTAACAGTGGAAAAAAGTGCAGTTTAGATTCGAGTTAATACGGTATAGTATTTTTGCAGTACTGTTTTTATCTGAATATGATTTTTTCGCATATTTAGGCTCTATTCTTTTATAATAGGAAAAACAGTCCTTATTGTAAGTGAAACATCTTGCAAGCCTAAATCTAAGCTACATCAAAACTTTCTTCAATTCCAATGCACTTCCTAAGATCATTTACTCCAGTATCACACATCATAGAATTCTTTCATGACACTAAAATGACACTGCTTAGAATTACAAGTAGATGAACACTACATTCGATTCTTGGCAATTCTCGCCCTCCAAATCACTCTGCGCTCATTTGCATAATGAATGGAACCTGAGACTTGAAGCGGAAATTGGTTTTCATTGGCTTGACGACGCCTGACATACATAAATTGATTCAGAGATACTCGTAAACACTTTTATGAAGACCTTGTCCCCTCTAACTTGATGTTGGCTTTCATTTTAATTGAATGGAAGTGTTTCTGAAAAGTTTGAATTAATGTTCTGGTGCTGTATTTATTAGAGTTTAGCTTTTCGCTTTATTTTTAAAACTGACAGACGCATGAAAGAATCCCTACTCCTGATTCATTGAATTTATTTAATTTATTAATGTGTTAAATTCTTGCTATTAAAGATTTGTATCAGATGGTTGGTATATGTGTTGAATGTGTTCCTGTTTTAAATTTTATGTTTTTAAAATTGCGTATTTTTCTGTTTTATAGAAAGCCATAAAATTGGTTCCTTTATGTGGCGTAAGTAATGTCTTTCTAGTTTTAAATCTATCAAATATAGGCATTTTTTTCATTAATGCCATGTATAAGTAATATTGTGAGCCACCCATCCGGAATAGTGGTTAGTGATGCTGACTGCGGTGCCGTAGGGCCTGTGTTTAAATTCCGCAGAAGGCATGGATGTTTGTAAATGTATAGTGCATTTGCGGTCTGTGGGTACTCTAAATAGCTGTCGAGCCGCATGTCCTCTCGTGAGGTTGGGGGGATGACTCTGACCACCCCCAGGGCGTTCTCCCTCGAAATTGGGGTGGAACCGAGCAAAATCGTATTGTCGCCTGTATGGTTCTCAAAGCTACGGTTAACGACAGGCGTACAACTAGCCCTCTGTCACGATGAATTGGTCTGATATTACTGTCGATTAGGCGGCATAAGTAACAACAACATAAATAAATAAACAATATTGTTATTTATCTTACATTCTCTTTACATCAATTTGTATGTAATAGATTTCACTGGAATTATTACATTTTACTGAGGGGATATTTTTTCTGGTTCCAGTCCTTGAAAGGATTGAGGCTTCTTGGTATTTTATAAAATCCACATGTATTGTACACAAGTATAAAACGACGACACTCGCGAATATGTAGAACGTTACACAAAAGCGTTATCTGTTCGCTCCAGAGATCTCAGCTTGTATAGTTTCGTCAACCGGAAGCTTTAAGACTTCAGCGGTTAAGACTTTTGTGATATGTCAGAATACGCGGATGATGCAAGATTAAAAACGCAAACGTGGCAATGTCAAAATAGAACGTTTGCGGAACGCAGTTGCATAAACGGCAATGTTTAGTAGAAAAAAGGAACTGTGAAACCAAGTAATTTACTCAAGGGAAGGAGTTAAGGGATTTAGTTCCCCCCCATAGTTCAACAAATTAAAATTTGTTCTTTAAGATTACTCCTCAACGCTTTCGTCTCTACATGTTTTAAAAATGTACCCCCTTACACACACCTTACAAGGGTTACTCTGTTATTTCAGTTTATTATGTATTAATATATTACGGTGTTATCTCACATGGTTTTTGTTATTCGTTAAGAATAATTTTCTACGATAATAAAGTATATTATCTATACAAATAAATAAAATTGAATTGTCTGTTTGTAATTTGAAATTAACAGCTTTTTACTAAATGCATTTAAAAGTATACCCGGTACTTATATCAAAAAATCAATTTTTAAAAGTTTTGTCTGTCGATCTGTCTGCCTCTCTGTTTGTTCCGGCTCATCTCTGAAACGGCTGGAGCGATTTTGACGGAACTTTCACTGGCAGAGAGAGAGAGAGCTAAAGTTATAAGGAGTAAATTCTGCTACTTTTATTTTAGAAAAAAATTAGGGTTCCGCGAAAACAAAATTAAAACCAATGAAATAGTGAACAACATCCGATGAAATTAGGCTTAACCGGGAAATTCGCCCGGTTCCACACGTGCGTATACTCTCAGAATGTGTGGGCTTGGGGAAATACTTCTTTCTCCTGATGCTGGTTTTGGAAAGGTTTAAGTAAAAATTAGAAATCAATGTTAAACGTCGTTGGGTTTTCTTTCATGAAAATAGTACAATTTTTTATTTACTTTGAAATTGATAAATTTAATATTGTATTAAGAGAGATTGTTCAATACATTTATATATATATATATATATATATAATACAAAAAAAACCAAAAATTAACAAGAAACAAAACAAAAAAGAAACATCGATTCACAAAGTAGAAGAATGACATTATACTTATAGCATAGGTATTTGTTTCCGTGGAGTACATAATTATTAAGTTTTCGTAAACTCTGCGAATTGAATAAACACTTTTTTGTTAAATTCCACGTGGACGAAGTCACGGGGGTAACAGCTAGTTACAAATAAAAACAAATGCCTGATAAAAACATTATTGATCCAAAAGAACTATACACATTATTTATTTTCCTTATGATTTTTATTCGATTTGCGTCGAAATAAAAATAAGAAGTCAGCAGCGCGCACAAAAGAGGGGAGGGGGGAGTTCATTCCCCTTCCATAGCTCTTGCTTTTTTTTCGATAGATTATAATCGTATGTATATAGTACGTAGAATTTAATTAAGTGTTTGCTATAAATAATTAATTTTTTACTGTTTTTTGTTCTCGAAAATTGACAAAATCAAAAGAATATGTTAGGCAGCAAATTGAAGCATGATACGAGAACTATAGACTTTCGACCCTGGAACCAGCACCCTCCCCCCTTTATTATCCCAGCACCCCCTGATTATCTCTTTTTATAATTGATACTTAAATCTAAAAATCTTTCTAAAATTTCTCTCGATCCAATGGCGTAGCTAGTTCTGAGTGAGCCCTGAATCAAAATTCATTCTGGGCCCTTTCTTAGATATGAAAACCCTGTTAGTGGGACTGTAGTTGCATATATTGTGGGCCCTGTAGCTCGTGGGCCCCGTATCATTGATAAGGCTTATACGGTAGTAGCTACGCTCTTGTCTCAATCATGATTTGAATTTACATTAACTTGTAGACTCAATCCTGATATAAAATTCAGGAACATTATTGTATTTTAAAATAACTTTGCTTCAAGTGATAGTAAATGTTAAAAAAAATTACTTTTCTAAAATTAATTTCAAGTTTTTGTTGCTTTCTTTATTTGAATCATTGTAACAGTTTATTATTTGAAAATACCAATATATACTTACTTCTTTCTCTCAAAAAAAATCAAAGAAGTGCAAGCTGAATTTTAATTAGTTCGTTAAAAATTCATTCGCAAAGGATCTATTTAAACATGATACCTGAAGCATTGATCGCAACAAGAAACAGCAAAGCGCGGCTCAGAATAATATCTCATGAATACAATTTTAATTCCAGATCGAGAAGAGTAATTTATTTTAATATGCGGAGGACTTAAACCCGTATATGTTTCTTGCTTCTTGAGATTAAAACCAAACAAATCGAAAAGATGATCACGCAATTTTATGTAAAGGAGAAAGAAAGATAATTTATTCACAAAATGTCATTCGCAATTAAGATCCTATACAGCTTATTCTTATTAAACGACTCTATTTGGTCTACAGTCAGTTAAAAAAGAGATCCTTGAAGAATTAAGGAACAAGAAAACAATACAGAACTTTAAGAATGACCTGACTACGAAAACTGACAACTATGTATGTCATTTCCTTCCAAACTGATAATTATATCCCAATAAATTAAAGATTAAGCCCAAGATCTTAATGAAGGCATTAGCAATTCAGAGAATACCACAGCAATGCGTGGGTAGCATCTTGTACTAAAGCGACCTTTACGCGAAGCATGTCGAAATTGGTATGCGAGACCAGCAAAGACGTTAAGGGGAGTTCCATTGGTGATTTATGGTTACAATCTTCCATCCAGCTCATCGATGCCAACAACAGCAAAATAAAAAAACAGCGCCAGAAAAATGGAAGATTTATGCCACATTGGCAATTTTTCCGTGGACTATTAATTAAAAATGAAATATTCCTAAAATATGCTGAACGGGGGACATAAATCAAAAATAAATTAATTCATAGTGGATAGTATGTGTTTTAATCCTTTTCTGTATTGGTTTCAAGTTTTTCGGGGTTTAAAAAAGGCTGATATCTCAGCAGAGGCATTGACCTCTGGTGACGTCACAAAATCTCATCACAATCCACGGTTTGGCTATCTTTTTATGGGTCCTTCTCAGCCGGTAAACAAGCTATAAAATGACTATAGAGATCATCAGGAAATCAAATGGTTGCTGCGAATGTCGTTAATAAGGTCCGCGAAGGAGTTATAAAAAAGGTTTTAGTAGATTTCGGAAATCATTGCGTTTTATCGAACGAGAATCGGAAGCTGAGTGTTAAGTTTATAGCGTTTACCCACAACGTTTAACGAACACTAAAGCAGCTCCGAGATGTGTTGTTTCTAACTTCTTTAATGAGGTTTCATTGTAATGTAGATCTGTAATTGGCCTTTAACTGTATTGACTAGATATATACGTTTCTCTCTCTGGTATCTGGTATTGCAAAACGTTTCTTTTACGTAGATAAGTCTATCGCGTGACATTCGATACGATATATTGTTACGAATTTTGTATAAATAGTGTAAATAATTTGTATTTGGGTGTTTAATGCATTTATATTACTCTATGTTATGTTTATTTCAAGTTAAAATTGTACTATTCACAAGCAATGTCGCCCCTTATGTTATAATGGCGATTCAATGAGAACTTGGCAAAATCTTGGCGGTAGAACCAAGTTGGCATCCTTTTTGGCGAGCACGTTGGTGGCCAATTTGGCGACCATTTTGGCGTCATTGGCGACTATGTTGGCGAGTTCAGAACCCTCTGGAATCTTCTAGAAAGTAGTAGATCTCTCCAATAGTGTCACGTTCAATGACACGAGAGGTTATATTTCTGAAAGTTTCTGTCACGCCTATAAAAAGATGCTCGCTGGTACGGCGATGAGTCTGGATTAAACCAGCAAGTAGTGGGGATTGTTTTGACCGGCGAGAGAGAGAGAGAGAGAATAGCTCGGCTGTGCTTGTGAATAATCTTTACTTACGTGTATTTTTAAATACTGGTGTTTGTGTTTGATTGCTGTTGAAGGTGTGAAGACCTTCGGATATTTACCTTGTGAATATTGCTGCTGAATCCTGTATTTAAAGGATTAGACTTTTGATAATAAATTTGCATCGCTCATAATGAACTGTTTATTTTCTTTGTGATTAATCTTAAAATTTGAGCCATCAATCTGTACTTTTATTTAGAAATAAACATATCAAATCTATCCTTTACGGAACTTAATAAGTGTATATACTTATATATATATATATATATATATATATATATATATATATATATATATATATATATATATATATATATATATATATATATATATATATATAAAGGGTGTTTTTTAGAGGTATAGAACTTTTAATTGCAATAAAACAACGATGTATTATTCGATTGACATGAATTTTTTTTTTATTCGAAAGATAATCTTGTGGCATTACATTTTAAATATGATTTCTGGCATATGACTGCCACGGCTGGCTCGTATGTAGTCCAATCTGGACGTCCAATTTTCGATGACTTTTTCCAACATTTGTGGCCGTATATCGGCAATAACACGGCGAATGTTGTCTTCCAAATGGTCAAGCGATTGTGGCTTATCCGCATAGACCAATGACTTTACATAGCCCCACAAAAAATAGTCTAGCGGTGTTAAATCACAAGATCTTGTAGGCCAATTCACAGGTCCAAAATGTGAAATTAGGCGGTCACCAAACGTGTCTTTCAATAAATCGATTGTGGCACGAGCTGTGTGACATGTTGCGCCGTCTTGTTGGAACCACAGCTCCTGGACATCATGATTGTTCAATTCAGGAATGAAAAAGTTAGTAATCATGGCTCTATACAGATCACTATTGACTGTAACGTTGTGGCCTTCATCGTTTTTGAAGAAGTACGGACCAATGATTCCACCAGCCCATAAAGCGCACCAAGCAGTCAGTTTTTCTGGATGTAACGGTGTTTCGACATACACTTGTGGATTAGCTTCACTCCAAATGCGGCAGTTTTGTTTGTTGACGTAGCCATTCAACCAGAAGTGTGCTTCATCGCTAAACAAAATTCGCTTATGAAAATCGGGAACAACGGCAATCTCGTTTTGGGCCCATTCGACGAATCTACGCCTTGCTCGATGATCGTTCTGATGAATTGCCAAACCAAACTGAGAATAAATCACTTGACAGCTGTCAAATCGGTTGCCATCTTGGAAAGTAATGTCAACTTAAACTTCTATACCTGGAAGAAAAACACTCTTTATATATATAACTATTCTTATTCTTACCAATAAATTAATGGTTACAAATAATTAAATAAGGAAACTTAACACACATAAATTTGATCCGAATACAAAAGTGGTTACAGAATTTGGAGCGTTACATTTTGGAACTTTTTTTAACTTAAAATACAACATTAGAGACTTCTATTCTAGACCTACTAATCTTGGTGGGGGGAAAAGAAATGTAATTTAGCAAAAAGTGTTTTTTATGGGGAAAATGTATTGGCTTCAAATAGGGCTACCAGAAATAAAATTATCGTCGTTGTGCGTTTGGCGTTTTATTTTACAGCAATGTGATTGAAAAATATTGCACCCGTTGGCAACGGTTTTATCATCATGGCAAAGTGTTTGAAAATTAAAGGGTATTTCTTTAGTTTGCTTTCGATTTTGAGGCAAACTTTTGAAAAAAAACGTACTCTCGACCTTGCACGAATAAGCTTAGATTTGAAAGTATACTGCATTTTAATTGGTACTTACGTATTTTTTTGCAACAATTGCCAAATCTATTAATAATTCGCCAAGTTGGCAATCCCGATTTTCTACTTGTTGTACACGCTGAATTGGCAACCATGTGTTTAGTTCCATACAATGTCACCAATAGGTTGCGATAATACGCAAGTACTGTCAAATGTCCAATACAGGAAAAGTATCTGATGGAGAAGTTTAGTTCCGTATTTTCCGACGTTTCCAAAGGAGTAAACTAACTAGGATTTTAACAAGACACTTTAGTGCCCTTTAATTTTTTACGGGTAGAAAATGTACATTTAAATTATCATTTAGGATAGATAAATTTTCTATTTATGTTAAAAATAAAATATGTAGTGCTTAGTTATTAATTGTGAAAATACTTCCTTTAAAAGTGTCATAAAATGTTAAAACTCTGTAACTGCTAAGGAAAGATAACACAATCCGCTCTCAGTACCAGCGTTTTTCTCACAGGCAAACTTAGTCATGAAGGAGGAGTCTTAGTCTTAGTATTGGAGGGAAAGAAGAGGCACATATATATAAATAAATTATTTTCTGGAATTAGAAATTCCTTCGTAAATACTGTCAATATCATTGTATTGCATTCCGAAGCCTTCTATGTAGTTTTACAGATAGCAGATTCGTACTCCTCTCGGAGAGGCGTATATATACACCGGGCCAATTTACGCACTGGCTCAGCGAGGTGTATTTGTACTACAGCAATTAAGGGGACATGGTGCGATTTACGCAAAAAATTTTAATTTAAGGATTTTCAAAAAAAATTGTGTTGTTTCCTATGTATGTTTACAATGTAAAAAAAGATTTTGTGTTCAAAATTTCATACATTTTAATTTCCCATTTAATTTTTTAAGGAAAAAACTTGAAATTTGTAAAGTGATTTTATATAAAATGCTACTCCTCCCCTACAAAACTCTACGTACACGCATGAAATTTGATTTACAAATACGTCAAACTATATGTAACAAAAGTTGGTATGGGTTTTGCGATAACATGATTGGTATTCGTAAAATATTTCTTTTTATGAGTGTTTATTGAAAATTACTTAAAAAATTTACACATTCTGAGTTCAATTAATTTTAAAAAAATAAGTATTACTTTGATTCAAAAATGCATACCAACTTCTGTAACATGTACTATTACCAAGAGGTAAAAAATATTCAAATCATTAGGCACAATAGAAAAATTAGCATTTTAAATGAAGACAAACTAGTCATTTTATTATTCCGACATAAGTAAGCTTAAAGTATTTATTTGCCATAGGAATGTGAATAAAAACGAAAGTGTAAAAGCTAATATAATTCTGCGTTTTTTAAGTTTAGAGCTTTCAAATTTTGCGAGGTTATAGACAAGTATATAAAGAATAATTTAGGCTAAAAAAGTTATATTTGATTTTTTGGCTAATTTTTGTCAATTGAATCGTACTGTGTCTCCTTAACGGTTTAAGATATCCGACTACGTTCGGAACCGTGATTTTCAAAAGCGCATAAATAGATAATTTTCATGATATTTAGTGTCAGTTAGATTAGAATATATGCATAAAATTGTTTTAAGGACATTTTGACAAAAAGAATTTACTTAGATACAATATTTTGGCAAAAAATTAACTTAGAATAATCTTTTTTCCAAATGTTCTCCTTTTGTGAAAAATGCTTCTATTAGAATTATATTCTGCCTGTGTGTGTGTGTATATAGCTCAGACCTCTTTACAGAGGCTCAACTAGAATTTTTGAAATATATAACTTAGAAGTTGGTTTATTCATATTTTACGACAACAGAGGAGAGCAATTTTAAGAAAAAAGACGCGAATAATTATTTCAATTGGTGGTAACTCTGAAAATAATGTGAATTTTTGAAAATTCTAGTTGAATCTGTGTAGAGATTGTGTGGTCACATTGATGAAAATAAATGTCAAAATATTATTATAATAGAACCATTTTTCACAAAAGGAGAACATTTGGAAAAATGATTATTCTAAGCTAATTTTTGGCCAAATTATTGCTTCTAAATAAATTCTTTTTGTCAAAATCTCCTTAAAACAATTTTATACATATATTCTAATCTAACTGACACTAAATATCATGAAAATTATCTATTTATGTGCTGTTTTAAAATCATGGTTCCTAACGTAGTCGAATACCTTAAAACAAATAAAAAAATCTAATGAATTACGATTTTTGATTTAAAAAAGTTGTATTAATTTGATAATTAGTTTTCAATTTTGTATGCATATTTTATACATTTGCAATACATGAGTATTTGTACCCCAAACAAAATGCATTAAAACAATTTATTTATTTTTATAGAATTTTTTAACAAATCTTTTCATACTTATTCATATTTGGCCCGAAATTTTTATTTAAGGCTAATAAGAGGGAGCTAAATTAATTTTCACCTTTTTCCTACACCTTATATTTAAATATAAAAGGTTTTTTTCTAAGAATAACAATTTATTGCGGTATAAACAATTTTAAAAAGGTTGTGTATTAGTATATGAACGTTCGTAAAAATTATTTCAAGTATAAGCACAAAACAGTTTCTGGATGCATCGAAATTCAACACGGCGACTTAAGCAAACATCAAAATAATGAATGCGCAATTGTTCTTCATAAAAAATGAACGCAACAATTCGTTTGTTTTCAGTAAATCAATTAAGTGGATTTAATTCAATTCATGTTATAGAAATTGTGCTTTACCTCACTTTGTATTCTTACGGCATTTTGTGAGTGATGATAATAATTACATTATTAATGGTTCTTTTATAATTTTTGAGGGCGACATTGATTATGTATCGAATCTGTTCTTAACTTTCGAAGAAGTGTATTCCTCGTGGATACTAGATTAAGAACCTGAGGGGTACAACGCTGGATGTTTGAGAACTGGAAGCGAATATCGAATCCAGAGTGAGTTGCATCTTTAATTGTTTCGAACAAATTTGGGATGTTCAAAGACGCAGAGAAGCTCTTGGGTATATTCATCCAGTCATATATATTTTATGTTTCCTATGAATTAAAATGGCTTATACTAACTTTGGAACGAAATGAACCTTAATAAAGTTACATTCTATAAGCTTCTGATATATAAAGAGGGAAATCTAAATTAATTCACGCTTTAGCAGAAAAAAATCCCTTTTTTTCAATTCCTACTATTAGCTCACATTCTCTATTTATTTATTTATTTATCTGGTGGAATTTTCAATCGTTAATAAAATACATTTTATTAACATTTACATTTTAAAGCGCTCAATTGTGCTGAAATTTTATATACATGATTATTATTGATGACAATACAATAATTTAATTATAACTAATAAAAATTAATTGATTAAAACTAATTATTTAAAGAATTACAAATACAGCCACGTTGGCGACTTAGCGACCCTATTGGCAACTTGTGTCAAAACTTGAAAAGGTTTTTTTTTTTCACGTTTTAAAGCATTCAGTTGAACTGAAATTTTATATATATGGTTGTTTTGGATGACAATACGATACTTTAATGATAATTAATAAAAATTAATTACCACTTAATGTTGTGATTATGTCATATGTATATACATATTTATATTAATTGTAATTATTTAATAAAAAGTAACTAAAATAAAATTTATCTTTGTTGTTTTATTATTTGTGTAATGACACCTTGTTTTTTTTTCCACTTTTTTCCACAACTAGATTATAAATGCGGTAGTAGACATGGTAGATTGTAAATTTGGTACTTATGTATTGTGTCGGCGACAAATATCGCCAGATGAAAAGACGTAGTCAAGTATTGTATTGTTAATATTATTACGTTTAAATACGCTCGGAAACAGTTTTCTACTATTGGCTGTATATCGTGGCATTTGGCGCCCAAACACACATTATGTAGCTAAACACATATTTATAAAATAAATCTCATATTTCGTCCTTGTGCCTATTTTCTCACTTTAATTAAAAATCAAATTAGGGATGGGGGATTACATTGCATGAGGATCATATTTTAATTAAACGAGTTACAAGCATCAATGACCTATTTCCTTCATTCATTAAGTTTATTGTTTTGGCAACTGAGCTTAAAATTATCGAATATAATTGAGATCATGACATTCTGAAAACGGAAACATATTCCACATACACGCAAGTGGCAGGTATTAATTTTAATCAAATTATCTTTAATTTAACTACGCTATCACATTTGACTATAAAATTAATAGAATTGTATAGGATGAAAAATGGAGACAATTTCAGTATTTAAATAAAACAGATTAGATCAAATGAAGATATTCTCCCGACGACATACACTTCATTTTTATGTTAGTAGTGCGAAAAACAAAAAAAAAATGCTCTCTCTGAAGGAGAATTTTCTTGTTTGAAAAACGTTTATCTCAATTAGAGCAATTTTTAGGAACCAGTATTAATCTAAAAATATCAACCATTTCTAATTTGACTTAGAATACATAAAAATATGAGCAAATAAAAATAAAAAAAAACTATAAGCTACGATTTAATCTGTCTCTTAATGAAAAAAGTCGAACGAAAAAGACATTTTTTTTAAAATAAAATGAAAATTACGGAAATAAGTTGAAAGAAATATTTATTTCTGTTTCTCATATAACTTAAGCCTTAATAAATATATGTAATAATTTTTGCATCAACTATAATCAGTGGCGTAGCGTGGGGTGGGGGGCGAGGGTACCATGGCTCAGGTCGCCATACGAAAAGGGGAGGCGGCAAGCACATTTAAATTCAAAAAATATTTCAAACTCCAAATCGCGCCCGACTGACGAAACTGACGGAAACGAGTGAAAGCTTTAATACACGTACAGGTGCAGGAAGTTTATTAGTCGCTATGCAATCACATTCGTTTTTATGTTACTTAGGCTTCTGGCAACCAGTACTGTGTGAAGTCCATGATGCTCAAAATTATTTGAAAACAGAGGAACCAAATATCCAACAATGAGCTCAAAAAATACGGGGTTTACAGACCGTATTAGAAGCAAAACGAGAGGAGTAGTGGATGACGCTTTAATATATGCTAACAGTTTATGTGAAGAGCTTGAAATTTCTTTTGAACCTCCAAGACGAATCAGGAGGAAGCATATATTTGGCGACGGAAGTAAAGATGTTAGTTATCGTATGAAGATGACTTGAGGCGAACATTGTTTTCTTCAATAGACAAAGTAACTGCTGAAATTCGAGAAAGTTTCAACAGTTACAGAATCTAGCGCAAAAATATGCCTTTTAAGGCTTGAAGTGATGTTGAGCATGGACGAACTTAACTTAGATCAAGCTCCTCAAGACATTAATAAAGGAGAATTCCAACTTGAGCGCGTACGGCACCAAGCTTTCGTAGCTGTAACAGACCCAGGCTGTACAAAATAACTCATTAGGTCCGTTTCTCTGGGTTTATATAAAATATATTATTGAGTTCAAATTTGAAGATGGCTTACCAAACATTGTCATAATGTTGAGAGTTTTTTTAACATCTGCCATCAGTAATGCCAGTTGCGAGAGAAGCTTCTTTAAGCTAAAATTAATCAAAAATTATATCAGATCGTCTATGTCTACGCTAAGGCAAACAAATTTAGCTATTCTGGCAATAGAACATATCATACATATTGATGTTGACAATTGTATAAAAGATTTTGCTATGAAAAAAACACGAAAAGTGCATTTTTAATCAATAAAAAAAAATTAAAGCCGCTTTTTTTTTACTTTTACTAATTTTCTTGACTAATAACTAAAATAAAGGGGGGAGGGAGGCAAATTTCCGGTCGGTCCCAGACGGCGAACGAATATTTTTCCTTCTGTTATAAGGACGTATTACTGATGATTATTTTTTTAACTTGGTGAATAAACTAATTGTTTATCAGGATCGTTCCCTCATTTCAATAATCAGTTTAGTGATTTTATGCAGGGCAATAGATGTAATGTACACTCCCCAGTGGCGCACACAAGGGGGGGGTCCTGGGGGTCAGGACCCTCCCCAAAGCCCTCGATTTTTTTCCCGATTGTTTATAATTCTAAGTATATAGTACCAAAAAATGTAATTAAATATTTCTTATTAATGATTAATTTTATTAATTAATGCTATTTATTTATTCAATAATTAGTTTTTTACTGTGTCCCGAAAATCGACAAAATCAAAAGAAGCATGATACAAGAATGGTGAACTTTCGACCCCGGACCCCCTTGAAAAATTCCTGTGTGCGCTACTGAAACTCTCCCATTGTTGAATCTGGTTAAAGCGTAGATGGGGGAGCTTTGTATTTGGCGATTTTTATTTAGATGTCATCAAATCCGGTCGTCAAAAACATTTATCGCTAAGTAGCTTGGTGAACGCTTTCGGTCGCCAAAAGAAGTTACATCGCCAAGCCCCCCCCCGCGCTCTCCTAATCTACACTTAAACCGTTGAATCCTTATGTTTAACAACCAAAAGACGACCTGAAAAAATAGCACTAAGCATTCTTTGGAGCATTGTATAGTTGCCGAAAAAGCTCATAAATCCTGATACGTACGTTACAGTTACAGGTTTTGTGGGATATGAAGCTTACGTATTATACCATCAACCAATTTCGCCAAATGTTGTCATCGCTATTATTATTATCGTACGCATGTGTAGGACCAATTTTCCTCTATTGGCTGCATATCGTGGGATTTTCCTCATTTCCTTTTATTTGAAGAAATGGATCGACGACATATTACGTAAGTATCTAAATCCTTGTCCTAACTCGCAATTAAAGTAGTCGCCGCTGGGAGGACAATGTAATATCTGTAACGATGCAGATTTATGCCTTTACGTAAAAAAAATCATGTTAAATTACTTGAAATAGACAATAGCAAAATTAAAAAGTATTAATGTTATAAGTTACAGTATATACGTAATAATATATAACTTGAAAGATTTCTTATTTCTTCAATTTAGGTTCTTTGATTTTAAAAAATACTTATATGTTGTTAGAAAAAGTGGCTTGTTAAAATTTTAGTTAGTTTACACCTATGGAAACGTAGGAAAATGCGTAGCTAAACTTCGCCACCAGATACTTTTTCTGTATCGGACATTTGACGGTACTTACGTATTATTGCAACCTATTGGCGATAAATCGGGTTTGCCATCTTGGCGAGTTATTGATAGAGTTGACGATATTGTTGCGATAATACGTAAGTACCCATTTGAGTAATATGACGGTAATAATTTGCTAAGTTTGTGATATGTAAAGGTATGCATTAAACCGATTTTCAACCTATTCAACCAATTTTTGAACTAATTTGATATCGGTGTGCTATTCGTCATGAAATCACGCCAAATAGATGTTTGGTGGCCAGTGTAATGTTAACGCCCTAACTTGGCGAAATTTTACGCTTATTAGGAAAAAAAATCCGTAGCGTAGCAATATCTAACTAGTACACTAATTCTGCTTTTGCATTGCTTATAAAGAAATTTATGTTTAAAAAATTGCAGTTATGTCATTTTTATAGCTAATATTTATTTTATATCACATTAATATCAGGAAAGTAAAAACAGTTTTTTTTTTTGTAATTATCTTGTCATCTTTCTTCTAAGTTATACATACGAGGAAAATCCATTTTCTTTTCATCTTTACCATCCACTGAATCCATACATACTTTGATGTATCTAGTTAAGGAACCCCATACTCCATAAATTAAACTTGAGCTTCTACGGTGATCGTAAACTCCGATAATCAGAATATTAAACAGCAAAAGGAACATATCGGGACTGACGTAAAAGCAAATAAAGTAACCCATAGTAGTTTTTAAAAGAACAGTTAGGCACAAAATGAACAAACTTGTCCAGGTACATAAAAATCTTTTCACTTCTTTGGTTTTCCCATATCTTGAAATAGCGTAGCAGTAGTGTAGAAACGGAGATACAGCGCTGAACACAGATACCATTATGAAGAAATTCATTGCTTACAAGTGCTATGAGATCGATTCATTGGACTTTAAAAGATTTAAAATTCTAGCTACATTTACTTGATATCCATATGATTGATTATATATATTTACTTGATGGATATGCATGTAGTTAAATTCGTTTGGTTTTGAAAATTGCTGTGGAGATGTTTCTTTAAACTTAATAATCTCGATCTACCTCGTGTTGCATTTTCTTTACGAATGTCTCCACTTCCCATTTTTGTCGAGCTCGTTGGCCAGGTTATAAAGTAAAAAAATATTCAATATTTATTCGTCTGATGACAAAGTCGACATTTGAGTTAACACCCCACTCTCCATATTCACTCTAATCCAATGAGACGGCATTAACTTCCGATATATTAACATGAAGTAACATCGACCACATGTCGGTATCTTATCCTTCTGTATCAATTATTATCATCTTCAACTCACATGTGCAAAGAACTTGTATACCTGCTAGTGTATGTTTACATACAGCATGAAGTAAGCCGGCTGGGTGGCGTGGTTGATTTGTCGCTGGCCTTCTGCACCTAAGGTTGCGGTTTCGATCCAAGTCGGTGGATTTTCTTGATGCAGAAATCGACAGCGGCCATTTCGAATGATTATACTGCATGTAAAAGACCCTAAAGTGTCTGTTTGGCTTGGGTGCTCTTGACAAAATTAAATGCTGGTACAGGTTTGCATCGTCAAAACTCAGGCGCCTTCCTCTAGGGAGGAAACTCGGCGTCAAAACTACTTTCGGCCGCACTAAAAACAAATACTAGCTTCCGGGGAATGTACTAGGTCTGCATTGGTAAAACACCAATCCGCAGCCCATTAGAAAAAGTATGAAGTAATTAAGAAAGTTTGAAAGAGAACTTCATTTTTTATATAATTACATTATTTTATGGTAGAGACAATTATCTAGAATTTTAAGATGTTTTAGGATGTTTTTAAAGTAGTTTTCATTTCAAAATTATATAAAGCCCTAGAGTGATCTTCTATATCTGTGATCAATAGGATTGAACATTAGCAAAGAATTTTTACAATTATTACATTAACTTAGAATTAAAAACTTAAAAATTGTATTAGTAATTATGGAAGGATATTATGCTTTCTCTGTTCTTGAAATAAAGAAAAAGCAACAAATACTATATGTTTATAAAAATGAAAATAACTAGCAAAACAATCATTTTTGTTCAGTCTTTATGAATTTCACACAGTGGCGCACACAAGGGGGGTGCCCTAGGGGTCCGAACACACCCCATAGCCCTTGATGTTTTTCGATTGGTTATAATCCTATATATATATATATATTACGTAAAATTTAATTATGTATTTGTTATTAATAATTAATTTTACCAATTAATGCTAATTATTTATTCAATAATTAATTTTGTATTGTTTTCGTTCCCGAAAATTGACAAAACCAAAAGAAGATGTTGGGTGGCGTATTGGAGCAGGATACCAAAATGGTGGACTTTTGACCCTGGACACCCCCTTGAAAAAATTTTGTGCGCGCTACTGATTCCACATTTGTTACCACAGATTTTTCACAACTGAGCTAGCACATCCCTCCCTCATTCTTTATGGTTTTGACTATACATACATGACAATAAAGTTGATGATAAATACAAAACATTTTTTAGTGACACACTTCATAGTTTTCAGTACCAAACCTAGTTGTCATTTCTTAAATTCTTCCAATGTAAACTAAGCTATAAACAAAGCCTGTGTGTATGTGAGAGTGTACATTTTATACTATGCATCTTTTACCTATAAGTATGTTTGAGAAACTGTTTCTGCATATCAGTCTTAATGTTCTATGAAATCCTTAAAGGAAATTAAATACGTGCATAATATACCTGGACCAATTTTTTCAAATTTTAAAAACGTCACAGAATTCCGCGATATACAGCTAATATTGGAAACCCGAACCCATATATGTTCCAAAGCTATAATAACGATGACAGTATTTGACGACATCTTTTTCTATGGCAAAATTGTTAGATGGTATACTACGTAAGTACCGAATTATTAAATAGTGTGTAAAATTCTTAACTCTTAAATTTTTAGCAAATATAACAACTTATTCAAAAATAAATAGAAGAACTGTACAAAATGCATTTACTATTTTCAAGAATTAAAGTTATGAGATTATAAAATATACTATTTCAAAACCATAAAATTTAATTTTAAGTATTTTAAGGTCTTTCCCACAACTCTATTAATATATACATAATGAAAAAAATTACAAATATATTTCAGTGGGGTTTATTTTTAAAAAAGTTATACACATCTTTATAAGATTAGATGCTTTTAAATATAATAACGTATAAAAGTATTTCTCAAAATAGTTAGTTGAATAGTTAAAAAGTATTCTTTTCCTTATACTTCCTTGTACTTAAAAATCAATGCCTTTTAATTTAATAATATTCATTTACAAAACTGAGAAAAAAAATCATAAATTGATTAAGAAGAATCAAGTCTTATAAATATTAATGAACTTATTATCCGCCCCCGTATATTTTATTGCACGTGTTTTTAACTTAATTATTTCGATAATACTTTTTAACGAAAACACACAGTCTTAGTTCCTCATTTATTAAAAAACAAGAGTGTGTGTGCTTATGGCCACACGATATAAGTGATAACTTCAAATTTTGCAATGTTATTTCAGGGATTAGTTAGATGAATGAGAGAGAGAGAGAGAGAGAAAAACAGGGGGATATATATATATATATATATATATATTAGTATTGTCATATAGAGTTATTTATTAATATCTCTCTGTACTCACATAAAATAATATTTTTTGCGAAATATACAGTTATATTTATGAATTAATTATATTCTAAGAAGGAAACAATAGGTTTTATGGTAGCTGTGAAATAGATTATAAATACTTTAGATTCAAAAGTATTTAAATATCTAATAAAAAACTCCTTTAAGCCTTGTTCCGCATTTTGTCATGCTTTCATTTGGATCATTTTATAAATATTTTATTAATTATTTTCCAAGCATCTTATCGACGTTTCGCGTTATTAATACGTAATCAGGAACCTAAGAAGTGATTGAAAACAGAGTACATAATTATTCAAAATTTTGTAGGGGGAGGGGTAATCTTTTTTCTACATCTTTAATTTATTTCTTTCTGCTTTAGCTTCATTTTTGGCCTATTTTGAGGCCAAACGCTTTTGATTTTGTAGTGAGTTGTTAACTGTAACAAAAAATAAAGAATATATTGCTGTCTCCTATACTTTTGTACAGCGTCATTAAAATTTCTTAATGATACGTTGCAAAATAACTATTTTCTTATTTTTTAAAATTCCTTTTTATAAAACGGTAAAAAAAGGCTGAGATTCCTTGAAAAAAATGTACTTCAATTTTTAGGAAGTTTTAATCACAGAACTCAGTTTAAAAAAAAATTTCAGCTCTCCCACTGAGTCGAGTAATTATAAACTTGTAATTTTTTACAAATAGTAAAAAAATAAACATAAAAACTTGTAGAAAAAAATTTCAAAATTTTCGGATGTATTTTTAAAGAATAAAAGGCAGATGGGTAGAGACTGTAAATAATTTGTAATAAGCTTTGTAAGTTTTCGATTTCTAGGCTCGGAGAATTTATCATCAAATGCTAGAATTAACTCCAACATTATATTTTATACTTTTTAAAAATATATTAAACGCGTTAGTTATTTGTAGTTACGTGTATGAATTGAAGAAATCGCTTTGTAGAGGGGGCGATGCACGTTAAATCTGTCATGACTCAAAATCCTCCCGTTGGTGTGGTGTGATATTTAGAAGAGAGTCTTAAGATCGTCCTTGTCACTTGACAGAAGCTCAAAATTACGAGGTCCGTCGCCAATAACCCTCGTGTTGCTGTGTAGTGCAATTTTAATATAACTCTCATTCACTCAAGATTTTTTTATAATAATTTTTCAGTTTATTTCTACAACCAATTCACACTTCCATAATTTTCAAAAACTCTTTTTTTTTTGCTATTGGTTTTATTTTCGTATAACTTACTTTCTCTCTTTTGTTAACTCCCACTAAAATATTTCTCCCAAAAAGAAAGGTTAGAAATTCTTAATGCAAATACGCGAACAAAAACTCCTTCTCATTTCCAATTCTCTTTTCTTCGAACGTATTTATACAAAAACTAAACAATTAACAAAAACTCGGGCCACTTTCAAAGCAAAGCTTCCGCTAGCTATCCATTTGCATGTAACCTTTCTTATTTATTTTATCCTGCGGACAAAAATCGGTTAACGGCTTTGTAGTACTTGGCTACTCACTCAACGGATTTTCATTATTATTTTTTTTTCACTTCCAAGAAAAGAAAAAGAAAATCAAGCTGTTTCAAGCCGATCGAGAAAAGGCTGGAAATGTCTTCTAGAATTCTTTTCTATATTGGGAATTAAAGGAGAAATCTTGGAACAGAGAACAGACTTGAAGACTATTGCGTACGTTTTTCTTTCTTTCTTTTTTTTTTATTAGAGAAGCAGCTTATAAGCGCTTGTTTAGCATTTAACTACCATGAAATCTGGAAAATCAAATAATTAATTTTACATCATTGGAGTGCTAAAGATGGTGTTAAATCAAAAAACCTAAAGCTCCTTTAATATTATTATGTGAAATTATTCGTTTTATATTTGTAGTTAAATCAACCTTTTTTATTATTACGTTAAAAATTAAGTTTGCTTAGCATGCACGAAAGAAAACAGAAAAGGCCTATAGAAATAATTATATTTGTCATAATCAGTGAAAGCCATTTCAGTCCCTGTGAACTTCCACACCCCGCCAACGGAAAAACTTTGAGCCTAGACGGATTTAACTCGCTTCAGCTCCTTCCACAGACAGAGTCTTCAGTGGCTCTAAGTTCGAACTCAAGAAACGCTGGCCAAGAGTCTGTCACATTGACCAATTGGCTACCGCGGACACTGTGACGATATAAAAATTCCCGAATTTATTACCCGTTTTAGAAATTATACAAAACATTTTAAAAAATTTCAAACATAATTATTTACTTTATGAGGTATTTTTTCAATTTCTAGTATTAGCTCACACTCTCTATGTATTTATTTATCTTGGTGGAATTTTCAATCGTTAATAAAATACATTTTAAAGCATTCAATTGAGCTGAAATTTTATACACATGATTATTTTGGATGACAATACAACAATTTAATTATAATTAGTAAAAATTAATTGATTAAAACTAATTGTTTAAAGAATTACAAATACAGCCCCGTTGGCATCATTTTGGCGATTTGTGTCAAACCTTGAAAAGGTTTTTTTTCTCACGTTTTAAAGTATTCAGTTGAACTGAAATTTTATAGACACGATTGTTTTGGATGACAACATGATACTTTAATGATAATTGATAAAAATTAACTACCCCTTATGTTGTGATTCTATTATATCTATATACATATTTATATGAATTGTAACTATTTAATAAAAAGTAGCTAAAATAAAATTTTCTTTGTTGATGTAAGTAGGAATAGACTTTAAAAAATGTCTTTATATTACTTGTGTTTCATTTATCTCCCTCCTAACCCTCTAAAACGCAATATTTATTTAGTTGCAATAAAATACACTTCAAAATGAAATGAAAGAAATATTTCTACCATCCTATGTTTTTTTTAATTTAATTTATTTTTATTTCGATAAATTTTTTTAAAAATATTTCTAAAAACAAGAGATTTTCGAAAACTGCCATAAATAATAACCATTTCTTTAATAATCAGTCGAATTGAAAACTGTCAAAAAAAAAGTAGTTCTGTCCGCGAATTTAAAATGGCGGAACCAGACGAATACCTTAAGATCACAAGACTCTTAAGGTATCCGTACACCTTCAAAACGTCATTTTCGTCAAATTTTTCGATTTTTTTAATTTAAATGTTATTTGAAAATATGAACGTTTTTCTTTAAAATGGTGTTTTAAATTTTGTTTCTATCTTATTTAGAACTTATGGGGGTTATGGGGATTTGAGTTTCATTCGATAGCACCTTTTGAACCCGGAAGTACAAGTCTGCATTGCGAAGTAGAAAAAATGTTTGTTGACATTTTTATTTTTCAAAGTATCGTTTAAATATGCAATAGTAAGAAATTTAAACTTTTTAAAATATGAATTTGAGTTTTCAGAATTATCAAGAATATAATTGGCAACAGGCTTTTATTTATATTTTTATCTAGAATCTGGCAAGAAAATAGAGTGCTTTACTGTTTGTTTACATTTGCTTATGATTGCGTAGCTCTTTATAAGCTTTTGTTTAATCCTTTTTTATAGCAGAAAATTTTAATTTTTGTCATTTAAAATGGGTAATGCTAAACGTAGAGTTAGTGCAAAGAGAAAACACCAATTTAGAGGTAATGGATCTACCATTAAACATTCAAAAAATAGCAGCGCAACATCTACCAACGCCAGTTCTTCAAAAATTAAAATACCTCCTGCCTTTTTGATGAAGAAATAGCAGAATATCAACGTAAACCACTTACTGGTAACAGAATAATTGATATGGAAGTCCTTTTAAATTTGTTTTTACAACTTTGCTGCCCAAGATGTTTCGAAGAAGGTATCCTGCTTTCTGAGGATTCCACATATGGTTTGTGCTCAAATTTTGTTATCAGGTGTAAACATTGTGACTTTTACTCAGGGTTTTCTAGTTCAAAGAAAACTTTAAACTGTCCTGAAGTAAATACAAGATTTGTGTATGATATGAGACAAATTGGGAAAGGTTTTCTGCTGGGTTTAAATTATGTGGTACGTTAAATTTACCCAGGCTCAGTAAAACTGCGTACACTAATCATGAGAATAAACTGATGTCCGTGATTTCAGAAGTTAGTGAACTATCAATGCAAAAAGCAGCTTCTGAACTGTTAGTGCTACATCCTACTAAAAATAAAATTGTTGAATGTGGCATTTCAGTTGATGGAACGTGGCAGCGTAGAGGTTACTCTTCCATGAATGGGTGTGTCGCAGCTTTGTCAGTTGACACTGGTAAAGTAGTAGACATTGAAATAATGTCGTCATATTGTCCCACCTGCAGAAAGATTTCTAAAATGCCTAGAAGTATTGAGTCGGAAACTTTTGCAGCAGATCATGTGTGCCATAGCAATTTTCAAGGTTCTGCGTTAAAAATGGAAGCTGTTGGTGCTACGAGAATCTTCCAACGTTCTATTGTCAAACGAGGCCTTAAATATGCACATTATTATGGTGACGGGGACTCTAAGGGCTTTATCAGTGTCAAAGATACTTATGGGAAGGATAGCGTCACAAAATATGAATGCATCGGTCATGTTCAAAAGAGAGTAGGTGCGAGATTGCGCAAACTAAAGTCTAAAAATAAAAATCTGTCTGGTAAAGGCAAACTCACCGACTCTTTTATTGACCGATTGCAAAACTGTTATGGGATTGCTGTTCGTAGCAATGTTGGAAACCTATCTGGTCTTCAGCAAAATGTTATTGCGGCTTTGTTTCATTGCTCATCAAGTGTCGAGAAACCGATGCATGGGCAGTGTCCCATCGGAAAAGATAGTTGGTGCTACTACCAGCGAGCACTGTCTTGTGGCAAAAAGCCAAACGAAAAATATAAAGGCTTATCAAATGAAGTACTAAACACGATTAAGCCTACATATTTAGAGTTGTGTACCAAAGAACTGCTTACTAAATGCCTGCATGGCAAAACACAAAATTCAAACGAGTGTTTAAATGGCGTTATATGGCAGAGAGTACCCAAGGAAGTTTTCATGTGCCTCAAAATTTTAAAATCTGGTGCATTGGATGCTGTGATCCAATTTAATGATGGATACAAGGGTTGTGTTGAAATTTTTAAAAAACTTAATATAACTCCTGGTTATTTTACTTTAAAAGCATACAAACATCTTGACATCAATAGAATTAACGACGCAGAACGACATTCAACACCAAATGTAAAGCAGCGTAGAAAAATTTTAAGAGCTACAAGGAAAAAAAAAATCAATGTTTTAGAGAGTAAAGAAGGTGTTATTTATAAATCAGGAGCATTTTAAGTATATCAAATTGTGTTTAATATTAAAATTTGCAGTTCAAAGTTTATTTCTGATTTATCTCAAAATGAATTTGTTTAACGTATTGACATCTGACAACGTAAATATCAGAAAAAGTTGTGAACCAAATTAGTTCAAATTTTATAAATATATTTGTTTTATATATTTAAAGAACCCCTACTACTTTCATAATTATATAGTTGATATGTTTTTAGTAACTAAGGTATATATCATGCTCGTAATAATTTTTTAAGGATTTTTCAATGTTCTTTTACTCGAAACTTGATAAAAATTGTAATAAATTGATTATCATCAGGAAAATAGTACCAGCCCTAAAAAATGTTATAATGATCATCATCAAATTTACAGAAAAGGGATATTTTTGTTTACATTTGAGTTATGTGCGCTATTCTAATAATCAATTTAATTACTATTTACACTATGCCTTACTCCCTAAAATTTTTTTATGTACTACAAGTAACATATTAAATGTATTTTTCATAATTTTTAGTTATATTTCATCAGTAAAAAATATTTTAATAGCAAATATTACAGTTTTTAAAAAATTTTCTTCGAAGGTGTACGGATACCTTAACTGGCATCATATGTCAGCCGAAGAATAAAACGAATCCATTTTCATATATAACGTAATTAATTACTTTCAAAAAGTTAAATCCGAACCAGTCACGATTTTCTCTCGCTAAAAATGAATTATTAAGTTAATGGACTTTTGATACACGTTGTGTAGCAACATTGTATCACTTTATTACGAAATAAAAACAAAAATGCATAATTTTAAGATTTGTCACAATGAATTACAAGAAAAACCTGTCCATTATTTTAAGGAATAAAATCTACAAACCTATTGTAGCAGTTTATTTATCAGGATTAAAATCTTTGCAATTCTACTTTCTTGAATCGGTTGTAAAATAACTAGCCGTTAACCCACTCAATTAGCTGATGATTTCTTGATGTTGTATAACTATATATTGTAATTTTTAAGTTATTCATATCTAGCATTAAGTTTTCAATAGTATTCAAAAACATTCGTGTAGCCCTAGGTTCTTGATCTAGAAAGTGGCCGCGGTAGCCTGGTGGTCAAGATAACGGACTCGTGGCTGGCGTGCCGTGAGTTTGATCTTAGAACCACTGAATACCCGCCGTGTATGGGAGCGATGCACTTTAAATCCATCGAGAGCTCAAGCGTCTTCCCAATGGTGTGGTGTGGTAGTTAGAAGAGGGGGTTCCAGCTCAGGTGTTGTCCTTATCACTTGACTATGGTTCAAAATTACGAGGTCCGTCGCCCAAAGCCCTCGTGTAGCGGAACAGTGCGAAGTTGATAGTCACTCACTCACTGATTTAAAAAGGATCGGATGTGAATTTTTGAAACGGAAATATATTTATCTTTTGCACATACGTCAACCCACCCCTTTAGGAATTTACTCCCTTAAAACCCTTTCTTAGTGGATCTTTAATAACGAAAGAAACATGCATGCTAAACTTAAAGCCCGTTGTTCTAATAGCTCAAAATTGGGAACTTTTATCTATAACGCCCCAGAAACCTCATGAGAGTTGATTTCCTCTCGTGGATTTCTACTCAATAAAAGAAACATGTTTGCCAAATTACAAGTCTGTAGGTCTAACAACTCAAAAAAGAGAATTTTTTTCTATAACACCTTCGAGATCTTATGATAAGGGTTGTGGTGAGTGAGTGGGTCGTTTTTTCCCTATATATATGTATAATGTATTCAATTGTTTTCATTATTTACTACCCGAACCGCAATGGTAAACGTATTTTTGGCTGTAAACTTCCACCTTCGGCAAAGCGCAAGTCGAATAAAAAGTTCGAGTCTTTATTCCACGAAACACCCATCATGTAAAATAATGGAAGTCCTGGATACTAAATCTAAATAAGCCAGAAAGCCCATACATAACACGATGAAATTAGAAAAAGGAGGTACCAACTGAGCTGACGTCTTTATCACTTGACCTCTGCTGAAAATTTTGAAATCCGTTGCCAATAATCCTTGTGTCGCCAATTCAAACTAAATAAAACCTTAGTTACCATAACAATTGAGCCAATAAGATTAACAACAAATGTGATAGTGGTATGTGTTTTAAGATAAATAATAATAAAGCTGCAAACGAGCCTGATGTATTCTGCCTAGTGTAATTTTTCAAGTTGTTGTTCATTTATTAAACATGTTCATTGTTTTAAAAAAGTAGCACGACTTAATTGCTACTGGGTCACACTACTACTTACATTTACATACACATATTCTATAATCCAAAGATGATCCATCAAGTTAAACATACACAGGAAATGTCCGTGTAACCGGTGAGGCAGCAGTGTATTTGTTGAAAGGGCGTCATATGTGTCAAAACGTGGTGTAACCTCGCCCTTCTTTTGGTGTAAATCATGCATGCTCCAGAGAAGAAATTTTTCATCCAAAAGATTCCACGGATGACAAAGATGTATTTGCCAGGAAGTGATGAAATGTTGCACTTTAACCTGGAAGTGTATCAGAAAGGAATCGATTTATTTATTGTATGGGATATAACTTTGTGGAAGAGATTGCTAACTGACTGCAATTGATTTATTTTTATATAAATACCGGCTAGCTTTACGATGCCGCTGTATATCATTCTTAGTGGCACTTGCTTTGGAATGGGCCAGTTTTTAACGAACTAGTTATGCCAGCGTTTCTCAAATTGTAAGGCGCGTCCCCTTGGAAGGCAAGAGAATATCGAAAAGTCGAAAATAAAAGATTATTAATTTACTGAAAGGAATCTATACAAAATACATTCTGACATAATAAAAAATAAGATACACATTTACTATAATATATGAAGTAGGATTCAAAAGTTCCTGGACTGAGACTTTAACTTAAAAAAATTTTACCAATTAAATTGTTGAAATTTATCTTCCTTTGAAATAAGACCCTTGAGTAACAATACACTTTTGCCATCGCATGTACAAGTCAAACATTTCTGCAATCCATTTTTATCCATATCCTTTTATTCAGCCTGTGATGCACTTTTAATTTCATCTGCAGATTGGAATCAACGACCCTGAAAATGACGTGCCAGGTCTCGAAATATTTTGAAATCGCAAGGGGCGAAATCAGAGGAGTAAGGAAGATGAAGCAAAATAGTTGTTTTCGTTTTCACCCCGTCGTTGTTTGAACCTGTTCTTACGTACCTCCACAGAAACCTTTTCAATGTTTTCAGCACGGTGCGGGCAGTCTGCGAACTTTCAAAGCGGTCGCCGTCTTCGACATTTTCCCCGCCTTCCCTGACACCTCAATGACACTCAAAAGCTTGCGTTCGTGACAATGTATTACTACTGCACACATGCTTCAACATTTCGTTAGTCTCCGTAGCACTCTACAAGATGTACTTTCTACTAACTTTAATATCCATTCTTTACTCTACAAACATCATTTCTTTCTATCGCCGGTTACTAAATGCATCCGCTTACAAAATACGACACCGAGGTGAGCCACCGACCACTTGATTTAAAAGGAATCACTTTTGGAAAAAGGGGAAGAACGCAGTAACACAGAAACATTATCGTAGTCACTCTACTGCAAAAAAATTTCACGTTATAGACTCTGTCCGGGAACTTTTGATTCCTACCTCGTACTTATAAATGCATCAGTACTGTTCAAAGTATTTAATTATTAATTCATAAATATTAAGTTAAGAACAAGTTTAATAATTACTAGTAACTCTCATGGGCTTGTCATAAACAAAATTATATACAAAATTCAATATTTACCTTGATAAATTGTACATTTTATAATTAAAGTCCCATTGTAGCTTTACGTCAAAGTACATTATTGAATTCAATACATTGTAATTGTGTGGAGGGGGTGCGATGAAAATTATGATGGAAAACTGGATTGCAAATGTTACAAGAAGTACTGAGAGTTACGGCGTTCGTTGTGCATTATATTTATAGGTATTGCGTCATAATATTTTTATTTATGAGTTTCGAACTCGAATGCAAGACCTGTTGAAGATCGACAGAAATTCCTTTTTGCAATATTTGTTCTGAAAAATAATCTGTACGTCAATAACATACATATCAAATCATACGAATTGTAATGCTGCTGGATAGATGTTGGCACACGCTTTATTTAAAAAGGCATACGTTACTATATTATTTTGTTGAATGCGAAGAAGATAAAGCTATGTATTCCATTTTCCCAAATGAACAGTTCAATCCCAAATAAATTCTGTTTAATTCTGATTTGGTTTAGCTATCAAAATTTCTCCTGAAAGTTCGCCATATCCTTTTTCCTGATGTATCTTCCAAGTCATGATTAGAAGTTAAAAAATATCCCAAAATATGATGCTCCTAAGTAGTGAAGTTTACAGAACGTTCTTCTGTTATTCTACATTGAAAGTTTGTATTTGTTGTAAAACTTCCGATTAAAAAAAGTATTAGTTTATGAAGAATTGTTGTTAATTAACTTATAATTTACACTACTACTTAGTTAGAGAGGGGGGAAAACTAAATCCAAGAATTTTAATTTGAATCTTAGAATTTAATCAAAAATCTCTAACAAAAGGTTTTTCTTTTTATTTAAAAAAAAAGAATTCTAATATGTAACCAATAAGACATATTAGTAGGCTTCTTTTGTACTTCAAAGTTAATACGTGAGGGGATTACTAAATGTAACCCCCCGCACGTAAAATCAAACTGCACACGAATTGGTGTGTTATGAGTTTATATTAACATACAAGTATATTAACGTACTTTGCATAAGTACACAAGGGCTATTGCCGATGGATCTTGTAATTTAGAGTCACGCTCAAGTAGAGAAGACGACACTTAAGCTGGCACCCCCTCTATATGAATTTCCACGCCACACCAACGGGAGGACATATTTAAAGTTCATCGACAGATTAAACGTGCAACGGCCAATCTACACGGCTAGTCTTCAGCGGCACTTGGCCCGAACTCGTGACACTCAACACACGAGTCCAAAAAAAGGTGTGATGTGTATATTAGAAAAATAAAATACCAGCTAAGAGGGGTATCGTCCTCTTCACTTGAAATAATTTGATTTTACTACTAAATTCGTCTTCTATATTTCTGGAGAGATGTTAACTCCAAACCAACTTAAATAAGGTTAGTTAAGACGAAGTCTTTACCAGTTAGATAATACATCTTCGGTGGATCAATATTTCATTTTCTGAAAAAATGTACTCGATCAAGTTTTTTTTATAAAAAAAAAGAAGAAAGAAAGAAATTTTAAAAAATCATATATTTTCGCTTTTGTGTTTATTTGTTCTTTAAAGTATATAAACATTATCTCTTAATCTCTATTTTAGTTATCTGTATGGTTAGTTTCTATCTTTAAAATAATAAAATACGTAATAAAGTATCAAACATGTTTCTGTTTCCTTCAAAAAATAGAAATATATTAATCAAATTTTAAGTGAAATCATTTTTTGAATGAAGAAGCCCATCCATCATAAACGCTTTCTGAAAGGTTTGAGGAAGGACAATTCTCCTATTTTTACGCCTGTATTAAATTTATCGCGAATATTCTATTTGGTGTGAAAAAAATATGTTAATTATTCAGATTGAAGCATACACTCAATATTTTAAAAAATTTTCTTAATTAATTTGTCCCTAATTTTACTGTGCAGTTTTTTTTTTTTTTTTTTGTTTTTTTTTGCAAACTCCGATGTAATTATTTATGGAAATATTTCTTAAAACCGAATCATTGTTAGGACCTAAATTTTCTAAAGTTTGTGAATTATGTAATGTAAATTCCGCGTAAGGGGAGTTGGAAACCTCTTTCACTATATGTACTGACAATGTTAAATTGGCTGTTTTCGACGTACCTTTTCTAAAAATCTGTTATATGTACATGCTTGAAATTTTTAATACAATTAAAGTACACCTGTCTCATTATACTGAAATGAGCTTTTAGTTAATTTTGAATTTTTTAATAATTTATGTAATATTTTATAAAACATTGCGAAGTTTGACCCATTTTTCGCATAAAAAATTTGTAAAAAATAAAGTTTTGAGTTTTTTATATAAAGCTCATTTCAGTATGTATTGGCCATCATTATAAATATATCGTGAAAAATTTACATACTTGTGAACAGTAGGTTCTCAGAAAAGGTACATCGAACATCAATATTTACATTTTGAGATAAATTGATTTTAATGTATACAGTGAGATTTCTAATCAGCTAGGAAATAAGAAAATAAAAGGCTCAATTTACAATAAAAGATACATGTTTTGGTTTATATCAGACGTTCAACTTTTAAGCAAAAACGAAGTACTTTGTTTACATTTTTCGCCATTTAAATAAATGGGCATGGCCCAGTTTCAATGCTTATTTAAAAATAGGTTTTAAGGGCTTTTAATTCCCTTGGATTCCCTTATTTAAACATTGTTGAAAAAACTTGTTCCTTGTAGATTTATATGTTCAATGTTAAAGATGGAAAATTGGATAGCTGCATTGAAAGTTTGTAATTTAATACGATTAACATTAATGCAAGAATTCAGCTGAATATACTTAAAATTACATTATTTTTTTAAAAAAGTACCTTGGAAATTTATGTGTACCAATTTTAATGTTGTTTAATTTAAATTAAATATTCCTAGTAACATGAGTTAATGGTACAAATTTTGTATCAAATGATAGAAAGACAGTTTGCCCCCCACACTTTTTCAGGGGATAATTGCTCTTGAATCGCTTGGTACAGCAACTGTACCACAGCCAAAGTAAATAAGAAAAAAATTACTATACAGCATGTGAAACACCCAGTTTTAAAGGCTAAGATCATTTGAAATATCCGAAATTATATGCCTCTACTATTAAGTCTATAGTATTTAATATAATAACAAAAGTAAAATAAACTTTAAAATTTATTAAGTATTCATAAGGAGGTATGTGAATGGCACACACAGTGCAGGTTTTTTTAAAAATCTCAGCATATTTTTTTTCATTAAACTTAATATTTAATATTTTTCAAGTATAACATTTAAAAAAATATTGCGCTAACGCTTACACGGTATTACATTCTGGTCTCATTTTTCCTAAAAAACATTGTTTGGAAATCCTAATTTATTTCGAATTTTTTTATCCCTATAATATATGGCGATCACACACACACACATAAATTCAATTCGTCTGGGATCTTAAGCCCCATTTTTACTCACTACTTTCCCCATATTGAATCAATTTTTAAGTTCTTCACTGCAGATCAACTGATTGAAAAGGTCTGAGAAAATTCTTTTGATATGGTAAACGTGGTTAAAATGGTTGATATCTTATTTCTTTAAGAACATATGTTTATTACAATAAGAATAAGCTTTTTTTTACAGTTTTTACATGAATGGTATATAAAATATTTTAAACACCTTTATATAATAAATACGAACTATATATATATACACATATATATTTGTGCGCTATTAAAAGAAATTTACTCTATGCATATAGCTATCATTTTAAAGATCCCTTTAACTCAACGCATTAATGATATAAAAATAGTTCCTTTTTCTACAAATGTATGATACGTACGGTATAAACAAGTTTTCTTAAGAAAAATAATAAAATTATTATGGTATTATACAAAGTAGATCAAAAATTTACCATAAGGTTTACTTGCCAACAAAAATTTTGCTAAGTTTTACATTTTTTATGAAAATCAACATACTGATTATTCAGATATATTTTTGACAGTCTAATTATTTTTGGTAAAAATAGTGATTTTCAATTTGAAATTGTTTGTTATCCTGCATATTTAAACTTGATTAAAACTATCGATAAGCAACTTACAGTTGACTATGACATATTATAGATCATAAATGAAATAGTTTTACTTGTGATAAAAGAAACGCTATTAATTTTAATATTATTCAAGCTGAATTCTATTCCAATACAGTAATATTCATATATCACATTTTTAGGATTATAGTACTTCAGTGTAATTATTTTTGATTTATTAAAGATTGTAATACCTTTGATTTAGTTCATAATTATAATCTTGATATATATTTGCTGATAATGAACAAAAATTCTACAATTATTATAAAGAACTAGAAATTAAAAATTAATATTACCATTATTAAGCATTAACTACGTGTTAGCATACATTCATAAAGGAGAACAGTTTCAACATGAGATTCAATTATATAATTTTTATCTGATATTTCTGTCAATTGAATTTAGGGAGTTTGTTTTCTATTTTTGATCCTTGTAAATCGCTAAAACTTATAAAAAAATTAAATGTAAAATATATTTCTACACTATAAATTTTATTAAAATTTTTAAAATATAGCAATGGGGTATGTGTTTCATAATTATTATCATTACTCTGACCTGACTTCTTTAAATTACATACTTGCAAATAATAAAATATTAACTCGACAACTATATACCACAATAATAACTAATTATTTTGCATTCTGAAGAATTCCCTTAACACCACACAAACCTCATTTAGATTCATTTTTATCATCCTGATTAATTACATTATCTATTGGCGAATCTAAAACAATTTTTATGAGAGGTGTGAAATTTTATATGTCATTGTTTAAATTTCTGGCAATTATAGACATCAAGGACAAAATACGTTTAATTTCCTGTTGGAAACCTTATTCTGGCTTTGAAGTGTTTGACTATGTTCGGAACCGTAATTTTGAAAAAGCGTATAAGAGACTTTTTTTTTCTCTTTGATAGTTAGTATCAGTTGAATTCGAATACACATACAACATTGTTTTAAGAATATTATTTCAAGGAAAAATTTATTTAAATTGGATTTTTTTTGGCAAAAAATAAAGAAAGAATGACGTACATTTAAAATATTCTCGTTTTATGAAAACTGCTCCTATATGAATAATAGTTGGCCTACATAAAGCTAGTACCTTTATAAAGGGACTGAATTTTTTGCAAAATTTACGTTAGTTTCAGAGTTACGATCAGTTGTAATAACGAGTGTTTTTATTAAAATTTCTCTACTTTGATGTAATAAAATATAAATGAATCCACTTCTAAATTATATATTTTAAAAATTTAGATTAATTTTGGTATAGAATTCCTAACTATATTAGGTAAAACATTATTATTGTTATTATAGATGCATTTTTTAATAAAAAGATAATGTTTTGAAAACATGTCATTCTATCTTCATCTTATGCCAATAAAAATTGCATTTAAATAACTTTTTCGTGGAATAATATTCTTAAAAAAATTCTATATGTATATTCTAATTCAACTGACACTAAATTTTAAAAATATATATCCATTTAGGCTTTTTAAAAATTATGGGTTCCAATGTAGTCGGTCACCGTAAATTTTTGGCAGTTATAAACATCAAGTGGAAAAAATACGTTTAATTTCCAATGGAAATCTATGTTTCCCTTTCTTTGCTTTAGATCCGAAAAACGTGCCATTCTCACACTTTCATAGATAAGAATCTTCTTACAACCCCAGACGCAATAATAATTAGTGTGGATAAAAATATCTTCCAACTCAATCTCCCTGCTCAATTACATCCTGACCAAAATACCATCTTTAATACCAAGCAATGAAATCATCCCCTCCTATCAGTCTTATCTTCCACACCCAACGATTAGAACCATTCCTACTTAACTATTTTAATAATCTAACGGTATGAACGCCAAGGAAATACCTTGGCGTCGGTGTCGTCCCTTCAAAATTAATGACATCCTTAATCCGAGTTGAAAGATTCTCCTCTTTAATCGCCAAGTTGCCAATCTCCGGCGGGGGATATGGTGAGATAAGAACTTTTTGAATCTCCTTTAGACTCATTTAAATGGTTACTTCTTTTTAATGGAAGGGATTGTGTTTCTGGATGATGACAGTTTTTTCTTTGTTTTGGCTTGAGTGTTTTCTTACCCTTGGCGACAACGCCCGATTTGTTAGCGGAGGCGCCGTTGGCGATAGTTGGTGGTAGTCTTGACTTTTTAACACCTGGCATTATTGCATAGGCGTCGATGGCGATTAACAGTGGCACGTTGTAATTTGCTATGGGTTTTGGCCTTTTCCAGGTGAGTGGAAAATAATGGTAGTGTGCGTGGTTTTCGGTGAAGTTTATTATTGTTTGAGTGTGTGGTCCTTTTTTTTGCACTTGTATTTCACACGTAAGTGGGAAAATTTTATTTTAAAAGAATTTGTAAGTACGTGGAAATTATTCAAAATATTCCAAGAATTTTGAGTAATATTTAAGACTGAATATACTGTCCATTCACTAAGAATTATAAGACACTTATTGTGAAAGTGTGGCTGAGTGGTTGTGCATCGCGCTTTCACACCACAGGTCCGAGTTTCAAACCCCAGACTGAGCAAGATCGACTCTGCCTTTCATCCCATCAGTGGGTCGATAAATGAGTACCAAGCTTTCGTGGGAACTTTTCCCTAGGGGTTTCGTGTCAGACTGACCACCTGGGATCGGAACAACTGCTCATGCACCTCAGGGCCCAAGGTCAAGCATACTGATATGGACACAGTAGGCCTTGGTCCTCATGGGCTGTTGCACCACTTAGTTATTGTGAAGGTTATATTAACGTCGCACGAAAAAATAAAGCACAATACGAGAACTATCGGTGACAGACCTCGCAATTAAGTGATGAGGACGACACCTGAGCTGATATCCCGTCTCCAAATAACCAACCATGCTAATTGAAGGACTTTAAGCGTGACATTAACTATGCTTCAAATTCCTCTACATGGGAGGTAATCAGTAGACTCAGGATTCAAATACTCGGGTCGCGAGTTCGGGACCATAACCACTAGGTTGTTGCGACCACAAGCACTTATTAATAGATTGCACAAAAGTGTCTGGAGAACTAAAATGTTCTAAAATTCTCAGGAATAGTATTGTATTTCGAGGATTGGAGAAAAGTTTAAACACGGAAATAAAGTCCATTTTCCTATTTAAGTTCCGTTTATCTGCAGTGAAAATCGCTTAACACGAAACTGAAGTGGATCGAAATATTTTTTCGTGTCAAAAGAATTTTTTGTTAAAGGATATTACAAAAAAAAAACCCATATATAGACAAAACTAATTTTATTTGAGATTATCTATTTACATATATATATGCATATATTTAATAAAAAATCAATGGAACAAAAACATTGGCAAGAATTTAAAGAAAATCAATACAAAATTTTCAAATTTTTGATGAAACAAAATATTTTTGGGGTTTTCGTAAAATAATCTGATTTTTTTTGCATTGTTTTTTTTAAAATCAAATTGCTTGATATCGTGCATTTTGTTATTCATTTCACCATTGGAATGTGCATCTAAATAACTGTGCATACTTTCCATGACGTTCCTCATTTCGGAAGATGTGGGGACAGGAGCTGCATTATTCATTTCATTTTCATCACCGGAATCTGCATGAATAATATTGATTGAGCTTTGAACAAACTCCAAAATGTCTTTGTCTGCCATAATTGGGGCTGTATACATGTTGTCAACATCTACTGCAATATATTTTGTTCTATGATACAATAGGTCAGTCCAATCCGGCTGGTGTTTTCTGTATTTGTTCTTTCCAGAAGGGAAATCTTATCATTTTATGTGATTTTTCGTTCCGCTTTTTAAGAGGGGAAAAATACATGAAAATACCTAGTAGTTTTTCGGGACCGTTGCATTAATTCGTTTTAACCGATACTTCGTCTTAAGCGTTTTCGCGTTAAACGTATTTCACTGTATTTATTCTTAATTTTTAATCTTACTTTTTATCCGTGCTTAGTCCACTTAACCTATTTGCAATTGAAATCAGTATATTTTGCTTATTTTTATGTAATATCAATCTATTTTATAAGAGAAAATTCGTATGTAAAATTAATTGACACCTAAATGAAAATAGCTGATAAATATAATTATTACGTTATTTTAAATCAACATACATTAAAACTGAATACTTTTAAATTAAATTTTTGAATACGCTTCTGCATTCATCTCTGATAAACTGATAAGCGCTCGAATAAACCTATTCGTAAGGCATTCAATAAATATCATTTTTACCAAAACACGAAATTTACAATTAATACAGTACCACATTAAATGATAAAAATAACTTCTGATCACATATTGCGCCGAAGAAAAGCACTTTTTTTTAATATAAAAGGTAGTGATGTGAAGAAACGAATAGCATATATATGTTTTTGGTAAAATTACTACATGGATAAAAAACATATATTCAAATATGTTTTTCTAATTTTAAGTTCCTTTTATTTTTCCTGAAAACCAAAAAATTTGTGTGATCATCATCTTGCCATCATACAATCTACATTTTTTTACAAACAACCATATATAAGTTGTTGTTTTTTTGTGTGTGTCTAATGTATTTTTTTAGAAACCAAGAATTCTGGGCCTTTTTTCTCAAATAAATTAAAACTTACCTAAAATATCAAAGTTAAGTTCTTATTCACAACTTCAGTCAACTTTTATACACCTTTTATGAGAATGTCTACGCAATACCTAAAATTTGATTAAAGTTCAGTAACTTACGAAAATTGGTAAACAGAAAGTCAAAGATAATTTGATTACCGCATCGAAAGCGAATACAGAATCAAAAAGATGCCGTCCTGTTAAAACGTATCAAGTTATTTTCTAACCATCCATGATTCAGCACCCAAAGAATTGGGGTTAAGAACCTTTTCGTACCCAAAAAAGAAAGATGAATTGGCCCACCCACGCAACAGCACTATAGTATTCATTAAAAAGAACTTTTAGTTCGGTGACAGAACTGATGATACACCAATGAGTTCGGCGGTTTGAACCTCTTCCAAAACGACATCACCCCAAATTGATTAATCCGGATTTTTTTTATTCCATCCATCTCTTTTATACATCCAGAAGGGGAGGATGGGGAGAAAAAAGAACGAATTAATTCGAAAATCTCACCCTCAGGCGGCATCAACAACTACTGTTTACGTTCCCGGAACACACCTGAGGTGCAAGCCCTAACTGCCGAAATCCCTACTTCATCTCTAGAGGATGACAAAACGTGCCACCCTCAGCAAATCTCGTCTGCAGATTATTTTAGGTCGACCCCGTGGGCATGATTCCAGAGGCATAAATCGCGGAATCCACCTGTCAACTCGAATTACGCGGATGGGGAAGCACCTCCACCCCCGAACACAAAACCCAGTTCTTGTGGCGGATGTGTCTGACACTATTTGTCAGATCCATTCTCTTGCGTTGTTTCACCGACTTGCGCAACAGCAATTATGGGTGAAGAGATTCGCTGTCTTTGTTTCCGTTAAGCTGGGTAGCAAGCAATGGGTAATGCTGATAAAGATTAAATTGTTTGGTTTGTTGGTGGATGGATTGGTAAGCCGATCTGATTGCCAAGTCGGCATGGAATCGACACTCTGGTCCAGTCAGATTTAGTCTTTGTCATTATGAAAGGTTTCAAGATGACTGTAAGTCATAGAGTTATAAACTTACGCAGTTTGAATCAATTTGCAGTTTTTGAAATTTTATGAGATATTTTATTAAAATTTAGCAAATTAGCTGTCTTCTAGAGATTTTTTTCGTCTAAAATGTCAATTTTTGAAATAGGTATTAATGAAGAAGTGAGAGTTAATTAGCATCGTATTGCAAAGCAATATCAGTGCTATTGGTAATGGACCTTGTAGTTTTGAGGCATGGTCAAGTGACGAAAATGACACCTGAGCTGGCGTCCCTTCTCTGAACTTCCACATCACCTCAACAGGAGGACTTTGAGCCTTGACAGATTTAACATATATCATCCCCTCTACACGATGAGATTTTAGTAGCGCTAAGGCTCAAGCTTATGACAATCCGGTTACGATGAGTTCTTGACCATGGCCACTAGGTTACTGTGGCCTTCTTTCTTGAAGGAAGAATAGAGATTTTAAATAACTTGTAATGAGCTGTCTACGTTGTTTCGAATATCATGGCCCTAAGATATTACTATCAAATGCTAAAATAACATTATTATGCGTAATGTTTTCTTTCTTTTACTTTTAAATGATTTGAATACACACACACTTATGTACCATATGCAATAATTCCCTCTAGTACCCTTTTTATTAACTCTTTGTACTAATATTTAAAATAACTTTAATTCTTTGGTTTAAAAATAACACTGTAATCTTAATCGTAATCGGCTAGTCCGAAATCCCTGTCCCACCCGTTCTATCCAATCAGAACTACTATTACGTAATAACCACTGCCGGTATAAAAGCAAAAATCTTGTGTAATCGCCCTTTTTATCTGTTTGCCTTCATCATGTAATCAGCCGGCTGCCGCGCGTTCTGTGTTTGTGCCATGATGTTTGCTTCTTGTTATGTGTAATTCCGTCCCTACTTGATCTTTATGTGTTTCAGGATGTGAATAAACTGGATTATTGAACTGTGCCTCTTCGATAATACAGGAAAATCACACCACCGGCCACGCCCTATCCTTTGATTCGCTACAGTAATAACATCCACTCGCCACGTCTTAAAATTATTTTTACCACTCAACAGAATTATTACAGGAGTATTTCATACATATATATATATATATATATATATATATATATATGCCATCACTCTGTTGCAAAAAAATATATGCACCCAGAACTACATTCACGAAATTTGCCACAAATGATTAAAAATTCCAAAATATCATTTTATTAAGCGGTTAGGCACTTTAAGCCACCTCGATAGATTAAACGACTGCATCATCTGCGCAGTTAATTCTTTTCTCGGGATGGTGGGTCATGCTATTGGCGAAAGATGGAACTAAGTCATATCGAACATTGACATGTCGGCACCTGGGCGACAAGTCCGCGTGTCCTTCTGGGTATTAATGATATATATAATTAAAACCTTGAAATTGCTGTATGCCGCAAATCCGGATCGGACCGTTGGCCGGTGCGCCTCCAATCATCACTGAGACAATCGGGATTCATCACTGAATCATTACAACACAGAAATATGGTTTCTCTTGATGGCATGGTTGTGGTCACCGATCTGATCATGAACCCTGTTTCTGTGATCCACTGTTGCCAACACCGAGCAACTAAAAAATGCTTCTCTGAGGCCTACGGCCCCTTATATTCTTATTGTAACTCAATAAAAAGAATGTTTGATAGCCGTACGGCGCTCGTATTAGAAACTCTCCCAGTTGCGCAACTAATATGCGCATAGCACACTCAAGAACATACATTCTTGCCGAATTGTATTGATTTCTTCTGGGTGCAATATTTTTTTGCGATCTATATATATATATATATATGCCATCCTCTTTTCCGCTATATTTAAGCCTATTTAAACTCATCAGCTTTTTTTTTTATGGTGGGTCATGTCACCTTAAAAATTATTTTTTTAATTAAAAGAAGCAATTTAAGAACAAATCATTTATTCAAAGTTTCCCCTTATATTCTTATTGTAACTTAAAAGAATGGATACGAATTAGAAGCAAACTTCAAGAACATAATTGAAATCTAAAGATCTTAAGGCTATATATATTTACTCAATCACCTTAAAAATTTTATAAAGTCCCCGTACAAAAAGGAATGAAGGAAAAAATCATTTGAGGTTATGAAGGATTACAAACCTTTACAACAAATTCGCAGAACTTTTTAAAAGCACTTCTGGTGGAAAGAAGGTGCTGAAGATTCGGAGGCCAATTAATATTAAGTCCCTTGAAAGCCAGTCTTAGGATTTTTCGTTCTCTTTCCAAGTTGGAACACAGAAGGAGCACATGCTCGATATTTTTCTCGCCACCAATATTACAATCACAGAAAGATGAGGGAACTAAATTAAATTGGTTCAAGTAGCTTTTAAAGTTGTCATGACCAACTTAAAAATTATTTGAACGTGCTTTTCTAACATTAGATTCATAAAAAGGAAAAATTAATAAAAGGAAATGCGGAAAAAATGTTCATATAAAAATAATCTAGGGTTGAAAAATGAATTAAATTCTTTAACTATGAAAATCTCATTTTTGTAACATTTTGACTCGCTAAATTTTGAAATGTTTTGAAGGGGACATTTTCAATTATAGAGCATGCAATTTGCAAAAAAACAAGGGCATATTTACTTTCGAAATCGTCGAAATACTTGTCTACTTCTTTGAAATTCAAAAAGGAGTTAAGGTTATTTTTCTTATGTATCATCATTTACGATACGTGTACCAAATTCGAAATTACTTTCCACTTCTTCTAAATTCTTTTACAGAATTAAATCAGTTGGTCTAATTACTTTATTAGGGCTTTAAGAAAAACAATTTACATCAAAACATTATACGCAATAAACTAATGCGCAAACGAAACAAATTTGAAGCTGAATTCGAATTTTCTTTCTTGAAAATACCTAACTATATGTTGTTTGTCGTGATTCAAATAAGAAGGCTTCCTTCTAGAAATTTTGTTCTTTTTGTTTCTTTTTGTCACATAAAGTAAGCGGCGAGAAAATCAGTAAACCCTTTTTCCCTATAGCACTTGGAATGCAGCCAAAGTATGAAATCGTTGGATACATTCGAATTGAGAAATGGTTGAGAGAAGAGATTTCCATGCCAGAAACCATCAGTCTAGCTTCAGACACCAAGCCTTCCAAGCATTAAGTTCTATAGAGTGTATTTAAAAAGCATTCCATTCATATGAGAAGGTTCAGACTCCTTTTTTTGCAGTCGAGCTCAAACAGTGAATCGATTTGAAAGTTTCTTTCTTCTAGGAAAGGCTATATTACAGAGAAGCGCAATAACTTTAGATGCTTTTTTCGGGATAAAATTAAGACTGTACAATACCGATATATCCCTAGAAATGTGTGTGTGTGCGTATGCGTGCGTGCGTGTGTGTGTGTGTTAGAGAAAATTAGGGGGGTTCAGAGAGAGGGAGTTAGAGAAAATTAGGGAAGGCAAATTAGAGAGAATATTAGGAGTGTGTGCGTCAGAGAGAGACAGGGAGAGAGTGGAGAGAAAGAGAATCAGAGAGAGTGGAAAAAGAGAATCAGAGAGAGGAAGAGTCAGGAGAGAAAGAAAGTTAGAAAAAGAGAGAGTGATTCAGAGAGAGTAGAGAGAGAAAGAGAAGAGAGTTATGGGAGAGAATTAGAGAGGGAGGGATAGTTAGGGAGAGAGGGAGAATTAGGAAGAGAAAGGGAGGTGAGTTAGGGAGAGAATTAGAGAGGGAGGGATAGTTAGGGAGAGAAAGGAAGAGATTCAAGTGAGAGAGAGAATTAGAAAGAGAGCTAGAGAAAGAGAGAAAGAAAGATTTATATCATTTTTTTGTTAAATGCGTTTTATGGATAATGAACCAAAGAGGAATATTTTAATTATATTTAACTGCGTAAATATTATTTTGTCCTTCAGTCTTAAATACAGTACCACATCGGCGATATGGTTACAAATAGTATTAGCTCATTATTAAATATTCTATAATTTATTTTATTTTCTATATAAATAGCTCAATTTATATTATATGTTTTAAAAGTAATTCTATGCTATACAGCTGAGTATCCTATTTTTCATGAGTAACACTTCCAGAATAAAATTTAGTTTCTGAAGAGGAAATAAAAATAGTTTTATAAGAGGCTAAGCTAATTCATTCAAAACCTAGTTTTGAAGGGAGAGGATGTTATAAATCTCTCTTTTATTTTAATTTTTATTTTATGATTTTATTATCCACATTTTTGGTAGTAAGGAATTGATCTTAAAATAAATGCTTTTATCAGTTCTGGTACTTAAAGTATATAAACTTTCTCAACGTGCATCGCTCCCCTACACGGCGGGTCTTACAAAGCTCTAATAAAGCTCGAGCTATGAAAGTAGCTAGGCATTTGCCAACTTGACTCTATCGTTAACATATGTTAACATCACGTTAAGATATGCAAAAAGCTTTTTTTTCTTTAATTTGAAATTCACATTAAATTAACTCATTAAACACTTCTTTATCCTTCAATCTGTGTTGTTTAATTTTTCAGTTCACCCGTGTGAAGAATGGGTATACCAGCTAGTATAAAATAAATGAAGCACTCTAATCTTCCACATTCTAATGCAACTTTACTTAAATTAAATTAAAACTATTTAGGCAATCCTAACAATATATATTCGAAGTTTATATACATTATTTAAAGGTAAGTGTTTACTTTTTATCGCAATTACGAAGGGGGAAAAAAGGAACACTTTTGAAAATTTTACTCATATTCTAAATTTGGAACATATTACTATACACAACACAAATGAACACTTTAATGAGATGCATAACATAATTCTTCGAATTAGAACGACCTATCTATTCACGTTATTTTTTTGGCCCTGAAAAGGGCCTTTTTTTTCAAACGGGACAGGGGATCTGATTCGCGTTTTTTTTTTTTTTTTTAACCTCCAAAACCGTAGAGAGTACGTCCTTGTCTCTTAAGAGCATAGACGACGTCCATAGCGGTGACGGTTTTCCTCTTGGCGTGCTCGGTGTAAGTGACAGCATCTCGGATCACATTTTCCAAGAACACCTTCAAGACACCTCGAGTTTCCTCGTAGATCAAACCGGAGATACGTTTCACTCCACCACGTCTCGCCAAACGCCTAATTGCAGGCTTCGTGATACCTTGGATGTTATCACGGAGCACTTTACGATGCCTCTTGGCACCCCCCTTTCCAAGTCCCTTACCACCTTTACCTCGTCCTGACATATTTGCGTTATGAATGATATGGTGATGGCAAATTTTTCCGAACGTCCTTATATGCTGTAGCGCCCACCCCGAAATGAGACGCGCGCTCACGATTGGTCGCTGCAGTGTTGCCATAAAGAGAATATAATAACCAAGGAGAAGGGAAAAATCATTTTCCTCAATATGCCTCCTCAAGCATCTGGTAAAGCTGTCAAAAAGGCCGGAAAGGCCCAAAAAGCCGTTCGTGCCGGAGATAAGAAAAAGAGGAAGAAGCGCAGGAAGGAATCTTTCGCCATTTACATCTACAAAGTTTTGAAACAGGTCCACCCCGACACTGGAATTTCCAGCAAAGCCATGTCCATCATGAATTCCTTCGTGAATGATATTTTCGAGCGCATCGCCGCTGAATCCTCCCGTTTGGCTCACTACAACAAGAGGAGCACCATCACCAGTCGGGAAATTCAAACGGCTGTTCGACTTTTGCTTCCCGGTGAACTCGCAAAGCACGCAGTTTCCGAAGGAACAAAGGCCGTGACCAAGTACACAAGCTCGAAATAATTTTCAAAAACTCTTGGAAAAAAAAAAAAAAAGCCCTTTTCAGGGCCAAAAATTCGGAAGCAAATAAATACTGTGTGTATGGGGGGGGATTCAAGCGGATTCCTCTCGTCAGAATTGATATAAAAAAATCAACACAGAGTGAGGGAACTATAAGAATTGCTGTTATGCATCTCAATAAAAAAAAACAGCACAATGTAAGAAAAGTGGTAACAAAATGTGTTTGTTGACATAACAATGTAAAACAAAAATTCTATAGTGTAACAGTGGTCAACAGAACAAAATATTTTGTGGTTAGAAAAAGTGTTTTTTGACATAACAATGTAAAACAAATCTTGGATTGTGTAACAGTGTTAAACAGAACAAAATCATTGTGGACTTAATACAAAATAATGTTTTTCTTCACGTAACAATGTGTGAAACAAAATTCGATTGTGTAACAGTGGATCTAAGAACACAATATGTTTGTGGATATAACAATATGTCAGTGGATACAATATATAAAGAAATGAAGAAAATAATATCAAACAGCAAGTGTAATACAACAAAGAACAAGATAAATAACAGTATCATTCAAGTCAAAATGTGTTTGTGAATATGCATTTATGTAAACAGAGTACATGACAAAAGGAAACTTACTTAATCCGGTTCCTAGACCGTTTTTACAGTCTTCAAAGAGCTCAAGTATTCCTTCCTGAAAGAGAAAAAATAAATAAATAAACAAAAACGTATTTATAAAAAGAAAATTAAGTAAGGTGAGTATTTCTCTCTCTTTTTTCCTTCAAATTCTGAATTATTTTCTATCTTTAAAACGTAATAACACATGGGATCAACGAGCAGAAAAAGTGAAATGAGGAGGAGGGGGGGGGGTGAACACAAATTCGCCACCGTGATCGCAGTTTTCACGTGAAACATTTTAAAATCATTTACATCATTAATGTCTTTCCTCAGATTCAAATTTTAAAATTTTTTTAAACAAAGTTCGACGTTTCTAACAGTTGCAACCCTTCTACACCACGGCGTGGGGGGGGAGGAATTTAAGAAACAGTAAAAGCAACTACCCGGGCAATCACAATGCAGAGTTGAACATCAGAAAGCGCGCGTGTCTTTACTCCTCTCATTCCCTTAATAATATTTATACTCGGAGCATTAGGCTACGCAGGACGTGTGGCTTATTATGTATGTAATGCAACACAACGACGTGCACCAAACGGACACGACGCAAAAAGAAACACTTTTCATCACACACCGCGGCTTCTTCGGTTTTTTTTTTTTTTTTTTTTTTTTTAAAAATTAATTAAAAATTAAAAAAAAAAATATGCCAACGGCACGCGGTGTTCCCAGGTGGTCACCCTCCCAAGTACTGACCGCGCCCGATGATGCTTAACTTCGGTGATCGGACGAGAACCGGTGCTTTCAGCATGGTATGGCCGTTGGCAGAAAGGGGGCTTTGAATTCCGATAAAATGCACAAACATTATTATTACTTCATCTTACAAAAGAGTACAAGTTACAACAATTGCGAACACTATGCAAACAATTCACACATTTTTTAAAAAAATCACAGCTAAAAATTTCATGATCGCAACAAACAAATAGTTCGAAATCAGACTAGAAAAGCAATAAGTAAATAAAGGGCTCAAGGTCACTCGAAAACAAGAATTACAACCCATACGCTCTCTAATTTATGTACGCGCATTTATAACAGTCATAAATAAGAAGAGCAATGACAGATATATACCCTCACGTCAATCAAGGAGGGAAAGGGAGAAGAGAAAAAGGCAATAAATCTCCCCCTCTCCTCTCAATCCGATAAATTGCCCAATTTGTTTGTTTTTTTAACTACAAGCATCTCGTTCGTTTCCTGTTACTCACAATCTAATTCATTAATTCTAACATTGCATCAGCATCGACATGAATCTAACAATAAATAAAATCAAACACAATCATGAAAATAAATAAAAATAATAAAAAATAGAGACATTACATTTTTTTAAAGAAAAGAATAAATAGGAAGAACAAAAAATTATTATTCTTACGACCTAAGGCATAAACACGTGTTCTTAGCATTTTTTTTTCCACATTCGACGACAGGAATTTACCGCAGAAATTTTCCTTTTTACCAGTTGTCGTAAAAATGAAAAAATTTCTGGCGGACTAATGCTCGGAAGCTGTTCGCAATTAGTTTGTGGCGGACTCATTCATTGCGAACAGCTTCCAAAATTGGATGAATGGCTGCAGAGCTCCTCTTTCCCGCACCCAAATATCGGATGACAATTTCAGTTAACGAAAGCTGGGGGGGGAGCTAAATGGGAGCGCCTATATAGTGAAGCACTGACAATGGACACAATGGGAAGGGGAGTGGACTTTACAGCTCAGATACCAGAAAGCCTTTGACATCTTCGGTCCCGACACAGGACAATTACACGCTTGCTTAGCCATTGGTCAAACACTGACCGCAAACACACCTTTGGCGAAGTTTTAGGAGGAGTCCTTACAATTCGTTCTCCCATTGGTAAACCTAGTCAAAGCCTCGGCTTCCCATTGGCGAATTTTTTCGCTCCGAAATACATATATATATACCCAGTCAATTTCCAAAATTTTCATTTCTCGATTTAATCGCTTATCATAAAACAGAACCATGTCCGGACGAGGTAAAGGAGGCAAAGTTAAGGGAAAGAGTAAGACTCGATCCAGTCGTGCTGGACTTCAATTTCCCGTCGGTCGAATCCATCGTCTTTTGCGAAAGGGAAACTATGCTGAGCGGGTAGGAGCCGGAGCTCCCGTCTATCTCGCAGCCGTTTTGGAATACTTAGCCGCTGAAGTACTCGAGTTGGCAGGTAATGCTGCTAGAGATAACAAGAAGACTAGGATCATTCCCAGACATCTTCAACTCGCCATCCGTAACGATGAGGAATTGAATAAACTGTTGTCTGGAGTCACCATTGCCCAGGGTGGTGTTCTTCCTAACATTCAGGCTGTCTTACTGCCCAAAAAGACCGAAAAGAAAGCATAAGTATCCTATTCTCCGAAAGAAAAAAAAAAAAAGGCCCTTCTCAGGGCCAAAAAGAAATAAGTGTAACAACGACAATTCCTAAAAAGGACGCGACTGCTAACAATATCGAATACTTAATTGTGGTAAACTCTTTAAGGTAACTGGGACGACTGCGAGAAGGAAAAATGAATTACACCAAATTTAAACGGTACTCACTTATTTAAATTAAAAGCAACGGAAGTAAAATTTTTAAGTTGAATTATCTGTACATTTAAGCACCTGTTGATGTAAGAAAATTCCATTTTAAATTACAAATAAATCTGTATCAGCAATAAACAATCAATAACTATTTTTGAGACATGTTCCTACCTTTAGGTACACTTTGCATAAAACCCACTGCATATATAGCTATAAAATTTTACAGAGTTTTTGCAAACATAATAACAATCTATAAAATGAATGAAATGAAATGTTAATAAATAAATTTTTATAAAAATTTGAAATTTTTTTTTTAATTTAGTGATTCAAATTGCCTTGAAATTTTGCTGCATGCATGTAAAATTTATGAATGTTTATTTGAAAACGAATTCATTCACTTTCTTGAAATATTTTTTAATGTTATATAAAGTCATACCATCATTAATTGTATTATTTTGCATCATTTCTCAGTTTTTAAATTGTAAGTATAAAATTCTAGATTATTTAGAATTCTTTTTAATTTCTCTTTCTTTACTTCATCAACACGTGTTGTCAACGATTCACACTTCTTCCGTTTAAAATACCCAGTTTTAGTATTTTTACTTCACTTTGAACATCATCATTACAGGATATTACAGAATTCCTTATACATATTTTTTTATTGTTATAAAAATACACAAAGGAAATGTATTTGATTAATTTAATGGATCTTTTGAAGAAAGTGTACCTAAATCACACTTGCTTAAAATTTTAAAATTCCAATTTTCTAGCGTTCTATTTATCGCATTTTCATTTTTAAAAGGTTAAAATCTATAAAATTTGAAAATGAAAAAATCTCAAATTGTCAAAAAAGTATGATTTTACATTTCCAACACCCCTTAAGTCAAAAGTAAATTTCAAGTTCAACATTATTCAAAAAAAGGAAAAAAAAAAATTATCTGTAAGACCCCTAATTCCCCTTGGGAATCGATTTCTGATCCGTTCTTAGCGGATTTCATCCCAATAAAAGAAACATGCGTACCAAATTTCATTAATGTTGGTCTAATTGTTGTAAAACGGGATTTTTTTAAATCTATACAGCCCAGTAACTTCCCGTATTCGAAAGAAATTCAAAAGATATTTTTTAATGTAAATTGTTTTTATGTTTTATCTGAATTTGAAATTAGTTTACATTCTTCATTCTCTGTTGAAGGAGAGATTAAATTTATAAATACTATATTTTTATGTAACATTTCCTTTCCTGAAATTTTTTTAAAAAATAGTGCTTTAAAATATAGAGCTTATCCGACAGATACAACTTGTACAAATAAATGCTTTTCAAGTTTCTTCAAACTGAAATAGTGTTAAGTAAAATACCCGGAGTTTACTTTTTCATTTCAGTTTATTTTGACACCCAACTCTTATCTTTTATCTGCCCGGAAGTGTTTATTTATGAGCAAGAAAAAATAACTTAAACTTTCTTTTTAAATTCAATACCATCCTGAATTTTTGTAACTTTTTACAATTTAATCATTAGGTAAAGAATAAACAACTCCTTGTCAAGTTCCATTATATTCTATTAAAGAATAGTCATGCCTGTCCATGGCTTAAATGATGTTTGTAGTTTATTATTAATGTCACGTACTAGCGTATCATATATCCAATTAAAAATGTGTCAAGTACAGGATATAAGCACGATATAAAGATACATTTTGTTTACTTATTAATTTGAAACCTTTGCCCGTGAACATATTCATGTTGTGTGTGTGTGTGTGACTGCCCAAAGTCAAATAAAATTATATTTAACTTTTCCAAGTGAATAAATATATATTGGTATAAGCTAGAAGGCAAATATGTGTGGAGAAAGTAACACCGAAGCGCCATCCATAGTGATCAAAAAATGTAGTTTTACGTCCTCTTTGTTAAGTATAGTTTTTCAAAAACTTTGACATTAATTGTTAAAATGATGTAAGTAAATTATTACTGCTTGCTGTTAAAAAACTCACAAAAATAAAAATGTAAAGTTTTATTATGTTTCATTATTTAATAATCTGTGTACTATCAGTTATAAACTTTCCTTTTTTACGTGACAATGTTCAACAAAATTTAATCAATTAAAAATAAATTAAATAATACAGGCTTTAAAAAAACAGGTTTTTCAAATTATTTTTTTTCCTTTCAAAAGTGCTTAGTGCCAATACCGCATAGGGAGAGGGGCGGGGGTGAGTCTCGGGTCCGGACTTTACCCTTGATATTTTTTTCGATTGATTATAATCCTACGTATATAGTACGTAAAATTGAATTTTGTTTTTGTTATTAATAAATTATTACTAATTATTTAGTCAATAATGTACTTTTTATTGATTTTTGTTCCTAATTATCAATAAAATCAAAAGAATATGTTTTGCGGCGTATTAAGGTATGGTACGAGTACGAGAATGATGGACCTTTCGAATCTGGTCTCCCCCCATCTCCTTTGAAAAATTCCTGTGTGCGCCACTGTTTAATGCTATTTATGCAATTATTTATTTTAAAAATCTTTTGATTATTTGAGTATTATAAATAAATAATTTTTCATGCATCACAGTTATTCTAATAGCATTCTAATAAAAATTTAAAATTATTACAAAAGGTTTACCTTTGCAGTGAAAAAGTAAATTTTCCATGCAAGTTAAATCTATAATTAACTACTGAACTGCTTATTGTTTAATATTTAAAATTTGTACTGTCTAATAACTTTGTTGTAGAATCTAAAAAATCATTGACCACATAAAAACACCTGAATATATATTTTTTCAGTAGCTTAATCACCAGTATGAGTTTTATAAAGGGACTATGTAATGTAATCATATACAAAGTTTCTTTTTAGTTTGGTAGATGGTTTTCTAAAAAAGAATCAGTAAATAACTGAACTTTTTCCAATGGTTTTAAATTCCAAGAAATGGCTAAAGAAGTTCTAGAAGTTTCAATAGAACGGAGTGCACCCACTCTTCAGTAGCATTAACACTGGAAAAATAGTGCGATTTAGATTCGAGTAAATACGATAATTCATAAACCCAGTTTGATATTTAAGATCGCATAAAATCTATATCATATATAGTAATAAATGATTAAGAACGAAAAGACATGATTTCCTGTGTTAATATCTTTAATAACCTTACTTGCCAATTCCAAGATCAGAGATTTCCCTTTTTTTTTTCTTTGCTAACAACCCAATCCTTTTCCCAACTTTTGCCAATCAACCCTTCCCCCAATTCATCGGTATTCCGTAAATAAGAATACAAACGACTCAACTCGGTCATCTAGGACAGGTTTAACGATCGCAATTTCGGATATTCCCGATTTCGATTCAAAGCTTTTGACATAATCGATAGTAAGCCCTCGCGGCGCTTATAGTAAATAGTTCCAGAGAAGAGATGGCGCCAACCAGGTGCTGGATGACGATCGTGCGACAACCGATATTGCATTACATTCACAAAGTCTGAATGGCAACAGTTCATACATCACTCGATTGATTTGATTGCTTTCTCCGCGCAATGAATGGGAATTGTGTCGTTAAAGTGTATACTTTGGAACGACTTTTTGAATTAGAAGACTTTTAATGAAATTTAAGGCATATTACGTAACTTGTTTCTCTTGAGGAAGATTATTGCATAAATATGTTGACCTTATTATTGTTTTAGAATTCATGGGGTGAGATTACATTTATTTTAGTAGGTTGATTCCTTTCGCTGGAACGTTTGTGTAATGACTTTTTTCTTTTGAATTCTTTTTCAATTCCTACTATTAGTTCACACTCTCCCTGCATATATATATATGTGTGTGTGTGTGTGTGTATATATATATATATATGTATATATATATGTGTGTGTGTGTGTATATATATGTATATATATATATATATGTATTGTATATATATATATGTATATATATATACGTATATATATATATATATATATCTTGTTGAAATTTTCTATCGTTAATAAAATAAGTTTTATTCATCTACTCAAATTCAAATGCATTTTTTTAAACTTGTAGTGGATGTCACTTGATGTTAATACATGTTTTTCAAAGATAAATTCATTAACTAAATTTAATTAATGAATAAATAGTAACAAGTAAAAATAGTAGTCAGCACCATATATAAAAAGGAAAACCGCTCGTTGTGTCCTTGTGGCGCAATGGATAGCGTGTCGGACTTCTAATTCAAAGGTCGTGGGTTCGAATCCTATCTGGGAAGGGTTTTTTTTTTTAAAAAGTAATTTAATTTCTAAAAAAGTAATTTATGAAGGAATAAATAGTAACAAATAGAAGTAAATAGTCCAACACCCTATATAGAAAGGAAAATCGCTTTCTGTTTTGCCACTTAGTATTGTGATTCTGTCTTATGCATATACATATTTATGTTAATTGTAATTATTCATAATCTGCCATTAGAAATAAAAAAAATATATCAATTGTAATTATTTAATAAAAAATAACTGCGATAAAAATTTTCTTTGTTGATCTAAGTAGGAATTGACTTAATTTTTTTTTATATTACTTGTTTTAGAGCACTTGTACAGAAGGTTTTGAACCGAATATCGTATGGATTGCACAATACATTTCAAAGAATTTTTAAATTTCTTTAAGCAAAATTTAATTACCGTATTTACTTGAATCCACGGCCGTGGGTAGCCTAGTGGTTAGAGCATCGGACTCCAGACCGGAAGGTCTGGGTTCGATGCCAGATGCCACCAAATACCCTCCGAATACGCACGAAGTACGTGCTCGTTAAATCAGCGGGTCCGTAGTCTTGTGGGCTGAGTCACGAGCGCAGGTACTGGAGAATATTTCCCTCCCCTTCAGTTTCCATGCGAAAATTGGGGAGGTGGAGATAGGTGGTGTCGCCATCTATCGTCCCTTCGGTGAATTTCGCCGAGCTAAATCGTACTGTCACCTGTATGGTGCTCAAGGCCAACGACAGGCGTACCTCTAGCCCCCTGCCACGATGAATTTCGTGGGCCTCGATCTGAATACGTCAGACAGGTGGCATTAGAAACAACAACTTGAATCCAAGCCGCACTATTTTTCCGGTGTTATTCCTACTGAAGATCAGGTGCGGCTTAGAATTGAAGGCAAAACATTTGTTGGATGTGGAAATTGAGTTTTCCCCCCTTTCAAAAGGAAAAATGGAGCCGTCCATTCTCTGAACACTTGCATCGATGACTTATCTTATCTCCAGTATTCAGTTTATCCCAAATGTCGTGTTGTCTGCTCATATTTAGGGGGGGGGGGATTTGCATCCGCTCTCTTTCTTTTAATCACTTACACATCAAAGATATCGGTAATAGCAGTGGCGTAACGGAGAATTTTCGGGCCCCCCTGCAAAATCAGATTTTGAGCCGCAGCCGGATCTTACGCAATCGGCATCGCTCAGGCTTTGGGGCCCCTAGAGTCCTGCCCCCCCGCGGTGCAGGGGTGGGGGTGTACGTTACGCCACTGGGTAATAGCATTAAGATGAGTTCACTATGATGCAAGTATGAAAAAGGAGGCAATTTGAAATGCAGAAAAAAACGGAAGCAGAGCAGTGGCCACTGAAAATTTGACATAAATGAAGCAAATATACATCGATGGATTGCACAAAATTATAAGATTTTTGCTTGTAAATGATCAACAGTCTTAAATAATTCTTTTACATTCTTCTATATAATGCTGTGCTTCTCAAACTTTCAATGTTTGCGACCCAATATTCAATCATAATTTGCATCGCACCACCCCATCACCCCTATCCATACAATAACGAAGGATTAAATTCACTAATACTATACTTTGACGCTAAACCCACAGTACGACTTTAACTTCTTAAGTCCTTCAGACATATATAAACGTCTCACTCAGCCAGTGTGTTAATTGTCCCCAGACGTATATATTACTGCGAACGTACGTATTTCTGCGAACTGCTATCCATATAATTATTCCGAAAGCTTCGGAGAGCAATAAAATGACCTTGACAGTGTTTGCGAAAGATTTACTTGTTTCTGAGGATTTGATTATTTATTCCTTCTCAACCCCACTCAATACACCACATACGCTTACGTACGTGGCATCGGGGAACGAATCGCGTAATTTTTAATCGGCATTTAAGGGATTAATTATATAAATCATACAAATTATCCAGATAAGTGATAATATTAGCATATAGTTTTATATATTACAAATCCACGGGGGATCACTGGTAATTATTAAACTTGTCCTTAACTTAGTATTATTATAAAATAGATTGTACTCACACACACACACACAGTACTGATACATTTATAAGTATATTATAGTGTAAATGAGTATTTCATTTTTTATAATGTCAGAATGTATTTGTTTACTTTCAGTAAGTTAATAAATTGTTTAAATAATCTTTTGTGTGTGTGTTTTCAACTTTTCAATAGGCTCGCGCCCCCCTCGTAGGATTATCACCCCCTCTAGGGAGGCGCGCCCCACAGTTTGAGAAACATTGCTATAATACATTCTTCTAAAAAAACGTTGCGTAACAAATGAATTAGTTGGCCTGGAAGATGGCACCGTGTACAAAAATGGCGACGCCTGCACCAATTCCAAAGTCGGCTGTTACAAAGGGAATGACGAATCATTTTCGAAACATGATACTGGTGGTTAGAGTAATTATAGATTCACGTACGTATTTGAAAGCTTTTAGTAGTGGTAAAGTAAATTAATTATTAACTTATTATTTCTGACAAAAAAAAATTTTTTTTTTAAGTTTCTTAAGTATCGGATATTGATGAACCTTTTACACATTTTTAAAAAAACAATTTTTGTCAAAAATGTGTAAAGAATTGTGGGTGAAGTTTAGAACCGATAGCAACATATTTTCTCAAAAACATGTAGAGAATTTGGGGCGCGGCTTAGATTCGAGTAAATACGGAAATGTTATTTATTCAGAATAGCAGGGCACGTCGGCATATTGTATGTTTTTACAAGGAAAAGCGACGCACTGAACACTTGCGTACTTGAAATTTGGTAAGCGTGGTTCTTTTGTTGAGAAGAGACCAGTGACGTTGCTAAACCTGAGTGGGCCTTGTATCAAAATTATTTGGAGGCATTTTTCTGAAAATAAAAGGATCGCATTTATAAAACTTATTTGAAAGTGTCATTTCACACATGTTGAGGGCCCCATATCATTGATACGGCGGTAGCTACGCCCCTGGTAGAAACGCTATTAGAAAAGATTTCTATGGAAATTGACTTTCAAGTGTCTTACGGGGACGTTTCAGATTTTAAAAAACCGTTTTAGATCTATTAGACCAACAAACTTAAAATTTAGCTAGCATTTTTCTTTTGTTGAGTAGAGATCATACCAGAACGGGTTTAGCGGAAATTCACTCTGGAAGGGGATTACGGGGGTGTGAAACATAATTATGCTTCGGTCTTAGAAACTTAGACCATGTCCTTTTTAAAGATACTATAGGTTTATAAGAATGTTTTTTAATACATTCGAAAAAATAATTCTTCAACTAAGATATCAATAACTTATATAAAACTCTATAGTCACACAACATCATGAAATACCCAGAGAAACGTTTTAGATGACAATACAACAATTTAAGTATAGTTAATAAAAATTAATTGATCAAAACTAATTATTTAAAGAATTACAAATACAGCCATGTTGGCATCATTTTGGCGACTTGTATCAAAAATTGAAAAGGTTTTTTTCTCACGTTTTAAAGCATTCAGTTGAACTGAAATGTTATATACACGATTGTTTTGGATGACGATACGATAATTTAATGATAATTAATAAAAATTAATTACCACTTAATGTTGTCATTGTCATATGTATATACATGTTTATATTAACTGTCTCTTTTTTATAAAAAGTAGCTAAAATAAAATTTTTCTTTGTTGATCTAAGTAGGAATTGACTTAAAAAAAAATTTATATTACTTGTTTTCATGATATTTAAACGTATTTATCCAATTATGAAATTTAAAATTATATCTAAGTTTTGCAAATAGAACAACAGGTACAATTAGTTTGATGTCTGTTTTAAATTCGAGGGGGAACACGTGTTTGTCTTTATCATGTGACCCTCATGAATAGAGCCCATTAAATGTAGCAACCCAGCATTACGATGTTTTTACTCTCAGGCTACTTAAAGTGTCGCCATTAGCGCCTTAAATTCGCCAAAGCTGCCGTAATGCGTCCAAAATTATTTAGAAGAATATGTGTTAATGATTAACACCATACAAATGTTATCTTTTTGAAAGAGAGAGAGGTAATTGACTGTTCTAAATTTCCCTGGTAGTTAAACTGGTAATTTGTGAGAAAACGTGTAACTATTTTTATCCTTTTTTCCCTCACCAAGTCTTGAGTAATGCTGTAAGAAACGTTTAGTGACATTTCTAGTATTTGTCATGGTTACTCACAAATTTCTTTGACATGGAAATGTTCCCTGTGCTCTTTCTCGTTTTCTTTTGTAACCTTAAGTGACTATTTCCTATTTTTTTCTGTCTACAAATCTTGTAATTTACTTTTCTAACATCAATTTCTCTGCGCAGTGAATCCCAGAAGTGCTTTTTCTCGGGAATATAAACATAGGTTTAAATAAGTGATTTGAAAAGACACCTTAAATCATTTTTATATGTAAATATTCCGAAATTGTTTATGTTAGTTTAAACTCTCGGCCGCAATATGTGGAATTAAACTAATGTATCCGTACATACATGTCAACTTTACGCCGGCGATTTATCGCCAAAATTAAGTTAATGCCCAAAATTAATCGCCAAAGATTTTACCAAGTCATGCCAATCTTTTCGATACCATCCTATGCATAATTGTAAAATTTGTTGAACTTCGTTAAGCCTCGCTAATAGCATGTGTATAATACGTATAGTATAAGTACAATATGCGTAATACGTATAATACTTATGTACATCAATACATAAGTAAGGATGATGACGATGATGATGTCGTATCCATGATAGGACCAAATCAGACAGCTCCATGGACCCTGATGACTGTTCTGACTAACATTGTCCACATAGAAGTTTGTTGTCGAAAACAAGGCCCCTATCTCTGGTAGGGCAGCAAGAATATCTGGACAGTCAAAAATATGAGCAGATGTTAGCTCTGTATCTAAACAGATATCACAATTCCTGTAAGTTTTTCCACCATCCCTATCAAACTCCATTCTTCTATGAAGAGCTGTTCTTATCCTAGCAATAGTCTTTGTTATAAGACGGTCTCCGCTTATATTACAGATTTGATGCTTTACAACAGGGGTCGGCAACCTATGGCACGCGTGCCTCATCTGGCACGAGATGAAATTTTCAGTAGCACTCTGCAGTATTCTATTTGATTGAATGGAAGTTGATAAATTTGTAATGGACTTTTATTTGACAAACAACTTCTGAATTATGTACATTTACGGAATTATCAATCTCCAAAGATAAATTTACAACTATTTTGTAAATTTTTGAATGTCATTGCTGGAGAGATTAAATTTTTTGAAGAGAGAAAATTGCATGTACTCTGCTTTCTGCTTTTAGCTCTACATATCTAAATAAAAAGTCTTTCCTCGTATGAAAAATATTTAGAGTCCTCAAAAAAACTGTTTAATAACTGGATATTCAGTATCGTGTCAAATTGAAACTCACACATACCTCTGATATTGCAATATGAATGTAGAGCTGAGCAAGCGCTAGATTTGCATTTAAATTTTTACTTATCTTTTGATTTAACTATAATGATGATTTAATTAACTAATTTAATTAACTAAATGAGATTACTTATCTTTTGATTTAACTATACTTATGTTTTATGTTTCTTATTTTAATAAATATGTTTACAAAATACACAATATATGTACAATTTCGATTTTTTAATTTTTTGTTGAAGAAATAGTTATATTTTATGCTTATTTTTATATTATTAGCACCTTTAAATGATGCAAAATTAATGTGTAATGAAAGTGTAAATCTATGTTATTGACCTTTATTTTCTAACTCTACATGCATTATCGCTGGAATCGAGTTGTTTCAAAAATGTCTTATTGTGTGGTATTAAGACACATGTACAAACAAAGAAATAAATATATATAGGGAGAGAGTGAACTAATAGTAGGAATTGTGAAAAAACAACGAAATATATGGAGCATATGGAATATATGGCTCTGATATATATATATATATCTGAAATATATATATATATATCAGATTATTTTCCAAAAACATATAAATGTTTTATTTTCTAAGAAACTTGAAAATTTTGTAGAGGAAATTTCCTTGAGCTATATATATATATATATATATATATATATATAATGTTTATTTTTCATTGCATTTCATTAAATACATGCATATGTGCATTACTATGTAAATAAAATGTACTCTAATAAACTGAATATATAGTCAAATATATGTATTTTTTCCTTTAGCACGAAATTCTTTTAACACGAAAAAATATTTCCTTCCCTTCAGTTTTGTGTTAAGGTATCCGACTAGGTTCGGAACCATAATTTTAAAAAAGCGCATAAATGGATAATTTTCATGATATTTAGTATCACTCAGATTATAATACATGCATAAAATTGTTTTAAGGACATTTTGACAAAAAAATTATTTAAATATAATATTTTGGCAAGAAAGTTACAAACATTTGAAATAATTATCGGCATTTTTTTCTTAAAATTTCTCCCCTCTATTATCGTAAAACATGGATAAACCCACTTCTAAGTTATATATCTTAAAAATTCTAGTTGAGCCTCTGTAGAGAGGTCTGACATATATACAGGTAAAATATTATTATAATCGAAACATTTTTCACAAAAGGAGAACATTTGGAAAAAAGATTATTCTTAGTTAATTTTTTGCCAAAATATTGTATTTAAATAAGTTTTTTGGTTAAAATGTCCTTAAAACAATTTTATTCATATATTCTAATCTAAGTGACACTAAATATCATGAAAATTATCCATTTATGCACTTTTGAAAATCACGGTTCCGAACGTAGTCGGATACCTTAAGCGATTTTAACTGTATTTCGAGTCCAGTTCGCCATCTTTAAAAATTTTAGAATCCCCCCAAAATACAAATAATTCAAACAAAATCTATTATTTCTCCTCTTACTATAATCCAGACTGTTTTTCTTATCTGCATTAAATTCTAATACTTACCAATGGCATATATATATATATATATATATATATATATATATATATATATATATATATATATATATATATATTCGAGAAGAGTGTACTCTTTAGCTCTAGAAAATACATATTTCTTCCAAACTGTTACTGGATTCTCCTTAGCTCGAGTCTGGCTTAACAACTTTTACTATATTTTAACTGGTCTTGGCGATAGATGGGAGACATAAAAAAGGTATTTTATGACTTTTACGACTGCAGCTGGGTTAAGGAAGAAAAAATGTTCTTCTATGAGAAAAACGGTCCGCTAAGCAATAAAAATGAAGGAAGGATTTTCTGCTCAAAAAGTATACGTGTGTCTTATGCTAGGCAAAGTGGAGTACGTCCATCTTGTCGGTAGCTGTGGTGATAAAAGATTTCGTTTTCAATTTATGAGATTTTAATGCTAAATAAAATACTTGTATAAAGATGAGAAATCTATTAAAATGTCGTTTTATGTGAACACTAAAATATTTAACTGTGAGATTGGGATTTTATGTATTGTGCGAAACTGTTGTCTAATTGGCTGGGATGTGTTTAGTTTGTTGATGCTTTAGTATAAAATGAGAGACATATAAAATAATGTCTTAATTTAAGGTTTATTTTTTATTGTACAATTTATAATTAAAACAATTACAAAACTTTAAAAATAATTGTTAAAATTTGGTAACTTTTTACACATTTTACTTATAAACTTACGTCTTCTACGTATGTTTAATATTGAAAAAATTCACAAAAAGATTCTTTTGATATACAACCTCTGATAATAAAGTTCGGGGAATAGTCCTGTAACGTTAACGTAGATAAAATATTAACGAAAGTTACCTTACTGTCTTTCGAAATAGTCACCTCCCATAGCTATGCGACACTGAAATCTGCTATACATGTCCTGGAAACTTTGCAAGGAGTCTTCTTTTGGAATGGAGTTCAAAAGCCTCGTCACGTTTCGTTGGATGTTAGGAATATCGTCAATATAGATAACACGTTTTTCTCATCCCTAAATTCTGGGTAACGATTTGTCGCGCGGATTCTCGGTTAATTTGCAGTTCATTTATAATTAGAGATTAATATCCTCACTATCTCAATTTTTTCGTCATTGTAGGAGGTCGCCAATCTTCCGCTACGAGGGTTGTCAGAAACACTTTCCCTGCTTTTCGAAAACGGGCTAACCACTCGTACTTGATCTTCATAAACATTTACCAGCATCGCAAAAACTTCTTTTGGCGTCTAACCAAGCATAAAACAAAACTTTAAATTGATATTTAGTTCGTACATTTTCCTGTTCTCATGTAAGAACCAACGCACTAAACAAGCACTTTGTAAAACAAGTCTTACATGGAACATAAATGAGTCTCAACTGATGGTCAACACCTGCCACTAAGCATGTGCAGCGTTTTGTTTCGCCAGTGTTGCCAGATAGGCCGTTCTGACTTCATTCGCCGAACTTTATTGTCAGAGGTTGTACAATTCAGCTCACTTAAATACTAATTAAGAAGTTACAAGGTCGTGTGTCTGGTTCTAGACCTAGTGCCCCAGATGATTCACCGTGTAGATGGGTTGATGCTCGTAAAATATGTCCAGTCTCAAAGTAGGCGTGGCGTAGAAGTTAGAAGAGTGGTGTACCAGCTCAGCTGTCTCCCATCGTCATTTGACCATGGTTCAAAATTACGAGAATAGTCGCCAGCAGCCCTCTTGCTGCTTCAGAGTATGATATAATTAAAATTAAACTATACGAGAAGTTATATGATGTAGTTTATATTAATAAGTATAGCATATTTATCAAAGTTGAAATTTTCCTTTTTATACCATTGATGTATGTTTTCTTTTAATCTTATCAAGGTCTTATTTTATCAAGTACTTTTTCCATCATTTTTATTTATGTACCACAAAATGCTTTAAAAAAATTTTTTTTTAACATTTAACTTAAAATTTAATTTAACATAAATTTTGTACTTCATTAAAACAGTTTTTTTAAAAAAATAATTATTTATCAAATAACCAGCTTAATGATAAAAATATTTTCTGACAAGTAAGAGAATTATTTTTACATAAATTATTTTTAAAGAGTAATATGAAACACACAATTTTTACAAGATTACGTTAAAAAAAGATGAACAACATCAGATTTAAGTTTTTAGAAATGATATCTATGTGCAAAAGATATAAATAGATGTTTTATTACATTCTTAAATGCAAAAAAGAAAAAAAATTCTCAAATAAGGAAATTTTTTTTTAAAAAAAAAAAAGGAAGAAATCAAGAAATTATCAAATTCTTGTGCTGTGTTTTTTAGTTTCAATTGAGCTTTCGACAATGCCATCTAAGACATTTGAAATTCAACATTCAGAATACGATGGAAAAAATATCCTTTATTTTCCAACTATCAATTTTTCATTAAAAACAACTAATATAAAAAAAAGTTTTGAGTCAATTCCTACTTCGTTAGAAAAACTTTCTGGCGCCATTTGTTGCAGATAAATCTAACTTCGTCAGAAATGCCGTCGAATAAATTTAAAAATAAAATTGAATTAATGAATTAATATTTGAAAAATCTTTATTAACATCAAGTGTCGTCCACTACAAGTTTAAAAAAATGCGTTTGAACTTGAATGTATGAATAAAAAGTATTTTATTAACGATTGAAAATTTGAACAAGATATATATGTAGGAGGAGACTGAACTAATAGTAGGAATTGAATAAAATTAAAATTAGATCTAATTATAACAAATTGTTAATATCTGCATCATATCAAATGTTGTTGTTGTCGTGTGTTTTTATCCTGGGATAGATATGAAATACAAGTGGAAGAGAACAGAAACATACAATACAAGCAGAAGAATATAGACATTTGTTACAAATAATGATCCCAGCATATAACAGAAGGGGTACGCTGCTTTCCGCTCGAGATTCGAGACGGGAATCCATTACAGGCGAAAGTCCGACTTCTTTTCCCGAAGAAAATACACATCCATGCCTTACTCGGGACCATGACCCACTCGTTTACAAGCCGAGGATCATATCCACCATAATGGCTGGGTGACATCACATCAAATATAATTCCCAATAATAATACCAGTCGAAGAACCCTTTTATGTATTTCATATACCCTACATATTGTTAAAGGGTATATGTATTTTGTGAGAAATTAAGAAACTATTTTGTTCATGTTCACAAAAAAAAAAAAAAAAATTAACCTTCCATGAAAATTACTTCGAAAATGTTATTGCTGAAATAAGTCTGCCTGTAGGACAAAACAAAATAATTAAAAAGTAAACAGGAAACGAAACTGCAATCTTCAAGGCATGGTGGTCACCGTATCTAATGATGATAGTTCGAAAATGGAGGATCCGCGCTTTTTTTTTTGTCGGTTTTTTTTTTTTGCTTGTTTTGATATATCGTACATATATTTAATAACCTCACAGTGATTTCTAAATAACTGTAATTATCTCTGCTTTCTTTGATTCGTACGTAGAATTGCATTACTAGTCATTCGTATTGTGAAGTATATTTTCTTTCACAACAAATGCTGAGATGAAAACAATTTCTATGAAAACAGAGTGCGGTTCTTAATATCTCTGTTTTCTCCATTTCTTTCTTCCTTTCTTGTTTTGTTTTTCGTTTCTTTTTTTCCGTATTTATGAAACATTATTATCTTAATTTTAATATATTTATTTACATGTATGATAATCGCCGTCTTCTAAGCTTTTATTTTGTACCGCTGACCAGTTTCACCAAATCAAAAAACGTCACATAATGAAAAAAATTTTGTCGAATGCTAACATTGTTGCTATTGTTACCATCGTTACTATTCGAAAGACGGGAATGGTTTTCCACTATTGGCTGTTTATCGTGGCATTGACGACGCATTTTAATTTGACGAACCTGTGTGGTCGCCGGTATATTATGTAAGAACCTATTTTATTTACCTTTTTTTTTTTCCTTCGCTTTCGTTTCGAATAATAATGATCTAAAATATGATGAAGTATAGTTTGCGAAATGTGCATTAAACCAAATATTATTTTAAATTTCTACGAAGGATCTGGGAAAACAACGTTGAATTTACATAAATGAATAATGATCTCTGAGTATTATAACAGTTCTATTTAACTTAGTGTTTCAGTTTTAAAATAAAAGATAATAATATAATAATTTAAGAATACAAACAATAGAATAGAAAGCTGAATTTCAATTAACTCGGTATTCCATAAATATAATTTTAATTCTAAATGTTATTTAAGAATGGTGAAACTTCTTGAAAAATCTAAAAATCGAAAATAAAAAAACAGAAGAAAAATACTCTAAAATAACAAATATTGTTGAGTTCTGAAAATACCAGCTTTTCACATCAGCTAATAACAATAATAGTGTTCCAACACATATAATCACATTTGATTTCTTGATATTCGTAACAATTTAACTGAAATAAATGAAAATGGTGAAAATTTTACATGTCTATAAGTAATCAAATATTGCTCCGTAACTAACTCCCCACAAGTTAATAACTATATGCAATTAGGATGGAAATATTGTTGATAAAATTATTACTCTTTTATAATAAACTCAGAAAATATTTCTACTTTGCATAAAAATGTTTGTGCATATTCGATTTTTCAAAGAGGTGTTAAAATTTTAAATGAATCAGAAAAGGTTTCAGAAATAATTGCATGAACAAAGATGATGCTTATTTTCGGATAATGAAGAATGTTACTACAGTCGACTCTCGCTAATTTAAACCTTTGATAATACGAACCTCTCGCAGGGTCGAGTTTTCACTTAGGTACGCTAGGCAGATGCCTAGGGTGCAAAAGACTTGAGTACGAAGGAAAAAATGTGACAAAAAAGAGAAAAAAATTAAATTAAAGTGAATGAAATATCATCTAGGAGCAAAAAACAGGCGAAAAACTTGTCTCAAAGCTACTCTTAAAACATCGATGAAGAACAGTTTGCACGAGAGTGTCAACATATCAAAATGTATTTGAAGGTTGAAAAAACAACAACAGTCTCTTCCTACTGCTAGAAAAGCAAGTTGGAAAGCACCTTCCCCAAATTAAGAAAAGTCGCAATGAAAATCTACTTCCTGTGGCAAACCGTGCAGCCTTTTCTGTTCTTGGGAGAGTGAAGACTGAAATGAGATCTACTTTGGGAAATGAAAAACTTAACAGTTTGATGTTGCTATGCACTCAAAATGATATTACAAAGAAAATTGATTGCAAAGATGTCATTAATGGTTTTGCAATGATCAAAGCTCGCAGAAAACTTTCGTTGTACTATTATAATGACAGTGGCTCAACAAAGATTAAGAAGGTCTAAAAGTAAAAGATAATAATACGATAAACGAAGAAAAGGGAATAATTAACAAGTTGAAAAAAGTTCATGCTATAATGTATATTCTGTATTGAAATTACAAACGATTTCATTAAGTTACTGTATTAATTTACAAAAGGGTAGTTGGGTGGTCCATGATGCCATAAGGTGAAAAATGAACAAGAGTGGCCAAATCATGCCACCATACATTCCTGACTGGTGCCGGTTGCTAGTTCGAGACACGGTGGTTTTATAGGTGGTGGATAAAGAGAAGACTTCCCAAAGAGCAAAAACAAAAAAGGACCCTTCCAAACCCAAACTGACCTGGAAATTCCCCTGTAACGTAGCCCCTTTAATGACCATCAGAGTTGACTCCGCGATTACTCTGATAGAAGCTTAAGTGTCACTAAACAAACTACGCAACTTTTCACTTCAAAATCATGTCGATACGGACGTTTTTCAAGCTTCATTTAATTCTACCAAAATCTATTGACAAAGTTAGATTTAATGCCAAAAAAACAAATAAAGATAATAGATTTTTTTCGTCAAAAAAATTAATTATGTACAGCATGTATTCTTTTAATAGTTGCTTTAATACATCAATGTATATTTTTAATACATGACTTATAACTTCTGTGTAATATTTATACTGTATGATATGAACTTTTTAAAAATAGTTTAAAATAATTTTATACATGCGTACAATTGTTTTTTATATATATTACCTAGTTTCCAAATTAAATGTGTTAGAAAATTTTTTCTCTTCGTGTATTTTGGGGGAGTTTTTTTCTACCTTCTTGATAATTCGAAGTTTTTCATTGGTCCCTTCATCTTTTAATTATCGAAAGTCGACTGTATTTAAATCATGGTAAAAGCTCATAAGAAGGTCCTTTATTTATTTCATTAAAATTCAATCATTTTAGAGAATCACGAGTATAAATTTATTAATTAGAATTTATTTATTTATCCCTTAAGCAAATGAATAAATTTCCTTTATTTATTTATTTTATGTATAAATAAATAAACGGATTGAAACCCTTATTTTGCAAAGCAACCTTTATATCAAAAATGTATAAATTTAATTGCTTTTTGTAATAAAATTATTTCTATTCACCCATACTTGTGATTTATTTATACGTGTAATTAATTTAATTAGTATTACATTGTAAAACATTCCATCATCGAAATAACGAAGTAATTTTTTGGATGAAAAAATTCACCGAGTTAATTTTATATCAATATGTGACTGTACCGAATATTAAGAGGTATAAAAGTATGACAACATTTTTATCTATCATTCAAAATAAATTATTCAATCAGCGAATTATACATCCATAGATTCTTTTTTAACTGTAACGGTAACTTTGAAAGTAACGGCAAAGAATGTCTTCGGCTATTTGTTTAATGAACAGATAAAAAAAGAATTTTGTGACGTTTTATTCCAAGTGAAACTAATCAAATCACACGGTCGTAACACATCCTTCATAAGATAGTTTTTTACAGCATCGGTCATTGTCTACTTGAATTCGAAAGAAAAAAAAAAGAAAGATAAACTTTATAAAAAATATCATTCTCTTACAAATAGAATGTTTTGTTTCTTTTCTTTCAGCCGTCTTTCATTCTCGACTTGAATATAGCAATCAGAGCTTTTCTTTGTCTAAAAGTTTATATAAATTCAATTCCACCATTCAAATTTTAATGAGCTTTTTATTATTTTGAAACTGTTGGCAACGCATTTGATATCGAGGATCATAATACAGCTAAATAAAAAAAATGTTTTTATTCGAAGGCAACAGAATAGTACTTGATTGATCGTGAATTCGACCCAATAAAGCTTGTTCTTATAGTTAGAACTTCTCTTCTTTTTTGAGAAAATTTGCATAAGTTATTTTATAAGAAGCGTTGCTGTTAATAAATGAGAATAAAGTATAAATTTATGAAAGAAAAAAAAAAGGATTTTTATTGAATATTTATTGCTATAAGATTTGAGAAAAGATTAAATGTATTTTATTTGAAGATAAGCTTAAGTGTGTATGTGTGTGTCAGTTTGTAAAAAACATGAATCTCATAGGAATTAATGTTTTGTAGAATAACTGGTTATTCTTTATTCAGGTATTTGACTCTTTTCAAAACCATGAATTTGCAAAAGTGCATAAATGAATATTTTATTTTTTTTTATATTTATTGTCACTTGAATTAGAATATGTACATAATATTGTTTTAAAAACATTACAAAAAAATATTTAAAGACAATTTTTTAATTAAAAAAATGAAGAAATGACAAATTTTCAAAACATTCTACCTTAATGAAAAATGAATAGAAATATTTCGCATAGTTTAAATGTAAAATTTGTGGCATCATGCTTGAGAAACTGACAGCAAAATCATTTCCGTAAATGAAAATGATCTCCTGCATTAGATAATGTATTGATCCTATTTTATAAATTATGGAGCCGTAAAAAATGTTTTCTAATGATGAATTGCCCTGAAAAAAAATAGTGAACCTACCATCAGCGAAATCTTTATACAGCCTGTAGCATTAAGATAAGATTATTTGATTCCAGAGACGATAAATATATTTTGCTTTTGGTAAACTTTTATGTGTGAAATTTACAAAATTCTTTTTATTGAATGGATTAACATTAATAGGCATTGTAAAACAAATAAACTTTTTTCAATGTTTTTAATCGAAATTTTAATATTATAGGCATAGGTAAAAAAAATCAAAGTGATTGTTTTGAAATCTGTACCAGCAAAACTATTATTCCATTCACATGTTTTTGTTATAACTGCTTATCATTTAACTCCGTAGTATTTATTTTTTCTAAGTTTGCAGACATTTTAATGCCAATATTCACAAACCAATATGTTAATAAATAACATATATTTTAATAAATACATATAATATATTAATAGTAATATTTTTTAATAGTATTTTGTTTCACAGGGGGAAAATTAGAAAGTTTTTGCTGCTAAAAATTCAATTGTATATGATCTGGAACAGATTATTAGCATGGGTGACCAAACGTCCTCCTTTTATAAGTTCTGTCCTTTTTCGAAAAGTGTCCTCGTACATGTCCTCCTTTTCAATATTTTAAAACTGACCTGTTAACCTCTGTATTTAGAGATGAACCCAACATGTTTCTAAAATGTCGAAGAAATAGTCTGAAACAAATATCACGAGAAATAACAGTTTTCAAGGGTGTTTTTTGACTTCATATTTAGTAAATTGGGTAGATATACAAAATTGTGTTGAGTTTTTATCGAAAAAGAAAGGCCTGATTTTAAAATAAATAACAACTGTCTGGTTAAAGAAATTAGAAGACTGAATGCATATTTAAATTTTGATAAATTAGAACAATGAAAAAAATCAATGTGTGAAATTGATAAAAGATGGATGGAAATATTTAACCATTTCAAAAATGAACTCATTCCATATGAAAATTCAGTTATTCTTGTTGAATTTACGTTGTACACAACACTGAAACTAACGCAGCTGTTGAAAGTTTTTTCAATTGATAATGATTTTTGTACTAGTGAGAAATCAATATTGAATGTTAATATTTTAGCTACAGTACTTTCCGTAAAATTCAGTATAAAGGAAACTTTTTGCCCCAAAACTTCCGATATAATAGAAAATGATATGCTGACAAAAAAACTTCGTTCAATAGAAAAATATTCGTTTAAGAAAATAATGAAATATAATGAAACGGAATGTAAGCGTAATTAGCGTATTTTTGTTTGAATTAATAAAACGTTTCACATATATTTACGTTGCATTTTTTCTTAAATTTTCGTCCTCCTTTTCATTGTAAAAAAATGGTTACCTTAGTTTTAACCATACTATTCAACATAATTTTGATTCAGGTGAAATATAATCATAGAAAACGTGAATATTCATTATGCTTTTTAATTTTATTTAGATGTTCATTTATGTGTGTAAAGTTTTTTTGTAAATTTAAATACATCTAATGTATCATTATTTATGTATGTTTTGTGCATAAAATATGTCTTTAAAAAACTACGTGAGAGATATTTAATTCCAATAATATATTCTCATATAATTTTTCACTAAACAACTATAATAATTATATATTTTTTCACACAATAAGATGTCTTTCATAACAATGGAAATATTAATCGCTCTAAAAACTCTGCAATACTTTTTGCAAAATACTATTGCACAAACATTCAAACACAATGCATGTTTCTTATCATTTGTATATGCGGAAAAGAGATTCGTATAAAGAATTAGTAATGTCAACTACGATTTTTTTTTAAAAAAAGCATTAAAAGCAACCTCACAATTGCTAAAATAAGACCGCAAGCTCGGATTTCGAATTTTTTATATTTATTCTTTTCCAAAAAAAACCGATATTGATAGAAAGCAACGGAATCTGGAAACCGTTTTATTTTTTAGCGCGGGAAAAGCTCAAAAGGGGAAAGGGTGAACGACACTTTCCAAATAACCACAAAACATGGATTCAAGCCAAAGCGACTGCGAAAGATCTTTTGAAAACCGACCATCCCGATTATGTATGGAATAAACATATAAATATATACATATATACATTTTTTTAATTTCCATTTTTAATTTTTTTTTCACAACTCCCTTTCAAACAGTTTATCTCATGGCGAATTTGTCACTGTCAAAAGATATGGGTCTGACTGGTGCAGAAATTGAAAGGAGTGTGAAGGAATGTTTTTTTTTACCAGTTTTCAATCCAATCTTTATTTTCACTATGCAGCAGAATACCAAATTAAAAAGGTTGGACCTACAGCAGAGCGTTTTACTGCAGCGTAGTGTTAATCATACCTGACATGGTATGGAATTAATTGCTTCTCTTCAAACTTGTGTCAGATTCATCGACAGGATTTAACTGAGAGAAGCATGCTGGGTAATATATTTTGAGAGTAATGTCATTGCCAGTTATTACTGATATATGTAGTAATAACACCGTATGACAAATTCCTGTATCGGTAAGACTTGCTGGTAGGGTGTTGTCGGAAGATATGAACTCGGCCTATGGCTGAAGGCACTAGAACTGTTTACCATATCAAAACTGATAGGAAAATTAATCGTAGTAGAAAACATATGAATTGTCTCTCCTGGGATCTGTATATTTTTATAGTTATTGTCCAATCACTATCTTTCTTAGCCACCTCTGAATGGCAATGTTTCGAGTGATTAATAGTAGCTATTCTGATATAACACTTGATAAATCCTAAGCATGCTGTGACTAGTGCAAGCTAGTGATTAATATTTCTAACCTTATTAATTGTTCAATATTTCATATTGAATTTAAATACTGTATGTGTAATATATATTCAGTCGGAACGTAATTAAATTTTTTTGTTAAAACATTTCCATATGTTTTTTTTTATAATTTTCTGATAAATAAAATACCCTCTACATGTTTAACAATTTTTATTGCTTCTTTTATTATAAATTAAATAGCCTAGAGTACTTATTTGATAAATTCCAATAGATTATTATGCTTGAAAAAATATTAATTCCTTAGGCGGTCAATTTTTTCGCCAAAAAAAGTTTAAAAAAGGAGCATTTTTTATTGCATATAACTAATTATAATACTTAACTGGTTGCGAAAATGGAATAATTTTATTTTAACTGTCTCAGTTTTACAGTTTCCACACTATTTTTGATTTTATAATTGTGGAATACAAACCTCCCCAAATGTTTGCTTTTTATAAGTACACTCTGCCCGCTATGAAGAAAGCTTCATATAACTTAAAAGAATTTCTCTCATACTTACAGAAAAGTTTCATGGACATACCTCTTTTTCAAACAGTTGAGGATTGTGTGTGTGTCTGTGCATATATATATATATATATATATATATATGCACACACAATTTGAAGCATGCTATAATATTAAGTCTTACACACACACATTGTAATGGAGACAGTGATTATATCAACTTTTTTGAATAATCTCTCCGTTTTCATTTCTTCTCAAGCAACCAATTGCACCTTGCCTTGTCTGTCCCTATTCTTTATCGAATATTTTCAAGAAACTAAATTCCTGCCATTAATGAAAAATTCCCGCCTTCACCACAAAGAAAATCCTGGATGAAAAGTGTTTTAGTACCATGAACAAACTGCATTTCGGATGGGAAGGAATACAAGGCATATTCAAAATCAACTTATTTATTGGTCTCACAAAAATAGCAACACTGATTCAATTAATTTCAATAAGAAGAAAATGCCTCAATGTAAACAATATACGGGGGAAAACAACGAGATCCACGAATTATAAGAAGACTACAAATTCGACCTCTTTAAGATTAATTCTATTATCCTAATTAACGCAAATTTAACTTTTGGGACCGATCGTCACTTTAATTCTTTCGAATATTTAATATTTGAAATATTCTATAAATTTGAGTGATACCTGATCAGTAGCAATATCACCTGACTTCTGGCTTTCTGTCTCTCCTTCTCCTCGTTGCTAGCTGGAAAACCTTGACTATATACAGTAAACTTAATTTAAATATCATGGTTTGTTTTTCAAAAGGATTGGTTGTGAATAAACGCGAATTGATAGCCCAAAGATCTCCCAAAAGTATTAGAGGAAGGTACACGAATAGATCCGTCGAAACCATAGCACTAATAATCTCACTATAAGAATTAATAATGTGTGCAAACCAAAGATAGAATGGAAGGAAAAATCAGTGCCCGTGCAGCGTTATGGCCAGCTTTCGGCAGCCCGTACTGCGTACGGGTCAACAGGGGTTAAGAGATTAATACATATAAAAGTAAGGGTTTAATACAAATAAAAGTAATACACATTAACGATTTTGTAAACATATACAGTCGAACCTCTATTTAATGAAGCTGTTAAATCCCGAAAAAAAAGTTCGCTATGTGGAAAATTTGTTAAATAGAGATTCATTTTCAAAATATATTACGTTCTCAATTCCAGGAAACAGTTCGTAAAATAGAGGTATTCGATAAATAGATGTTCGTAAACAGAGGTTTGGCTGTATATGTATATTAGAGTGGATAGCGGTTATGTGGAGAAACAAATTTATTATTTGTCGGAAGTTACCTAAGTGGTAAAGACGTTCCATAATAATATTAGAAGAAAAATAATTTCAAGATAAATTTCATATTTTTACAGAGGAGTTAAATATTCGAAGAAAAAGGAAAAAGATTTAATATCAGTTAGAATGTTTTAGGCTCAAACTCATTGGCGTAGATAGTCCTGAGTGGGCCCTGCATCAAAGTTCCATGGGGGCCCTTTTCAGAGACCTTTTAATATTTTGCGGTTTTTTGCTCACACGTTTTGGGGCCCCCAAAGCTTGGAGCCCCGTATCATTGATACAGCGGTTGCTACGCCCTTGCTCAAACTAGTCAATTTTCCCCAAAAGTGATGATTACTGATAAGTGTGTGTGAGAGAGTAATGTGAGTACAATATACATTTGCTGCTCTCTCCTCACACCGTCGAATCAATCTAATACAAGTTTTTTTCCGCCTTCCGCTGTATCTTGCACTGTAATTTCGACAGTAGTTTTTTTTTAATTTATTACTAAAGAATATACCTATTAAAAATATACCTAATATGGTTTTTTTTCTTTTAACTATTTAATATGAATCATTTCATCACAACAAATGTTTAAAAGCACAAAAATGCCTGCTTCATTTTATTAAAAACTAGCTGGTATACCCTTTCTTCGCACGGTTAAGTTAAAAAATTAAACAATACTTACTGAAGGATAAAGAAGTTTTTAATGAGTTAGTTTTACGTGAATTGCAAATTAAACACAAAAAAAATCTTCTTGCATATCTCAGTTGAACAAAAACCTCTTATTTGTTAAATTTTAAGTCTGTAGATCTAAGCTGATAAAAAGGATTTTATTTATTTATAACGCCCCGTAACTCACTGGTGGGTCGATTTTTGAGTCGATTTGAGTGGGTCGATTTGAACACCTTCCTAAGCTGATCTCTGCTCAGCAAAAGTAACACATTGTTACACATTTTGTGTAATGAACGCTTAAAATAGTGTAAATAATTTATATGTGGATGTGTAATACATTAACATTACTTTCTGCTGTATTTATTTTATGTTAAATTTATAATATTCACAAGCAACGCCGTTCCTTACATTATAATGACGATTCAATAGAAACATAGCGAAATATTGACGATAGAGAGAAGTTGTCATTATTTCTGGCGACCCTGTTGGCAACTTGGCGATTGATTGAACGGCGCAGACGGTGATATGCTGTAGCGCCTTCTGGTGGGAAGCTGGAACAAAGAGGGTAGCCCAAAAAATACATATCCATGCCAATTTTCATAGTGATCGGTTGAACGGCGTTGGAGTGATTCCTTTTCATACATACAAACATCCATTTATATATATATAGATTACTTTGACTTCTTGCCTTCATATTCCCCAGTACTTAATATAAAGATTCATTTTTTATTTTATTTCTCTTCTCATCTATGCATCATGAAACATCTTTTCCGCGTAGGTAAAGTTTGGAAGTATGGAAAATAAATTCGATTCATCTCGTAATATATCTATTTTATCAATTATTATAATTTAAAAAAAATATTTCTTCATATTTTATACGTTTATTATTTATTTATTACTGACAATAATTATCAGTGGGCTTTGCTTTATGGGGTTCTTTCTATGGAAAATTGACCTTCATTTATGGGTTGGAGAAATCCAAAGGTTATGTACAATGTCCACGCAAACACTCGATTACGGAGAATTAGTAGCAAAATACACGCCATCTATTCATTGTCCTATTTTAGTTCATTTTATCAATTATTATTTTCCTGCGGAATGTATGTGGGTAGATAATTTCATTCATTATCTTTATAAAGAATATTATTCAATGAAATACTAACAAATCATTTACTTTTGCCTATAAGTTACGCAGGGTTTTTTTTCTCATTGTAGTTATGGATTTCTTAGATCCATGATTGTTATTGATTTAATGAGAGGCTCTCATGAATTGAAAGCAAGAAGTTTTCTAAGGTATCTAAAGTTTATTTACATATATTACAACTAATCGCAAAAAAATAACAGCTTTCTAACTTCTCATTAAGTTCGTTCACATCGTTATATCTCTTTTCGGTTTGGTTTCAATAACTCTAGTGAGTTGCCACTCACTTCAAACAGAACTATTCAAGATAAGTAACGTTCTTACTATAGAGGGCGTAACAGTTGTGACAATAAGTCATGTAAACGCTAAAAAATATTTCATAAACAGTTATGGAAATAAATTTGACAAATTTTAACAAAATTTAAGCTTTTCTTGATGTTATTATTCTACAAATGGATGGCTCAGGTGGCTTATAGGTAGTGTGTCCGCCTCGGAAGCTTAAACTTGAGAGTTCGACAGCGGCTGGAGTCAATAGATTTTCTGGATGTGGAAATCGTATTTGCATGTCATATGATTATGTGGCATGTAAGAGATCCTGTAAGTATCAGTTTGGCCAATGAGTACCAATAAAAATTAATCCAAGCGTCCAAATTCGGTAACAAGGCCACGACTAGACGGTGCCACCATGAAATGGCTCTCACATTTGGAATTTCCCATGTCTGCAATGGCTAATTTGCTAAAATGCAGCCCCATTGGAAAAATTAAGATATGGATTATATAAAAAACATTCTTTATTGTATTTTGTACCATAAACCACTTATCTGTGAATTCACTAGACATTCTAATTAATAAGAAAGTAACTTAGAATGTATGGCGAAAATTATAACTAGCAATTAGAACTGAATTTGATTATTGCTTCGATTTTATTTACGGACTTGTATCTAAGAGAACTTTATGAAAGCTTTTACTAATTTGTGTACGATATTGTTTTTTAAACTGAAATTGATTTTACTATAATTTAAAAAATTCATTATTATTGACTGCAGTTTTTACAAAACATAACATTATTCTAAGAATTTCAATAACTAATTATCTCGAAACAAGTATTCTTGTTACAAAGTTTATTTCTATCCGATCTTGCTTCATTATGTTTTCATTTTCATTTTCCAAGTATGAAATTTTACTTGTAATCCACGGAATCGAATATTGGTCATAATCTTGGCAATAATTCATAAATTTTCGTGTACGAAAAATTTCTTTTTTCATTCTTGGTACTTTTCCAATTCGCCGGCGCAAGCGATGAAGTCTCCAAAAATGACACAACCGACGCCAAACGGAATATTGCCACTGGTAACCTTTCGCCACCACATTTTCAAAGCAAGTCGCGGTCTTTTCTTATCAATGACATATTTTTCTCTATACATCAAAAATAGATGAAAAACCAATGAGAATTTTCATTTATACTACCATTTTTTATTTGTATATTGGCGCCAATAACGCCAACTTGGTGATATTTGTGCCGGTTAAACGGAAAAGTACCTCATTCTTTTGTGCCAAAACAAAAAATATAAATTCTTTCTTAACAAAAAACTTAACAAAAAATATAAAATTCTTTCTTCACGTTAGAATGATAACCCATTACAGAATTTCTTAACACATTAAATCTCACAAATTTTGAAATTGATATCATTTTCCGTAACTCCATATCATAATAACGCTAAAATTACCTTCCAGCTAATGAGATAAATTGAAGACGAAGCCAACAAGTACAAAAAAAGAACTCTTATTCTATCCGATCCATCCACAATACTCCCCTTACGAGATCCTCCCCCACCACCGACAATCGAACCATAAATCTTCCGAGCGCGGATAGACAGAATAAATAATAAGGTTCTCGTCATAGCAGAGCAGCGTCGAGAAGTTATAAACGACACGCGAGATAGCTGGCTACAGTAGAAAGAGTTCAATACCACGAGATCTTGTTGATGGATGGTCTATCTTCTGACTTTTAGCGCTTCCGTCCTCAGAAGGAAGACCGTTCCTTCAACCTGAGGATATCCAATTACCCTTATTAATCGACTGAAAAAGATGTCCATGCACTCTAAGTGTTTTACTGGACAGTGTTACGCACAGGACAGTGTACAGTAAAAGAAATTGTCTGGTCTTTTTGGTTAATATCTTTGGTTTTTGTGAGGATAATTGTTTATTATTAACCCTTTCCTGGTTCATTTTATTCCTAGATTATGGATGTCAATTTTTGTTATGCTTTTTTTCAAACATGCATATCTTTTTAAGCACAATAGCACCATTCGCATACAAAATTTCCTAAAATTTAAGGCAAAAAAAAATGTATTTAAATAAATGAGTAATTTACCAATACAGTCGGCTTTTTGTATGGCAGAAAACATTAGACTTTGGAGTCAGTTCTCACTAACTATAAATATAAAGCTTAGATTGCCTAGCTTTTTATCTTGAATTATAAAATTTTATTCATATCGTTTGCATTTACATAAATGATTATGAAATTATTAATCAGAATTTGATTGTGTATGACAGTGGGGTAGCGGGGAGGGGGTGCCGAAGGGGCCATGGCCCCGGGCGGCATATGTAAAGGGGCGGCGGCAAGCATTGCGATATTTAAATTCAACAAATATATCAAACGTCAAATCGCACCCGCGTGACGAAACTGACAGAAACGAGTGAAAGTTTTAATACACACTCAGATGCAGGAAGTTTATTAGTCGCTATGCAATCGCATTCGTTTTCATGTAACTTAGGCTTCTGGCAACTGATAATGTGTGAAGTCAATGATGCTCAAAATTATTTGCAAACAGAATGACTAAATATCCATCAATGTGCTCAGAAAATACGTGCTTTATAGACCTATTAGAAGCAAAATGAGAGGAATTCGAGGATGACGCTTTAATATATGCTAGAAATTTATGTGAAGAGCTTGAAATGTCTTTTGAACCCCCAAGACGATTTAAGAGGAAGCATATATTTGACACCGGGAGTAAAGTTCAAAAACGATGGACGGAGACGGAAGTAAAAATGTACCAAGATGTCTTGAAGCAAACAATGTTTTCTTCAATAGACAGAGTAATAGCTGAAATTCGAGAAAATTCCAACAGTTACAGAATCTAGCACAAAAATAATCTTTTTTAAGGCCTGAAGGGATATTGAGCATGGGCGAACTTAACTTAGATCAAGCTCCTCGAGACATTAATAAAGAAAAATTCAAACTTGAGCGCGTACGTCTACAAGCTTTCGTAGTTGCAACAGACTCAGGCTGTAAAAAAAGAACACATTAGGTCCGGTTCTCTACGTTTATTAAAATATATTATTGAGTCCAAATTTGAAGATGGCTTATCAAACATTGTCATAATGTTGAGAATTTTTTTAACATCTGTCATCAGTAATGCCAGTTGCGAGAGAAGCTTCTCTAAGCTAAAATTGATCAAAAATTATCTCAAATCGACTATGTCCACGCTAAGGCTAACAAATTTAGCTATTCTGGCAATTGAACATAACATAAATATTGCTGTTGACAATTGTATAAAAGATTTTGCTATGAAAAAAACGCGAAAAGGGCTATTTTAATCAATAAAAAGACATTTTAAGCTGCATTTTTTGACTTATACTAGTTTTCTTGACTAATAATTAAAAAAAAAGAGGCGACAGATTTCCGGTCGGCCCCAGGTGACGAAATTACACGCTACGCTACCGGTGTTCGATAAATTCGAAAACACGGTGCTGCTTATAACTTCAACATCGTATCTTCTTCCCTTTACTGTCTCTCTTTGAGCAGCAAATAATACACTGCCGTGTTGGGATTAGTTTTCTTCTCTGTTGGGGGAGTGTAGTCAACAAGTGTCTTTCAGACAAGCGTGAGGGGGAGTGCTGAACAGAAGGATGTCCTCTTTTTGCAGAAAATTCTATCGAGTGGTATTTCTCAATCATTCGAAACCATAAAAAGCACATGTGAAATAATTCGAGAAAGACCGATTGCACCACTATACTCTGAATAAACCAGGATGGAACGTTTCACCTGCCCCAGCTCAGCTCAGGAAAATCAGGGAAGGGATTTATAAGTAGCTCAAAGAATATATCTTTAGCCTGTATAAAAATATTTACACATTTTCAAGCTTTGAAAATGTGTTTGAAATGTAAATGAATCATGAATCATGAAGTCATTCAATGGTCTGAGTTCTTTTGACGTCATCGTCACATAACTATAATTGAATATCCTTAGCCAATCAGTTCATGAATTCAAGCGACGTCATAGTCACTTGATAAGTGCAGCCACGTTTTTTCAACCAATCGGTTACCAATATTATCTTAACCATCTACAGTTAAATTCAATTAAGAGCGTTTTTAGTATTAATTCTGATGAACATCTTACATAAATTCGGAATCAAAAATTAATATTTCAGTTATAAATACTCGTCTCAAAAACAAAAGAAAAAAGTAATTTGAAGCGTGAATTAAGAATCATAGATCCTTCCATTACTTAAGCGAATGTGTAAATCCAGCTGAGATTATAAATCAAAATATCTGAACAATAAAAATCACTTGCTTTCAAGACCAGTCATACAATCGGCGCCATTTTATACTCACACCTGCACACCCAGCTGCAAGCAATGACCATTTATTTTTTTAAATATGTTGTTTGAATGGATGAATAGTCACAATCTATGCATTTTAAATAGGCAGGAATGTATTTTTTGTACCAATGTTTTATTGATTCCCTCTCTCTCTTAACTGTTTTATTTTTATACGTTTTGTGCATAATAAACAGAACAAAGCTGTCCTGATGCTCTGAATTATTAACAATATAATATAAATTCAGTATTAATTTTTTTTAAAAGAATAACTACTTTTTTAAAATTTGTGAATCAACATCACTTCCAGGTGCTTCCAAATTGAATATGGGTACTATACATGACGCATAGTTTTGATATATATCAGTGGCGCACACAGGAATTTTTCAGTGGGGTGCAGGGTCGGAGAGAGAAGTCCACCATTCTGGTATCAGGCTCCAATACATAGGATTATAATCATTCGGAAAAAAAATCAAGGGCTTTGGGGGCGGGACTCACTCCCCCCCAAAAAAGGGCCACTTATTTACATCTATTGAAGGAAAAGATTTTTATACGATTCAACCATATCCTTTAATCGTTCTGAAACATTAATCAGTCCTTAAATTTAAGGAATAGTAATATCCTTTTATTGTAAATGACTATCTTTGAGGGAATACCATAGTTCAGAATATTTGTTGGATAGAATATATTTGCTGTGTTATAACGAGGGTTCTTAATTGTAATCAAAAGTAAACATTTTTGGAATTGATTGCAAATAAACACATCAAAACTCGTAACAGGTGTTCGTTTGGAATCATCAACAAACAGAATTTTATTGTCAAATGAAAATTTTTTAAGATTTTTGTGAATATTCTGGGACTTTCTAGCATTCCATGCTCAATAATGAATTATAATAATACAGGATTCCAATATCGTCGGCCTAATTATCAAAATACGTAACTCCACTCGACTTTTTAGTAAGTCCATTTTCTTAATAATCTAATTTTCAAACCTAAAAATAAATTGTAAAATCAAATTCCTTGGATCATTTTTACTTCTAAATGCACTGAAATAATTCCCGTGCATAGTAAAAATAAACAGTTTTTACTTGCTCCTGTAAAGTTCATCCAGAAGGAGCTACGCATTCTGATAATTAGGCCGACGATATTCTTTCAAATACAGGAAGTGCCCTCCCCCTTGCCAGTTAACAGGCAGGTTCTTTCCATGTTAATCGTAATTCATTCTGGAATTTTCTAGAAATTATAGTGGATTTTCTTTCTAAAACAGAGCGTAAATAACACTCTGTGTAAATCTAAAACGGTACAGATTCAAAAATCTCTCAAATATTGAGTACAGCAATTGTACAGAACTGTTTAAGTCATATGTATATTTTTCAAAAACTTCTTCTCAAAAGAGAGTTGCAAAAATTGTTCACAAAATACTTAATTAATCTACTTATGTATAATTATTGTATACAATAGGAGAACTGCACATAATATGTTCTCTATTGTATCATCAGTTCTGGGAATTTTTTGACTCTACCAGTAACTCATTTCTTTGAAAACGTTAAAATGCTTTAGAAAATAGCGTTATTAATAACACAACCGTTGATAAATAACAATATGTTTAAGAAACTCAAAATGAGTTATAGCATGTTTATTGGGAGGCATTACTCAATTTTTTCTCCACATTTTCCCGTTAAAGTTAACTCTGTTCTACGTCCAGCGTATGAAAAATTGATATCTTAAAAATAACAGATGATTTATTTCGAACCATAAGCTATATATATATGTACTGAACTAAAAACTCGTGATGGTCGATATCTCATTTAACCCTTTTTCATCTTTTAGGAAATAAAATTTAAAAGAAAAATCGTTTAATCGATCATATAACAGGGGTTAAAATCCTTCAACAACCCCAGCGTAGTTTGTCGAACAGTACTCGGTAAGTAGAGATGTTGGATGAAGAATAAGGAGGAGAAAAAACTGTTTAAGGAATTAAGTAGTTAGAAGATTTATGATTCAGTTTTCTGCGGAGTAGAATCATTTGTCTTGGGGGAACACTATCATTGTGGACAAGAGTTCGAAGCGGTCGTTCTTAGGTGGGACAGCATTTAGGAACTGGAGTTTTGACTACTATTTCGCAACTAATCCCATTGTTGTTGCTAGTTTCTTTCTTCGTTCTCAGTTGTTTTTTATACTTTTTTCCCGCTGTGACCGAACCTATACCGCCAACATGGTGCCAACGAGATAATAAACTTTTTTGGCGACATTGTCATTCGAATTAATGGCGATGAGAAACTACTTAAAAGTTTTTTGTTGGTGCCATCGAAATCGCATCAAGTTGGTAGTTATATTCACTGAGAGTAATAAAAATGGAAATTGGGTAGAAGTGATTCTTGGAGTTAGGGCTAGATTATGCTTGAAAGAGGATCATGACCTCTTGCGTTTCCGAATTTAGAGGGGAAAGATAAGAAGTGAAGTAGTTTTGAATTCAGTAAATAATAAATGCCATGGAAGCTAGTTTTAAAATAGTTAAGTGCTCGGATCAAGTAGAGAAGGAATTTTTATCCGAAACTATTTTAAACTAAAAATAATTTTCCCTGTAGAAATCATCAAAAGAAAGGATGGAAGATGTCGGAGCTTCAGACCAGAATAGTTACATTATGCGCTGAGTTTTTCTACTATATTTCTCTAATTTTGTCGACTTCACCTTTACTTATTTTACAATCCATTGAAACTATAATATTTTGCTGCAAAAAATTAAAATATTTTGTTTCAGTTTGAAAGCTGATGAAATTTCTTTCAAAAACTGCGTCGATAAATTATTTTATTTAAATGATTCATTTTTTTACAATTTAAATAGGAAAAATATATCAAATTCTCCCACAATATAAAAAAGATTGTGTGTGTACTTATGACCACACACACGATAAAAGTGAAAATTTCTGATTTATTCTGGGCAAGAGAATCCAATTGTTCGGATGTACTACGTTTTCTTTTACAACATTTCCGCATTCGAGCGTTACGTAGTTCTCTTTTTCCTGCCCATTCATCGGTAGATTTGTTTATTTCATCCATTTTTCTGTAAAGGGCAATGTTTAAATAATTATGCATTTTTATAATGTATATTCGATTTAAATATCAATTAGTCAATTATTTAGAAATATTTATGTGTAAATTACTTATGTAGATAAGATTCATATAATAAATATGTTCATATGGTACTTACGTACTATCGCAGCGTTCAACATAACTCGCCAATTTGGCAACGCTGATTTATCATGTATCGTATCCGCTGAATTGGCAACCATGCGCTTCTTTTCATATAATGTCGCCAGTATGGTTGCGATGATATGTAAGAGTACCATTTATATAGCACCATATACTATGCAAGGCTAAGAAAACTTATGCCTTGAGAGCCGTTTACTTTTATTATAATTCTCTACGCAAACAAAAAGAGAGGGCTCATACTTTTTCACAATTAATGCCTTTATTGTCCCGTAAGTTGTCATCTCTATGTAAACTGAAAGATTGGCAACTTCCTCGCCAATTAACTTAATAAAAATTTCGGATTTTAATTCTTTTGGCACATTTTTGTGCTTAAATGCGCTTTCTCTTGAATCAAAAAGTAGACCCCATGTTTCTTTTCTCCTTAGCTTAATCTCTTACATAAGAATAACCTTTTTTTCTAATTATTTTGGCTCCTTTGTAATATTCTTTAAAGATCTTACATTTTAAACCTGATGCATAGTTTTGCGAACTTATCAAAAAACATTAGATATGCATATTTCGTTTGTTTTTGCTGCCTTTTTTGGATAATTTTGAGCCTCAAAAAGAATTCAGCCGAATTAAATATCTACAACGAGTTCAAACAAGAAAGCACATTACTTTTTTTATCAATACATTACATGATCTATTTCATATTAATTTGTCCATTGCTTTTCAAAAAGTATAACCCGAATAACTTCTAAATTTTAAACACGACTTCCAAATAAGGCAACACATTAGCATCAGAACTTTTCATTTAAAAAGAAAAAAAAAGAAACGATGTCAGCTTTTTTTTAAAAAAAGCATTCCTTACCCATTAACAAAATTTTAATCCAGCCTTACATTTATTCATAGGCATTTCGAACAGTGTTTAAATACGTTTTTTGTCATTTTTCTAGATGCGAACTCAATTGTTTCCTGAAACTTCGGAACACTGAATGGCAGCTTTCTTTAGTTGCTCTGTGTGTGTTCCACTTTTTCTTAATGCGCGCTTTCTAAAGATCATTCGAAAAAGAACATCAGCACACAATGGGGTGAGAAATTTTTCCTACTGACTTCCCGCCACTTTAATGGAGAACAACTTTTGAATGAAGTTTCTAAGAACTAGGTAAATGTGAGCCTATTTATGACGCTTGTTTTTTGACGTAAGAGATCTTGGCAGGAAAAAAAGAATTTTAAGACTTACTTATTAAACGTGTCTATGTTTTAAACTTTTTTTTATTTGCTTCTGAAGTGCTTTTGAGTGTTATTCAACTTGATTATATGATGTAAACTGTGATTTTGTTTCAACTCGGAACTTTATTATTTTTTCCTTATTAAATTAGTCTGGAAATTAAAAGTCTGTGTTTTAAATGAGGCAATGTTTTAGTTCAGACAGTGTTTTGGTTAATGAAGCTGACTGTTGTGCCGTAAGGCCTGAGTTCGAATCCCGGATAAAGCATGGGTGTTTGTCAGTGGCGTAAAAGAGAATTTTAACCCCCCTGCAAAGTCAAGTTTTGAGTCCGAAGATGGATCTTACAAAGGGCACGTACTTGACGTCAGTCAGGTTTGGGGGCCCCAAGAATTCAGCCATCCCCCACGATGTGGGGGAGGTGTACGTTACGCCCATGGTGTTTATAAATATATAGTGCTTGTGCAGCATGGGGTATGCTAAATATTCGTGGACCCACAAGTTCTTTCGAGAGATTGGTGGAATGGAGTAGGAGGCCCCCTAACCACCCCTCAGGTTATTCTTCCGAAAAATGGGGGACGAGCCAAAATATACTATCACTTATATGGTGCTTAAAGCTGCTACTAACGATAGACGTAATATTAGTCCCTTGCCTCTATCTGGCACCCTTTATTGGGTGGCACTGGCAACAAAAATATAATGACTGGCGCACGCAAGGGTGATTCAATTCCCCATACACCAACGCCTTTTTAATATTTGCCATAGAAATAGATTTTTACCACAGAGACATTTCTTGACATCTTCATCTACGTATTTTTAGAATGTGTCCCCCACCGTAAGATAAGTTTGCATACGCCACTGTGTATAATTATTGTATAGTTATAGATTGTGAGAAAAATACATGATAATTTACTCAATAGTACATTATTTCCGGAAAACGTTTGGAATTTATTAAATCTAGCTATGTTTCTTTAATTATAATTTTTATTTATTTTTTTATAATCGCGTAGGTCGAAAGTTGAGAAGATATTCTATTATAATAATAAATAAACTTTTAGCATTTTACTGAGCGGTTGTAGTAACATTTCAGTGGGTGAAAAGGGGATGTAGTGATATTACTTGAAGAGTTTCTGATATTTTTACGTGAAGTGTTTAATATTAAGGGATTATTTCCTCCAGTATTATCCCTATGAACATAATGTTAAAAAGGACTCAGGTTGGGGAACACTTTTTAAGAAATTGACTGGTCGTACAGTTGCAGTTTTTTATGTGTATTTATTGCATTATTATTATTACTTTAATGAAAACGTTTTTAAAAATGTATTGCGTAGTTTTTTTTAAAAAAATTCATACGTTCCAAACTTTCAAACGATGAATGTTCATGTATAGGGTGCTTTTTTTTAGAGGTATAGAACTTTAAATTGCAATAAAACAACGATGTATTATTCGATTGACATGAATTTTTTTCATTCGAAAGATAATCTTGTGGCATTACATTTTAAATATGATCAAGCAAGGCGTAGATTCGTCGAATGGGCCCAAAACGAGATTGCCGTTGTTCCCGATTTTCATAAGCGAATTTTGTTTAGCGATGAAGCGCACTTCTGGTTGAATGGCTACGTCAACAAACAAAATTGCCGGATTTGGAGTGAAGCTAATCCACAAGTGTATGTCGAAACACCGTTACATCCAGAAAAACTGACTGTTTGGTGCGCTTTATCGGCTGGTGGAATCCTTCTTCAAAAACGATGAAGGCCACAACGTTACAGTCAATGGTGATCGGTATAGAGCCATGATTACTAACCTTTTCATTCCTGAATTGAACAATCATGATGTCCAGGAGCTGTGGTTCCAACAAGACGGCGCAACATGTCACACAGCTCGTGCCACAATCGATTTATTGAAAGACACGTTTGGTGACCACCTAATTTCACGTTTTGGACCTATGAATTGGCCTCCAAGATCTTGTGATTTAACACCGCTAAACTATTTTCTGTGGGGCTATGTAAAGTCATTGGTCTATGCGGATAAGCCACAAATGCTTGACCATTTGGAAGACAACATTCGCCGTGTTATTGCCGATATACGGCCACAAATGTTGGAAAAAGTCATCGAAAATTGGACGTTCAGATTGGACTACATACGAGCCAGCCGTGGCAGTCCTATGCCAGAAATCGTATTTAAAATGTAATGCTACAAGATTATGTTTCGAATAAAAAAGAATTTATGTCAATCGAATAATACATCGTTGTTTTATTGCAATTTAAAGTTCTATATACCTCTAAAAAAACACCCTTTAGCAGTTATATGCGCTGAAAACGATGCAAGTTATGTTAAAATGTTCTTTTTGCGTTGTAATTTGTTAAAAAAAGGATAATAAATTTTTTGAAACGTGTTCAGTTAAAAGTTAGCATTTCATTAATAGATTGATTGATTAAAATATTAGGGGGACTGAAAAGTAATATCGTTTTTACGCATATCAATGCTGCTTTACCGTTTATGAGTTCATTACGTAGTTGAAAGTCGTGCCAGAGACATATCAAAATTAAAGTGACTTGGTTAGTTGTGAAAGCCTAAACCTTAAATTTTCTTTCCCCATTTTGAGTGAAATGGCTAGCGAAATACCAGAAGAGATTCATATCCGCCATTGCATGTTTTTGGAGTTTCACAAGGGTAGTAATGCAACAGTTGCTACCAAAAACATTTGTGATGTTTACCCAAGTACCTTAGATGTTCATAAATGCCAAAGGTGGATTTCTAAGTTTAGATCCGGTAATTTCGATCTTTCCGACTCACATCGATATATGAGGAAGAGCAACAACTTCAGACAATGACGTTATTAAGGGTGCAAGTGGAAGCAAATCCGTGTCAGACAATCGAGTAACTGTCAAATGCTCTTAACCAACCTTGGTCGACCATCCAAGAACATTTGCAGCAGATTGGTAAAACAGAGCAGGTGTTTGGGTTCCGCATAATCTGTCTGAAGAAAACAGAGCTAACGGATCTACGACATGCAACTTATTGCTTCAACGGAACAATACAGAACCGTTTTTTGATTACTTGATCACTGCAGATGAAAAATGGGTCCTGTATGATAATCCAAAACGCAAAAGGCATTGGCTGTCTCCGAATGAACTGCCACGAAGGACTTCTAAGCCAGGTTTCCATTCAAAAAAGGCGCTTTTGTGTGTTTGGTGGAGTCCATTTTGAAGTGCTAATGAAGTGCTGTTAATGCAGACCTTTATTGTGAAAAATTAGATCGACTAAATCAATCATTAATTGAAAAGTATCCAGCGATTATCAATAGAAAAGGCGTTATTTTGCAACACGATAATGCAAGACCGCACTGTGCAAGAAAAACGCTGAAAAAGAATTAATGGATACGGGTGGGGGGTATTGCCTCACCCACCATACTCACCTGACATTGCGTCAACGGATTTTCATTTATTCCGTTCAATGCAAACACTTCTTAACAAACAAAAAATTTCAAAATTTGGATGATATGAAAAATGCCATCTCCAGATATTTTACTGAAAAACCAAGTGATTTTGAACGATCCGCGGCATTGAAAATTTTCACACTAGATGGCAAAAGATTGTTGCCAACGAGGATGATTACATCATTGACTAAAAAGAAAAAACCTGTAAGAAATTTATTTATTCATATTTACTGTTAAAAAATTGATATAATTTTCCGGTCCCCCTAATAATTAACAAGTACTCTTTCTTGTGGCTGAAGTTTAAATATTTGCTATTTTTATTCGTCAAAAACTGGTCTTCCAAATGAAATATTATGTTGAAGAATGTTTTGGAGTTTTTTTTTTTAACTATTACATTCCTATCAATTTACTTTAATAAAAACTATGTAAAACAATTAAAAGTCGTATTACATGTTTACTGCTTATTTTTAAACCTTAAAACTTATTTCAAATAAAAGTAAATATAATTTAAAACATAAAAGTAGTCTTAAATCTGTATTAAAAACAAATTTATTATTAGTGCATAAAATTTTCAACCATATTCTTAACATTTTTTAAGTAATAAAGGAATAAATGAATATATATAAATATACGATCCAATGTATTATTCCAAGTCTAGCAGACCATTTAATCAATTATACAGAAATCATTTTATTTCTAAAATTCAGTTATTGATAGGCCATGTATTCGAACCGGTTCTCACCTTAAAGTAACATTCACAACCGTAATGTGACCACTATTATCGTAAATTCGAAAAAAGTCAGCAATCATAAAATGTTAATGAAAAATTAAAATACCATAGTAGAAATGAGATTATAATATAGAATGGATTAGGTAGAATTATACATATAATTTCTTACAAATCGTTTCCTTTTTTGGACCTTTATCGTTTAAGAATAGTAAAACTACCTAGAATTCAATAAATCACTTTTTATCCATTATGCCTGACTACCTCTTTGGTAAAAATAGTCCAAGTTAGCCAGTTTTGAACATTCGGACTGTTGCCAATCTGGCAGAGCAAAGAGGTTACAAAGAAATTGTTTCCAGATTTTTAAGTATTATTTTAAATATTAAAAAATATATTTTTAAAGTTTCTAATAAAATAATATTTTCAGTTACAAAAAATAATAAAAAAGTAAATACAATTATTGTTGACATTTTTAAACCGTTACATCTTTATTATTGGTAGTCAAAATGTCTTTCTTTCTATGCTATTTTTCTTCCAAAAATTCTAATTATACGATTGTTTTCGAGAACGATAAATTTCCGCAAATATATTTATTCAGCAAAAAAAAACCTTCGAAAACTAAAGATTAAACTAACATTTTTCCCTTTGTGTTTTGTCTTTCTTTTGATTTTTGATCATCGCAGACGTTTCTTTTTCGGCTTCTGATTGATTTTAATGGTTAAAATGAACACGACTGTTCTTTTCAAGTTGTTGATAAAAATGGAAACTTCTCATTAGAATTTTAAATACAGATTCAGTTTACCACAGAATGGAAACTCTTTATCTTCTACCCGAAACAAATTTGCATAGACAAGACCCAAAATCTAAATAAATTTTCTGTTTGCTGTTTTAAATTAAGTGTGTATGTGCTCAAACAAAAAACCTGAAACCATCATTTCTTTGGGCGGTTCGGTCTGTAGTTTTGTAGCTTTTGAAAAAGTTTTCAGCTATGATGGGATTGAAATGGTTTCGCAAAAGAAGAAAATGTTTGAATGAGAATTTTCCTACGCGTCGTCATAGAAATAAATGAACGAAATTTGTATCATTATTTTAATGTAGACAAAATATAAAGATTTCAGTTATAGTTTTAGATATTTAAGGTTTCAGAGCTATATAAAATATAATAAATTAATTAAAATCATAAAAACTTGATGCGACTTGCTTCTATTTTTAACACAATCTTTTATAAACTTCATTTGTATGTAACGGAATCTTTGAACTCAATTTTTACCCACTTTAAAAGGTCATTTTATTTCGAAATTTTGCTCATTTATTAAGGACAAATGACAATGCAATAATTTAATAATTCTGTTCCATTGTCCTGATCAGGATCATCGAGATTAATGATTTACCATTTTCAGATTCTGTCCTGCATCTGGCAACTAATTCCAGATCCCATTTCCAAATATAGCGACTAAAAGATTAGTTACTACTTTGTTAGTTCAATTAACTATAAAAGCGTGTTTTAGGGTTTTTTTAACTATAATTTATTTTTTGAGAATTTCTTACTAATTGAAGTAATTGAAAAAACTCTGAAAATCGTTGCAAAAGGATTTCTGATAATTTAAAATCCTGCTACTTTTTTATTTGCGTTTTCAAAAACCTACAATCCCATTAAAAAAATTGCAGCATTTTTTTAAAATTTGTTCTATTGTTTGATAAATTTTATTACCCAGTCCTATTATTTAAATAATTCAGCTGGAATTTTCAAGGGAAAACAGTTTTAAAAACTAAATGAAATAATTTTCTGTTGTTCATTTTTGTAAAGAATTTCCATTGTGTAAATTATTTAAAATGTTTTTATTTTTCTTACAGATACTTGAGCGATAATAACATCACAAAACTAGAAAATTCACCTTTTCTCAATTTATCGAATCTAGTAGAATTGTAAGTATCTCTTCTCTCTCTCTCACTCACTCTCTTTTTTAAAAATCTTTACTTCAGATCTGTGTTTTTTGTTACTTTTTATGCAAACTTATGGCAAAAATTTACAAAATCTTGAAAGTATTTGAATTTGAAATAAACTATTATCATACTTTTTTTTAAAAAATAAACTGAAAAATTTAAGTTTTCAAATTCTTGCTGTATATATATAAAAGAGAGTTCGTAATATTGCCTAAAACTAAAACTTTATTTTAAAGTACTAAGACTAATATTTTAACATTTTCCCAAAAAGAAACACATTTTCAATGCAATTAAACTTTAAAACTAACTTTATTGTAATATTTATTGAATAGAATTGCTAATTTATCTTAGAAAATTTTCAATTACAACCATTAGATCATAAATTTCCGAAAAGGATCTAATATTTGTTAGACATATATGTTTAGATCAAACGTACATAAATGAGTTTATTTGTAAATGGGTACTTTAATATCCATAGCTTAGCTGCTAAAATTTTTTAATTGCATTTTACTAATTATATCCTCTTTAAAATGTATTAAAAATAAATCTCCTTTACCCTAATAATTAAAATCAAATTTTATTGCAAATTCTCTCTTTCTGTATTTTATTCAACATTAAATAAACTTTTATAGCACAATGCATATACCTTACTATTTAATTAATAATCTAACCAAATAATTGAAAATTTTCCCTTGAAAACCAAGAGTTGCATAAAAGCTGATTGTATGAATAATAATTGTAATTTTATAATATGTCTTGGTAGAAACTAAGGATATTTTAATTACTCAAGTTACAATATATCTCACGCTTGAAAGAGTTATTTTTTTTTTCAAACATAATGGTTTTTAGAATTTCCAACAATAAATTTACGGAATCTCACACCTCATGAATTAAAAACCAAAAAATTACCTTAATTCAGTTTTAATGTTATTTTCATTGTTAATATTTTCATGCTTTATGTATTCAGATTTTTTTGTTCCAAATTATTTTTTAATTTAATTTTATATGCAATTCATTATGTTTTTCCCAGTGTACTTAATATTTTGTTTATGTATCATTATTGTCTTTTTTATTCTGTCAACACTAAAGTTATTCTGGCTTTCTTCATTTGAGGTCGAATAGAGTAAAACTGAGAGCATTTTCCAAATTAAAAATAGTTTTTCGCTGCTGATATAAATACTTGTTCTTATCAAAATTGTATAATATACCTATTTACTCGTTTACGTCTTTAGCTTTTAAAAATAGTAAAATGAAATACAGTAAAAATATTATTTCATAAGTCTTTACTATATATATCGAAAGATTGAAAATATTTAAATCGTTTGGGGAAATATTACAGCCATTTTTCATTAAAAATATGCATTCTATATATACATTTAAATTTCTTCTTTTGATTTATAATAAAGTTTTCGTAATAGGTTTATTCATATTTAAACGTAAAATAATGAACTTATTTTTGGGGTTTTTTAATTCATGAAGAAAAGAAAAAAAAGTTATTTCAACATTTTTTATTTTTAAAAAAAATTCCTTAAATAACTTTTTTTATTTAGTTTTGAAATCCTTTATTAAATCATCCAACCAAAATCACAATCCCATATGTGGTTCTTCTCATTATACAATTATCATTGTAAAATATTATGGCTTTTAAACAAAATTTGAATCTCAAAGGATATTTTGAATGCTAAAAAAATTACTCTTGAGAAAATTGAATGTAATTAACAGAAAAGTCAATGAAATGTAAGTATTAAATCTCAGAATAAAAATATAAAATATATCTTTCTATCTTCATCTAAATACTTCTTACTCTTGTGGTACATATTTTTATTTATGTAAAGGGTGTTTTTTGAGAGGTATAGAACTTTAAATTGCAATAAAACAACGATGTATTATTCGATTGACATGATTTTTTTATTCGAAAAATAATCTTGTGGCATTACATTTTAAATATGATTTCTGGCATAGGACTGCCGCTGCTGGCTCGGATGTAGTCCAATCTGGACGTCCAATTTTCGATGACTTTTTCCAACATTTGTGGCCGTATATCGGCAATAACACGGCGAATGTTGTCTTCCAAATGGTGAAGCGTTTGTGGCTTATCCGCATAGACCAATGACTTTACATAGCCCCACAGAAAATAGTCTAGCGGTGTTAAATCACAAGATCTTGGAGGCCAATTCGCAGGTCCAAAACGTGAAATTAAGCGGTCACCAAACGTGTCTTTCAATCAATCGATTGTGGCACGAGCTGTGTGACATGTTGCGCCGTCTTGTTGCAACCACAGCTCCTGGACATCATGATTGTTCAATTCAGGAATGAAAAAGTTAGTCATCATGGCTCTATACCGATCACCATTGACTGTAACGTTGTGGCCTTCATCGTTTTCGAAGAAGGATTCCACCAGCCCATAAAGCGCACCAAACAGTCAGTTTTTCTGGATGTAACGGTGTTTCGACATACACTTGTGGATTAGCTTCACTCCAAATGCGGCAGTTTTGTTTGTTGACGTAGCCATTCAACCAGAAGTGCGCTTCATCGCTAGACAAAATTCTCTTATGAAAATCGACCATTATTTTCGAAAGAAAATTGCACAATTTGAAAGCGTTGTTCAGGCGTGAGTCTATTCATGATGAATTGCCAAACCAAACTGAGAATAAATCACTTGAAAGCTGTTAAATCGGTCGCCATCTTGGAAAGTAATGCCAACTTAAACTTCTATACCTGGAAAAAAACACTCTGTAAAACAAGTGGAAAAATTATGTTTCTACCTGTATTTAAGTGTTTTATATTTCTGTTTTAATACCATTTTCAAGTACTAAAATGTATTTTAAAACATCTGTTTTTAAGGAATTTGGCGCACAACAACATCTCTAAATTTTCATCAAACGTGTTTGTTGGCCTTACCAAGCTTCGATCATTGTGAGTATAATATTATATACTTTTATTCATCCCTGTACTTACATTAAAACTGATTCGTAAGTCTTATTTCATTGTGTATGTTAAGTTTGTATATATTTCATCATTTAATCTATTTATTCACATGAATATATATTATTTAAATTTATTAAGGTATCTGACTACGCTTGAACCGTGATTTTTCAAAAACGTATAAATGGATAATATTTATAATATTTGGTGTCAATTAGATTAGGAAACGTATATAAAATTGTTTTAAGAATATTATCACAATAAAAAATTATTTAAGTACAATATTTAGACAAAAAATGAACATAGAATGACCAATTTTCAAAACATTTTCCTTTTATGAAAAATGTTTCTTTTATAATAATATTTTGCCTGTATATAGCTCAGACCTCTGTACAGAGGCTCAACTAGAATTTTTGAAACATATAACTTAGAAATGGATTTATCCATATTTTACTACAACAGAGGGGAGAAATTTTAAGAAAAAAACGCTGATAATTATTTCAATGGGTGATAACTCTGAAAATAATGTGAATTTTTTAAAAATCCTACTTGAGACTCACAGGAGAAGTCTTTACTTTATCTAAGCAAAATATTATTGTTATAGATGCATTTTTTATAAAAAGAGAGCGTTTTGAAAAAAAAGGTTATTCTAAGTTAAATTTTTGCCAAAATTTTGTATTTAAATAAAAATTTTTTTGTCATAATGCTCTTTAAAAAATTTTACACGTGTATTCCAATCTAAGTGACACTATACATCATGAAAATTTATGCTCTTTTTTGAAATCACAGTTCCGAACGTAGTCGGATACCTTAAAATAGTTCCCCGAAACGAAAATTTTATTTCTGAATATTTTATTTTGTAGTATGTTCATGTTAATTTAGTTAATAAAATAATATAACTAAATTTATTATTAAAAATGCACTATTTTAAATGTTTTAACTAAGAGTTAAAGTCAGAAAGTCAGGAAACTTTTGCAACTTCTCTTTCCAAGGTTTGGCAAAAACACTAGCATCCAGCTCTGAAGGAAGAGTAGTCGGCAACACTTTTATACAACGTGCCCTTCCCTCGTTGTCGTTGGAGTAGTGTAGCAGATCGTTTAACATGGCAGTCCATTTTTGATCTACACCATGGAGGGAAGGAGTGCAGTGGTTCACTTTTTGTTTGCGGAAGGTGTAATACCTTCGCTGGATGCTAGATACTTCTTCCATCCATTGCAAATTTAAGCTCATTTCGAGTCCTGGGCACTGAAGATCTACAGGAACCCTTTGGCACTGGCGGATCGAAATTTATAGCCAGAAAATCTGGTTAAGTGTAGCTTATCTAGGCCCTGGGTACCTGAATCAAGCGCCCAATGTATAATCTGGAACTGCTTCTATCACTCATTCAACGACTTGCACACTGTCCACAGTGGTTGACGTCGATGGACTGCCCGATCATTCGTTGTCACATGATGAAGCTCTTCCTTGTTTGAAGCACTGTATCCATTCGTAGATCTTATTTCGTGATGAATAGCTGTCCCATACCGCTTTTGTACGCAACGAAAAATTTCTGCAGGTTTCACATCTTCCGTCAACAAAAAACAAATCACTGCCTTCCTCTCCTCCTTGGTGCAGATCGACAATGGACTTGCCACGTTGAACGGTCTGCTGCACTAAAACGATTACAAGAGAAGACAAGTGCCACATTGTATAGAAGTTTTGTCGGCTATCCCTTATTCAGTGCTGGTTACTAGCGCTGTTGCCAAAACTCGGAAAGAGAAATTGCTGAAGTCCCTTTGCTTTTTTACTTTTCCTCGTAATTTAGGTAACTTTTCTCTACCTTCCTCCTTTTATCGAATTCAAAAAAGTGTTTTCTGAATATTTTATTTGTTTATAGGATGTAGTCGTATACATATTTTCTGTTTTATATACTATTTTTGAGAAGTATCTTTAAATTATTGTTTACCATGAGACTTTTTAAGCCTGTCTTTGCCGGATTAAGGAACCTGAACTACACACGAAAATAATTTTTCAGACAGAAAAATGCCTTAATCTTCATAAAAATTTGGCAACCTTATAATTCATACATCTGTGTTTATAGAACTCTTCTTCTTCAAAAGCTCAACAGCCTTTTTCTGGCCAAGGCTGATTCGCTGATCCTCCTTCAGTTGACCCTATCAGTCACAATGACCTTCCATTGGTTGATTCCTATTAATTTGAGATCCTTTCCATATAGTGTAGGTGGTCGTCCTCTGAGTCTGGTCCCTTCAAATTTTCGAAAAAGTTACTTTTTTCGCTAGGAAAAGCATTGGTATATCTGCACAGAGGACCCAACAAGTAGTACGTGATGCTTTTATAGTTCTCACTATGTCAGTCTCGCCATATTTCCTGTAAATTTCATGATTGTAAAGAATTCTCCACGCTCTTTGTTCTCTTGAATAGGTCAAGGATTTTCCTCAAGATTTGTTTGCAATTTAACAACTTTAAAAATTTCCAAGAAAAATTATTTTAGCGAATAATTTCTTCTTTTAAGACGAAAAAAAAAGGAAAAACTCATTTATCAGTACAGTGCACAAGACAAAATACCGAACTTATTTTATACCAGAAAAAAATGATTAAATGAATAAAAAAAATAATAGAATTGAATATGTTGCTCTTTATAAAATAGTTATACAGAATAGCGAATCCAGAATATATTGTGTGGATCATGTTAGAAAACTTTTATACCTAAAACAATATGCCATTTGGTGCCCTTTTCTTTAATATTACTTGAAAACAATAGTTGCAATAGGCCAAAGTGCTTAGAAAATTGAAAGACATAAAAATTGTGTTTCATTTTGTTTTCTTTTATCTGCCTTTGTCTCTCTTTTTTGGAAATCCTATTGCTGCTATCATTTTGAAGCATTAAATGGTCCGGGGAACTGCCATAAGCAAAATTCTCTTCAGGCGGATTTCTGTTAAGGGGATGGTGGACTTTGAAATTGGCGAAAATCGTCCAAATTATGGAAATTTTTTTGTGTGTGAATTATGATCTTCGTGTGTTCACTGAACCATATGCAAGAAACCGCATGTGTCTAAATAATTTTATTAAAAAGTTATAAGCATTTAAAAAATTTTAAATGGACATAAAAATGTAAACAAAAGCATGTGCTTAGGTTGTCAAAATTTTTTGAGTGTTTTTTTTTTTTAAATATTAGAATTAATATTTTTGTGTTTTAACAACTGCGCATTTTAACTGCAACCTTTAACTGCTTTATTGCTGTTTGTTTACTTCCACTTGTTTTCATAAGTCGAAAGTATTGCCTTTTTTAAAATTACACATCTTTGATTGCTGTCTGTTTCTTAGTAATATTTATCTTTACGGAATCAAATTTTTTGTATCTAAAAGCCACAAAAAAGCTTCAAAAACATATACAATTGTTCTGTATTTGTTTACAATGGATGCTATTAGTCGGCGCTATCGAAAACCTAAAGGTAGGCCATCAAAAAGAAAGAGTTTGTGTGCATCCAAAGTACAAAAGAGATGGGAAAAAATCACATGCAAAGTGATTCTGATTCTACTATGTGTGCTAAAAGCTCTGATATTTTGCTTGCTGAAAATTCACTTATGGATACTGAAATCTCTATTAGTGATGAAGGTTCACATGCTGGTGAAAAGGAACAATATTTGAATGCAAGTCTTAGCAAACTTCAGATGTTTCCTTCAACATCAACTTTTTGTACTAGTGAGAACAGTGCATATGTTTTGATGAATAATGATATGTGGTCTGCTCTTTTATCTAACACAAAATGTGATGAATGTGATATGTGCTCATTGGATGTCGAATGTAATAGTGCTTATGGTTTTTCTACAAAAATAGAGCTAAAATGTAAAAGCTGCAGAAAAATATTTAATTCTGTATTCTCCAGCCCTCGAGATGATGATAGCAATTGTTTCGATGCAAATAAAAGCTCGTTGAAGCTTTTCTTAAGATTGGGAAAGGCCATGCAGCATTAGAACTTTTCTCTATGGCTATTGGTATTCATGCAATGGATAAGAAAACTTTCTCAAAATGTTTACACAAATTGTATGAAGAAAAGTGTAGCTTCAAAGAAGACATTCTTGAAATTTCCCGAAAAGTAGTCCGAAAACACCATGAAGATTTGCTCGGCACTGCTAATGGTGTTATAGACATCACCGTTTCATATGATGGAACATGGCAGAAACGGGACATTCGTCACTGTATGGGATAGGAATCGTTATCGACATTTTGACTGGGCTCATTATTGATTACGAAATCCTTTCCAAATATTGCCCAGAATGCACTACCGCAAAAAAGGGATTTGGGAGAAAATAGTGCTGAGTACTCCATATGGTACAAATCCCACCAAGAAGAATGCAGCGAAAAATTATGTAGGATCTTCTAATGCCATGGAGGTTAAAGCTGCAGAAATTCTATGGAAAAGATCCATTAAAAATTGTGGTATGCGATATGTGAGCATCTTGTCAGATGGTGATGCCAAGACCTATCAACATTTATCATCATTAAATGTGTATGGTAACTGCATAAAAATTGCAAAAGAAGAATGCATTAACCACGTGGCAAAAAGGCTTGGCACAGGACTCCGTAACAAAATTTTAGAGTGGCGGAATAAAGGTATCACTATTGGTGGGCGGAAAGAGGGCAACCTCAAAGAAAACACCATTGTGAAACTGACTAACTTTTTATAGAAAAGCTATAAAAGACAATGCGCCAGATGTAAGAAAAATGAAAAGCGCAATTTTAGCTTCATTGTTTCATTGTTCATCTACAGATAAAACTCCAAAACATAGTAAATGCCCTACTGGCTCGACATCATGGTGCTTTTACCAGAGGGCATTGGCTAAAAATGAGAACCCTATGTCCCATTCACTGATGAAAACTAAGCTGTCGGAACAAGTTCTGGAAAAATACTTCCAGTATATCAAAGGCTTGTAAACGATGAACTTTTAGAAAGATGCAGTGCTTAAAACTCAGAATGCCAACGAAAGCATCCATAGTGTTATTTGGAAAACTGCTCAAAAGAAACTTTTGTTTCTAAAAAGCGACTTGAAATGGGTGTTATATCTGCCATAGGTGGATATAATTTTGGCTGCTTCAATAGTTTAGCTATTGAACACAATGAGTTAAGTTCTGTATCTGTGGACATTTCGCATAAACGTGATAAACGACGTTTAGCGCAGAGTGAAGAAAATTCTAGTGATTGGAGAAAGAAAAGAATAATCAATAAATTGGCTAAATCATCCAAAATTACAAAAGAACATTAAAAGAAGGGGAAACATATGGTGCTGGTAAATTTTAAATGTTTTCTTAGTAAATTAATATTTATTTGCACTAACATTGAAAACATTTGAAAAACTGCACCATGTGAAACCAATGCATTCTATTATAAATTTTTTTTCAAATTATGCTTGTAAATAAATAATCTAGTATAAATATGTCTGTTATTAAATAAAATGGATGCTTAATAATATCAGAACAACAATTATGAAAGGTAAGTGGAAAAACATTTTTAAAATGACTTTTCTCAAAACTTTGTTTTTTCAGATTTACGTGCTTTTAAAATGTTCCATGCGTCTCAATTTTTGAGCAAATTGCTTGAAATTTCTCGTGAAGAATACTGATAAGTATATAAATAAATCTGGGTATCCATTTAAAATTTTGACTTTATTTAGATAGTTAAATTTCATTTTTAGTGTACAAAATCTGTTATTTTACAGAAAATTAAGTGCAAATAAACAAAAAACTTTTTAAAAAGTTAACCGGTGCATGAAATTGCTAAATAATACCCACTTATGTGTAACGTGTACTAATAAACATTAATAATGTTAGACGAAGTCAAAAAATAAAAAATTGAAACGCATGGAATGTTTTGAAAAAATTTAAAAATTATTAATTTTTTAAATTTAAAAAAAAAATTTTAATTGAAAATTTTTTTTTAAAGATATAGTTGATCTAGTTGTATTCCAGTGTATATGCTCATAAATTTTCATTACTCTTACTTAATAATTAAAAAAGTTTTTGAAAGTCCACTGTCCCCTTAAGATTTTCTTTTGTATTTAAAAAACTGCACTTGGAAAAGTGCAGTAGACATGCACTTTTATATCTTCACGCAATCTCACAGTCGCAATGCTTGTTTTCAGATGCAGAAAATGAAGCACGTAATAAGCAGATTTTGTTGTGCTATGTTTTTAAAGCAGTCTTAACGATCGAATTCTGAATATTCTTTTAAAACTAGGATTAAAAGAATGATTAGAATTCTGACTTTAAACAAACATTATGCAACTTAAAAATAAGACAAATTTCGACAAAATATTGAAATATTATTCAATATATTTTATAATTTTATTTAGTCCTTTATATTCAATGAGAGAGTTTTTGCTTTATAATTATAAAAATAAATTCTCTCCAAAAAAATAATTTTGTCATTTATTCAAAAACTATGATTCTTAGACTTTTTTTAAAATATTTGATTTCAACAATGAGAATTTTGTTATTTTTTTCTACTTGAATGTGTGAGCGGCAATTAAAAAATAATAATGCTTAAAATACATATTTAAGCATTATTTTTTTAAAAATTTTGAGATTACCTGTATTATATGTTTTCAAAATATTTTTATGATTAAATATTTTTTAAAAAATTCTAATCATATATATATATATATATATATATATATATAATAAATCAGAAGAATGATGGTATAGCTTAAATATATTTCAAATCAGAAGCAGCTTATTCTGAAGTAAAATTCCAAAAACGAAAGACCTATTATAACAAAAAGGCAATGGACGAAGATGGAAAACTGTTATGTTCTTTAAGGTTGTCATAGACAGAGTAGTGAAGTATGATTAAGCTTGCTTTATAGGATCCTAACCTTCATCTTCAGCAGAAAATTTAATACATAATAGAGCAAGAAAATATTGAAGAAAGAAAACCAAAATTAAAAATCACTGTGATCCGTAACATTGTATGAGCATTCAAACAGTATGCTATTTGAAAAACAAAACAAATTTGGAAGAATATTATGGGTACATATATGCTTCATAGCAGAAATTTCATATCTTGATATTTTCAATTACACGCTTAACCATGTGTACCAAACATTCCTGATTGATTAATATCTTCTCGGAACCAAGCACTGAATGAAACAATTCTGACAGAAAGATTTCATATGGAGGCAAATATCATTATATCTAGTTTCTTATATTATCTTTCTTTCTAGCCGAATAATTTTGTTCTTCGTGTACTCCAAAAACAATATTTGGACTCGACATAATTGTCTCGCATAAATATCTATGTCATTTTCGATTTTTATGCAAGACTAAGTTTCGTACCAGCAAACATTGAACGTTTGGAAGGTTTCACACTGTGTAATTGTATTTTTGTTCCCTTGGTTGTATTTGGGTATTGTTTATTTTGAGAAAAGATATATAAACCCAAATTAAATAATATTTTTATTTTAAATTTTTAGTGGCGTAATTCTCTTTTCACTTTTCCGCAATTTGCGTTATACAAGGTCTGTTCAAAAAGCATCCGACCTTTGGCCAGAAAAAATATCTTAGTTACTGCGCGAGATTTGGAGCATAATTCCCTTCAAAGTAGACTCCTCGCACCTCCAGACACTTAACCCAACGTCCTTCAACTGCCGAAATCACTTCCGGAAAACTTCTTTTGGAATGATGTTCAGCTCTGACGTCGCGCCCTGCCTTATCTTATCTCTACTCTGAAAACTGGATTATTTTAATGACATTTTCATTTTCGAGAATGGTCAAAAAACTAGGTTCAGCTTTGCTGGTGTCCAGTCGGTCCTGTGAAACTGCGAGACAGAGTTCTTTCTGTTCCAACGACAGAAGCTTGGGAACAAATTTTGCAACCACTCTACTCATGTTCAAATCATAATACAAAATTGCTCGTGCAAAACCTGCACTGATCTCAACTTGTTCAGCAATCTCTCTTACGGTCAGACTGCGATTTTTTACTATCCTATTTTTCACCTGTTCAACAAAAACTGCATTTCGAGTGGTTTGTGGAATTCCACATTGCTGGTCACTAACTCTCCAGCAACTTTCAGCCACTTTTGAATCGGTTAAACCACTCCTTAAAGTGTGTGACCCCCATAGCATCGTCTCCTAACACTTGCTGAATATCACGTTTTGTTTCACTTCGAGAATCCCCAAGCTTTTATCAAAATTTGATGCAATATCTTTGCTCCAGTTGTTCAGTCATCTTTAGAGAAATAAAAAAATCCGACGAACACGTCTTAGAGCACACCGCACACGACTGCCAACAAGAATCGACTGGTATATTGGAATGTGTTAAAAAAATTCAAATATGTCCATTAAGCTGTCTCTTCCCACGGTGCACAGTGGCGCTTATTTAGAATCTCTACCATGCGCGGGGAAATTCAAAGTCTGATAGTTTTTGAGCAGACCTGTATTAACAATAATTAATACCATACTCTTATAGAATACCGTTGGGTGGATGACTTGAGTACCCAGCTCTTTCGAGCTACAGCCTCATATCAGTAGGTATTAGAGTGACATCTTATAGAATAAGATTTCATATGAATCATCTCCATTTTGAATCGATATTTGTTTTCGAATTATCGATTCAAGAGATAATTTTTTCTGTATGTATTACGTCATTGAGCTTATTTAATGTTAATGAATGCAATGTGTGTTTGAATTATTCCAGATCAATCCAAAACAATATTCTTACGGAAATTCCAACAGCTGCACTTGAACCATTGAGTAACTTAGAATCTTTGTAAGTATCATTTATTTTTATGTATTTGGTTTATTATATGTTACAAAATTGATTTTGTACTCTAATTGTATTTGTTCCTGTTAAGAAAATTTTTATTTCTATATCTATAGCTCTTCTCATTACTTTATATTATTTAGAGATCTCTTCTTTTTTTTCCTTTATTTAATTTATTATCATGTTTAGTTTCTGTTTTGTTTATAAATTATCATTTATTATGAACTGAATTTTTGTAATTGGAACTTCTATTATTTTTTTCCTCTCTATTTATTTCTTCTGTTTCTATATTAGTTCATTGTTTTATGCTGTTATGAAAAAAAAACTACTTTATTAAATTTAATGCGTGTAAATATGTATGTTTATTTTTCCTTTTTATATTTAATTATTAATTATGAAATTGTTTTTTTCCTGTACTTGTTCCTTTTATAATTTACTCTCGCGTTTATTTATCACTTCCTTGTTTGATACTATTACTAGCTGAAATACCGTTTCTTCGCATGGGTTAATTTTTTAAAAATAAAAAAAATATTATTCTTTATACTATAGTTGGATTATAAGGAGTGTAAAACCCGATACAAAACAATGTATAGAAAAGTATAAAATATTTTTTTTAATGAGTGTACTTATTATTTATCTATAACGCCCCTTGAGCGTCACTTTCCGCAAACCTTTATTTGTAGCGGATCTCTACTCCATGAAAGGAACGTGCATACAAAATTTCAAGTCTGTAGGTCTAATAGTTAAAAAAAATGGGAATATTTATCTGTAACGCCTCTTAAGCTCTCGCTATGCCGTTCTGGGGTCTATTCAGGTAAAAACGGGAACCTTTTTTATGAAACGGGGATATATTGCTACCACACCGGGACTTGTTTCTGAGTTTTAGCAGCAAGCCCACTGTACACATTCTTTTATAATATATATTGTCTTAGGAAAACTTTATTTATTTGGTTTTATTAATGTATGTAAATATCATGCATATAAACCCAATGTGAGGAAGATTTGAAGTCTTATTTTTATATTTTGCCCCAAAAAAATAATAACTCCTATTCTGTAAATATTTCTCTGCTCTGTCATATCCCAGTGTGCAAAATAAAAGATTTTAGCTCATAAAGGTTATTTAAAGATAACAAAATCAAAAACAAAAAAATAAGATGGAAAAATAACTAAAATTTATTACTTGAGGTTGGTGCGAAATTTGAGTAAAGTAAAAAAAATTAACGACATCCATATATTTTCTGTTATTAAATTAGATCTTCGGTATACTACCTTTCTGAAATGTATTATAATATTTTTTATATATATATAATAAAGTTTTCAATGCCATTTTTGGATATGTATGTAAGAAAAATTTAGCTTTTATATTCTGGAATCATTTCCTTATATTTTCAAAGTATCAAAATAATAATTCTAAAATCTAAAATACAGAGATATTTTTAGTTTTTGAAACATGTAATTAAATGAATTTAAAAAAATGCTGGCTTTTTATAAAAACTTAACTGAATTTTTAATTTCTTTAATTATTTTTTTTTTTTTACATTTGTCATGAAATTGCTGATTTTCTTTTATATTCCCAATAAAGAATCCAAAATAGAAAATAAGGCTTAAAAATATTTACAAATACTACATGATACAATATGTGTGAATCATGTATATATTGTAATATATAAAATATAATATAAAATTATGAACAATTTTATTATATAAAATATTACCCCCCTAATTCAAAATATCAAGTTTATTCTTTTTAAATGCAATAACTTTCTCGAGGCTTATTGATAGTTCATTATTCAAAATGAATTAATTTTGCAATAATTACAAAAGAAATGTTTTTTTATATATATTGTTAAAAAATTACCAGTAACAAAAGTAAAATTTCAAACATTCCACTTCGTGCTAGAAAACCACGAAGAAAATATAGAAACAAAATAAAGAGGAAAATATTTTCGTGTAAAGTGATATTTTTTCATTATGAAACCTTATATTCAAACTTTTGCACTACGAAGATTAAGTTTTAAATATGACAGCTGTAATATTACTCGCCCAAACAAGGCACGCGGGAACTGCTGTCACGCAACATCGTCATTTGTAATAGAAACAGTGTTATTTTAAAAGACATTAAGCCTGTTTCTGTATTTAAAAGTATACTTTCTGCTTTAAGAAGGGAAATGTATACTTCTAGTGTTTCAGGTCTTCGAACTCTTAATCGTCATCTAAAAGTCACTCTATTAGGAAGCATATTTTGTTTTATGATTCGCTGAACCAATTCAGAAACAAAGAATTATACGCAGTCTTTATCTGTAAAAAATTTATTGAGAAACTTCTAATTTATTTATCTGTTTATTTGTAAGAAGAAAATATAGTTATATAAATTTTCATTAAAAATAATTAATAAATAAAAATTAAATTTGAAGTCGTTTCATTTTTTATTTTATGACTTATCTATTCCTTTATAAAGGGTGTTTTTTTAGAGGTATAGAAATTTAAATTGCAATAAAACAACGATGTATTATTCGATTGACATGATTTTTTTTATTCGAAAGATAATCTTGTGACATTACATTTTAAATATGATTTCTGGCATAGGACTGCCACGGCTGGTTCGGATGTAGTCCAATCTGGACGTCCAATTTTTGATGACTTTTTCCAACATTTGTGGCCGTATATCGGCAATAACACGGCGAATGTTGTCTTCCAAATGGTCAAGCGTTTGTGGCTTATCCGCATAGACCAATGACTTTACATAGCCCCGCAGAAAATAGTCTAGCGGTGTTAAATCACAAGATCTTGGAGGCCAATTCACAGGTCCAAAACGTGAAATTAGGCGGTCACCAAACGTGTCTTTCAATAAATCGATTGTGGCACGAGCTGTGTGACATGCTGCGCCGTCTTGTTGAAACCACAGCTCCTGGACATCATGATTGTTCAATTCAGGAATGAAAAAGTTAGTAATCATGGCTCTATACCAGCGTTTCTCAAACTGTGGGGCGCGCCCCCCTTGAGGGGCGTGATAACTCTACAAGGGGGGTGCGAGCATATTGAAAAGTTGAAAAACTAAAGATTATTCAAAGCATTATTAATTTACTGAAAGTAAGCAGACAAAATACTTTCTGACAATAAAATATAAAATACACATTTACACTTATAAAAGTACCTGTACTGTACAATGTATTTTATTATTAATTTAACAATACTAAGTTAAGAAAAAGTTTGATAATTACAAGTGACCCCATGAGCTTGTATTAACACTTAATTGATGATTTGTACGGTTTATAATTAATTCCTTAACTGTCGATTAAAAGTTATGCAGTTTGGTTCCCAATGGAACGGTTTTCCATGTTTACGCGCGTATTTTGATGTTTCATTGGGAGGGGGGGAGAAAAGGAATAAATAAGCAAAACCCTCTGAAGCAATTAAATCCTTTGCAAAGACTGTCAAGATTCTTTTATTGTACACCAAAACCTTAAGAATAATTTTATGGGTAGCAGTGCACTGAAAAGATCGTACTTCGGAAAGACGTATATATACGTTCAGATGATTAATGCTTTGGCTGAGCGAGACGTTTGTATATGTTGGTGGCACATAGGAGGTTAAAGTCGTACACACACATACACAACACACAAACTACATACCCAAACTACAAACACACACTACGCACACACACACTACACATACACACAAACTACACAACACACACACACACACACTGTAGTATAGTATTATTGAATTCAATACAATGTTATTGTATGAAGGGGGCGCGATAAAAATGATGATTGAATATTGGGTCGCGAGCATTGAAAGTTTGAGAAGCACTGCTCTATTCCGATCACCATTGACTGTAACGTTGTGGCCTTCATCGTTTTTGCAGAAGGATTCCACCAGCCCATAAAGCGCACCAAACAGTCAGTTTTTCTGGATGTAACGGTGTTTCGACATACACTTGTGGATTAGCTTTACTCCAAATGCGGCAGTTTTGTTTGTTGACGTAGCCATTCAACCAGAAGTGCGCTTCATCGCTAAACAAAATTCGCTTATGAAAATCGACCATTATTTTCTAAATAAAATTGCACAATTTGAAAGCGTTGTTCAGGCGTGAGTCTATTCATGATGAATTGCCAAACCAAACTGAGAATAAATCACTTGAAAGCTGTTAAATCGGTCGCCATCTTGGAAAGTAATGCCAACTTAAACTTCTATACCTGGAAAAAAAACACTCTGTACAAATCATATCCGTAACAGTATATTTTGTAAATTTGCTTTGAAATTTTAACTAACTTTGGTATCGAAAGTAAAATTATACATTTAATCAATGATTTAAAAATTCAAGTCCGTAAGTACTTTAGCTTTTCTTATTGTGAGTTTCAAGATTTGAAATCGTGTGCGTGTGTTGTGTGTGTGTGTGTGTGCGTGTGTTGCTGTAAAATCTATCATCTGATTATCTAAATTTTCATGTCATATGATGACTCCCATGTTGCTTCTCTGCATCACCCTTTTTAAGACTGAGAAAAACCTTTTAAGAGCTTATAAAGCTTGTGCTTGGCAAATAATCGCTCATATGCCGTATAAATTTTTCTAAGTAAACTGCTGTTTGTAAAACATCCTGAAGGAATCTTCAAAATTAAATGAAATTGAATGCACAAACGACTTGTATTAGTACAAATAAATGACGAAATTTTCAAAGCAAAACCAAACAATATTAAGTGTTCGAAATCAGTATTTGGTGTTGCCACCACGCGTTGCACTAAGTGCAGCTATACGGAGTCAAACAGATTTTGAATGTCTGCTTGTGGAAGAGAACTCCATACTGCTTGTATGCGCAGCAGAAGTACGTCTTTTGAAGCTGCAGGACGCGGATCATGAGCGAGACGCCGACTAACCAAATTCCACGCGTGCTCAATAGGCGACATATCTGGTGAATGAGCAGGTCAAGGAAGAAGTTGCATGTGTTGGGCTGAACAGAAGCCTCGAACAGTCTTTGCAACATGTGGGCGTGCATTCTCCTGCTGGAAGATAGCTTCAGGGATACCTTAAAAGAAGGGAATGACTTCGGGCTGTAGGAGAGAGAGAGAGCACTTCACGGGACGTACATGTTGCTATTGAAATTACCCTCAATTCGTAGCAAATAGGATCGTCTATGATACAGAATCGCGCCACAAACCGTAACTCCGGGTGTTAGACCTTTATGTCGTTCAATAACGCACTCTGGAAGACAGCGTTCTCCGGCATAGTGTCTAACACAAATGTGGCCATCATGGTCTTACAAATTGAAGCGTGATTCATCTGAAAAGACAACTTGGTGTCAATCAGCTTGCCAAGCTCTGTGCTCATGAGCCCATTGCAAACGCAACCGTCAATGTTTTGCCGTGAGAGGAATCATGTATAAAGTCATCCTTGCACGCAGTCCACGGTGCAGCATACGTCGACAAATTGACGTACACCTGTAGTACACCTGTAGCAGTAGACCAACGTGCTACCAACTGCCTGTAGAAAGCTGTACGGTCGTTTTCCGTCATGAGGAGCAGGTGTCGATCGTCGCGCGCTGACGTCACCTTCCGTCGTCCACTGCCAGTTTTTTGAGTTGTTCGGTGCTCGTCGGTCCACTGCTTCCAAACTTGAATCACTGTGGAACTGTTCCGCTACCCACGAGCTCCTATTGCGCGATAGGAAAATCCTCCTTCGCGAAGGCCGATAATCCTCCCCCGTTCAAACTCCGTAAGTTGTTGGAGTTTCTCCTTATTTCGTCGTGGAGGCATACTTAGGTCTCAATATACGTTCGCCACTAACAAATAATCATTAACTATTTTCAACGTCCCACTACAGCCCTCTATTTGTACGCTTGCAGCATCAACTCAGAGGGCGCTGCACACGCCGCGCATGCGTGCTGGCTCTGAAACTTTACTATTTTACGTAACATCCTTTAATTGATATTTGCTACAAAGTTCATTTAATTCTGAAGATTCCTTCATGGTGTTTCTTTTTTTTTAAAAAAAAAAAGCGTATATCTATCTTTGTTGCCACACTTAACATTATTCAAAGAGTATGCTCTCTTGACCTGATAAACAGCCCCGTACTTATGAAAGTTGGATTTGAAATCAAAAACTGAATTCGCGATTGAGATTGAAAAATATTCTCCTATAAACGAAACTCCATCAAATATCAAACTTATTTCTTAATCAGGGATAAAATTTTCTTATCACGTTTCAAACGATTAAAAAATTGAAGTATTCTGTACTGTCCTTGTGGTGCTGTTGAAGATAAACTCTACGCAATTTTTGTCTCTATGCTATGCACTTTAACCGTATTAAACCGTATTAACATTGACGGTACAAGGTGTAGCAATAAAATGTATCCAATCTTTAAATTTTTATTATGACCACTCTTTTTATCCTTTTTTAAAGTGACAATTTAAAAGGATGATAGACTAAACTTCGAGTAAAAAAATTCATTCTTAAATTCTACCTGAAGACTTAGAACAAAGTACTGTAAAGGATTGAAGGCCTAGCCCTTTTGGGGAAGGGCGCCACAGGAATGCTTTCAGTTAGTGCCGAATGGCAACATGTATAAGAAGGGAGAACAAAGGCCAGATGAGAACTTCAGAATGTACAGTTTTGAGAATTTAAATGTTTTCTAGTGTTTTTTCAATGTGTGTAACGTTCTATGCTGTGAAATAGGTGTGAGAAAATTATAATGGTTAAAACTGCCTCTACACTGACATAACCATACGCTACCACTATTCACATCATGTTACAGTACAAATACAGTTTGGAAGGGAATTTCAACGAGATACACCAACGAGACTAAACCACGAGATTTAGAAAGAAATGTTAAGAATGTCCGAAAGAACCATTCCGGAAGACCACGATCTCCAACAGCCCCACAAGAAAAAAAGAAGTCATTAAAAGGTTTCAATTATCGCCTAGAAAATCTGTTTTGCAAGCTGCTCCTGAGACAAGAGTTCCAAAATCGCACGTCCATCGCATTTTGAAGTGGGTCCAATGGAAAAATTTTATTCCTAGATTAATCTTCGCTCTTGTTGAAGAGGTCCATGCCTGGAGAATTGTGAATCTTGTAAGTGGTACCCAAATACTAGTAGAATTCAAAAGTTTCCGGACTGAGCCTATAATGTGGAAAATTTTTGCAGTAGTGCGACTACAATAACATTTCTGTGTTAATGTATTCTTCCGCTTTTCTAAAAAGAAGTTTGTTCCAAACCACAATCACGTTGTCGGTGGGTCGTTATGGTGTCGTATTTCGTAGGCGGATGTGTTAAGTCGTCGACGATTGAAAGAATTTGCGTTTGTGTTGGATATTGTTGGATTGGAGCAGGTAATAGATATTAATTTTTATGTTCGTTTGGAAAAAAGTACTACGGAGACTTACGAAACTTTGAAACAGGTGTAAGGCTGTGATACATTATCGCGAACGCAAGTTTTTGAGTGGCATTGACGTTTCAGAGAAGGCAGGGAAGGTGTCGATGATGGCAAACGCTCAGGACGTCCGTATACTTCCCGCACGGGTGAAAACATCGAAGAGATTTCTGAGGCGGTACGTAAGAATAGGCTGTAAACAATAGCGAAATCTGTTGGGATTTCCTCGGTCACATGTCAATGGATGCCAACTAAGGATCGTAACATGCATAGAGTGTGTAACCATATCGTTTCCGGCATGTTAAACGAAGACCAATCTGCAGATGAAGTTAAAAGAGAATTAAAGAACATTGGTAAAAAAATGGATTTCAGAAATGTTTCAAAGACCTTTACAAGCCATGGCGAAAGTGTGTTGTTACTCAAAGGTCTTACTTCGAAGAAGGATGTTCTGTCGAGAGCTGAAACGTGTGTTTCAGTTAGGAGAGGGGGGGTGCAGTCCACGTACCATTTCAAAATTACGTGGTAATATTTTTTTAATATCAATTATAAGATGTGTTTCTCTAGTCCGGGAACTTTTCAATCCCACTTCGTACCTATTGAAATGGTTGGGATTGTTTTGGATTTCCTCAATCAGCCTTGTCAGTTGTGCCTGGGCCAAAATGACCGACAATTTGAAAGACCAATGGCTGGTTTTTACATTTGTTCGCATTATTTTTATTTTTGAAACTTTTCAGTATCATAATAATTGTTAGTGCTGCAGTCCTTCAAAGAGTGCATACATTTTACAGGGATACTCTGTAGAAAACAATCGATTAAAATTGTAATTAATAATAGAAGATCTACGCATAATCTCAGAATCAAACAAAGTTATTCAAGGGATTTCTGACTGGGATCGTACCTGGTCGTATTTGAGTCACGCGAGGGCTTAATTCAATTAAAATGGATTTTGCAGTCAACAACCTCTTTCCCACATGAAGAAATACTTCAAGCCTACTAGGCGAAGAAAAATTATCGCCAATTTGTTTTTAAGAAACAAAATAATACTTTGAATAGTTTTCTCTGTGCATCTGCATATGTGTTAGAAAAATGTGAATCACACAGAGACTCTTACGGATCTCCATCAGTCATAAGTCCTAAAGCTGTGTGAAATTATAAAAACTGTACTGAAATCTCTCCCATCCCCCCACTGTTATCTTTACGAAAATTTATTTTTGAAGCCTATTTATTATAAACAAATTTCAATTAATTGCCTGTCTGGATAATTTATCTGGAAGTAGTATTTAATTTATTTTATCCGAACGCCTTTCGCTATATAATTTATGCGGTAATTAAACCCATGTCGCCAATCAATGAATTTTTTTATGAAGATTCGAGTAATATATATGAGATAATAAAGGGTCCCTTCAACAGTCGTAAAAGGAGCCAAAAATAGTCAGGTTTAGCGTCCTAGACGCCAAAGCATACTCAAATTGATCAATAACTTTTATGAAACAGTTGAGGTCAGTGACAGTTTTTGCTCGGCAGTAGATAAAATTTTACTTGCTTAGATAACTTTTTAAAAAAGATAATTTGGTGATACATAGTCACATATGCATTTCTAATCAATTAAAAAAATATCGTGGGATGATTGTTTTTAGAAGAGTAGTATATAATTCATCAAGTTGGTGTCAAAAACATCAATATCACGTGTTTTATGGGCACAAAATAGTAGATGTAGAACGTGTTTTAATGACTCGATTTTTATGCCACTCTTGCATATAATCAAAATAAGACTTTCTTTTTTACTTTAAAGAAGCTTTTAAGTGATACACCCTTTTTTTCTTAGTTATCCGATCAAATTGCTTTCATGAGGTTATCTTTCAATTCCTACAATTAGTTCAAGCTCTCCCTACATATATCTTCTATATAGTATATATATATATCTTGCTCAAATTTTCAATCGTTAATAAAATACTTTCTATTCATCCACTCAAGTTCAAATACATTTTTTTAAACTTTTAGCGGATGACACTTGAAGTTACTACAGTTTTTTCAAATATTAATTCATTAATTCTATTTAATTAATGAATAAATAGTAACACCACAAAAACACACACACACACACACATGTAATATATAAAAAAAATTAAGTCAGTTCCTACTTAGATTAACAAAGAAAAATTTTATTTTAGCTAATTTTTATTAAATAGTTATAATTAACATAAATTTGTACATACATAAGACAGAATCACAATATTAAGTGGGAATTAATTGTTATTAATTATCGTTAAATTATCGTAACGTGGCTGTATCTGGGATTCTTTAAATAATTAGTTTCAGTCAATTAATTTTAATTAATTACAATTAAAATATCGTATTGTTACTCAAAACAATCGTGTATAGAATATTTCAGTTCAACTGAATGCTTTAAAATGTGAGAAAAAAACTTTTCAAGTTCTGACACAAGTCGCCAAAAGGGTCGCAAAGTCACCAAAAATGATGACAACGTGGCTTTATTTTTAATTCTTCAAATAATTAGTTTTAATCAATTAATTTTTATTAATTATTATTAAAAATTACTGTATTGTCATCAAAATAATCCTGTATATAAAATTTCAGCTCAATTTAGCGCTTTAAAACGTATTTTATTAACCATTGAAAATTCCACCAAGATAAATAAATAAATAAATATATAGAGAGTGCGAGCTAATAGTAGGAATTGAATAATAGTCCAGCACCATATATAAAAAGGAAAATCGCTCGTTGTGTTCCTGTAGTGCTATGGATAGCGCGTTGGACTTCTAATCCAAAGGCCTTGGGTTCAAATCCCACCTGGGATGTCTTAATTTCTGAGAATGTGATTTTTTTTTACTGTACTATTTTATTAAAGGAATTAAGTTTAATTAATGAATAAATATAATAACTAAAAAATAGTTCAACACCCTATATAGAAAGAAAAAGCGAAAATTGCAAGGAAGATCTCTTTCAATTTTGCCACTTGATATTTTTATTCTGTCATATGTATATACATATTTTTATTAATTGTAATTATTTAATAAAAAGTAACTAAAATAAAAATTTTCCTTGTTGACCTAAGTAGAAATTTTTTTTGATAATTTTTTACTTTAAAGTGATATACGCATTTTTTTTCTATCCAATCAAACTAGTTTCATCAGGTTTTCTTTTATAAATTTAGTTGTAATGGTATGCCAAAACTGTGTAGCTGTAAGCATATTTGATTTTACCAATCTTGTTAAGTTATGTATATAAGTGATATCATAGAAAAAGATCACCAAAACTCCCTTAGGAGCAACTTGTAATTCGTTTTTCCTTTACTTCTCCACTTGTTATCACGTGATAAATAACAGATAATGTAAACTGAAATAATTTAATTTACTATTATTTTCATATCTTCATATATATAATTCTGAATAATTTTATTCCATTTTCAGTAGTTTCTTGAGTTCCTAATGAGCTCAATTCATGATGGTCACATGATAAAGATAAACACGTGTTCTCCATTGAATTCAAAGCAGACATTGAACTAATTGTACTTGTTGTTCTATTTGTTAAACTTAGATTAAACATGCAATTTCATAATTGGGCAAAAGGTTCAAATGTTATAAAAAAATATTTCATCAAAAAGATTTTAAAATTTAAAAAAAAAATCTTATTTTATGCATGTACTTTTAAATAAAATGCGTTTTGTATACCTATGTGCGTTATTATTGTTGACAAACTTGTATTTTTTAAGAGAAAGTTTCTGCAAAGAGCAGAAGTTGGCAACAATGAATCACAGCAACTGATTAGCTGGAATTAGCTTTTTATCGTGTGACTGTGACGTCACATGAGTTTTTGAACTGATTGGCTAGAAACACGTTATTATCATTATCATCTGACTGTGATATCACTTGAATCTAGCGCCTTACAAATAATTTACAGTAAAACATGAATTGATAAGTATAAACAATACGCTAAATTCAAGTGACGTCATAATTATGAGATAAATACAGTCACGTGTTTATAGCCAATCAGCTCACGCACTTCGCTATTGCCAATTTTTACTTTTTATTGAAACTTTCTCTTAAAAAGTACATATTTGCAACTATAATGACACATACAGATAATAAAATGCCCTTGATTTAAAAGGGCGCATATATTATGAAAATTTTTATTTAATTCCAAAAAAAAAAATTTCGAAGTATTTTATTACTTGAACATTCTTACCAAATAAATAGATTTGAAATTTAGTCTAAATTTTATAAATAATACAGCAAGTGCAAGCCTAATGTCGTTTTGAATTCAATAGAGACCGTGTGACTGTCGTGAATTTAACCCATACTAAATGATTCATTGCCGGCGCACTTGAATTTTACTTTATTCCAATAAAAACTTTAAAATAAATTTTTTATTGTTGCTGTATATTTTGAAAATTAGATTCATTACTGGTAAAAGCAGGCTGGGGGATGGTGATATAAACAAACGCATATAACTTTCTATTTTGTGTATAAAATTATTTAGAACGGATTTTTTTCTACTATTTGAATGCTTTTGGGAAAATTGTAGTATCATTTACCTTTAATTTTGTTCTAGTTCTATTAAAAATTTAAAGCTCAATAAATTGTTTTCTTTTCGTATTAAATGTTTACTGAAAAGATAAATAAATTTTTATTTATTGAATTCTTAATGAAAAGAGTAGTTACATGACGAAAGACTTGTGGAACCTTACTTTTATCCTTATAAAAGGCCATTTTTAAAGCAAATATTATCTTTCATTATATTTAAGAACGAAGGATGTATAAAGGCAAGAATATTCAATACTAGATCTTGCTTTGGTAAAAATAAACTTTTCTTTCTAGAAGAGAATAAATATTTTTTTCTTCTTTGAAATAAATACATAATCCTCAAACAGACATTCTTTCAACGCCATTCTATTTAAAGAAATATATTCGAGATTTAATACAACACAAAATAACAATAATTTCTACAACACAAAATAACAATCTGTTAGTCATATTTACAAAACTTTCTTTTTGTGTTTTGCTGAATATAGAATAATGATTCCCATAAACAGACTAAACCAGAGCTATTTTCCTTTTTTTCTCTAAATTACTCAGAATATTATGGCCGAAAATGCAAATATAGACATAATCTAAAACATAATCACTCTATCTGTCCAGAGAAAGCAAAATACCAAAATATCAATATGATATAAACACAAGCATACTGACTTTAACGTTCTTCGTCCATGATAACCAACTCTACAATGTCCATCAAGTACATTATTCATGTCTTTGAACATGGACGATTACATCGTTGCTAAGCCTTTCATCCCCTCAATCTCACTGGACAGCAAACGATTTTGAATTCCAAATCACGTCATAAAAACATGCCTCCGAAATGGAAAGGAATAACATCCCCTCTCCACACCGAGAGTTATAAATAAAACATGAGAATAGCCATCGAAATATAAATGGTGTTGTTTGTAAGGCTTGTGTTTTAGTTTTTTTTTTTGCTCTGGAGTCTTGCTTTTTTCTAACAGATGTTTCACATTTTTGTAGGCATTTAGATGTCAACCAATTGCAGAGTGTTCCTCGGGGGAGCCTTAAGTCATTACGAAGATTGCAAAAACTTTGGCTGAACGGAAATCAACTAAGAGAAATCCCAAGTCAGGCTCTGTCTCAGCTTCCTGAGCTGGAAGCGCTGTGAGTACCTTCTTTTGTTGTTGTTTGTTTGTTTTGCTCTTAAATAATGTCTGGAGAAAAGTTCATTTGGATTTGTAGAACTCACGTCATGTCGATGAATTAGATTTATTAAAACTCGTCTACTCTTCTGGCATTGAAAGTTCAATGAGCCGGTTGATTTGACAGGAAACTAAGTTACAGGAAATAACTTGGAGAAGGAATACTTTATTGAATTGACCTTACAGTTCTGAATGTTTTTTTTTTTTGGATTACAATTTCAAAATATTTTCCCTCGATTATGAAGTTCTTGTATTTTTACAGAACTGTTGTCTGAATTTTATTTTATCATGAATATCAGTTTTAATATTTATTATTTTGAGATGTATGTAATGAAATAATGCAGAATTGCTGTGTTTAATAAAACTTGAGGCAAAAATTAAGAAAAATATTAAAGGTAGTTGGAAACCTCTCTCTCTATATATATACTGACAATGTTAAATTGGCTGTTTTCGATGTACCTTTTCTCAAAATCTGTTATATATATGAATACTTGAAATTTTTCATACCATTAAAGTACACCTTTCTCATTATACTAAAATGGGCTTTTAGATGATTTTGAATTTTTTAGTAATTTATGAAATATTTTATCAAACATTGCGAAATTTGACCCATTTTTCACACAAAAAAGTTATAAAAAATAAATTTTTGAGTTTCTTGCAAAAAGCTCATTTCAGTATGTATTAGACATCATTATAAATATATCATAAAAAATTTATATACCTGTGAATAGCAGTTTCTCAGAAAAGGTACATCGAACATCAAAATTTACATTTTGAGATAAATTGACTTTAATGTATACAATGAGACTTTAATCGACCAAGAAATAAAAAAATAAAATGCTCAATTTACAATGAAAGATACATGTTTTGGTTTATATCAGACATAATACTTTTAAGCAAAAATGAAATATTTAGTTTACAATTTTCGCCTATCAAATGGGCGTGGCCCAGTTTCAATGATTATTTAAAAACAGGTTTTAAGGGCTTCTAATTGCTCTAGAGGTTAAAGTAATGTATTTTTAGAAAGGTTAAAATCTATACAATTTGAAAATGTAAAAATCTTAAACTGTCAACAAAATAAGATTTTGGCTTTCCAACAGCCCTTAATTATTACAAAACGAATTTCAGCGTAAAAAATAAATAAAAATATATTTTCCCATTTTACTCCCCCAATGGACATTTTAAATATGAAATTATATCATTGCCATTTTAAGTGGAACTTCACTTACTCATAATTAGCTGAATACACTCCATAACATAACAAGTGACAAATCCAGAAGGAATTACCCAAATGAGACATAAATATATTATATGATATGATACACTTGTATTTTTGAATAGATGCACTGCATCGTAGAAACTGAATGCTTTATTCTGGAAATACAAAGGCAAAAAAAAGTCAATAATTCGTTGACTCACTTCTGTTTCTGATGCAAGCTGTTATCCGGATAAGCATTGGCTAGTAAAATTAGAAGAGGGGATTGATTATTATATTTTTGGATGTGTGTGTGTGGGTTAATGGGTATTCCAATTGGCGAGTTAGATGACGTCTCAATTGGTGTGTTAGATAGTGTTCCTATTGGCTAACTAGGAGACGTTCCAATTGGCCAGTCAGGTACGTTCCAATTGGCGAATTAGGAAGCGTTCTGATTGACAAGTTAGAGGGTGTTCCAATTGGCGAATTAGGAGGCTTTCCCATTGGTAAGTTAGAAGGTGTTCCAATTGGCGAAATAAGTGGCATTCCGATTTGCAAGTTAGACCGGGGTGATCGAGAGATGCTAGGAGATTTCTGGCAATCGCGCAGTCTAGAGAAGTGTTGTAGAAGCACGATGATAAATACAAGAAAAGCGAATTGTCTGCGATTGGACATTTTTCTGTCGAAATGTAAGTCCAGGGATCGTTTGGTAGCTCTAAACCCTCTGGGTGAGGTCGATTCTCCGAAATAAATAGAATAAATAAAGCAGCTCAGAGGCTCTAAAAGAAGAGCAAAACTTGTAAACGTAGAATCTCGTCTTCCTTCCTCCATGCTGTAAAAGTGCCATGGATATTAGCCGAAAGGATTCGATATCTTACATAGTGGCACCCTTTACTATTACTTCTAGTTGCCGGGCTGTAGGGTTGACGACAGCCAAGTTAGTATACCACAGCTGCTCTGTATGTCTCCAGACAAGTCTTCGTTGGTCATCGGAACTCAATTCGAAGCGTGTGTTCATTTACCGTAATAGCCTATCAATGCCATTCACAGTCCCTAGAGTCCCGGTTACGTGTTAAATCATTGATAAGGAAGCATCAGGTGTTGTTAATATCGATCGCGGATGATCACTCAATACTAGCGTTCTGGCATTCCTCTCAGTTGACTTCTACCTTCTTGACGCTCTGTACAGTCATGAATCACCCATCCTTGTTAACGTCGTCAGCTGGTAGGATTTTTTTCTGATCCCCATATCGAGGGATCCTATAATTTGACCAATCTGCTTCCTTTAGTCCAATTGCTCTTTCAATCTCTAATATGGTAACAAATGTTCATACAGCTCGTGAATACGTCTGTAAGACATTTGCGCAATCTAAGGGATTCAACGTACTTAAATTCATTTGGAAGTTATTCCTCAGCTTTGGAATGTCCTTTCCTTGTAATGCGTTGTGCTCTACTAGTTAGTCACTGCCCGGCAAAAGTTAATTTACATATTCTATTGTAAAGTATGAGCTTACCTAATTCCGTCGTGTTCTAATACCTCGTAGTCTCGTCATGTTCTAATACCTCGTAGTCTCGTCGTATTCCTTGAATTCGTCAGATCGTTGCATTGTATGCTGTAGAAGGTGTCTAAAATTTGGATGACTTGCTTTGTTTCCTTGTTAGTAGGTTTGAACACCTACTTTGAAGTTTCCGTCACAAGAAAATATCTATCATATACTAATTGTTTTCCATAACGCTAATTTTGTCATTTTGAAGCTAGTATGCAATACCAAAAAGCATCTAATTGAAAGGGGTTTTATTTTTTAAAAGTAAAGGGTGTTTTTTTTAGAGGTATAGAACTTTAAATTGCAATAAAACAACGATGTATTATTCGATTGACATGAATTTTTTTTTCGAAAGATAATCTTGTGGCATTACATTTTAAATATGATTTCTGGCATAGGACTGCCACGGCTGGCTCGGATGTAGTCCAATCTGGACGTCCAATTTTCGATGACTTTTTCCAACATTTGTGGCCTTATATCGGCAATAACACGGCGAATGTTGTCTTCCAAATGGTCAAGCGTTTGTGGCTTATCCGCATAGACCAATGACTTTACATAGCCCCACAAAAATAGTCTAGCGGTGTTAAATCACAAGATCTTGAGGCCAATTCACAGGTCCAAAACGTGGAATTAGGCGGTCACCAAACGTGTCTTTCAATAAATCGATTGTGGCACGAGCTGTGTGACATGTTGCGCCGTCTTGTTGGAACCACAACTCCAAGACATCATGATTGTTCAATTCAGGAATGAAAAAGTTAGTAATCATGGCTCTATACCGATCACAACATGACTGTAACGTTGTGACCTTCATTGTTTTTGAAGAAGGATTCCACCAGCCCATAAAGCGCACCAAACAGTCAGTTTTTCTGGATTTAACGGTGTTTCGACATACACTTGCGGATTAGCTTCACTCCAAATGCGGCAGTTTTGTTTATTGACGTAGCCATTCAACCAGAAGTGCGCTTCATCGCTAAACAAAATTCGCTTATGAAAATCGGGAACAACGGCAATCTCGTTTTGGGCCCATTCGACGAATCTACGCCTTGCTTGATGATCGTTTTGATGAATTGCCAAACCAAACTGAGAATAAATCACTTGACAGCTGTTAAATCCTCTTTAGTTAAAAGAATTTATGTCAAAACACACACACACACATTATTTAAAGTTCACATTTTATTTAAGAAATCAAGGAATGAATATGAAAAATTTAAGTTTTTCTCAACGAATGCTATGAAACGACAAATTGTAAGTGTGTGTGGTAACATATTCTGTTAAGATCCTACAAAAAGCTTGCATATTTTTATAAATTAAAAATGTGCTAAACTGCATAATTCTTTTAAAAATTTAAAACAAGTGTTTTTTTTCTTTTAATTGCAGAGATTTGGGAGAAAATAAAATTCATACTGTTCCAGATTACGCTTTTCAGAATCTGACCAAACTTGTTATTTTGTAAGTATTTTTATTGTTGTATTCTTTTTTCCCGACTTTTCATTTCTCTAAAATGTTATCACGAGATATTGTGCTACTTTTGTTGTTCATCTTATCAAGCAAATGCAAAGGTGGTTTGAAACGCGCGCGCGCGTTCTCGGAATGAAATACAAAATAACAACCGATTGCATATTCAAAATACTTTCTTTATACTCTTCAATGTGGTATTCCTGTACGTATTGCAATCATTTGTGAATAGGATGGTCATCTTGGGCACCACTTTGTGGATCATTTTTATCCTCTCTGGGCCAAATTTAAACTTTTTGGTTCACTTAGAAATAATTGACTGTGAAAGAGATGAGTTTCAATGTGTTTTAAAAATTGGTAGGAATTTGCTACTATTCTTTATGAAATATGTGCTCTCGGTGTTTTTCACCATCAAAAAGGATGATTAATTAATGCATCATTAATTAATGATGCATTAATTTAATGAGTTACTTGATATTTTTAAAACATCAGTAAAGCTCAGACTACAAATTTAAAACAGGAGAATTGAATATTTATATGGAACTAAGAAGCACAAAAAAAAGGATAAAACTTTTCCACCCCATTCCTTTTCTTTTAGTTTTTAAATAAATCTTGAAGTTAATTCGAATCACGTAACTTATCTATTAACTTACTTTTGAGATTCTAAATTCCATTTCAGGTTTAGACATATTCTATCTGTTATATTCAGAAGAAATATGCTTTCCTGAAATGTGAGCATTGAGCCCCCTATTAAACTTAATATTTAAATATCAACTCAATATCGCAAATGAAGAATAAATCTAAGAATGATTATTTTCTCAACCATAAAGCTAGTTCATCCATTAATCAATACGTGTTTAGTTTTTACACAACACAGACTTGCACAAAATCTATCTATAAAGAGTAGAACCCCCCTGTTTTTGTGCGGTCTTTTTTTATGCGATTTGTTTTGTGCCATTTTTTATGTGTGCGATCTTTTTTTATACGCTGTATGAATTTCAATGGCTTTGGCGCCACTGTAATTTGTTATATCTATTTACCAGTGGCGTAAAGAATATTAGGAGCCCCCTCCCTACCTGAAAGTCAGGTTTCGCCTTTAATATTTAAATTGGGCAAATACCCATTTAGCGTTAGTCAAGCCTTGGGTCCCTAAAGTCCTGTCCCCCCCCCGTGGCAGGACTCAATGGCTTTGGCTCCACTGTAATGTTTTCTATCTATTTACCAGTGGGGTAATGGAGTATGTTAAGACCCACCTTGAAAGTCAGGTTTTGCCTTTAATATTTTATAAATTGGGTAAATACGTATTTAGCATAAGTCCGGCCTTGGACCCCGTGAGTCCTGCTCCCCCCCCCGTGACGCGGGTGTGTACGTTATGCCACTGAAATGTAGACACTTCAAGACGCTCTATTCATTTGTTATAAACAGTCTCCCGACAATGTGCATTCAGTTGCTTTCTGTCAACGCTCCAGTAGCCCACGCTTGATTGAAGACGAAACTTTCAATGCCAATGACATTATCAATAATTTGATAGATTATGAAGATGAACAAGAAGAACTGCAGTCTTTGAGCGCGGATAAAAATATGCAGGGATCGAGCTATCCAACAAATTGGAAAAGCATTTTCTTAAAATGGATACCAATTAAGAAAGGAGGACATAATTCCAAAAAGAGCTTCAATCATGTATATCTGGTTATCGTGACATTTACAAGCAACTGACCACCCGTCCTTCGTCACAAAAACTTATCTCTTACTTTATGTTGCCAAAAAATAAATCAATTGAAATTGTACCTTCAAGTGACGAAAGCGATTTTGAACTTATTCATTACAGGGCTTTGGATTACGACGAATAGCAATGAATTATGTAAGTGTTTTTTGAAAACTTATCCATGTATACAATGAGAAACTATATGTTTTTAAAGTGTTTCCATGTGTAATATTTAACTACTAGCTGGTATACCCGTTCTTCGCACGGGTGAACTGAAAAATTAAACAACACAGATTGAAGGATAAAGAAGTTTTTAATGAGTTAATTTTACGTGAATTGCAAATTAAACAAAAAAGCTTTTTTTTAGCTCAGCTAAACAAAAAAAAAAGAGAGAGAGAAATAAAACACCTTTGTTAAATTTTAAGTATGTAGATCTAATAGCTGATAAAAAAGATTTTTTTAATTTATAACTCCCCGTAACACTCTTGAGGGTCGATTTTTGAAAATACCTTCCTAAGCTGATCTCTGCTCAGCAAAAGTAACACATTGTTAAAAGTTTTGTGTAGTGAACGCTTAAAATAGCGCAAGTAACTTTTATCTGAAAATATAATACATTAATATTACTTTCAGTAGTATTTATTTTATGTTACAATTGTAATATTTGCAAGCAACAACGTTGATGGCCGCGGTAGCCGAGTGGTATAGGTATCGCATCGTGGCTGGCATTGTCACGAGTTCGAGCCCAGTAGCACTAAAGACCCGCCGTGTAGGGCAGCGATGCACGCTAAATCTGTCGAGAGCTGAAACGTCCTCCCGTTGGTGTGGTAGTTAGAAGAGGGGTGCCAGCTCAGGTGTCGTCCACGTCACTTGACCATGGTTCAAAATTACGTGGTCCGTCGCCAAAAGCCCTCGTGTAGCTGAACAGTGCGACGTTAATATTCAGTCAGTCAGCAAGCAAAGCCGTTTCTTAAATTATAATGACGATTCAATGAAAAACATAGCGAAATGTTAACGATAGAGTCAAGTTGGCAAATGCCTAGCTACTATCATAACTCGAGCTTTATTAGAGCTTTGTAAGACCCGCCGTGTAGGGGCGCGATGCACGTTAATACTTTATCCAACCGCATTATGATTTACTGCATTTTTCATAAAATATTTTTTTTTGGATCACTACATTTAAAATTAAGGGATATACATAAACAAAATACTCCACTTTGGAAAATTTAATCCGTTAGAGCTAATAAATTAATTAAAGATATTCCACTGTGTAAAATTAATTATATATACCGTTCTCTTAAAATAAGTAGTCAAATCATTTTCTAAGGTCTTCATTAACATACAAAAACATAAGACACTTAAATTTTCACAAACTATTTTTTCCGCTAAAATACTCATCAGGCAACACGTGCTGCCATATATCTTGGAAGAGTGGATTTCAAGAAATATTCCTGCTAAGTATTGGTAGAATATTCCTTCTAAGTTTGTGTAGTGTGGTAGTTAGGAGAAGACGGTGCCAGCTCAGGTGTCGTCCACGTCACTTGGCCATGGTACAAAATTACGTGATCCGTTGCCAAAAGCCCTCGTGTAGCTGAACAGTGCGACATTAATATTCACTCACTCTCACACTCCAAAAAAATACAGTACAGTAGTTATTGCGTTTTTAAGTGTAAAAATAATTATATCTGCCAATTCAATTAAAATTATAGCGTTATAATTAACTACTAACCACTAACAAATTTTGAAAATTTGTCCAAATGATGCAGTGTGAAAGAGAAAGTTTATTTACCAGAACCGATAAAAGCATTTATTTTGAAAAAAAGATCAGTTTCTTACTACTTAATGTGCATAATAAAATCATAAAAAAAACATTAAAATAAAGAGAGATTTATAACCTCTCCCTTCAAAACTTAGTTTTATTCTGAAATTAAAAAAATAGGCATTATTCTGATCACAGGAATTAATTAGAAGCGATCCCCTTGCGTAGCCAAATCAAAAAGTGTTTTTCACAAACAAAAGATAGATATATGCTGACGTGGCCTTTTTTGCAGCGTAAGCCAGATTTGCTTGAAGATGCCAGAATTTTTTCCTACTTACTTGACAACTATCGTTATATTTTGGACACTTTTTACAAATTTTTATAAATTATAGCCTATGTGTTATTCTAATGTATAAGCTATATTACTGTAAAGTTTCATTAAAATCCATTCAGTTGTTTTTGCGTGAAAGACCCACAAAGATCCTCACAAACTTTCACATTTATAATAGGCTACCTGCATGGCCCGGCTTTGCACGGACTTTCTCTTTCCCTCATGACGCCAGCAATTATATGTGTGTTTGTACACACGCAATGTGAGTGTGATTTCTAAAATTATTTCATTAAATTTCCCTTTTTCGAAATTTGTTCCACATAATTTCGATTTAAGACAGGTTTTTTTCCCCTCCCTCTAGCCCGGCATAACACGGTTTTTTTAGTGTAAAATTACTGTTTCCTCTTCCCCTCCCCCTCACAGATAAAATATAGCTTCAAATTTCGATCTATGACTTTTAAAAAACAATATTGCAATAGTTAAAAAATTATTAATCTGAAGCAATAAAAAGAAAACGATTCTTTAGTTAGCTTAAAAATGTCTCTGAAATGTATTATTATCCAAAATAATAGACAATGTACTTTTTTAATTAACAAATAATTAATTAAGTAATGAATTAATAGAAATACTTTTAAAAAACATATATATATATATATATATATATATATATATATAAAAAATATATATAGCTACATTCATATAAATTTGGTATATGTAGTGTATATGAAAATAAACAAATGATTAAAAATAAAAAAATATCAGCATGGGGTAAGAAAAAGTCACCTCTGTAGATATATATTTACATATACTGAAAAAAAAGTTGCATTCAAAAAGAAAAAAACTAAATGATAAAAATGGCAATTTGATATTTTATTTTAATTCAAAGTGCCTTGAGAGTTTTCCCAACAAATTCCACTGTCATAGTTACAAATTTTGTGTAATGAACACTGAGACTTCGGGAAAAAGATAGTGTAAATAATTTATATCAGGAAGTGTACACTACCTATGTGTTTGGAGATAAGTGGTAGCGTCTTAGCGGACGTCGGCTCCTCATAGTCGTCTCCTTATGGTTTCATTGAATATGTAAGGAGGTAAGTGGCGTTTTTGTTGTATTTATTTTATGTTAAAATTTTGCCAACACACCACCCATATCGCTCCCTTCGAAATGCTGGTTTTATTATGAAATAAAAATAGTGACGATACTTGCCGAGTTTCGTGATTGTAGCTTGATTTCTTCTGATGAAGGGAATCAATGAAAAAAGAAAAAAAAAAAAAATAAATGATAAAAACAATTTGAATTTTATTTTAATTTCAGAGTTTTCCTTCCACTGTCATAGTTACAAATTTTGTGTAATGAACGCTTAAAATAGAGGTTTTATTATGAAATAAAAATAGTGACGATACTGATGAAGGGAATCAATGAAAAGCGAAAGCGAGGTATGGCGTAGACAAAACAGAAGGGATAAAAAAGATAAATGAATGCTGTCACGGGCTTTTTTGCAAATGGCAGAATTTTTTCCTACTTTCTTGACAATTGTCGTTATATTTTGAAAACTTCTCACAATATCTTTATAAATTTTAGCCTATGTGTTATTCTGATTTATAAGCTATATTACTGTAAAGTTTCATTAAAATCCATTCAGTTGTTTTTGCGTGAAAGACCCACAAAGATACTCACAAACTTTCGCATTTATAATATATATTAGATATTAGATTGATTTTGTTATGGAAAGTGCTCTTACATAAATTTCGTAAATAATTGGCATATTTTATAAATGCGACTTTTTTTATGCGGTCCCTATCTACCGCATAAAAAAATTCTGTGGTATTTCCACGAATTAAGTCCGTTTTATCTAAGAATTTATGAAATTTTTGAATATTTTTTGTGCGTTTACTTTTATGCGGTCCCTATCTACCGAAAAAACAGGTTCAACTGTATATATATAATTTTACACATACAGTAATACCCCAATTTACGCGATTTTTAAGTCTCGTAAATTCGTCTTTTTTTTTTTTTTTTTTCATCATTAAAACTTACTAAAAATTATTGCCAGAGCCTGATAAAATTGGTAATTTCACTGAATAAGAACAGCTTAAGGCGAATTCGCGTAAGTCGTGGTATAATTTCGCATATAAAAACATATAAGATATTTTTAGCAGTGCCCGGAGACTGAAAGAAATAGTAATTTAGAAGGAAAAAAAAATGTTTCATAAATTCTTAGATAACACAAATACACACAAAATAGCAAACCGAAGTTATTTTGATGTAAAAAAATTAATAAAATCTAGCAAGTAGTCTGCCGGCTCAGAGATTTTTTTTTTATCCCGTAAAATTTCCTCGTTTCATGTTAACATTTTTTTTTATTTCTTGTTTTGTTGAAAAAATTCTCTCTTCGATGGATTGTGCATTTTCAAATATTTGTAACCCTTTTTCAACGTAACTGAAGCCTGTCAAATTCCCAACCATCATTCGATCTTCTAGTTATACACCGGGTCCAAAGACTCAAGTTCTACAATGTCTTGCTGTTGCATTTGCATGAGCTCATCCATTTTCATCTTCTAATTGTCTGAATCCACCGGTTCTTGAAACTCATCACTGTTTTTTTTCCAGGTATAGAAGTTTATGTTGGCATTACTTTCCAAGATGGCGACCAATTTAACAGCTGTCAAGTGATTTATTCCCAGTTTGGTTTGGCAATTCATCAAAACGATCATCAAGCAAGGCGTAGATTCGTCGAATGGGCCCAAAACGAGATTGCCGTTGTTCCCGATTTTCATAAGCGAATTTTGTTTAGCAATGAAGCGCACTTCTGGTTGAATGGCTACGTCAACAAACAAAACTGCCGCATTTGAAGTGAAGCTAATCCACAAGTGTACGTCGAAACACCGTTACATCCAGAAAAACTGACTGTTTGGTGCGCTTTATGGCATGGTGGAATCCTTCTTCAAAAACGATGAAGGCCACGACGTTACAGTCAGTGGTGATCGGTATAGAGCCATGATTACTAACTTTTTCATTCCTGAATTGAACAATCATGATGTCCCCGGAGTTATGGTTCCAACAAGACGGCGCAACATGCCACACAACTCGTGCCACAATCGATTTATTGAAAGACACGTTTGGTGACCGCCTAATTTCACGTTTTGGACCTGTGAATTGGCCTCCAAGATCTTGTGATTTAACACCGCTAGACTATTTTCTGTGTTGCTATGTAAAGTCATTGGTCTATGCGGATAAGCCACAAACGCTTGACCATTTGGAAGACAACATTCGCCGTGTTATTGCCGATATACGGCCACAAATGTTGGAAAAGTCATGGAAAATTGGATGTCCAGATTGGACTACATCCGAGCCAGCCGGGGCAGTCGTATGCCAGAAATCATATTTAAAATATAATGCCACAAGATTATCTTTCGAATAAAAAAAAATTCATGTCAATCGAATTATACATCGTTGTTTTATTGCAATTTAAAATTTTATACCTCTAAAAAAACACCCTTTGCAATTATTTTCCCGGCAAGATCGACGAATTCATTAATCAAAATAACAATTTCATCACGCTTTGGCACTAATTCCGCCGGAGTTTCAGTGGCGGAAAAAGAATAAATTATTGTTTAAAAAACTAAAAAAACACGCTTTTATGGGTAATCGAACTAAAAAAGTAAAAAAATAATTCCTTATATAAGAATAGAATGATTTATGAGAAAATTAATGTCTTTTGGGTAAAAGCGTAGGGTGCTCTATATTAATTGTTATAATTTCTTACTAGTTCTATTCCGAAATGCTGAGTTAGTGTAAAAATGCAGTGCAAAGCACCCTACGCTTTTACCACACACACACACCATGACATTAATTTTCTCATAAATCATTTTATTCTTATATTAAGAATTTTATTTTTACTTTTTAGTTCGATTAACCATAAAAGCGTGTTTTTTAGTTTTTTAAACTATTTATTTTTCATTTTTTAATTCGATCTGCAATAAAAGCACGCATTTTTAGTTTTTTAAACTATCATTTATTCAAACACTTTTTTTTTAATTTTTGACCCGCGACCGAAAAAGTTTGCCCATTCCTGAGTTAGAACAAATTATTTTTCCATATTTGCACAAGTTTTTTTTTTTCATTTTCAGAAAAACTGGACAATTGTTTATATTATAGGGTAAGAAATTGCTGACACACAAAAAAAGTTTTCCCTTTCAGAGTTACTCTTAATCTTTCAGTCGCCAAATCTGTAAATGGGATCTGGAATTGGTCTCCAAATCTGGAAATGGTATAACGAATTAGTCACCAAAACTGGAAATGGTATCATGAATTAGTCACCAAATCTGGAAATGGTATCGTGAATTAGTCACCAAATCTGGAGATGGCACATGCAATTAGTTGCCAAATCTGGAAATCGTTATTCCTGATGATCTTGATCAGGAAAATGGAACAAAATTAATAAATTATTATATTGTCATCGTTCCTTGACACGTGTGTAAAATTTCGAATTAATCTGACCTTTTAAAGTGGGTAAAACTCGAGTTCAAAGATTCCATTACATAAAACTTATAAAAGAGTGTTAAAAAAAAAGACGTATCGACGAGGTTTGAAAATCGCGTTATCTCCGAATTCGCGTAAGTCGGGGTAGCGTAAGTCCAGGTATTACTGTATCTAAGAAGCAAAAGTTTATAGACTTTCAAAGATGGCTCTTCATTCTATGAACCCTCACACTAATGTAGGTGGAGGTTTACTACAATAGGAACAACTCATAAACTGTTATAGAACAGGTATGGCGAACCATTGGCACGCGTGCCATTGATGGCACGTGACACAATATTTTGGGAATGCAAGCGATCGAAATAGTTTGCATTTTATTTCAAAAAGATGCGTGTTTTTTGTTCTGGAATAGTGGTATGCAGAATATCGTCTGTGAACACATCGCAAATCCATGTCAAAAAAAGTGAACCACATCAAAAATAATTCATTGCTTAAAACCCGATTGGCAGATGACTCCTATTGAGCATGCATTCTTCTAAAAGTAATATCTTACAATCGTAATATAAGTTATTTGTCATCCACATACACACAATCTACAACAACGGAAGTCACACTAATGTTGCTTTAATTTGAATTACACATATAACTAAAACATTTACAATTATACAGTGCAAAAGGAATTTTTTTTCGTAGTAAATAAAGAATTTTGTGTTCTTAGTATTTAGTTTTATTATTTCCCAATAATCACAAGTCAAAATTATTTGGAGGCACGTCTGTACCTCATTAATCACTTCTTTAGCAAAAATGGCACATAGATTCATAAAGGTTCGCCACCCCTGTTATAGAATGTATTAAAATTATCGTTCATTGTATAAATGGGATTGTTTTAAAAAATAAACATATATTCATTAATAATTTATGAATTACTCCTCCTCAAATCTTAGCTTTTATTAAAATTCATTATATGAAACTCAAAATAAAATTCAAACCAGATGCCAAACTTTGCTAATTTTCAAATGTGTTCCATACTGAATTTATAACGCACAAAGTGTCTTGTATCTGAAAGCTTCCATGCTATATACGCGACTGTGAGATCTAAATCTAACTTTCTTAAGACCTAAGCACATTGTATTCATAGTTTTAACAGTTTTTTTCCTGCCAACCACTTTATCTTGTTCACTTAGAGTAATCGTATTCTTTTTCACTTCGGGGTTGATTAAACCCTTTCTTGCGCAGCATTCCGACTTAATTCCCCCTCTAGTTATTTATTTCATTGAAGTTATTTTTCACCATCACTGTCACCTTCGAACAAGTGGTGGGAAGCTTATTCTTGGCTTTAGGAATGACAGGCTGTTTTCTTTTGTCACGGTGGCAATGAAAGAAGAACCTAATCGTGTGCCTTGATGATCAAATATATACTCTGGATCCTTTTATTTGTTTTAGATCAACTTCTTTTCTTCTGCTGAAAGCTGCAATTTCAGGGTACTACATCATTCGCATTTCACGACTTCTGCACCGATGCTTTACTGGTGGAAGCTGTAGGTTTATTTGTTATTTTTAACTTAAAGAATGTGTTCTATCTACTCAAGTTAAGATTCATTGATTATATATATATATGATTATGAATATATAATATGTTAGTAATCAAAAATCACACTGAATACAACGGTTGTAGAATATATATAGTTAATCAGCAAAAACTCACAGCCACAGACTTTTTGCCTTCCAGCTAGATCCGCGGTAGCAATAGGTATCTTTATTAAACAAAGACCCGCCGTAGATGAACAAATAGATACATTATTTTTCCCGTTGGTGTGGTGTGGTATATAGTCTCCACGTCACTTGACCAATGAACTTATGGTCCGTCGAAAAGCCCTCAGACTTCAGTGCGACGTTATTTGCAATCATTCCAGCTAGATAGTTTTCAAGCTGTCGAGAAGCCACTGTGGCACTTCATCCTGAACGTTCATGCTTGAGGTACATCGAAACCCTCTCAAAGCTTCTTTGAGCGATCCAAAGAGATACAAAGAAAAAAGAGAGAGATCTGGGCTGTAGGAAGGATGTTCCAAGGTCTCAAAGCCCAAATCGTTGATTGCTGCTGTACTCATTCGTGGTACCCATCACGCCCACACTTAACGGAATTTGACTTCGTCGTGGATAATTTGATAGGTAGAATCGGGACTAATGTTTAAAGAAGATGCGACCTCATCTATGGCAACTCACCTATCTGATGTAAGTATCTCTCTCTCGAGCTTTCTCTGAATGATGTCGTTGGTAGTCTACGTTGATGGTCGTCCAGTTATTTCTTTCTGTGTTACGCTCTTGTGGCCACTTTTATACATTTCGATTTTTTAAAAAAAACCCGCTTTTATGAGATAAAGCATTTTTTCCGTATTGTGACAAAAGTCTCTGGTGAATTTTAGCATCTTCTACACCTGATCATTCCTTATTGCTTTTTTTTTCGATCCAATCTGATAACGAAGGTGTCATGCTTATACTGTTGTAGCTGAACGTCACAATATGAGGGATTGTCATTAATTTCCGCACACGTGTCCACAAAATCGTCAACTCAACGCATGTGCATGCGGCCGAACACCTATCCTTGTTTATTTAAGCTTTATAATAAAAAGTGTAAGTAATTTTTGATTTACCCTCCTATATGTAATATAAATGTGGGAAAGGGAGTGTAATATCGTGTGTCAACATCGTCCTCTCTTCATGACTGAAAATATGAGACTTGTTGAGTTTGTTAAAGGAATCCTTTAGGCGAGTAATAAATAGTCAAAAATATTCAAAAAGGCAACTATCTGGTTCAAAATGATACTATCTGTTGTTGGTTTCATTTTGATCCAGGGTTAGACTTTGAAAACCTTCCTCTTCATATTTCCTCATCATAAATTTAGAGATATAAAGAGTGTTTTTTTTTCAGGTATAGAAGTTTAAGTTGGCATTACTTTCCAAGATGGCGACCGATTAAACAGCTGTCAAGGGATTTATTCTCAGTTTGGTTTGGCAATTCATCAAAACGATCATCAAGCAAGGTGTAGATTCGTCGAATGGGCCCAAAACGAGATTGCCGTTGTTCCCGATTTTCATAAGCGAATTTTGTTTAGCGATGAAGCGCACTTCTGGGAGAATGGCTACGTCAACAAACAAAACTGCCGCATTTGGAGTGAAGCTAATCCACAAGTGTACGTCGAAACACCGTTACATCCAGAAAAACTGACTGTTTGGTGCGCTTTATGGGCTGGTGGAATCCTTCAAAAACGATGAAAGCCACAACGTTACAGTCAATGGTGATCGGTATAGAGCCATGATTACTAACTTTTTCATTCCTGAATTGAACAATCATGATGTCCAGGAGCTGTGGTTCCAACAAGATGGCGCAACATGTCACAAGCTCGTGCCACAATCGATTTATTGAAAGACACGTTGGGTGACCGCCTCATTTCACGTTTTGGACCTGTGAATTGGCCTACGAGATCTTGTGATTTAACACCGCTAGACTATTTTTTGTGGGGATATGTAAAGTCATTGGTCTATGCGGATAAGCCACAAACGCTTCACCATTTGGAAGACAACATTCGCCGTGTTATTGCCGATATACGGCCACAAATGTTGGAAAAAGTCATCGAAAATTGGACGTCCAGATTGGACTACATGCGAGCCAGCCGTGGCAGTCCTATGCCAGAAATCATATTTAAAATGTAATGCCACAAGAGTATCTTTCGAATAAAAAAAAAATTCATGTCAATCGAATAATACATCGTTGTTTTATTGCAATTTAAAGTTCTATACATCTAAAAAAAACACCCTTTATCTTGATTTATTGTGCAACAAACACCATTATTTCACATGGAAGTCTTCATTGAAATAGGAGGCTGTTAGGATTTAGTGGTAGAGGTTCCAGTCTTCATGACCAAGGGTCTTATGATTTGAAACGTAAGTTCAAGGACGTTTTAAGGCATGGGCCAATTGGGCTCGGACCCAAGGCCACAACCTCAGAGGTCCTCTCTTCTTATTCTCGACTCGGTCTCAATAAGTTCATGATTCGAATAACTTCAATCGTCAAATGTTATTCCAGGACATATTCTCTAAGCAACTGCATCTCTCGCTCAACCAGTGTGTTAAGTGCTCTGGATGGATATATCCGTCTTTTTCCGATATATGATACTTTTCTTTGCGCTGCTATCAGTAAAACTATTCCGAAGGCTTTGGAATGCAATAAAATGACATTGGCAGTGTTTGCGAAGGATTTACTTATTTTGGAGAAAACTTTATGTGTGCCTTTTCTTTTCCCCTTAAAGCACGCTTATATGAAAAACGGTGGCATTGGGGAGGAAATCGCGTAACTTTTAATTGGAAGTTAAGGGATTAATATGCTATATCAGGGGTGGAGAACCCTTAAGGATCAACGTGCCATTTTTTCTAAAGAAGTGTTTCATGAAGTAGAGACGTGCCGTCAAATAATTTTGACTTGTGATTATATTGGGAAAATAATACAACTAAATACTAAGAACACAAAACTCTTTATTTACTATGAAAAAAAATACCTTTTGCACTGTATAGTTGGAAATGTTTTAGTTGTACGTGTAATTCAAATTAAAGTAACATTAGCGTGAGTTCTATTGTTGCAGATTGTGTGGGGGGGATGACAAATAACTTATATTACGATTGTAAGATATTAATTTTAGCAGAATGCATGTGTGAATTGGACATCTGCCAATCGGTTTTTATGCAATTAATTATTTTTACTGTGGTTCACTTTTTTGAAAAGAGGATTTGTGATTTGTTTCAAAATGTTGTTTAACAGACGATGTTTTGCATACCACTATTTCAAAACATAAAACACACACCGCTTTGTCGTCTTTATTAATGATGCCATATTTCTAGATTCATCAGATTTGAAATTCTCTGTCACACTTACTATCTTACACTTTTTGTTCTTTTGCCAAAATATCCATGTTAAATAAAAGTTAAAAAAACTTAAATATAACACAAATAAACTTTAAAATACAGTTGTGTCAATGAAATTGACTATACTATGCGTAGCCAAACTTTGCATCATAAGCAATTGTAGTCCACGACGTAACTAATGTAAGACATTAACAAACGAGTGTGTTCCTCACGACCGATCATTTACGTTTGTACGTAATACTTCTTATTTAACTTTGTTATTTGGAAATAAAATGCAAAAAATTTTGATCGCTGGCGTGCCCAAAATATTGTGTCGCGTGCCACTAGTTCGCCATCCCTGTGCTATATCCATCGTTCGCGTCCAGACCTATATAGGCCTACCACTATACATTGTCGTTACTCATTTAGTTGAAAGGAGACAGTCAGTCGAGTCGGTTTATGTCTAGGTTTGTGAAATTTGTGTGTCATGCACATTTATTTGTTACGGTATTTTCCTTTTGGAAAGAGTATTGGACAACGTATGCTATATACTGCTTACTTAAAAGGCTCTGACGGGGCCTACTTTTGCATAAGGAGCCAGGGCTTCAAGAAGACTTAAGATGTCACTGCATTCAAACGTTGGATCCACCAAAATCAATTTTGTGGAATAATATTGGATAAAAATAAAATCTACTGTGTGGAATAATGATATTTTCTTTACGTTAAACTCAACTTGGTCTCAAAACCCACAAGAAGTTTGGTGTGGAAGTTCAACAAATGAGATACTAACTCAGATTTGTCCTACGTTCAGTAGCGTAACGGGGTCCCCTGTGAAATCAGGTTCTGGGTTTCATTGAATCCTGAACCCTCCGCTATGGGGGGGATGCGGGGGTGTATGTTATACCACTGCCTAAATTATATAATGTTCAAAATTATGAGATCCATCTCAAAATTCTCTTGCGTGGCTCTAAAACGATATAAACTTATGGAAAAAATGATAAATTCGTCTTTCTTCTCAGTCTTTCAACGAACATTCGAAACTTGAAAGGAAAATGGTATGCAAAAATGTTCCTCATTTTTGTTGTTTTATTTTCCATATGCCTGCTGTAGCATTCAAATAAATATAAGAATCTAGGTTTAAGAAGGTAGTTATAAAATAAATTCCGCTTAACATAATATCCACTAATTCAAAATGATTGTTAACAGGAAGATATAAGTAGTAGGATTCAAAAGTTCCCGGACTGAGTCTATAGCTTAAAAAATACACTGCTGGACAATTGCTAACGACGGATCACAAATTGCTATGTAGCATAACATTAAGCGAGACATGAAGACTAGTAGGATAAAATATAGTTGCCACACTGTTCAGACATTAAAATAAAGAATATTTATTGTTCTGGAAAGTACAAAAGCTGTGAAACATCTGAAAGAAAAAAAAATGTTCATTTGATCTGCGTACGGAGAAATGGAACAATGCATCTAAAAGTCAGCAGGCACCTTAAAGAAAGGTATCAGTACGGAATATGTCCATCGTGGAGTGTGATGCAACATTCCACACGTCGTACCATACTTTGCACAACATTATCCAGCAGCTGTTGAGGCAATTTATCCCATTCCTCTGTGAGTGCACGGATGAGGGTGTTAATGTTTGTCGGAGGATAGTTTCGACCAGCAACTTGCCTCCCCAATGCATCCCACACATTTTCAATGGGGTTTAGATCTGGAGAACGTGCTGGCCATAAGAGACGTTGAATACCCTCGCTGTCTATACAATCCTGAACAGCGAGTGTTCGATGACATGTTGCGTTGTCGTCCATAAAAACAAATTTATCACCGACAGCACCACGGAAAAGACGAACATGAGGAAGTAGAACTTCATCAATGTATCGTTGGCCCGTCATAGTCCCATTCGCAACCACATGTAGGCGCGTGCGGCCATTGATCATGATGCCGGCCCACACCATGATACTGCATGTCGGATATCGGTCCTTTTCCTGGATATTTTCTGGACGATAAGCAGTACCACTCTCGCGCCAGATCAGTTGGCGTCTACAATCCGATGACAGACTGAACCTACTCTCATCTGAGAATAGTACGCATGCCCAGTCCTGTTCAGTCTAATTGTGATGCTCACGACACCATTGCAAACGGGCAGTACGGTGCTGTCTGGTCAATGGGACACACACAACAGGTCTGCGTGCGTATAGTCCTCCTCCCTTCAAACATCTGGCAACAGTTTTTCGGGAGATCTGCTTTCCTGAGGCAGCAAGAAACTGATTTGCCACCTGCTGCGCTGTGGTGCGCCTGTTCCTTTTGCTGATAGGACGATATATCTGTCTTCTGCAGGCGCCGTACTTCCTACACGACCTCCCCCGTGCCATCTACTACACATTCCAGTAGTTTTAAATTACTTCCACAGCCGTGAAACAACGCTGTGAGCGATGTCGAACTCCCTGGCAACATCTGTTATTTTTCGCCCTTCTCTTCGATCTTTCCAATAATCCGGCTACGCATAAAATCATCTATGTGATGTCGGGAAGACATGCCAAAAATTTTAAGTTCGTCTATTAAATCTTTCCTGTAAAACTTTGACTTGAAACAACAACTGTCCACACGCGTCAAAACCTTTAAAGCTCTTATGAACGCTATCACGTGATGAACAGTCGTGGAAAAAAATTTTCATACGCATACTTCTTCTTACTAATATCCCGCACTTATTCTAATTTTCCTCATTTTGCTTCCTTTCATTTTGTGGTTGCTATGGATGATAGTGTTATCCGTCCTTGGCAATTGTCCAGCAGTGTATTATCAGTTAAGTTGCTGAAACATATCCTCTTTCGAAGTAAGACTCTTGAATAACACCACACTTTTGCCATCGCTTGTAAAGTTCATCGAAACATTTCTGGAATCCATTTTTAGCAATGTCCTTTAATTCTGCAGATTGAAATCGACGACCCTACAAGTGATGTGCCAGTTCAAGAAATATTCTAAAGTTTCAAAGGGTGAAATCAGGAAAGTAAGATGGATGAGGCAAAACAGTTGTTTTCATTTTTACCCCGTCGTTGTTTGAAACATGTTCTTACGCACCGCTGTAGAAAACTTTTCAATATTTTCAGAGGTACGGGAAGTCTGTGGACGTCCAGAGCGTTCGTCGTCTTTGACACTTTCCCCTGAATTCTCTGAAATGTCCATCAACTCAAAATCGGGCGTTCACGATAATGTATCACTGCCTTAAACATGCATAAACATTTCGTAAGTCTCTGTAGCATTCTTTTCCAAGCCAACGCAAAATTTGATATCATTCTCTACTCAGCAAACGCAGTTTCTTTCAGTCTCTGGCTTCTAAAGGCATCCGCCTACAAAATAAGACGCCGTGGCAAGCCACCGACCACGTGATTTAAGACAGACTTTTTTAGAAAAGGAAAGAATGCAGTGACACAGAAATGTTATCGTAGTCCCTCTGTCACAGGAAAATGATGAAATTCTCCTTATTTCATCAAAATCCCTAAGCCAGTGATTCTCAAACTTTCAATATACGCGACCCACTATTCAATCATCATTTTCATCGCATCCCCTCCAACAATCTATTGAATTCAATAATACTATACTTTGACACTAAAGCTACAATACGACTTTAATCTCTTATGTGCCACCGACGTATATAAACGTCTCGCTCAGCCAAAGCATTAATTTTCTGGACGTTTATATACGTCTTTCTTAAGTACGGTCTTTTCTGTGCAGTAAATTATTCCGTAGGGCTTAGAATGCAATTAAAGAACCTTGACAGTGTTTGCGAAGGGTTTATTTATTTCAGAGGATTTGCTTATTTAATTCCTTTTATTCTCCCTCTCAAAAAAACATCAAAATACGCTCGTCTTCGTGACAAACGGTGGCATTGGCTTTTAATCGGCAGTTAAGAAATTAATTATAAACCGTACAAATTATCAAGATAAGTGTTAATACACGCCCATGTGGGGTCATTGATAATTATCAGACTTGTTTTTAATTTAATATTGTTAAATCAACAATAAAACACATTGTACAGTACTGATAGGTTTATACGTGTATTATTTCAGTGTAAATGTATATTTTATATTTTATTATATCAGAAAGTATTTTGTTTGTTTACTTTCAGTAAATTAATAATTTTTTTAAATAATCTTTGGTTTTCGACTTTTCAATATGCTCACTCCCCCCTCATAGAGTTATCACGCCCCCAAGGGGGGCGCGCCCCACAGTTTGAGAAACGCTGCCCTAATGATCATTTGACGGGAAATATTAAAATAACGTCTCTTCAAGGTCATTTCCCTGAAAAAAGTAAGGAATTTCAATGAATCCCTGATCTGTTTCAGTATAATGAAATAACATTGCCAAGAGTTTAAAAGTGTTTATTTAACAAATAGGGTGCATTATTAAACGTAGAAGTAAGAAATACAACAATAGTTAATGAAATACAAATTATTTATTCGAAACTAATTTACGAATAATTAGAAAATTAGTTCTGGTATTTTTTTTATGTGTAACATCTTTCCTCTCGGTTACTTAGGACCCCTGTGTTAATTCTATGGTGCCATTTTTTTTTAAGATATGGGGTTGATGTTCAGGGGATCGATAGTACTACCTGTATGTTTAGAAAGTACAAGAACTCGACCCTTCAGGTGTCTCCCCACCCTCGGACAGCATTTTGGCAATGCAAATCCTGACTAGTTCATCATTTCACTGAAACAGTTGAGGGATTTGATAAAATCACTTACATCAGGAAAATGACATTGAAGAGACGTTATTTTAACGCCTCTCGTCAATTGATCATATCCCTTAAGGATTTGATGAAATTCCTAATGTCGTCATTTACCTGCGACACCTCTACCGCAAAAAATTTTCACGTCATAGGCTCAGTCTGGGAACTTTTGAATCCTACCTCGTAAGATATGAGAATTTTTCTTTGGGTTTGTGGGGTGACTTGCACCACAGTAATCCCTAAAGGGAAATTTTCGTGAACCTTCCCTAACCAATGAGGAATTCTATTAATCCGTAAACAACTTTGGCCGATTACGGAACCCAGAAATGGGTGGTGTGTCTACCCACGAAATAGAAATTTTTGATGAATATTTAACTGTTTGTATGTTTGTGGCGTAATAATAAATTTGTAAAAACTGAAATAAGGAAGGATATTTGAACTGTGAATACGCAACCAATATGCGACAGGGCTCACATATTAATTGAGCATTGTTTTAAAATATCATCATCACATCATATCCGGCAAGGCAGCCCATCATGGGCCAGTGTCTTCCTTTGAAGAGAGAGAGTTTCCTCCTCTCTTACCTCTCATTCACCTTCGTTCTCCAAGTTTTCTCGTTTATAATCCCTAAGACTGAGTCTGCCCATCTCAGCCTTGGTCTCCCGCGCTTCCGAATCCCAGTGACTTTGAACTGCAGTATCTTTTTGACAACATTATCATCTGGTATTCGGATTATAGGGGCCAGCCATCCAATTCATTCTACAGTAGAACGTTGTTTATCCGAACGTCAATTATCCGGAGCGTCAAATATCCGAACCAGTTTTTTTTGTCAACTTCTGTCAATTTAGAAGCCACAAAAGACTACAATGACGACCACATGCATGAGATTACCGACTTTATCCAATCGTCCCAGGATTTCAAGAATGCGATGAAGATATAGAAACCTGGATGGCAATCGAGATGCAGAAGATTCAGTGGATTTCAAATGCTAAATGATGACGAAATTGTGACTTCCGTGCAAGCAGAATCCGACCCTGCCGACGATAAAACGGATGAAGACGAGGACAACAACAACGAAAGTAGCAAAGATCCATCAAATGCTGGCACGTTTTATGCATTAGAGACAGCTATGGAGCGGTACGATCAGAGTGCTGTCCTTCTCAACTACTGCTGTTCAAGAGAATCAGAGATTTTGCAGCGAAAAAACGAAGGTGTACAATGGTAGAGAGAAAAATAAGTGATTATTTTCCACAATAAAGGTAAAATTACGACATTTTGCACCTATTTTTCTTTTTCTTCAAGCACGTTTCCGGCGTGTGATGATTTTCAATATTCACATAGTGTCCGGTTTCATATACTGCAGGGATCACATTCGGTGTTCGGTTATCCGAACAATCGCTTATCCGAACGGCGTCCGGTCCCAATTGATTCGGATAAACTACGTTCTACTATATTTATTTTTATGTATTTATTGATGTCAGGTTGTTTATAAATTCTATATAATTCAAAATTGTAACTTCTTCTCGAGCTATTGTATTAGTTTACACCTCCAAGTATACTTCGAAGTAATTTTCTCTCAAATGATACTGTTTGATTTTCTTCCAGTCTCGTTATTGTCTAAGTCTCAGAACTGGTCTAATAAGAGTTTTGTAAACTAAAAATTTTGTGTTTTTTGAAATAAATTTAGATTTTAAAACCTTCTCAGTCCCTAAAAAGCCTTATTTGCCAGGTATAATCGTTTCTGGATTTCATGAAATATTCTGTTATAAAAAAAAACACAGAGATAATAATCGATCCTAAGTAGGCAAAACTTTTAACGGTTTCAAATTTATATGAATGTATGTTTTAAAATTTATCGCTGCTTAATTTTGGTTTTAATGTGACATCCTTTTCATTACTTAACCAACTTAAAACAATTCTTTAAAATAAATCAATGAAAGAAAATGCATAGCATTCCAAAAGGCAATACATAAGAAAAACATAAGATATGAACTATATTTATATAAAAGTTATGTTAATGTGTGCTATTTTTTCAAAACAATATATTTCTCAAAGCGTCTGGAGAGTTATAAATAATTCAAGAACATGCTCTCAACTCTCAATAAAACAAAGTCAAAAATTTCCGATAAATGTATTTGCTTCTAAAACATGACTTCGGATTCAAATCCCCACAAACATTATTCTAACGTTTTCTCATTTTTTCTAGATTTTATCATGTAAAATCCCCGCTTCAACTATCCTTGATAAATTTGACTGTACATTCATTGTTGCTCGCGAGATATACATACCCCATTTCTTATTTGATCCATTATATTTTCAGTCTCACATTTAGAAGGGAAAATAAAGAAAAATAAGAACAAACAAAGGAAGAAACAACATCGATAGAAGAAAGGAAATGTTGGACGTTTTTAATCAAACCAGACATGTCCTCCCTTTTTTTTTTTGTTTGTTGTAAAAATCTTAAAAGATATCTCTTAGTAATAAAAAAAGATACTCGTTCGTTTTTTTAAAAAAAAGTTTTTGTTCATTATGCTAAGACTAAAAGCTATTTTTGGTTGTAAATCGTGAAGTACTTTCAATCTATGACAAACAAAAATTACGATTGCCTTTCTGTATCTTTAAACATTTACATTTATTTGAATTCTGCTCGATTGTTGTTCGATATGTTTTCTCCTTTACTCTCTAGAATAGATTTTTTTGCTGTTATGTTATGTAAATGGAAATTTTTTAAGTAATTCACTTTTTTTCCTTGTCATTTCTATGATTGTTCTTTTAAACTACAAAGTGGTACATAAATACAGAGATTTATTAGTTATATGAATTTATATATGAAATAATTTAGTCATTTATTTTTAACTTGTAATGTGGCATTTTGTAGGATAGAATCAATTAACTTATTGTCATTGAAATAATGAATAGGCTTGACACTATTAAATCCATATTTATTTAGTTACCTAGAAAATACATTACCAACATGAAACAAATAGGACAACACACAAGGACAAAGGTTCTTATCCTTCATGAAATCATTGTAGCCGATGTCAAATGCGGACCATGTTATTCGACTCTTTTAACTTCGTATCCAAAATGATGGACTTTAGGAAATCTATGTCTCAGCAAAGAGTTTCTTTCTTCAGCAATGGCTCGATTTTCATAACTATAACTTGATTTATCATCATTTTTTTCTTCCAGAGAGAGAGAGAGAGAGAGAGAGATCCACTATACTTTAACTTCTTAGTGTTACAGGAAAGTATGCTTAGAAAGCATACACTTTCTTGTTCTAAAGTTGATGTAGATGTTTTTGAATGAAAAAGTTTGATTCCGCTCGTGTGTTTGCGCTGGGTAATTTTTCTCTTAACGAAACACATTGAATTTATTTTTCCACAAACCTCTTTTGCGTATTTTTAATTGTTTCTTATGAAGTCTCGTACTTTTTTTCAAACTTAGCTAACTTATCAGTCTTTTCTAGATCTGGTTCTTCTAATTCACGCAATTTATCCAATAACTTTGGGTTTTTTTTATAATGACAGTGTAGATGTGTTTTGTACTTGTGTCTTTAAATATTTACATTTATCTTCTGCGTTTTTTAATTTTAATTGCAACACTTCTAGTGCGCTATCTTTAAAAATTCCGATTGGTTATCTGTCTTAGAAACATTAATTAAATTAATAAAGTTATCTTCTGTTTTAGATGGTAATTTAATAACATTTGCACTAATTTTAAATTCCGTTTGTTTTAAAACATCCGTTCCAATAATTACATCAATAGTTGTTTGCGAATTGTCAATAACATATACCTTCGTTTTAAATTTGTTATCCTCGATATTAATTGCATACTTAAAGGCTCTAAGGGGCTTAATTTCACTTTCACCAAAAGTAATTAATTTTATTTTCGCGTTATTTACCGTCGGTCTTCCAAGAATTTGATAAACACTTTCGCGTATTAAAGTTATAATACTACCCATATCAATAAGAGTATCAAAATTATAATCATAAATTTTAACAGTTTTATGCATTTCTGTTGTGGAATTGAGTTCATTAAGAACTTCAATTTTAACATCCGGTTTATCAGCTACACATTGAGAGCTTTTATGTCCAAATTGTTACATCGAAAACATTTTAAACCTTTATTTTTACGATAACATTCATTAGAGATATGATTAAATAATCCACAATTATAACAACGTATTCGAACATCACATTCTTATTAACAGTAGTATTAAACTTACCTTTATTATGGAATTGACTTTCAGAGCACATATTATTTTTATACGACGTAGAAAAATCATATTGTTTTACATTTGTGCTTGTATTATTTGTGCATTATAATCAAAACTATAACAATTATTTTGCATAAACTCTTGGAACTAGCTTGATATCACGGGGTATGGCGCCAAGCAGAGATAGCTGTTGCTGGAATTGAATACAAGATGGCGGCCTAGCGGTAATTTACACAATAATTTTACAGAATTGTTTGGAAATACATTGAAATGTATTTCAAATGATGGATATAGGAAGAGATTGAGAAAAACCAAAATCACAAAAAATAAACAATAATAATCAATAATAATATAATACTAATCAATATAATATAATATATTAGTATTATGTGCAGTATGTAATAATCTTGTGTAACGTAATATATTCATATATAATATATATAATCACATATATAATATTCATATAGTATAATTTAATAATAATTATTATATATAATAATCATTTAATATAATTTAATAGTAATTATAAAAAAGAGTAATCAACGTATTGCAATAAAATCAAATAATGCATAAGAATACTCGTATTACATAATAATTATAAATAAATAACATAATAATAGAAATAAATAAGTAACATAATATGTAATAATATTTATAAATAAATATTAAAAAACAATTATAAATAACGAATATTATATGATTATTACGTATAGTAATAATTACATTTTTATATTACATTATTAATAAAATAATTACATAATATATATTAAAATTAATAATTAAAAACAATTACAAAGTACTGAAATCTTCCAATATTTTAAAAACTATTATTCACCCATATTATAAATATCCATATTTGAAAATAGCACGAAATAAAACAGAAGACGGAAATAATAGAACAATTACACTGAAAATAGTTAAATTTTTAACGAAATAGAATTAAAATCGTCTACAATTATTAGGGTTACCGCGGGAAAAAACACCAATAAAAGTTATTTCTAATATACGTTATCCCCATAGCAACCACATTGCCAGACGATAAAAATATCAAGGTAACTTATTATTACAAGATAAAGGGTGTTTTTTTAGAGGTATAGAACTGTAAATTGCAATAAAACAACGTTGTATTATTCGATTGACATGAATTTTTTTTTATTCGAAAGATAATCTTGTGGCATTACATTGTAAATAGGATTTCTGGCATACGACTGCCACGGCTGGCTCGGATGTAGTCCAATCTGAACGTCCAATTTTCGATGACTTTTTCCAACATTTGTGGCCGTATATCGGCAATAACACGGCGAATGTTGTCTTCCAAATGGTCAAGCGTTTGTGGCTTATCCGCATAGACCAATGACTTTACATAGCCCCACAGAAAATAGTCCAGCGGTGTTAAATCACAAGATCTTGGAGGCCAATGCACAGGTCCAAAACGTGAAATTAGGCGGTCACCCAACGTGTCTTTCAATAAATCGATTGTGGCACGAGCTGTGTGACATGTTGCGCCGTCTTGTTGGAACCACAGCTCCTGGACATCATAATTGTTCAATTCAGGAATGAAAAAGTTAGTAATCATGGCTCTATACCGATCACCATTGACTGTAACGTTGTGGCCTTCATCGTGTTTGAAGAAGTACGGACCAGTGATTCCACCAGCCCATAAAGCGCACCAAACAGTCAGTTTTTCTGGATGTAACGGTGTTTCGACATACACTTGTGGATTAGCTTCACTCCAAATGCGGCCGTTTTGTTTGTTGACGTAGCCATTCAACCAGAAGTGCGCTTCATCGCTAAACAAAATTCGCTTATGAAAATCGGGAACAACGGCAATCTCGTTTTGGGCCCATTCGACGAATCTACGCCTTGCTTGATGATCGTTTTGATGAATTGCCAAACCCAACTGAGAATAAATCACTTGACAGCTGTTTAATCGGTCGCCATCTTGGAAAGTAATGCCAACTTAAACTTCTATACCTGGAAAAAAAACACTCTTTATATTGTAATGTTACCGCCCATCTTGGCGAACATAAACAACAACTTGGCGCGTGCCCCGTGATATCAAACTAGCACCAAAGACTTTTTCATATATCTTTAAATTGTCTTTAAATTCGGAGAGAAGAGAGATACTTTTACATGCATACAATATTAATTTGTTAGGTTTGGAATCAGGGATACCATTGATACGCATAGTGAGGGCGGTCCACGTTATCCAATACATTTTGTTCCATACATGAGACAAAGTGTATTGGATACCGTTCGAAGGAATCAGAATACCATGTTGGGAATTCGAATCACTCGTGCTCCGCCTTCACTATGTCTGGTAATGATCCATATTTACACAAACTGTGTTGAAAATTTGCAAACATCCGGCGGTCCGGTGTACCTCTCTGTGAGTACCTTTCGCGATACAATCTTTCTGGAGCTTGTGCATTTCCTTCTGCCAATCCATAAGTCAGGTGCATATCTGCCAGCTCGGTGTTTGTAAATCGTTCCATACTTCTCTGCAGAAGATGACAATTCAAATGACTGCGTTAATGCATATCTATTTCCTAAAATGCTCCTGTGAACAATGCCACCTAGCGCCGAATGAAGACGTTTCCGACCATTTGTTTTTATGCAAATCTGAATCCTTGTGATGCCACCTACCTCCCCTTAAAGTTGGTCCCAAGGATCCTGGGACACCCTGTGTAAGATAAATTCTCATGAAATTTTATTTGATTTTGAGAAACATCAAAACATTGTAAAACTTTTGAATGGCGTAATTTCTAGGCGGGGTTCTAAGAGTCTGCCTGCGCGTACCTAAAACGGTTTCTTTCTATGAAGTTCGATCTTACTATCTCAGAAATTGAGAAATTATTGTTCTGATTCATTTTATCATTAGAAAACGAATACCAGTGGATAATATTTAAGTGTAATACCTGTTGCTTAAAGAAAATGTATTCTTTGTAAACATTTTATTTTAAATTTTGTAAAATAAATTATTTCATGAGCAATTACAATGATTTCTACATTTTCTTGCAGAATGTTGTATCGAAACGAAATCCATTATATCGGACCTCGTGGACTAGATGGGCTGGAATCCTTGAAGGTGTTGTAAGTAGTCATTTTCTTCTTTTTTTTATGTATTATCTTTTTTATTTCAAATTTCACTTGATTAATTGAATTAAAAATCGCTTCAATCGGGAACAAAAAAATCTTCCGAGAAATCGATGATGAATCTATTACATTGATACTGCAATGTACCTAGGAAATAATAACGAATTGAGGGAATTCTAATTGTAATCGTTATTATTTCGACAAGTCGGCTCGGTGGCTTAGAGGTACCGTACATGCTTCGTAAGCCTAATGTTGCGGATTCGATCCCGGCTGCAGTTAACAGATCTCCTGGATGCGATAATCGTAGGCATGTAAAAGATCTCTTGAGTTTCAGTTTGCCTCTGGTACTCTCAGCAAAACAATCACGGCAATATATAGCACCCGACGTATGTTGCTTGAATTGAATAAATTCTGCCAATAAATTGGTAGCGGGAGCCGCCACTAGATGGTGCCACCAATGAAACGACTCTCACGCTTGGGGACTTGCCATTTCTGCAAAGGCTCAACTGCCAAAATGCAGACTATTTGGGTAAAAAAAATATTTCGATATAAGTTTCGTAAAGAAGCCACGTTTTGCTTATTGAAATAGTTTTCACTGTTTATCGGTATATTAAACTATTCTATTCAACATCTGATGTGACCAAGGTAGTCGAGTAGTCATGGTCGCAAGCTCGTAATTGGCATTAGTTTGACTCCTGGTGCCACTGAAGACTCGCTGTGTAGAGGGAATGATACACTTTAAAATTATTGAGGGTGAAAGTCCTAATGCAATGTTTGCCATATCAACGAATGGTTAGACTTCGAATAGCGGCAGGAGGAGAGTTAGGAAACGAAGAACATGGTTTCCAGTTCAGCGTCTACGACATGGGTTGAAATCGAGTTGCCGATTCGGTGAGTTATCTTGAAAGTTGGCATGGTTGCGATTGTACATAAGTAACAAGAAAACTAATAACAGAAGGCGAACTTATAGAAATATTTTAGAATATGTGTAAAATTATTTTTGTAGAAGTCATGTTTAAGCGGGGCTTTGAACCATAATTTTCTTCGTTCCGCTAAAAATAATGGTTTTCGGTTTAGTTCCGAATTAATAATTTTATTTTATTTGTATTCCTATTTGCACTTGAAATATAATTCTATCATAAACTAAAAATGGAATTCTATCAAAGTTTAGAAGATCTTGTGATACCTCCTGCCCGGGGGTATGGTCTCTTCATCCATGCAACCTAGATTTGTAGGGATAAATGATTGACCAATCGAACCTTCCATAATATATTAAATCTGGTTTATTATTATCTCAATATATATTAATCAATGCAACACAAGTCTTACTTAGAGGAAAACGATCAGGAGTGGTATGACGTAATTAACAATTCTTAGCAAATAGCGCATTAAATCCTACTCCCTATCTTTATGATAAATTAACCTCCTAATCTTTATCTATATAGCCGATTCCTTAACTAGCTAGAGTCCGCTCTATAATTAAATTTTAATAATCAATCGCTTACCGTTATCACACTTCGATCAACAACCAAACTTTATATATCCTCCTTTTGTACTTTATTCCTTTAATATTAATCTTCTATGTACCATTATTATCCGACTTGATCCAGCATCTATTCACTTTCTGGCTTCCAACCGGCTTCTATATGGTTCCTACAACACTCTCTGGCCTCCAGCCGACCTCTCCGCGAATGCAAAAGCTCCAATATATGTATAATTATTCACTAATCTGCATACCGCGTTTTCTTCTTGAGAAGGTTGGATTGGAATGCCATTCTGGCCCAAAAAATTCCCCAAGAGTATTAATGAAAAGGCGCTATAAAGCCCCGTCACAATCTTATTCCTTTTTTTAATTGGTACATTATATTTTAATTTATAGTTAACCTGCATTACGATACGAGATGTGAGCATCGGCATTGTTATCCATTGTCTAAATCGCATTTGACAACTAGGTTCATGGGATTCTGGTTTGTCTATCTAAACAGTCTATACAAATATTCGTGGATAATTGCATACTGAGATGCGAAAAATATAACTCAGACTAATATTTTTCTTTAAAAAATTATCTTGTTTATTCAACTGAATTACCGTAAAATCCGGCGTATAACGCTCACTTTCATTACAAAAAAAAGGATCGAAATTTAAGGGTGCGTGTTATACGCCCCGGTATGAAAAGGAGAGCTTGGAAAATAAAAAAAAGATGAGCATAGAAAAAAAATGAGACGCATATCGAAATACTGTTTATTTAAAAGAAATGACATTCTTGATAACATTAAAGGGTTGTAGTTCTAGAAGTACACCAGTTTTTCATAAACCTGGAATAATACATCGAATAAATGACTTCAAAAAATAAGAGCATTACGTACGTATTTTTCAGGTTTTCTCGTAAATAAGGGGGTGCGCGTTATAGGGCGAATATGCCTAAAAATTAAAAATTGCTGCTTGAAAGTATAGGTGCGCGTTATACGCCGGATTTTACGTAAATCTGCCTTCTACAAGTAGTTTCATACAAAACTAAAAGAGGAAAGTACAAGTGAACATCAAAACATGAAATGGAGAAATATTGTACATGATGATAATTATATGGATGACTTTAAATTAGAAAATACTGATAAGTTGATTACAGAAACAAAATGACTGAAGATATATCGAACCGAAACAAACCGATATTTCTTTTCGGTTCAGTTCCGGTTTTCGTTTCAATTCTTGTTCGAAATCCTGTGTCTAAACAGATATATACGCATATAAAGTAAATAAACAGTTTAAGAAAATATAAAATATTTCTATAATAACCTCCAAAAAACGTAATACATGTTGGTAGATTTTGTATTTAAGTTTTGTAACCTCTGCCAGATTTCAAATCAAAATAAATCGTTCCCTTTCTTTGCTGTGAAGACAAAGCAAATTCTATTTTTCTAAAAAACAAATGCACACACATCTTAGTTTTTTTTTATATATATTCACAAATGAACGTTAACTAAAGATGATACAAATTGAACTCTCTTTCAAAACAGGTGTAGCTTGAAAAAAGTCATATACGAGAGGAAAAATAATTTGTCTCAATTGTTGAAGACAAAACAAAAACAAATCTCTTATCATTTATTTACTTTGATACAACCAAACAGTTTTTTAATTCCACATGTACCGTACATTTTACGATTGTTTCACAACACTTATATACAAACTATCCTTATTTAATGCCACGAACAAAAGAACACATATCACATCGTTTTTAACGTCGAAACAAATGAAAAATTTAATAAATAAACTGTCAAAGTTTTATATTCCAACCCAAAACAAAAATTTAATCGCTTTTAAGCCTTTACATACCCAGAACACGAAAAATATAAAACTTCAGAATAAAAAAAATAATAAACCGATGTTCTCTTTTAAAAGCTTTTGGCTTAAAGCTCTCATAAAAAGAAATCTTTCTCATTTAAAAAGTTTATCCAATTTATTAAAGTGTCATCCAGTTGCCCTCTTTTAATATTTCAATTTAAAAAGGTTATTTTTTTTATGTGTTGAATTTACTCCCCCCCTCTCTTTGTTGGACATCAGCCAAGATCCAAGAGGGGAAAAAAGTGTCGGTTAAGAGCTATCAATCACGGCATTTTGTTGAAAGAGTTTACACTTTGGTATGAGCTTACTTTTCTATATGTTGACTATTTTCTAGTAAGTTAAGTTTAGAGATCATTAAGACCATTTTTGCCGATCAGTTACAGAATTACAGCCGGTGTTTATACGATAAGACGTATATCACTTGTACCATTAAAGGGGGTCTGACAATTTTTGTGTTTAATGTTTTTATACCATTTTTTCCCAATAATCAACTTTTATAAAGTGACAAGATAGATTGTTTAATTTTGTGAGTATAAAAAAACGAAACAAACATTCAATCGCTGCTTTAAAATAGGTGCTCTGTGATCTGTTAGATTTAATTACATACGGGGTTCTCTTTTTTCATCTTTCTTCCAATTTTTGCTTAATTCTTAATGTCTATCAATTGTTAACGCGGTTTTTTTTTTTAAATTCAACAAAGTATGGAATAAAACAAATAAATATTTTTTATGACTGGAATTTAATAATAATTAATTTTTTTTCTCGGCATGAAAGATAAAAATTAAAAGTAATGCTTTTTGTCATCTGAATAAGTTATTTTCAAATTAATTTTTCCAACGCAGAAATTTTTTTTGTATTAATTTTTATCTCTGCTTTTGTAACAATTTGTGGAATTCCTTTTTAGTGTTTATAGTGTGTTTATACATTTCCATGGCATTTTGTTAAAATTTATTAGCCAAGGTAACGGACTCGTAACTGGCGTGTCATGAATTTGAGCCCAGTACCGCTGAAAACCCGCCATGTAAAGAGGCGATGCACGTTAAATCTTCCCACAGCTCAAACGTCCTCCCGTTAGTGCGGTGTGGTAGTTAGGGAGAAGAGTTCAAATTCAGGTGTCGTCCTCGTCACTTGACTATGGTTCAAAATTACAAGGTACGTTGCCAAAAGCCCTCGAGTAGCTGAATATATATAGTGCAACGTTAACATTCACTCACTCGGAGAAAAATTGTGACCACAGTAGCGTAGTAGTTATGGTCATTGAGTCGTGGCGGGCTTGTCGTGAGTTTGAGCCCTAATGCCACTGAAGACCCGACGTGTAGAAAGGCTGATGCACGTTAAATCTGTTGAAGCTCAAAGTCCTCCCTCCCTTTGACATAGGGGGATAGTTTGGAGAGGAGGTGCCCTCGCAGGTGTCCTTCTCGTCATCTAACCGTGGATCAGAATTACGAGGTTTGTTGCCAATAACCCATGTGTTAATTATTATGTGACGTGATAAAGCACTCACTCAATGCTCTAAGTCAGACGCCCTGAAACTGTGGTTCGCGGACCCTTGGGAGTCCGTTGTTCCTCTCTAGAGAGTCCGCGGAGTCTATCATGTAATGTTGAGATTTTCCTGTTTGACAGACTCTGAAAGGCCTTGTGGAAAAATTGAAAGATGTGCCATACTAGACTAGATCTCTAAACAGTCCTCAATGAAAAAATTCTTCCAGAACTTGTATTTGGATCAAGAATATTAAGTATGGGAGGGATGTTCAAAATCTTGGGGGTCCTTGGTGTCAAGCTGATACACAAAGGGGGACCGTGACTATCGAAATTTTAAGAACCGCAGCCTTAAGTGACATCTAAGCTGGTGCCTCCTTAGTAATCCATTTATTGTTCCAGTCGCGTAACGTACACCCCCTACGACCACCGCATCGCCGGGGGCGGGCAGGATTATAGGGGGCTCAAATCCTAACTCTACAGGGGGGCCCTAACATTCTCCGTTATGCCACTGTGATGTTCCGTTTAATTTAATGTAAAACGGTCACCATTATTTCACTCAATGGATTTTGAGACAACTTGGATTCGAATCTAAGATTCGATTTTGAGTATCATTGTTGATAGTGTTCGTGATCTTGAACTTTGAGCTACATTTGACTAAATAGGTCTTACTCGAGCTTCAGTACAACGTTAATTGAATTAAAATTAAAGCATAACGGTAAATGAAGTTAACACCAGTCCAGAAACCTTGTAAAAGTGACTTGAAAAACATATTGATATAAATTGGCACACACATATGCGAAATCTTACGTCATGCCAGTGCGCAGAATGTCTGCCATTATAAAAAGACATTTCAAAGCATTCGGGTCATGTTTGAAGTGGTACTTATCACAAGGCAGATTAGACATTTAGATATGGCAAACTGTGCTGAAAATGACTTGGCACCCATTATATATATTTGGACAATTGAAAACTATCCCACATTAGACTATAATGGCAAAGTGCTCAGTCCAAAATTCACTTTGGATTCCATGGAAGGAACCAACTGGTATGTGGAAATAATTATGTCACATTATCTGAATTTATTCGAATGCGCACTTTGGAGAGGGGAAGACAAAGGACCTCCAAGCATCGAAATAGATTTCGAGTTTTCAATACTCGCTGCTGATGGTACACCGGTGATTCAAAAGATGAAAAAATGTGTATTTAAAAAAGAAACCGGTGACCGTATAATAGGATTTAAGGACATGGGCTTTTTTTCTAGAAGAAATGAATACTTACCGAGGAATTCTCTTACCATTCGTTGTCGAATTTGGAGAAAGGCAGCGATTATATCCATAACTGATCTATACGTTGCTCGTACTCGATTGGGAATGGAGTACAAAGCTTTCATGTGGATATTGCATAACTTCAGCACTCTTCAGCCATATGAAGAAAAGACAAGGACTTTGAGATTCACCATTGACGGATTCGAATTTTTCTTAAAATTGGGTTTGTTTCTTGCTGAAAGAGATAACATGGAACACTTGTGGTTAAAACTTACTGATACGAATGTTACAAAAAAATTCCACATAAGTTGGGAGATATCATTAGTCGGAATTGATGGAAAAGTACGCGTCTGCATGAAAGACTATGGAGACATGGGTTGCCCAAAGAGCAAAGAATTACTTGTAAGAGTTTTCTCGAAGAGTACGTTGAGATCTTACACGTCATACTTTTTTCCATTTGATGCACTGTATTTAAATTGCGAGTTTGAAATTGGGATTGGAGACATCTGGAACAATATTAAAATTTTAAAATCGAAGATCGTGGAGGAGTTTAGTTCTAAAATAGAGGACTCTGTTCAAGATTCCCACTGCCTCGAAGACCAGGAAACGATTAAGAATGAATCCTCAATTGAAGACGACTTTCAGAACCTGACACTTTCCGATCAGGAAAACAATCCTAGCACCAAGGAATCGATTTTGAGACACTCTAGCCACCAATAACGACGAAGGTACACACTCTGCTGGTACATCAGACGAGAAGTTAAATACTTTTTGCCACTTGATTGAATACACTGAAAAGAACCATCTACCAGTAACTGATTTTAAAAGTGCTTCGGATTTAATCAAAATGGCTGAGGAATACAAGTTGGGGAATTTTAAAGATGTGTGTTTCACCTTCTTGAAAAATAATTTGTCCTTGAGTAATATTTTCGATGTGATCAAGCTTGCATATTTGTACAATGAAGACAACTTCTGGAGAGCTGTGGAAAAATTCTTTTTAGACCATGACACCACAATATTGAATTCCAAAATGTGGAAAGAACTCAAGCGGGATAATCCTAGAGAAGCACTGAACATTTTAGAACGTGCTTATATGCGGAAGATTGATGTCTCTAAGATTGTTGTGTAGTACGATATTGTGGGTCCCAGCAATATGCAAGCGTTTTATCAATTTTTTAATTTTTTTTTACGACATTTACTCATTTTTGACTGGGGAATGTTTGCGTAAAGATATAATGGAAAGAGGTAAATTTTTATTTAAGTCGTTTTAAAAAATAAACCTTTTTATATACATTACTGCATTTTAATGCTGGGTTAAATTTGTATTAATTTTTGGTCGGTGTTGTTCCGTCCTATGCTGTTTCTGATAACTTTTAAAACTAGTTCATTTTTTTATACATCTGTTTAGCTAAAGACAATTATTTAATTATTTCTATTGTCGCAATAGCTATCTTTTCTTCGGAAGTAGGAGTTTTTATATCATCTTACGGTGAATTTTGTTAATATTTTTATATGAATTACTGATACCCTTTTGTCTCGTCAAAACTTACTGAATTCTAGAACTAGAGCCATTATTACAATATTTCGCAAAAATTTCTTGCCACAAGCTTATATGCTTACTGTTGAGAATAAACTCAGTATTCTGTTTGAATAATTATTGCAAATTGAATCTTTTTCTCATTGAACTACTTTCTAAATCTTAAAATGTGCAAGCATAAATTTTTGACTAATTTTATGCCAAAGACTGATCGACATTTTTTGCATTAACTTCTGATTTCGACCTTTGATCACAAAAAATTACTTTGCACACAAAGAGTTATAAAAACTTCGATTAAAGCTGTTCATAAACTGAAACAAAATTCACAAAGAAAAAAAAATTAGGGGTATAATCTGGTCGATTAATTTTTATGTTGTATATTTTATTGGGGTTTCCATGAGACTATTGAAAATAAAACTTTTCCGAAAACGTTTATCCTTTCATTAGCTCCGAAAATCATTTGGATTTTATCAAAAACTGGCAATATAAGAAACTAATTTAAATGTTCATTTTATTGTGATAAAAAAATCCAATAATGTTAGAAAATATTTCGATAACGAATAAATTCCAATAATTCAATTCCTACTATTAGCTCACACTCTCTATATATTTATTTATCTTGGTTAAATCTTGAATCGTTAATAAAATACATTTTAAAGCGCTGAATTGAATTGAAGTTTTAAATACAAAATTATTTTGGATGACGTTACAGTAGTTTAATTATAATTAATAAAAAATTTATTAAAACTAATTATTTAAAGAATTACAAATACAGCCACGTTGGCATCATTTTCGGCTACTTAGCGACACTTTTTGGCGACTTGGGTCAAAACTTTAAAAGATTTTTTTTTCTCACGTTTCAAGGTATACGACTACGTTCGGAACCGTGATTCTGCATAAGCTTACAAATCGATAAATATTTAAGATATTGAATGTCATTTAGCTTCGGAAATGTATATAAAATTGTTTTAGGAATAGTATTACAATAAAAAAAATTATTTAAGTACAATATTTTGACAAAAAATGAACATGGAATGACCCATTTTTCCAAATATTCTTCTTTTGTGAAAAATGCTTCTATTATAATAATACTTTGCCTGTATATAAGCTCAGACCTCTGAACAGAGGCTCAACTAGAATTTTTGAAATATATAATTTAGAAGTGGGTTTATCCATGTTTTGCGAAAACAAAGGGGAGAAATTTTAAGAAAAAAACGCTAACTATTTCAATGGGTTGTAACTCTGAAAATAATATGAATTTTTTAAAAAAAAATAGTTCACTCTCTGGAGAAGTCTTTTCTTTATTTAAGCAAAATATTATTTTAGAAACATTTTTTATAAAAGGAGAATATTTTGAAAAAAGGTTATTATTCTAAGTTCATTTTTTGCCAAAATATTGTATTTAAATTTTTTTTGTCAAAATGTCCTTAAAACAATTTTATACTTGTATTCTAATCTAAGTGACACTAAATATCATGAAAATTATCCATTTATGCGCCTTTTTAAAATCACGGTTCCGAACGTAGTCGGATACCTTAAAGCATTCAGTTGAACTGAAATTTTATATACACGATTGATTTGGATGACAATACGATACTTAAATGATAATGAATAAAAATTAATCCCCACTTAATGTTGCGATTCTGTCATATGTATATACATATTTATATTAATTGTAACTATTTAATAAAAAGTAACTAAAATAAAATTTTCTTTGTTGATCTAAGTAGGAATTGACTTAAAAAAATTATACTACTTGTTTTATTACATAAGGTATAGAAATTTTATTTTGTTATTAGATCCGTTCAGTATAACTTGTGGCTATGGTAGCCATGTGATCATAGTAGCGAACTCGTGGGTTCAAGTCCTGGTGCGATTAAAGCTCTGGCATTACTTAACATTAGCATAATGTGGATGATTCGTGGTTCTATCTCAGATTTTAGACGAGATCCTTCGCCAACAGTTGTATATTGCTCATTGAAGGTTCGTGGTTATGCAGTGTGTAGCGATGCTCATTTCCCGCCATGTCTTTGAATTCTTATTCCACTAGAGATATACTAATGGGGTTTGCTTCACTTTAAAATTAGAATTTTGACTTAGTCATCACGTGGTGCATAAGTTTCGAAATGAGTACTAGAAGAGGTGTCGATCTTTTATCGAAGTAATTTTTTAGCGTCATTCTCAAAACATGAGGACTTGTAGTTTTGAACCAGAGAGAAGTTACGAGGACACCTGCACTGGGATTCCACACTCCAAATTTCCTCATCACTCCAACATGAGGACTTCAAACCTCTATTTTTAAAGTGCAACTACCTCTCTACATAAGTTACATTAGGATTCAAACTGAAAAGAATTCAGGAATTATAGACTACAAAAATATCAACAACGGGATTGTCACCATGACCACTCAGCTAGTGATGCCGGAAGTCCTCTACTAAGCCGTTGTTCAAAATTGCAGTATTTATCGTCAATGTACCACAGATAGGGAAAATATAGTTTAAAAAGAAAATTATGTATTACAATTAAATATCATAGTTAACAGTACAAAAGAAAAGTATTTTCTTACGAGAATGCATATAAAAACGACTTTTGGAAAATATTCTGAGAAAAAAACTTTTGGGAAGTTTGGATAAGCTGGAATTATTCTTGGATCCTGAAATCGCATAAGGAAATTTTTTATCCTGGGGTCATATCCTATATAGATATGTCCCTTATCTCTGAACTACTTCCGTGATGTGGATACTCTTCCTTGGCTAGTAAAGCCACCAAACGGTTCATCAATAAAAAGTATATGGGGCATGATAGGCAGCAGAAATGTCGAAGATCTGGAGCAACAATTGATGAATGTCTGGCAAAATGTATTGCAAGATGAGATTTGGAACTCTTTCATCACACTCTTTGCACTGATATATAAAAACATACATAGCCGCCAATGGGCAAAACTAATTACTTATTTAAACATTGCAATTCCTAGACTTAAAAGTTAGGTTGGATCGAAAAAAATTATTCAGAATTCAAAAACCTTTATGTGAAGATGTTCTGATATATAGATGAAGGGGGAAATAAGATAAAAAATGATTTTATAATAAATACTGACACAAGTTTAGGTATATGTGCTTTTTTAATGGTAACAAGTCAAAGCGGTGCTTCTCAAACTTTCAATATTTGTGACCCAATATTCAATTGTAACTCATCGTCCCCCTCCATACAATAACTGTATATTGAATTCAATAATACTATACTTTGACGCTAAGGCTACAATATGTGACTTTAACCTCTTAAGTGCCACCGGCGTATATAAACGTCTCGCTCAGCCAAAGCCTTCATTGCCCCGGAAGTATGTCTTTCCGAACTACAATCTTTTCTGTGCACTGCTATCCATAAAATTATTCCGGAAGCTTTGAAATGCAATAAAAAGACCTTGACAGTGCTTACGAAGAATTTACTTATTTCAAAGGATTTGCTTATTTTTTTTTTTTCCTTTTCTCCCCCAATATATCACATACACACGCCTACGTGGAAATCGGTGGCATGGGGTAGCACATTGCGTAACTTTTAATCATCAATTCAGTTATTAATAATAAACCGTACAAATCATTGAGATAAGTGTTCATTTTTGTATATAATTTTATGTATGACAAGCCCATGAGGTCACCGGTAATTAGTAAAATTGTTATTAACTTAGTTTTGTAAGTTAATTATAAAACACATGCATTACTGATACATTTTATGTATTTTATCAGTGTAAATGTTAATTTTATTTTTTTAAGGCAGAATGTTTGTTTACTTTCAGTAAATTAATAATTTTTTTTCAATTTTTTGTTTTCGACTTTTCAATATGCTCGTACCCCTTCGTAAAGTTATCTCGCCCCTCCCCCCCATAGGGTAGCGCACCCCTAGAGAAACGCTGAGTAAAAGTAATTTTTCTTAAGGAAAAACCGGCATTTTTGTACTTTTTTTAAGGAGTCATCGTACAATTTACTAAAGTTTTCAATTTAATGATTTTCAAACTGTTTTTGGTTGCCCCCTATAAATATGTACTATGTAAAACAGATTTTGTGCTCAAAATACCATAAAAAATCTAACTATTTAATTTTTTTTAAGGAGAAAACTTAAAATTAATGAAGTGATTTTAAAATACTACTACTACAAAAATGGACGTACACACAAAATTTAATTTTATAAGTACGTCAAACTATGTATAACAAAAGTTGGTACTGGTTTTGTGATAACTGGATTGATATTCGTAAAATACTTTTTGATGAATGCTTATTGGAAATTCCTTGGAAATATATATACAGTCTACTTTGAAAAAAAGTATTGTTTTTTGGTTCAGAAATGCATGCCAACTTTTGTTGCAAGTTTTAACAGCAATAGTTAGAAAAAATACAAAAGTATTTGTCACAGTGGAAAAAACCCTTAACATTTGAAATGAAGAAAACTTGGTGATTTTTTTTTTCTTTCTGAGATACGTCAGTGTGAACTTTTTATCTATCATTGCAATTATTTTTTTCCATTACATCTTCCAAATTTTTTGAGATAAATTAGTAATTTAAGCTAAAAAAATCCATTTAATTTTTTGACGGATTTTTATCAAGTGTGTGTGAATCGTACTATGTACCCTTAAGAATTAAAATACACAAAACATTATTTCTTTATTTTTATCATAACTTAAACTATTGAAGAAAGTATTGAAAACTACATGTTAATAATACAATTACTTTCTTTCCGCCATTAGTTTCCTATACCATGCATGCCTCGACGACGCATAATTGTATATTCGCATTTTCACTTAAAAATGTAAGAAAATAACATCTTAATGATGATGACACTTAATTGTTTAAGTTCTTAAGCGCACAAACCATTATTGCTAATTCAGAGTCAGAGATCTCTGGAGACACATTTCAAGCGTTATGCATTAATAGTAATAATGCTGTGAGACATCATTAATATAAATACTTTGCACGTCCATGATTGCACTAAATCTAGCATTCTATAAAATATTCTGTTTTATAAGCTCGTCTATGTTTCTTTTGTAAGAACTGATATGCTTATGGAATACTTAAAAAAATTATACAAATGTGTTAGATATTGTTATATTTTTCGAAATAAACTATCTAATAGTGTGATGAAAAAATAATAGTTAAAACATAGAATATTTAAAAATTTTCAGCTTAATTTTTATTTTGAAATATGTTTACTGACTAGGAGAGGGCACGACTAAAAAAATTCATTTGGGATCGAGACTTGGTGTAATAATAGTACTCCCCCCTTTAGGGTGTTCAACCCTCAATGTAATTTCACCGAATGGCGAGTCAATTCGGAGAAAAAAAGCTTTCGAAATTCATGCTTAGTTTTTATACAATTAAATTTCAATTTCCTCCAGCGATTTCGTAGCTTGGTTGATATATCATCTGCATACTATGCGCGAGGTCTGAGTTCGATTCATCGGTCAATTTTTTTTCCATTTCAGTTAATTATTTTTAAAATTAAACTTATTTATGAAAGGTTTATTAAATATTAAATGATATTTTGTGTAATTATTTTGTAAGTTATAAAGTAAAAAAAAATACTGTAACTATATAAATATCTCTATATTAAATTTTATATAAATATATCTTTATATTAATAAATAATATTTATAATAAAATGTGTAAAATAAATATTAAATTATATAATTCATAAAAATTAGTTAGAAATAGTTTTATAATGTGAAATAAAATATACTATATATAAAGTATTATATATAATATAAAATAATTTATAAAGTATATTATATTAAATTAATTATTTTATAATTTTATAAAACATTTAATGTCCTTTTAAAATAAATTTAAATAATTTTTTAAAAAATTAATAATTATTTCAATAATAAATAATAATTTTAATAATTCGTATTAATAATAATTCTTATTAATTAATTTTGATTAAAAATTATTTTAAATAATTTTAAATACTAATTATTTTAAATTATTTTAATTAATAGTTTTAATTAATTATTTTAAATATTCTTATTAATAATAATTTAAAATAATTTTAATTATAAATAATTTAAATAATAAATTTAATTGTTTTTACTTTATAAAATACAAAATAATTACATAAAATATAATTTAATAAACCTTTCATAAATAAGTTTATTTAATTTTAAAAATAATTAAATGAAATGAAAAAAATTGACCGATGAATCGAACCCAGACCTCGCGCATTGTATACAGACGATCAAGCTACGAAATCGTTGGAGGAAATTGAAATTTAATTATATAAAAGGTAAGCATGAATTTCGAAGACTTTTTTCTCCGAATTGACTGGCCATTCGGCGGAATTACATTGAGGGTTGAACACCCTAAAGGAGTACTTCTGTTACACCACACAAGTCTCAACCCCAAATGAATTTCCTTAGTCGTACCCTCTCTCCTTGTGAGATATTTTTCCCATTCTGTAAAGTAAATGTTACTATTAAGTAATTAAAAAATGTTTAAGCCTAAGGCTGTGAGTGTATTTTATAGAATTTGTTTCAAATTTTTAAGAAATGAAAAGAAATTCATCTTACCTTTTTTTTTTCATTGCATTATTTTGCTAATTTATTATATTTTTTTTTGTTAATTTCTTGTATTCTATTTTCTTATATATTTTATAGCTCTGTTTAATTTATTTATATTCTGTTTTAAAAATAATCTTTGAACACACAATTTTTTGACTTTTTTTTTTGCCACGTGATTAAAAGAAAGCAATTGCTAAAAAATAATCTTTGACCAAACGAATTTTCAACGGTTTTTGTCACGTTATTATGAGGGAAAAAACCACTAAAAAAATCGTCTGTTCAAAGGTTATTTTTATAACAGTGTGTGTGTGTGTGTGTGTGTGTGTGTGTGTGTGTGTGTGTGTGTGTGTGTGTGTGTGTGTGTGTGTGTGTGTGTGTGTGTGTGTGTGTGTGTGTGTGTGTGTGTGTGTGTGTGTGTGTGTGTGTGTGTGTGTGAAGAATACAATATGAAGCCACATTTTTATCTCAATTTTTTTTTATATAACATTAAGGATTAAATTATACTTACGCGCTAAATGTATTTTATTAAATGAAAGTATAACTCATTCCCCATATTTTGGAAATACGTATAATTAAAACTAAAATTATGTATTATTTTGAATTGCTTTCAACTAAAATATGTAATCTTTTTCTCTAAAATTCAACTTACCAATCACACTATAAATATTTCCATTGTGTAAAACGTAATTTTTTACAATTCTAATAAACAAGCTAACTTGTAAGGTCTTCTTTCCAATATAAAAAAAACGGTAAAAAACTCAGTTTATTCATAAAAGAAATAAATATAAACAAAGTTGTAGATGATTATTTTTTTAAAAAGTGGAATTTCGGTTATAATTGTAATTTTAATCTTTTGAATTTTTTTGCAGAGAAATTCATGGAAACGCACTTACTCAATTTCCCGAAGCAGTAGCTAGCTTGCCAGTCCTAAGAGAATTGTAAGTATATAAGTAATCCCTTTTTCTAATTACCAATATAATAATTTATAAGTTTCTTTTTATTTCTAAATTATTTATTTATAAAATGAAACCTTAAGGGGGGAGACCATACAGTTATGCGGGTTTTTTTTATTATTTTATTTTATTTCATTCTTTAACACAGCCTGAATTAAGGATATATGTTTTTCAAATCCCTCTCGCCTATTATTTTAAATTTATTTCTTAAGCTAAATTTATTTCATACCAGCTAAAATACTAGTTGACGCTTGGGAGCTTAATAATATTTTTTTAAGGAAACTCTTTTCTCTGTTCTGAGATTTAAGCATAAATTGAAAGAAAGTTAAAAACTTGTATCAAATCTACACATTTTTCCTTATTAAAAAATAATGAAATAAATATCCTCAAGAATAATTAATATTGATAATAAAAAATAAAATTATTAATAACTTAATTATTTAGCATATATATATATATATATAGCAGTAAATAAATTAAAAAGAAGACTAATAAATCCTAAATATATATATATATATATGTGTGTGTGTGTGTGTTCAAAATTATGTATATATAGCTATTTAATTATATTATTATTTAATACATTCAGTTCCCTTTAGTTTATAGTATATTATTCTTAATTTTCTTATAATAAGTTTAGTTACTAAAAATATGTATAGATGGCGCAATTATTTTTAGTTATGCTGTTTTTTTGTGCTTGGTGTTAGTATACTCTTGGAATCGAAATACATCGGGTAAGATTTTAGTTATTTCGCACATTTTCATTATTATTACTTATGGTCATAATCATTATTAAGCTCTATTGCAAATATTTTTGTTTATACATATTTATATTTGTCTATTTCGTCTGGATTCCTATAGTAATTTAATTTTCCAATTCAATTCTATTGATGTTATATTCACCCACGTGGGTTTTTGGGCCTTTGCCTTGGTTTATCTCCTATGCTATTATGTCGAAAGTTTCCGCTGAAGGGGAAGGTTGAAATCCCGCAAAACACTGTTTAACCCTGTTTCACTGTCCTAAGCCAGTGACAGCTCGGGAAACCATAATAGTTTTTTCCACTCTAGCTATATTTCTCTTTTTTGGTTTGTAATGGTTCCATGTTCTTGGTTCTTTTGGTTTGTTCTTAAGATGTTTTAGGATTTATGTCTTCTTTTTAATTTATTTACTGCTATATATATATATATATATATATATATATATATATATATGTAGTAATTCCCCCTCGCATCCTTTTAATAGTATTCAAATAATCTTTTAATTATTTGATTCGAAACTAACACCCTGATTTTAATCGTAATCAACTAATAATATTACATCATAAATCCCTTTGTAACCAATTAGAGCTCTTATTATAAGCATGTCACGTGGTCTTCAACGTCAGGTATAAAAGCCGATGTGTCTCTGGAAACCTCGCGCTCTTCGATCATTTCTCTGTAGTCATGTAGCGGCTGCAGCGCGTTCTGTGTGTGTCTTTGTCTGTGTTGTGTCGTCCATGTTTGCTTCTTGTATGTGTAATGCCGTCCCTACTGGATATTTATGTGTTTCTGTGTGTGTGTGTGTGGATGTGAATAAAAAGGAATTTCGATTTCCATGAGTTCCTCTTCGATACTATCGTATTAGACCATGCTCCACGTAACATAGAAAATCATACCACCGGCCACGCCCAACCATTGGTTCTCCATTATTTAATCAACCACTCGCCACGTTTTACAATATATTTACCACTCAACGGAATTGTTCCAGAGGCACACACATTTCATATATATATATATGCAGCTGTTTTTAATTTAGATCAGTGATACTCAACATGCGGCCCGATGGTCTTTTTTGCTACGCACAAAAAATTTGACAGGAAATTCTATCAATCAAGCAAGCAATCAGATGCATCAATTTTACTATCAATTTGTTTTTTCAATAGTAGAATGTAAGTAAGAGGTTAGGTCATAGATAAAAAAAATAGATATTATATCCCATAACTCAGAAAAAATCCATAAAAATAAATATTTTTATGGGTGTGTTTGATAGAAAAGTTAATATTGTATTAAAGTAAAAGCCGAAAATGAGTTTTAATACTTTGATCAATTTTGTTTGTCAATGTTTCGTTGGTCTTATAGCGTGCTTTTTCCATTATCGTCATGTTGCGGCCCACATGAAATAACTGCCATGTGTATGTGCCCCAAGTGAAATACCTGTCATGTGTATTCGGCCCGGTAGGAAAAAAGGTTGAATACCCCTGGTTTAGAGGAATGCAAAGGCCATGTAATATTCGTTGTTATTTGATTATCTAGTTTTTAATAAAAAATAGTACTGTATTTTTTAATCGGCTAAATTCATTACGGTCACAGGATAAATGAAATCATGTGCTCCCCATCTACAGTAGAATGTCGTTTATCCGAATCAATTGGGACCGGACACTGTTCGGATAACCGAAAACCGAATGCGATCCATGCAGTATATGAAACCGGGCACTATACGAATATTGAAAATCATCCTATGCGGGGAACGTGCTTGAAGAAAAAACAAAATAGATGGAAAATGCTACAAATTTACCTTTATTGAGGAAAATAATCACTTATTATGCGCTGTACCATTATACACCTTCCTTTTTTTTCGCTGCAAGGTCTCTGATTCGCTGATTTTTTTCGCTAAAAGGGCTAAAAAAATGGTTCAGATGTTTGACATTCCGGATAACAAACGTTCGAATAAACGACATTCTGCTGTAATTCAAAACAGACTTGAGGGCCGCGGTAGTCGAGTGGTTAAAATCACGGACTCATGGCTAGCATGTCCTGAGTTCGAGCCTGGTACGGCTGAAGACCCGCCGTGCAGACGGGCCGATGCATGTAAAATATGTCGAGGCTCAAACTTCCTCCCGTTGGTGTTTTGAGGAAGTTAGAACAGGATGCAGCCTGCTCAAATGTCGTCCTCGTCACTTGACCATGGTTCAAAATTTCGAGGTCCGTCGCCATTAGTCATCGTGCAGCTTTATATTGCGACGTAAATGTAACTCTAACTCAAAACAGACTTGTACTTATTCCTCTAATTGTTTTTAAAATTTAGATATTTCACATTTGATAATTTAGTAAAGATGTTCAAATATTAAAATTGTCAGAGGCCCGCGCCTCTCTCGCAAGCACCTAGATGTGTGGGGGGAAGTGAAGAAATACTCTACACGATTCAACTCTAATCTATTTATTTCAACACTAAGAACAGACACATTTTCAACTAATAATATTAAGAGAATGTCTCAATGAAAACCGTGAAAGTGGAACAACGACAGTAAAACGTGAGCGATTAGGCGACTAACAAACCTGATCCTTATTTTAATTAAGAATATAACCTATTATCCGATTTAATCAAATTTTAATTCAATCTTAGTGAGGAATCGTCACTTTAAGGTTTCCCTCTAATAAGAATCAAATCACTCTAATTCTAATGTTATACCTTTAGTAGCAATCTCGCCTGTCTCGGGTATATCTTCGCTCCTTCTCTCTATCAAGCTAGAAAACCTCGCCTATTTATAGTAATTTGCATACCACGATTCTCTTCTTCCGAAGGGTTGGTTGTAAATAACGCGAATTGATAGCTCAAAGATTTCCCAAGAGGATTAATTAGAACATCGTGTATAAATCTGTCACAAAATTCTTTAAAAAGTTTTTCAAACTTTTTTATATTATACGTTATAAAATTTTAAAAATAAGTACATATTGTTTACCTATGTGTATTATTATTGTTAACTAATATGTACTTTTTAAAATAAAGTTTCTGCAAAAAGCAAAAGTTGGCAGTAGCATAATGCATTAACTGATAGGCTGGAAACGCGTGACTGTATTTATCATGTGAGTATGGCGTCACATGTGAATTTAGCCCATCGTTTTCTTTATTTTTTTTATGTGTTGCTTACTTGTAAAATGAAATATCCAAAGTAATCCAACAAAAAGAGTTTAAGAGATTATCCAGACCTATATAAAAACTGGATTTTAAAATCTTGGAAAAATAATTATGAATGCGAATCCATTCGTCTTGATTGCTTAAAATTAAAATGAAGTTTTTCCCTTTTGAATTTTCAATAAATTGAAAGCAATATATCTATCGCTGAACGTGACAACATAAATCTGTAAAGTCAAAAGTTTTTGAACTTCAAAAGCATTCTAAGTCAATCAACGTTCCATTTTAGTCAAATATAATAAAATACAATATCCTCTCTCGATAACAACACTGATAAGTAAAAAACAATAACAGCAAAAAAATTACTGTAATATTATTTTATTATTATTTTCACTCCTTGGATGAATACATGTAAAGAATTACTTTGCAAAGCACGTAATGTTATCCGTTGTAAATGCAATCAAGATAAGCTTTAAATTTATGGAATGATTTCTCGTTTTCTATTGCTTCCTCGAATTATTATGACATTCTACACAGTTCTAATAACCTTTTACGCTATCAGGTGGGCTACTTTAAATTCTAGAAACATTTTGGAAATAAATTTTCACGTAGATCGGTGGCGGGAACGAAGTTTTTATTTGTTTTTCCCCTTTTTTCACACTGTTGAAAATAATGGAGGAAATTTATGAACTGCTTTATGGGTGTAAATAAAAAGAAGTGTTATTTAATTTGGAGCTTTGCGCGGTAAATGGTTTGGACACGCATTTTTCTTCATTATTGTCAAAAAAACAAAATAAATTAATTTGTGTCTTTTTTTCGTTTAATTTTTTTTCCCAAAAGTTATATAGGTAAAACTGCCTAATTTTATACTCGAATGTCTTTGTAATTTTGATGAACTTTTTTATGAAGTAGCGAAAAATGAAAAATATTTTTGAAAACAGAAGGAATGAATTGTGCTCGAAAGATAAAGGCCTTAGAGAATTGTTTTTCAAATGTGGAAAAACAGAGAAATTGTTCTTGTTAAAAGTTTTAAAACTATTTTTCAACTAGAATCAACCAGAAATTAATTAGTTGTGTGGATTATATACAACAGCTGCTTGAAACACGAAAAAATTTAGTAGTCTCCAAATTCACATTTGCTTATGTTTCCATATCTTCCGAAGATTTATCTTTTTACTGTAACCATTTGAATTGAATAATCATACCTTTTAACTAAACGGTATGTGGCCGCGGTAACCGAGTGGTATAGGTATCGGATCGTGCCTTGCCTTGGCACGAGTTTGAGCCCAGTACCACTAAAGACCCGCCGTGTAAGGCAGCGATGCACGTTAAATCTGTCGAGAGCTGAAACGTCCTCCCGTTGGTGTGGTGTGGTAGTTAGGAGAGGGGGTGCCAGTTCAGGCGTCGTCCACCTCACTTGACCGTGGTTCAAATGCAGATCGAAGGATAACGAAGTTTTAATGAGTTAATTTTACGTGAATTGCAAATTAAACAAAAAAAAAGCTTTTTGCATATCTCAACTGAGCAAAAAACTATATTTGCTTAATTTTAAGTCTGTAGATCTAAAAGCTTATAAAAAAAGGATTTTTTTTAACTTGTAACGCCCCGTAACTCTAGTGGTCGATTTTTGAAAACACCTTCCTAAGCAGATCTCTGCTCAGCAAAAGTAGCACATTGTTACAAACTTTTTGTAATGAACGCTTAAAATAGTGTAAATAATTTATATCGGGATGTGTAATACGTTAATATTACTTTCTATTGTATTTATTTTATGTTAAAATTGAAATATTCGCAAGCAACGCCGTTCCTTACATTAGAATGGCGATTTAATGGAAACATAGTGAAATGTTGGTGATAGAGCCAAGTTGGCATCATTTTTGGCGACCATGTTGGCAATTGATTGAACGATGCATAAGTTGATATGCTGTAGCGCCTCCTGGTGGGAAGCTGCAACAAAGAGGATAGCAGAAAAACCTTCTCCACAAAAAAATACATATACATGCCAATTTTCATAGTGATCGGTTGAAAGTTGGAGTGAGGCGAGGTCATATATACAAACATCTATTTATATATATATATATATATATATATATATATATATATATATATATATATATATATATATATATATATATAATCAAAAATATATAAGTACACAGATAGCTATAGAACCTAAGATAACTATACTAAATACGAAGAAATATGCACAGTAGTACAATAATAAACTCCTGGCCTTAGGAACCAGGATTGCAGGTTTAAACAAGTTTTAGGGCTAGCCAACCTTCACCTGTAGTTTGTCATGCTACGTACTAAGAGGGAAGGAAAGAATAACATTAGGAGAAATTTAAATATTATAAATAAAATCACATACTAATAAAATATAATTATAAAATTATAGCCTACTAGTATTCACAGTATAAATTTAAATTCGATGCAAAATGTAGATAGTAAGACTTACTTCGGGAGTGTACTGGTTATGTTTCCCGCCAAATACAAGAGAGGGATAACAGTTCCGTATAAAGTTAAAATTATAATGGAATAATATAAAGTTTATATATATATATATATATATATATATATATATATATATATATATATATATATATATAATGTGTGTGTGTGTGTGTGTGTGTGTGTGTGTGCGTGTGTGTACTTTTAAAAATCATAAATATATATTGATATAAATATTAGTGGGAAATAAATGAATCCAAGAAATATTTAAATAATATTATTAATTTATTAAACATGCGGCGCCATCTATTGATTAATTATATAATTAGTTAAAAATATCAGTAATCAAACATAATGTCAGTAAGTTATTAACACAAATTGTATATTTTTGAGTACTATTAGAAATATAATTGTAAAGAAAGTTAGCAGGATAACCATGTTCAATATATAGTAATATTGAATTACGAACCTTATATATATATATATATATATATAAGGTTCATAATTCTATATTGCTATATTAATCAATACATCTTCTCTGCCTCGTTAGATTTAGAGAAATTCCCTATAATTTCTCATTAAAATGGTAATTTTTGTGAGATTTTATAAGCTTTGTATAAAAAAATAAAAATAATTGCAATATAAGATCCTATTATAGCAGTGAAGATGGTGAGTAATCATGTCATGTGTTTTATCCCCACATGACCAGGGTTTAAGATTAGGAGATATTTCGCCAACTCTGGGACTTAAGTAGTTCCCTGTGTGCTCCCTACAAAGATTGATAGAAAATCCTCCCAATATGGCAAAGAAAAATGCTTACCTCTTTACCTTAAATGACAAGTTGTATTAATTCTGATATTATACTGCTGCTATAAATTTTTGTGATGAATTAGTGTACTACTTTTTTTGTCAGTAAATTAGGTACAATGCCATAATTAATGAAATTCGTTCTTGGAAGTATAGACTTAAAACATTAAGGTTGTCTTCGGTAAAATACGAGAGCTTGAACTAAACGCGAAGCACATTTTCAGACAGAAAAAATGCTCAATTTCCATGGAAATATACAATATTATAACTCATACCTCTATTAATAATATAGTGTTTTTGAAAATGCCAAAATATTCCATGAATATTTTCTGTTTTGTTATAATACGTGAAGGCATAGCCCGCTTGACATTACGGTATAGGAGAAAAAACGAGAAACACATTTTATACCAGAAAAAATGAATCAATTCGGTTAAAAACGGAAATATGATAAAAAAAAATGTTGCTGTCTAAAGGATAGTAAAGCCAGAATATCTTATTAACGTTTCATTTCTTTTATATTTAAAAAATGCTCCAAATTCTGGTCCTATTCTTTAGGATTAACCGAAGACAGCCTTAATAAGTCTGAATCTCGTTCTGTAGAACGATAGTTAAAAATATTACGCAAGCTATAATAAATGTTTGTTCAGAAAATCAAATTAGCCACACTGCATAATTTTATGTGGATATTCATACTTTCGTGAAAAAAAACTGTTTATTTCTCTTTCTTATCTTTTGGCGGTTGCAGTTATCCTCATTCTTATCGATTATGCCTTTTCTGAATTTTAGAAAATAATCAGTAATTTTTAAAGAAATATATTTTTCATTTGTTTATAATTTCAGTTGAATTTATTCTTTTTTTTTTTTTTTTAGAATTTTCTCTAACAATCTCATTACTGAGTTGTCCGACACCGCTTTCCGCAAGAATCCAAAGTTGACTCTCCTGGAAATGGGTGGAAATCCTATTACCAAAGTTGGGGGAAGCACATTTTCTCATCTACCCAACCTGAAAAAACTGTAAGTAACATTTTTTTAAAAAAAGCTGGAAAACATAGTCCTGCACAATCAGATATTATATCAATTACAAAATGTTTTAAATATATTTAAAAAAAGTTATAAATTAAACGTGCTTAGTTATCTCTGCTAGATCCCATAGAACAGTGATTACAAATTTTTGAAAGTGATTAGTTTCGAGAAGGGAAAATATTGACTGTGCATAATACACTGACCAAATAAATGTTTTTCCTATAATTCCAAAATATTAGAAAGCATCCTCTTTATTATTAGAATTATTATTGTATTGTAAAACTTAATAAAAAATATTAAAAGTGGTTATCAAAATAATGGAAATGCACAAAGGGAAATAAAATTTTCATTATCACGATATTTGACCTTGTAAAACACCCTCAAATGGAATTATACAAATTCTGTACGATTTTTAATCATGTATTAAATCGTATTTCATAAGGTAGCTGACCATTTTTTACAATGAAAAGGAGGACGAAAAATTTAAGAAAAAATTACACCTTAAATATATGAAACTTTTTATTAATTCAAACAAAAATACGCTAATTATGCTTGCATTCTTTTTAATTATTATATTAAACACAAGTATTTTTCCCATTAAAGGTTTTTTTGTCAACATATTTTTTAATATATCGCAAAGTTCGGGCAAAAAATATCCTTCATACTGAATTTTACGGTAAGCACTGTAGCTAAAATATTAACATTCAATTTTGATTTCTCACTAGTCACTTCACAAAAATCATTACCAACTGAAAAAAAAATCTTTCTATTGCTGCTTTAGTTCCAGGGAAGCACAACGTAAATTCAAAAAGAATAACTAAATTTTTATACGGAAAGTGTTCATTTTTGAAATGGTTAAGTATTTCCACCCGTCTTTTATCAATTTCTGCATGTTGATTGATCTTCCAATTGTTTCAATGTATTATAATTTAAATGTACAGTCTTCCAATTCCATCAAACAAACCATTGTCAACTACTTTAAAATCAGGCATTTCTCTTTTGATAAAAAAATCAGCACAGTTTTCTATATCTGCCCAATTTACTAACAGTCAACTGATGAAGTCAAAAAACACCATTGAAAACTGTTATTTTCTGCGATATTTGTTTCAGACCATTCTTCGACATTTTGGAAACATGTTTGGTTCATCTCTGAAAATTGAGATTAACAGATCAATTTTAAAATATTGAAAAGGAGGCAAAAAAGGAAGACACTTTTCGAGGAAGGACAAAACCTATAAAAGGACGTTTGGTCACCTTATATTTCATTCAGATATTAAAAAAATTGCATAGAAGAGTTTCTTAAATATCAGTTCTGGATTCTGTTCTCTCCTAAATAGATAAGAGACTAAATAGTATTAATGTTAGGGGACTAGGATAGACATGTGTGATTTCAAATGCATGCTTTTTTTTTAAATGACACCTAGCACGTCTACTTATATGGCACTGTCGACTTGTAAATTGTCATCTTCTGAACGAAATAATGTTTAGTCTATTAAACTATGAGACCACTACCTAAATTATTACGCAATCGCCTTTCTGCCTGACAGTTGGAAGAAAGCAATCTGGATAGTAATGCTTGTACACAGATATTATAGAAATATACATGCTTCATCTTAAGAAGAATCGTTTGAACAATGATTCATCGAACTATATCTTCTTTTGTTTTTCATGTATCGCTTGAACAAACTTGATAGTCTTGATATCACTTGAGACAAAGCTAGGCATTGACATCAATCACAGATGGCTCTTTAAAATTACTAATCTGCCCTAAATTTATAATTTATACAATGGTCTCCTAATAATAATTATTGATGCGGTAACCTTTTGAAATTGATTTTCTACGGTAACTTCGACTACAGAAGCCTTCTTTCTTGATATCATAATCTGCTGCTACATTTAAAAGAATCTATGAATCAGCTATAGCTTTCAACCATTATTAGGTATCGCAAAAGTTGTTTTAATTTGTATATGGTATGCAGCTCATTACTTTAAATGCCATGGTTCACTAAATAAACAGTCTTAGCGGTTGCTATTGTGAATGCTCCAACAATTTTTCCTCTTCGTAAGTCTGTGAGGCTGAAAATTGCAATATAAAAAAAATGCATTAAACTCAGCTTCATAAGGGCTAGTAGAGGATAGAGAACATATCAAATTTTGCATTAAAAATATTAATTATAATCAAATGCTTTATTAATATACGAAGCGTTTCCAGAAACATCATACACATTGATAACTGTTTCCATATTCTGATGACCACTTGTATGCTGCTTCCCACAATGCAATTAGCCTCATAAAGAGCTATCCGGTTGACTTTTACAGACTCTATGAACTAGTACAGATTACAGCCTCATGGGCATTTGAATCCTCGCTCCAGAATGAATTTCCATTAGCAGAAATGAAGAGTTTTTGCAGTGGAAAGCAGTAAATATATTTCCTGTAATGTTAGCGAAAAGTGTCTGCGATTTGTATCCTTTATTAAAGTCGCGCAGCACATTTGAAACATTTTAGTTCAGTTTGATTCGATTTTTTTCTCAAATTATCAAAGACAAATTGAAAGTCTTTCAAAGTAGATAAGTATACTTTTCTTTAATTAAATTATTGACTGGAATAACGATTTTTATCGTGCGCAATAAATATAATTACAGAAAAAAGGTTTTGGGGTGACTCCGTCACCCCGCGCTAACGTCAGTTTCGAGTGCGCGCCTTCTCCTAGGTAAAAACGAAGTGAAATAGCTTGTTGAGTCACTTCTAATGTATGTAGAAGTCCTTGCGTTTGGCATGAATCTTCCCCTAATAATCTTCCGCTACGTTCTTTTTCTTTGACATCGAACTCGCTGTTCTTAAGCCTTTGAAACCACTCACAACAATTTCCCTTACTCAAAGCAGCCTCACTATATGCTTCAATAAGCAATCAATGCGCCTCAGTGGCAGATTTCTTCTAATTAAAGAGTAAATCAAAAGTTCCCACAAATGACACTTATTCGAATCAAATTTCGATATTTTTGCAGGAAAAAGTATTATGCTCATGCAAAACGGTAATGCTTCAAGCCAATGCTTAGTGGCGTAACGGAGAATATTAGGACCCCCTGCAAATTCAGGTTTGGGAGGCCCCAAGCCCAAATACGTACTTAGAGTCTGTCAAGCTTTGGGCCCCCTGGAGTCTCTGCCCCCCCCCGCAATGCAGTGGTGTACGTTATGCCACTGGACATGGTGCTGCCAGATGTCCAACCTTTAGATATGACGTTTTATATCTGTAAATTTCATGCGCAACTTACTATGAGGCCATCTTTTATCTAAACGGCGAAACTTATTTGTACTCCTTATAAATGACATGAAATTACCACAATAAATAAATTGAACAAAACTACCACTATTTATCTTTCTTATATTTAATGATTGTTATGGTACATTTTATGCGTTTTCTGAGATGCAAAGTTAGCTAATGAAGGCAACCATTTATTAATTTTTATAGCAATTTAAATTTGATGGAACTTTTAACTATATATTCCAAATTTTTATTAAATTATGATGAGAGGCTAATGCTAAATGTTAGCAAGGAACCTAGTAAATATGAGTCATATAATGAGTGCTATCATTTTAAAAAGGTCTTAGTATTCTCTGCCTCCACAATGTGGCTCTTGAGCAGTGACGTAACGTACTACCCCCGCATCGAGAGGGAGCTGGATTATATGAGGCCCAAAGCATGTTATGTTATGGTTTTGCAATATTTTGTAAAATCGGGCTTGGGATTCAAAACCTGACTTAACGGGGATGAGTAATATTCTCCGTAGCGGCGTAACGAAGAATATTAGGGGCCCCTGCAAAGTCAGGTTTTGGGCCCCAAGCCTGATATTACAAAGGATTACAAAACCATTATATATGCTTCGCTCCCCTCCCCCCAAACCCTGGGTCCCCAGCAATGCGGGGATGTACGTTATGCCACTTCTCTCGAGCCAAAACATTTGCTAACCCCTGATCTAATCTAAACATAATTTTCAGTTGTATGTATTTTAAATTATTTCGAACTACTTCCTGTTGCCGTTTAAAATAATTGAAATTTAACTGAAGAGTACAAAAAAATTCAGTGTCATGTTTTAATAAAGTATCAATAATTTGTCATATTTATGCCCTTAATAAGAAATAGCTGAATATTTTATATTCCAAAAAGGAATAATTCATGGCCGCCCATTTCCCGCCGTTTATACTCAACGCCTTTTGATTGCTGTTTAATTTTATTATCACCGCTGACTCAGAGATAAATCAGCAAAATCAAAGTGGATAAAGAGCTATTAGCTCTCAGTCCATAACTCACGTGATGTATGGAGCTGACAATGGAGTAGCGCGTTAACAATAAATAACTTCCGTTGTTATTGCGCCATTGCAGTTATTAATCGCTCCAGAGAACATCGAAGCACTTCGATTACCACTTTCAGCTCCGGTGCAAAAAGAACCCAGTAATAAGCCATATTTTTAGATTTTTGTTCAAGGGAAACTTCTGGGGAAGAATTAATTGTCATTTCTCAGTAAGGAAAAGGATTTCCCGTGAAGAATTCTTTCATCTGTACATGGAAGTCCGACGAAAGGTTGCTCAAGACGGATTTTGTCCGTCCTGTTCGCTTGTAACTTCATAAAATTTTAACACATCGCATTTAACCTGGTGTCTTTTGAGATAAAAAGATTCAAATAATAAATCTCTTAAAATCGGAACATTGAGTTGGTAAACTTAAAGAACCAGTAAAAGTTCAACTTTTAAAGAAACAGTTTGGTAAACTTTACTTATATTTTTAAGTAAAATATCTACGTATCTATGTTGCATATTGCTGCAAAATTTGCGTTATAAAAGCAGCCGACGACAATTCAGTTATTTAAATAATAATATATTTATTAATATTTAAGGACAAACACAAATGGCTACATGAAGACAAATCGACGTATATACACAAAGAAATATTATAACAGATTATTTACAACAAAGCAAGACGTTAAAAACAAACTTTACACCGATCTACAAACGGCTCTTTGAACAGTTCCGCTTACAGGAACTCAGACAGATAAAGTCCCCCTCTCTTTTTGCTGTCAACGCATACAATTAAACTCTCTTCTGAACTGACTCTACCTTTGTTTCAAAGGTTCTCTATTTTTAGCCTCATGGAAATTTCTGGAAGGAGTGATCATTGAGCCTACTCGATGATTCCTTGCCGATATCGTTTTATTTGCCAAATTTGTGAGCAAAGGCAATAAAGTCGCAAATCTGTTAACTCTGAACATATCTTCTATGGTTGCCATAATCTTATTTTGAAATTCGTGCTGGGAAGCGAACTTTGCTGGTAATACTCAACTTCTCAACATGGACTGTGTTGCTGGGAAACAACATACGTGGCGAGTCTCAATACCTTTCAAAATGGAACGAAAAACGACAAATTCTCAGTATATTATCTCTGTACATAATTTCCAGCAAAAAATTTTAGGATTTTAAGGTATCTGACTACGTTTGGAACCGTGATTTTAAAAAACACATAAATAGATAATTTTCGTGATATTTAGTGTCACTTAGATTAGAGTACATGTTAAAATTGTTTTAAGGACATTTTGTCAAAAAAAATTATTTAAATACAATATTTCGGCAAAAAATTAACTTGGAGAATATTTTGAAGAAAGGTTATATTCTTTTTGTGAAAAATGCATCTATTATATAACAATATTTTGCCTGTATACAGCTCAAACCTCTGTTCAGAGGCTGAACTAGAATTTTTGAAAAATTCACATTATTTTCAGAGTTACAACCAATTGAAATACTTATCGGCGTTTTTTTCTTAAAATCTCTCCCCTCTGTTGTCGTAAAATATGGATAAACCAACTTCTAAGTTATATATTTCAAAAATTCTAGTTGAGCCTTTGTACAGAGGTCTGAGCTATATACAGGCAAAATATTATTCTAATAGAAGCATTTTTCACAAAAGGAGAATATTTTGAAAATGGGTCATTCTATGTTCATTTTTTATCAAAATATTATACTTAAATCATTTTTAGTAATACTATTCTTAAAACAATTTATGCATTTTCTAATCTAAGTGATACTAAATATCATAAATATTATCCATTTATACGCTTTTGCAAAATCACGTTTCCGAACGTAGTCGGATACCTTAAGTTGAACCAGAAAATTTTCATTTGCGACTCACTATCATTATATCATCCACGACAAAAAAGATGCAGGCCGTAAGTGATTAATACACTCGAGAAAGCCTGTTCAACGCCGGACTATGCAGCTAGTATTATTTTTAAAATTTGAGATGTATGTTTTCGTTTTAAGAAAATATTTTACATTTGGGGGAAACTAGGCAGCTAAGAATAAATACATATATACTAATTCGTGGTACGAAATACCAAGAGATATTCAAAACAAACCTAAGGTTACGTCTCGCAATTTCGCTTAAGCATTTTGTGAAACCAACACCAGTAAAAACTTTTTTCTTGCGATGAAGATGCAAAGTGGTGCAAACATATTATTTTGTAAATGGTTTTCTTTTTTACAATTTTCATGCGGACGCATTTACTGGAATGTTATTTTCATCTGCCATGTAATGTGCAACTATGCACGAGCCATAATTCTTTGCTTCAGTTTTTTTTTTTTTTTTTTTTAATGTATCATAATCAAAAAGCTTCTTTTCTCAATCATAAATTTTCAAAACGATAATGACTTTCATTCTTTAGACGTATTTTGCTTTTTGCATTCATTTTGTATGAACTTTATTTTGCCATTGATAAACATAGATGCAAAAATTTGACACCGTTTCGTGTGTACAAGATATGCCAATTAAATAAACGGATAAGTCTAAAAATTAGCTTTATTCAAAACAATGCACAAATACTTTTTAATCCCCTTCAACATACTCCCCTTCCCTATCAATACATAGCTACATACGAGTTTTCTACCGTTCAAAGCAGTGCTGTAGCTCATTAGGTGTCACCATCTCCAGAAGTCCGTCGATTTAATTTTGAAAGAATTATTTCTTACAATAAATACAAAAATTTGTATAAACTTACCAGGCTCTAAAGTATAGGTTCCCAAACTTTTTTGCCTCATAGACCCCATGGCAGCTTTCTCAGTTTAGTGTAGACCCCCTACTTACCTAATTTTAAATTTTTACAAATTTATCAACTTAAATGTGTTTTTGAGAGCAAGTATATAGAGCTATTTATTTTAAAAGATAAAAAATTTTAACTGTAGTGAAGTATAATGTTTAAAACATAAGAAAGCACATGTTAATTAATTCAATTAAAATTTAATTCATGCATAAATTAACTGTTACATAAAATAACTGAGCAATAAACAAATTTTTTTTTAGTGGGAGGGATGAATCTGGGAATGCAAGAAAAAGTTTTTCAACATTTGGCATCTATCGTAGCAAGTTTAACCCAAATATCTCCTCAGTTAATACTGTTCAGTATTTTCTTCTTTTTTTTTTTTTTGTTTTGGAGATTGGCAAGCGCACTGAAACTCCTTCTCAATCACAAAAAGCCATTAAAAGCTTTATCAAGATATTCCATAATATAGAATAAATAGCAGGTATATCTATTTGGAGCTAAAATTGTTGATATCCGTTTCTAAACTTTACTTAAAATCTTTGTTAGTGCCTAATTCTTGTAATCTGACATTTTTTTTTCAAAGTGACCATATGAATTCATTGCCTACTGTGGTATTACGATTGCCAAAACATTCCCTAACGTATTTTCAAAATCTAAAAAAAGGGGGCATTTAAATGTTGGCGACGTGCAAAATTATACTCCTTTAGCTTAATTCTGGCACAAGAAAGGCTGAAATGGGGTCCTTGTTTTATAAAATTTCTGCTGTCACCTCGTAACTGCAAATTAACCTCATTATATTTAGTAAATAAATCTGTAGAATAGAAAAATCTGGTATCCACTTGATTAAATTTCCTTTTAATATTAGTCATGATCTTGTTTAATAAGAGCTACTATCGCGCGTAGACCCCCATTTACACCTCATGGACCCCAAATTATTTTTCCGCTGACGTGGATCCCTTGCAGTTCGTCATAGATCCCTGGGGTCTATATAGACCGCTTTGGGAATCACTGCTCTAAAGCGTTGTGTGTGATAAGAATGAATCCTCAATGTATTTGAAATCCATTAAGAATTACAAAGAAGACGTTTTATACGCAACAAATATTTCTCGGAGAGTAACATGAAAAAGGGAGTAAATATTCCATTGCTTACATATTTAATTTAAGTTTAGAAGTAACTGCTATTTTTGCCATTTTGGGTGTTGCACTGGCGACACAAACTTCACTACAAGTCATTCTTCATCAAAAAGTTCGTCTACTTTTTGAAAAATTACCTCACGCCCATTTTGACTAAAGCAGCAGTAAATCTTAGCTAAAAGTATTAGTTAACATCTTCTGACATATGCTAATAGCAATGTCAATCGTTATATCATATGTCTCTGATGCCATTTTGTTTGCTTTTTTTTCAAATAAACTTCGCACCTAGTCTTTACTAATTTCAGAAGATTCATTTATCGAAGATGACTCTAGGTACGAGAATTTTTCTTAATTCTGTCTGAATGTTTTTTTCTTTTTCCCGTGAATATTTGCATTCATTTTAAATGTTTTTGCCAGTGTGGTAATTGTGGTAATTTCATATTCCGTGATAAATTATTAATTAGTCATTAAGATTACTATCGGATTTTCAATGATAGGTACTTCAGAGTCATTGTAGTGATTATGTGTTGAAAATTGGAAGAATATTTATAAGGCAATCTAAGTTATGAGCTGTTTATGGCTAATAAATAAAACTATGTAAGATAATAAAGAAAATTAATTATATTGAAAGTTAGATATCCTTTAAATATTAAGTGTCATAACCAGTACCAGTTTTAGAATGCAAAGGGATCAAATCCAGCAAACATGTTATATGGAAAGTAAAAGTTGTAATGTTTAAAGTATAAATATAATGTTGGAAATCCCCTTTAAATTATGTTTGCAAATGAATTTCATTGTACAAAATACAATGGGGTTTTGGGGGAGTATTAAATACTACGGGTGAAAATCGCTTAACACGAAACTGAAGGGACTGAAGTATTTTTTCGTATTAAAAGAATTTCGTGCTAAAAAGGATATTACAAAAAAACATGAATCAACAAAATTAAGTTTATTAGAGTGCATTTTTAAAAAATAGACATGTTTTTACGCATATATTTAATAAAAATCAATGAAACAAAACATTCACAAGAACTTAAAGAAATTTAATACAAAATTTTCAAATTTTTTGAAAATCATAACATTGATTGGAGGTTTTGGAAAGTAATCTAATATTTTTCCTTGCTTTTTTTTCTTTTTGCGTCAAATTGTTCGATTTAGTCCATTTTGTTATTCATTTCACGATCGGAATGTGCGTCTAAATAACTATGCGTACTTTTCATGACGTTCCTCATTTCGGATGATATGGATACATGAGCTGCTTTTCATTTTCGTATTCTGCATCAATGGTCCGGGGTCGAAAGTTCACCATTCTTGTATCATGCTCCTTTTGATTTTGTCGGTTTTCGGAAACAAAACACAGTAAAAAACTAATTATTGAATAAATAATTAACATTAATAATTAATAACAAATACTTAATTAAATTTTACATACTATATACTTAGAATTATAATCAATCGGAAAAAAATCAAGAGCTTTGGGGGTCCGGACCCCCAGGACCCCCCCCTTGTGTGCACCACTGATGTGGGTGAATTAGAATGGAATCCCCTAGAATAAATTTGACATCAGACTTAACAGTTTCCCTGAGGGCTTTCAAAACTTCAACCACTGAAGAAGTTGAGGTAAAAAAAGAGATAAAAAATTTATTGGACGCAGGCTTCATTAAAAAAATTTCAGTTACATTTAAAGCTCTTTTTTTATTGAATTTATTGGTGTAAGGATAACTATTTGTCCAAACTATGCTAGGTACCCTAGAAATTTGTCGTCTACAGTAGCAAGACTCTGCACGGGTTATTTCAAAGGTATTAAAACATCTCCAGATAATTTCTCATCTGCAGAAAAATTGTCCGCAAACCCAATTAACACCAAACCACGTTCTTGACTGCTGACTTGTATCTCTTTTTAAACTTCATGCATCATCAAAGGATATTCTTTACTGTCCTCAAGCCAGTGGCGTAACGGAGAACACTTGAGCCCCCCCCCCTGCAAAGTCAGGTTTTGGGCACCCAAGTTGGATTTTACAAAGGGTAGTTATTTGGTGATAGTCAGGCTGTGGGCCCTCTAGAGCCCTGCCCCCCCCGCAATGCGGGGGTGTACGTTACGCCACTGCCTCAAGCTCCAGACCTGACCTCGCTTGTTAGTGGGGCTTTTGGACCAATATAGAAATGCACTAAATCCATTGACAAGACAAGAAGATGCTAGATATCCTTTAATGCATTAAAAAAAGTATTTGTAATCTTGATAAAGCTAAACGCAATGAATGAAAAAAAAATTTTACTTGTACTTTGATCACAATTTTTTTAGCAAAGGGAATGCACATTAAATAATGGTAGGACTTCTCTCGATATAAGGATTTGTAGTTTGCTATAACTCAGAAACTGATTCTACAGTGATTTTTTAAATAAAATGAAGAGAATTGCGTATGGACGTGTGTTGGAAAATGATGCGTATATTAAATCAGTGATTCTCAACCACTCTGCCACGGAACTGTAGTGTGCCGCCAATTTTTTTAAAAAAAATCACTAACTATACTTCGAGGAAATAAAATCTGGAACCAAATTATTCGACCGTTTTATAGAAATAAACTAAGGGTGTTTATTCGGGGTATATTTAACTTATTCCTTCGCATTTAGACGGATGGAAGTGTATTACAGATAAGTAAAATTCTTTTAACTTTATTTTATTGTGTGTCACCAAATTCTGAAATTTTTAAAAATGTACCGTAGCAGAAGAAAAAAAAGGTTGAGAATCACTGTATTAAATTTATATTACACCGAAAAACACTGAAAACTAATGATTAATGAAAATTTAAAACAATTGTTTTGGTTGCTATGTAAATCTGGTTAATATAACGTCATTTTTATTCTTTTCCTTTTCAGTATTTGAATAAATATAAATCGATATATAAATAGTATTTTAAAGATAATATATTGATGATATATCGCTTTTTTTTATAAATATCGATGTATAACACTTTTTTATAATATATCGATATTTTTACTGGTGGCCTTTTATTAATTCATGGGAAATTTAAATTACTTTCTGTCATTATATAAATCTGTTCATTGATTTAATATTTAATAATAATATTGCAAGATTTGTTTTTGTTTATTTTTCATGCACGTTCTCATTATTTTGGGGATTTTTTTCCCCTTTACTGTCTTTGAAATGCAAAGCATTATTAAATTTTTTTTCACTTTCTGTGGATAAATAAATTATACTGTAGTAAATTATACGAAATCATGCGTTAGAAAATCTAAGACTACCTGATTTTCATTTTGTTACAAAACATAATGAGATTTTAAAAAAAATATTTTAATTAAATCTGTATTGTCTATACTATATCTGAATAAAAACATCCTTTCAATTAAAGCTCGAATCTCATATTATAAGCAAGTCAAGAAGCACCTGTTTTTTCCCGGTGTATTTTATAATACAACGTATAAAAAAAGCATAGTTATACTTGCTAATCTTCTCCAAGTGGACTTTCCTTGTCAATTTTATTTTTCTGGATCGAAGTTTAATGAAAATATTAAAAATACTAACGTTCTCAAGTTCCATTCACGTAACCAAAACTAGTATTCAGATAACAAATGCCAACACTAATTACAAATGTATCATTCTAAAAAATAAAATATTTAAAAAAATTCATTTCCTAGTTCTTCAATCTGAATCTCCATTGACAGAAAAAGTGAGACATGTCTTTTTGAAGTTGAATTAAATCATGATAAGAAATGCAATTTGCTTTTTAAAAAGAATGTTTAATTAACAAGGGGAAAAAAACATCTTAAATATATCATTTTTTAAAAAAAAATTACTATACGCAGAATCAGATATTTAGATTGTAAGCATAGTTTACTTTTGAATATTTAACCTTGTAATGTTTATTATTTACGTTAATTTATGTTCTGTATGTTATTTCTAATATTACATCAAAACATAACATTTATTCTTATTTTCATAGCTGTTATATTCATTTTTTATTAAATGTTATTCTTTTTATTATTATTATTATTTTAATCGTCTGCTCCAGAATAATTTTCCTTGATTTGTGTGTAAAAACATCTCGTTTGCGGAATATTTGAATTACTTTTGCCATTCAATATCCCGCTGCTTAAACCAACAAAATAAAGTACAAAAAGAACCAGATTAAAAAATTTTGTAGCGTTGTTCTTACGTTAAATAAAGGCTCTTAAAAAATTATATTATAAATAAAAAATAATAATTTTTTACTATTCAATCTAAGTCTTCTATTATAAATGTTTAAAATAAAATTTGCACACACATTTTTAACAGTTCTATTGATGAATCATTTATTCATTCCATTTTTTTTCCCTTCAGTCATTCTCAAAAATAATTTTTTTTAAATGATCGAGAATGAAATTAAATTAAGCGGAATTTTGAAATATTTACGAAGTCACCGAAATTTTTCTTCAACAATTTGTTCTTAACTTGGCTTCAATATTGGCAAATTTAGGATCGAAAATAACGCGTTTTGGTTTTTTATAGTTATTTTTTTCTATTCCATAGCAAATTTTTTTCATAACATTAAATTTTAACGCTGAAACTGTTCCATGTTTGTCATTTCCGTCATTATACAATTTTTTTTCTTTAGTTACAGTCGTAAAATAAAACAAACATAATTTACGTTGATTATAAATAAAAGTAAATTTATTTATTAACAAATATATTCTAAAAATACTTTCAATTGTGTAGAAAATTATTCAATTTCAAATTTTTTGGATAATATTATGATTTGATTAAATTATATTATATCATACGTGGACTTAGATGCTTAGTTTTACATTTAATATGTTGCAACGGTGCAACAGTTAAAGTTTATGAAATTATTCATACTTAATTTTAAAGTTTGAGACACACACAGACACATCAGTTTATGTATAATACTTAATATAATAGAAACTTTAAAATAGAGTTCAAATGTTGTCATATATCATGTAATTTTATTTATATATTTTTTTAATTTAACAAAGCAAAACTATCATTAGTATGTTAAGGTTCTTTTGGTCCGCATTTAAATAACTTGATGCAAACTGAGGAAACTCATCAGATAAAACAAAATCAGAATTTTAACACGAAATGACTTAGTTATAAATATATAAAAGAATCACTCTGCAGCCTTTTAAAACTGAGAAAATTTATTAAATACGTAGAACCCAATTTTTAACTGGATCCTAAGTCTAAACTATTTATAGTTTTAGATTTACCTTTAATGAGCAATATTTTTTAAAAATACAAAAAAATGCTGTCCTTTATAACTTTGTGAATTCACACAGAATATAATATATGATTTTTTTTTTCGTAAAAAAGTATTCTCTGAACTTCCATTTTATTCAGCGTTGGGCGCAGTTAAAAATAAGAACAATATTAATTTTTTACGTTTATTTATTTATTTTTGATAATCGCCAGTGTTCGCATGTTATTATTAATTTTTTTTTCATCTTTTTATTTGTTTGTTTTTAGACGTGTTTCTGAAGCAAGACAAATGGAACATTTTCCCGACTTGACTGGAACCAGTGCGCTTGAGATGTTGACACTTGACCGGGCGAACTTGAAACATATTCCTGAAGATCTGTGCGAAAAAGTACCTCTTCTCAAAAGAATGTACGTGCTGCCATCTATGTTTGATTTCTTTTATTATACTCACATCTTGCTAAACTTTAATTTTTTCATTTTTGTGAAACTTTTTTCGCTAAAAATTATTTTACATTTTGGAATAAGGAAATATTAAATTAAAACTACAGTGAATTTTGAAACTTATATCATAAATGATTTACATTCAATTTTTCAACTTTTGTAAATTTTTTTTCTACAACTGGAAAAATTTCTCTAATTAAGTTTATTAAATCTCTCTAATTTTTGTGGATCACAAAGTTTTTTAGTAATATTTAATGAAATTTTAAGTATAATCACTGAAATTTTTACTTGCACTATTTTAATACAAATAATTTTATATTAAATATGTAATTTTTTTAGAGACTTCCATGTATTTAACAATTGTTTTTAAATCTGTAAAGAAAGTATTGTAAGAAAAAGTAAAGGTAAAATATATGTAAAGAAAGTAGATCTCTGAGTATTATTCATTTTTTTATTTACTGAAATTTTTCGACTGTTTTCTTGTTTTAATTTTGAATAAGTTAATAAAATATATTAAATATAATATATATCAATTCAAGTTGTCTAATAGTTTTGATAAGATTTGCAGGAAAAGATGAAGCAAAAGTAATTTAAATAATATCTGAATTTTTATCAAAAATAGTTATGTACTTTCTCTTTTTATTTTAAAAATAATTTTTCTCGGACAAGTCACGAAATGTTGTCCATTCAGTTTTTCATATTTTTGACGTAGCAATTAGTGCGAAAAAAAAATCATGCAATGAAAATTGAACTGTTTGAAATGGTGTACAGCGAGGATGTCAAAATTAAACCTAGGTAACTTGAGCCAAACAAAGTAACTTCTCTCGTGCCCCCCAAAAAATAATAATAAATATTTATAGAAATACAGGTTTAATTCGCGCGAATAATACATTATAATAATCATATATAAAAGAACAAGAAAAAATTAACATTTACGTCCTGACACTTGACATCTCTTCTCTGCTACTATATTTCCTATTTCGGTAGAAATTTTGATATTTTTACTATACGTTATTGTGTGCCGATATACTGGCCGGGTCGGGAAAAAGTTCGTTGCGGACTATAGGCGGCCCGCGGGCCTGCCAATTTGACATTCCTAATGTGCAAAGTAACTATTAAAAATCAAAATGACTTATATTGTTTTTCTTTTATTTCAGGATTTTGAGATCCAACAAGATCAGCGTACTTCCAAATCTACAAGAATGCAAAGAACTTCGACAGATGTAAGAATTTCTTTTATTTCACGTGAACCGTAACTCGCCTTCAAAAGTAAAACCTTGATTATTTATGTTAAATATGACAGTGATATTTCATCGGCATAAAAACCGAGAAAGCTGTACTTGAAAGAATCTAAATACGACAACGGTTTAATAGGAATGGGATGAAACTCATATTCTAAATTTTCTGTCTGTAGTATTCATGTTCTTCAATATATATACATATACTAAAGTGCCAAAGTCATGATATACCAATTTTTCAACATCTAGATTGCTGTAGAATTTGTCAGTTTCTACATCAAGGCATGTAGAAATGGACTGTACGTTGTCTACACGTCAATACTATCATTTATTCTCAAATGATTCATGTGAAAAGTTTTCTGCTAGTTGGAGCTAACTGAGTTGGATATTCTATTTCATAGAGAAATTGTTATGGAAATCAACATTCTTCGATCTACAGTGTCAAGAATACATAACATCAAGCATTGCCTCCCACCATGGAAAACATAATGTCCTTCTGCAACTTCTTAATTATTGAGACCATATAACAGTAGCTCTTTAATAACTGTAACAATCAATGCGGAATAGACATGACCGTGAGCAGAAAGCAGCGAAATTTGGTGTTGACGGGATATTGCAAAAGACCAACTCGGGTGTTTCTACTAATAGCTGCATCGGTACACTTCCACTACTGAATCCGGTTGGATCCTAGATAACTGAAAAAAATGGCTTGGTCAGATCAGACACGATTCTGATTGGCAATAGGTAAAGAAAGGTTCAAGTCATACGGGGCCATTGTTCCAAGTTGTCAACAAGGCACTATACAAGTTGGTGGTGGCTCCAAAATGGTATGGGTTGCCTTATTGCGACAGAGATTGAGTCCTTTCGTGAAACTAAATTAATCTGAACTAAACCGCAAATGTGTGTTTATTCTCAGCTACTTGGAGACCATCTACCAGTCATGTACCCAAATAACGTTGAAATCTTCCAGAATGACAATGAGCCCTGCTACCGGGACAAAATCATTCGTAACTAGTTTAAGGAGCATTCCAGTCAGCTCCTGCGAATGATTTGGCCACCTAAATCGCCAGACATATATTCAATGGAATATATGTGGAATATGATCGAAAAGTCAGGTCGTGCACAAGTTCTTGCACCAGCATCACTTTCGCAATGTAGGATTGTTGTACAGGCAGCATTGATGAATATTTGTTCAATGCCATGTAGACTTGCTGCACTTCGTCAGATAAAAAGCGGCCCCACACGAAATTAGAAGGTACTCCATGACTTGTGGCACTTTGATATATGCATAGTACTTGTTTCAATTTTATCTGAATAAATTTTTATATCAACTAAATTGAAATCTTTGGTTAACACATTAGCAAACATATCTAAATATTTGAATTTTAATCACAAAAATGTAATTTTGAATTGAAAATTAAGTTTTAGTGCAAAAATATTAGTTTTTTTTATTGTTATTATTATCTTCTTTTTGCTCTTTCGTGAGTCAACAAGAAAATTTTGAAAAAGACAAATTTATCTTAAAACAATATTTTGTAACGAATAACTAATGCACTTCAAAACAGTAAAACTTCTATTCGGTATTTCATGATTACTTGAAGCTATGTGTGGCTCCATCTTCTAAATTCGTAATTTCCATAATATTGTTTCAGAGACTTCAGCTACAATGAGATAACGTCCCTGGAAGATTCACTTTTTCAACACCAGAGCAAGTTGGTTGATTTATTCATCGGATTCAATTTTATTCGATATATACCCGAAGATGCTTTTTACGGCCTTCACAATTTACAGGTTTTGTAAGTAGCATCAGTTTCTTCCTTTAGATTGCACTTTTATTTACCTCTTATCCGTTTACATAGATTGCTTGATACTACAGGTGGGCGCAGGAACTTCCTCTTTTAAAGAGGTTGGTTGCAGTGATTGTAGAGAGGGGAGAGGTGTGGGGAGGGGCTCAGAGAAATAAGTGGAGTGGGATATTTGTGTTCCCGCTTGTCTCAATCTCAAACATGTTGTGATCGGGGCAGCAGGGCGCTTACGTTCGAAGCGTATTTCTCTAACGGTCGTTCGGTGATTGCTGTGCAACGTGCCTTTCGTCGTCACTTTGATATTCCTCCACGAGGTCGTGTTCCTTATCGGAAATGTGTTTTAATGTGGATGGATACCTTCTGAGCAACGGGAAATGTCTCCAAAGAAAGGGGAAAACCTCCGAAGACTGTTAGAACACCTGAAAATGTATTTCGATGTAATGCAAGTGTTATTGTGAGTTTTTTATAAGACGATTTACCTCAGAAAATTTCAAAGTGTGTCCCCGTGGTAGATTGGAGAATGTCTTAGCAGTATTTCAGTTCCCACCAAATGTTCTTTAATTTTGCCCTTTATAAGCATGCAACGTAAGCATTTTATGAAGAATTCTTATCAATTTGGTTTGTGATATTTTAAGCTCACGTGTTGCTTCACAAGTTGAAACGATTGCCGAATATGTTCAACAGTTGCTTCACTCACATAAGGCTTGTCACTTCTTGAAAAATCCTTAATACTGCCAATTTCTTAAAATATTTCATGTAATCGAATTACTAATTTTGCACCAAGAGGTTTAATCTCCATAACAACGTCGAAATATACGCTGAACATTGATACCCGATTTCGTTTCATGAGACTGAAGCACGTGTTAGGTTTTCACTTGAATCGATGCCATTTCAGGAAAAAATGTCTTTCCTACAAATGTTCCCCAGATTCACTCTTGAATAAGCATTCGGGACATATACAGCCAAATAATACCGAAACTGACCTATCCAATAATATAAAAGTTATATTAGTATATTAAATGATTATTTTGTAATTAATTTTTTTTTATAAAGAGGGCAAGAATTTGGTTCACTCTGTGATATTTATGGTGTTGCCGAATTCGTACAACACATATTCAGAAGGATGAAAGTAGCCAGCGTGGAAACGATAAATTCCCATAGAACATGGGCTCGCAAACCACATTTAGTTGGGGAAAATTGCGATAATAGTAATCGTGTGGAAATTGATGAACCAAACGAGAGGAGTGGCCAAGCGAATGCAGGGATATACATATACCGCTCAGTGGCGCGAAATATTTTGTTTTTATACAACACGTCCCCCGGAATTGCTGCAGGGAGTAACGGGGACTGCACACCAGAACGTGTGGTTCATGCATGATGGTGTACCAACATGTTTTTCGATTTCGGTGTGTAACCACCTCCATGGTATACATGCCAAGAGATGGATTGGACGTGACAGACCTTTTTCTTGGCCTCTGCTCTTCCCGGACCTCAACCACTTGGATTTCTTCTTCTAGGGCCACCTGAAATTACTTATACAGAAGATGCCGGTGGCTATAATGGACGATCTCACGGGAAAAGAATCGTAGTAGCTTCAACTGGCAATGCCAGCACACCGGACAATCCTTCGTTCGTTGGTGTTGGTTGTGCTATGACGTACATGGCCATAACTTTGGACAATTTCTGTGATAATCATTTGTCGCGTTGCATTTCTGACGTCGAGCTGTGATGTGTTCGTATTGTAAACATGCTTTACGTCTTATAAATGTATTTCTTACCTCTTATTGTCCTTTTTCTTTCCACTCGACATCACACCCTTCATAACTATTTTTGCGAATTACTCGGACTAAACGGGGCGTACGACCCCATATTCTATGTTGATTTGTCATCACCATGCTGCCTACTATCACTCTCTGAGTTTGGCGGTCGAGTTCGGCAACACCTTGTATTTAACGTGAAATAGAGAAATATCTCACACAATAGTACTACTCTGATTCACTAAAAGGTAAAAGAACGTATTAGTACTAAATACTAAAAATCATATTTAAAATTACCTACACAGCTTAGTTTAAAATGTTTAAGAAGAGGCAATGCAAATCCTTAATTAATCTTAGCTTCGTTTCATAATAAATCAACTATTCCTGTAATACTAATAGAGTGAAAAATATTTTAAAATACATTAAATAGCTTATCAATATTTAACTTTTGAAGGGGAAAATGTAAATTATATTTGTTTCTAGAGATTTTACAGTCAAACATTTTTCTTTTCTGTTTACTTCTGGAAATTTTTGAAAATTTATTTTTCTTTTCTCATAATATGTGAGAGCTCAGTTAATAAGCTCTATCTGACCCCATCATTCAAGATCAAAACTTATATTTGGATTTAATTAAACGCCTAACACGCGTCATTTTTTTCTTCTTTTTATTTAACGATCACTTTGGTTTTTAAAAATTGCAGGTGTAAAAGGTGTTTAAAAAACGCAGGTGTTTTCCAAGCGTACATTTTTATTGCTGCCACAGTTAGTGGTGTTAAATTACACATTTTTTAATGCTTGCGTGGGTTTTTAAACATTCTTAAATTTTTCCGTGACTGAATTTACAATGTAGCTTAAATATTACGTAAGAATTTAATTTAGAGTTTTAAGATTAAACACGTAATAAATTAAAAGCAATTTTTAGAAATTAAGAATAATTAAAGATCAACAAATGTTACAGTTTTCAGTTTATTCTGTATTATGCTCGAAATTTGATTTGTACTTTTTAACAGTTTATTTTTTGTTGCTTGTTTGCTTATTTTGTCTAATTGCTTATGTATCCGGCTGTATTGAAAAATGGAAATTTTGATGTCATCAAAATTTATGTTAAGATTTTATTAAAGTATTTGAAATATTGATTTTGTAAAGTTTTCTTTATTTCTTACGCACGGTTAAAAGAAGATAAATAACAGTTATTTAACGCACACGATAAATAATTCTTTTTAAAAAGAACAAATGTAAATTTTGAATGCATTTTCAGTTGCATTGGGTTTTTGCAAAAAAAGGAAAGCAAAAAAAAAAAAAAATTGTGAAGTCTTAATTTAAAATCTCACATTTGAAATTCTGTGAAATTTGATTTAATGAACTGTTTTAGATATGATTTTATAAAACTTGACCAGTGATGATTTTTTTTAAGAAATTTACACTGCGCTAAAAATTTATGCAATTTTAAAAGTTATGCAGAATTTTAGCAATACTTTTTCAGTTTTTGGATATCTACTTGTGAAATGACTGGAATACTTTAAAATTCTTATAATGGAGCCTTAAGAAAAGCCTATTTCTATATATGAATATAAAATTCCCCATCAAAAAAATTAATGCTCTTATCTTTTTTAATGCACTAAATTTTCTACATTTTAACAGAAAAAATTATATTGATTCATATTTATTTCTGAAAAATATGGATGTGTATGTGCCTATGTAACTAAAAACCACAACGTTATAATATTCAATTAAAAACTTATAATGTTTATATCATTATTTTTTTTACTTTGCTTACGGTTTTTATTATTTAATGAATTTTTAAAGTAATGAAAATTTCGATACAAAAACCGAATTATTTATTTTATTTTTGTTTTCTTGTGAAATTTTGAAATCTTTAAAATTTGGTGATATTATGATATGTGAAATTCTATAATAAAACTAAGGTTTTTGTAGCGGTTTAAATTAAACCAAACATTTTTAAAAAAAGAAATACATTTCTAAGGAAATTTATATCCGAAAATTAAGAAATATAACACATTTTTCGGTAAAATTGGATAGTATATAATTGTTTACTTATGTATTATAAAAATATTTATAGTCCAATTAAAGTTCAATGCAGAATTCCAGTGTTTAAATTTTGGGTACTTACGTATTATCGCAACAATCGCCAAATTGGCAATCCCAATTTCGCATGTGTCGTATGCGCTGAATTGGCAATCAGGTTCTTCGTTTCATACAATGTCACCAATAAGTTGCGATAATACGTAAGTACCAAATCTTGCTCCCAAATCAGAAATATTTATACTGACTTTCAATTTTCTAGGGATCTCATGCACAACGAAATTGAATACATTCACGAACATGCTTTTATGAACCTCACGAAACTGCGCGATCTGTAAGTATATCATCGTTTTTTTTATTATATGCATTTCGTTTTTACCGCAAGCATCTTTTTTAACCAACTAATACAGTTGATTGGTTAATGAAATATAGTTCAAGAGAATGAACATGAAAAAAAAATTATTAACAACTTTTATTAAAATGAGCGAGGGGAAAGAATTCTCAAAATAAAACTGCACACATATACAAGGTTTAACTATTAAACAAACGAGCGCCACTAGGATCCGCTTAGGCATGCTAGGCACATGGCTAGGGCGCAAAAAATTGTAGGGCTCAAGAGAAAAAATTAAAATTATAGCGAACATACCACCGCCTAGTGAATCAGGAGAGAAGCATTTCTGGCTTTAAGAGAGTAGAGACTGAAATGAAATCTACTATAGAAAAAGAAGAGCTTAACAGTTTGATGTTGAAATGCACTCAAAATGATATTACAACGGAAATTAGTAACAATAATGTCATTTATTGATTTTTACTGGTACAATTTGTTGTACAAGTACAGTAACAATTACTCAAAATAGAATGAGGATGTCTAAAAGTAAAAAATAGTAAAGGATAAGCTAAGAAAAATATGATAAAAATAAAGAGTTGAAAACAGTTAATACAATAATACGAGGTTTGGGGCATATGTCATGGCAACTATTTTTTTTCTTGTAGATATGTGAAGGATCACACAAACATATATGTGTCGTGTGGAAGTTCTGCAGGCGTAGTGTGTATGCAAAACAACAGATGGATCTGTGATAGCTGGCAGTAGGTGAGTGTCGTGTGAGATGAAAGTAACCCGTGTTTGAGCAGCGCGCTTACATCAAAATAGCCGTTCGCCAAGGGAGAAATTCGCTCTGTGACTTTGATCGCATTCTTAAGATTAAGAAACCAATACGTGGTTGGCGGTTTGCAACACGAGAGGACATTGCTATTGCTGTGCGTTAAGAGGTGACCCGATTCACACATGGAGCGGCAAATGCTGAGGCTGATGGTATTCAGCGCCTCCCACACCGTTGGCAACGTGTGGTGACATTAGTAGGGGACAACATTGACGGTCTTTTAGACCCAGCTTTCTCATGTCAACTTTATGTGTACTGCGTTGTCAATCTTTTGCACAGTGAAGGTCATATTGCCCTGTATACTACCGTAATAAATTAGTGTGTTACAATATTTCAGTGCTATTCATTGTCCACACATGTAGTTAACACCATGTCCTTTCGTCTGTATATGTCACATTTTCCAACCGAACTGGTTGTGAAGATCCCCTTGGATCTCACTTTGAGAACGAGAATAATTTGGAGTCAGATCAGAGCCAGTAGCCATTTTTATAAATAACTTTCTTTATTTGGTTATCTTTTCCAAATAGAATCAGACTTATATTAACAAATATATCTAAATAGTTATATGAGGTTTAAAAGGGACTTTCCTTTAAATAAACTTAAATATTTAATGATCCAATTAATTAACAATTAGAATATCGATCACGCAGAGATTACCGCGACAAGAGATCCCAGAATTATATTCAATGATGTTCCTATTGAACATTTAACTTTAATCTCACTCCTAATATAAACTTTAATTATAAATCAATATTTACCACACTGCAGCTCAGCTCTTCCTGAGATTTATCCACCTAGAAATCTTCAATAATAAATCTCTCACTTCACCGTTATACCTTCCTGCTTCAATCTCTCTCTCCTACTGCCTTTTTACTTTACTATTCCGTTTGACTTAAATACTTTATCTAATCTGCATAACAAGGAATCCTGTCCTCTTTTTGGAGCTGATTGGAAATAGGTAGGAGAATTAAATTTCCCTAAAAAAGACGACTCAGAAGGTTAGTGATAAAGTACCGTATAGGTTTGTCACATGGTATCTTCAAGAAAGAAAATAGTTGCCATGACTTTTGCCCCAACCCTCGTGTATACTCTACACTGTAATTTCAAACGATGTCCTTAATTAACTGTACTAATTCACAAAAGGGTGGGTGGTCCGTGATGCCGTAAGGTAAGAAATGAACAAGAGAAGCCAATCCATGCCACTACCCTTTCCTTTCTGCTACCGATAGCCAGTCCAGGACACCGCGGATCCATAGGTGGTGGATAGTAGCGCACACAGAAATTTTTCGAAGGGGAGGGCGGAGTCGAAAGTTCACTATTCTTGTGTCATGCTCCCTTTGATTTTGTCGATTTTCGGGAACAAAACACAGTAAAAAACTAATTATTGAATAAATAATTGGTATTAATTAATAACATTAATCATTAATAACAAAATATTTAATTGAATTTTACGTACTATATACTTAGAATTATAATCAATCGGAAAAAATAAAGGGCTTTGGGGGGTCTGGACCCCCAGGATCCCCCCCTTGTGGGCGCCACTGGTGGTGGATAAGGAAAAGACTCTCCAAACACAAAGAAAGGGAAAAGAGTAAGAGAGTTGAAGGAAAGTCCCACCCGAATCAAAACTGACAAGGTAAGAACTGAAGAAAGGGTACTCTGGGGGAGGGGAGCGTAACAACTTGAAATGCCGGGGGGCCGATGAGTTTAAAAAAGGCCCTGGACCGACACTGCTACAGAAAAAGTAAGCATGCGACAAACTCCAGTGACCTATTGAGGAGCCTTCTCTTACGAATGTAGTACCTCTTATGTTTCTGTAAGCAAATCCATATAGCCGTAGTCATCGTTCACATTAGAGTTTTTTTTTTCATTTTCTTTTGCCAGAAAAATAAGTGTAACAATAGAGCAATCAATTGTGTTGACAAGTTTCACGTGAAACTTGGAAAAACCACTACTGAAACATAATTTATTGAAAGAAGTGGCAATGAAGTTTAATCGTGTGCACTTGTTTTTGAGTGGTTTAAGCGTTTTCAAAATGGCCGAAAAGATGTTGAAGATGGTTCACTCCCGAGTCACCCATCCACGTCAAAAACGGATATGAAAATATCGAAAAAAGAGGTAATCTGGTTCGATCTGACAGTCGGTTAAGCATTCGTGCAATTGCTGAGACTGTAGAAATTGACAAAGAGAGAATCCGCACAGCAAATTTTACATAACAAATTTGGCATGCAAAAAGTGTGTGCCAAGATTCTCACGTTTGAACAACTAGAAGCTTGCAAAAATGCTTGTACTGACCCTTTGAATTCCATTGAAAATACCCCAAACATATTGAAAAGGATAATAACTAGTGAAGAATCATATTTTTTACTTATGATCCTGAAACAAAGATCCAATCCATGCACTGGAAGAGAGCTTTGCTGGAAACAGCCAATCAAAATTCAAAACAAATGATGATTACTTTTTCTCCAATATTCATGGCACTGACTACCTTTACTGGGTTCCTGTACTCAAACTATTAAGGATTTGACAGAAGATTTCCAGCACCCTTTTGAACAATGGGAAATTCACATGGAGCGTTGCAGGGATAGAGAAGGGGTGTATATCGAAGGTGATGATAAATAAATACGGCTGAAATCGAAATAAAATGTTTTATAGCACTAGTCTCGTTATTTAGTAGCCTCGCCGTGTATATTCGATCATCCTACTTTTTAAGCTGATCTTTAATGGGCTCAATTCATGACGATCACGTGATAAAGACAAACACGTGTTCTCCATTGACTTCAAAACAGACATCAAACTAAGTGAACTTTTTGTTCTATTTATAAAATTAAATAAAAATTCAAATTCCATAATTGGGTAAAGATATTCAAACGTTATAAAAAAAATTTCTTCAAAAAGATTTTTAAACTAAAAAAAAATCTTATTTTATGCATTTATTTTTAAATAAAATGCATATTTTGTATCTATATATATATATATATGAGGGTTATTACTGTTGATAAATATGTACTTTTACTTCAACTAATTATTCTCTGTTAAAATTATGATGAGTGGATAATAGAGCTTTCTCTAAGGTTCGACGTAAATGTAGTAGTTAGGAGAGGGGGGTGCCAGCTCAGGTGTCGTCCACGTCACTTGACCATGGTTCAAAAGTACGTGGTCCGTCGCCAAAAGCCCTCGTGTAGCTGAACAGTGCGACGTTAATATTCAATCAATCAATCGACGTAAATGTATAACCGTTACCGTATGTACTTTTTAAGAAAGTTTCTGCAAAGATCAAAAGTTGGCAACACAAAGTGCAAGAACTGATTGCTGGAGACACAGGATTGCTTTTTTTTATCGTGTGTCTATGACGGCACATGAGTTTTTGAACTGGTTGGCTAAAAACTCGTGGTTATCATTATCATGTGACTATGACATCGCGTGAATTGATTATATATTTTAATATGCTGAAATTTAAAGTACGACTTGATTAGAAAAATGAAAAACCTACATTTTAGGTAATTTATTGATTAAAAAAAAACTTCGTCGGTTATAAACAAAAAAATTCATAGGGAATTGGTAAAATCCCGTTATTTATGAAAGGATACAATTCCAGTTACAACTACAACCATTATTGAATTTCAGTATTTGTGAAATATCGCATTATTTTGGCGGCATTTTTCTGATTTGGCGAAAATGGTAGACGGGATTTTATACATACACTACAATTATTGAAATCAGATAATTTTTCATCTAGCATCTTTTTTGTGAGAAGAAAAAAAATTATACCCATTTTTATGACTTTTCGTTTCTGATTACTTTAATTTTTTTTTTCCTCAAATGGAATTTATTTTTTTTATTGTTTTTGTTTTTTTATCGATTCAAAATGCTCTCGGTCATCTAAATTTTTCTTGAAAGCCACAATATTTAAAAGCTTTTTTCTTATATAGTAAAAAAGTAATGCATTAGTTATTATTATTATTATTTTAGAATTTATCCGAAAAACTTTAGACAAAAAAAATAAATTTTTAAGTGTGATTTTTTTTTTCTTTGCTCACACAGAAAAAGAATTGGCACTGCTAAGTTCTCTAACTTGTTTTTTCTCCAATAATGAATTTATTCAAATTATTTCTTTCCGAGATTTAATGTTTTTGTTTAAATATGAGAATTTTTTTTAGAAAATTACAAGTTTTAAATCGCTAGGAGAAATTTAAATATAGATAAAAAGCAGTGAAAAGCTTAAAAAGGAATGAATGACTTTAAAAAAAATAGGGAATTTTTTTCATTCATGGTTGAAATTTCTATTAAAAATTCTTCGTGATGGATTTCATGAAGAACCATAAAAATGGAGAGCATTTCAAATCTCATTCCCCTTTTAAGAAAGAATTTTGAATTTTTAACAGGAAATCAATAATTTTCTCGTGGTTTTTTTCCCCCTATCGATTTTTTTTTTATCGAAAAAGAGTGAAATTAGATAGTTTCTTCATGAACACCAAATCAGTTAGGATGAATTCTTCATTGCTCATTTGGACCGCCTTAGCCGAGTGGTATAGGTATCGGATCGTGGCTTGCCTTGTCACGAGTTCGAGCCCAGTACCACTAAAGACCCGCCGTGTGGGGCAGTGATGCACGTTAAATCTGTCGAGAGCTGAAACGTCCTCTCGATGGCGTGGTGTGGTAGTTAGGAGAGGGGGTGCCAGCTCAGGTGTCGTCCACGTCACTTGACCATGGTTCAAAATGACGTGGTCCGCCGCCAAAAGGTGCGACGTTAATATTCAATCAATCATTGATCATTGGTGGCAAGTGTATTTTAAATATCCTCTTTCCGTTTCTCGGTCAGTTTGAATAAATTCACTGAGGAAGAACGTTTTTTATTAGTGTGAGATACTAAATTGTATTATACCATAATCGTAATTTGCAAATTATTTCTATTTAACGAATGGAAACAATTGTAAAGAAATTATTAACTTTTGTTTGTTTTTTTTTTTTAAAAAAATGATTATAACTGCTTAAATACATATGAGCGTGACTTTCTAAATTTTTAAACCAATTGAAACTGTAACCGAACTGCGCTAAAAGACTGCTGAAGCAGTGGAAGAATAAATTTAACTAGTTACTCATGACTCATCAAGAGATCACTTTTGTTGTTGTTGCTTATGCCACCCGATCGACAGTAACATCAGATCGAGGTCCACGAAATTCATCGCGACGAAGGACTAGATTTTTACGTCTGTCGTTAGCCTTAGCTTTGAACAACATGCAGGTGACAGTATGATTTTGCTCGGTACCGCCCCAATTTTGAGAGAGAACACCCTGAGGGTGATCAGGGGCTTCCAACCTCTCTTCCCCTTCCACAAACGTCACGAGAGACTTGCGGCTCGACGATTTTTTAGAGTACCCCCATGCCGCGATTGATTGATTGAATATTAACGCCGTACTGTTCAGCTACACGAGGGCTTTTGGCGACGGACCACGTAATTTTGAACCATGGTCAAGTGACGTGGACGACACCTGAGCTGGCACCCCCTCTCCTAATTACCCCACCACACCAACGGGAGGGCGTTTCAGCTCTCGACAGATTTAACATGCATCGCTGCCCTACACGGCGGGTCTTTAGTGGTACTGGGCTCGAACTCGTGACAAGGCAAGCCACGGTCCGATACCTATACCACTCGGCTACCGCAACCACTCCCATGCCGCGAAGGCACTATACATTTTCAAACATCTATGCCCTCTCCGGGATTCGAACTCAGGCCCTACTGCACCACAGTCAGCGTCACTAACCACTGTACCGGATGGGCGGCAAAGATCCCTTTTAAAAAGATGTAGGGCCTGTATACGAGTGGAAGGCAAACACATCGAACATTTAATCCATTAGTGTTTAAATGTTATACAAATACAAAAAAAAATTGTCTTCAATTTTATTTTTAAATTTATTGCTTTGTTTGAGAGTTGTACATTTAAGATCGAGTTTTTTTTTTTAACTGAAGTCGTTTTGTAAAAGAAAATGTAAGTGATTGGTTATGAATAGAAAAGAACAAGCATTGTGTACTATTTTGGAATGTTAACTAAATGGGCCATCTATTGAGTAACTTGCCTGGGGTTGTATTTAATATTTTTCTTTTTCTGGACAAATTTAAATGACACTATTTTCTTAAATTCCGACTCAAACTACGTTAATGTTAACTGAACCAGCAAAAGTTTTTGCCCGATTTGTGATTGTGATTAGTAGCACGGCTATATAATATGAAGTTAGAGAAAACATTATTATAAAATTGGGAAATTTGTGGTCCTAGTACCTAAAGATGTGATGAAGAGTGTAAATTTTCCACATTTACCAAAGTATTCTAGTCATCACTTAACCTAGTGATAGGGAATTTTTTACTTTTCCCAGAACAAATATGAATTTTTCTTTCATCCCATGTCTGCTTGAGTATCGGGATTCCCTACATATATAAAAGAATGTGAAATAGAGAGTTACCTGAGAGCTTACATTCACCAATGTTTAAGGAAATCTGTTTCATATTGAGTCATCAAATTCTGAAACTCCTATCTCTCTGATTGTTCTTGAGTAGTTTTAATGATATTAATTCTACGTTACATCTTTTGTTGGATGTCTTCAGCCCATATGAATTTGAATGACTATAATTGGTGCTTCCCATCTTCTTTCTTTAGAAATTTAGGTGAAAATAAATTTTCAACCTTGCCAACCGAAGGTCTGCAAAACCTTCGACAGCTAAAAACCTTCAACAACAAGAATCTGCGAGATTTCCCAGTTCCGGAACATTTCCCCAAAGTGCATACCTTGGCCCTGTCTTACGCCTACCACTGTTGCATTTTTCGACCTCTGGCCAGAAGGCTGCCTCTCCCTGCCACCCTCAAGGAAACTATCGTTTGGTTATCTAGAGAAGACGTCGACATGGAGGCGTGGAGTACCAATATCACGGATGTTTGGCCTGGTTATGGTAAGACATAATTATTTTCTTATACTGCATAATCTAGCGTATAACGAGCACTTTTTTACTCAAGAAATAAGATCGAAATTTACGGGCGCCCGTTACACGCCGGGTATAAAAATGAAAACTTTGAAAAAAAAAAAAAAAAATGATCACATAAAAATTAGATTTCAACGCATACATTTGACTTCCTTTTGTAAATGCCTCTTCGCCTTTCTAACATTCACTTATTCCACTGTCATTTTACATTTTATTTGATTGGTATACACGCCAAAAACCTTAAACCAGTGCTTCTCAAACTTTCAATATGCGCGACCCACTATTCAATCATCATTTTCATCGCGCCCCCCCCTCCATACAATAACAATGTATTGAATTCAATAATGCTATACTTTGACACTAAAGCTACAATACGACTTTAACCTCTTATGTGCCACCGACGTATATAAACGTCTCGCTCAGCCAAAGTATTAATTTTCTGAACGTATATATACGTCTTTCCGAAGAATGATCTTTTCTGTGCAGTGCGACCCATAAAATTATCCCGAGGTCTTTAATACAATAAAAGAACCTTGACAGTGTTTGCGAAGGATTTACTTATTCCAGAGGATTTTTGGGGAGCGAATTGCGTAACTTTTAGTCGGCAATTAAGGAAATTATCAGGATAAGTGTTATTACAAGCCCATGGGGTCACTGATAATTATCACTTGTTCTTAACTTCGTTTTGTTAAGTATACATTGTACAGCACACTGATACATTTATAAGTGTTATATCAGTGTAAATGTGTATTCTATATTTTATTATATCAGAAAGTATTTTGTTTGTTTACTTTCAGTAAATCAATAATTTTTTAAATAACCTTTTGTTTTCGACTTCTCAATATGCTCGCCCCCCCTTGTAGAGTTATCATGCCCCCCCCAAGGGAGCGCGCCCCACAGTTTGAGAAACGCTGCCTTAAACTAATGGCGACCATCCTCATGGAATAACTGCCATGTCTGTGCTGCTTTCTGTAAGCAATTTCTTCGTCACCACGTTCGTGAAACTTTCGACTCGCGGTTGACCTCGATACCAACCTTTCTTAGCTTGCTGAGAGGGAGGACCTGAGTTCCTCCAGAGTTGCGGTTCTTTTCATTCGTGCACATAATGACAAATATCGGTCATTGGTACCCGTGGCAGTACGTGGCCGTCCTTGGCTGAACCTCCTGGAAGAAGAATCCGTGGTTAGAAATTGTTGCCCAAGTCTATGAATCAAAGACGAACTCACATTTAGCCATCTAGCCACTTCCATTTGACTTTCTCCTGGCACTAGTCTCCCAATAACTTGCCATCGCAGTTTTTTGGTCAAAGGATGCCTGGAGTTCATTGTTACAATATATATATTCGCCGGATTATTCAACATTTATACTTATTACTTGTATGTATTAGGGAAAGGCGGCACATGTCTCCGACGACTTTTTACAATCGCTATTAAAGCATTTTTGACTGTGGTAAAAATTGGCTACAACATTTTGATTAATCGATGAATATAGGGTTATCATATCAATTATATTTAATTTCACTTCTTCTGAAGTTTATTGTTAAAAATATGTTAGTGAGAAAGGCTTGCAGGAAACTGAAGTAGCATTAAGTATATATGATTTTCATCTGTATTAAACATAGATCACGAGAAAAACGTTTGGAATTTATTAAGATATAAGCGAAAAATAAACTTGTATCTTGTTGGAAATACTAACGAGACAGGATGGTGCTATCTCAATGATCACAGTCGCTGCTCATTTTCGAACCCATGTGCGGACTCGATTACTGATTTCCCTTAGATCATCAAGTGAAAATAGGGGGGTACTCATTAAATTTTACAGTGTTCCTCACTGTCATAAAGTGAAAAGAGCGAGAGATATCATCTAAGGTGTTGTCTTCGCCATCAGCCTAAAGACATACAGACAAACCTGTTTTTATGCGGAAGATAAGGGCCTAGTAAAAAATGCACGGGAAAATCATTCAAAAAATGAATAAATTTGTTTAATAAAGATATTTTTTATACATTTTAAAGCAATGTTTTTTTGCGGTAGATAAGGAGCGCATAAAAAATCTCCCTTAGAAAAGTGTTTCAAGCTTTACGAAGTATTGAGAAAGTTTTTTTGAGTCTCAGAGGTTGGGAAATATTAAATTAGCGTGTAATTCAAATACTGTAAAAAAGATAATTACTAAAAAGAACGCATAAAAACAGGGGTTTAACTGTAGTTACTTCTGTATTCTAGAACCAATACTTCTAAGTTATGCGAGAATTTTTCATTTTAATAGTTAGATTATTTTTTATATCGATATACTTTTCATTCAGTGGCGTGACGTACACCCCGCAACCCCCGCATTGCTGGAGGTCCAGGGTCTCTAGGGGCCCAAAGCTTGACGTACGTATTTAGGCATGGGGCCCAAAACTTGAGTTTGCAAGGGGACCCTAATGTTCTTCGTTACGCCTCTGTTTTCATTTGTTGATAAATTTATTATTTAATGTTGGATCTTGAAGAATTCCATTTCCATCCACATTCTAAAGATTTACTACAAGCGTCTTTTTGTACTTTCTTAAAGATAATTTTTCAGGTGATTGCAACGGAAGCTATGCTGCTACCAAAACCTAACTGAGAACTATTCAGAACTATTATTGAAGTCTATGACCTATCACTGAAATTGAAATTCATGATAAAGAATTTAATCCAGCGTTTCTCAAACTGTGGGGCGCGCCTCCCTAGGGGGGTGATAATCCTACAAGGGGGGCGCGAGTATATCAAAAAGTTAAAAATAAAGGATTTTAAAAAAATAATAAGTTACTGTGAAAGGAAGCAAATACAGAAAAAACACTGATAGAATATACTTATAAGTGTATCAGTGCTGCACAATGTATTTCACCATTAATTCTTCAATACTACGTTAAGGACAAGTTTTAATACTTGTTAGTGACCCCATGGGCTAGTCAATTTACAAAAATTGTATATACAAAATTTAATACTTATCTGGATAATTTGTACTGTTTATAATTAAAGTCGTATCGCAGCTTTAGCACCAAAGTACATTATTATTGTACTCAGTGCATTGTTATTGTATGGAGGGGGCGCGATGAAAGTTATGATTGAAAATTGGGTTGCAAATATTAAAAGTTTTAGAAGCACTGATTTAATCCATTTATGATAAGATAATTCATTGTAAAATTTAATCAATTGATGCGTAAAATCAACAACAACGTCTTATTTTCTTTCTCTAATAAGAACAATTTACACAGTGGGAAAATTTCATCAATTATCTGTACTCTTTCATTACAGAAAACTTTTCTTCCAAGTTCGAGGAATTCGCTAGTCAGCTCTGGAAAACCTTCGGACGAGATTACACCATTCCGGACAATCTCGCCCAGTTAACAGAAGAGTATTTTCAGGACTATAAGATCAGTCAAGGTCCAGAGATTGCGGGACATGATAAACAACCGGTACAATGTATGCCAGAACCAGGTAAATATATACCCAGGTAGTATTTAAATATTATAATGTCACTACTACGCATAACCACTTGCAAATAGAGACCTATTCTACAGAACATGTCTTGTGAGGTATTCCCCCGTGGGTGATACCTTACTCCTAAATTATTTTCGTGACCTAGAGGTGTGGGAGTGAATGAAGAACTAGACGTTGCCATGATCTTAAAATGTCTTTATTAAAATCTTAGCTTAAACACTAACAATGATAATATATATATATTATAACTTAGCGGATCTGAGGTGAGAAAGCACACAATACGTATTACCAAATAAGTTCGATCTTAACCACTATATTTAACTTTCCCGTCTATTCCTAATCTCCGTTTATATCACAGTTACCAATAGATACTAGAATGATCCTACCTTAATCTCTTGCTTAACAGCAATCCTCTCGGATCCTAAATATCTTTTATCTCGCGTGGAATTGTATCCACCTTGACTTGATCGATCTGTCACGGATAGCTTCACACTCAATCACAGCTTTCTTCTCGTCCTTCAGTTCACGCGCTTAAACCAGACTAGCATAATCACTTCCCCATAGGTCATACGCTTACGTTAAACTTCTGCTATTTAAAAGGTTTCTAATTTGCATGTTCACGTTTCGCTTCTGGATTTGGTTGAAAAGAATTTGCCTTTTTCGGCCCCAAAGAACCCAAGAGGAGTTTTTAGTCGAAAACGCGATGAGCCCGTTACAGTCTGTCCGATAATTTTCAGAATTCCTTCAGTATGATTTTATTTATATTGTTACGAATTTTGTGTAAATAGGGTAACTAATTTGTGTTTGGATGTGTAATGCATTTATATTACTCTATGTTATATTTATTTTATGTCAAAATTGTAATATTCGCAAGCAATGCCTTGCCTTACGTTATAATGGTGATTCAACGGGAACTTGGCGAAATCTTGGTGATATAGCCCAGTTGGCATCATTTTTGGCGAGTTTGGTACCCCCATGGATTCTTCTAGACATTCGTGGAGAAATATACTAATTTCCCGGTCTATGACGCAAGCGGGTCTTTCTCGGATGATCCACGAGACCTATAAATACGGAGACCGTCGCTGGGACTGAATCAGTATGGTTCTGACCAGCGATTAGTCAGTCTTGTTTTGACTAGCTATTAGGTAATATGGTTTTGACAAGCGATTAGTTAGTATTGTTTCGACTAGCGATTAGTGGTCTTGCCTTGACCGTGAAGAGTCGAATAGTGATAGTTCGGCTGTTGAGTAGGACGAGCGGTGCTTGTGAATAATCTAGCTTACTTGTATTTTAGACACTGATATTGTATCTGAGCGCTGTAGAAGGGGCGAAGTCCTTCTGATATTTATTCTGCGAATTTTGCTGCTGAATCCTGTATTTCAAGGATTGATTTTGAACAATAAATTCTCATCTCTCTTAAGTAACTGCCTTGTTCTTTGCGACTGATTTGTATAAAATCCTCGAACCCTGATCAAAGTAACAATATCAGCATGCAGATTAACATATTCCCAGGGCAAGAATTTTTTTTATTATTTTTTGGCTTTACTGCTTTTATTAGCTTACCTAAAAATTGATTATTTTCTTCCAGTTTATGTTTACAGAAACGTTTTTTTGGATTAACATGCATTTTTTTCATACATACCATTAAAGGATTCATTAAATCGCTTTAACTTACGAAAAACCAAATTTTTATACTAGAACACATCTTTGGTCTATTACTTCACATTTTGCTGTAATCGGCTAGTCCAGATATGAAATAAGAGTAGGATGAAAACAATAATGAAAGACTGAAACTGAGTTTGAGAAGAAATTTTTTTTCTTTATAAAATTATTTCATACGTGTAAAATAGAACGAATTTGTTTTGCCTAATTCAAAAGTGTATCTATGATAATATAATTGTCTCCATTCCTATTTTGTCACTTCCAAAATCCATATGTGTTTATGAGAATATAATTTCTGCTTCTAATGTCATACTATATATATAGTATGACAGTATATATAGATCAATTTCCTTCAAAACTAACTGCATATCATAATGGTACATACGATAAAGGATTACAGAAATATGTTTATCATATCATAATGAGGTCCTCGTATGTGTACTATATTCCTGATATAAAACTAGGGCATAAGTATTAGCTATCAGATGCAAATTATAACTGTCAAATATATTTGTTAAGTAAACAGATATTAAATTCAAATTTTCATACTATATTCTTGTGAATTTTTACAAATTCAAATTGCATTTCGACTCAGTTAACTTTATGACTTAATTTTTATGTTCGTTTAAAATATCTTCCAGAGACAGCGATATTTGCTACACTTATGAAGCTGTAACATGATTCTAGTCTTAAATATTGAGAACATTCATTACCATATTCTCACTCAATTTTTATTTAGGCTGTGGTCCTGTAAATTATTCCTCATAAAATCTAGAGCCAGTCCTGTGATATATTTCTTCTTAGGGAACTTTCCTCCACTTAAATTCTAGAATTCTTTATCCAGACAATGCTAGGAACAATCGATCTAGAAATTGCAGTCTAGATCGATAGTTGAAAAATGCTATTTTTGTATTGATTGTGCAAAAACAGAAGAAAAGCTTACCGTAAAAGAGGCTTTGATTATGAAATTAATTAGTAAGCTTTCATCAACTAAATTGCAATTGTTAAATGATTGTGTATATTTCTGAGATTGTGTTTTGGGTCTTGAACTCCAAATGTTCTGCTACCATTAGATATTACGTTGTTTTTTTAGGTCCCTTCATGCCATGTGAAGATTTGTTCGGCTGGTGGAGTCTTCGGTGTGGAGTGTGGGTGGTGTTTCTACTGGCCATGTTGGGCAACGGGGTGGTGGTCATCGTACTCATTTTCGGCCGAAGCAAGATCGACGTCCCTCGTTTCCTGGTCTGCAACTTAGCCATGGCCGACTTCTTCATGGGGATCTATCTTGGTATTCTCGCCGTGGTGGATGCTTCCACTCTTGGAGAATTCAGAGTAAGGGAGTTTCACACATTCTCTCATTGCTGTATATTGACAATAAGTTACATTCTCATCTCGTTCTTATGATTAGAAATATAAAATTAAATGCATTTTTGCTAAAAGTATACATCGATATGGAATAGTGTTAGTTTAATACTGGAAATACTTGTAACAAGTAGCGATGAGAGGAAAGTAGCATTACATTATTTGTAGAGATCAGTGAACTGATTGTTAAAATGATGCTAGTAAGTAAGATTTCCAGGAGATTAGGAGAAGTAGTTTATAGTGAAAATCATAAATTTTGAGTGACCCTAATATTAAGTTATTTCGATCTTCAGTGGCGTAACGGAGAATATTAGGGTCCCCTGCAAACTCAGGTTTAGGGCCCCAAACACAAATACATACTTAGTATCAATCAAGCTTTTGGACCCTGGGTTCCCGCGCAATTCGGAGGTGTACGTTGAGCCACTGTCAATCTTATTCTCGGCGATAAACTTATGTGTTAACCAAAACTATCTCGATAACAAACAAGGACGTTTTAAGACATGGGCCAGGTGGGAAAAGTGTCTCGGCATCGACAGGGAGCCTCATTTTGTCCTCAAATCGGAATCAGTGAGACCCTAATCCGAATAATTTTAATCGTCAAATGTTATTCCCGGATATATTTTCCGAAAAACTGGGAATTTTGAACTATATGCCAAATGGCAACAGTGGCAAGACTGCGTTATTTTTATCTCATGTCCGTTCATCCTCGTTTAGGTCCAGGCCTACCACCATACATCATCCTCGGTTCATATGCTGTCGGGTCGGTTTGTTATACCGGTGAGGTATCCGGTTCAAGGTTTCTGAGATTATGAGTCGCACACTTTGATTAGTTACGAATTACCAAATATACAAGTATTTGACTACTTATATGTTTTTTCTGTCTACTTAAAAGGGTTGTGGGAGAGCTCTGCTTTTGCATATAAGCCCAGAGCAGTGCCGGTTTATCCATTGGGCGCTTGGAGCGGGTGCCCAGGGGTCGGAAAGGGTCCAGGTAAACTGAACTTCACCAGATTTTCTGGTTATAAATTTCGATCCGCCTGTGCCAAGGGGGCCTGTAGATCTTCAGCACCCAGGGCTCGAAATGAGCTTAAATTGGCACTTACCCACAGCCTCGAGAAACCTTAAAACGTCACTGATTACAAATGTCTTGCTTTATATCCGTAAATTAGATGATTTTTAATTGATACTGAAAATGTCATCAGTTGCAAGGTATACTTTTCTAATTTGGGAACATCTGCCTTTTATTATAGGAACCTGATATTAAAAGAAAATATGCACTCTTTGTCATCTTACAGAACAAATTTATAACTAATACAAATTTTACCATATATTTTGATTGTCTTTGAAAGCACAAAGGACAATTATTGAATAAAGGTTTGAATAATATATTTTTTTAATTTTCATATCTGTGAATGAGGACTAAGAAATGTTACTTCGAAGTATATTTTATACACAAATATTTGAAGTTCTATTTTTATCTAATTATATATTTCTACAGATTATTCATCATTTTTTTAATTCTTATCAAGTGGTTACCTATTTAAGTTTCCACGTGATAAAGTGCATCATACAAATAACTGGCAGAACACCTTTCCCGAGTTGAGGAGCTGTTATACCTGTCGAGGCCCGAAGTCCTCTCGTTAACAAGATGTGAAAGTTTGAAAAGCGGAGTACCAGCTCAGGTTTTGTTCTCATCACCTGACATAGGTTCAGAGTTGCGAGATCCTTCTCCGATAGTCCTAGTGGGGCTTAAAAGAGTGACGTTAATAAGAAAATCAGATTAAATCAAATCGGGAGACCAGATCTAACATAAACATGTATCACTTTTGATGCTTTTGATTTAGTAAAATGCCATTGTTTGTGAAAAACACTTGAAAATCATGATATGATAAAAAAATATCTCTCAATTTGCCAATGTTTTGTCTCACTTTTATGCTATTTTCCTAGGTGTATGCCATACAGTGGCAGATGTCTGCCGGTTGCCAGATTGCAGGATTCTTAGGAGTTCTGAGCAGTGAATTATCTGTGTACACATTAGCTGTCATAACGCTTGAACGAAACTACGCTATCACTCATGCCATGCATCTGAACAAACGTTTATCCTTAAAACATGCCGGTTACATTATGGGAGCAGGCTGGACCTTCGCTCTACTCATGGCTATATTGCCCCTATTCGGAATCAGTGACTATCGCAAGTTTGCTGTATGTTTACCTTTTGAAACCGAAGACCCCTGGTCACTTGCCTACGTTGTGTTCCTCATTCTAATCAACGGAGTGGCTTTCTTGACTCTCATGGGCTGTTACCTTAAAATGTACTGGGTCATCCGTGGCTCTCAGGCTTGGAATTCGAACGATTCCAGGATAGCCAAGCGAATGGCCTTACTGGTAATAACTGATTTTATCTGCTGGGCACCAATTGCCTTCTTTTCACTGACGGCAGTGTCTGGAGCCAATCTGATCTCTCTCGAAGAAGCCAAAGTGTTCACCATTTTCGTTTTGCCCTTGAACAGTTGCGCTAACCCATTCCTTTACGCCATTTTCACTAAGCAATTTAAGAAAGACTGTGTCTTGATATGCAAGAGGATAGAAGAATCGAGGGTAACCAGAGGTATTGGTCGTTGCCGCCACAGTTCGAATTTTTCAAACAGGCACACACCAGCGAATACCAATTCGGCAGGAGAAAGAAAAAGTGGAGGTACACATGCAGCGTACGACAAACAACCTGTGTGTCAATGTGGAGCACATCTTAAAGTACCCATGGGGGCAAAGTATGTAGAGCCACCTCAAACAGAAGCTCGCTGGAAGAGCTTAGCCAGGAGATACTTAATGCTTCAGTTTAACAGAAGAGAGGCTAATGAACTTCCCAATAGCAGATCAGGTGCATATGCACAGCGTCATGGAAGGCAGGAACCTATGCAGAAAAGGGGATCCAGCATCTCAAGCGACAATTTCTCATCACGCTCAGACAGCTGGAGACAAGGTAATTTTCCACTCAGGTTACTGGAAAGAGGTGCTAGAAGAAATTCTTGGACAGGAAGTACCCAAAAGTCATCCCAGGATTCCAATAATTCATGCAGTCGGCAGGATTCCTCCTCTACTTCAACCTTCAGGTAAAATAAATTTATGTGCCATTTTGCTTCTTAAATTGTTGCATATTAATTTTTAAGTGATCTTTAGAAAATTCTTTCTTTATATTTTTGTTCGATTATTCTTAAGTTGGGAGGTTTTCTTGGGTAATTTTTCTTAAGTCACTATTTCCAAGAAGTATTTATATTCTTTAAAAAATAATTCAGTCACATAGAATGGGCTTATTATTTGCACTATTAATAGCATTCAGGATATTTAAGTTATATTAAGCGTTGATTTTCCTTGTGTAATAGTAAAAAATGGCTTTCCCCGCATTGTAACATAATTAATTGAAGTTTAGCCCGAGACATAATGAAATAAATTATTCCCAAAAGTTCTGATGTCTCAAAAAAAACTTTTCTTATGAAACTGGCGTTTTTTAACTTGATATTTCTTTATTTAAATATTTAATAAGATCAGATTGGTGAGATATATCATATTGGAAAAGTTTTCTTGAAATATGGTTCCATACTTAGGATAAGCTAAAAATCCCTTTTTGTTAAAAAATTCAATAAAAAATTTTAAAAATATCATGCAAATTATTTATAAGTTGTTACTTAGTTATGGCAAATGTAACTATTGCCTATTTTTATACAATCATATTTTAATAAGTTTTATGCATCATAATGTTAAAGTAGTTTAGTGAAGTAATATTAAGATTAAAATAATAAAGATACATAATCACCTCTATAAGTTGACCACTCACAAGAAACTTGAACAGAAACACATAAGCAAATATTATTTAAAATTAACACGTATAGTTTAAAAACACATTAATAGTTTGATAAGTCTTGGGGAAAAAAGGCAAATTTTTTATTTCTGATCTGTTGCTGTTGTTTCTTATCCTTGCGTGATCTGACATATGTCAGATCAGCTCCAGAAGGTTGTTGACCACCAAAAAATCTATAATAATAAGGGGATCGGATGTAAAGTCCCCCTTAGAAAGCCGGATGCATCTCAGAATGTGATCCGGTGAAGCTGGATGGTCACATCATTTCTTACAAGTAGGGTGGATTTTTCTGCCACTTTCAAAGGAAAGACATTTCAAGTGGCCACTTGTTAGTCTAGCCAGAACAGTCTGGGGGCCACAGTCACATTTGATCTCCATCAGAGACCCTGGAGATCTTCCTGTGTACCTTTGATGCGTAGGTGGATTACGCCATATTAAATTTAGTTTAAATCTTGCATTAGAGTACAGTTCTTGATAAGTGAGCGAAGTGTCACACAGTAACCGTTTCATTCTCATTACCCTCTTTGGCCAGTCTATCTCAGCGATCTCATTACTTCTGTTGTTAATATGTGATGGTAGGGTGAGAGATCTTCCTCAGTTTGACCAGAATAGTTTGATCTGTTTTTAATTATTACCACAAATTTAAACAGAAGCTCTAACAGTATCAGGTGTTTCTTAACGAAACCAATCCAAACATAAATCTACCAAACACAATTTTATTTCCTTTGCAGGTTATCCAGGTCTAGTGTGAGCAGTGATGCATCCAGTTCTCGACCTGGATCGAGTATAAAAGAAAGAGGCGCCAGTTACCGTAAGGGAGCCGGTGGTCCCAACGTGGAGATTCAACCAAGATTCACTAGGGGTGTCACTATAGCCAACCTACGTGAGAAACCCAGGCTATGCCGTCAGGGAGCTGTGATGGAAGAAGTGAGCTTACCTACTAGATCCTCAGTCTATAGGGGTGGTCCCACAGAAACAGCCATTATGAGGAAAGCCCAGCCCATTGCTCCTGTACCGAAAAAGGGTGTATGTTCTACATGTGGCAGAAGGGAGACGTTACCCTCTTTGAGGTTCGTGTTTCTTCACAATCAGTTAATCATATATACAGTAGACGCAGTGGCGCACATAGGAATTTTTCAAGGGGGGCGGGCGTCGAAAGTTCACCATTCTTGTATCATGCTCCTTTTTATTTTGTAGGTTTTTGGGGACAAAACACAGTAAAAAACTAATTATTGAATAAATAATTAGCATTAATTAATAAAAATAATCATTAATAACAATTATTTAATTAAATTTTACGTACTATGTACTTAGAATTATAATCAATCGGAAAAAAATCAAGAGCTTTGGGTGGGGCGGGGGTCCGGACCCCAGGACCCCCCCCCTTGTGTGCGCCACTGAGTAGACGTTTACGACCTTTTTTTTCCTTTATAGATTTATTCAAATTATTATAGTGGGTAATTAGAGCCGTTTTCTTTGAAAGTGGTTAAGTCCATTGTCCATTTTATATTATATGGAGATATTTACCACTTTTTCAAAGCAATGATATTTGTAATTTCATTAACTACATAAATTTATATTGACAAAAAGATTACAATTTTGGAAAATTTTATGGGGAACTGTTCATATACAGATAAAAAGATCATAGCAGATTGCATTCAATGTTATTGTTTGCGCAAGCGCAACAGCGCTGCCTGAACTGCGCATGCCCAGCAATTCCGATATGAATGTAAGAAGTTGCGAGAAATAAATATACACCAGTCCACTAAAAACTGTGTTGTGATTGAGTCCTGAGTATTCGACGGAGTGAGCCATAACAGTTATAATAACTAATTTTTTTGTCAAAACTGGACTTACACGACTTTCAAAGAACAACAGCCCGTATAATGCCGGTATGATTAATAATATCCGCATTTTTTCAGCACTTACGAACTATATACCATTGAGAAATTTCACCAATTAAAAAATTATCGCCAATGCCAAGACATCGCCAATTGAAAATATATCGCCAAATGTTTTCGATCGTTATATTATTATGTTCGAACATGAGCAAGAACGATTTTTCTACTATTACCTGCATATTATGGTGTTTGGCTACGTGTTTTGATTTGACGAAATTGGTTGACGGTATAATACGTAAGTACAAATTTTTCATTTGATGAATACCTTAAAAATAAAAGGTTTATTTAACATTTCCGTCCGTTTGATGACCTACTTTGTCAAGATTTCTCAAAAATAACTAATGATCCCCTTCCTAATTGTGACAAATCTATACGGAACTTTATCACTAACCTTCTGAGACGTCTTTGTTTAGGGAAATTTAATTCCCTACCTATTTCCAATCGACTCCAAAAAGAGGACAGGGATTCCTTATTATGCAGATTAGATAAAGTATTTAAGTCAAACGGAATAGCAAAGTGAGAGGCAGTAGGAGAGAGATTGAAGCAGGAAGTTATAATAGTGAAGTTAGAGATTTATTATTGAAGATTTCTAGGTGGATAAATTAGGCTCAGGAAGAGCTGAGATTCAGTGTGGTAAATATTGATTTATAACTAAAGTCTCATTAAAGTTTTATATTAGGAGTGAGATTAAAGTTAAATGTTCAATAGGAACATTATTGAATATAATTCTGGGATCTCTTATTGCGGTAATCTCTGCGTGATCGATATTCTAATTGTAAATTAATTGGATCATTAAATATTTAAGTTAATAAAGGAAAGTCCCTTTTAAACCTCATAAAGCTATTTTGATTTATTTGTTATTAAAAGTCTTTGATTCTCTTTGGGAAAGATAACCAAATAAAGAAAGTTATTTATAAAAATGGCTACTGGTTCTTTATTGACTCAAAATCCTTCTCGTTCTCAAAGTGAGATCCAAGGGGATCTTCACATAATCTCCTGATAATGGTTTTAATGCATCCACACTCACCGAAGGCTGCCAGATATGGATACGCATTATTTTGAAATAGCCAAATTAGAGGGGAAAAATCACCAATATACATCTAAGCTCCTTTTATTTGATGTTGGGCGTCATTACCAGTATTAATTTCACATATTTCCTAGAGTACACATTTTTCAGATTGAGCACCGATGATATAGGACAGAGGGGTGGTCAACATGTCGATCAGGAAGATAATTTTTTGATCAAATACTGAATAAATTGCATTATTTTAAAAAAAGCCCTTTTTCGCAACGAATATGACAGCAAGTCTCTCAATCACGACACATTTAAATAGTCAAAACCTGATCTACTCTACAAAAAAGTTAAACACGTCGGAGTTCGGAGAAGTTATATTCTCTTCGAACCAGAACATCTCTAGTTGCTGTTGTAAAAAAACGGTAATAACTCAAAAAAATGGTAAAAACTTTCTATTTCCAGGTATTAATTCAGATTACACATTTTATTGGAAACACTGGATATTATTCAACCATGCAATTTCAAATTATTTCGACTTATAAATACCACACTGTTTCACATAGCAAATTCACTAGTTCAACTAAGCTCGCATTTGGCCGATGGAGCACTTGTTATATTTTACTTGTTATGTAATATCGGTACATACTTTGTCATATTGTCGACTAATTTCGTCAAATCAAAAGACGCCACCTAATGCCGCGGTATACATCCGATAATGGAAGCCGTTCCCGCGTATGTTTGATCATAAAATAATGATAATGACAGAATTTGGTGACATTCTTTGATTTGGCGACGTCTTTTTATTTGGTGAAATTGGTCAACAGTATAATATGCAAGTACTTATTATATTGCTTCTTATTTTAATCAGGTGGCATTAGCAATAACAACTTCTGAATATAAAAGTAACTTTTAGATACCGATTGGTTATAATTAAAGTTACACTATTCAGAGACCTGTAGAACCTGTTCTGCTTATCGGATTTTGATGAAACTTGGAATATATGCTGTATAAATCACGAGGAAAAGATTTCTGAAATAAAAAAATCAGTATAGATTTTGACCACCAGGTCGCTTTTATCGAATATTGCTTATGCAAATCCATAAAACCTCTATATAAACTTGCAGTCATTGCCAGCGAATCATTCAGCACGTGTTTGTCATCGTTAATCATTCCTGCTTTACAGTAATGACAATGTTAGCAAACCACAATCTTTATGCAAGATGGAGCAACTCCTCACATTGGGCCCCAAAATCAAAGCACTGCTTAGAGCTAACTTTGGCGATAATCGTGATTATCCAGATATTTCCGGATGCATGGCCTTCTCGCTCACTCGTCTTAAATCCCTGTGATCTTTGATTGTTGGAATTTCTAAAATACAGCGTTTGTAGAGGATGAATTAGGACTTTACCTGATTTGAAAGCTCGCATTGTACGACATGTGCCTAAAATCCATCGTGAATTGCTACGCACTACCCTTGGAAGCGCTGTAATGTGCTTTCAACACGTTATTGATATCAATGGAGCACATATTGTAAATGAATAAATTTACTACACTATTCTGTAAATGAATAAATTTTAACGATTCTAACATTTTTTGTCCTTCTTTGGGCATCACATTTCCTCCTAGTGGTCAAAATTTGTACTACCTTTTTTTTATTGCAGAAACCTTTCCCCATGGTTCATATAGTATATATTCCAACAAAAGTTTCAACAAAATCCGATAAGCAGAACGGGTTCTACAGGCTTCTGAATAGTGTATTTTAATTATAACCACCCGGTACTTTAATAGAGGACATTAACTTTTCAACTTATAAATTCCAAAAGAAAAAATTCTCCTTTTGCATCTATTATTTATTCATGGTAACTTAGTAAACACTTATGCTTACAAATTATCAGCTGATCTTACTAAATTACAGATCAAGCATATTTTCAAGTTTATTTGTGAACGAATCAAATAGCATTCAGAACAGTATTGCATGCAACCGAGTTATATTTGCATAAATGCAAGCTGCTATAAAATCAAGTTAACACAGCAGCTAAGCTTTAATGAACGTCTGTATTTATACTATCTCACTAATTCTGCTTTCCACGATCGGTAATTTATATGTTTAACAGTTAATTGAAGAGCGTTTCCACTGATATCTATAATCAATACTCATGAATTCGTCTCTTAAGAGGAATTCATTGAATTGACATCAAATGGAGAGGTTCCATCTCCTTGTTGATTCTACCCTAAACGTATCATTATTTTAGAGCTACTGGAACGCGACTGTGCAAATAAGTGTCAAGATATTTCCGCTTTAAATCCACAGCATTCTGGGTTGGAACATGAATCTAGTATAAGCTTCGATTCCATATGTATCTTGACACATTTATTGTTTCATTGTAACATTCTAAAATAAATATTTCATTAGACGCAATTTAATTTAGCTCTTTAATTTAAGTTTGTGTAATTAAATTCTTTTTTATCAAAGATTTAACTTAACCACTCTCAACAAACCACTCTTAACAAACCACTCTCAATTGAGGATGAATCTTCAATTATTTATATAATAGTATGCCGTTTAATACTAATATTGCAACCATTTTGGAAGAGCTATATAAAGTTGGGCCTGATAAAACCTTGAGTGTTGTAGAGATTCCCTTGAGAGCATTTTAATCTATAATGGTCCTGAGTCCTCCAGGATTTCGCATAATAATTAAATTAGGAGTTATATACTTCCGCGGTTGGCATCATTTTTTTAAAAGACTAGAACGTTCTGGAATATTTAAGCTGCTTGCAAAAACGTTATGGAAACATATAGTAGTTTTGTGTGAGTGTACATGGCCTGTGTTTGTTAATATGTTCTACATAAAATAATAAAGGAAGATGCATCAACCATTAAGCTTTCTCGTCCATTTTGACGTGACTACAACATAAACATCTAAATTAACAAAATGTAAAACATCTTCGGCGATAGTATTTCATATATATATATATATATATAGCAACGAATAAAAATATTTATAATGCATTCAAATAAATAAATAAAATAAAAGTGAGAACACATAATTGTTTCGTATTGTAATATATATATATATATATATATTAGTTCTATTTAAATTTCTTTTCTTTTTTAAATTTTGAACTCATTTTTAATTCACTATTTAAAATATACAGTATTTATAGATAGTGTTTAGGTTGAAAATTCTCTTCTATATTATTATTGGTTATTTATCTTCTATTTAATTCAATATATAATTCATGTAAATCTAATTTATCTGATTACTTAATTTGTTTGCCGATATATAACCGTTTGTTGATATATTTACGTTACATTGGAATCATTTGCAATTATCCTAAATATGTGTTCTCAGTTGAAGAAAAGAATTGTAATGCGTAAATCGACGCTGGTGTTGAACTTGATATGTATTTAATTTTTGTGTTATTTTCGAGATATTATCATTTATCTGGAGATCTTTTGGATCATTGGAGTAATTATAATAAGAAAAGGCGTCCGTAAAATAAATTTTGGCTATTATTAATCATACAATAATTGTTCGTAGGATTTCATGTACTGAGAAACGTCAATACATGAAATGATGTAAAAAAAATAGAAACCTTAAGTTTATTTTTTGAAAAGAGATTAATAAGAGTTATTTGTAAGGCACAGTGAAAGAATTCAAAATAATTTTGTGGAAAAGTGCTGAAATTTTGCAGTGAAATCATCCGATAAATGTACTTAAATTGCTTCAAATAAAATTACTAACTATTTAATTTATATCACAAAATTCTTGGATAAAGGAGATTTCCAATCTTAAAGCCTTATCATACGTATATGTATTTGGAGTAATTGTTCTTTCAAGCAACCCTTTTGAACAATTTCCATCCAGCTGCCATAGCAACGACTTAATGCAACTTTTCCCTAGTGAACTAAAAGAAATGCTTGAAAATAAGATTGCTCGAGATTCTAACCAATGGGGTTCTTCGTCTCCCTACGTCATAAACAAGATGGAAGCTTCAGCTTCGTTAAACGCCTCAGAAATGGTGCACAATATTTTAAACAGAATGGCGCTCCATTTCTGTTTACGACCATCAACAAAAGTGCAAACGGAATAAAAGAAATAATATTGGATGCTCGTTTTCCGAAGCAGAAAAATCGGCGAGTAATTTTTCAATGTGAAGATAGGGTGAGACTGAAATCAGAGCGTGTCGCCTTGCTTACGGCAACCCTTCATCCTTACAGTGACTCGAAAAATTTCCTGAAACGGTTGTTCGAGACATGCGTGTGTAATAAGGCTTTAGGCAAACGTTTTCTCTAAACCAGCGGTTCTTAAACTGTACTCCGACGGTTTGGGGCTCCACAAAGGTTTCTTATTTAATGTTAAAATTTCTTTCTTTTACAGACTTAGAAAAGTCTTGTGGAAAAATTGGATTCATTTCTGAGTTGTCCATAAAAGTTCTGATGCTTGTTCAAACTACTAATTTATGTGAAAGATCATTTTCAAACCTTCATTATCTTAAAAATAAGTATAGAAGCCATCCAGAAAGCGTAGAACCAGAATTGAGTCCGCAGATTTCAAATATGATATAACAGTACTTGTAAAAGGAACGCAGCACCATCTTCCTCATTAAAAATCTTAAGTAATGTAGTTTAAGTACATTATTAATTTATTAGAAATTTGTATTATGTAATATTTTTAATAAGGTGTTTACTGTTCACTTAAATCTAAAAAGTGAAGTTTTTAAAATAGTCTGTATAAAAAAAGTAAAAGAGCAGTCTTAGGAATACTAAGAAACCTTTAAATCACTCAGCCATGTGTTGAGAGTCGGAGAGGGGTGTTCAAAATCGTTGGGGCTCATGATGTCAGGCTGATACATAAAGGAGGGCCGAGTCGATAGAAAATTTAAGAACCGCTACTCTAATTCATTTCGTAAATATTTTTATTTTTAAAAAATAATCACACTGAAATGGTATCTATCATTCTATTCCCAGATTCAGAAAAAAGTTATTTGAAATCGATATCTAAAGGAGGATATTTGTCTGTTGAAAAAAAAAATCTATAATTGAGAAAGGAATGTTTTTTTCTTGTATGTATCAAGCCTATTTTTTTAAAAATCATTGAGCCCTTTAAAAAAGAAAAAACATTTGGAATTTTAAACACAAGTAATATAAAAAAAAGATAAGTCAATTCCTTCTTAGATCAACAAAGAAAAATTTAATTTTAGCTACTTTTTATTAAATAGTTACAATTAATATAAATATGTATATACATATGACAGAATCACAACATTAAGTGGTAATTAATTTTTATGCATTGTCATTAAAGTATCGTATTGCCATCCAAAACAACCGTGTATATAAAATTTCAGTTCAACTGAATGCTTTAAAACGTGAGAAAAAAACATTTTTAAGTTTTGACACAAGTCGCCAACGTGGCTGTATTTTTAATTCTTTAAATAATTAGTTTTAATCAATTTTTATTAATTATAATTAAATTATTGTATTACCATCCAAAATAATCTTGTATATAAAATTTCAGCTCAATTGAGCATTTTAAAATGCATTTTATTAGCGATTGAAAATTCCACCAAGATAAATAAATAAATAAATAGAGCGTGTGAGCTAATAGTAAGAATTGAAAAAAATTATGCGCTGTTGGATTGATTTATTTTGAATTTTCTGTAACATTAGCAAGGTAGATTCCATGTATTTTTTAAAATATATGTTGTGTTTAAAATTATTCCAAAAGAAATTATTTCTAGCGAAAAAATTTTTATTTCCAGATTTAAGAGTAAAGAACTAGAAGATAAGTTCAACTGCTTTTACAACCGACTGGTTGAAACTAGTAACGAAGAAAGCAGCGAAGTAAACACATCCAAGGACGATCATGCCCTGTCAACTGACCGATCCACAGATGACAGAAAAACGGATTCTGGTAAAGAGACTGCGGACACGTCCTTGTCCGAGCAGCCAAGTGAGGATTTTGATGCAAGGGCCTCCCCAGTGGAAAATCAGTATGTTACCACCACAATACGAGTCAATAATGCGAGGTAAGATCCACGTCATAATATTTCACATTTAGAACGAAATTTTAAGTTCAACAATTGGATTTCGAACAAAATCCAGTCCAATTTAATAGTTAAATTGAGAGAATGAAGTTGTGTAGTTTTGTTTTGAAGCAAAAGATGTCATCTAAGAAATTTCGGGTACTTGTGTATTGCGTCAAATGAAAAGGCGTCGCCAAATGCAACCAATAGTAGAAAACTGTTCCCACTTATAAGCAAACATATCTTGTCCTCTCATGTGATGACATTTGGTATTTATTGACTTTTGATTTAGTAAAATTGGTTGATTGTGTGTATTGTACGATGCGTAAGTACCCAATTTTGATTGGTTGGTAGGTTTTATCAATGCAAGGACCACTGTGCCAAATCCTAGCGGAATTTTTACTAATAATGTACGACTACGTCATGAAATTTGGTATAGATTTTTGTATATCTGGGATCTAAACGTAAGAAGAGATGAATTAGTACTGGGTTGAGTAGGAGTACTTGGTTTTGTAGAACTTTTCACTCCGATCTTTAGAGTTTGGGTGACTTTAAAATGCTTTTAAATTTCCCCTTTTAAAAATTAAATATTAAGTTAACAAAATACATTACTGTAGATTAATAATAACAAGAAATTACATTTATGTGATAAAAACTATACGAGATGCGATGGATTAAATTTGGATGAATAAATCATCTTAGAAGAAATGCATTGCACCGAAATAACCCACACTCTATTATTAATTTTATCATTTTTTTTCTCTATTTATATGCATGAATTAAAAATCTCACTTAATATTAATTTAAATTCTAATTTTATATGCTTCACTTTAAATATTAATTACGAATACCATTTTTCTAAACACCAGTTTCATTTCACTTCCTGCTTTAAAAGTATTAAATCCTGTCTTTTAACAGATTTATTTTCCTTTCCTAAGAAAATAATATCTTTGTTAGTGGCTGTCTGTGGTACGAAACTTTTTATCCAAAACCACTAACGCAATTTCTAAAAACAACTATTATCTCCCTTCATTTATATCATGCCATTATTAAATCCATAATATTCCTCCTATTGTAATTCCCTACCTGGGAGAATGTGGGGATTTTCCTGTCTCTTTTTAGATTATACTTAATAGAGGATGGTCACAGATCTCCTCTTTCTTCATATAATTGTAATACTAAAAACTTTCTTTATCAATTTAGGCCCGGCCCAAGTCACTATGGAGGGTTCTCCGCCTCCGCACCGCGCAAAGAAAGCCACGATCGCAGACCCTCACCCTCGGTACACATCAGTTCGGACAACATCTCCAAGAGCAAATCTCGCAGCATGTCCAATCTGGGTCTCGACTTCAAGCTGTTTTCGAAGCAGCGGAAGGCAGTTTCGGATAATTCACTGAAGAAAATCTCTCTGAAAAACCTACCACACTTTTTAAGATCCCTGTCTAGTCAAAGCACACAGAATTCCAGTCAAAAGGCGAATTTGTGCCACAAAAGTCAGAGTGGACAATTAACTCCATACTCAATGACCCCACGACCCATTCCTTATTGCCGAAGCGAGGCCACCATTGTGAACAAGTCACCAGACTCTGGCCATACACCTACGTGGTCACCTCACGGGTCGTTGAACAAGTTTAGCGATGATGAAGTATCATCAGCTGATGATGCGGACATTGATGAGGAAGAGGATGCTGGGAATGAAAGAGTAAAAGTTCTAGTTAAACGTAAACTTAATCACGCAGAAAGAACAAAAATGGACGAGGGAATTGCCGCAGATGTTGTGGTGTCCCAACAGACGCCGTTATGTGGTACAATTAGCTCTACCAGTGATGATACGCCATTGATTGATCGGGAAGTTAAGCCAGCTTCGTGTTCATAAAAATTGAAGCAATTAGAACTGGTTAGATGTTTAATTCAGTACAAAAGAATCTAAATGTTAATCTTGTATTTCATAAAATCATTCAAATCTTCATAGTTCTGGAGAATCCAGTGCGTATAAAATAATGACACTTAAGTGCTGGGACAGCTTTTTGAAAAAAGAATTTTCTTTTGTAAGAGCTTTAAAGTGACTTAAGTAATAAATTCAAAGGACTCTAATACCGAAGTCGCACACAAACTAGTCACTATTGAGCAAGCATAAAAAAATGGAATATACAACATAAGGTTATAACGCGATTGTTACACGTGTTTCCAAGCTATTTATTGTTCCGTTATATAAAAATGGAAATGTATAAATTAGTTTAAAATGTTAATCCTAGAAGGATCTAATTTGATATCGGTACTCTACTCGTTTTTGGCATGATTTTGCAATCGAGCCAAATTGATCTTTGGCGGCCAGTCTAAAGTTATCCTATTGTAATGTTATTGCCCCAACTTGGTAAAAGCTCGAAACTATTTAACGGAAAATTCTGTCGCTTACCAATACCAAATTATTTCGCTCCTAGAAAGGCAATGACATTTTTATACGAAAATAGGAACTAATTTGATATCGGTACACTATACGATTTGGACGTGATTTTGAAGTCGTGCCAAATAGATTCTTCGGTAGAAAGTCTGAAGTTACCTTATTGTAATATTATCGCCCCAACTTGGCGAAACTTTACTACTATTTGGCAGAAAAATCTGTAGCGTGCTGATATCAAATTAGCTATCAAGAAAAATATTATCTGTACTTGAATATCCATAAAGAATCTATCGATGTCTGATGAACTTTAAAAAAAAAACCACACTTTTTTTTATAAAATTGTTACGTAAGAAAAGTACAATTGCCTCTTAACACAGAAAATAAAGGAGTCCAATTGACAAAAGCAAAATGCGATGTAAAATGACATGTGAATACATGGAACATTGCATTGAAGAAACTTGCGCTGATTCCACTTAAACTGTATGTCTCATTATCATCAGTATTTATAATATTTCGATCACAAATTTTGCTTTTCGAATTTACATCCATCCATCCACTCATGAACTCGTTGGTGAAGTCCTATTTGCCTACATCGCTTTGCAGAGGACAGTGATAAAAATTTTTTGACAGTGGACATATATAGTCAGCTATAAAGCAACCTGATACTTAACTGTACAAGATATTTAAATAAAAGAGAAAAACAGTTGTCTGTGTTCATTTATTTCATTAGAACAGTTAAAATGAATATATACTGTAAATAAATTCATTTCCCTTTTCGGTATTTACGCATTATCCAATTTCGCATGTGTCGTATACGCTGAATTGGCAATCATGTGCTTCGTTTCATATAATGTCGCCAATAGGTTGAGATAATACGTAAGTACCTCCTTTGCGGTACTTCTCCGTTTCGCCGGCAATAATGTCGCCAAAAATGATGACCATCACCAAACTGAATATTTCCCCTGATAATTTTTTACCAACCATTTGTAAACCAAATAGCGGTCTTATCAGTAACGTCTTTCTATCAATACTGAATCAGAAATGACACAAGTACGAACATTTAACATTTTTTTATGTATATATATATATATATTGCACTTTATCGCCAATAAAGCGTGCTTGGCGAGATTTGTGCCGGTTAAACGGAAAAGTATACCCCCTTTTCTTTATTTAAATACAGTAATGTTGTGGTTCCTCTCTCTCTCTTTTTTTAAACTTATGTTTGCGTGTGTTCATATCAATAAAATCCTTTTCACTATTGGAAACAAATGTTGTAAATAGTGGAGATATGTTTAATTTTACTGATTATTGATTTGTTAAAAATTTAGCCTTATTATAGAATAATCAAAGCCATCAAAATAATTCTGTAATCATTTGTTATTTAATATTTATCAACTATATTATATTTGCAACAAGTATCAGTATCAGTCAAATTCAATATATTTATGTTTTAAATTATCTATATTCATTGAAATATAGTCGTTTGTTTTATTTGGTTCCACACATAGAACCCAAAATACATAAATGGAATATTAACCTTTTAAAAATACAATCATAAATGATCAGACTTGTATATATTATATTTTTAACTTTATATTTGTAAGTAGTTTATTAATTTTTCTGGTTATATTTTATTAAATTTACACATTAGAGTATTTTATTTTGTAATTAACATATTTATAATATTTTCTCCTTTCCCCATAGCTCAATAGTATAGGCAAATTATAGGTGAAGGTTGGCTACCCAAAAAACATTGTTTAAACCTGTATTTTTGGTTCATAAGGCCAAGAGTTTGCAATTGTATTACTGTGGCTAGTATTTCTTGCTGTTCTGTCTAGTTATACTTAAGTTTATAACTATTTGTATACATTATTATGAATTATATACATACTTTGCATTTTTTTAATTATCTTCAAACAATGGAAAACATTAAGAGAACCATACTTTTTAAAATATATTACTTTGTATTTTAACTATAATAATCAAGATTTATTTAAGACCACTAATAAATAGAATTAAATGAATTTTAGAACCCAAAAATACAAATACATGTTAAAAATTTGCTACATAAGTTTTTGATGTTACAGTTATTTAAAGGTTAGATATATGCTTAGTCATTTGTTTTTTGTTTTTTTCAAAATCACACTGTTTACTTCAAAGAAATTAATTTAACTCAAAATCAATCACTTTAAAATAATTAATACTCTGCCTACCAGTGGCGTGATGGAGAATATTTGGGCTACCCTGCTAAGTCAGGTTTCTGGGCCCCGAGTCCGAACTTACAAAGGGATCGTACTTGGCATCAATTAAGCTGTGGGCTCCCTAGAATCCTGCCCCCCCCCCCTGGAATGCGGAGTGTACCTCACACCACTGTTGCCTTCCCAGAATATAAAACAAAACCCAAACTTTGAATATTGTTTTTAAAAAAAACCTCAATTAACTATACAAATCTGCATAGTTATTGCATATATATCTATCTTATTGCAAGCTTAAAATTTAGAATAATTTAATACTTAATTTTTAGGCTTTAAATATATATTAATTTCTTATATGTTTAAACTATAATTATAGGATACAAAATATGGAATATATTAAAATATGCTCTGTTAGGTATATAAACTAAAAATATAACGTTACTACTAGAGAATATTTCTGTTTGAAAAAGTAGGCCTAATTTGAGCCGTATTTTTTAACATTAAACAAGGACATCCAAGAAAGGACTTTTGCTTGAAAAAAAATTGTTCAATTAAAATTTAATAATATTGTTAATTTTATGTAATTTATTTTTTTACAAGAATTGTTGATAAATAAATGAAATTATGAAAATAAATGACACAAATGCTTAAAAAAATTGGCACATTTTAATAACAAAACATGATGTCCTAAATTACAAAAAAAAAGTAGAGACTTTATATAAATATTCTCACATAATTTAATAAATTGCAGCAAAATAAGTATTTGTCTGCATAATTTAACTTAATTAAATCTCAGTTAACTATCCAAGATGCAAAAAAAAAGTTCAAATACATTAGTATAATTTGTAAAATAGTATTACACGCCAGTTTCATACAAAACTAAAATTTCCTTGAAGAAAAGAAGATACGCAGCAAAAGAAATTTTGTTGTTTTCTTAAGCGGGAATAAAGACTACATATTTCATACAAATGACTAACCAGACTTTATTTTAATGTCTGATATTTTAAAAATACATTCAAATAGTTTCTAGAGGAAAGACACATTTTTTTTCTTTTTACAGTTCTAATCAATGGAAAGGAACTAGTAGAAGTTGTAACAAAAAAAAAATGTGCACTACATTTGTACATCATTGGTATAACAAAATAATTCATTCAATACCATCTTATAAACATTCGTCTTTACAGTCATCAGTTTCTAGAAATAATGACCAGATGAAAATAATAATGTAAATGAAACTTTAAAAAAGTGTGCTGAGAATGGATACAAGTATCAAATCTTGCATTTATACTTCACAAAAGGAATGATATTCTGAAATATGAAAATTTAGAACAATGGAAGCGATGTAATCTATCCACAAGTATGTACAAAAAATTTGAAGTTTGTCTTCTGAAAGAGATCACTTCACTTTCTTTTGCTGTCTGGCACGATATACATCTTTTACGGGAGGGGCAATACCTCCATCTTCCTCATCGCTTTCATCCATTCCATCAACTCCAATCTTCCTTTTCTTATTCTCGCTCATGGCATTAATAGCATGCTCAAAGTACTTTTCCATGTCTTTTGAAATACCATTTTCCATCTTGGGTGCTATAAATATATATATATATATATATATGTTTTCAAAAATTGATATTTTTAGTTTGTTTATTTTACACTGCAAAACTGACATTTCCTCAATTTTTAAAGAATTAAGAAAACAATATATCTTAAACATATAATCCATAGTACAAAAAACTTCAGATATATAATTGATAGACACTGAAAATAGACATATTATAAGATGTAGTTTGTCAAAGCACAATTATTTTTGTGTTTTTCTTCTAAAACAGCATGTGAACCTAACACTGAGCTTTAAGTATCAATTTCTTAATAACAAATCAAAATTAAAGCAATTAAAATGCAAAAAAAATTTTTAATTTTTTAGACATCCTTATAAAGATTATTGAAGAGGAAAAAAACCCTAAATATATTATGATGTAAAGAATAATCAATAAAATGCAATTTTTACTTAGTAGTTCCTTAATAATGGTAAATGTGGCAGATGTGCATTTTTATGTTTGATAATGATAATGTCCAAAAGAAATTGCTTAATTAATCCCTCAAATAAACAATTTATTTTCTTACATAAAAATAATCACTGTAAATATGGAAGAAAATATCTAAAAAATTAAAACATAAATAAAAATAGCATTTTTTGCTTACCGTTTTCAGGTAATCTCCATTGTTTAATTATTTTAACTAGATCATCAACTTTGACAAATGGGCCCTTAAAAAAATCAAATTTCAGTTTAAATTTTTAATAAAAATTCTAAAATATAAAAATGATTACATGGACAATGAACAGGTATATATAAAAATATATTCTATGACAACAAAAAATTCTAAATTAACTATATATGTAAAATGCAAAACACTCCAACTGCAAGTAATAGAAAAATATTTTTAAGTAGATTACTGTACAAACAGTATGAAAACTTTTAAAAAAAATAATATAAGGAAAAATATAAAATTTTCCAGAAGGACATTTTACTTTCTATTTATTATATCTTAATATTGCTATCATTTTAAGTATAAGAACTTTTGTTTGAGAATGTTTCTAAATAGTTCTTAAAGGAAAAATCAAACTGTTTAACATATCAATATATTATTTTCACTTAGAAGTTATAAAAAAGAATTCACAATGCCCACAGATAAAAGTAAAAGTTTTCAAATTGGGGAGTTCTTATTCTTTTACATGAATTTTTTTTTTTTACCTCCATGTCATATTAAAATTAAAAACATAGTTGGAAAATTTAGGCAAATTAAGGCTATTGTGTTAAATAAAAATTAATGAGATTCTAAGTTAGCAGCATTATAACTTTGTTCAAATATTAATAAGCAGCTTTTGCTGTCAAAAGATAAGAGTATTTCATTCTTTTACTGCCCACACTTGACTGATTAAGATGCCTTGTGATGGACAAGTGTAACAATTAAAGGTGCATTCTACTATTGAATAAGAAGTTAAGGTATGTGCATAGATTGACTATGATGAGAAGAGCATTCACTCTAACTTCTCAATGAACAAGTATGCTTTAACATAGGGAGAAACAAAAAGCACTGGTATTAATTCTATTCAACTATAGCAGGGGTGGTCAACCTTATTTTTGAAGAGTGCCACTATTTAATAAAATTATTCTGCATGCCACTTCCAACTTTTCCAACAATCAAATATGAAAAAGTTTAAAATGTTACTTTTATATAGGCTTATGGGATTTTTATGCAAATAGCACATTTTTTAATGCAAGTCTATGCAATCAAAATTTAAAAATAATATAATAAATAAAACAAAAGTACTAACTTAGGTTTTATTATTAATAACTTTTCACATAACTAATCAATTAGGTTAGGTATAAAATAAAAATGGAGTTATTTCAATAATTTAATTCAAAATAATTATAAAATGCTCAATACTTAATGCAGCTTTTGAATTACTACTTTTTTAAAAAAAAACATCTGTATTAGGATTAGCTCTTGCAGATGCTAACCAAATTTGATTATTATAGGTACACATCAGCTAGTTTTGCGAGTGATACTTAATTATGTTCATAGCAGAAACATTTATTCACAAACATATTTTGATCTAAATTTTGGGATTTTTTTTTATCTAAGACAACCCCACTCTTAAATATAATTGTAAAAAATAATTATTTATTATCTTTTCAAAATTTATTAAATTTTTTGGGCGTCACTGTCACAACTCCATCGTGCCACAGGTTGGCCACTCCTGAACTATAGTACATCAGTAATCAGTATCCGATAATTTGTTGAGAAAAATACTGTTTCATTTTAATAAAAAAGCACAAACTGAAAGATATAACATAGTAATTTACAATGCCAAAACATTATTCGATGCAACTGAGAAAGAAATGGCACGTAAGATAAATACTACTATATAACCCTGGTGAGCAACTTTTTTGACTCAAGGGCCACATTGTAGGATACTAGAAGCACACAACTTTTTAAAAAGACTACATCATTGGTTAAATTTTCCTCTCAGAAGATATATTTAAAAAATTTTATGGTGCAATATTAAGTTAAACAAAATAGCTGCAAGCCCATTTGATTTTAGAATTAGTTAACCCTTTCGTGGGGCATGGGAAGATTACTTTCCACCTACAAGATCCTACAAAATACACCAGTGGGAAGCGCAATTCCCATTATAATATATTGAAACTTCTATTAGAACAGTGGGAACACAATTTCCCACTTCAGTTTTTTGCTGCCATCTAGTGTTTAATGGAATTGGCGGCAATTTTGGTTTCGAATGTTTGAAAGCTTTATGCAAGATTTGTCCGGCTTTGTCACGGGTTCGAGCCCAGTACCACTAAAGACCCGCCGTGTAGGGCAGCGATGCACGTTAAATCTGTCGAGAGCTGAAACATCCTCCCGTTGGTGTGGTGTGGTAGTTAGGAGAGGGGGGTGCCAGCTCAGGTGTCGTCCACGTCACTTGACCATGGTTCAAAATTACGTAGTCCGTCGCCAAAAGCCCTCGTGTAGCTGAACAGTGCGACGTTAATATTCAATCAATCAATCAAAGCAAGATTTGTCCTACTACATCTGTTTTGATGTAATATTTGTACTGCTCAATGATTCTGCTGCAAACGTGAGTAAAACACTGTTTTTATTGTAATAGCACTCTTATTTCGTATATTTCTGTACATTTTGTGCCAGTAGCCATCTAATACTATTATAAAGAAAAGAAAGATACCAAATAGGATAAAGATCTGTAAAATGGTGGCATCATATCTTTTATTTTCTTATTGACCTTGGCATCATAAATAGTTTCATACTGTGGGGCAAGTGAACAAAAGAAACAGAAATTTAGACCAGCTAACATTCTGTATAGCATTAGCTCATTAGCTAATAGACAAATATTCCTCAAGAAAAAGGAAAGAACATCCTGCTAGCTTCCAAGCAAAGAAGTGTGCAGTTCCGGATGATGTGTGCTTAGCCCGTGTGGGAAATTATATGCAAAGATGGTTTCCAACTATAGACGATGTAGGAAATGTAGCACAAAAGGAAAAGAAAAGAGGACACGCTGCATCTGTGCAGAATGTAATGTACCCTTGTGAATTGGAACATGCTTCTCATCTTTTCATGATAAATAATCACCATTAAATTTAATTTTCTTTATGACTAAATGGCTCTGTGGGAAGGATACTTCCCACCCCTGAAATTTAAATGTAAAAATAAAATGCGTTTCCTTAAATGCTATTGCTTGATTGTTAATAAAACATAAAAAATGGTGAGGAATTCAAAAGAAAAATAAATGGTACACAAAAGGGTTAAATAAAAAATGTACTCTATCAGAAATAATCAGGAGTGAGATTGCTTGCTGAAATTCTCATCACAGGCTGCAAATTAATGCCTGCCAAGTAGGTACAAATATATGTTGACAGAAATATAGACCATTTTGTGTCTATTTAGTTTTCTGATTGTTTTCACAGGACACATCTCTATGCAGGCCTTATGTATGTGGCCCACATGCCACTTTTTGCCCACTCCTGATATACATCATATATAAATGGGGACAACACTCTTCTACTGGTTGCATGAACAATCGTGCAAAGAGAAGTACGAATTGTTCCCGAATAAAAATATTAATCACAAAAATGAAAACAAAAAAGATAAATATAGTATGTAAATAGTAAAGAAATACCTGGAAAGATGTTGGTGGTGGCAGGATTGTCATGAGGAAGGAAGCACTAGGAGGAGGGGGGAAAACACCACCTGGCATAGGATGGGCTGCTGTTGCTGAAATACAAATAGAGAAACATATAAATAAATAAATAAAACATCACATAATACACTTGAGTTGAAAATTACACATTAAATTATATCCAATCTTTTCACACTTAAGAATTAAAAATCCTAAATACATAAACTCAAATTATAATATTTCAAATTAAACACATTATATGTAATCATTGTCAAAGCTACACTATTACTGTATTTATCTGAATCTATGCCACCATCGATTCTAAGCTGCACCCAAAATTCTCAAGAGGTTTTAGTGAAAAAATTTTTTAAGAAAAAAAGTATAAAATGGTTTATTGAGATATCCTATACTTGTGAAATTAAAAAATAAATAAAATGAGAACTAATAAAAGAAGCGAATAACTCATTCATTGTACCATTACTTTCAAATGCATGCATGAATCTGCAGTTGCTGTAATTGTCAAAGTACCATGTTCAATTTTCCCCTCCAATGAATTTTTTTTTTTTATGCCTTCAATTTTAAGCCACACCTGAAATTCTATAGCATTAACTTTGAGAGAAAAGTGCAGCTTAGATTAAATAAATACGGTTATTATGCAATATTGTAACTGGAATAATAAATTATCTTAATGTTTTTATTATTGATAAAAAAAATACATTGGGAAAAGTATTTTAAAATGTGCAATAATAAAAATAACTTCATTACATGCTGGAGATCAGCTGTCCCCAACTTCCAGGCCATGGACCCATACCGGTCCATAGATCAAATAGTATCAGGGTGCCCAAGGAACATTCAATTACTTCCATTTTATTTGTTGTGGTGTATTTCTCATAGGTTTTGTGTGACATTCCATGGAAAATCACTTTATATTCTATGTTAATAACTTTATATTCATTTTTTGTGTGTGATAGTATTTTATTCTGAAGGCATATTTAAATATAATGAAATTTCAATTATTAAATCGAAACAATCTAAAATATAAACAATCAACACCCCACCCTCAGCAGAGGTCACAGTAAAATTATCAAATATTGACTCTGCAGTGATAAAAAGGTTAGAGATCACTGCTGTAGATGAACAAGGCAGAGAATTATTCCTGATAACACAAAAAAGAATAGAGACATACTTTTACAAAAATATTCTTAAAATTATATCTTCTTTATAAATTATATCTTCTTAATATCTTTATATCTTCAAAGTTAATTAAACCACAAATAACTGCATAATTTACTGTGAGTTCCAGCATATTCAATCAAAATCAATACAGATGAATTTCAACTAACAAACTGCCAAAATTTTCAACATCAATTTGTTGATATTCAAAATGAATAATTTTTTATAAACTATAATACTTGTATTACATATTATAAACACACAAACAAAAAAAATACTTACGACATATTTGTCTAGGTTTATAAGGTATCATTTGTAATGGATCAGGAGTTGGGAAAGGAGGTTTTCTATCTTTATCATCCTCTAGGAATTGTGGCATGGATGAGGGTAGACTAGAGACATGTTGTTTTGCTATTTCCTAAAAATGAAATTAATTGTTAAAGATCTAAATACATTTAAGACTATTATACAAACATATTTACTTCTTTAAAAATATCATTCAAAAATTTTTTAATTTAAAGATGTAATAACTTTAACATTTTTAATGTCAAAATAAAGAACAAATTAGCAAAAAAATCAATTTAACTCCGTAAAATTGCTTAAAACATAACAATAAGACATCTGCAAAAAAAGACATTAAATAAAATAAGACATTTGCTTATTAAACATCAGTATATGATAAAATGCAAACACAGCATATATATGAAATTTTAAAATTATTGAATAATATACATATCAAAAGTGGGTTGATAAATGAGTACCTGATCGAGACACATGCTTATGCACCTCAGCACCCAATGGTCATGAATACTGGGATGGGCACAGTAGGCCCTAGCCCTTACAGAATGTTGTGCTACTGAGTTTGAGTTATACATATCAAAGGGAAGAGAGAGAAAGAGTTATATTATGAGGGCTATTGGTGCCAGACCTCGTAATTTTGAGCCTTGGTCAAGTGACAAGGATGACACCTGAGCAAGCACTCCCTCTCCAAACTACAATAACATATCAATAAGAGGACTTTAAGTTTGACAGATTTAATGTACATCATCAGTGGTATCAAGACTCAAACCTGCAACATGCCCGACACGTGTTCGCGATGATACTGGTTGATTAAAAAAATAACAGGATAAATTTCAGAACTTCAACAAATTTTATTGAATTAAGTTATTTATACAAAATTTTCAATGTGGTTTCCTTTAGCAAAGTACACCTTACGTAAAGTTTAGGCCAAGCCAAAAGAACTTTTTTCACCATTTTGGGGGATATTTTTCTACCTTCCTTTTTGATTGTTTTTTGAAGCTCTAGTATTGTCCTTATTTTATGTCTATTTAATTTTTTTTTAAGTATCCCCGTAAAAAAATAATCACAAGGAGCACAGTCAAGAAATGATGGCAGCCATTTTTCAGTTGGAAGAAATTTATTTTTATATCTTTTAGCTATTTTATAGTTGATTTTACACTATAACTTGGTGCAGAATTTTGGTAAAAACAAAGTTTTCTCGAGGGTTAAGACATTTAATTTCTTTGATAATGTGCTTCAAAACTTTATTCTGATTGTATTTAGCATCAACTTTAGGCTATGATTTTACAAAAAAAAAAGTTTTTGAGAGGGCCACAACACTTGATGGCCGACTTGTCTTTTGCAAAACAGCTGCGTCTTTGCGACATTTTTCTTCTGAAATATATTGTATCTTTGTTTTGACAGTTGTAGATGACAAATGAAACAGTTTGAAGTTATCCATGATTTGTATCTACTTTTGTGTAACATTAGGCTAAGAACATTTTCTTTGTTATTGTTTGGTCTTTGCAGACATTTAATGACAGGTTGGTTTATTCACTTTATTTATAACCAATTTTTATTATCTGGCAACAAATTGTCAATTATGATACCTGTAGTTTCTTTGCTAAAGTTCTTTGAGGCAAAGGACTTTAAGGATTTTCTACAGCAATAAGTCTTTTCAGCTACTTTTTTTTCTTTTTCACCAAAAACTTCCTTTCATCCTCATTTTTTCCCAGGAGCTTTTGATTGCAACTTAATTTTATTACTTTTCAAAGTTTAGATAGTAATCCATTAGAAAAATGTCTTTTCTGATTTTTAAACGCTTTATTTATGATGGAATTTGAGCAACCCTACTTCAAAAGCTTTAAAATTTTGTTTAAAGTTTGAGAATCTAATTTCAGAGCCATAATTTACTCCCACTAATAAAAACAGTCAGATAAGTAATTTAAATGTTTCATTTTTAAAATAAAATTGTTAGTAAAGCAATTAAAATTTACCATAAATAGTTATATACACTTAAAATTAGTCAAAACAATTTTAAATCAACTTTTAAGTCAAGGGAGTGAGAATTTAAATGTTAATTTATGAAAAAACTATAGCATAATATAAAAAGAAGCTTATTACTTAAAATAGAAATTGGGTTACAGAAAAATCAAATAATTATCTTACCTTATATCCAATTGATTTGAGCTCAGAAGCAGAACAAGGATATAAGTCTTGAAACTTATATCTGTCCACTAAAAGTGCTGTTTCCTTTCCCTCAAATTCTTTAAGCTAAAACAGTAATACAAGTAAGATAAAATAACATTTTAATTTCAAACTTAAATATGGATTAGAAGGAATTTAAACCATTTTTTTTTAAGTTTTTAAAAGTAAAAGATGAAAAAATAATAACTTTTCCTTTTGATGTATAACTATAATATTTGAGAGAAGTACAAACAATGCTCGAAGTTCAAAATTATCTTTTTAATAATATAACTGCTTGCCATTTAAGTAAAAAGGTTTAGAATTTTTAAAAAATTCATAAGACATAAAAAATTTTGTAATAATTAATTCATTTAAATATAGAGAATTATAAATACGTAACATTCAAATACATCTAATATGCATAATTTGTTGTCAAAAATTAAGATTAATAATCAAAGTCAAAATTAAAATGAATTAAAAAATATTTAAAATGAAATCTCAGTTTCCCATGAAGCTCTAAATCAATTTTCAACACATATATACATAACTTTAGGTAATAAACACATTAATTCTTCACAAAGTAGAATTCTAAGGAAATAAATGTACGTTTAACATCATTAATAAACAGAGAAAAATAATTCTAATTAATATTTAAATAAGGAAACACTTCCACATAAGAAATTGGATCCCTATTATTTTAAGTAAAAAAAAACTAACTATTTCAGTAGAATTTGACTGAACAAACAAAATTATTCAATTCAAAGAAAATTTCAATGTACCTGTTCAATAACTGCAGCCCTTCTTTTCTCTACTTTTAATATACTGGCTAAGTCACCAACATTTGATTCAAACTCTAAAAACTTATTCCATATTTCACTACAAAAATCAAAGACATAACATTAGTTGAAATTTTAAATTTTTTATAGAGAGCAGAAATATAAACAGACAAATAAAAAGCAGAAATATGTCCAATTAATTTCCTTTTACAATCATACAAGAAAACTTATTGAATTAATAGTTGAATAAAAATAAGTATTAAAATAATTTGTAAGCATCTAATATTAAGTAATTTATTTAAAACAAAAAATAACCACTCATATTTTATTTTTGTAGAACTGTTTAACATAAGAATTTAATTTTCTCTCTGATATATATATATATATATACAGTTGGACCTTTTTTTAATGAAGTCACTAAATCCCTAAAAGAAAGTTCGCTATATGGAAAATGTGTTAAATAGAGAATCATATTTTAATCATGTTTAAATTTATAAACACTAAATGTATTACTTAAAGTAATTATTCACACGTTTTTCTTCTTTTTTGAAATTTAATATCCACTTTTCTCCACTTTTTTTTTACCAATCAAAAAGAAATCCACAAGAACAAAAAAAAAAAAAAAACATTATCTACAACTGTATTTTCAACTATAAAAAAAATTATTTTATATTTAAATTAATGAATTTTTTTAACATTTTCTAATTTTAAGTCTACACATAATTTTAAATATGCATTATTTTATAACAGTAATTTTAAGCATACTCTACCACATGCATAATTAAATTTAATTACTGATAGGATCTGTTAATTTTACTTGAGTTTTTTGTTTGAAAAACTATGGCTATTTCATCACTCTAGGTGAGTTAGGCATCTGGTAAAACCATTTCAAGGCCATTGACTACCAAAAAATGTTCTAAAAGAGAGAATAATTGGAAAAATGCCCCAAAATACTTTAAAAAAACTGTGAGGACAAAAAATCAAAACACAAAAGAAAAAGTATGTTAAATAGAAAATGCACTTGGCCATTTGGAGGATATTTTACGAAGAAAATAGTAAAATGTTCTTGGTCCCAAGAAAAAGTTCGCAAAACAGAGGTTCGTTATAAGGAAGTTTGACTGTATATTTATATAACACTGGTGTAGCTAGTTCTGAATGGGCCCAGTATCAAAATTCCTTCAGGGCCCAATTTTAGATATGAAAGCCCTATTAGTGGGACTGTAGTTACACATGTTGGGACCCTAGTAGCTGGGGGGGCTGTATCATTGATACAGCTGATATGGCAGCAGCTAGGCCATATCAGCCTATTTTGATTCACAATTCAAAATAGCCAATAAAATTTTTAAGATGCTGTTATTGATAATTCATATTATAAAAACATAATTAACACAAATAAAAAATTATAAATTTACAACTATAATGAAATGGAACCTAACATGTGATCTTACATTTGTCTTTCAGGTGGTAAGCTTCCTGATGATAAAACTCTTTCAAATAAAACCCGAGTATTGTTATCATCTAAAAATTGGAAAAATTAAAAATAAATACATAAATATATTTAATTTTGTAAAAAAGAAAATAGTTATAATGTAATTAATTACACACACTGCAAAAGGAATACTATACGTAACTACCAAAAAAGTATAAGATTAACACATTAACTATTAAGACAAGTATAACAAAATAATAAAAAAATTTCTAGTTACCATTTAAATGAGACAGATAGTCAATGTAACACAAAATATAATCTGGGTTGTCTCCATATTTTTTTAGACCTAACTCAAATATTTTGAAGGCAACAGTCTTATCCTATTAAAAAAAATTTGATTTTACACATCCATTTATTTATACAAAGTAAAAATAAATATAAGAAATAATAATAAAAGTAAAAATAAAATAAGTTCAATGTAAGAAATAAAGATAGAATTTTTTATTCACATGTTAAGCAATTAACTCCGTGGATATTTAATTATATTTTAAAGTGTAACTATGATTATGTATAAACCTTACAATTTATAACAACTGATGCATAAGATATAAGCAGTAAGTTAGTAAAAAAATTAATTTAGAAATATATTTAAAAAAACATGCATTAGTCTTACTAGAAATAGAATGAATTATTGATATTTTTTGTAAATAAATATTTTCCTTTTCACTTGAATGTAACAAAATATGTAGCTACATTGTTAACAGGAAAATAATTACTACAACATTGTTTTCTATACCTATAAAAAATTGAATACACAGTGTGTGTGCGATTCAAGATTTTCTCTCTAATATATTCTTTATATATACACAAAATTATACTCCTCTAGATTAAATAAGGACAAAATACAATTCACGAATACATGTAACCAAACAAAATTTAAAATAAAAGAAAAGGAGAAAAATTAACAAAAATTAGATAGGTTTTTCTTTTTATTAAGCCATGATCAGTTAATATGATTTCATTTATAAGTATGACAAAGAAAAGAGCTTGGTACCTATAAATTATAAGTAAAGACCATTGTACTTTTGAAAAAATATATATTAGTACCTGTTCTTGTATTCCCTAATAAGCACATACAGTCGGACCTCTATTTAACAAAGTCACTAAATCCTGAAAAAAAGTTTGTTATGTGGGAAATTCGTAAAATAGATTCATCTTGTGATATACTTCAAAAACCCCATAACGCAAATTTTAAATTCAAAAGCGATATAGTATTTAAAAAGAGTAATTATTCACATTTTAATATCTATTTATTTTACATATTTTCCCCTTCAAAAAAAAATTCTGCAAAGAGAACAGGGGGGAACATTGCCCAGGAATGCATACGATTTTCAACTTTAAAAAATAATTTTAAGCTAAGATTAATGAATTTTTAACGTCATTTTCTAATTTTAAGCCTACAAGTAATTTTAATATACATTATTTTATAATCAGCAATTTTATGCATACTTTACCATATGCATCCTTAAACTTAATTACTGATAAATTCTATTAAATTTTCTTGAGTTTTTTGTTTGAAAAACTATGGCAATATTTCATCGCTCTAGGTGAGTTAGGCATCTGGTAAAACCATTTCAAAGCCATTGAATGATTCCATAAAATATTCTAAAAGAGATAATAATTGGAAAAATGCCCCAAAATACTTTAAAAAAAACTCGGAGGACAAAAAATCAAAACACAAGAGAAAAAGTTTGTTAAATAGAAAATGCACTTGGCCATTAGGAGGATATTTTACGAAGAAAATAGTAAAATGTTTTTGGTTCCATGAAAAAGTTCACAAAATAGAGAAATTTGTAAAATAGAGGTTTGACTGTATATGAATTCAAATTTTACAAATACATGCAACAAGAAATGTCTCGACCGGTTTTTACACCCAATGACATCATTTTCTTAAATAAATAATTAAAATATTTGTCTACTCATTGTTTCAAATTTATCAGACAAAATATTTACTTTGCTACAGTAGTATTCCATCCATGCTGCAGCGACATAAACATGATACCTTGCCTTAGGATTCTCTCTAGTTTTCTTAAAAATAGTTCTGGCAGCTTTTATACCTTCCGCCCTTCTTGCAAATTTCATGTACTGTAAGTAAGCCTAAAAAGAAGGAAAATATTTTTAAAAATTAAATTGTAACTACTAAGCATTTATATTTTACATTTACATTTCAATACTTAATACATTTATATTTCACATTTATATATATATTTAAACATTAATATCTCTTAGTATTAAACAACTTTCAATATAGTATTAATCAAAATTATCATTAAATTTATAATACTTACTAATGTTGGATCAATTTCAGGATTATCAATAAATTTGTTATAAATTTGATGAACTTTTTCATATTTCATTCGTCCCTAAAGCAAAAAATGTAAAATTAGATCAAATATTTACAAATATAAAATAAATAATATGCTTCTCTTTCAATATAAATGTTTGAATGAAAATTATGCTTTATATCACAGATATGTTTGCACACTGATAGAATTGATAGAATATTCTTATACTGCAAATCAAAAATATTCAAGCAGACTTTGTTAGTCTGTAAAAATTCCTTCATAATATAATTTTACATACAGTCTTGTTACAGAATATGTTTTTTTATTATCTAATACACAATGGTCAGGGATGTCTTAACGCATGGTTCAATTGGCCCTGGGCCACAGTGGGGCCTTGTTTTGTTCTAGATTTAGTCTTAATAAGGTCATGATATTCAAATAATTTCAACAGTCAAATGTTGTTTCCGGTTGCATTCTCAGAAAAACTGGGAATTTCGGGTGATATCTCAACTAGTTACATGTGATAACCATTGTCTACCTATAGACTTAGGTCGACTACTATACACTATCATTTCTCATTGAATCAAATGACGGCAGTTGGCCCAGCCAATTTGTGCGATCATGCACAATTATTTGTTTCAGGTTATGGTTTATATTTGATAATGTAAGCTACTTTTAACTTCATAGGAGGGGCCTACATTTGTGTAGGGGCTCAGGGCCTATTTTTGTGCATAAGGGCTCAGGGCCTCCAGAAGTCTTAAGACGTCCCCGACAACTGTGTTAAATATATAATCTAGTATATAACTAATGTAGAGTAAAATACAAATTACTATGAAATGAAAGGGTTTTTTTAATTTAACAAACCCCTAAATAATAGTTAATTCTTAAAAAATTTACATAAATGACTTATAAGTAAATTCTTCCAGTGCATAATTCATTTTTATTTTTGAATTAAAAGCCTTTGGAGAGTATTTACTACATTTTTCTATTAGAAAACTCAATAAGAAAATAAAGTTTGAGTTTCTTCAAGAAAATTATTATAACAGCAAAATTATGATATACACACAAGTGCAAAAATTCAATTTTCAAAAAACTTCTAGGTCAACAGTTAATTGCTTGCAAATAATAAATATTAGTAAAAAAATTTAAGATCCATTTTTTATATTGTATAATGATTGATTTACATTAAAAAATAAGGAAATCAAGTACAATGTTAGAATTATACCTCCTCAAAATCAGCATATGCAAAATGCAAAAGCATGTTAGTCCTAAGAAATGAAGTTGTCGCTCTTTCATAAATATCTGAAGCTTCCTCACTGAATAATTTACCTGCAGAAGGATCCTGTCAATAAAAATGACAAAAATACTTAGTATAAAATTAAACAGTTTGAAAAAAAATTTTAAAGCACAAAGTAAAACTTATTATAACTTTAGCTTATAATGTTATTATAAATTAATTTTATGAAATTACTTTTGCAATTGAAATCTGACACTTCTAATATTAATTTGAAACACAACGTTAATAATTTCAAAACAAAATATAAATGTAAAATATGTATATTTAAATACTGAAAATTTGTTGACAGGAAATACAAAATGTGCAGAAAATAAATTTTATTCAAATAATAATATTGGCAGCATTAAAAAAATAAGTAAATCACAATACCAAAATAAAATCTGCATTATATATAAAACTAATTGCCTATTAAAAGCAGTGAGAACAATTGTGATTTTTATCAATAAAGCTAACTAAATTAGCATTTTCTAACACAAATATCAAGCAATTGTTATTAAAAAATCAGGTTATAGCTTTCATTCAGTCATGTAACAAAAACTGTACTCAACATATGCAATTGAAAAAAAATTATAAAATATTTTTCATAAAATTCAAATGTTTAAGTAAAATTACTTCATAAATAAAAGATGCTGATGAAAATGACCTTAAATTTTTAAACTTAAATACATATTTACAAGGAAGAAAATCCAAGTCTATGAAATTTTAAAAAACATATACACTTACTCCTTTCTCCGTTAAAAGTTTGCTTGACTGCTCAAGAAACAAAGCAGCCTCATACCATATATCAGGATGATGGCCCAAGCACAGTAGGCATTGCTCATAAGCAAACATAACTGAAAAAAAATTAATGCATTTTATATTAATCTGAAAATTTGAGAAAAATTATTGATTATATATAAAAACTCTTTAGATGAAAATAACAATATAACAATTATATGAAAGTCATGCCTCTTTTTGTAAGAACTGATTGATCCTCTGTTCGTAATGGATTACTCTTTTCCCAAGCTATGTATTTTTTCCATAAATCCACCTACAAAATGTATAAGTTATGTATTTATGGATAACTAAAGAAAGTGGTTTATATAAAATATTTTACTCAATTAGTCTTTTAAATAATTTTTCCTATTTATAATTTTACTAACTTAAATTTTAAAACATGATTGTAGAAATACATACTTAAAAAAAAAAATTCAAGAATTTTATCTCAAAAATATTTATTTATTTTACATAAACAAAAACATTTCAAATATAAAAGGACAAGACATTCAATACATTCAATGAAAAGTAAATGTAACAGGTATTAAACCTGTAACTTGTTAAAATATTTCAACCATTTTTTAAATTTATATACATGCAATGTAAATATTTAGAATTGAGAGCATTTTCCTTATTTTTAATTACATGTAAATAACTGAAATAATGTTTTACTTGAATATATTTTGAAACCATTTTAACCATTCATAATCTATTCTGTGATTAATTTTTCATTAATTCTATTTAAGATTCAGTTTTCATACACAATGTCTCAAAATTTAAATACACTTTTTTATATGCAACCTATTATACATTGATAATTTTGTATTGCTTTGTAACATTTTACTTAATTGAAAAATACATTCTGAAGCAATTCTTCACATTTTTCAGACTCCTTTCATTAAAAAAACTTGAACAAATTTTATGTAGGAATTTGGAGAATACTTTATAATATAAAGAAATTGTATTAATTTGATCATATAGCTCTCCCACACTAAAAAAACAGCACTTCTACAATACGGTCAGTTTAAAAAAAAGTCAGAATTAATCATAATTTGTTTGCTTTTTCTCTCATTCTGATAATTTGAGAATTCCAACAATACCTCAATCCATTCAAATAAGAGAATAATCCAATTAGAACTGGATATTAATTCATAAAATTATTAACATATAAGGTTATTTTTTAAATTCAAGTATTTTGTGCAGTTTTAGGAGAAGTGGTCATTATCTATAACCATTTATAATCAACAAAAAAATTATTTACATCTCACCTGTTTGATTTCCTCTGGCAAACCCTGAGGAGGTGTTGATGGTGCATTTCTATTCAAACCACGAGTAACAGCTTCATATTCCTTAGCAACTCTCCTAGCATTCATATAATCTCTGCTTCGATCTTGGATCATCTTATCAGCAATTATAGGATTAATACCCTAAATGAACATCATTATTCATTAAATAAAAATCATGCATTTTGAGATACAAAAAAAAGCCCTATTAGTTTGAAACATTAGGTCAGTTCATTTCTGGTTTTGTAGGATATGGAGCAACAAAGGCTATTATCCACTTGAAACATTAGATCTCCGTATGTTAAAGTGTAACATATTGTAACGATTTCACACAGCTCTGGGATAAATTATTTATTTCTCAGTAAGAAAATCATCAAAAAAAGAATATTCTATCACAATTAATTAGCAAAAGGGTCCACAGATTTCGAGTCACTTTCGCTGCAATGTATCATATCTCTCACATAAAATAATGTCCTAAATTGACAATGTAGAGGAAAGTCCTATACCTAGTATATGTAAAAAGAGGGTTCACTCTCGGTAATTCCACACCGAGTATGGGTGAGTTCGCTGGCTCAAAATCCGCCGCGCAGTTGCTCCTTCGCAATTTCCACGGTTCCAAAATCCGCCTTACTTCGCAGACTAAGGTATAGCTGTATCACCAGTCTTTAGCGGGAGGGTCCTCCACATTGGTTCCCTCACGTAAAGTTTCTCTGGTTCAGAATCCGCCTTAATTGGCAGATTCAGTAACTCTTTCCTATCGTTGATCGGAACTCTGACCGTTCTCAGATCTCCCCAGTTCGGAATCCGTTGTACTTCGCGGTTTCGCTGTCGTTTTTCTCTATCGCTCAAGGGGCCACACAGGCTCCCTGATCAATTATTTCACTGGAGAGGCTTTCAAACGGCTCCCTCAGATCCAATCTTCTCTTTGGGCTCTCTCGCTCCCCTTATATATATGTGTATATATGTACATATATATATATATATACTAGCCGTTACCCACCCGCTTCACTGGGTATTTCACGATGTTGCATATATGTATACTGTTTACATATATATTAATTATTGATATCTAGCATTAAGAATTCGATTGTATTGAAAAATATATTTATAGCTGTTACACTCTCACCCCTTGATATAAAAAGAACATAAATTATAATATCTAATTTCTATTTATGTCTAAAATCGAAGTAGAAAGATTTTTTTCGCTCACTTAACCTAATAATCAAGTGGATTTCCACCAAAACAACTTTCAGTGGATCTCTACTCCATAAAATAAATATGCGTGCTGAATTTGAAGTCTAAATCTAACAGAGCAAAAACGGAATTTTTATCATCAATACCTCGTTAACAGCATTCTTAGCGGATTCCAATTCAACAAAAGAGACATGTAAACCAAATTTTATTATTATAGTCTTAGCAGTTCAAAAACGGGAATTTTGTCTATCAATACGCCCCAATAACTTTCCTCGCTTCCCCCTGGAGTTGATTTCCGTAAAATCCATTCTTAGTCGAACTCTATTCAACTAAAGAAAAAAAAAGTGCTCAACAAATTTCAAGTAAGTGAGTTAAATTCAAAAACAGGAATTTTTCTATAACATGCCTTAATCCCTCGCAAACTCACTCCTTTGGGGGTCCGTTTTCGCAAAAATCTTTGTAAAAGGAACTTTATTCCATGAACGGAACATACCTTCTAATTTTCAAGCAGGTGGTTCTATTAGTTGAAACGCGGAAATATTTATCTATTACGCCCCTTAATCACCCTCAGTGACCCTTGGGGATCAATTTTCCCCAAAACTATTTTGTAGCGGATCTCTACACCATGAAAGGAATTAGCTTATACCAAATTTTAAGACTGTACGTCTAAGAGTTTAAAAATGGAAATAATTATCTATAACGCCCCTTAAGACCCCGCAACGCCACTTAGGAAACGATTTTCACAAAACCCATCTTATGACAGATCTCTACTCAGTGAATGGAATCTGCTCACTGAATTTCAAGATTTTACGTCTAATAGTTTAAAAAGTAGTTAATTGCCTATAACGCCCCTTAATTCTCCACAACGCCACTTGGGGTCGATTTTCACAAAACCCATTTTGCAGCGGATCTGTACTCTATGAAAGGAATCCGCTTACCAAATTTCAAGACTGTACGTCTAATAGTTTAAAAATGGAAATAATTATGTATAACACCCCTTAAGCGCCCTCAACGCCCCTTGAAGGTCGATTTTTGTAAAAATCATTATGTAGGGAATCTCTACTTTATGAAAGAAATCTGTGTACCAAGTTTCACGACTTTACATCTAATAGTTTAGTAAAGGAAATAATTATCTATAACGCCCCTTAAACCCTCGTAACGCCCCTTGGGGTTCGAACTTTGCAAAATCCGTTCTTAGCTTACGTCTACACCATGAAGGGAACCTACCTACCAAATTTCAAGTTTGTAGGTTTAATAGTTCCGGAGATATCGTGATTAGTCAGTCAGTCAGTGATTGAGTTGCTTTTCTCCTTTATATATATATATATATATATATATATATATATATATATATATATATATATATATATATATATATATAACCATCTCTCGCCTAATCCTCCTTCTGTGATCTCCTGTTCTTCTACCACCCTTGTTGGGCTCAGCTCCCTTGATCTCTTGTTCTTCTGCCGCCCCTGTCGGTCTCAGCCCATTTGATCTTTAGCCCAATGGGCGCCGATGTCTAGGTGCACATTGTAAGTTTTCAGACGCGTTGTCGTCACCGATTCGTGGGAAAACGAAAGCACAATGTTACGGCATCTCTTTCTGACGGTCCGAACTGCCAGGGAAAAAGGGTCCAAATCTTTGACCACCTAGTTAGAAATTCTTTCCCAGCAATTAGGGAAATGTCTGGAATTTTCCAACGTCTGTCGGCATCAATCTTAACAATTAAGGGGAAAGCGACCGACTTCGTCACAATATATTTCATATCAAGTTTTCACAAAACCCCTAATAAAGTTAGTAAAATGCATTGTTATGAAAGTTAATACATAGTGTTAAAAATGAAAACTAAAAGTTTTGCATCTACAATTTTATTTGTAGAGAAACATTAGCTTCATAGGAAAAGCAGAAATTTCCTTAAGAACCTTTTGTGAAATATATATACAAGGTTTTCAAAAACTCTGCTTTATCATTCTTAAACTTTTGACTTGAACATATTGTTGATATATCAAGTAGAACACATTTACATTCATTAAGATGGAAGATCTAGATGGAAAATGGCCTTTCACAAGTAATTTAAGCCTAACGTCACTAGCAGAGTGATCCACAACAATTTGGGAATTAGAATCCGAATGTTCAGTTTCATGAAGGTCTGTTTCAAATCTCTCATATGTTATATTGACTTCTGATGGTTACTTTATAGCACTTTCTGGGCAAAGAGACAGAAACATTACTGTATTCAACTTATTGCAGCCCATTTTAAAGCAAATGGAAGAGGAATTTTGGCCACTACGATCCAAAAATGTCTTCACAATTTAACCTTATATGCAAGAAAACAAATGAATAACAAGAAGGTCCAATTAAACATGTCAACTGGACATGGAAGAAATGACAGTCTGTACTTTTTACAAATGAATCTAGGTTCATTTTAGAAAATGAATTGTATTCTGATCTAGTGGAAGCAAGAAATCAGACCCCCAAATTCAACATTGTTGAAAGACACATTTAAATGATTTATCTTTTTGAGAGACCACATAGACTTGTAAGTGTTCGATAGAGGGACTGTGAATGGTCAACAATACTGAGATAAAACCAATGGTGTAACATACATCCCTGCAACCCCTGCATTGGGAGGGGGGAGGCAGGGTTCTAGGATGCCCAAAGCCTTACCGATATGTCAAGCAGTATTTGGGCTTGAGGCTCAAAACCTGACTTTGCAGGAGGGGGGGGGATAATATCCTCTGTCATTCTATTAGAACTATCTTGGCTGAGCAGTTCATTGTAGCACAAAATCTCCCTCCCACCAACCAATATGAGTTACAACAGAGGTTAACATCGTGAAATGTTTTTCACGTGTCAGTTCATGTATCCAACAACTTAAACTTATCAAGGTAAAACTGATGCTGATCCTGCATTATGGCTAAAGGAGGACATACCCCTCATAAAATTTGAAATTTTAATACAAATTTGTGAATTATTCAATTTATAATTTTTATCAAAAAATATGATCTTTTAATTTTGTTAGTATTCAATATATAAATCATTAACAAAAATAATATAAAATATAATACACATTAAATAAATGTATAAAGATTATACGACTCAATTTTCCTGAATTTAACCATGTTGTTTCAAAAGTTAGCACCAAAAAAGTTTAGGATGCCTTATATTGTAATAGGTTCTTTCATTCACAAAAGCTATAAACTGATAATTCTTACACATACCTAAAAATGGTACCTAAATTTCCTGAAATGAATATTTGTGCAAATTCTTGCTTTAAAATTGCTACTCACCTGCTCATAATTTACATAATCTTTCCACAGCTGTTCAATATTTGTCATAGGATTGACTATGCCCCGCTGATATACTTTTCTGACAGCTGTAATCCTTTGATTTTCTGCATAACTTCCTACGGCCTCCCTGAACAAAAAAAAAATAAATGTATTAATAATAAAAAGAAATTCTGAAAATGTGTTTCAAAAGTAAAGCAAAAATTACACAAAAAAACCCAAAATATTTTAGTTATTTACAACATAAAACTAGTTAATGACAAGAAAAATATTACAAATTTCAGCCTGAACAATAGAAATGCTGCATCAATGATAGAAACAGATATAAGTAACAATAAGGCATGGAATGACACAATGATTCAAATTATAGAAATAAAAATATAATGAAAATAAAATAATTTATATTTTTTTAATATATTGTGTTATAATGTATGTGCGCATGGAATAGTTAACCGGTTTATTTTGCATTTTATACTCAAATAAAATCTTCAAAGATAAGGCTTTTGTAGCTAATTTTATTTTAGCTCATCATAAGTGTTTTCAAAATATAACAGCAGAATTTTGGAAAAATTATACTAAATTACCTAAGCAATTTCAAGCAATTAAGTAAATTTTGAAAGCTTTCAAAACATTTTTAACACAATAGGCTCTCGTAGCTTAAAAAGATTTTTTTCAGCTAACATTGCTAACTTTAATTTTTTACTGTATTATGAATTTTTTTATAGATTTCCCAGCTGAACTGTATTAATACTTTATGAATATGTGACATTTCTATACCTCATTTAATAAAATAAAACTGTATATTACATCTGAAAAAAAAAAGATTCAAGAATAATAAATATAGAAAGCTCGTAAATTCGTAAATAAAAACCTCAAACAATTCTTATATTTGCAAAAAAGAACCATACAAAATTTCATGTACATTAAAAAATCAGTAAAAATAGTGTGTAATAATGAAATACATACACATACTCATAAAAAAATTAACAACAAAACCTCTCTCTCTCTCTCTCTCATATTTCTTAATAAAATTTTACAAAAATAAACTTACACGTTTTTTAAAAATGTTATGTAGTCATTCCATATTGGATATGACATAATATCCATTCCCATTTTGTCAAGTGCAAAGTCATATGCTTGCGCCATTTTCTCTCTATAATTAAAAAAATTTTTAATCCATATAATAAAGAGGTTAATTTAAAAAGAAAACATACTTATATTTATACAATTGTGAGAAAAATAATTTTTAAACTAGAGGAAAATTGAAAAGAAAAAAAAAAGAAAGAAAACCTAATTTAAATACTTTAGATTTTGATTTAATAAAGTACTATTAATTAACACAATTTTTTGTTTTATTATTATTTATTGAAATACTTACCGATAGGACGGTAAAGAACCTTTTGTCTCTTTCACATAACCCAGGTATGTTCTCCATAATTCTATATTTAAAACTTTGACTAAGCATCGAGTGAATAACTGAAATAAAATTGGATAAAAAATTTTATTAGATTATTGCTTTTTATTTTTTTACTTTACTTTTTGAAAATTTGAACTACAATAAGAAATATTTAAATGAATAACTGAAATAAAATTGGATAAAAGATTTTATTAGAATATTGATGTTTATTTTTTTAATTTACTTTTTGAAAATTTGAACTACAATAAGAAATATCTAAATGAAAATTAAACGCAAAGGAAAGTAACTCTACCAACCTTTTCAACTCTTTCATAATTTCTTGATTTCATCTAAAAGGAGATAAAAAAAACATGTTCTTTTAAAAAACACACACATTGCTATGAATAAAAATTTTATACTACTTTAAGCACAAAATATACATTATGAAAGATACACAACACACACACACACAAGTTCCACATAATATAAATATAATGCAATAAATTATTACTTATTTCATATTTAACATATTTAAAATCTCCAAATGTTGAGACCAACTTTTATCTACAATGAAAAGTTAACAAAAGGAATTTATTCTCATCATATGTGATATAGCACCCCCTCCCCCATGGGATACACTTGGCAACTTGTTTCGAGTTATGTTTGTATTTGACAACGTATGCTATGTACTGTTTAAGGGTCATAGGAGGGACTTACATTTGTATAGGGGCCTCAAGAAGTGTTAAGACCAGGAGCGCAGTTACCGCCGTATCAATAATACGGGGCCCCAATAACAGTGTTCTCATATCTAAAAGGGGGCCCCGAAGGAATTTTGATACAGGGCCCACTCAGAACTAGCTACGCGAGTGCTTAAGATGTCCCTGGGGATAGATGCACCTTACCAGGTAATGATGTGAAATGCGTAACTCTCCGATACACGTTGCATAAGGTATAAGGAAAAGAACTTGTGCACAGAATTGGTAATATCAATGCTGTTATTTCTGTCAAGAAAATCCCAATGGTCCCTCCCCCCTATTATCTCATACAGTACGTGTAATAGCAAAAATGCCAAGTGGCCGCCAACGGAGGGAGTTTTTGCAGACAGACGATTTTACAAATGGCATGATGTTTGGATTGAGAAGGGTAGGTTGATCCATAAGTTAAACATCAATTCATATCCACCCAAACATGCGTCCAATACGCACCGACTGAAACAAAAATAGATGGAACAAAGAAATATGGCAAGTTAAAGGGGTGCCAGGGCGATCAGACCTTTAACTTGCTACAGAGTGTAGATCGAAGCATCCACTGACAAAAGTTGGAAACCCTGTAAGCCATTTCTACCGCCGTTTTGCGACACATGTAGAACACCTTTGATATTTCCAAATCGACCAGACCAATAACCCGTCAATTGGTTGCTAGTATCCTGTACTCCCGACATCTGTTAAGAAAACTACCACTAGCCCAGCTCTGTTTGCAATGGTCTCAAGATCGAGTTCTCAAATATGTCATAGTTCTGTCTATCCAATGACCTTTTCCATGTACAAGTGCAGTTCCCCGTGATGATAAATTAAATCCGGTCGCATCTGTAGAGCATCCTACAACGCCACAACATGATTTGGAGCATCGTCGCGTATAATAGCAAATCACTTCTGTTCGTATTCAGGGACCTATGGCTGCCTAACAATACGTAGATGTACAAAGGACAGTGGCGCTCCTTTTCCTTTGATGGAACGCCATGTCTTTATTAGCAGGATAATGCCAGACTTCACACATCAGCCAACGTGTTCTGAAAAATGAGCAGATACTTTTCTGGCCACCTTTCTTCCTTGATTTCCCGCCAATCAAATAGGTCTGGGACACAAATGGACGCTACTTGCACATCCTGGAACCGCCGAGTTCAGAAGACGAATCATGGTAAATAATTGACCGAAAATGGTAAACTATACCTCTTCCTCAAACCCTCATTAACTTTATACCTAGGCATGTTAATTCGTGGATCGCCGTCCACGGTGGTCCTACAATCTACTAGGATGTTGTTCTCGCTCTGGGCAACGAGTATCAATTCCCAAACAGACATCATCTCTTGTTAGTTGTTATCATTCATTGTTGAAAGTTTATTCCCTTTCTGGCCACTCCATGGTATTGCATTTTCAAAGTCAAGTAATGTGTGCGCGTATAATGGAAGAGCTATCACATTCTCATACTTATTCAATATGTTATACTACCTTCCCCACCCAAAACCACCAACACCTGCTGATTCATTGATTCGACAAGGTGCTGATAGGTGGTCTGAGGCATTTGCTACCAGGCACTCACCAACCGGTCTGCATCTTGCGAAGTGCTGCACGATGCGTGGCAGTACGAATTTGATTTTTAGTTGGAATAACAAACGTTCGATTGGACCCATGTCATAAGAATTCGTAGGCCAAGACAAATTTAAATTCACCGCTATGTTCCTCGAATTACTCAATGAAGAATCGGTCCTTATGAGATGATCGTAAATACCCTCACCTATCAAGAATACAGTTGCCATGAAAGGGTATGCCTGGTCTGCAGTGATGCTCTCATAGCGCACAGACTTCAGGGATTGTTCTATGAGGATGATGGGTCTTTATATGCACCATGAAAACATTGCCCCCACTATGATGTCATCGCTTTGTAGCACAAAGACACAAGTTAGGTAAAGGTTACACAGCAGTGTATACTCTATTGTGTGTTGAAATACTGCGACTAGGTCGTCACCGTTGTGGCTGCTGGATGGTATCGGCTGTTGTAACCTTTCGGGTATGACAAACAATGCGGTATCAATGAACTGAACTCTCTCTGGTATCAATGAACTGTGGCCTGCAAATCATCCATGCATAACTTTCGATAAGTACTCATAACATATGCCCAATACCAACCCACCACTGATGTGCTGTTTCTACGATTTTAGAAACAGCATCGAGCCATAACGATTTGATTTTTATCGAAATCTGAAAAATCAGCTGTTTTTCCCATTATATCGCTAAACGCTTTACGTGTGTAAAAGCATCTGAAATTTTTGTAGGCATACAGGTAGCAAGGTAACCCTCAATCCCGTATTTGGCTATAGTGTGTGATGTTGTATTTGGCTATAGTTTATGATGTTGAATGGCGAAAACAGTGGAATTATCTTGTGGACAAGTGCTACTTGGCGAACGTGTGGAAAAGCAAAGCATGGGTATTTTATATATTCCGGTATAGCCAAGCGTGCGCCGTGGTTTTGTCTCCCAGATAGAACACTGTAATCTAAGTGAGGGTTGATTATAATGTATTCGTTCTTTGGTGTATATTGGCGATGTAACTGGAAAAAAAATCTTTAAATTTCAAAATATGTATATTTTGGAAGATCAAGTATAAATAATGGATTTTATTTTTTCACAGCGCAGAGGAAAAATTTCCAAAACTTTTTTTCATGCAACAAAACGATATCCAAACGGGACCATAAATTTTAAGCTGACTTCATCAAATGTAAGAAATTCTGAACTAAACGAGGAACACATTATCACACAGAAAAATATTTCAATTTGCAAGAAAATTTACAACGCATTAATTCATACATCTGTTTATAATGTAGCGTTTTTAAAATTTCAAATTATATTCCATAATTAATCATTTTTTTTTATCTTAACACGTAAAGGAGTAGCTCATTTAGCATCATTGTATAAAAGAAAAAATGTCAAACATATTTTACACCTTAAAAGTAGGATATACTCAGAGAAAAATTAGTAATAAGATAAAATATGCTGCTCTCGAAAGAACAGCAAAGTCAAAATTTGTAATATTAATGTTGGAGCACTTTTATGTCAGAAAAAATAACTCGAATACTAGTTTTATTTTTTAACATAACACGAAGGCTGTCTTAAAATCTTGTCACTGGCTATATGTTAAAGAAACACCTGGATATATATACGAATCATCAAACTTGACCTGAATATAACCGCACCCTTAAATGTGTTATTACACTACTTAAAATTTGCACAGACAATGTCTAAGTTCTGGAAGTTTTAAAAAATGGGTATTACTATTAAAATGAATTTGACTTTTGAAAATAGAAAATTATCTACGAAACACTTTTTGAAATTGATGGAGTATAGATGATCTCACTTATCAAAGGATATTTTTTCACCAAACTCAAAAATTTAAAATAATTGAAAAAACCTATATTGTTACAAAGAAGAAATGCAACTTATGAATTATTTACGGAGGGGGATGTGAATCGATACCAAAATTTTGATATATTTCAAATACTTATTTATTCGGATGTTGCATGTTTTCAGATACAAATCTCGAATTTCCGGCAATAATTAAATTTAAAAAAAAAGAGTACCGATTCTCCTGATTTTTTTTACGTTAAGGGGTCGTAAATTAATTAGCATTCGTTAACTTTAGATCTAATCATCCAATGTTATTAAGAAACTAGCTGCATGGGCCGGCATTGCACGGGCTTTCTCTGCTTTTATAAATTTTCCCTTTCCTTCACAAAATCAGCACTTCTAATACTCTTTTTCAAACCGACCCCCCTCTCCACCGCTGCTCGGGCTTTCTCTTTTCCTCATGACACCAGCATTTCTGTGTGTGTGTTTGTACGCGCACAATGTGAGTGATTTCTAAAATTGTGTCAAAAAATTTCCCTTTTTCGAAATTTGTTCCATTCCACTTATTTTTGATTTAAGACAGGTTTCTTTCCCCTCTCTTTAGCCCGAACACGTTTTTTTTTGTGTAAAATTATTGTTCTACCTTCCTCTCCTTCTCACAGATAAGATATAGCTTCAAATTTCGATGTATGACTTATAAAAAAATATATTGCGTTAGAATTAGAAAATTATTAATGTGAAGCAATAAAAGAAAACGATTCTGATGCTAAGAGGAAAACAAAAAACGTCCATCATTTTTTAATAATAGTTTCTAAGAATCTAAAATAATAAAATAGATTTCAGACTTTCATGAATCAATCGAACGTTACAAAAAGTTAGCTTAAAAATGTATCTAAAATGCATTTTGATCCAAAATAATAGACGATGTACTTTTTAATTAACAAAGAATTCAGTTCGTAATGAAATAATAGAAATAATCCTTTTAAAAAAACATACATATATTTATTAAAATCAAATTTCTAGAAGTAATAAATGAAAGAAAAATTAACAGATAGCTATTGAAATGATTGCTTTTTTCTGAACGTTTGATTAAACATATAAATACATAAGTTAGGGAAAAAAAACAGTATGGGGGGGAAAGCCTATATATATATATATATATATATATATATATATATATATATATATATGTACTGAAAAAAACATTAAAAAAAACCGATCTGATAAAAACATTTTCATATTTTATTTTAATTTATATAAACTTTTTTCATTCCACTAAAAAAATTTCAAACTTTAAGAAGTAGCGTAATGCGAAATTGAATGTCTCTTCCTCTTGAGTTTCGAACCTGGAAACTACCGTTTTATAAAACAGCGCTTTTAACAACCACGCTGTCGTTTCCTTCGGGGGAAGAGCAGTAAAAATACTTTTAAAATAAAAGAATATTTTTTCAATTTATCATTTCGTTATTTGTTAAAGTAAAAAAAAAAAAAAATTCGGGCTTCATTTTTAAGATAATGCTTTCAAACTTCATATATCGATTGCAAACAACGGTAATTTTTAAACAAAAAACTTTAAAAAAAAATGTTTACATATTTCTCACAAAAGGGGGAAAAACGAAAAACACATTTTTTTTAAACCGTAATTTTTAAGATATTTTATCAATTTTTGTACAGATTACGTATAATATTGTTCTACACGCGGAAAAAAAGTTTCGTGAGATTATTTTTATAAATAAAGAAGTTATTAAGTATTTAAATAAAATGTTGAGTATTTTTTGAAAAGTCGTAGAAAAAAGTTTTTGTTATTAAAATTTTTAAATGACTGATTCTAAAAGAGAAAAGCATGAATTTTTTTAGTGTAAGACACTTTTTTCATTAACGTGAAAGAAAGTGCAAGCGGAACAATTTAGAAATCGTATTCATAAAAACGTATCGATTTCGACTCATTTTAAAAAAATCGTAAAAAATACAAAATATAATTATTTTGTAAAATAAATTATAGCATATCGTGGCGAAATAAATGATCTTTCCGAATCTGTAATTATTTTTTGTGTTAGTCTCAAAAAAAAATTAGATCAAGTTTTAAAAACGTCTGAAAAAAAAGTTCAGAATTTTCCCATGGCGGTCAAAAATGGTACTAATTATGCGTTTTAAGGTTTTTAATTAATATCATTTTAACTAATTGGAATATCGGAATATAAATGGTCAAAACGGATTCCTCGGATCATTCCCGATATTTTGGTACCTTCGGCGAGTTTCTGCGTCGTGTGATTCGTGAGAAAATTGGGTCGCATAGATAGATAGATGAAAAAATGGATACGTTTGTTTACCTTCGGATTTTAATACTGTAGACAAATAGAAAGTCAGCGATAAGTATTATAAAATATGCGGTAAGAGAAACTCCAGACTTAATGCACCAGATGCTTTATAGTACATTTTTTACATTAACTGTGCATTTCAGAATAGAACTAGTATAAAATTATAACAATTGATATCGAGCAACCACGCTTTTACCGCAATGACATTAATTTTTTCTCGTTTATATTTTCTTATATTAAAAACTAGCTGGTATACCCGTTCTTCGCACGGGTGAATTTAAAAATTAAAAAATACAGACTGAAGGATAAAGAAGTTTTTAATGAGTTAATTTTACGCGAATTGTATAAATTAAACAAAAAAAAAGCTTTTTACATAACCAGCTGAACAAAAAAACCATGTTTGCTAAATTTTAAGTCTTTAGATATAATTGCTGATTTTTTATTATTGTTATTATTATTTATGATGCCCCGTAACTTTCTTGTGGGTCGATTTTTGAAAACACCTACATGCTCAGCAAAAGTAACATTGTTACAAATTTTGTGTAATAAACGCTAAAAATAGTGTTAATAATTTTTATCTGGATGTGTAATACGTTAATATTACTTTCTGATGCATTTATTTTATGTTAAATAGCTGTTACCCGGGACTTCGTCCACGTGGAATTTAACACAAAAAAAGTGTTTATTCACTTCGCAGAGTTTACGAAAACTTTTCTTCTACTTTGTGAATCTATGTTTCTTTTTTTTTGTTTTATTTTTTTTCTTTGCTTTTTGTTGAGCAAGGGGTGAAAGGGACGCATGACCTTTGACACTGTCGATGGGGTGAAGACTAAAATCTTTAGGATCAAAATAGGTCTAAATAGCAAGTAGGGTGAAACGCGAACACAAACGAAGCCGCAAGGAAGGGGGTGAAAGGGACGCATGACCTTTGGCAATGCAGTTAAGGACTGTAAAATCATTAGGATCAAGATATGAACGGGAAATGTCGCGAATGGCAGCAACCTAATCAAAGAAAAAAATTTGATATAACTGCTAGCAATCGTTGAGACAGAAGGCTAGCGAAATAAAATAATACCTATTAAATAAAAATGATCTCTATTGAATAGAAATAGTCCCGATTGAAAGAAATAATCCCTATTTGTATCGGATATTGCTCACTATTTCATTGGTTTTAATTTTATTTTCTCGAAATCCTAATTTTTTTTTTCTAAAATAAAAGTAGCCTAAGTTATTCCTTATAACATTAGCTATCTGCCAGTGAAAGTTTCGTCAAAATTGGTCCAGCCGTTTCAGAGATTAGCCGGAACAAACAGTAAGACAAAAATTTTAAAAATTAATTTTTTCATGTAAGTACTGTATCTACTTTTAAATGCATTCAGTAAAGAGCTGTTAATTTCAAATTACAAACAGACACTTCATTTTTATCTATATGCATAGATTATTTTTTACTTTTTAGTTCGATTAACTATAAAAGCGTGTTTTTTATTTTTTTTTAAAACTATAATTTTTTTTATTACAATTTCTCATCGATGTTTCATTGAGCTGACCAGTGGCGTAACGTACACAACCTGATTACGGGGGCGGGCAAGCTTGACTGACGTTAAGTACGTATTTGGGCTTTGGGGCCCAAAACCTGAGTTTGCAGGAGTCCTAATATTCTCCGTTACGCCACTGGAGCTGACTATAGTTTTAAGCTTTTCCTTCGCTATTACAAGATACCAGGAAGCAATCATAACCTCAATTAGTTTTCTGTTATTTGATGGCTGCCTCATTCGGACAAGAGTTTTCAAATGATGCCACAAGTTTTCGATAGGCTTGAGGCTACAGAACAATAATTCAATGCTTTTTGTATGAAACCTCTCTTTCAGTAATTTTGCTGTGTGGCAGGGAGCAGAATCCTGCTGAAAAATAAACGAAACATTGCTGAGATAGATTTCCTGACGGAAGGTTGAGTTCTAGAATAGTGTCTGTGAGAGATTTATCGGCGCAAGAACCAATTTCGGCTATATTCTAGAGTTGTGCCAATGTATTTTCTGATATTCAGTGTATCATCGATGACACGAAGGCGACCAATACCTGCTGACATGCATGACAAAATCATAACACTAAGTGGGTTCTTCACAGTTGCCTGAATGCAGCCAGGATATAGACTCTTATTTTACGTCTTACATACTCTCGCCCATTACTACCGAATAACGATTTCCTAGTTTCATTGCTCCACACTTGTGAACTACTGATCATCCGCCCAATTAATTTGTTCCTTTGCTCTCAAAAGTTTCTTTTTTCACTGCTATAAATTGAGAAAAGGTTTTTTCGTGGAATTCTACCTTTTACCCTAACTTCTGATTATCTTCTCCTGATTGTTCTTGAACTGACAAAAATACTAGAGCCTCACTCAGATCACTTACGATGGCCGTTCATGACATTCTTCTATCTTGGAGAGTCATGGTCCTTTTATATTTCTGTCATCAAGAGATGTGGTGCACTCTTTTCTGCCTTTTCCTGCTTTGTTTTTTATTGAATTTGTCATTCTAAGAAAAACTTTCGTGCTCAAGATACAGTCACTGAACCACCCAATTATCTCGCGATTCTAGCATAGGAAAGGCAGGCCCCTTTCTCGTAACACAATAATCTTACATCTCCTCCTATGTGCTGAAATCTACTCTTTTATTTGATGTCATTGTTTCTTGACTAAATGTTATTGTTGTTTTGGCCAAAAAAACAGTCCTGGTCTCAATCCTATCGAAGCTTTGTGGTACCGTTTGGAAACTCTAAACCAAATGAGGCAACTATCAAGTAAAGAAGAACTAATTGAGGCTATAATTGTTTCCTGGCATCTTGTGATAACGAAGGAAGAGCTTAAAACTATCGTCAGCTCAATAAAACATCGACATGAAGCTGTAATAAAAAAATAAATGCTACCCAATTAAGAACTAATAATTCACTGCAATCATCAGCATCTAATGTGTATCAATAATTATTGCAGTTTAAATTTTTTTGAGTTTCAAAATTTAAATTTTATTTTTTTGTATTGAATACAGTATTAAATTTTCTTTAAAATGATACATACGACTTGGCATTTTTTTTAAACGTAAGCATTCTAATTTTTAAAAAAATAAAAAAATTTCCAAAAGTGTCCACAACTTTGGCCACCAATGTATACATTACACACAACTGAGAAAAATAGATGTAAGCTACAAAATTAGAAAATCCGTATCTTTTAATTTTGAAATATTTCGCAAAATTCTGAGCATCAGAACTATCCACAATTCTTTTTATAATTGCATTATTTAATGAAGAGTAAAATAACATTAAATATTACTTTCTTTTACAATAATAAATAACCGAAAATTTAATAAAAGAGAATCGCGTCAGAAAACAAGCGAAAAGAAAAAGAATAAAAACCATTCCTTATTTCCTTTATATTCTTTAACGAATTAATAAAGATTAATCATTAGATCCTGCATGAACAGAGGGGGTGGGGAGTAATGAAAATTTTAAAAAAAAATCAGTTTATGAATTATTCCCAAGAAGATAACCAAAATTGATAATTTACATAAAAACAATACGTTATTTCCAGTTTACGGGAAAATGGATTGCGTTCATCTTTTTTATTTCTCTAATAAATCATTCTCAAGTATATAAAAAAAAGGAGAGGGAAATGCAGCAATAAAAAGAAAACATAAAAAAAAATATTTTTAACTTAATCATGTTCTTGATGAATCATAGGTGGTAGATCGCTGCCCAATTGGTACTGTGTATTTCTGTTTCAGCAGAAAACGGAATGCATGTAGGAGAGGACTTACTGAAATAAATAACTTCTAACTATGGCCAACAGATTTCATCAAACGGATTATTATGTACTATGTTGTTAAGTTATGCCACTTTGTTTTCAGAATATTTCTTTGATATTTTCAAGTTATATTGCTTTTAAAAAAGAATAGGAGTTGTTACAAACAACTCATAGATAGATTATTTTGATAAAATTGCTTTGATTTAGAACTTCTCAATGTAGTGAATAATCCTAATTCCGTGTTTGTGAATGCGATACTTGATTTCATTTTAAATTTGTATTATATTTATTTCTTTGTTAAACAAAAAAATAGCGAAAAATTTAATAAATGTTCAGTTGATTTCCTGTTAAATGCACGGATCGGCAAACCTCTGCAAAGACGACTGAAGCTCTTCAGACTTCTGCTTTATAAGTTTTATCAAAAATATTTTTTTAAAGACAAACGTAATTAGGTCTACTAAAAATCCCCTGTTTCTTTTCTCCTTCAGAATTATCTGTTGAAAAAACTCAACGAATCTGTGTATTTATTTAAGCATTCGTTCGGCTTAAGACTTCTGTATTAAATTACTTTCCATAAACTAAGTTTATTGTGAATCAGAGAAAATATTCAAATTAGTCAGTAATGTAACGGAGAATATTAATTAGGTTCCCGGCACCAACCTGGATCTGACAAAGGATAGCAAAACCATTCCATAGGCTTAGGGACCCCCTAGAATCCTGCTCCACCCCCAAAATGCGGGAGTTGCCACTAGAATTAGTTTCAAAGAAGTAAAAGTCAAATTTATTGGTTAAAATATCACCAAGGGAAGACACTCGCCTAAATTATTTTCAGCAACGTTTATTTGTTCGCCTGCATGGTTCGAGAGAGCACTTACAAACAGACAAGAGATGCACTTCAACCTGTTATGTACACAAGGGTGGTGTTTGGGGGTTCAACCCCTCTTGTAGAATCCCTTCCATGAAAGTAGTCTGTGTACGCCACTCGTAACGGAGAATAATAGGCCCCCTGCAAAGTCAGGTTTATAGCCAGTGGCGTAACGGATAACATTTGGGCCCCCTATAACCCTGCCCCCCCGCAATGCAAGGTGTACGTTACGCCACTGTTTATGGCCGTAAGTCGGATCTTATAAATGGTACGTGTTTGGCGTTAGTCAAGACTTGGGCCCTCCACGATGCAGGGGTGTACGTTACGCCACTGCTTCCACCAATCTCCAGCAGAAGAGAGAAAACTACATTCCATAACTTGTGAAAACATGCTTATTGTTTAATAAAGAGTGCTGAAATTACTTTTTTATGCAAAAGCATTCAAAGTTAATTTTAATTATTAGTGCATCAGGAGTGGCCAACCCGCGTGCCACCACGGTGGATTTGTAACAGTAGCATGCGAAAACTTACTGAAAAATTTAAAAAATTTTGAATGCATAATAATTATTTTCTACAATTTTATTGAAGTAAAGTTGTCTCAGAAAAAAAACACCTCAAAATTTGGATAAAATATGTTTGTGAATAAATTTTTTCTACTACGAACATAATAAAATAAATATCACTCATAACTAGCTGATTTTGTTTGCATGTGTGCAAAAGTTAATTCTAATATAGATGACTTGATAAAAAAAATAGCAGTAATTGAACAGCCACAATAAGAAAGTACTAAGTGTTTAATAATTATTTTGAATTAAATGATTCACAAATAACTCATTTTTATTTCATACCTATCCAAATTGGTTGAACTTGTAAAAAGTTTGTTAACAGTAAAACCGAAGATAGCACTTTCGTCTTATTCATTATATTATTTTTAAATTTCAACTACATACAGACCTGCATTAAAAAAATGTACTATTTGCGTAAAAATCCCATAAGCCTATGAGTAAAAATTTTTTACTTTTTCCATATTTGTTTGTTGGAAGTGGCACGCATAACTATTTTTTTTATCAAATAGAGGCAATCATCACCGAAAAGATTGGCCACCCTTGTTATACATGAAATTCTTGAATAATGCACTTACGACATTATTGGTACGGGCATTTTTTCATAAGGCTTAAAAGTTTAATTGTATTTTGACAAGATGGTTGTTCTTAAGTTTTACAGAAATAAAATAACTAAATCTGGGATAATTATGTTTTTAAGGGATTAGAAAATGTTATTTTGTGTAAATATTTTGTATTACTTTTTAAAAATTATCAATTGGAACGTGGCAATCTAGAATGCGACTGCAACGAGAGGCTCTTCTCTTTTTTTTGCACGCGTATGCATATGAATAGCTATTAGATACCTTAGTTATCTTGTTTCATTTGCAACTTGGATCTTTTCTCCGAAAGTTTGCAGGCAGCTAGGATAATACAGGGTTCAGCGCGGGAACTTCTTGTTTTGAACATATTGCCGTGATGTTCGTAGGGAGGGGAGGAGTTTGGTGGAAGGGGTGGAGTGGGATATTTGTGTTTGTGCCTGTCTCAATCTCAAACATGTTGTGATCGGGGCAGCAGGGCGCTTTTACCGTGGAAGCGTATTTCTCGAACTGTCGGTCGGGGGTTGCAGTGCAACGCGCCTTTCGCCGTCACTTCGATATTCCTCCACGAAGTCGCGTTCCTTCTGATCGGATATGTGGATGGATGCCTTCCGAGCAAAGGGTTAAGTCTCGAAAGAAAGGAAAAACCTCCGAAGAGCGTTAGAACATCTTAAAATGTGGAGCGAGTTCGTGTGTCAATTCAGACCGGTATGTGACAATGATCCAACAGTTCTTCTTACCCGCTATCCAAGAAAGGGATCTTGATAACTCTAAATTACAACAAGATGGGGCCACAGCCCACAACTCCGAGGTTTCCACGGGTATTTTAAGAGCAGCCTTTACCGAATGACTGACCTCCCTGTGCTCACCTGATTTATACCCTCCTAATTATTTCCTGTGGGTTTATCTCAAGTACCTGGATTACAAAGATCGCTCCAAGACGACCTAAGGAACGTCCGAGACGAAATTGACAATATCTCAGTCGATGTGCTAGAAAAAGTGACTCAAAGTTTTAGAAATCGACAGCATCGGTGCCTTGATAATGGAGGGCGTTATTTAACAGACTTTGTGCTTAAAACAGTGTAAATTCAAAGTACTAATGTTGTGTGGTAGCCGGAAAATAACAATAAAGTCGAATGAAACTCTGTACGTTGAGGGATATTCAGGTTCTCATGTTGGCGAGATGCGGAAATTTGGAGTGAGTAAATATTTCCGTCATACTTTTTAGCTACACAAGGGCTTTGGGCGACGGACCTCATAATTTTGAACCATGGTCAAGTGACGAGCACGACACTTGAACTGGTACCCACCTCTCCTAACTTCCACACCACCCCGGCGGGAGGAAATTTGAGCCTCGACATATTTAACGAGCATCGGTCCCTTCTGCACAGCGGTCTTCATTGATACTATGCTCGAACTCATGAAAAGCCTGCCACGAGTTCGTTACCTTGACCACTAGGCTACCGTGGCCACTTGGAAATTTAGAGAGTGGGGTATCAAACTCAAGTGTCTGACCAAGGTATAAAATAAGAAGTTCTCGTCACCATAACTCTCGTGTTGTTTTGAAGTTTGACATTACAAAAGAATTAATTCCGTCAGGTATGTGTGGCACCTTTTTACTTTTTTTAATTTTAAGATAACGCTATATGTGATTATGCTTTAATTACTTATTAATGAACAGTTACAGTAATTTGAAAATATAAAACTTTATCAAAAAGAAGGGAAAATTTTTATGAAAAATGCCTTTTTACTATAAATTTTAGACCCTATTAAAGTAATTCAAAAATTGGCGAATCTATTCTCTTTTTTTAAAAAAACGACGCTTTCAACTTGAGCCATTGCTAATACTTATGTAAAATATTATTTTTGTGTTCTATTGAAGAAAATTAATGGATTCATTTTCCGTTTTAAAAATAAGTTCTGTTTCTTATAAATTAACAACAAAATAAAAACTTACAATATTCATACGACCCAGTCAAGCAAAATTTGTATAAGTACGAACACAGTAAAAATGCATATAGTTAAGCGATTTCAATAATGCTATCACCACTTACTCGCTATAATGCTATCCAACCCTTTCAATCGATAAAATCGCATAAAAGTTTATCTCGAAGTGAAGAAATAATTGAGCACAAAAAAATCGCAATCTTTAATTAGAAGAATTTAATTTGTTTTATACGAGACTTAAAAATTAAGATGTCCGTACGCAATCACACTTTTCATTTGCATAGAACTATTAAAAATTATTGATCGATATTTGAAACTCAAAACTCACTTTTGGAAGTCCCTCTGAATTTCTATGCAATCCAGACTCATTTCGACAAGGAATTTGCGAAAAAAATTGCTAGGAGATTGCATTGATTCAATACTAATTTTAGAGATCCTCAAAATAACTTTTGTAAATCTCAAATAAGTAAAATTGTCTAAAAGAATTCAAAGTATAATACATTTCATGTGGAGAAAAAAAAACATTGGTTTGATTTCGCATTTTGAAACCATGTGCTCAAATTAAAAAAATAATTCAAGACTCATAAAAAAGCGCATATAGTTGAAATTTAAAAAAAAATAACAATAACACAAAAATTTGTTGGAAATTAGAAGAATTCTAATTTGACTGTTTTCGATAGGATTTAATATAATATACATTCTGTCTACAGTAATAAGAGTTAAAATTTATTCTTTCTGATAAATTGATAATGCTTAATGTTTTGAAATCGCACAGATCGAAATAAGAACTGCAGATAATTAAAAATTAGAACCCTTTATCAGTATTACTTATCAGTTAAGTATCAGTATCATTCGCGTAGGAGTCCGAGAAGCGATTGGAAAGCGAAAGAAATATTAATTTCCCATCCCGATGTTTATTTTTATTGTTGCATATTAACCGTTGTGATTAGATAACGATCAGTTCGCGGTGCTCGATATACATATATATATAATTATCATAAATCTCGTTATTTGCACAGATTTTCGCAACCCGACAGGTGGTAGATCATGAGCGTTCGAGTAGGACATAGCCAATGATGTTAAGATCGGAATACACCGCCCGAAAATGGCACCGTGTTCTGGCGGGGGTTGTATATTTAGTGTTAAGAAAATTTGCATAATTGAAGCATAAACGGATGATTTTTCTAATGAGATATCTTCAAGGCAAAAATCAACTTATCAGTACGTTATTTTAAGCCATAAAACCGTTCCGAATGGAAATGAAATTTTGGCAAGCTCAAATAAATGCACGCATTATTTATTTATTTCCCTTTTAACACGCTGTATATACATAATCTTAAAGACGGGATGAAAAACTTAATTATATTTTTCGATTTGACACAAGAATTTGAAAATCGATTGCAGAATTATCAGAAAATTCAAATTTTCTTATTTCTGTGTATCTATTTATAGTCGACATAGATATGCCCCCAGACAGCAGTGGGAGGGTGGGGTGCTGGAATTCTAGGGGCCCAAAGCCTGACAGACACCAAATACACAATCATTTGTAAGATAGGCTTGAGGGGTCCCAAACCTCACTTTGCATGGGGGCCCTAATATTCTCCAATAAGCCTCTGCTCCCAGAATATTTTCAAATGGAACGCATACTTATAATCTGGCATCCAACTTAAAAAGAAGTTTGTGTCTGTTGGACTTATCCTACCCCTGCCCCAAGTATTCCTTGCAGCGCAGTCATGCGTTATTTATGCCATCATTTGGAAATACGTACATTCATGTGAACAACTATTTTCAAGAGTGAAAATTAGAACCAAAATATTAGTTGAAGACCTTGAAAATTTGTCCCAAGAATTGCAAATCTTTATTATTGAACAGCACTAGTTTTTTCTAATTCAATGATTAATATGGCATAACTTTTGTGATTTCTATTTATATATATATAATATAAGAATTTCGATGGAGTTTTATATAAAAAATATCAATATGTAAAGAATGTCAAATTAATACCATCTTGCTATTTTGTACTAAAAAAAACAAGTTAATACATCTTAAATTGCTTAAATGTGTTAATTATATATTTTTTCGGGTATTTTTTTAAAATTCTCATCTGCTGTTAGTGTTAGGTATATTTTGGATGACCCAAAAGAGCTTGTCTTCGACCAATGTGGTCCGGGTAAGCTAAAAGGTTGGTTGGGCATCCATGTTTCAAAAAATTACAAAACTTTTTACTGGTTTGTTAGAATTACGTAAGAGCAAAAGTTCAACCCATTTTTTTATAGCGATACAGAAATACAAATAACACAAAATGCATAAGAAGGCTTCTCTAAAAAGTATCTGAACTTTTGATTTTCCTGCACACAGCAGTTATATTAGGGTGGCGCCACTTTTCAAAGTGGAAAGAACTCAAAGCACATGCTTGAAATTTTCTTTTCAGCTTCCGAGTATGCTAGTTGCTATCTGTTGCCAACCTAGTGAGATAATGTTATAAGTGCTCGTCGCATTTTTTTATTTATCTCGAGATGAGCGAACAAGTTAAAAAAAATTTCTGAATATTTCATAGAAAACTTGCTGATTTTCAAAGCAAAGCAATGAGTAACATTCAGCAGGTGTTTGGAGACGATACTATAGGGGTAATACAAAAGGAGAGGCTATAACTATTAAAAAACTACCACACATCAGTGAAGAGCGACCAGCGTTTTGGGAGGTCACAGATCTCTCGGAATGTAGCTGTTGTAGATAGGGCCAAAATATGTAAAAGTAGATCGTTGTTTGATCTATGAGAAAATTTTGGTTGGGATCAGCAAAGGTTCCATACATGTAATTTTCGTAAAATGATTTGAATATTGCCTAAGCTGTTGTTGGCAGAACAGAAAAACTCATCGGCGAAACTTTGAATTTCAGTTGCTTCGCATGAAAGGATCCAGTTCTGAGAGTAGAGATCAGATATAGCAGGATGCGACGACGGAGATGAACGCCATTCCAAAAGAAGCCTTCCAGAAGTGCTTTTGACAGAGGAAGGATCGGTGGGGTTTTGTACGTAAAGGAGTGTCTAATTTCAAGGAGATAACGTTCTTCCGGTCAAAGGTCGGATACTTTTTGATCACTCTCTCATATAGCTTAACAATATACATATTCGTCATTACTAATTTTCACTTCCTTTACGATCTTTCTAGAATCCCACGTCGATAAGTTTCGAGGTGGTAACAGGCTATCCTGCGAGATTTTCTTAGAACTAACCTGAGGCTTTCTTTTACGTTGTTGAAGAGTTTTTAATGCCACCTTCTGACGGAGGAAACGACATGTACAGTACTGTGCAAATTAATTGCGACAAACAGATTTTTAAAGAAAACTGTTCCTTTTTCTTGGAGATTTTATGCCTCAAACCGGTTTCAACTGCATTTTCTTACAACGGGCGACTGCCCTTGACTAGTCTAAACTGGTTTGACCACGTAATCATGACATGTCGAAAATTTTTCCCTTCAGTTGCTGTAAGAAGTAGTCGCTTGTGTGAATTGTCTGCTTCTGACGTGTATTTAAATAATTGATATCGCTCTTAGAAAGAGGACTAGAATTGTTATCCTTATTCAGCTTACTTCTATGACTATGAGGGATATTGCTGCAGCAGTTGAAGCCGTAAAATCCAGTGTTTCTAGGATTATTAATCAGCAAAAGAATTTTGGGGCAGTGTCTCCAAAACGAAAGAGGAAATATGGAAGCAAATAGAAGACCACACCTCGATAGACAAATTTCTTGTACGAAATAGTACAATACATCCTTACAAAACACGTAGAGATCTTCAGAGAGAGAGAGAGAGAGAATTATTAACTACTGGTATGAGCGTGGATTCATCGACAGTTCGACGAAGGCTTGTTGAAGTTGGGAGATTTGCAAGCAAGCCAATAAAAAAAAACAATTATTAACACCTACAATGAAGAAAAAACGTTTGGATTAGGCCAGGAAATATCAGTCCTGGACTGTATAAGATTGGAAGACGGTTGTATTCAGCGACAAAACGCATTTCTTTGTGCAAGGGTTTCGACCAAGATTTGTCAGGCGAGGTGGTGGAGAACCCACCAGAGAACAACACATTATTCAAAAGTTAGGCACCCTCAGAAACAGATGTTTTGGGATTATTTTACTTCTGGAAGATCTGGCAGCTTAGTGCCAGTTGAAGGGATGATGAACTCTAAACAGTACATTTCTATAACAGAAAGTAAAATTGTGCCTAAAATGCAAATGTTCGCTGGTGGTGGTGGCACCTTTCAACAAGATCTTGTTCCATGCCATACTTCTAAGCTAACAACGAATTCATTTCCAAAACAGAAAATAACGATTTTGAATTGGCCTGGTAATTCTCCTGATGTAAATCGCTTCGAAAATTTGTGAAGCATTGTAAAGAGACGTGTGAGTAAAATGGACTGCTCAACAAAGAAAACAATGATTGAGAATGCTACAAAAGTTTAGTTTCGTAATATAAAAATTTATGCTCTAATTTAGTGGAATCCATACACGGGATCTCATTCAAGTTAGAGGACATATTTTGTATTAAATTTCTATACCTTGCATGTAAGTTAACCTATACTAATTAAACAACATTTGTGACAATTTTTGTGTTTGTCCCAATTAATTTGCACAGTACTGTTTCCTACTATGTATAGTAGGAAACTATACATAGCTAACCGATCGTTTATTGAGGTAATAAATTATAGAAAAGAAATTAAACAAGATTTTGGGCAAAGTCGGATCTAACTTGAGTAATCATTTCGAGATTTTTCATCGTCCATTATTGGACGAGATATCCTGCCTCTCTTATCTGTTTCATTTCTTATCTGTCACTAGTAGAACAGATAAGTAAAGGTTTCATTATTTAAATTTGAGTATTAGGGTTTATCTTTCCCTCATTCTTTAAGCTGATCGATAAATAAACCAGTTTAGTTCCTTATATTATTGTGTTTGCAATTCTTGTTAGTTTCTTTTAATGGCTTTTACATCTACTTATATGTCGAATTCGAGTCAAAACCATAAGAGTGCGGAATCTTCAGAGTTAGCCTTACATATTGAAGTGGAGGGGGTGTTACAAAGGTTTGGAGCAGAAAAACTGCCATCGCAATTTTTGCATCAAAGATTATTTGTTTTACGGTCAACACAATAAGGGTGAAATAAAACCTCCCAATCAAAATCAATTATATTTTTTTATGAGTGAAGACAGCACCATTGCTCCTTGTGTATCGTATTCGATTGAAGTCTCTGGGCCTCTTCGCAACATGTCTTACCGAAGATTTTATCAATGATTTATAGTCAAGAATCAGTACTTCCCGGTAAATTATTGTTAGCCCATTCCACCACACATTTAACTAATATTTTCAAGAGATGAAATTCGAATTGCGAAGTCAGTGCTGGCGGTTTAGGTCAGCATGCAATAAGTTGACACGGGTACCAATCCTACTTCTACTCAAATGTCGCAATCAGTTTCGAAAATAGCTGATTTTCGTACTGGGAAAACAAGGACCCACAGTTAAAGATTCATCAATCGCACAGATTTACAATAAAGCGATGTGAAACCCAACGATTTCAACTGTTTCGGCTTTTGTGTTATGCATGTTTCCGGTTTTGGTTAATTATGACACGATTGAATGCGGCATGTTTTTATGGCTTGATTAAAAACCTCTTCACCAATGAGTAAAAGATGTTAACACTTTGCCTGATCTTACAACTCCCTAAATTTCCGAAACCATCGACGACATATGCTGTCGTCAATTCCATCTTCACCATAAATCCGACTGCGGCTGCAGTATAGCTTTTGACAAACTGTCTCATGTGTTTTATCATTTGCCAAATTACACGTAACTCAGTTATTTCTGATAAATGATATCAGAAACATCACGTGCATTTATATTCTAGGTACCTACACTTAATATTGCCCAACAATTCTGGTCATTACAACATTATGTGCGATGTCAGTTCAAATGAAAAAGTGTACACTGATAACTTTGATTTTCGATTATTTACTTACTTTGCCGTGGATGACTTATTGACGTATGAACTAAGAGCGAATATTTAGTATCAGTTATAAATTCAACTACAGTACTGGCCATTAAAATTGGTATACTAGGAAAGCGACGTGCCACACATGCAAATTATTTTTCCACGAATTCATGCAAAGCGGATGGCGGTAGGACCACATACACTCTGTATTAAAAAGATTGTACAACAGGTTTTTCATACAGAAATCGCTGTTAAAAGTTATTTTATCTTATGTAGAAGAAGAAATGCCTAACACCACGGGTGCAACTTTGATCAAAATAGAGTTGTAATCAACAAGAATTGTGGATAATCCTACCGCAATACTGCTGTTTGCGATCTCATGACGGTCGCCAAAATATGGAATCAACGGATTTAGGAGGGTGCTACAATTTTCCGCGCAGAAAGTCAACGTCCATCCATCACTAACAGCCGAGAAGACAGGAATGCTATCTATATGGCCTTTTGAGATCATACAGTCACATCAAGAACTCTGAATCAGCAAACGGGGATGTTTTCACGATTACAAGTGTCTGCACGGACAATGCGACGACGTTTGCAGCACCACGGACTATCAGGATACTGTTCTTGTTATCGGCTATATTTGAAGCTGCACCTCGCGGGCAGATAAGCGTACCTCCAATGGTATGATCAACGAAGAGCTTGGACGCAAGAAAGACGTCACGTCATATTTTTATTCGAGTCCTGGTTCTAGATACATTAGCATCCGTGTATGGTGGCACGGCGAAGAACACACATTGATAGCTTTAATTCGACTTTGTCATACCAGCCCATCAACTAAAGTAATAGAGCTGGTGCCATTAGATATACGTAGCGATAATTTCTAGCTCAGATTGCTGGAATTTTGAACAACAGCTATCACACTTTTGATATATTCAGGCAAATGGCTAAGCTCTATCTTTGACACCTCTATCACGCTACTCATGGTTCAAAATTACGAGATCCGTCGTGAATAGCCCACGACGAGCTTTATATACTGCAACTTTAATATACATTCACTCACTCCATAACGGTACGTTTGTACAGAACAATTCACGATTACGTTGATCGTTCTCTGATCTTCTTTTGTGCAGAATATGTTTGATCAGTGCCCTAATGTGAGCACGCTCTTCAGAGCGACTGACACGCCACTATCTACTAGCCACTACGATCGATGAACTATACATTAATGTAGAAGTTACATGGACTAATGTACTTGTACATGCCATCCAATTTCTGTTCGACTCCATGCTCCAATACAGTAAGTGGGAGGTGGTTCTGATTTTTCAGGATTTATATCTTCAAAATTCCTGAAATTTCATCTCTTGTTCTTCTAACTATAATGTATTTTTCCAATAATTATTCTATTATTATTGCAAATATAGGAAGACGAATCAACTCTGACAGAATCTATTAATTGTCGGACGCCCAAATAATTATAAACTAAATTTGGAACTCTTATAAGAGAAATATACAAACAGAATCTTAGAATTAACAAACAATTAATTTCCTCCATGAGTTTTGTAATTATAATACAACAAATTAATAGTTGTAAATAATGTATTAATAGTTATATTATTAATCTTTAAGTAGTATTTGTGTAACGTACATAAAATGTTTTATTACCTTTCATTTTGGAATCCACATTACGAAAACGTTTCACTCGTTCACAAAATTGTGAAACTCGTAAGCAAACTTTACCAAACAAAATTAATAACGATTAGCACTACAACTTTTTAATATAAGTGTAAAATTACGAATGAGACTATTTTTTTTAATTATATCCATTCTTACACCAAATATGTACCGGGAGAACATATAAACAATACTTTAGATATCATTATGATTAAAACAATAGAGCTCTCACAATGATCAATTTTACAGTGAAAAAAATTTTAAACTTTCAAATGGCAACACCCACTTTTTCCCAATGAAAATCGATCAGCGCATTGACGTTACAACGATAAAAGCATGATGAAAATTATAGAAGTAAAGCATTTGCAAGGAATAACATTTTTAAAGACCGATCACTACATTAAGAAAAATTTTGCCTAAATCTCAGTGGAAGTACTATAATTGCGTAGCCTTTAATCAGCATAGTGACAAAATTGTTTCTTCAATCAGGTGTTTGAACGTGCCAACAAGATGACACAGAAAACTACGAAATAAATTGATGAAGCTGTTTTGTCCAAACGGAGAAAATACTGCCGAAAATACTCGGAAGAATACTCGTCGAGAATACTCGGAAAATACATAAACTAAAATGAGGTCAATATTCCACAAAAATTGTACAGATTTGTTTGTTTTTTTAAATGAAAATCGCAGATGTAATTGACCACGATCGGGACGACTTTCTGTTCCTGTTGATGTAGAGTTGCATAATGCAAATGCGGCAAGTCCATTGCATACTTGCAAGAAGCATTGCCTGCATTTTGGATGCACCGAAAATCACAATAGTCAAGCTTTTTTTTTTTTGCTCTGTTTAGCAGGTGTTTCCTTATCGATTCTAGCGTATCCAGGAGTTGCAACCTTGAGACGAGCAGCACCGTATCGACTTAAAAATTTGTTCTCCATTACATAAAGATATCACAGGTGGCCGCTGCAGATATGAACGTATAAGGCACATTTATCTTTAAGAGCTTAAACTCCAAGAACTGCGTTCACTAGGCTGACGAAAGTCCTCACAATGTCACAAGTGACGGTGCGGAGCAGCATCGCAAGGACATTCTCGTTCTCAGTCCGTACTTTGTCGAAGACGTGTAAATATGTTCCACCACAAGAGCTCGGTATACGACAATGTTACAGAATTACGTAATTTCAGAATTGCAACAACGAATTTCGTTTATGGCGCATGGATGCAAGTTAAAGCTCCTCCAGAAGACGCAACATGTGTCCAACAAATTCATCTCTCTTAACTTTGAGGCCACAGCGATTTCCCGATCTCACTCCGATGTAGTTTTGATTCTGCGATTATCTGAAATTTAAGGTATACACGTGACAAGAGTCCACGAGATTTGTCAGAATTGAAACATGCCACAAAACCTGAAGTAATGTTACGTTCGTCAATTCTGTAAACTATCTCCGGAATGCGATGATTTCGTTTGAAAATGGGCACGTTGAGAATTTCTAATTCCAATAAGTTTTCTCCTTTCACATGTGTTATTGATGTCCCTTAATACTCTTCTTTGCAATGTTTCAAGCCGGTGATTTTCCGCATGTGTATATCGTTCCAACGTCCTTTATGACTTTCCAATACACTGATCATTTTCGCTGGGGAAAAAAAATGACGTTTCTAGAGGAAAAATTTCTTAATTATTGCACTCGAGAACTGTATTGATTTTAAATCATGTCAATCTCGAGCGCATACCTTCAAGTATATGAAATTTTCTTTCGATTGGTTAAGCAGATAGACAATTAGGGTTTCACATATCGGGAACCCAACGACTACTCCTGTATTTTAATTTATATATATTTTTTCTTCAGTAAAACTTTTCAAATACACAAACTTCTAGTAAACATATATTTTTTTGTCTATCGAGAAGAATATTTTCATCAAAAAATAAAAGCAATCCTATCTAAAATCGTAAAAAGAAACATTTAAAAGGATTCAGAAAAATCATTGCAAATAATAATGCAACTAATATCTTCGTGAATCTTCAAAAGTTAATAAGGAAATTGAAATTGTGTTGACGAATCTATAAAAATAAACTATAAAAAGCACTAAACATTTCGAATAGAATAAAAAAAAAATGTTTGTAAGGTGGAATAACACAATTGAGAATGATTGTTGAATTATTTTCAAAAAATCTTCAGATTTCTCATACTATTTTTGAAAAATATGTACATAAGATTAAGAATTTTGTTAAGGTGCATTATAGTTTTTATACCGCTCTGCTACTAAAAGGGGGAGGGGATAATTTTATCTCGAAATTTTTAAATAATGTCTCTCTCATTTCAACAAACAGAAGATCAATTTATCACCAAACCTCATTCTAATTTTTTTTTTAAAAAAATCGCTTGTATTCAAAGAAAAATGTTAATCTATTTACGAGATTTCATATAATCTTATCGATTCGTTTTATGAAAACGCTTTCTTCATGATGATTGATACGGAAAAAAAAAAGTGCTACTTTACGATTTACAGCAAGAAAAACTTTTATAAATATTACGATTAATTATTTAAAGCCAAAACTATGATAAAATTTTCTCAGATAAGATAAACCCCACAAACCAAAACTTTTTATGCCCCCAAAAAATTAACCCTGAATTAGGAATAGTACGCACAGAATTCCCTTCTAGCATTTTAATTTATTTTTTTACTCTCAGTAAATTTTTTTCTTTGATTCTCCATATAAGATGAAAAACCAATCGCACAATAAAGTTTTAAAAAAAATTGGCTTCGCAATATTTTTCAATAGAATATGATTATTATTTTTTTTTTGTTTAACCATACTTTAAAAGTGATCCTTTTATACACGAAACAAAATGGATCTTCATCGATTCTGTACAAGAGTCACAAATTATGGCTAGGGCAGAGATGGCGGGCGAACCAATGGTACACGACACAAAGTTTTGGGCACACCACCGATCAAAACGGTTTGCATTTTCGTTCAAAATAGCAAAGTTCACTATAAAGTAAAGAGTGTTTTTTTTCCAGGTATAGAAGTTTAAGTTGGCATTACTTTCCAAGATGGCGACCGATTCAACAGCTGTCAAATGATTTATTCTCAGCTTGGTTTGGCAATTCATCAAAACGATCATCAAGCAAGGCGTAGATTCGTCGAATGGGCCCAAAACGAGATTGCCGTTGTTCCCGATTTTCATAAGCGAATTTTGTTTAGCGATGAAGCGCACTTCTGGGAGAATGGCTACGTCAACAAACAAAACTGCCGCGTTTGGAGTGAAGCTAATCCGCAAGTGTATGTCGAAACACCGTTACATCCAGAAAAACTGACTGTTTGGTGCGCTTTAAGGGCTGGTGGACTCATTGGTCCGTACCTCTTCAAAAACGATGAAGGCCACAACGTTACAGTCAATGGTGATCGGTATAGAGCCATGATTACTAACCTTTTCATTCCTGAAATGAACAATCATGATGTCCAGGAGCTGTGGTTCCAACAAGACGGCGCAACATGTCACACAGCTCGTGTCACAATCGATTTATTGAAAGACACGTTTGGTGACCGCCTCATTTCACGTTTTTGACCTGTGAATTGGCCTCCAAGATCTTGTGATTTAACACCGCTAGACTATTTTTTGTGGGTCTATGTAAAGTCATTGGTCTATGCGGATAAGCCACAAACGCTTGACCATTTGGAAGACAACATTCGCCGTGTTATTGCCGATATACGGCCACAAATGTTGGAAAAAGTCATCGAAAATTGGACGTCCAGATTGGACTACATCCGAGCCAGCCGTGGCAGTCCTATGCCAGAAATCATATTTAAAATGTAATGCCACAAGATTATCTTTCGAATGAAAAAAAATCATGTCAATCGAATAATATATCGTTGTTTTATTGCAATTTAAAGTTCTATACCTCTAAAAAAAACACCCTTCATAACGAACAAACGCATGCACTAGGGGGTCCGCAATGGAAAAACTCCAATCCGCAGCCCATTAAAAATAAAAAAACTTTAAAAATGCGTGTGATCGGTCGCGATCCGCAGAGCATACTCTTTTTTTATTATTTTCTTGCCTTAGTTACTGGACTACAATTGCTTACGGTGCAAAGTTTGTCTACGCATAGCATAGTCAGTTTCGGTGACGTAACTGTATTTTGAAGTATTTATATTTACGATTTTTAACTGTTATTTAGCATGGCTAGTTTAACAACAACAAAAACGGTGGAAGATATTAAGTGTACCGGAGAGTTTCAAACCTTAGTGGACCGAGAAACACGGCATGATTATTAAATGCAACAAAGTGGTTGTGTGTTTTATATTCTGGAGCAGTGGTATGTAGAACGTTATCTGCGAAATGGCATTTTGAAACAAGTCACAAATCCTTTTGTCAAAAAAGTGAGCCAGAACAAAAGAATTAATTCCAAAAGCAATAAAAGGTAAAAAGTAAACAATCGACATCTCTGATTAAATAAGTAGGCAGAAATTTTTATGCCAGTGTGGCAAGTTACTCGGGTGTAAATGTCATTGCTCGGCATGGTAAACCTTTTCAAGAGGGAGAGTTTTTGAAGGAAGCCTGGTTTGCATGCGCGTCCTCACTTCTTGTTGATTTTGATAATAAAGATAAAATAATTCAGTGTATCAAAGATATTCATCTATCTAGAAACACAATAAAAGAAAGAATTCTAAAACTAGTCGAAAATGTAACAGATTAACAAAAAAAAAAAAAAATGGCAATAAATCCTATACCTTTACATTACTACGTCTTGACGAAAGTACTGATGTCACTAAATCTGCACGTTTAGCTGTTTTTGCTCGATATTGTGTAGGAAACATCATTAGGGAAAAATTAATTGCGATAACATCGTTGCTAACAACTACAAAGGGCAAATATGGGGGGCAAAAAAAATAGTTTTATAAGTTTATTTCATGAAGTTTATTTTCATAAGTTTATTTCCTGTGAAATGCTTTAAAGTTGTCTATTTTAAATTAAAATGCTTCAATATAATTAAACCAATACTGTAATTCATAAATTAAAAAGGATTACTTTTAAATGTTTAAAATTGCCCGAGTTATTAAAATTTAAAATTGGGTAGAAAAATATGGAGTTAGAAAATGTATATTTTTGGAGTGGGCGGAGCGAATCCTAGCCAATCCAGTTGTAGCAAAAATGTTTTCATGTGAAGATGAGAAAAACAGGATGCATTGGTGCTCAGAGGAGCTTATGTGATTTGCTGACCAGAACAGTCAGCTATTTTGCTTTATAAGTTGGGTAGAGAAGGTCAATGACTCATTGAGTATACAGCAAACGCACAAGTCGAACTGCATATTAGAATATTAAACGTTAGGTAAAAAAAAATTTTAAGTAAAGAATTAAATAAAAGCGGGATCACAATTAACATAGATCTGGGTCTATGGATTATTAGATCAGGAGAATATATATTTCCGATACTGATGATCAATTTAAAAATTGAGTTATCAATTTTGCTGAAGAACTTTATAGCATTTCCCTTGATCGCTTGCCTAACTGCGAATAGTTTGCTCAGAATTTCTCATGAACCAGCGAGCTTTAAGGATTTGTCTGGATTTTTAAATTTTAAGCTCTTTCTAAGTTGTTAATAAGTGACTTTACTGCATGTTCCCTAACAGAGGAATGATAGAGAGAATAATATTCCCTAATAGAGGTAATGATAGGTTTTAGAATCAGTGAGTAGAAAGCATTTTATTTTGATTTTCGCGAGATAAGTGGGGGGAGGGGCTTTTTCTTTAACGTGCAGTCTGGAATTGAGTGATTTATCTATGTCAGGGAATTCTGTTCTCTCATGTCTGATGCTTTTCTGGTTCGCGCAAAAAAATATGGCTTCAGTTTTTCCCGTGTAATGTGACTGTTTTCTTTTGATAAAACAGTGGTCAAGTTGTGTTAAATATCTGGTTAATATATGTGAGATGAAAGCGATTCTTTATGCTGGCGTGGCCATGGTCATAAGATGGTAAGAGCAAACCGAGCCGGCAGGAGTGAAAACAAGTACCTAGTACGAACTACTAAGTTTATAAATAAATTAATTTTATTTATATATGGATCTAAGTTTTATTTTGGTAATACAAAAAAAAGTCATTAAAGCAATAAAAGCATGCTATTAAAATATTTTTAAAACCCGATTTTTTTATTAACTAAATTACATTCCACCTACAACCTCTGTGACTTTTAGAAAAGAATGTTGGTACCATTTTCAACGAGTGAAACGAATTGATCAATGGCTTCAATGTCTTTTCAGATAAACCGCCCTTTGGAACTACCGAGATGATAGATTATTGTGCACAATTCCTTAAACCAGACTTGTACGCATTTTATTACCACATTTCATATAACTATGTTCAGTCGCAATATTTACTGTTTGAAATATTGAATCATTTCACCCCTATCTTCAGGACCTGCTAACAGTTAACAGAATGGTAAAAACTGAACATGACAAAAGTATTTCAACCAGATTCAACAAGGGTAGCTCGATAAGATTTTATTTAATTTAGCGTATAGGTATCTCGTAACTGTTCAATGGAGTATTAGCGTTCGATTTCCTATCAGAGGTAATGGCTGATGATTTAGCTGTTGCATACTTTACCTTTTAAGCACTCACGCTCTATCATGAAAGATCTTCGAAATCTAGTCAGATTTAATAGGGCTGGAATATCGATAAGACAAAATGGATTTTTCGAATGCCCAAATTTGCACGTATTAGGTTTGAAATCTGCAACAAATTACCACAGCCTTAGTGACCAATTATAAACCCACTACATCCTTCATAATTTTGACACAGCGTAAAATTACTTGCAATGAATTAAAACAATAGTAAAAAAACAACAGCTAAATTCAAACACATTTACAGATTTTTTCCCCCCTAATAGCACTGAAGTTTCGAGCGAAGTACTATAAAAGTTTTTAAAAAAAGAGATCTAAGACCGGTTTCACACGAGACAATTCTGTGTATGTCAGCTCGTTTTCTGTCAGTTAACAGGACATGGCAAAAGTACTCCAAAAGGATCAAAGTTCAAGGGAAGAAAATTCTTTTCACACGTGGACACAAAGTTGACTGAAAAGGGAGAGTCGTACTCATTTGCACAATGATCGAGTTTCAAGAAGCGATAAAAAGTTTTCTTCCTGTTCAACTCACAGCCACCGCGCTCTGCTTCCACAAAATTCTTTCGTTGAGTCAACTAGTGCGGAAGAGAACAAGGTTCTTGAGTGCTTGAGCGAGTGACACAGCAAGGAATGCCAGTTGACCACGTGTGAAGGGAACCAATAGATTTCCATTCAAAATTAGCTTTGACTGTTTGTCCCTTTCGTTACGTGCGGCAGCAGCTGACTCATGTGAAACAGCCTTAAGTTATTTTGTAATACATTTAACATAATACTGTTCTAAATGTGGGTTACCCGTAATAACTTTCGCAATCTGCATCACAGTTGGACAGAACTGGTGCCTATATTAATGGCTCAAAGAAAGTAAATTATATTAATAAGTTAGTTCACAAAAACAGTTAATAAATTTTTTAAGAAATAATTTTTCCATTTCGGAAATCTCTCTCTCTCTCTCTCGATTCATCTTCTCCCTTAGAATTAAGCACAGAATAATCTAAATAAATTCTTACAATAAAATATTTTATTCCAATTTGATCGTCAGAGAGAGAGAGAGTTTAAGATATTTCAGAAAAACTGTTAGGGGATAGTAGACTATATTATCTTAATGAACATGATACATAATAATTTTAACTTCTCATAACACAGCGTAGTAAGTGATCGATAGTTAGAAACGTTTAAGTTGTGTACACTGACTCTAAAGCAGAAAAAATTTGGGAACCACAATTTCTTTAAAAAATATTTCTTGAGCTATTGGAGGGAACACGTGAAATTTTGAATTTAGGGATTTTAAGACAGGTAGTTCCAAAGTGTGTGAAAACTTTTACTTATTACGTTACAATTTTCACGATTTTATAACGTATTTAACAGGCTACCGTTTTTTACATTAATATTTTCATTCATTTTAAACTTTTAAAAGTGTGTAAAATTATCCATCAATCAAATTAAACCTCTTTGAGAAATGTCAAGTAGAAAATTTTCCTTGCCAAAAATTCATTTAACAGTAAGAGACCCATTTTTTAAATCCTCATATGCATTAAGAAAGGAACAAAAAAAAATCACGGATTGCTCAAAAACTAATAAACCAATTCAAATGAACTTTGGTATACTGTGTGCCAGTAGTCCCTCTGAAAAGTCTTGACCCAGGGTTTTAAGATTTCCTCCCAATACATCAGAGCAGTCAAGATGTCTCCTTGAAAGACGTGCAGCTCTATGCACCAATCCAATATCTCTCACGTCGTAAACACCATAACCTCCACAATGGTCAATTTCCGAGATGCCGATAGGTACCTGATACTTGTTCTCTATATATGTGAACACGTTGAAAATAAATGTTCCGACGGAATCCCGACTCCCCTCAATGAAAAAACATTCCCACTGCTCGTGCCCAAGGATGAAGTCAAATGGGTTCTCCTGGGGACGATGTCAAAGGGATCTTCAAATGGATCCTAAATAGACCAATGGTCTCCTGGCAAGAAACCCAACATCATTAAGCCTTCGGAAAACAATATACCTCGAAACTGGATTATCAAAAATAACCGAGAACTAGCTGATATTTTACGAGTTATCTCCAATGTCCTGCCAATAAATATCTCCAATAAAGCCAAGTGGCGGTTATCCTGGCTTGTAGTGGGTTTTGTTCGTCCTGTTGGTTTTCAAAATATTGCTCCGATTCCTCAATCTGGAAACTACATTTAGAGACACGGTGAGTTATGATAACTCTGCTTAGAATTGACCAATCTCTTCAATGTTCCAGCTACTTCCCATCGTAATTCATCAGCCAAACGTTGTTTGCAGAGGTTTAAAAAATAATAGCAAGCCTTCGAAAACTCGAGCAAAACTAAGAACCCACAGAGTGGCGTTAGAAGCATTTATCTTATCAATTTTTTTAATGTAATATTTACCAATTTTTATTAAAAAGGTTCAGTCCAAGATGTTTCGTTCCTTAACTTTTACACATCAGTGTGCGTGATATTAAATATTTCCCTGTTTCATAGAGATGAAAAATCGCTCTTTAAATAGTCAAACTCAAAATATTAATGAAAATCAAAATTAAAAAGTCGTCTCTGCTAAGCTAGAAATCAGGTAACCAATGAACGGATTTTACAGTTTCAGCTGCAATGATTGATTCATTAACAGTATATGTAACACTTTAAAATGAATTGACAGGAAACACACAGTAGTATACTCTCATAAAAATACATATTATATCATTCAAAATCTGCGTGTGAAACGAATGTGAGAAGGAGCTACACTATTATATGATGAGATTTCAGAAATATGTGGACGTCCCCCCCATTTAAGGAGTTGTATATAAAAATCATATGGAAAAGTTACAAGTAAATGAATAGAGCGATTTGATTATAAGATGCCACATCAATAATTCAGTTAATGAAACCAGATATTGTAAAATCTGTAGAAAATTATATTATAAGGAGACGAAAAAGAAACAGCTGGATTACAAGTGAAAGCAACGTTCCGTAAAGGTGCAAATTTACAGATCATTTGTAATTAACGGATTGTTTTCTGTGGCAAATATTAGCAAGAAACGTGAATTCAATGGACGCTAATACACAACTATACGGAAAGTTGCATGTGAATTACTACGAAAGTGCAATATCACATAAGCATTTTATCGCTAAAAAGAATTATCAATACTAACTGGAATGATGTATTTCTCACCTATAGAGTGCAACTGAAACGATTCCAGTTATAAATAACATATCACTCTTCCAATCACATGAACAAGCTGGGTTTCAATCAAGGCTGCCTCTGGGATGACACGAAGACTAATGGTGATGTATTTAGAAGTCTTGAACATGACTAGGGCTGCTATTTTATACTTTCTTACTTATCTACACATTACAAGAGGTCTTAATGTTTAGTTCCATTTAGCGTACTTCAGCCCCTTTCCCTTTTTTGTCTAAGATATACAAACCATAATCTGACTTAAACATCAACATCACATGTAACGACTTCGGCCAGATTTGGATTTTACACAGCAGTTCAGAATATATATATATATCCTTCCTGGCCGTATTCTTTCTACAGTACAATTTAATGAAGGCTTAATAAAGACATGAGATTATTTTCTCATTAACATGTTTAACTTGCCAGTTGATCATTCTGCAATATATAGTTTTAGAAGTTCGATTTTCATAAATATGCGGTTCTACCAAAGAAAAGCGATTTTATGGAACACACTATTTTTGTAACTTAGTAATGTTTACGGCTGGTTTTATCAAAGCTATTTAGAACTGTTGAAATATAACCTGTTCAGATCAAAGATATCATTCAACGGGAACATCTTTGGAAATAATTAAATTAACGAAATGGCGCTTCACACTACTTTTCTCTCGGTACGGCTAGAGGTAAGAAAAAATTGCATCACCCTCATTTTCTACGCACTAACTCACAAAAAGTTTTTTCAAGTATTGCAAGTTGGCAATTACACACCGGAAAACTTGCATCAGCTAATGGAGGAAACCCACGAGTGAACACCTGGAACATTGCCAATGATATTATCAGCCGGGCGGTGCTAATAAGTGGCGCGCAGAGAAAACCTAACCACGAACATGTGATTAAATTTTCCGACTAAATTCATAATTCTAAGAATCCTTCTACAAATAAAATTGATAATACACATATATTTAAATTTTCGCAGGCTGGGAACTATATTTTAATTGACTACATTTTTCTGAGCAACCCCTTTTAATTTCGCATTTCTTTGTTACTATATATAATCATTCACAAAATTTCTACTCGACTTATACTGTAGCTTCACTGATCTTAACTCAAACATAAAAAGTATTCATGTTGGCGCTTTCTGTCACCTAATCACAAACATGCATATCTCATTCATCCTGCACAATACATTTTTATTAAAATTATTTCAATATTTCAGACTTTTTTGGAGCATTCGGATTAGCTACGCTACGCGCGCGCGACGCTCACCGTCGTGATCAATTTTTTAAAATATTTTCTTAGCACTGTACACTTTACTTTTTAAAATTCTTTTACACCAGGGCATACAATTCAATTGTTATTATTCAAATTTAAATCTTGTTAATTTTTTAACATTAGATAAAGATTGTATATGCTTCATTGGCATTACCAAAGTAGTAACAGACTTGGATATTAAAACCGACAGAGCTAAGTGCTCCGCTGTACGTCTCGTGTGATGACATTTTTCGTGCAGTAAACCCAGCGTAAAAAAAGCGTTGTGCTGGCATTGTCTGTCGACATTTTTTTTTTTTTTTACACATGAGATAAAAGGAAGGACCGACTGTAATCAATCCAGTGTGTCTCAATTGCTGAGAAAATTCCGTAAAACAAAAAGCCCGATAGAGAAAAAGAAATCTACTGTAGCACAAGAGCGTATTTTGTTTGTCTATCACTCAAAAACAGAAAAGTGAACATTAATGGATTTCAGATCTGCTTACAAATCAGAATGTAGGCAGTTTCACATATTCAGCAATAGTAGGTTAAATTCAAAAAGACTCACGAGATGTCACAAAACAGGTTTTTCATTACTGCAAAAATGATAATCAACAGCTCAAAGTGGGCCAAGCAACATGTGAATTGGCCTTCTGAGAAATAAAAACAATTATATTTTCAGATTAGAACAAATTTAAACTCAATGGTCACACAACAGGTAGTTCGCCGTATAACTATTAAAGGATTTAGCAGCCACGGTAAGTAGCTTGGATATCTAGGGTAAATAATCCAATTTGTCAAATGGTCCGAATAATTTTGGTGTGTGTATCAAGGGATGGATATATTCTAATTTGTCCATACTCTGACTGTCCACGCATAAAAAGACATTCTACAGAGGAAAACTCTTGTCTACTATTAAACACATTAAGTACATTTTCACGGATGATTCAACCCTATGACAAAGTAATATCACATACGTGAACAATGCATTCTAGTTGTGTTGCATATTTTATTTCATGTTCATTCCCCATATCCATAGATAAAAAGATAGATGGCCGCAGGATGGGACATCACTATTTCGCAATGGCCTGGTAACAGTACGAATTTTAATTAGATTGAAAACCTGTGTAATCAAATGGGTCTGAAGCGTTAAATAGGAACTTGGACGCAGACAAGGGAAGCACTTACCAAGTTTTGATACAAGAAAATATGTCTTGAACATATCGATGTCCGTCGTTCTACACTGGTGAAAACAATTGAAGGGACAAATGGCTTTTTTTACGATAAAAAAGAAACTAACAAAGCAAATAAAACCACACTTGGCCAAAATGTTATCCGATATAAGACTAATAAATGGGAAACAAAAATGGGCACAACCTGTAACCTAAATAAGAAAACTGGTTACTTTTCCAACACACAGCTGACCCTGTAAGTCAGAGAAATATATATCTAATAGGGTGTACGATCGCCTCTAACAGCTGTACAACTCTCACATCAATGTTTCATACTGTTTACCAGGGTTCTTAACAAGCCTTGTAGAGTGAGCGAACATTGTCACACTATTTTAGATAATCCAGGGCTTTTGGCGACGGACCTTGTAATTTTGAACCATGGTCAAGTGACGAGGACGACACCTGAGCTGGCACACCCCTTTGCTAAGTTCCACACCAACAGGAGGACGTTTGAGCCTCGACAGGTTTAACGTGCATCGCTCTACTACATATCGGGTCTTCAGCGGTACTAAGCTCGGAATTCACATTACACGCCAGCCACGAGTCAGTTACCTTAACTGCTAGGCTACCGCGGGCATACAAGCCATGTGGAAACCGCACCCTCTCTTGTACCAAGGTACTCATGAGCTCATTGAAGCTGATATTCGAGCTGCAGTTGAGCGTACAAGGACGTCCCATGCGTGTTCGATGAGAACATCATCAGAGACATGAGTCAGAGAACATAACAGGCCATTCCAATCGTTGAATCTCCTCCGACCACCTCGAACATAGTGGTCCATTTCAAAAATGTTAGAGGGCCGATGTCGATCTCGGGTTCTCTCCAAATAAGAATACATTTGAAGTCGATGTTCACGTTGTGTGTGAATCGCGACTCATCACTGAAGAGAAACCGCCCCCAATTAACCTCTGACCAAGACAGCTTTTCGCGGCACCATGCTATACGGCCTTTTGTGAGGTTCACAGTCAACAGGCCATTTGCATTAATTCTCTGGGCGACTGTAATCCATGAAAGATGTTTTTGTTGCATTATACAGGTCGTGAGACAGCTGTTGCGATGGCGCGGTCCTATGCCTTTTGACTAGAAGTCTCAAATAATGTTCTTGAGTTGGCCTTGACCAGATCAGCGGATCACTGTTCCTATCTCTGTGAATTGCTTCCACAGAGTGAAAAACCACATTTCTCAAAGTCACGAGGTCGCTACAGTAAGTAGCCTGTGATTGGTCCTTCTTGAATCTTCCAGGTATTCTTGAATCTTCAAACTTGTGGCAACGTCTAGACGATGACGCGCGCGACAAGCCATGTTAACAAAGGGTAAACAAAGATATTCAAAAAAGTAAGGATTGGGCTAAGTTACTATGTTTCAAAATGTCCTTACGCTACAAAGTTCAACGAGCACGTGAGACACCTCAACACAAACACGGTCACAGCGCCATTGCCTTTAGACACCACAGGCCACTGCATGGAAGAGCTTACCTATCATCTGATACCTTATGTATGTAGGCGTTAATTGCATTCTTTTTTAAAAGGAAACCCGTTCCTTCCTTTTAGTTGTTTCCACCAGTGTAGAAAAAAAAAAGGGGGGGTCCATTAAATATTAGTAGCAACAAATATATATATTTTCTAATTGTAGAGGCTGGATTGATTGATTGGACTAATATTCAGCTTTGTTAACAATAGTGAATGAAATAGACATGTACATGTTCGTCCCAATTTTTCAAAAAAGGCGGGGGGAGGGGACCAGCTTTTAAGTTTTATTTTATGAAATGCGATAAAATTGTTTAGTTCTAACTGTACAGACATTCTTCAATTATTTAGAGTAGTTCATGTCCGTTTAATGGAGCAAGAGTACTGTTTTTCGTGCCAAAAACCGATTGCAGAATGTGATGCAGTTTTTTGCACCTCTTTAAGTAGTAAAAAAAATAAGAGTCATTTTTTATAACAAATGTGATGTTATCAAGAATATCTCGACATATAGTCCAATCCCAATAAAAATGGCTATAAAATACGAATTACACTTATCCATAATTAAAAACATTTTAAAGGAAAATGATATACTAAAACATTCAATTTCAAAGTAAGTTACCAAGTGTAAACTGTATTATGTCGATGAAAATATGAGCCACATTTCATGATAATTATTATTAATGATCATTCAAAATGCAATGCTTTAATTTTACATGTATCATTAAAACATATCTAAAGAATTTTTTTTAACAAAAAAATCATGAAATAGAAATTATCAATATAGAAGATAATAGAATTTGAAATCAATATGACTCGAAAGATTTTGTTTCTAACATACTTCGAGGGAAAGAGACGTTGATTTTTTTTTGTAATAATGAGCTATGTTGATTCTTAAGATCCTTTGAGACAGTGAAATTGAAAGTATCACCTATTCTAGAATTTAGAGGGAAGGGGGGTCAGAGTCCCAACTTGTATCACAACCAAATGCAACAATATTTGTTGAAAATTTTCGATAAATATTATGGTTTAAATTGATAAAACCGTAATTTATAGAAGAGAGAACAGAGTTAGTGTGAAACACACACACACAAGTAATATAAAAAAAAATTAAAGTCAATTCCTACTTAGATCAAACAAAGAAAAATTTTATTTTAGCTACTTTTTTATTAAAAACTTACAATTAATATAAATATGTATATACATAGGACAGAATCACAACATTAAGTGGTTATTAATTTTTATTCATTATCATTAAAGTATCGTATTGCCATCCAAATCAGTCACCATGTATGTAAAATTTCAGTTCAACTGAATGCTTTAAATAGTGAGAAAAAAAACCTTTTCAAGTTTTGACACAAGCCACCAAAAGGGTCGCTAAGTGGCCAAAAATGATGCCAACGTGGCCGTATTTGTAATTCTTTAAATAATTAGTTTTAATCAATTAATCTTTATTAATTATAATCAAATTATTGTATTGTCATCCAAAATAATCATGTATATAAAATTTCAACTCAATGGAGCGCTTTAAAATGTATTTTATTTTAACGATTGAAAATTCCACACCAAGATATAAATAGGTAAATAAATATAAAGAGAGTGTGATTTAATAGTAGAAATTGAAAAATAAAAAAGTAAGGAACGTATATGAACGAAAAATAAAATCGAAATCCAATCCATGACATCAAAAGCGAAATTTCGGCAGATTATGTTCGCCAATAAGAACGTTCGCTCTCAGTTCCCTGCACAGTATACAAACCAGCGCTTCGAATTTAGCTACTTTATCAAATGGTTTAAAGCCCCTCCTTTTTTTTAAAAAAAAAAAACCGTATTCTCAATGGTGCAATCATGTTCCCCAATATCTTAAATTCTTGTGACTTTAAAATACACTTTAATTTTTATCTCTAATTTAAATTCTTAATAATCTTAAACTCAGAAAGTAAAGAATCCAGACACATCCTATTCGCTTATCCGGATCGATGACAAGACAAATCCTGATGTTTTAGCCATAAGTAACCTTGAAAAGCGACAGGGACGATACAGAAACAATGCTCACACTTGTAGTAAAAATACTCTCCATATTTAAAACATAAGTTTTGAAATAGTAAAATACCGAGAAAATCGAACAGTGTTTAAGTTCGATGGATCCCTATCAACCGGGAGTTTCTTAATACTTGTATATAGGGAAAAAAAATAAAAGCACTTATAAAAAGTTCGTATGATTTATACCAGGGGTACTCAACCTTTTTTTCCTACTAGGCCGCATATATATGTCAGCTATTTCGTGCGGGCCGCAAACATATGTTAGTTACTTCACGCGGGCCGCAACATGAGAATAAATGGGGAGGAAGAAGAAATGCTTTAAGACCAAGATAACATTGGAAATTTAAAATGTGGAAAATTGATTAGAATATTATAACTCCTGTTTTGCATTTATTTATTTATTTTATTTTTTGTCACTAACACTAAATTAGAAGCATTTAAGAAACACTCCTTCACATTAACTGCATTAGTAAACGGTTTCATATGATTATCAATAATATAACAAACTTCATAGTATGTCTTTGTTACCTCTGTGATATTACCACCCACAAAACACTTTATTTCTGTTGCCACCATTATTTAAGAAAGCCTATTTATCACCTCTTGAGAGATATCTCAATTGAATCTCAATATCATTGAATGTTTCCTGTTTATTGGTATTTTTTAAATACAGCACTTTCGAGACAAATCAAACAATTAATGATCCATGTTGGTTTTTCATTACAAATAGTCAACCTCCAAACGTATATTGAAACGATATATTTTCTTCGAATATTTTTCGCATGCAAGATATGAAAGTTAAAAATTAGTTCCACCCATAACATTGTCCACCACTTTTGTCTGTTATCACTCACCGTAACCGTTCTAAACAGAAAAAAGAATATCAATTCTTACCCGCACGACACCGACAGCAAAATTGATACATTGAATTTCTTGACAAAGAATTTCCCACCACATTTTTAATACAATGTTCTTAAATAAGTGAATTTCTCAGAGCAATGGGCCATGACTGGACCATTTAAAAAGGCTCGGAGGGCCGCATACGGCCCGTAGGTTGAGTATCGCTGATTTATACCAAACAAAAAAAAGGTAAAATTAAGAATTTTATTTTTTCAAAACTAAATATCTTTCCACTAGCTACTAAAATTACTTTTAGAATCCTAGTCCTCTAAAACTCATTTTTAATTATATTGTACAGTTTAAAAATCGAAGTTGCACCATTGAATAAAAAAGCAAATGAATTATTACGGCAGAAAAAATATAATAAGCAAAAGACAAAAAATAATTTATCTGATATATTTTTTTTTCACTAACGAAAAATAAATTATGAGATCGAAACACTACATATAATTGTTCAGTTTAGTATTAAGGCTATCTTCGGCTAATGTTAAAGAAAAGAACCCGAATTCGGAATATTTTTTTTTCAAATGTAAAAGTATCCAAACATTAATATTATATTCTGACTTCGCTATCCAGTAGAGAATCACCTATTTTATCATACTACTCATTTTTATCCCAGTTGACACATTTTTTTTCTTTTGTAAAATGTGTTTCGCATTTTTTCTCCTATACCGTATAAGGGATAGCTAAATGAGCTATCCCTTTACATGTGTTAAAAGGAAAAACTAATTATTTATGAAATATTTTGAAATTTTTAAAATATTATATTATAAACAAATGGATGAGTTACAATGTCACAAATTTTTATAAAAATTGAAGCGTTTTTTTCTCTTTGAAAATATGCTCCTCGTCAAGTTCACGCTCTCATACACATAGCGAAAACAGCCTTAATGCAAAATGACACCCCTAACAAAAACGATCTTATTGGGATACTTTCATGTTTCATGCTATTATAGCTTTAGAATGATCAGAAGGAATCCTTAGTGAGGTAATTTCTGAAATACGAATTTCAAAATGCTACAGTAAATTCATTTGTTTCGTGAATTTTTAACTGTAAAATAAATTCATCAACTTGTTGAATTTTCTGAAACAGAAATCGAATGAATGAAGCTTAATATAAAGTAAAAATAAATTACAGGTTAGAAATGTAACAGTTAAAAAAATTTCAGGTGTATTGTAAATAATAGGTGCATTGATTAAATTCCAGGACCTGGCATGTAGGAACATAACTGAAATGTTATATAGTTCAACCCATTTTGGTCTCTCCCCCCAACCCTAATGAATGCAAAGCAGTTTAAGTTTTCTCATGCGAAACATAGGTGTATAAGCCACTGTTATGGATGTAATGGAGAAAATGGAAAACATATAAGGGTTGCCCAAATGAAAAGTAGACACATGCGATTGCGTCAGAATGAGTGCCGCTATGGCACAGCCAACAAACAGGGACACGAAGGACGGTAGGAAGAACATACCGCATACGATGTTTAACAGTGAAACCTATTAGTGGTAGAAGAAATTAATCGAAAGTAAAGTCACGTCATACAAGGATGCGTCCAAATCGGAACGCGTGGTAGTACGGTCCCTGATTGCAGGAGGTGAGTTTTATGCGGACATCTATCGACGAATAGTGGCAGTCAATGGCGAGCACTGTTTAGATCGAACGTCTTGGAACAGTTGGTGTAAAAGTTTTCGAGAAAGGCAGTAAACGATATCAGATCTCCAGGACAGTATCCACCCTACGTCTCCCGTGAAACCAAGGCAACTTTTTAAAAAATGCGTTGCGAAATGTTAGGACACCCACCGTACGGTCTGGATTTATCTTTCTGTGACCTCCAGACATTTAGGTCACTTAAGACAGTATTACATTCCTGTTTGGACGATGAAGTGTAGGAAGCTGGTCAAGACTTCAAGAATCAACCACGTTCTTTCTAGAGTGAAGGCATAGACCTGCTGCCGAAACGATGGGACCTGTGCTACAACCCCCAGAGCGATTTCTTTTGATTTCCAATAAAATAATTCTTTTTATTGAACCTCTCCACTTTTCATTTGGGCAACCCTCATAAAATTTTATTTCAAGTTAGGAAAACTTACCAAATACTATATCCCGACCCCACACTTTCGAATGCTATTCTTGATTGCGCATTGATAGTCTAAGAAAAATGACCATCATTAAAATATCTAATGCGACCAAGAACGTTTAAGCTTTAATGATTGCAAACCATCGAATGACTTTTACGGTGCTTGCAGACGAGTTAAATATTGACAAGGATGCAATTCACAAACTTTTGACAGTAGATTTGATCAAGTTTTGTGCCACATTCGTTGATGGCCAAGCAAATGTGATCCTGTATGGAAATGCTTGTGAAAAATTGTTATAATCGACCTAACTGAATGAGATTCAAAATTTATAGATTCGATAGAAGCTGTAGACGAATCCTTGAAATTAAAAATATAATCTGAAAATGGTGTGTACGGAATAGCGTTTTGTAGGTTTTTCAAGACAGCTCAAATTCCACTCTTAAAGGTCAAAGTTATGTTAATCGCTTTTTATGATGGATATGAACTGATTCACAACGAATTTAATCCAAATGGTAAAATTGTCAACAAAGAGTACTGTAAAACAATTCTGAATAAGTTAGTGAAATTATTCCACCATAAGAGACCACAATTTCAGGAGGAAAGAGAATTCATATTCCTTAACAATGTGAAGACACGTTGTGCTGTCAATTTGTTGTGGTTATTGACGAAACATATGATCGCAGAGGTGAGTCATCTTTCCAGATTTCCCCGATTTATCCACACTCCTGACTGTTTTTTCACTTTCCCAAACTCAAGTCTACCTTGAAACTACAGGAATTTGGGGTCGTACAGGACATACAGAAAAACCCCAATGACTGAATTTTTGCGCATATGTTCAGAGAAGTGTACAAAAATGTTCAGTTGTAAATTTGACTTTCATAATTCCTTTTGCTTCACTAACTCCAGTTCCAGAATTTAACATACCCCTTCTGTTTTATCACTTACAAAATATTTCCAGAGTAATTTTGCCATGAATATCAGATCGATTAAACACAAAAAATTACTGAATGGTAATCCATTTAAATGAAATGACCCCTCTTCCCTTTAAATTAGAAAAATATATAAACCTACTTCTATATAGCATTTTAAATCTTGATTTTTAATTTAGGCTTTGAAAAATTATATAGCTCTCGTTAGCAATATTATTTCAGCACTACACACTACCATTACAGCTATAATGAAAAGATTCTAATAAATTTAAGCTTTTTAGTCAAACACCGATATAGACAACCTTGATGTTTAAAACTTAAAAAATTGACTTCAGATTGCAATATACAGAATACAATTGCGATAATCTCTTTTTAAGTTAAAAACCCAAGAGCTCAACAGATGTAATTTGGATATTATATAAACAAACGTGTGTTTTTCTTATATAATTTAAAAGAACATGCGAAATCTTAATAAATAAATATCGAAAATACAATAAAATACGCTATTTTTCACATGTATTAATTATATATTTTTAAAAGTGGGGTTTATAGTGCATCTTCCTGTGCTTTATTTCAAAAGTAATGAAAAAGCCTTCCAATTCCAGCTATATTACCTGACGAATCAGGAAATTTTCTTATTGCAAATTATTCAAATGCATAACATCAATACAAACTTTTAAAATGATATATTGAAATTTGAATTTATTTAATTTCATTTTTAAAAACCCAAGAGCTCAACAGATGTAATTTGGATATTATATAAACAAACGTGTTTTTCTTATATAATTTAAAAGAACATGCGAAATCTTAATAAATAAATATCGAAAATACAATAAAATACGCTATTTTTCACACGTATTAATTATATATTTTTAAAAGTGGGGTTTATAGTGCATCTTCCTGTGCTTTATTTCAAAAGTAATGAAAAAGCCTTCCAATTCCAGCTATATTACCTGACGAATCAGGAAATTTTCTTATTGCAAATTATTCAAATGCATAACATCAATACGAACTTTTAAAATGATATATTGAAATTTGAATTTAGTTAATTTCATTTTTAAATGTACATTTTTTACATCACTTAACATGAATTGTAATTCAGATTTTTAATTTTAAAAAATCATTTATTAGTGAAAGACAATAAAAATAAGGAAAAATTTAAAACAAAGAAATAAAATTAACTTTTTTTATAGAACAGCTTACAACATGCAAAGTCCTTTTCTACCCCAACACACACATGCGCGCACACACACATAAATATCCGCAACATCTCTATTTTAAAAAATCATCTATTAGTGAAAGAAATGATATATTGAAATTTGAATTTATTTAATTTCATTTTTAAATGTACATTTTTTACATCACTTAACATGAATTGTAATTCAGATTTTTAATTTTAAAAAATCATCTATTAGTGAAAGACAATAAAAATAAGGAAAAATTTAAAACAAAGAAATAAAATTAACTTTTTTTTATAGAACAGCTTACAACATGCAAAGTCCTTTTCTCCCCCAACACACACATGCGCACACACACATAAATATCCGCAACATCTCTATTTAGAATACTCTCCTCTGGACAATTTAGTGAGAATAAACGAACCATAAACTATCACTGAACACCACAATTTAAGTGAGGACATGTACCTTACACAGGTAGTCAAAATAAAAAGATCAGTTTTTGAGGCTCTATTGTATTTATATCAGAGGCTAAACAAAGGCTCAGAACAGGCAATGATAATCACGAAAAATACACAAAAACACACTTTTCCTCCCACTCTCTCGTGATAGTTGAACCTCCATATAACGAACCACTATTTTACAAACTTTTCCCTGGAACCAGGAACATTTTACTATTTTCTTAGTAAAATCACCTCCAAATAGTGAAGTGCATTTTCTATATAACGAACTTTTTCTCTTGTAATTCAATTTTATTTCACTATTTTTAAAGTATTCCAGGACATTTTTCAAATTATTCTTTTTAGCACATTTTACAGTGATTAATGACCTAGAATTGGTATTACCAGGCGCTTAACTCACCTACAGCACTGAAATATATATAGCCATAATTTTTCAAACAAAAACTCAAATAAAAGTAACAGATTTTATCAGTAATTAAATTTAAGGATGTATGTTGTAGTGTATGATTAAATTTACTAGTTATAAAAATAAAGTAATAACTCTTAAAATTACTCGCAAGCTTAAAATTAGAAAATGTTAAATTCATTAGCTTTAAAATAAAGTTATTTTTTAAAGTAAAAAATACAGTAGTGTATTCCCGGACATTTCTTCCACCCCCCTTATTTTCCTTGAAGATTTTTTTTTATGGGTAAGATACATAAAAATAAAGATAATAATTTTTAAAAAAAAGTGTGAATAATTACTTTTTTAAATAATACATAGTGTTTATGAATTTAAAATTTGTTTTATGTGGTTTTTAAAGTATATTTAAAGATGAATCTCTATTTCACGAATTTTTCATGCAACAAACTCTTTTTCGGGATTTAGCGACTTCGTTAAATAGAGGTCGACTATTTTAATGACAGATTTTTCTCCAAAATAAAAAAAAATCATCACAAGAAATAAACAAGTTTGATGAAATTGAACAAATATTTTTTTTTAAACTTAAGGTTAGTGTGAGTGATGAAAAATATTTATGTATATGAATACAGCTTGGAACAATGCATCAAAAACGTGATATTCAAAGAATTAATTCAGAGCTTTTAAAATGAACTGTTGTGTGTAGTTCATTCCTAAATTACTTCCAAAATAATTTAAGATATAGTTTTATGATATAAACAATCCAGATATTACTTTGCAATTAAATGTGCAATAAATAATTAGATCCTTTATGCTTAAAATTTTTTAAAAACGCACACACGCATACATACACTTTTTTTCAAAAAGAGCTAATTTTTTTTAAAAAATTGGATTTAGGTTTATATGAAATATAGTCCTCATTCTAAATATTAATATCACAGCTGGATTAGTTGCATTGAAAGTAAGTAATATACTTAAAAAAGCCCTTTCTATCCTTTTTTTTAAAGACTGAATATGGTTGGATTTGAAAGACACTTCAAGTATATACACCCTTAACAAACTTAAGATAAGAAGTCATCCTTAGCACATTGCACAGTAAAAGAAAATCAAAATATTCTAGAAACATTAATTACTGCTACAATAATAATAAAGCATTTTCAAAACAAACAAAAAATATTCCATGTATATTCAAATCCACTAAAATAAAAAATTCTGAACTTCTCATAGTAAAGGGAAACATTAAAAAAGATAATTATATGATTTCAGAAAAGTTTAATATTTTAGAATTCGAAAATGACTAATATGTAGAATGTGCAAGTTACTCTAGTCCAGGGATGGCGAACCTTTACAGATCAATGTGCCATTTTTTCAAAAGTGTTTAATGAGGTATAAACGTGCCGACAAATAAATTTGACTTGTGCCTATTGGCAAAATAATAAAACTAAGTACGAACAACTCAAAATTCTTTATTTACTATGAAAAAAAAATACCTTTTGCACTGTATAGTTGTACATGTTTTAGTTATAGAAGTAATTCAAATTATAAAGTAACAAAATTAATGTGACTTCTAATGCAGCAGATTGGATGACAAATTATTTACATTAGGTTTGCAAGATGTAACTTTTAGTAAAATGCATGCTGAATTGGAGTTATCTGCCAAACGGTTTTTAAGCAATTAATTGCTGTGGTTCACTTTTTTGACAAGAAGATTAGTGATTTGTTTCAAAATGCCATTTTACCTACGATGTTATGCATAGCACAGTTCCAGAACATAAAACACATACCACTTTGTCGCCTTTACTAAAAATGCCATATTTCTATGTTCACCAAGTTTAAAATTATCTGTTACACATACTATCTTGCACTTTTTGTTCTTTTGCTGAACTAACTATGTTAAATAACATTTAAAAATCGCAAATATAGCACAAATAAACTTTAAAATACAGTTGTATCAACGAAATTGACTATGCTATGCGTAGACAAATTTTACATCATAAGCTTTTTTAGTCCAGGATGTAACTAAGGCAAGATTATAAACAAGTCTGCTCCCCGTGAGCAAACACTCGATTTTGTTCGTAATACTTCATAGTGAACTTTATTTTTAAATAAAATGCAAACCATTTTGATCGCTGCACGCGTGCCACTGGTTCACCATCCCTGCCCTAGTCAGTGAAAGCAATTTGGAGGCTTCAATAAGATTACAGTTTACAACATATATCCAGAATAAATATGTCAGACACATATTACATACTAATATTCTTTCAATGTTGCATTTATATATGAACTTACAATTGATTTAGGGAGTACTCAAAACTTATTTCTTCCTTTAAGGTAAACTAGTAAAAATAAATATATATTTGTATTATTTATTATGACGATTGTGAAGGATTCTTGGCTATTTACAGCTGATTAAAAACTATTTCAATACCATGATGGTTTAGGCAAGGGAAAAAAAAGCAATGACCAGTAGCATTTATACATATAAAACAAAATTTATTATGTTAACAGAAAAAAGTTCTTTAATGAAACAATTATAATTAATTAAATATATTTGATCACTAATAAAAATATCACAATTGCAATTATAACATTGAAAAGTATTTTGCAGAAATCAACAAGGCAAAGTGAAACAGACTAGATTTTTTGTACAGCATCTATCTTCCATTTTTAAAAGGATTTAACCATAAAACATATCACTGCAAAAATGCAATACATTTAAAACTGGGGGGAAGAGGGATATATTGCAAAATGAAACTATAACTCAGCAAACTGATCTAATCTTACAAGCTAAAGTATTCAGACTTTTGGAAACATGCAAAACAAAAGAAAAGTTTGTTTCCTAACATCACTGAATTTTGTTAATATATACTCAAGTTACAGATACCTATATATTTATGTAAATCAGATTTTTTAAATTAAAAATTCACAGACTACACACTATTTCCTACTTATCAACTCTCATACATTCTCATTATGAACCAAATTATAATAGTTAAAGTTTGTCCCTAAAGTTAATGACAGTTAAGAATTCGAATACGTGTGTTTCTCGGATCTCCTATTTCGGTAAACCTTACTTGAGTTGAGCTAGACTTTAACTTTAACTAAGTAGCTCAAACTGACGCTTACTTTAAGCGTACATGAATTATATTTACCGCTGGCTTATATCAGCTTTCTGGTACATCGAGCAGCACGACGTCTTCACGAATCTAATCTCTTTGAATCTTCTAGCTATGCGTTTAACGTTACTGGCTCAATAGCCTACCATCATCTCTCTTGCTATCTCACAACCCTCGACTTAAATACCTTACCTAATTTAAATATCCCATACTTCTTTTTGGAGTTGATGGGAAATAAACGCGAATTTATATTCCCCAGAAAGACGCCTAAGAAGATTAGTGGAAAGGTTCCATACAGATTAGTCACAAAGTCAAAATTTAAGACTGTAGATCAAGACTCATTTTTAAGAAAAAGGTCAACCTAATATATAAATATGAACATGCCTAATTCATAATTTGGTACTAAAACCTACATTTTTAGCTTGCTAAGAGGTATATGAATAAAAATTAAATGATGTTTATATCGGATATTTGATTGAATTTATATATCACACAATCGCAAAACATTAAAATTAACAAAATTGGGACAGCACTAAAGCAAATCAGAAGAAAATCTTAGTAAAAAATTTTGATACTTAAAAAATTTAGTAAAAGTAAAATGTATTTTCTAAAAGAAATCATTTGAAACCAAAGTGCAAATTGAGTCATTTAACCTTTTAATGGTAAGTTTTAAACAAATAAGGACAATTTGCTACTATATTTAAAAAAATAAATTAAAGCTATAAAGAGGTTGTAAAAAGAACTTGTATGCTTTTCGAAGACTTAATTTTTAGAGTTTTTTAAGATATTGAGTTATTTTCCTGGTATTATATAAGAACTTTCAGAAATATGCATATTAATTCATTTTAAAGTAAAAATTAATTGATAAATTTGTTGTGAAGTAATGCTACTTATTTTATTTCCATTTTTTTAATGCAAATAACTACAAACAAAACCAATTATCTTTTCATAACTAAATGTGAAGAAAAAAAAAACAGATCAACAAACTTTATGAGAAAATAAAAATCTGGGCATTAAATTAAATTCATGAATCTTAATTTCTTTCTTAAACATCAATTAGCATTTTCTTTAAAAAAAACTGGTAAAAACATCAATTAACATTGTTTTAAATAAAAAAAAAGATGATGTACAACAATGTTATCAATGTTCTATATTAGTCATCCATTTAATATTACTGAAAATTCAAACAAATTTCTTTGATACCCAGAAATGAATTTATTAAACTTGATATTTTTTCTGATATGTTTAATATTTAAGATATATTTTGTATTGATTATTTGATATCATATTTTATTCAAAAACCAATTGAATAAAAAAATTTATGCTTGTTTTAAATTCAATTTAAATATTATAGTATTCATGTAAAAACTTGCTCATTAAAATTGTTATGCAATTTGGTTTTATATTTCGCATCTAAGATATTTGTGTATAAATGCTGATTTTTAAAATATATACATGCTAATAAATTATCAAAAGACAGAAGTATATTTATGAAATAGAAAGAATAAATTATTCAGTTAATTTTCATATTCTTTTAACTGAACAATTACCTTTAAACAAGATAAAAGTCCACATTTAGAATCATCCAAGAATGTTAAAAGTTTAAGATGCCTCTTTCAAAAATAAATGCAATCATTCAGTCTCTCTCAATTGTTTCTTTCATCACACTACTTTCAAATAACCAACAAAAATTAAGTGCTTGAATATGAGTAACAAGTAATACTTAAAAAATAATAAAGCATTATCATTAAAAAAGTAGCATTAATTAGAGCTGACTGGTTGTACAACAGATTTTAAATTTGGCTGATTGATCGATTACTTAATGATGTTGCACTTAGAATTGCAAGAACTATTGGCAATGGATGTGGAAATTTTGAATTTCTGTAAAATATGTCCAAGCTGGCACCCTTCCAAACTTTCACTCCACATAATAGTACAGATGTAAATCCTTTTTATGATAACATTCCTAGTGTTTCATAAAATTTAAAACATTACTTGATTTTTCGAATTTTTATTCATTTTATGTATACCTTACTTAAAATAATTTATATTAATTGTAACTTCAGTAAATATTTAATACTTGCAAATGAAAAAAATCAATATTTATAGAACTCAGATATTTGTACTTTTGGGGTTTACATTAGTTTTTTCTCTATAATAATTATATGAAATATAAATTTGCTCAAACATATTTTTTAAAAGAAATATCTTACAAATTGAGAACATTTTAATAAAGAATCAACCAGGAACCATATTTTTTGAATGAAATAACCATAAAAGTTTCCTTAATATCATATAAGATATTTATTAAGAAATAAAGTTTCCGATGCCCATTGAAAATACTTATAAAGAAATAATTTTTTACCCATAGCAATTATTTTGAAATTTATATAGTATCTGTACCACTTAATCTGAAAAAAGTCCTTCGGTTTATCACACTAATTTGATAATTTAACTTTTATATCTTCAAAATATTTCTTTTAACTTTTTCCTAGTATGTTACACAAACAATTGTATAAAGTATTTTTAATATAAAAAGTAAAAGAATGAAGTAACAACCAATAAAAAAAAGTTGTGCTGTTACAATTAATAACTACTGCCCAAAAGGTTATAAAAAGAGAAGAGGGAATCTGCTTTCAAATATTCGGTAATTACATTAAAAAACAAAAAATAGTTAATATTACTTAAAAACCAAAACACAAATTTTTTTAAAATACAACAAAATGTTTATTTATATGAAAAATAATATATCGTTAAAAAAAATAATAGATCTCAAGATATATACTGCAATATTCATTTTAATATCTTTCAATAAGTGAAAGCATAAATTCGATATCTAAAAAAATTAAGTATACTCAGTTTACTTGCAATTGACAGCTTATCTGCCAATATATAGGATATATATATAACAAATGCTTAAACTATCTTTGGCAAAAACATTTTTTAATCTAAAAAAAGGCTTTTTTTCTTACAGAAAAAATTTCTAATTCTTTAGAAAATACAAAAGATTAAATCATCTATATATATAAAGGAGAAAAGCGACCTACTCACTCACTGACGGACTAATCACGATATCTCCAAGCTATTAAACCTACATATTTGAAATTTGGTAGGTAGGTTCCCTTCATGGAGTAGACATCAGCTAAGAACGGATTTTCCGAAGATCAAACCCCAAGGGGCATTATAGATAATTATTTCCATTATTAAACTATTGAAACTTGGTACACAGATTTCTTTCATAAAGTAGAGATTCTCTACATAATGATTTTTACGAAAATCGACCTCCAAGGGGTGTTGAGGGCACTTACGGGGCATTATGCATAATTATTTCCATTTTTAAGCTATTAGACGTACAGTCTTGAAACTTGGTAAGCGGATTCCTTTCATACAGTAGAGATCTGCTACAGAATGGGTTTTGTCAAAATCGACTCCCAAGTGGCGTTGTAGAGAATTAAGGGGCGTTATAAGCAATTAACTCCTTTTTTAAACTATTAGATGTAAAATCCTGAAATTGAGTAAGCAGATTCCATCCATTGAGTAGAGATCTGCTATAAGATGGGTTTTGTGAAAATCACTTCCTAAGTGGCGTTGCAGTGGCTTAAGGGGCATTTCAGATAATTATTTCCATTTTTAAATTATTAGACGTACAGTCTTGAAATTTGATAAGCGGATTCCTTTCATGATGAAGAGATCCGCTACAAAATAGTTTTGGAGGAAATTGATCCCCAAGGAAAACTGAGGGGGATTAAGGGGCGTAATAGATCAATAATTCTGCTTTTCAACTAATAGACCCACCTGCTTGAAAATTAGAAGGTATGTTCCATTCATGGAATAAAGTTCCTTTTACAAAGAGTTTTGCGAAAACGGACCCCCAAAGGAGTGGGGTTGCGAGGGATTAAGGCGTGTTATAGAAAAATTCCTGTATTTGAATTTAACCCATTTACTTGAAATTTGTTGAGCACATTTCTTTAGTTGAATAGAGTTCCACTAAGAATGGATTTTACGGAAATCAACTCCAGGGGGAAGCGAGGAAAGTTATTGGGGCGTATTGATAAGACAAAATTCCTGTTTTCGAATTGCTAAGACTATAATAATAAAATTTGGTTTGCTTGCTTCTTTTGTTGAATTGGAATCCGCTAAGAATGCTCTCAACGAGGTATTGATGATAAAAATTCCGTTTTTGTTCTGTTAGATTTAGACTTGAAATCTAACACGTATGTTTATTTTATGGAGTAGAGATCCACTGAAAGTTGCTTTGGTGGGAAATCTACTTGATTATTAGGTTAAGTGAGAGCAAAAAATCTTTCTACTTCTATTTTAGATATAAATAGAAATTAGATATTATAATTTGTTTTTATATCAAGAGGCGAAAGTTAGTTATAAATATATTTTTCAATACAATCGAATTCTTAATGCTAGATATCAATAATTCATATACATGTAAACAGTATACATTTATACAACATCAGTGTGGGTAACGGCTAGTTACATCTAAATTGCTTGTAAAAAAATATAAAAAACCAACTCTATCAGAAGCATCTTTATGCTCAGAAGCAATCATGTTCATCGAATTATTCACGAAAATAGTTAATTTGTTTGAAAATTCAGCAAAAATTTTCTGTGTTCTTAACATGTCAGTTGTTTATTAACTTCATAATTTTTCTGGATTTGATAAATAAAGGTTGCTAAAGTGTAAGACATGTAAACTGTTTTAATGCTAAAGTGTTCCCAAAATTCCCAATGATTATAAATGTTATGGTAAAAGTACTGTGAAATACAAAGAATAAAAGCAAAGGAAAACCAAGGAATGAATTTCTTGTTTCTTGAATTAAGGATTTAGACTGCAAGGGTTTATGCAAACCATGCATTTTATAAAGCTGAAATATAAATATTGAACTACACTATGGGTCCACTAGTAATGAAATAATTCTATCTATGTACAAAGACACAACAAATATATAGGAAAAACATACATGGAAAGTGGAAGAAATTTTAATATTTGCTTCCACAATTTCAAATTAACATAAAAAAATAAACACATACATTATTCAATAGAAACAGCTTCAAGACTACAGTATTCTATATTATAACAGTTTGTTTGGGTTTCGATGGTCAATGAAAAGATAGTGTTTGCTTATACCATTTGGTTTGTGACAATAAATAGAAATTATTTTGAATAGTTTTTATTACATAGAAAAAAATATATACATATAAACTAAAAAGGTGTTGCCTTTTTGCCAAATTATACATACAATTTCTAAAAAAATTGAAGGTGCACTTTAGAACCATATTAGAGGGAGCAGAAACAACATCTTTCACCATCCATTCACACTCTAAAGTAATGTCTCCATTTTCAAGAATTATAGTTTTAAATAAATGAGACAATTTATGATTATTTTTACACAAAATTTATTGAACAAAAGCATAAATTTATTTAACAAAAAAAGTTATTTCATATGTTATATATTTATTCTAATAATATGGTTAAGTTGTGAGAATATATCTCATATATATTCACAAAAATATGGAGTCATTACTCTATAAAACAGAAGAGAGAAAAAAAGAATAACTGTCTAGAAAAAGTTAATAAATATATACATATTTAAGAAACAAAAAAAATATTTCGTGCAAGTTATTGATTAATTATCTGTATAATTAGTTATGTAAGTATATTTTTTTTACTTATAAAAAAGGGTTGTCAAGTAAATTCAATATTTAAAATCTTAGTAAAAAATCTGCAAAAACAGGACAAATTTTTTATAAATTATAATTCCAGAGATTTGTTTTAACAGTTAAACAATATTAATTAAATAATATTACAATGAGGATTTCAAATATTTTGTAAAAAACATTAATTTTTATATTCAATAAAATTCACAAAACTTGCATAACTAAACCATATAATTATAGAAAAGTTACTATAATATAATTAAGACCTTTTAAAAAGTCTGAATTAGATTGTAAAAAGGATTCTGAAAAAAATTTGCAAAACTTAACAACCCCAATGTAAAAATGTTAGCTATTATTTTGAAGAATCAATACAAAAAATGAAACGTAAAAAAAAATATAAATATTTTGAAAGTAAATACATTAATTCGGAATGTAATTTAAAAAAATATAAACAATTTTTAATAAGTTATTTTTTTTAAAAAAAAAGGTATTCTCATGATTTTATTAGATCAATATATAGTGAGAAATTTTAAAAAGAATATTTTGAAAAAAGGAATCTGATTTAATTTACTAAAATAGTAAAACTAAGGAAATTTTTCATTTATTATACAAAAAAAAATTAGGAAAATGTGTTTCTTCTGTATTATTTATTTTCTTAATAAAATTATTAACTAGAGTTTACGGTGCATTGTCATTCTATTTTGCAATTCTTTAAAAATACACAACTACATATTTGCAGTTATCATAGTAGATACATAAAATATATAAATTGTTTCTAAATACAACATATATAAAATCAATAAGAAAACAAAAAAATACTTAAAGGAAAAAAATATTTACTTTAAAATTATAGAGACCATGGGTCGACAACTACGTTTCCTAAAGATGTCACCTACATGAATATTGGTGATATTACCTCAAGACACATTTACTACAAATGCCGAGATGGAACAGAATTTGGCCTGTTTTCCAATGTGTTGCTGTGTTTGGCATTATGTTATCTCTCTCTCTCCCTCCCTATAACTGATACATACCAAAAAAATTTTCACCTAAAATTATCAATTCCATGCCAGTTCTGCTGTAGGGTTCTTAATTTAACTAAAATTTTCATTTTTGATTTCAATATAACTTTGAAGAAATAAGGAAAAATACATATAATTATAATAAACTTTAAAGTTTTACAATGATAACCCTTTTTAAACACTCTGAAAGTATAACAACCTTTGTATTAGACATGCACCGTACCCTCAAGTACATATGATGTGAGAAAAAGAATTAAATGTGGATAAAAAAAAAGATTCAATAGATGATTTTCATTCACTCTCACACACACACAGGTAAAAAAGAGACATGACTCAAAAAATGAGACATCTTCATTTTTAACCCACTACTTGTCAAATAAAATTTTTATTTTCATCATACGAGAATAAATTGGCAACACCTGTTTTTAAAAATACTCTCATCAAAGCACTCATTTAGAAAATTTTCAAATATTTATAAAGTGGAATGAATATTTAAATATTTTACAAGTTGAAAACTATAAAATGAAAGTCAAAGAAATCTTACGCAAATATATTAGCATGAAATAAATAAGATTAAAAACCTCATGTTCGATGTATAGTTTCCAATATCTTCCTGCACTTGGGAACTGTGCAACTACTTTTTCATAATAAGGTCTTGCATCTTCCATTTTCTTATTCTGCAAAAAAATCAATTAAGATTCAGTTTAAATCTTTATAATACGTTCAATTCTCTAACATTCAACATCTTAGAATTGTTTTTTAGTGTTAAATATATAAAACCTACTATAGCTTTTTATAAAAATCTGTAATTTAAATTAAGTAAAAAAAAAATTAGAAAATAGAATATTGTTTGGAAAAAAAAACTTGCATTTTTTTGATAATTTACCTGAGCATCTCTGACAATGATACTCCACGCTTCAACATCGTAAGAATTTTGTTCTAATCTCTTCTCTGCCTTCTTAATTCGATCATTAATAAACCCTAAGTGAGACTGGTCCTTTAAGAAAAGGAAGGAAATGTAAGTTCAAATGTTTTTTAAAAAGTAAAAATCCAATAAATTTATGAGCATTACTCTTATACATAATAATGAAAATTTTGTTACAGTTACACATATGGTCAAACTTCCATTAAATTAGTAGGGCTACAATATACAAACTGGTATTCGAGATGGCCTTATTTTTTCACTTACGAGCTATTAAAGGCCAATCTGAACCAAAAATGTTGAATTATCAGCCATCCCAATAAATTTACTGCCAATTTTGAATTTTCTGAAACTGAATCCCAAGAATCTAGTTGGATCAATAAAACATGGAGGTGGAAGTGTTCTTGCGTGGGGATGTAAATCTGCCACATAATTAGGTAACTTGGTATTTTTTGTTGATATTGTGAATCATGAGCTCTATTTAAGTATTTTAAAAATAAATTTTAAATTATCTGCCCAAAATTTGCATATTGTAAATTACTTCATTTTTTAACAGGATAATGACCCCGAGCCCACTGCTCTCAATGTACGCCACTGGTGTCTCTAACTGTCCCCAAATTATGAAAACACCTCAATCACTTTATTTAGCCCAGTAGAACATATTTGGTGAGACTTTAAAGTAAAAAAAAGAAAACATGACAAATAAATATAAAATGTGAAGTAAAAGAATGAAGAATGGTGGAAAATCGATGCAGAAATTACAAAAAACTGATTAAATCCATACCAAGATGCTTAAAAATTGTTGTGAACACTAAAAGATATCCTACTAAGTACTAAATTAAGAAATACAATACTTAAAGCTAAGTTGAGATTTTTGTTAAGTGTACAAAGACTTTTGAGGCGTAATTTTTTAGTAGCTTTTTTGATTTATTTTTTTAAAAAATAGTTATACTATTTTTAAAAAATTATGTCATTCCACTAAGGACAAGTTGCAGATTTCATAAAAAAAAATTACAATTACAATAAATTAATTTTTAGCAGTCAAAAACATTAAATTTTATAAGAAATTGCAAGTGTACGAACATTTTTGTGGACCACTGTATATATTAAGTAAGATTGTGAATAATACCTATGAGTTGCAAAAATCAGTGACACAAAACTGAATACCTATACTGTACTCGTCTTTCAGTGACTACATACACACATTCATTCAATCATTTTCTACGGCAAATGAGTATATTTTTTATCTATTCCACATGTATATGGTTATGGTTAGTATAATAATTTCAAGTAATAAAACAGACGAATGAATTCGATAAGCAACAATACCAAATTCCAACAATTGAACATGAAGATAGAGAACCTAAAGAAGTAATTCATAAAAATTAAATGTCGCAATCGAATTTTTAAAAAATAACAACAATAAATCAAACATATGCTCTGTAGATAAACATATACATAAAACATCACGATTTTATTCCATGAAATACAAAATATAAACAGCTCTTACGAAAGTAAAATATAAATAGAATAAACATAAGTATTAAAAAAAACCTACCTCAAATAACGACATCTTGCTCATCAAAAACTAGTTAATATGCTTGGTTAGCTTCAATGAGAATCAATTAACTCTCGCTCCGAACCTAAAATAAACAATTTATAATATTTCTTACCCAATTACGAAAGAAAAAAAAACTCGAAAAATTTTCGAACAAGAAACAACAATACAATCTTACAGATGAAGGCTTAGAAACGCATGCGTAGACTTTAAAAGTTTATACGGTTACAGTTAAGTAATACTTGGACTGAGGTCTACATGCATTCTACTTTTCCATTCATTTTTCAAAATTCACCCTGTAACATTCTTTTGGATGTTGACATTTATCTAATATTTAGATAAATGATAGATTTAGATTTTTAATATGAAGAGCTTCTTTTTATAAGCTTTACTAAATAACCTATTAACTTGTAGGTATGCATCTCATCGAAACAATGTGTGAAAAATCTCAAGATAGAATCAGAATATAATATCACTTGTAGAAAACTTTAAAATGAAACTAGAGATTGATCAACGAGTATTTTAGAGGTTTTTGCAGAGAACCAAAGCATTTGATGTCTATTGAATTAGAAATCTATAAAAGGAAATAATAGCCTTTGCTAGACGTCTAAGCACTCAATCAATCTCGTTGTTGATTTTGTGACTTTGTTGCTATTACTTATTAAGTTACTTGAAAAACCTAATGATCCACTTAATACCCATGTACTTTTAAAATTTTAATCCATTTCTTCAAGAAACAAAAATAAATTATGGTACCCAATATCATCATGCATAAAACTATGTGTTTTCGTATGAAATATTCTGTTAGTGGTCTCACCACTTTTCGACAACAGCATCAGTTAGCGGAACGTAATCATGAATCTTGTATATATCCACCTATTGTTGATATGTCTGTTGAAGGCCAACGTAGACACCAACGTCAGTTATGGTATGATTCCATCAAAGCCATGCCTACTGTTGAGGAGAAATTATATGAATTGGCTACTCAGCAAAGGGTTGGATTGAAAAAGTATATTCTATCAGCTGTTCCTCCAACATATAGTAGTATTTTCTTTCAAAGATATATTACTAGAAGTCATTTGATAGAAGGGTTACCTAATAAACTTCACCTCATGAATGTTGAAAAAGAACTCTTGGATGTCAAAGATGTTTTTAATGAAACACTGCATACATATTATTGTAACCCATGGCAAAGTAATGGATCAAAACAACTATCTGATTATTTACTTGAAAAGAATGCAGGTGCTTTATTGCTTAATCAAATGATAGCAAAATGCTATAAAAAGTTGGCAGTGAGAAATGATCACATTTTGAAATCCACTGTAAGTTACAGTTGTTTTATATATTAATAATTAACTTACTTCCTTATTTAAAAATGACCAATTTTGTACAATGCTTATTTTTCCGTGTATTTTTGTCAAAAATGCTTGTATTTGTCAAATAAACTTAAGTGTTTAAATATTTTAGAAAAAGCTAAATGTAGAGAAATTCCTCTGAATGTTTTTTCATTTAATTTTCTGTTCGCATTTATTACCAGGCATAAAAATTAGCAAGTGATCAGGAATGCAATACAACCTTTTTAGCACAATTAAATGAAATGTTTCAGTTCACTAAGCTGTTTTTAAATAATTTCACTAACCAAGGCTTTCTTGAAATTGGGCTATAATTTTATACTTATAATTGTCATTAGAACAGCTGACAGGCTATTAAATACTTGAATCCCAGCTCTGTGAGAAATTTAACCTGAATGATCGAGTTAGTAATATATATGTCTGAGGGGTTAGTTTTAATCTTCCTATCCGGTGCCGGCTTAAGCTCATTTCGGACCCTGGACGCAGAAGATCTTTGGGCTCCCTTGTCACTAGTGGATCAAAATTTATAACCTTAAAATATGGTTAAGTTCAGCTTAGCCTGGCCCCGTAAGTCCCTTCTGAACCCCTGTGTGACAATCTCAAGCGCTCAATGGATAAAAGGGAAAGCTTCCAGTGGATAGTCTGGCACTAGGAGTTGAAATACATCACTTAAAGCCACACCAATACTGTTCATGAGCAAAAAATTGTGATGTGTAAAATATAAACAATCAACGTCCCTTTCCCTAATGGGCCACAGTAAAATTACCAATCATTGACTGGTCCATAACGATAAAAAGATTGAGAAGCACTGCATTAAATAGTTGAGCTTTCTTACTAATAATTAAATCACATTACTCTCCTTCCACAGACATAAAAATCATGATATTCTCCTACCTGTGCTTTTTTTGTATGAACTATTTTTTATTAACTTGTTATTGTTGCTGCTGAATTTTTTATCTATTTATTGGAAGTGGTTCCTTGGATCATTAAAACAAAAAAGATGTCCTTAAAATACAAGGGGGAGGCACTTGGCACAGTCCTTTTTTTTTTTTTTTTTTTTTTTGGTACTAAAAGTGGTTGTCAAGGTACTTTTTTTGGAATTATTTATTATTTATTTCAGAATGAATTCGATATCTCACAGGACAGTTAGATAAAAATCGCCAAATCCAAAGTGGCCCCTCCCATACTACACTTGAGCCAACGCACACTTTTAACACAAAAAATAAGATCAAAATGTATAGGTGTGTGTTATACGTTGGGTATAAAAAAGGACAGCTTTAAAAATAAGTAAAGAGATGAGCATAAAAAAAATTAGATTTCTATATAGATCGGAATACTATTTATTTAAAAGAAATGACATACCTAATGTACTTCAAAGGTTGTAATTCTAGATGTATATTATTTTTTCAAAATCCAATGATAATACCTCAAATAAATGACTTAAAAACATAATAGCATTGCACAAGTACATTTAAGGTTCCTTCATAAAAGGGCGGTGCTCGTTATGTAGCAAATATATCATAAAAATTAAAAAATGCAGTTTGAAAGTATAGGTGCACATTATACCTATGCCAGATTTTACTGAACAAAAAATTCGGAACTAGTTTGACGTCCGGTGTAATAGCGCCAAGCAGCGCTTCTTGTTGCTGGAATGGAATCCAATATAACGGCCTAGCGGTAATTTAATGATACACAATAATTTTAAAGAATTGTTTTTAAATACATTGAAATGTATTTCAAATAAAGGATATAAAAAGAGATTGAGAATAACCTAGATCAATCAATAAATAATGAATATCAATAATATGTAATAAAAAGTGACATGTAATAATAGTATTATAAGCAGCATATAATAATCTTATATTATTTTATTGTAATTATATATAATATAATTTTAAAGTTATTATTAAAAAAAATAATCGTCGAATTGTAAAAAAAATAATAATGCATAAGATTACTTGTATTACATAATTATAAATAAATAACAGTAATAATCATAAATAAATGTTAAAAGAAACAATTATAAATTCCGAATATTATATGACTATTACACATAGTAATAATTGTATTTTTGTATTACATTATGAATAAAATATTTATATAATGTATGTTAAAATTCATTAAGAATATCAATTACAAAGTAGTAAAAGCTTGCAACATGAAACTTGCACTGCAAGTTCCTTCAACGAATTTCATCGAACAAAGAATGTAAAAAAAAACATTTTTAAAATGTAAAATAAACAATTTATAGCGATAATTAAAAGCACAACACTTATTCTTTTAAGAAAAAAAATATTCTCGTACTTACTCATTTTAGAAATATCCATATTCGAAAATAGCACAGAATTAAACAGAAGACGCAAACAACAGAAAAATTACACTGAAAATGGTTAAATTTTCACAGAAATAAATTAATATCATCTGAAATTAATAGGGTTACAGCGGGAAAAAACGAATAAGAGTTACACGACAGGCGATAAAAATATTAAGGCAACCATATTGTAATGTTATCGCCCATCTTGGTGAAAATAAACAACTCAGCGCTATTATCCCTGATATCAAACTAGCACCAAAAATTCATCTCCTGGGATTAAAAATTCAAGGAGATGTATTTATTTTGTTTAACAAAATAAACATCAGTCATTTGCTAATGTAGCAATTCTTTTGTGTACAAATTCAAGTTATTGGTTTAAAAAAGCTACAATAAGGAATCATTGTCCATTTTAAGTGACAGATATATTGATTGAAAAGTTTTACTCACATAGTAGTTATAGGCTTGAAGCTAATTTATATTTTGTTTTATATTCTGTTACACCAGTTATTAACTTATGTATTATTATGTTTTATAGATTCAACAGAAACCACGAATTAATAGCTTTTGGTGGCATAGTGGATTTGAATCTAAACATGATAGAATATATGAAAAAAACATATGTTTCAAGTATGCTGAATATCCGGCGTTTGTTATCCGAATGAAAGAACCATTATCACCTGTAATTACTTTTCTTCTATATATTTTTGTTGATAATAGTTAAAAACTTGTTTAATTTAGAAATATCTTGTTAGTTTTAAAGCAATTGTTATGTATCAGTTGTATGAAATATGATTATCTAGAATTTAGTTCTTTATTTAAAATTATGTGACTTATAAAATTTGAAATTCTTCATAATTAACTCAACAATATGCTTAAAATAATTAGATACTAATTTTTTTTAAGAAACTAAAAAAAAATTTTAAGTAGTATGTTTTAAATAAAAATTCAAGAAATGTACATCAAGAATCTTGAAGATGTTAAATGTTTTTTATTATTATTATTTTGTCGAGGAAGACAGGCCATTTCTCAGTGAACAGCCCAATACAAACTAGTCTTCGTGGAAAAGTTGTCAGAAGGTAAAAGATTAAAATTAAAATTTGTATTGTCCAATGAAGCACAAACTGTGTGTGTCAGATAATTAAAATTCATAATCTCTCCTTTAAGACACAGAGGCCATTCAGGAGTGTCTTTCACACCATTTCAGTGTAAGTGTTCCTGAAGATAATCGTGACCCGTCAGTGTTCTAAAAATTACAGATAAGATTTGCCTAGGGAAATTCATCAGGACTGTGTTATGGAGCAGAGTCCCTCCGATCTTTTTTGAGTTCTGCGATGGATTTTCCCACGGATCTGGAGATAATTGAAAAAGGCTGGCTACACGATAAGTCACCAAAAGATTGTGGGAGATTGCAGCTATGCTTTGCCAGTGAGATCATCTTTTTGTTGCCTGGGATGCTGTAATGGCTAGGGATCCTGTGGAAGACAAGAGTCCAATCAGCACAATTGAGGTTGTACATTTTTTGCCTTGCCTTCTCCATTTCTATTGAGTCGCTATTGTGTAAGGATCTGAGAGTGAAGATTGCAGACTGAAAATTTTGTGCTGAGGAAAAGAATTTTGAAACAAATTCTTAAATGCTACATTAAATTTAAGGCAACTTATGCTTGATTTCTTACTTAGGAAATGACAGTTTTAAGCAACTTAGGATATATGGCAACAAAGGTGGATAAATGGTTGGTTTTGTCTATTAATTTTTAGGTATTCGTATGTAATGAATTAATTTAATTATATTGATATAGTTATTACTACTTGCATGTTCTTACCACAAGACAAAACAAAAAACAAGATGGTTCTTCAGAAGCAATGGAAATTTATTGTCAAAAAACAATCCTTGAAATACAGAATAAAGTACTCAAATTCGCTTAAAAAATCTCAGAAGGCCTTCACACCTTCTATGGTGCTCAGACTCAGCTAAAATACAAGCATGTTTGAAAATTATTTGTAAGCACTCGTTTGTCCTATTCAACAGCCAAAGTAATCCCTAATTGCTGGTAGACTCTTCACGGTCAAATCAACCCCAACTAATTGCTAGTCAAAACAATTCTAATACTCAGTTTTGGCAAGCAATTCCCTATTTATAGGCCTTGTGGATCTTTTGAGAAAATCCATTTGTGTCATAGATTGCAATATCAGTAGATTTCTCCACCAATTTCCAGAAGAATCCATATGGTTGCAAACTCAAACATGGTCGCAAAGTCATTTACCTGGTCAGCAAAAATTATGCCAACTTGGCTCTGTAGCCAAGATTTTGCCATGTTTACATTTAATTGCCATTATAGTGCAAAGAATGGTGTTTCTTGCAAATATTACAGTTTTAACATGAAATAAAAACAAAATAGTGTAATATAAATGTATTACATCCAGATATAAATTATTTTCACTATTTTGAATGTTCATTACACAAAAGTTGTAACAATATTGTTCAAATGTATGTCTACGTAACTTAAAATATTTCTTTCCTAATACAAAAGTAGGACGAATGAAACATATTTTTTCCTATAAAGGAGATAAAACCATTATTCCATTATCTATTATTATTGTCATGACCCAGCTACTGTGCCGTAGGACCTGGGTTCAAATCTTAGAGAAGGCAGGGATATTTCTAAATGTGTATAGCAACTATGTGGCATGGAGGTATTTTAAATATTCGTGAACTGCAAGCTCTCTTGAGAGGTTGTTGGAAGTGAAGAAAGGCGAGAGGCTCCTGACCCCCCACCCCACCCCCCAGATTGTTCTCCTTAAAAATTGGGGTGGAATGATGCCCAAGTATACTGTCACCTGCACGGTGCTCAAAGCTGCAGCTAACAACAGACATAAACTAGCTTCTTGACAAGTTGAATTCTATAAGCCTCAATCTAACACCATCCATCTGGTGGCATGAAATCTGAATATAATTATCTTGTTCTTTATATGCAACTTATAAAATGTGGAATTCTTTATGATTAACTCAAAAATGCTACTCATTAGAAACAACAACTCTATTATATAGTAAAATTAAGATCTTCATTTATTGTATCTTCACTTTAAAGAGTATTTATATTGAACAAAATATAATATAAAATCTTTTTCTATAAATGATCTGCTTTTGATACTTTTATACTTCAGATTGTGACCTGTTACATTTTAGAATATTTTTATTTCACCATAAAATTTATTTATATAAAATTTCACTCTAGATAGTAGAGTTTGATGACCCTTTGTGTGCAGCCGATGATATTCTCAGCTATCACTATCATCCCAAAGTGGTTGGACTTCCATTTAAACGCAATTGGCTGTCATCAATTCCTGGTAAAGTATTTCATTTCTTTTATCTTTTTGAATAAAGTTAGGTGTGTATTCTACTTTTTAGTGTGTATGTTTCTCTTCATATGTGTGATGAAATTGCATTGGGTGAATATAAAATCTAAGATTTGATTAAAATGTTTGTTAAAAAAATAATTGTATACTTTTTAGTTTTATAAATTTATGCCTTGTGCTTTTAGAACTGTATAAAGAAAGAATTAAAAGAAGTCTTTTCTATTAACTTCCCAAAAATTGAAACAAAATAATTTGTATTTTTAAAGAAATTCAAAGTTAAGTAGGGGAATTTTGTTTTTCATATCTATTAATTAATGGATATATTTTTGTAAATGTACAATGTGATGTTGTAATACCTTTCTCAAAATATTTGTAGCATCTATGTTTTAATAAATGCATATTTTAATTTAAATACATAGAAAATAAGTTGGTACTTAAGTACAATCGCAGCCATATTGGCGACATTGAATAAAACTGCATGAATGCGCTGATAGAATACACTAATGGGAATATGAAGTATGTAGTCAAAAAATTTTTAAAATTTTGTTAATATTGTTAATTTTTTTATTAGTATAAATAATAAAATAATTACATATAATTATATTAATTTTATAAAATTTTATTATTTAAAAGGATTTGATAAATCCCATATTTATACATTTTAGTATTTGACTTTGCCACATCAAGGAAAGTTAGGCATAGAATGGTAGCAGGTGCAGAAATATGAAACAAAACACGTGGTTGCCAATTCAGTGCCTATAACATGTGTGAAATCGGGGTTACCAATTTGGTGAGTTATCGTAAAGTTGGCATAGCTGTGATTGTACATAAGTACCAAAAATTTCTTTTTAAATCAAAAAATTTATGATTACCTCATTAATGTTTTCAAGAACTTGTTTTCTAATATTTTTAGGGAGTTATATTGAAGGAGAGTATATATTTTTTTATTTGCCTGAAAAAATAGCATTCGCATTGAGGTTTTTCCCTTGTTGTTTATCATTTAATTGTTTTAGTGTGTGTGAGTGAGTGAGAGTTTGGAACAAAATTATTTTATACTTTCACTTAGAGAAGTTCTTCTTAAAAAGAAATGTTCAATAAATCTCAAAATAGAAGTTTTTTTTTAAAGATGACATAAAAAAAAGTAGGAAATATAATTATTAAATTTAAATAATAGTAATCAACAAAGGTTTTGTTATAAAAATAGCTTTTGCTGATTTAATTTGAACTATCATATATGTATATATATGATGCAGTTTCAAATGATCATGGTTGTGAGAAATGTTTCTGTTGAGTCATATATTCAGCCCTGGTGACTCTAAAAACTTGCCATGTATAAGGGATCATGGTGATCGAGAAGTAAGGAAAATTGGGTGTCATAGTCACTTCACTGTGGCTCAAAATTTTAAGATCTGTCACCAATAGTATGGCCGCAGTAAGTTTATGGGCATGAACTTGTGGCCACTGTTTTGTGGGCTTAAGTCCTGTTGGCACTGAAGATTTACTGTGTAGAGAGGCTGATGCATGTTAAATCTGTTGAAGCTCACAATCTTGCTGTTGACATAGTGTTGTAGTTTGAAGAGAGGGTTCCCAGATTAGGTACCATCCTCGTCATTTGATCGAAGTTCAAAATTACATGATATATAATCAAGTCTCCACATTGCTTTTTAATGTGACAGTATAAGCAACCTGTCTATGCATATAGTACAATATTACAAAATAACTTTTTAAAATTTACATAGGAAGTTTGGAAAAAGAATATTTTTGCAAAGAATAAAATTTTTTTACAAAAATGTGTGTTTTTGGCAAGTTATCACTAACATTTGCCTTTTGTGCTTTGAAAAATCATATTTTGAATTGCATTTAAATTTAACTGCATGAAAATTATGCTTTATAAAAAAAACCTGTGTTAGATTTAGACTCAGGATAAATATATTGTAAAATTAAAATTCTCTGTAATTTTTATGTTAAAAATTAAATTTAAATTTGCTTTTTTTTATTAATGAATTTACATATGTAAATCTTTTAGTTTCAAAAATCATTTCCACATTTATCTAAAATAATATGTAATCTTAATTATAGGAAAATAAATTAATCAAAAGGAAGTATGTGTGTGTTGAAATCTTTGTGCTAAAACATACCTACAAAGGAAAAAAAAAAGTAAAAATATTTTGCACAAGATTATATGCATTCTTTCCAGTTTAATATTCTACTACTTTCCAAAACAATCATGGAGTTGCTTGGGAAAGTATTGCTGTTTTTATTAGCATTAAAAGAAAAATTATATTTTTAAATCAAAAGTGATTTTACGAATTTATTTTTATACATATGTTATCTACTGCAATTGATGACTTGTTGTCAATATTTGGTAAATTTTTTTAATCTCCTATTATATAAAATTTTCTGACTTGACTCAAAATATTTATTAAATAAAGTTCCCAATTCCACATTATAAAATGAAATGCTAAGCAAAGTACTGAAAAAAATCACAAAAGAGATTTGATACTTTTGTGTCATACTTGACATCAAATGTCAATGACAATGTAAAAAGGTTCATTCTTTTTTATGATCTCCTTCTATTTTAATTATCTAAAACAAAAGTTAATCTTAAAATTCATAAACACTAAGCATATAAGAAAAAAGATTCATATTTGGAACAGATGTATTTGTCAAAACCTTTTTTCTTTCTCATGAGTTTTATTTTGTCAAAACTTCTCAAATTATGATTGATTTATATATGTTGATTATCTTGAATACTGTCTTTTTAGTGAATTATTAGTGCAATTGCTTGTCTATTCAGAAAATTTCCAATAATTTTTTTCGGAATCTTTTCAAAATTAAAAAATTCAGTACAATATACACGATTAATACAATGCATTACAATGCTTATAATTTTTTTAAAAAAACAATAATTTTTCTTCTATTGGTATCTTACTTTTAAGACATTCCAGTTGTTAGAAAAATCATGTGAGATTATTAGTATTATTCCAAAATATACTAAACAAAAAATATTAGAAAATGACTTTTTTTCTCTTTTTGCGGGCTTGCTTTGCAAACCTTAAACATATTCATAGTCAATTTCTGTCTAAAAGGAAAATGGAAAAGGAGGCAAGCTGTGTTTTTGTATAAGTTTTATTTTGTGTTATTTTTGTTGTTAAAAAGCTAAATTTGTTTTGTCTAAAAAGATGCATTTATTATTTTTTTCTTATAGGTTTTTGGCCAGGAGATCCATGTGAATTCCCTCTTTTACAAGTTTTAACACTTGACAAATTGCAAAAGTTATTAGGAAAAATTGAAAATTATGATGTTTCAAAGATAGAAGATAGTGCTGCTATTATGTCTTCATTTGGATATTTAAATGCAACTGCTACTTATCAAGGTATGAAAAAAATCTCAGTAGAAAAATAAATGTTCATTATGTATTGAAATGTTGTGATATGTATTTTCTTAAGGGCAGAAAAATCTTTTTAAAGTTAAGTATCTGCCATTACACTTTTAAACAAATTCTGAAAATTTGTTATTTCATAGTGTTAACCTCTATCAAATAATTTAAATCAAATTTCTTTAAAAAAAATTTATTTATTAATAATTTTTTCAAAACTTTTTGTTAAAAAATATTGTATTGGGAAGTCTTATGAATGATAAAATTAAGGTAGTGTGAAAATCACAAAATATTTTGCCGTTTTCATGATAAGTAGTAAATAATTGAATTATTAACATTGAAATGTATTCAAAATGTTTTTTATGTTCATAGCATTGCTGATTTCCACCACATTAGAATTCAGCGAATAGTTGGTGTAATATTATGAAACATTAACTTAAAAAAGGTTTTTTGCTTAATGTAATTTGTTGAATTTTATCATAAAATTTACTTTTTAAAGCTTCCTTCAAACAGTTATGTATTATCTATATATATAAAGGAGAAAAGCGACTCACTCACTCACTGACTGACTAATCACGATATCTCCGGAACTATTAAACCTACAAACTTGAAATTTGGTAGGTAGGTTCCCTTCATGGTGTAGACGTCAGCTAAGAACGGATTTTGCAAAGTTCAAACCCCAAGGGGCGTTACGGGGGTTTAAGGTGCGTTATAGATAATTATTTCCTTTACTAAACTATTAGATGTAAAGTCGTGAAACTTGGTACACAGATTTCTTTCATAAAGTAGAGATTCCCTACATAATGATTTTTACAAAAATCGACCTCCAAGGGGCGTTGAGGGCGCTTAAGGGACGTTATACATAATTATTTCCATTTCTAAACTACTAGACATACAGTCTTGAAATTTGATAAGCGGATCCCTTTCATAAAGTACAGATCCCCTACAGAATGGGTTTTGTGAAAATCGACCCCAAGTGGCATTGTGGAGAATTAAGGGGCGTTATATAGGCAATTAACTCCTTTTTTAAACTATTAGACGTAAAATCTTGAAATTGAGTTAGCAGATTCCATTCACTGAGTAGTGATCTGTCATAAGATGGGTTTTGTGTAAATCGTTTCCTAAGTGGAGTTGTGGGGACTTAAGGGGCATTATAGATAATTATTTCCATTTGTAAACTATTAGACGTACAGTCTTAAAATTTGGTAAGCTAATTCCTTTCATGGTGTAGAGATCCGCTACAAAATAGTTTTGGGGAAAATTGATCTCTAAGGGTCACTGAGGGGGATTAAGGGGCGTATATATATTAGATAAATATTTCCGCGTTTCAACTAATAGAACCACCTGCTTGAAAATTAGAAGGTATGTTCTGTTCATGGAATAAAGTTCCTTTTACAAAGATTTTTGCGAAAATGGACCCTCAAAGGAGTGAGTTTGCGAGGGATTAAGGCATGTTATAGAAAAATTCCTGTTTTTGAATTTAACTCACTTACTTGAAATTTGTTGAGCACTTTTCTTTAGTTGAATAGAGTTCCACTAAGAATGGATTTTACGGAAATCAACTCTAGGGGGAAGCAGAGAAAGTTATTGGGGCATATTGATAGACAAAATTCCCGTTTTTGAACTGCTAAGACTATAATAATAAAATTTGGTTTGCATGTCTCTTTTGTTGAATTGGAATCCGCTAAGAATGCTGTCAACGAGGTATTGATGATAAAAATTCCGTTTTTGCTCTGTTAGATTTAGACTTGAAATTCAGCATGCATGTTTATTTTATGGAGTAGAGATTCACTGAAAGTTGTTTTGGTGGAAATCCACTTGATTATTAGGTTAAGTGAGCGAAAAAAATCTTTCTACTTTGATTTTAGACATAAATAGAAATTAGATATTATAATTTATGTTCTTTTTATATCAAGGGGTGAGAGTGTAACAGCTATAAATATATTTTTCAATACAATCGAATTCTTAATGCTAGATATCAATAATTAATATATATGTAAACAGTATACATATATGCAACATCGTGAAATACCCAGTAAAGCGGGTGGGTAACGGCTAGTTTCTTATAATTAGAATTAAGAATGGAAAAGAATTGACAGTACATAAGGTCTATATCCATAAGATTTTCCTGAAAATTTCTGTAGGGTTCATTTTGTTAGCTTTATATCATGCCCCAAAATTTATTTCATGTTTCTCTTAAAAATATGTGTAAAGTTATGCTAGTCCCCCTTCCATTTTTTTTAGCATTTATCCATAAATTTAGTAAGTGACTGTTGATTCTATTATTAAAGAAGCAAAAGTAACTAAAAAAGAAATATTTTTATTTTCAGTAGTAAAAGTGCATAAATCATATAAAATACGGGTTTTCAATCTTTTACGCTTGAGGGCTAATTAATAAGCTTACAATGATCCACAGGTAACATCAATAAATTTACAATTATCTGCATGCCACATGACTGTCAAAAAAATATTGTAAGGAAATTTATATAAAAAAAGGGAGGTTTGTTTTACAAGACTTGATTCTAGGGGAAGAGATGGTGTTAATAGATTTGTATGTATATATATATATATATATATATATATATATATATATATATATAATATAATATATATATATATATATATATACCAATATATATATATATATATATTGGTTTCAAAAAAGTTAAATGGAAGTCGAATTAAAATATTTTGCAAACCTGTCAAAGATAAGAGTCCACCTTTCTCCTAAAATTTCTGAGATTTTATACATAGTCAGATTGTTTATATTTAAAATACAAAGAAATTTATGAAAAGTTCATCATTTTCAGAAAATTCTATCTCAAATAGATATTTAACACATCAGTGAAATGCTTTAACCCTTTATATACCAATGCTATTTATAAGTACCACTCACTTTACAATTACATAGAATAACCATTTTTATGAATATTCTGATGATACTTAACAGGAATATTCTTTGAAATCCACTCTTTCAAGATATATGGCAACACGGGGTCTATGATGAGTATATTTTAGCAGGAAGGTGAATAGTTTTATAGCAGAAATTGCGTTTTCAGCGGATTGCAAAGATTATCATTTTTGTCCCGAAAAAGTAGTTAATGTCAAAATTTTAGTGTCTTATTTTTTTCGTATGTTAATGAAGACCTTAGAAAATTATTTGACTATTTATTTTAAGGGAACAGGGTATATAATTAATTTTACAGTTTAATATCTTTAATTAATTAATTAGCTCTAATGAATTAAATTTCCTAAAGTTGAGTATTTGTTTATGTATATTCCTTAATTTTCAATGTAGGGATCCAAAAAAAATATTGCATGAAAAAAACTGTAGTAAATCATAATGTGGTGCATAAAGGGTTAAATATATCAAGAATAACAGAAAAAATGGCGTTTTTAAAACAAAAAGCAGACAAGGCAATTTTCTTTTAAAATTGCCTCAAAATCAAATGAGAGGCCACTAAAATGCCTTCATCAGGCCATTCTTGGCCTGCAGACCATGGGTTGAAGACTCCTAGGAACTTTAAGATGAGTTGCATTTAAATTCAAATTTTTTAGAATCAGATTTTATTAAATTGAGATTTTTAGTAGCCTTTTTTTTTATTTTTAGGTTTCACACCATTTCATGACATCACATATCCTTTAGTGGTTCAGACCATCTTGACAAATGGCCAAGATTGGAAATTTTATGTATACCAACTTAATACCATTGCCTTTCATGAAGATGTAGACAACAAAGATCGGAGAAATCTATGCTGGGCATCAGAGAAACTTCGACTTTTTGATACTATTGAAGAAGGTCAGGTGAAAGGAATCAATGAAGATGTTTACAGACTGCTGCTAAAATTCTTACTGAATGCTCCCATCCTTAAAGAAGGATTAGATTTGAAACCTTATTTGGGAACTGACACTAGAACTGAAGAAGAAATCCATAACATGAGATACTTTTTCAGGAAAATGTACAGCCAAGCCCGTCCACATGATGCTCATAAGAATGAAGTTGCGGATTGGATAAGAATTTACAAAAACCATCCTGATGCTCCCCCTTCACCTTATGTTCGTTTAGCGTAAATGGATTTTAATTGTAAATAAAATATTTTCGTAAGGGTTTTTTCAAAATTTAATTTTTTGTGTCTATTTTATTATTAGTTTCCTTTCTACGTTTTTTGGAATTAATCTTTGGAAGCATGCTGCATAATTAATTAGGTAATTTGAATTTATGAACTCTACAAGCAGAAAATATGCAGGTATAAACAGGATTGAATTAAGACACAAGCAAACTATACTGAGGTTGACACCACACTTCTAGAATCGTACATCGCAAAATTTGTATTTTGTAAAAAATGCACTTAGTGATATAAAAGATATATGTATTTTACACTTTAATAAAAATACTTGATAGAATTTCTTATTTTATGTAGGAGGAGCTCAAAAATAAATCTTAATTAGAGCTATTACATTTTGAAATTGAATTTGTAAGATACCATGATTTACACTTTTTGAAGGATATAGTTAATATATCTAGCTGTAATATATTCTCATTAATTTTTTTTTTTTAAAAAATGTTTGTAAAGTTAGAGAATCATTAAGAAATATCGATATACTAAATAATCCATAACCAATTGGTTTATGTTAACCAATCCATAACCTATGGGTCCCATAATTCCAAAGACATCAGCTAAAAAGGGTTGATACTTGTTAAATGTCCGAATTCTTGGTAAAAATCATTCACATCTGAATATTATGTATACCTATAATATAATAACATTTTATGGGATTAAAAATGGAAGTATTTTTACATCGTTGAAAACATTTGTAATATGCATTTAGTGTTTATTCTTCAGCGATTTTAAAATCATATCTTAGATAAAAAGACATTCTGGTGATTTGGGGGATTTAAAGTTGTTTAAAAAATTATGCAACAATGGCAAAAGGAGTGAAACTATACTCAAAAGGAAAGTGTTACTGAACTCTTTGTTTATCCTAGGGAATTTGAAAGAAAAAATCTACCACACTAACTAGTTAAATTCTCTCTGGTCATGCTTGAAGTCCTCATGTAGGCATGGTGTGGAAGTTTGAAGAGTAGGATGCAGTTTAAGTATTGTTCTCATCACTTGACCAAGGCTAAGAACTATAAAGTTCATTGCCTTTTCCTTTGAAGTATGGCTTTAATAAACGATTAATCAACCTATTATGCGATAATGTTTTCAAGTATGCCAGAAGTTAATTGAAATAAAGGAATGTAGAACATGTGTATTTGTCTGTCTAATTATGGATTATTACAGATATACTATTTTAAATCCTGTTATATGCTCTGGTTATAAGTGACTGTCGATTTTCAGAACTCTGTTAGCTCATGAACATTAAAAATTTTCTTTAGTTTTATTTATAATACCTCCTTTTGTAATTACTGTTACTTAATATTTTTGTTTTGTATTAAATTGTATTTGAAATCTGTTGTCAGTGCTGGTATTGTGATATTTTGTCTTGGAGCATGTTGATTTAAATAAGTAATAAAAAAATTTATATACCATGGCTCAAAGATTCAAATTCATGGCTCAAGTGAAAACTCTTGTGGTGTCCTCGTCATTTGACCTCAGTGTTATTAACTGTTTTTGACGAATTTTGAAATCAACACATTAAGGAATATTCAGTAAAATGTTGACAAGATAATATATGCTAAGTAGTCTGATAAGGGTTAATTACCAATTTTTTTCTTTTTAGGAGTGTATGTGAACATAGTACTTACTGATGTAGCTAGTAATACTGATGCACCTAGTTGTAACTATGACAGAAATAACGTGGAATAAATTTAAAATTAAATATAAAATTTAATTAATGAATTAATATTTGAAAAAACGATATAAACATCAAGTGTCATACACAAAAAGTTTTCAAAAAATTATTTGAACTTGAATGGATGAATAGAAAGTATTTTATTGACGATTGAAAATTTGAACAAGATATATACAGTCGGACCTCCATATAACGAAGTCGCTAAATCCCGGGGAAAAGTTCGATATATGGAAAATTCGTTATATAGAGGTTCATCTTTTAATATACTTTATAAACCACATAAAGAAAATTTTAAATTCATGAACACTACATATTAAAAAAAGTAATTATTCACACCTTTTTTTAAATTAATATGTGTTTGTTTTATATATATCACCATCAAAAAGAAAAACTACAAAGAAAACAAGAAAAAACAATGTCACATGTTTGTATTTTCAATATTAGGAAAATAATTTTATATTGAAATTAATGAATTTGAAGGCCATTTTCTAATTTAAATCATACAAGTAATTAATATTACTTGTATAATTAACGCTGTATGATTATTAATAATGTGTGTTTAATGCGTTATTTTATAACTAGAACACGGGACAATTCCACTGTGTGTGAAAAGGGATATCGAAGTTGTTTCTAGTGAACTGGACAATGGGGGGTAAAGGTTCCACTAGGATGAAACGTCCAGAACTCTATTGGTCTCACTGAATTAGGATCTAATAAAACCAGTTCAAGATTTATGAACACCATAAAATGTGCTAAAGAGAGAAAAACTAGAAATGTTCAGAAATACCTTAAAAATAGGGGATTGAATCACAAAAGAAAAAGTTCGTTAGATGGAAAATGGACTTCGCTATTGGGAGGTTATTTACGAAGAAAATCGTGAAATATTCTTGGTTTCAGGAAAAAGTTTGCTGCATAGAAAAATTCGCAATACAGAGGTTCGACTTTATATGTATACTAGCTGGTACCCGTTCTTCGCACGGGTGAATTTAAAAATTAAAAAATACAGACTGAAGGATAAAAAGTTTTTAATGAGTTAATTTTACGTGAATTGTATAAATTAAACACAAAAAAGCTTTTTACATAACCAGCTGAACAAAAAAACCATGTTTGCTAAATTTTAAGTCTTTAGGTATAATTGCTGATTTTTTTATTATTGTTATTATTATTTATGACGCCCCGTAACTTTCTTGTGGGTCGATTTTTGAAAACACCTACCTGCTCAGCAAAAGTAACACATTGTTTCAAATTCTGTGTAATAAATTCTAAAAATAGTGTAAATAATTTGTATATGGATGTGTAATACGTTAATATTACTTTCTGATGCGTTTATTTTATGTTAAATAGATGTTACCCGCGACTTCGTCCACGTGGAATTTAACAAAGAAGTGTATTCACTTCGCAGAGTTTACGAAAACTTTTCTTCTACTTTGTGAATCTATGTTTCTTTTTTTTTTTCTTTGCTTTTTGTTGAGCAAGGGGTGAAAGGGACGCATGGCCTTTGACACTGTCGATGGGGTAAGGACTAGAATCTTAAAACACTCTCTATTTTTATTCACCTAAACACATAGTAACTGGAGATACACAGACAGTAGCGCCGTCTGGCGCACGGTTTTTGCGACAAGCATGAACGAATAGTATTACAATAAAAAATTATTTAAGTACAATTTTTTGACATAAAGGAACATAGAATGACCCATTTTAAAAATATTCTCCTTTTGTGAGAAATGCTTCTATTATAATAATATTTTGCCTGTTTATAGCTCAGAGGCTCAACTAGAATTTTCGAAATATATAACTTAGAAGTTGGTTTATCCATGCTTTACAACAACAGAGGGGAGAAATTTTAAGAAAAAAACGCAGGTAATTATTTCAATTGGTGGTAACTCTGAAAATAATGTGATTTTTTCAAAAATCATAGTTGAGCTTCTGTACAGAGGTTTGAGCTATATACAGGCAAAATATTATAATAGAAGCAGTTTTCACAAAAGGAGAACATTTTGAAAAAAAAAGGTTATTCTAAGTTAATTTTTTGCCGAAATACTGTATTTAAATAATTTTTTTTGTCAAAATGTCCTTAAAACAATTTTATACAGCGCCTTTTTAAAATCACGGTTCCGAACGTAGTTGGATACCTTAAGATGTCTGTTTCTACTTCATGTCAAAGAAAGTTTTCTGAAAAATGTATTTTATAAATAGGATTTCGAAATTGTATGTTCATTGAAATACATGTAAAATCCATACGGCTATAATTTTATTTATTGAATTTAGAAATATTCAATGAATATACTTATTTATTTCTAAGTAGGTAGAAAAAGCCGATTCTGCTGTAAAGGCGGTGCAGGCGGTGCAGGCGGTTGCAGGCGGTTGCAGGCGGTTGCAGGCGGTTGTAGGCGGTTGCAGGCGGTTGTAGGCGGTCGTAGGCGGTCGTAGGCGGTTGCAGGCGGTTGTAGGCGGTTGCAGGCGGTTGTAGGCGGTTGCAGGCGGTTGTAGGCGGTTGACGGCAGTGCAGAGTTGAGTTGTTTCGTTCCTACTGGCGAGTTGAGTTGTTTCGTTCCTACTGACGAGTTGAGTTGTTTCGTTCCTACTGACGAGTTGAGTTGTTTCGTTCCTGCGAGCTGTTTCGCTCATGTTGCCGAGTGGAGTTGTTTCGTTCCTGCTGCCGAGTTGAGTTGTTTCGTTCCTATTGACGAGTTGAGTTGTTTTTCTCCTGCATTGGCTTTGATTTTCGAGCTGAGGGGGCGAGTTGAATTGTTTTTTTCTACAGCTAAGTTGAGTTGTTTTTAAAAATGCGCACAAAAAATGGAAGTATGGGAATGTTAAACATGCTCATGCCGCCACCTATTGATTAAAATATACACTAATTATAGATTTTAAAATGATGGAAGTAAATAACGCTCACAAATAAAAAAATCCAGATTCAAACTCACGGCCTCAGATCAAAATGTCTCCACAGGTCAATAGTTTTTCAGTTACGCTAACCAATATCCTATGAAGGCATACAGACTTGAAGAAAACTTATGTTTATAATCTCATGAATTTAATTTTGCAGGCGAAGCAGTAGTTAAAATATACCGGTTCTGAAACAGTGGAGCCGGTGGCGCCAGGAGGTTGAGGCGCATGCAAACAAAAGAGGGTGGAAGTCCCCCCCGGATCTGAACCGGGAAGATGGTTTGTGATTGATAAGGGTTTCGGGGATCTGTACTGATAAGAAATGCACGCTTTTAGCGATAACGAGTTATATTCTGATATAGTTTTAATTAAATGATTATGATTTTTTTTAATTACGTCATTGGAAGCAAATTTTAACTGGGATAAAGAGTCAAATTTTTCTGTACATATGATTATTTTTATATAATTCCGTATAAATCTATTTCTGAAAATCATGATATACGTGTTGAATGATTATTTGTTATATTTCAAATTTGATGCTTTGTGCTTGTGATTTCTGAAACAGAGGATTGAAAATTAGGCAAACGAAAGGGAGTGGAAATTCCCCCCCGGGTCTGAACCGGGAGGATGGTACCCCCCTCCGCTCTGATAATGGTTTCGGGGCTCTGTAAATGGGTACTAGAAATGCATGTTTTTAGAGATAACAATTTATATTCTTATATAGTTTTAACTAAATGGGTAGAATTCTGATTTGTTTTTAAGTACGTCATTGGAAGCAAATTTTAATTAGGATAAAGGGTCAAACTTTTCTGTACATATAAATATTTGTATATAATTCTGATAAAGTCTATTTCTGAAAATTATGATATACGTGTTGAATTATTGTTTATTACATTTCAAATTTGATACTTTGTGCATAACTAAAATATATTTTTCATTGATTTTGCATGTATTTTTTTTATAATTCTGAGATAACTTAAAAATACTATGCTTATATAAAGTAAAAGTTCTGCATATGTTTTTCGTTTGCAAAGTAGTTTCCTTACATGAAACATCCCTTTCCTATGATAATATATGCGGACCTTGTAATTCTGGTAAAACTTTCTTTGTTAGACGAATCTTAGAAATAAAATTAATTAATTCTTTTCCTCCCAAAATTATTTGGCGTTATGGAATTTATCCAAAATTGTTTGATAAGATGTCTGACATAGAATTTCATGAAGGCATGCTTTTCGATGTAGAAGATATTACTAATGCTTTCGTAATAATAGATGACTTAATGAATGAAGTAGGAGATGACAAAAGAACTTTCAAACTTGTTCACGAAAGGAAGCCATCATAGAGATATTTCCGTAATATTTATTTTACAAAATATTTTTTGCAATGAAAAACAAATTATAGGAATATTTTTTAAATACTTCCTACCTAAGTTGTTTTAAAAATGTTAGAGACAAGCAATAGATCTCTTGTCTAGCAAGACAAATGTATCCATCTCAATATCGAAATTTATGATTGGAAAACTATACGAAATACAAATGCTGCAAATTTGACTATCCACTTTGTGAGAGATAGAAAAATAAAACCTTTTCGTTTTTAATGAATTTTTCAAAAGAAAAAAATTTTGATAGAGTTTTGTTACGAATAAATATCTCAGAACAAAAACATTGTATGCAAAACCTTTGTCATGGATAGAATATTAAGTGTGGTTTGTGTTCTTCAACATTTGTTTTTAATTTTTAGTCTGTTTCCCTTCTTGTTCCTTACACTTAAATATATTAATATGAGTAAAGTAATTAAAAAAGTTGAAAAATATTGAAAAAAGTTGAAAAGTATTGAAAAAAAAGATGAAAAATATTGAAATATTTAGAATATTGTTGGTGGACTTGAGTATTTAAGTTAAGAGCACACAATATAGAGTGATAAAATTTCTTTTTTTCATATTAATCTTAAAATAATAATAACTTTATAAATTTAAATATATGGTAAACTTATAAAAAAAATTCAAAGCAAAATCTTATTCATCTTATAATAATAATAATACAAACACAAAATATGAGAACAAAAAATATTGTATTTATTCACCTTCTAAAATTTATTCTTACATTATATCATTTCTTAAAATATTGATACAATCTGAAATCTTTCTGTTTGCTACGAACAAATTCATATAAAATATAATTCATTGAAAAGCCTTTACTGATTTTCAACAAGAAAAATATAAAATAATGACCACATAGAAATAAGGAATATCCCTTGGTTAATCCATTTCTCAATAAATAAAGTCCTTCAGATCTCAACAATTTTCCTTTTATAAAACAATGTGCTAACAGAAAACTTAATTTAATCTTATATTTTTTAAAATGTATTATATGAGAAGCATTGAAATAAGTAACATCATTCAATATGAATAATAAATACATTCGACAGGTATATGCATAAAATGAAGAGGAAACATTTACATTCTTAAACAAGAAAGAATAAGATATATACAGAAATCAATATTTATAAAAAAGAAACTATTTAATTAAATTCTCATTTATATAAAATATTAGTTTTCATTTATATGGCAGTCACCGAAAGCTAAAGTTGTAATACCATCTTCAAGAATATAGCTTATCGAAGGGGCAAAGTGAATTTTTTTTTTACTTTTTACAGAATGTATTTGATGTATAGAACTGTTAATGGGTTTAAACTCTCTTCACGACTTCTATACTTATTTATGAGGCAATTTTTATAGTCTTCATGAGAAATTTTACTTTTAAAATAGATATATGTATCTCTTTTGCTGTATTTTTTTCTAAAGTTAATGTTTTTATGCTGTACATTTTTGCATTGAGACCTACGAACTCAGTTGCTACCATACCATTTAACTCATCTGTCATTTTTCCAAGAACATTATTAGTTAAAGGATTATAAAGAAAATGATTTGGAAGCAAATATATGGGTCATTTCAATAAAAAAGAAGTGAGTTTTCTTTGAATAGATACAAGGTCGTTATTAATTATTTTATAAGCATGAAATGCTGGAGATGCTATGAATTTCTTAGCTCTTTTCTCTCTATTCACTAGATAAATCTTAACTTTTTGCGTAAATTTTTCATTGTTTTACCAAACACGGCATTGTTTAAAAGTTTAAAGAGATCTTTTTCAAAATTGTTGTTTGCTCGTTTTCGATGTTCAGTATTAAAATCTATATAATTTTTTAACCGAGGACTTTGTTTGAATTTTACAAATTGGTGTATTTTTTTTTTTAATTTTTAAACCTAATTGTACATATAATTTCAAATTTCTATAATGAACATATTTAGTTTTATTTCTGAAGTTAGGAGCCAATTTTTCCACAGACTTCGATTCTAAAATACTGAATTCTTTAGCAATATTTTTAGTATAGGAGGAACATTCAGAGACACTTTAACTTTTCTGGAGCTAATGGATAGCACTTATGCAAATCGTGCAATTAATCTGGATATTCTAACTTAAAATATACAACTTATATCCGAATCGTCTGGTACATCCATGAAGTTAACGTATTCATCAGTCCAGGAAAAGTCGTGTGTAGACAAATTTTGCGACATTGCTCAACCATATAGATTGTTTGCATCTAAATATATAATGTAAATACTAGGTAGGCTTGAATCATAGGTTGATAAATACACATTGTTAGCCTTAGCGTAGCGATGACCAATCATCTCAACACCTCCGCGAATTCCTTTTTCGATGAATAAAGGCATGTCTATATCCGTTAAAAGCTCCAATCGTACTTTTGTCATTTTATGCTTGCCATACCAAACCAGGAACCATATATGTATTACATGGATCAATTTTGTAGTAATTCTGGCACAGAGTTCTAAAGTTTTCAAATATATCTGAAAATAATACGTCTACGGTTACACACAAATCACGATAATCTCCCAATGTGCGCATTTGAAACATGTTTCATCTATGGTGAGCATATTCGTAGTCTTCTCTGGATACATTTTTATTTGCTAGACTGTTGAAAAAAGCTGATTGAGGAGGGAGCTGCGTTTCATAAAATTTAGAAAAGGAATCAAAATATTCATATGGATAGCAACCCTTTCTAGTTATAAGTTATGCATTACTTGCAAAATACCTATCCCAAAGATGAAATTTACAAGGCTTTAAAGTTGGGCAAGTTTCTCTAGAGAAGTATTTAAAAATTGAAAAGAGTCAATGAAACGTAATGACCTCAGAGTAAAAAAAAAAATTTCACTATGTCGGGAATGCATTGAAAAAGAAATCGAAACTTTTAGTTGATTTTTTAAAATCAAAATTCAATTTAATTATGTCAAATGATCCAAATGAAGCACGAGGAAGTACGGAATAACGCTTGAAGGAGTTTTTTTTTTTTGTAAAAATTTAAATAACATTTTGAATCTAAAGGACTTATAACCTATTTCAGCTACCATAAACCTATTGTTTTCTTCATAGAATACAATTAATTCCCAAATATGATTGTATATTTCGCACAAAAACATTCCTTTATGAGTACAGACATATGAACAAATAATTTTATAGGGCGATACTAACATCTCCTGGTTTTTTATTCACTTAACTGACCTCAGAAATAACATTACAAAATTTGAAGTTATCACTTCTAACGTGTGGTCATAAGCACACACACGATCTTTTTTTTAATCGAAGTTTTCTGTTTTTACCCTCGATTATCGAATTTCAAGGATAAATACATTTTTACCAATCAAATTTAATTATTTACATTGAATTGTTAAGATATTATAGTGGGAATGCGTTTTAAACATAGCAAAATGTATTAAAAATAAAAACTTTCAGAGAAATATTTAAAAATTAATAGTAAGTAATAGTATAATAAAGAGTATGGTCAAATCTCAGGGATTTGTATTTTAGAGTTAAATAAATTAATTACCATAAAATTAATTAGCTTCATTAATGTAAGTAAAGATAAATACTAGAAGAGTAAAGTATATAAAACAGATACAAGTATATAAAAGAAAAATAAATACAAGTAAATTAATACTAACCTGTATTACAAAGGCATAAATGTCGTTTACCATTGGATTTAGTCTCACTTGTTACAAAACTTAAAGATTTTAGGCATTTTTCTAAATTTTTCGATATTTCGAATTCTTTTACGACGTTTTCAAATGGTACGATGTTTATATATTTAAGAAAATTGTTTCGATAACTTTTAAAAGTTCCATCTCAGAAAATGGTCTTTCTATTTTCCAAAAGTTACAGAGACTCTTCTCCAAATACTAAAATCCTGTTATCTTGATCATTTCGAAAGTCTAAACCAGTGGCCTTTTTCAAACTATATTCCATGGAACCCTGAGGTTCCATGAGTCACAATAAAAAACAATAAAAAAAAAAAAAATCTAAAAGAAACTTATAAATGTATATCAAAAATGGATCCACGTTCTGTATGAAGTTTCTATACCCACAAGAATTTAAAGCTTAACCCTGTCTTTAAGAAATTAAAAGTTTTTTTTTAATACACAACAATTTTATTTTGCAATACTTTTTAAACATTTATTATAATTTAATAAAGAATATAAAACGCTAAAAGAAATCTTTATATGTATTACCTACTGTAATTTTAATATTTTATTGTTTGCTATACGGGTTTTTTAATCATTAGTACAATGTCTTGCAAAACTAAATGCACATTTTTATATTTGTTAGAAAAACCTACAATAAAAGAGAATGAATAAATTATTGATATATCAACAGATTCGATGTAAAAATCTAAATTAAAGCAAGAACATCTCCTTAATTTTATGTTGCAAATTCATGTAAACTACACAATATTTCTCACACAGTTATAAACATTTTGATGTCAATTGGGTAGTGGATGGACAATACTCGAAAAAAAAAAAAACAGAAAAACTTCGGTTAAAAAAGATCGTGTGTGTGCTTATGACCACACGTTAGAAGTGATAACTTCAAATTTTGTAATGTTATTTCTGAGGTCAGTTAAGTGAATAAAAAACCAGGAGATGTTAGTATCGCCCTATAAAATTATTTGTTCATATGTCTGTACTCATAAAGGAATGTTTTTGTGCGAAATATACAATCATATTTGGGAATTAATTGTATTCTAAGAAGAAAACAATAGGTTTATGGTAGCTGAAATAGGTTATAAGTCCTTTAGATTCAAAATGTTATTTAAATTTTTACAAAAAAAAAAAAACTCCTTCAAGCGTTATTCCGTACTTCCTCGTGCTTCATTTGGATCATTTGACATAATTAAATTGAATTTTGATTTTAAAAAATCAACTAAAAGTTTCGATTTCTTTTTTCAATGCATTCCCGACATAGTGAAATTTTTTACTCTGAGGTCATTACGTTTCATTGACTCTTTTCAATTTTTAAATACTTCTCTAGAGAAACTTGCCCAACTTTAAAGCCTTGTAAATTTCATCTTTGGGATAGGTATTTTGCAAGTAATGCATAACTTATAACTAGAAAGGGTTGCTATCCATATGAATATTTTGATTCCTTTTCTAAATTTTATGAAACGCAGCTCCCTCCTCAATCAGCTTTTTTCAACAGTCTAACAAATAAAAATGTATCCAGAGAAGACTACGAATATGCTCACCATAGATGAAACATGTTTCAAATGCGCACATTGGGAGATTATCGTGATTTGTGTGTAACCGTAGACGTATTATTTTCAGATATATTTGAAAACTTTAGAACTCTGTGCCAGAATTACTACAAAATTGATCCATGTAATACATATATGGTTCCTGGTTTGGTATGGCAAGCATAAAATGACAAAAGTACGATTGGAGCTTTTAACGGATATAGACATGCCTTTATTCATCGAAAAAGGAATTCGCGGAGGTGTTGAGATGATTGGTCATCGCTACGCTAAGGCTAACAATGTCTATTTATCAACCTATGATTCAAGCCTACCTAGTATTTACATTATATATTTAGATGCAAACAATCTATATGGTTGAGCAATGTCGCAAAATTTGTCTACACACGACTTTTCCTGGACTGATGAATACGTTAACTTCATGGATGTACCAGACGATTCGGATATAAGTTGTATATTTTAAGTTAGAATATCCAGATTAATTGCACGATTTGCATAACTGCTATCCATTAGCTCCAGAAAAAGTTAAAGTGTCTCTGAATGTTCCTCCTATACTAAAAATATTGCTAAAGAATTCAGTATTTTAGAATCGAAGTCTGTGGAAAAATTGGCTCCTAACTTCAGAAATAAAACTAAATATGTTCATTATAGAAATTTGAAATTATATGTACAATTAGGTTTAAAAATTAAAAAAAAAAATACACCAATTTGTAAAATTCAAACAAAGTCCTCGGTTAAAAAATTATATAGATTTTAATACTGAACATCGAAAACGAGCAAACAACAATTTTGAAAAAGATCTCTTTAAACTTTTAAACAATGCCGTGTTTGGTAAAACAATGAAAAATTTACGCAAAAAGTTAAGATTTATCTAGTGAATAGAGAGAAAAGAGCTAAGAAATTCATAGCATCTCCAGCATTTCATGCTTATAAAATAATTAATAACGACCTTGTATCTATTCAAAGAAAACTCACTTCTTTTTATTGAAATGACCCATATATTTGCTTCCAAATCATTTTCTTTATAATCCTTTAACTAATAATGTTCTCGGAAAAATGACAGATGAGTTAAATGGTATGGTAGCAACTGAGTTCGTAGGTCTCAATGCAAAAATGTACAGCATAAAAACATTAACTTTAGAAAAAAAATAGCAAAAGAGATACATATATCTATTTTAAAAGTAAAATTTCTCATGAAGACTATAAAAATTGCCTCATAAATAAGTATAGAAGTCGTGAAGAGTTTAAACCCATTAACAGTTCTATACATCAAATACATTCTGTAAAAAGTAAAAAAAAAAAAAAATTCACTTTGCCCCTTCGATAAGCTATATTCTTGAAGATGGTATTACAACTTTAGCTTTCGGTGACTGCCATATAAATGAAAACTAATATTTTATATAAATGAGAATTTAATTAAATAGTTTCTTTTTTATAAATATTGATTTCTGTATATATCTTATTCTTTCTTGTTTAAGAATGTAAATGTTTCCTCTTCATTTTATGCATATACCTGTCGAATGTATTTATTATTCATATTGAATGATGTTACTTATTTCAATGCTTCTCATATAATACATTTTAAAAAATATAAGATTAAATTAAGTTTTCTGTTAAAACACATTGTTTTATAAAAGGAAAATTGTTGAGATCTGAAGGACTTTATTTATTGAGAAATGGATTAACCAAGGGATATTCCTTATTTCTATGTGGTCATTATTTTATATTTTTCTTGTTGAAAATCAGTAAAGGCTTTTCAATGAATTATATTTTATATGAATTTGTTCGTAGCAAACAGAAAGATTTCAGATTGTATCAATATTTTAAGAAATGATATAATGTAAGAATAAATTTTAGAAGGTGAATAAATACAATATTTTTTTTTTGTTCTCATATTTTGTGTTTGTATTATTATTATTATAAGATGAATAAGATTTTGCTTTGAATTTTTTTATAAGTTTACCATATATTTAAATTTATAAAGTTATTATTATTTTAAGATTAATATGAAAAAAAAGAAATTTTATCACTCTATATTGTGTGCTCTTAACTTAAATACTCAAGTCCACCAACAATATTCTAAATATTTCAATATTTTTCATCTTTTTTCAATACTTTTCAACTTTTTTTTTCAATATTTTTTCAACTTTTTTAATTACTTTACTCATATTAATATATTTAAGTGTAAGGAACAAGAAGGGAAACAGACTAAAAATTAAAAACAAATGTTGAAGAACACAAACCACACTTAATATTCTATCCATGACAAAGGTTTTGCATACATTTCTATCTCTCACAAAGTGGATAGTCAAATTTGCAGCATTTGTATTTCGTATAGTTTTCCAATCATAAATTTCGATATTGAGATGGATACATTTGTCTTGCTAGACAAGAGATCTATTGCTTGTCTCTAACATTTTTAAAACAACTTAGGTAGGAAGTATTTAAAAAAATATTCCTATAATTTGTTTTTCATTGCAAAAAATATTTTGTAAAATAAATATTACGGAAATATCTCTATGATGGCTTCCTTTCGTGAACAAGTTTGAAAGTTCTTTTGTCATCTCCTACTTCATTCATTAAGTCATCTATTATTACGAAAGCATTAGTAATATCTTCTACATCGAAAAGCATGCCTTCATGAAATTCTATGTCAGACATCTTATCAAACAATTTTGGATAAATTCCATAACGCCAAATAATTTTGGGAGGAAAAGAATTAATTAATTTTATTTCTAAGATTCGTCTAACAAAGAAAGTTTTACCAGAATTACAAGGTCCGCATATATTATCATAGGAAAGGGATGTTTCATGTAAGGAAACTACTTTGCAAACGAAAAACATATGCAGAACTTTTACTTTATATAAGCATAGTATTTTTTAAGTTATCTCAGAATTATAAAAAAAATACATGCAAAATCAATGAAAAATATATTTTAGTTATGCACAAAGTATCAAATTTGAAATGTAATAAACAATAATTCAACACGTATATCATAATTTTCAGAAATAGACTTTATCAGAATTATATACAAATATTTATATGTACAGAAAAGTTTGACCCTTTATCCTAATTAAAATTTGCTTCCAATGACGTACTTAAAAACAAATCAGAATTCTACCCATTTAGTTAAAACTATATAAGAATATAAATTGTTATCTCTAAAAACATGCATTTCTAGTACCCATTTACAGAGCCCCGAAACCATTATCAGAGCGGAGGGGGTACCATCCTCCCGGTTCAGACCCGGGGGGATTTCCACTCCCTTTCGTTTGCCTAATTTTCAATCCTCTGTTTCAGAAATCACAAGCACAAAGCATCAAATTTGAAATATAACAAATAATCATTCAACACGTATATCATGATTTTCAGAAATAGATTTATACGGAATTATATAAAAATAATCATATGTACAGAAAAATTTGACTCTTTATCCCAGTTAAAATTTGCTTCCAATGACGTAATTAAAAAAATCATAATCATTTAATTAAAACTATATCAGAATATAACTCGTTATCGCTAAAAGCGTGCATTTCTTATCAGTACAGATCCCCGAAACCCTTATCAATCACAAACCATCTTCCCGGTTCAGATCCGGGGGGGGACTTCCATCCTCTTTTGTTTGCATGCGCCTCAACCTCCTGGCGCCACCGGCTCCACTGTTTCAGAACCGGTATATTTTAACTACTGCTTCGCCTGCAAAATTAAATTCATGAGATTATAAACATAAGTTTTCTTCAAGTCTGTATGCCTTCATAGGATATTGGTTAGCGTAACTGAAAAACTATTGACCTGTGGAGACATTTTGATCTGAGGCCGTGAGTTTGAATCTGGATTTTTTTTTTATTTGTGAGCGTTATTTACTTCCATCATTTTAAAATCTATAATTAGTGTATATTTTAATCAATAGGTGGCGGCATGAGCATGTTTAACATTCCCATACTTCCATTTTTTGTGCGCATTTTTTAAAAACAACTCAACTTAGCTGTAGAAAAAAAAAACAATTCAACTCGCCCCCTCAGCTCGAAAATCAAAGCCAATGCAGGAGAAAAACAACTCAACTCGTCAGTAGGAACGAAACAACTCAACTCGGCAGCAGGAACGAAACAACTCCACTCGGCAACATGAGCGAAACAGTAGGAACGAAACAACTCAACAAACAACGAAACAGTAGGAACGAAACAACTCAACTCACCAGTAGGAACGAAACAACTCAACTCGTCAGTAGGAACGAAACAACTCAACTCTGCACTGCCGTCAACCGCCTACAACCGCCTGCAACCGCCTACAACCGCCTGCAACCGCCTGCAACCGCCTACGACCGCCTACGAACCGCCTACAACCGCCTGCAACCGCCTGCAACCGCCTGCACCGCCTGCACCGCCTTTACAGCAGAATCGGCTTTTTCTACCTACTTTTCTATATAATATAATGTTAAAAATACATTTGTCATGAAAGAACGAAATATAGAACGTTATTATATCCAAAAAAAATGGAACAGGTAAGAAAAATTTACTGAAATATGCTACACAATACATGTGAGACAAAAATCTCATAATATAATATTAATATTCGAATATTTTTTGTTAGAAAAAGTGTTCTTAGTTTAAATCAGGGGTGGTCAACCCGTGCCACAGTGTGGCATTGGTGGAGTTGTAACAGTGGCATGAAAAAATTAAAAATTTCAAAAAATAATAATAAATATATTTTTTTTACAATTGTATTGAAATGAGGTTGTTTTAGACAGAAAACCTCCCATAAACTTTAATTTAAATACGCTTAATTAATTGAATTGCAACATGAATGTATCATATCGTCGGCCTAGTTATCAGACTGCGTAACTCCACCGGTGTTACTGATTTGATATAGGAGTGCAACGCGCCAACGGTGGAGTTGGCGTGACTCCTTAATCATTTTGTTTTGTCTACGCCATGCCTCAGTGCGCGCTCCGCTTTTAATTTATTCCTCGATCAGTGTAATCACTACTTTTTTTTATTTGGTAATAAAACTAAATTTCGAAGAAAGAGGGGGTGGCAAGATTTTAACATAAAATAAATACATCAGAAAGTAATATCAATGTATTACACTTCCAGATATAAATTATTTACACTATTTTAAGCGTTCATTACGCAAAATTTGTAACAATGTGCTACTTTTGCTGAGCAGAGATCCCACGGGGAAAAAAAAAACCTAACACTAATATACGTTATCCCCATGGCGACCACATTATCGCACGATAAAAATATCAAAGTAAACCATATTGTAATATTATCACCTATCTCGGCGAACATAAAGAACAACTTGGCGCCTAGCCCTACTGTATCAAATTTGCATCCCAGATGGAGTTACGCAGTCTGATAATTAGACCGACGATATACTCTTTATTGTTGAGTAAGCTGGCTTTTCAAAGGAAGTGTACTCGCGAGATTTTGGAATTTGAAGGAGTATGTTTTAAAATATCTGGCAGAGAAAAAACAATGAACTGCCCAGTGAGTGAATATTAACGTCGCACTGTTCAGCTACACGAGCGTTTTTTGCGACGGACCACGTAATTTTGAACCATGGTCAAGTGACGTGGACGACACCTGAGCTGGCACCCCCTCTCTTAGCTACCACACCATACCAATGGGAGGACGTTTCAGCTCTACAAATTTAGCGTGCATCGCTGCCCTACACGGCGGGTCTTTAGTGGCACTGGACTCGAACTCGTGACAAAGCCAGCCACGATCCGATACCTATACCACTCGGCTACCGCGCCCACAACTGCCCAGTGAGAACCTGATACTTAAGAATGAAGATTGGCTGTGAAATTCAGCTTTTCTTGCTAATATATTGCGAGATGTTTAAATAATTTAAAAATTAAGTCACATGTGTGTCTTCTTTTGTGAACAAACGTTACGTTGTTACAGAAAATATTAACATGCAAGATTCATTCGGTGCTTAGCTTGATGATTTTTAAGATGATAAAAAAAAATGTTGATCTTTTCACAAATCCTTTTTCAATGTCTATGCAAGACGTTAATTGTTACCTACCTGAAATCAAAATCAAAATTATTGACTTACATCACCAGCCTTCACTGAAACGCAAGTATAAAGAATTTATTTCAACTGAGAGTGATTCGAATTGTTTTGAATTTTGAAACTTTGAACCAACACGCAAATTTCAAAATTTATGCGATTTTGCTGTTAGATAATGTTGTAGGTTTGGATCAACATGTGCTTGTGTGAACCAATGTTTTCTATTATGAGCATAATAAAATCAAAAAATATCGCTTAAAATTAATTGATATGAACCTAAAAAAATCTAATTTTGCGGGCATCTTTAAGAACTAGTCATAACATAAATGACTTGGTAAAAAAAAAACTCCACAAACTCAAAAGCCATATTAAGCAAGCATTAACTGTTTAATATAATTATTTTGAATTAAAAATGTTTCGAATTACTCATTTTTATTTTATACCAAATCTAACTGATTAAACCTGTAATTAACAATAAAACCTATAGGTTTGTACTTCTGTTTTATTTATTACATTACTTTTAAAAATTTTCACTTACTTAGAAATGCCAAAAAAAAAAAAAAAAAGTGTGCTATTTGCGTAAAAAAAAAAAAAAAAAAAAAAAAAAAAAAAATCCCATAAGTCTATAAGTAACATCTTTTCATATTTTTTTGCTACTTGGAAAAATTGTAGTAGTATGCATAGTTTCTTTTTTATTAGATAGCAATACTCTTTTTAAAAAGGTTGACCATCATTGATTTTAATAATATAAAATTTTAATATATGGCACGCGGAAAGCAGCTTTACGCTAAACATGCCTTTGTGTTTAAATTAACATAGGTAAGATTCCGATTTTTATTCTTTTTGTGTCTTATCTTTCTGGGTAATTAATTATTAATGTAATATACTAATACTCGATAAATGACGCCTTTTGTTATATTTTCATTACCTTGTTTGAAAATCTAATAAAAATTTCTTTACTATCTAAACAACAAGGTGACTTATAAAAATAATAGTAATCTCCTGAAGTTCCGGTTCCAAGTATCATGCAAATTGAGTTCAGTCACATCTAAAGAAAAAGAACTATTAGTAAACAGAATACATTAAAAGATTGAACTTGAAGTTCAACCTGATTCCATGAAGGTCAAAGTCACGACAAACTTGAAAAATAGTTCAGAAAAAAATATCAGCTGCTTGTGCAGACAGACGACTTTGTCAGAATAATAATAATCACATAAATTTAGAGTCCTTTCTTTCGAACTTACGCCTTCACAATCAATTTATTTTCGATGTAGAAAGTAGCCATTTATCAAAAATGTTCTTCCGTTTTGAATTCTTAACGATATTCGATGATTTAGCAATTATTCATTGATTTTTGCTGTTGCCATCAGTTTACTGGTCACGTAACTTGGTTTAAAGTTTTAAAAACATATTAGAGAGTTGCGTAATTTAACACTTTCTCTTCCCATTTTGCAATTAATATCCTTTCAAAATTTGTTTTTATATACAATATTGGGGAGTATCACGGTTCTATGAAGGAAAAAAAAACTTATTAATCGAACTTACCGATGCGGAAAAGGTTTTCTATGGTATAGAGATTAGCAGAAAAATAATTTTAAAAAAATAATTTTGAAATTTAGTATTGCCACAAAGAGGTTGAATTTTCAAAATAATAGAAACAGACAATTTTGTTAAGGGATTTTAGACTTAAAATAAAACTATTTTTCTACACTATAAATAGCAAAAAATAATAAACTGAAGAAGCTGTTGAATGTTCCTGATGTTTTGTTTTTTTCATGTAACTATTTTGTAAGTATCCTCTCAATGCAATAAATGTTAAAAAGTATTGAAACATCTGTTTTCCTTTAACAAGAATTACTATGACTTTTTAGCTTACAAAAGCAGAAATACCTAATCTTCATTCCCTTTGTGGCAGTACTTAACATAAAAATTAATTTTTTTATTTTAGTTTTCCCTTCGTCTGTGTACCAGAGAACATCTTTCCCGCCTAGGTAGGTTTTGAAAATCTGAAAAAAGAATTTCGATTTTTCTGGCATCTTAAATTTCAAAATTTTTCCAAAAGATCATAGTTGTAGGGATGAAATTTAAGCAAAAAAAAAGTTTTAACTGGTGGAAAATAATTAAAAATATTAATATGTAGTTCATACTATTTTATGTCATCGTTATAAATGTGATATTCAATTAATATTATAGTTTTGGGAGAACAGTTATAAATACTCTTAAGAACAAAAATTCTTTTTGAATATGAAGATGAGGGAATTGAAGTTTAGAATGACAAATTCGTTTGTAGAATTTCATTTTCCTAAGGCTTAAAAATAACCAAAAATTTGTAAGTACTTTTTTTTTTTTTTTGACAAAATAAACTCAATTTTCACTCGAATTTCTCGCTATTTTTCAAAAAGGAAGATACTTTTTTTAAAATTATTTTCTGTTTATTTAATAAGACTTCAGCAGTTTTTGGTATAAGGATCGCTTTATTTTTTAAAATTACACGATAACATAAATGTGAAATTGTTTTCTATAAACTTTGTAATTATCAAACCTGTCAAAAATGATGAATTTTAAATTTCTTTATCTGTAGGTAATAAATGTAAAGATATTTATAGAAAAATTACCATAATTACATTTAAAATGTGGAAAGAGAATTAATGCAAAAACCAATTTATTTTATGCTCGTTTATAAATAAAATACTTTTCATCATTTATGTATGAAAATTACAGAGTGAAATGACTGTTCTCAATGGTTATCTAAGAAACTTATACGGATATAAATATTTTTAGTGATTCTCTCTCACAACGAACAATTATTTCATCTATAACAATCAAAATCTTATTATGGCATTGGCTTTCTACATATCATTGAGCTTTAGAATTTTTTTACCCTCCGTTCCGTCATCATTAACAAATCAATCGATCACTCTATTCGTAGAAGAATACAGAATCAATCTTTTAGTTCCTGCTTCCAGAACTTACTTTTTTCAGGTCATTAACCTTAACCTAAGTGAATTTTATTTTTTTTTTTTTTAAAATTGACATTATTTTTAGTGCTCTATGTGATAACCCTAATGAAATATTTCCCTGGAGTTCCTCAACATGAAACGGATTCTCAAGTTCAAAGGAAGATAAGTTCACGGGGATATGTGGCCCCTTTGACTCTTGTTCCACCCACTGGGCAACCCCTCAGCGTTGCTTTTTGACCTTGGCCTTTGAGGCCCCTGTCCCCACTGCGAATAACCCCTGTAGGCCCCCTTTGAGTGCGCACCTTTCTGTAAAAGCCCCCTGTTATCATCATCCCTCTGAGGTCCCTAAATGTGGAGATAGCGATGCAATGAAATCATGCCTAGCAACTGATGCATTTTTTGGTTTTGAGGCCCCTCTTGCCAAAAATAAAATGGGGCTTTTGGTATCTTAGAAGATATTTTATTTTTAGGGAAAAAATTCTCCAAAACCAAATACTAGTATTAAATTTTATCATAAAAGTTTTAAATAGATATAGTGTCATGTTTTTACAAAATCCTGTACGATAGTATTGAACTGAGGTTAATTTTAAACTGTGTGAATGCTGGTTACATTTATGTTTCAGAAGTTTTTACTCAGTTATTTAGCTCTGATGATATTTTTTCCCCTGTACATTTTACAGAAGAAACTAAGTGTATTATTGTTTTAAGTTAGAAAATTGTTATTTTTTTTATCTTTAAAACTGAATATTATTTTACATATGTCTAGAATGTCATATTAAAAGTGTTATTTTTTTTAAATTTTAATTCAAATAATCAACTCATTCATAGAAATAATTGAAGTTTGAATCAACAAAATATATTTTAATATCATAATTATAATTTCTCTTCATAAACGCGTAATAAATCAAGTTGAGAGAAAACATTATTTTTGATAATATTCCGTTTTTTATAATGCTCTATATACAAATATTTAGTAAATGGTAAATGGTTGTAAGAGAAAGCTAAGTATTTTTTTTTAGTGAAACTATGATTCTTACGCGAGAAAAAAAAATGTAGCTATTTTTTCATCCTGAACATTTTTGAGATTTAAAATCCTGATTATGTAATCCTAATTTTGTAAGAGAACCTGGTCTTACAAAATTTTGTAAAGACCAGGGCTTCGAATCGTAACTGAACCGGAAAGTGGGGGGAAAAAACGTTGTTTTGGTCGGAACGAAAACCGGAACTGCACCGAAAAAAATATCCGTTTATTTCTGTTCAATATATCTTGAGTCATTTTTTATTACTATAATCAACTTATCAATATTTTCAAATTTAACGTTCTGACGGGTTTCTCCGCGTTCTTTCCGCTAATAGTCCTCTTGGGTAATAATGGGTCTTTAAAAACTATTATATTATAAAGCTTTCTCCCGAAGAAGAAAACGTGATCATGCAAATTAAGACTTGTATATAAAGTCTAAGTTTTTAGGTTAGAAGGAGAGATAGGGTAGACTGCTAGCGGGAGCAGTGATTAATTAAACTTAAAGTGAGGCGCGGATATTTAGTAGCTTATAATTGTTATACTTAAGTTAACGATCTGTCACTTACGAATTGAGCTAGATTAGGTAGCTAAGAAGTCAGAGCTATTGAATTGACATAAGTGTTCTAAGTATTTAAAGTCTTCTCATACCTCGCATACTTCGTTAATTGCTCTTCATATTTGATAATTGGGTGCAGCTATTAACTTTGTTTGATTGAATTTATGTTGTTGTGTTGGTGCTGTGAATAAATTGAGTTAGTTTGAATACGGCTACCTCTTCCATTTCTCCCACTCCTCTAGACGCATCGGACAGACCTTTACAACGTCAACCATATAATTATCATCATCACATGTACATTGCTTTTTGATTTCCTTTTTTGATGTTTAGTACTTTTCTGTTTCAGTTTCGCCTGAAACTACTTGTAGAAGGCAGATTTAATTCAGTTGAATGGACTAGAAGTATGAATGATTTTTTAAGAAAAATATCATTCTGAGTTATATTTTTCGTGTCTCAGCATGCGATCATTCACGGATGTTTGTATGGACTGTTTACATAAACTAACCAAAATCATGAACCTAGTCATGATGCGATTTTGGTAATGGATAACATTACAATGCTCACCGCTCGTATCGTACATGCTGGTTAATTGTATCAATTCATATAGTGTAGCAATTAAAAAAAAAGAACAAAATCTTTTAAATTTTGATTGACTTACATTTTTTGTTTATGATAGAGTTATATATTTTTAATACAAATAAGAATATACATAAAATAAAAATTATTCTTTTGGAATTGAACCGAAAACCGTAGCTGAAATGATATATATATGTATATTTGTTGAACCGGAATGAAAAAAATTATGATTCAAAATCCTGGAAAAAAAAACTAACTTTAATTTTCACAGTTTTCGGTTTTTACGTTATGCTACAGTTACAGTAACCTATCAATATGTTCAACAGTTACACTGTATATTTTATACTAAAAGTAATTTTTAAATGAGGCTTCCATGAAAAAAAAATCGTAGCTATAAATTCATTCAAAGAGTGATGAACAACAAACAGCATAACGAATTTAATATAATTTGAATTGAAATCATCACATCAGTTTTTTTTAATCCAAATTAAACTCCAAGCAAAAGATTAAACTTTATGGTGTTTTGTGTTATATTTTTACGCCTGTCGGGAATCCTCACGTAACTTTAAATTTAAATATATTCCATGTAAACCCTCCATCATAATTTAGAAATTTTTCTGTTATCTGTTACTTATATGCTATTTATATACTTATATGCTACCATTTGTACATATAATCTGATATTCTTATATATAATACGTATACAACCTACAACCTAAATAATTAAATAAAGGTGTTTTCCCCCTGCAATGAATTTTATTTATGCATGATACTAGAGTAAATCCATCCTTCAAAAAGTGAGCATAATAGAAATATCCAATAATATTTGGAATATGTTTGTCTTTGAAAAGAGATCGTTCGAATATTTTATAACTGCAAACGATTTCACGACTTCTGATGTTTTCTAAAATTGATAAGAATATTTTCCTTCGACATTTTTCCGAATTATGTTAACCGATATATTTTTAATGAACTAAGAATAAATATGTGCATTCAATATAAGAGCATGCATTGAAAATAAAGGCATATAATTTCCAATGCGACATTCATTTTACGTATGAATATGAAAAGGAAAATGGTAACAGTATCATGGAAGTTGAATGTATTACTCAGAAAATACAACAAGAGCAAATAAATAAATTAATAAAATAATAATACCACTTTTCTGTTATTCGTCTGGGCATTGACTCGTAGAATTGGTGGATGTCCTCCTGCAGAGTTGTTTGCCATACTCGTTCCACTTAGCAAGTTAGATCGAAGCGATCCAGGAACGCTCAGAGACGTCTGCTCATCAGATTCAAAACGTGCTTTATTGGGAAGAGATCTGGTGATCGCGCAAACCCCGGAAGTGGGTTTGAAGTACTAAGACGATCAGTAGAAAGGTGTGTTGTGTGGGGCTATGCATATTCCTATTGAAATGTAAACCATGTGGTGTACAGGGACGTCTTAAGACTTCTTGAGGCCTTGGATCCCTACACAAAAGTGGGCCCTGGATCCTTACACAAATGTAGGCCCCCCTACGACTCCTAAAAGTAGACAGTACATAGCAAACGTTGCCAAATACTCGTACAAACAATAATACGAAATAAATAAATGTACATGACTTACAGTTACACAAACAGGCTCGACCGACTGCTGCCTTTTGACTGAATGAGTAATGATGGTATATAGTGGTAAGCCGAGGCCAAAACATAGATGATGGTAGCCAGTTGACAAATCGTTCGAAATACCCTGTTTTTCGAAGAATACAACCGGAAGTAACGTTTAACCGTTGAAATTATTCGAATCATGATCTCATTTAGGCTTATTCGCGAACGAGACGAGCCCCCTCCCATTGTTGCCGAGGCCCTGTTGGTCCCTACCTTAAGACCTCTCTGATGGTGTATGAAGGAAAGCGCCATAGAATGGAGCATTGAAATGTCAACATACCATTGTGGCCGAAGGAAATCACAATTGACTACCAAAGGAATCCAACTATAAAATGAAATCGCACATCGGACCATAACATCAGACTGTGTGGTTGATGATAGTCAATGGAGTATCTTATGGTTGGTTTGGACATCTCCAGACACGTTCTCTTCAGTTTTCAAGATTTTATTCGAAACAGGACTCGTCGCTGAAAACAATTCTACTCCAGTACGTAAGATTCCAAGCAGGGAATGTCCGTCACCACTGTAAATGCATCTGGCCGTGTGAAACTCTGAAGGGTAGCCGGTTCAATAGTTCTCGTGACATCAGCCCTTTCATAAATCACTTCGAAATGAAATTTAAAATGAATTATCGTCCAATGATAGTCATCAACATTGCTCCTCTCCATCGTCTTTATAAAAATTGGAATGAATTTTCTATGATCTAAAATTTTATCAGCAACTAATCATCCTAGAATTTTCTGGATTCTTCCACATTCTATTTTTAATATCAAATTTGATGACTTGGAAATATTTTGTGACAAAATTTGTCACAAATGGCACTTTTATTTACGATCATTTTTACCAAGAGTATTATCTCTTGCTCTACGAATAATCTTTTCAGCAACAATGCCCATTCGGCGGAGAAGCAAACACAAAGTCAAAACTTCTTTTAAGACTGTTTTCGGTAAAAGTAGGAGAGCTTGAATTAAATGCGAAGCACATTTTCAGACAGAAAAATGCCTCAATTTCCATGGAAATTTGCAATATTATAACTCATACCTCTGTTAACAATATAGTGTTTTTAAAAATTTCAAATTATTCCATGAATATTTTTTTTCATTTTAATACGTGAAGGCATACATAGCCCATTTAACATTACAGTTTAGAAAAAAAAGCGCGAAACACATTTCACACCAGAAAAAATGGATCAACTCGGTTAAAAATGAGATGTATGATAAAAAAATGCTACTTTCTAAAGGATAGTGAAGCCAGAATATCATATTAATGTTTCATTTCTTTTATATCCGAAAAAAATGTTCGGGTCCTATTCTTTAAAATTTACCGAAAACAGCCTTAACCATATTTTCAAGAAATATGTGGTCTGTACGGGAATTTTTGTAAAATTGTTTCAATGTTACAAATTGATCACATTACAATACAAACAAGATGTCTTGTTTATTTTTATCTAAACTATATTATTTAAGATCACAAATATATTCTTCTGCTAAATATTTTACTAGACAAAGTTTTTATTCACGATACTTAATTAAAGTTTTTATTTACTTATAAAACTTACTCAAAGGGACCACAAAGGTATTTTAACTGAATGATATTCATTATGAATATGTTAACACCAATTCATTGTTAAAAGTAACAATAATTTTCAGATTTAATTTAGTACATTTAAATTTTTAAACATTTTTTTTCTATTTAATATGACATTAACCATCCTGAATATTACAACTATTTGTATCCTATCAAGGAATATAAATCAAATTTCATTTTATGTTCAATACATTTATTTACTGTTATTTAGATTTTGTTTTAAGAGTTCAATAAATGTGCTTGTTTAATAGTGTATTAATCATGATCAATCATTAATAGTGTATTAATCAAGACCTAGCACGTTTGAATTACTTATTTGTTCCCAGAATATACTGTAATTATTTTTAAGACTTCAAACGAAGCAAATTCAACGCATTAAAAACATATCAGTTATTTTGGAGACTTCCTGACGCGAATATAATCACAACACGTTCTTGTGTAAAACCACAATTGTCTAAACGTCCAGGTCAGTTGCGGCTTAACTGAAGTGAAGCTTTAATACGTGACTAAATTTAATAAAATTAGATTATGTCAAAATGTCTAAAACGGTCAAACGAGGTTAAAAATAAAATACTGAATTATTATAGATAAAATTTCTAAATAAAATATTAACACACACACACACAAGTAATATAAAAAAAAATTTAAGTCAAGTCCTACTTAGATCAAACAAAGAAAAGTTTTATTTTAGTTACTTTTTATTAAATAATTACAATTAATATAAATACGTATATGCATATGACAGAATCGCAATATTAAGTGGTAAAACACCTTTTCAATTAACATTAAAAACTTTCTAACCACATTATATTTGTAACTAGCTGGTATACCCGTTCTTCGCACGGGTGAATTGAAAAATCAAACAACACAGATTGAAGGAAAAAGAAGTTTTTAATGAGTTAATTTTATGTGAATTGAAAATTAAACAAAAAAAAGCTTTTTGCATATCTCATCTAAACAAAAAAAAAAACACCTTTGTTAAATTTTAACTATGTAGATCTAATAGCCGATAAAAAGGATTTTTTAAATTTATAATTCCTCGTAACACTCTTGAGGGTCGATTTTTCAAAATACCTCCCTAAGCTGATCTCTGCTCAGCAAAAGTAACACATTCTTAAAAGTTTTGCGTAATGAACGCTTAAAGTAGTGTAAATAATTTATATCTGAAAGTGTAATACATTAATATTACTTTTTGTTGTATTTATTTTATTTTAAAATTGTAATATTCGCAAGCAACGCCGTTTCTTAAATTATAATGGCGATTCAATGAAAAACATAGCGAAATGTTAACGATAGAGTAAAGTTGGCAAATGCCTAGCTACTTTCGTAGCTCGAGCTTTATTAGAGCTTTGTAAAACCCGCCGTGTAGGGGAACGATGCACGTTCATACTTTATCCAACCGCATTATGATTTACTGCAGTTTTTTTCATACAATATTTTTTTTGGATCACTACATGTACAAATTAAGGGATATGCATAACCAAAATACCCCACTTTGGAAAATTTAATCCGTTAGAGCTAATAAATTAATTAAAGATATTCCACTGTAAAATTAATTATGTACACCGTTCACTTAAAATAAGTAGTCAAATCATTTTCCAAGGTCTTCATTAACAGACAAAACCATAAGACACTTAAATTTTGACATTAACTATTTTTTTGCGACAAAAATAATAATCTTTGCAATCCGCTGAAAACGCGATATCTGCTACAAAACTGTTCGCCTTCCCCACTAAAATACTCATCATAGAACCCGTGCAATTAACATTAAAAACCTTCTAACCACATTATATTTGTAATTACATTTTTTAATAAGAGTTGAATATAATAGGTAAGAATTTATCTTACCTATATTATATCCAAAACAGTTGTCATCCAAAACAATCAGGTATATAAAATTTTAGTTCAACTGAATACTTTAAAATGTAAGAAAAATACCTTTTCAAGTTTTGACACAAGTCTCCAAAAGGGTCTCTAAGTCGCCAAAAATGATGCCAACGTGGATGTATTTATAATTCTTTAAATAATTAGTTTTAATCAATTAATTTTTATTAATTGTAATAAAAAACTATTGTATTGTCATCGAAAATAAGCATGTATATAAATTTTCAGCTCAATTGAGTGCTTTAAAATGTATTTTATTAACGATTGAAAATTCCACCAAGATAAATAAATAAATATATAGAGAGTGTGAGCTATAATAGTAGGAATTGAAAAAGAAAGTGTCTTTTTCTACCATAAACTTTGCATGTTGCTGTTGCTGCTTTTTACGTGTTAGTGTCCAAGTGTGTAATGTGTCGTCAAGAATCATCGTAAATAAATACTTATTTTTGATGATTAACATGTCTTCCTTAATGTTTTTTGGACCACAATTACATCAGAAATATACGAAGAACACCTACTTTTTTGGCACACACAGATGTTTATATGTATCTTTAAATCGTTTTAAGTGAAATAGATGAGTTCAATTAATTGTCATATGTGAATAATTTATAAATAATGTAATCAATATTCATTTCTCAAAAATACAAAGTATGAATAATGATCACATAAATGTTATTATAAGATTCGTTTTTGACACTGATAATAATGCAATGAAGATTATAATTAATCATTCAAATGACTAATGATTGCATTCATTGACACCAATGGAAGATTTGAATCTAAGAAGAGTACTGAGTAATATAGAGTGTGAACAAATAGCTTTCTATTTTTTCTAACTGTAAGAAAGTAAGGTAACACTTTTCGCTCTGGGGAAACTTCGTGACTATTCTGATCCAATTTTCATTTGGGGCATGTCTTGAAGAAAAACAGCAGTTATTTACACACATAAATACTATGCCATCATGTACGAGTATCTGACCCAAGCTATTGTAAACAATTAAACCTAAACTCGTGAAATCAAACAAAACAAACAAAAACCCCGAAGAATTAATAAGAAATACCCAGACTGTGTAATATAATTCTAAAAATTTCTGCTCATATTTTAATATCACAGTTCTGCTTATAGTTGTTCTTCAGCTATTTTTAAATCAGCAAGAATTTTTAAGGTATCCGACTACTTTCGGAATCGTGATTTTAAAAAAGCGCATAAATGGATAATTTTCATGAAATTTAGTGTCACTCAGATTAGAATACATGCATAAAATTGTTTTAAGGACATTTTGACAAAAAAAAATTAATTTAAATATAATAGTTTGGCAAAAAATTAACTTAGAATAATCTTTTTTCGAAATGGTCTCCTTTCGTGAAAAATGGTTCTATTATACTAATATTTTGCCTGCATATAGCTCAGACCTCTCTACAGAGGCTCAATAGAATTTTTAAAAAATTCACACTATTTTCAGAGTTACCACCAATTGAAATAATTATTGGCGTTTTTTTTCTTAAATTGCTCCCCTCTGTTGTCGTAAAATATGAATAAACCCACTTCTAGGTTATATATTTCAAAAATTCTAGTTGAGCCTCTGTAGAGAGGTCTGAGCTATATACAGGCAAAATATTATTATAATAGAACTATTTTTCACAAAAGGAGACCATTTGGAAAAAAGGTTATTCTAAGTTAATTTTTTGCCAAAATATTATATTTAAATAAATTCTTTTTGTCAAAATGTCCTTAAAACAATTTTATGCATATATTCTAATCTAAGTGACACTAAATATCATGAAAATTATCCATTTATGCACTTTGCAAAATCACGTTTCCGAACGTAGTCGGATGCCTTAAATACATTCTTAGTCCATTTGTTTTAAAATATGGAAATTTGTTCTTATTAAGATTTTTGTTAAAACAAAAAAGCTCATTTTGAACTAATTTTTTTAAAAAACTGTATCTTAATTTTTTTAGGTTATCTCTTTTATGCGCAGAATTACAAATATTTTAGATAAACCTCACAAAACCATAATTATTGAACAAAAGCAAGTACGTATAAAATAATGTTAAACACTTTTTAAATAAAAAAGTGTCCAAAGTTTTAAAAAATTTGGTGGTACATATTTTGTGCCACTACGCTACAAATAGCATGATAGTTCTGGAAACATCATATTTTCCTTCCCTAAGCACAATGGAACTTTGCAGATACAACACATCCATTCTGTATGAACTTGGATTGCTTTTGTTCTGCAAGCAGCACATCCATCGTCTTCTCGTGGATCTTTCTGACTGGTGGGCAGAACTCTCCAGGCGTGTTTTTTGTGGGGCACATAGGGCTTCTTATTCTTGATCTGAACACTTCTGCTGGTTGTCTGACGTTTATTTCTTAAAGTTACAAATGCAGAACTAACAAAATTTCTATATATATCTCTTCTAAAGTCCTTCACGCTCAACTTTGGAAGATTGATTTCCCAATAGATGACATATGCATTGACTACACTGGCATCTATGAAATACCAGAAAATTCTAAGCCCCCATTTTTTTACTTTTTCTGTCTATCTCATGCGTACTTTTAAGTTGATAAAATCTGTCCACAAAATTCATGTGTCTGTTGTAATCAAACTAATATTGGTTGTATTTATTTTTCCCTGAATACGAGCTACATATACTCATCGACAAGAAAAATTAGCGCACAAAGAAGGAGTCGCCAAAATGAAACGAAATTTTACATACGTAATGACTACTTTGATGTACGTACATGATTAGAAAATCAAAGAAAAAGGATCATTTATTTCAGAGAAAAAGGCAAAAGAACGGAGTATTTAATACCCTGTTGAACCCCCTCTAGCGCGAATGCACGATGCGATACGATCGGGCATTGAGGCATACAAGTTCTGTATGATGTCTTGAGACATTTCGTTCCATATTTGCTGTAACCTTGCCTCTTGTTCGTTCAAACTCGTGGGATGCTCAACTCGCCGTCCCAAATGATCCTAGATATGCTTGATTGGAGACAAATGTGGGGATCAGGCAGGACAAGGAAGGCTAGTAACAGTGCGGAGATAATCTTGTAACACCCTTGCCGTGTGAGGCCGAGAATTGCCTCGTTGAAAAATGGCTCATGGGAGCCGTTGCATGAGTGGCAACACAAGTGGTTGCAGGATGTCATTGCCATACCTCTGGGCTGTTATGGTGTCACGGATCAATACTAGGGGTGACCGTGTATTGTAGGCAATGGCACCCCATACCCTCACACCAGCTGTGGGAGTGGTGTGTCGCTATAAAGCAAAGGCAGGATTGAGGCGTTCACCTAGGGGTCTCCACACACGAACACGATTGTCATCACAGCTGAGATTGAATCTGGATTCGTCACTAAAGACAACCTGGTTCCATTCCGCTTCAGTACAGTTTCCTTGTGCGCGGTACCACTCCAAACGGAGGCGTCGATGGTTGGGCGTCAAGGGCAGCACGCGTAATGGGCACCGTGATCCCAAATGTCCATCAGCCAGACGCCTTCGTATGGTTCAAGGAGACACAGGGGCCCCTGATGAAGGATTTACCTGTGCCTGGATGGCGGCCGATGAAGCAGTTGGCTGTACGCGTTCATTTCTTACGATGTGGCGGTCTTCTCTACGACTGGTTAGTCGAGGGCGTCCTGTGCCTGGTCTTCGTGTAAATAATATCTCTCGGATCCACTGGTCCCAACACCTCCCCTCACCACAATCCGAGCGGCCTAATTGACGAGCTATTCGCCTAGCTGACCACACAGCTTCCTTCATGCCGATGATTCTCCCCCTCTCAAACTACGACAGCTGCTCATATTGTCTTCGAAAACGGCGTAATGGCATGTCTACCTCAGCTCTTCCTTTGTAAACGATTCAGCACACTCAAGCAAGCTTTGGTTATCTGTTTTATACTCCACGGAGAACAACGTTAAACGTTTTCTACCGGCTATACGTAATGCGCAATCACGCTGCATTTCTAATCATTTGCATATCTCCCCGACATGTACCTTCATTCCAAGTTTCGTTACGATCCCGCAATTATTTCTTGGTGCGCTAATTTTATTGTCCATGAGTGTACGTAAGTTGGTTATGTTGATAAATTACTGTATTTATATATATATATATATATATATATATATATATATATATATATATATATATATATATACCCTAAGCCGCGTTATATTTATTACTGTTAAAGCTACTAAAAATTGGGTACGGCTTAAAATCGAAGGAAAAAATTCGTTGGTTAGGACAATTAGAGAAATTACAGGTTCGTGTATATGTATTTAAAACAGGATGGCCAACCCGCAGCCCGGGAGCCGTATGCGGCCCGCCTAGAACAATTTTGTGGCCTGCGCGATTCAGTACAATTATACAAAATGCGAATATTTTGTACAATATTTTTGTTTTTAGTATAGGGTTTAACAACAAATAAATCTCATAACTTCTATTTAATCTCGCTGCCTCTGTTTTAATCTAAGCAATTTTTGTAATGTTTCTAAATCTAATATAAAGATATGTATTTTTATATGCGACCCGTGAGATAATGTTTTCCCGAACTGGCCCGCAAGATCATTTGAGTTGGACACCCCTGATTTAAAAGGTTATAATGCTGGTAAAGTAATTAATGATTCACTTCTTATTAGTTCTCATTTTAAATTTATTTTAATTTAGGAAAATTGGATATCGGTAGATAAACCCTTTTACGCTATTTTTTTTATTTTTCACAAAAACTTGTTGAGAATTTGGGGAGTGGCTTACATTAGAATAAATACGGTATTTGTAATCCCTTGTGTGTTTATAAATGTCGTTAATTAAACAAGTGGGAAAATGAGATAATGTTGTGAATAAATATCTTACATGAATATTTATGACCTAAAATATCCTTCATGACCTAGACTTTGCAAGCAATTATTAAGCTATTTGTGGGAGGCTCGCAACTGTCGGGCAACTAGATATGTGGGAGGTAGGGAAGAAACACTCGACATGATCCAATTAATCTATTTATTTATCACACATAAAACAAACACAATTTCAACTAATAATAGTAAGAGAATGTCTCAATGCTAACCGCCAGAGTGGAACAACGACGGAAAAACGCGAACGATTAGGAAACTATCAAACTTGATTGTTACTTTAATGAAGGATCTAACCAATCATCCGATTTAATCTAATATCAATTCAGTTACAGAAAACAATCGTCACTTTAAAACTTCCTTCTAAGTAACTAATCTTAATAATTCGAATATGATACCTTCAGTAGCAATCTCACCTGATTCGATTATAACTCCTCTCCTACTCTCTATTCATGTTAGAAAACTTCGACTATATATAGTAAGTTAATTTAAATATCACGATTCTCTTCTTCCGAAGGGTTAGTTGTGAACAACGCGAATCGATAGTCCAAAGATTTCCCAAGAGGATTAATTGAAGGAACGCGTATAGATCCGCACCACAATTTTTTTTTTCTTTTTTACAATATGCATTGGAGACATTTAGATAATAGTGTTACTTTGATTTATTCGTAAATTAAAGCTGTTCAACTCTCTATAAAGAATCAACATAAAGAAAATGGTAGCATTGGATTTTTCTGGAAATAATAGTTCACAAGTATATTCTTCAATGGGATCAAAAACATACTATACGTAGGCAAATAAAAACAATACATAAAATTTTAAATGCTTTTTTTTTAAAAGAATGCGCAAAAAATTAAAATAAATAGTATGCAACAATATAAATGAGAAAGTTATCAGAACTCGTTAACTGGCAGAGATATCTATGATTAAATAAAAAATAATAATAATAATTTTTTAAAAAAAGATGTAAATTACATCAAGCAATCCTGAAACTTATTACAAATATATGATTCAAGAGACTTAATACAATAATCATGTTTAAACGCTATCTATTTCGTTAAATAATAATTCTGTCCATCTCTCTTATTGCTATTTTTATTAGCATAACTAAGGGAGGTTACCCCCTGTCTGCTTAACGACGGATCAACCCCTATTGTACAAATTATACAACTATTCAGTGGCGTAACGGAGAATATTAGGCCCCTTCAGACTCAGGTTTTGGCCCGAAGCTCAAATACGTACTTTTGAGTCAGTCAAGCTTTGGGCCCCAGTGCCGGTTTATCCAGTGGGTGCTTGGGGCGGGCGCCCAGGACCTGGATAACCTCGACAAGCAGTTTTTCTCGTTATAAATTTCAGTCCACCAGTGCCAAGGGGGCCTGTAGATTTGCGACCAGGGCCCAAAATGAGTTTAAATCAGCACTGCTGCCCCCCCCCCTGTAGTGTGGAGGTTATAGGGTTGTACTTTGTGTCACTGCATCTATTCATATACTCATTGCTTAAATCGTGAAACAGTAATTTACATGTTCTTAGTAGTTCTATTTATTTGTTCTTTTTTCCGTAAAATTCGTTCTTGGCACTTTTTTTCTACTAAATTTATCACTGAAGCTGCATCGTCCAACGCTTCATTGATCAAGTCCTCAGATTTAAAAAAAAAAGCATCTCTTGCAATTTCTGGAAAGGTGAGTATTTAATTCCGTTGATAGTTAATAAGTCTTCGCATGACAAAATGCCTTTTTCTCACGCAACGATTCCAGTCCAGGCAATTGTTGCGATATTTTTCTACGAAAGCTTGCAATAATGTATTATCACAACCGTGTTAGCGACGTTATATGAAACGAAGCACAAGTTGCCAATTCAACGCGTACAACACACATGAAATCGGGGTTGCCAACTTGGCGTATTATCTTGAACGTTGGCATTATTGAGATAGCACGTTATAAATTTATTACAGCATCCCGAAAAACTTATATATATATAAGTATACCTTTTTTAAAAAAAGTATTACTATTTTATTTCTATATCCGTAATATGTAAAACTGTATCAAGGCAATTTGTAATTAGTTAGGTATTCTAAGTTTTAAATAGGGTTTGTGTATTAACTATATAAAGTAATGTTAGGTGTATAACTATCTATTTTTACCAAAAATTAAAATCATCAGAATAAAGATAAATTCATTACTAATACATTGTTTTTCATAAAAATGTAAATATTTTTTTGTAATAGGTTACATATCAGCAGAGCCTTTGAGGACACGGTTAATCCCCAAATATGAGAGCCATTTCAGTGGTGGCACCATCTAATGGCGGCTCTCGCTTTTAAATTTGGACGCTTGAATTAATTTAATTCAAGCTCTCCTCGGATGATAAATATTATATTACAGTGATTTAATTTTGTTGAGAGTACCAGAGCCAGATTGATACTCAAGGGATCTTTTACATTCCAAATAATCACATGACATGCTTACCTACAATTTTCACATCCAGAAAATCTATCGACTCCAGGCCGGGTCGAACCCGTAACCTTAAGTGGGCACGTTGCATCAAAGCCACCGGAGCCGACAATGCGTAAATATGAGCTAACAGAACTATTGCTAACAGGTTCCCCTTATGGTAAAAACCAGAGGTTCCCAAACTTTTTTATTTCATAGACCCCTTGCCATGTTTTTCGCCTTTCGCTAGACCCCTTCTTACCTAATATCAAATTTTTGTACTTTTATCAACTTAAATATCTTTTTGACAGCTGGTATAGAGCTATTTACTTTAAAAGGTTTAAATGTTTAACTTTTGTGAAATATAATGTTTGAAATTTAAGAAACACGTGTTAAAATCAATTTTAAATTAAAATTTAATGATTCATAAAATAATAGTTATATAAAACAACTGAGCAACAAACAAAAATGATTTTAATGAGAGGGATGAATCTGGCCGTTCAATAACAAATTTTCACATTTGGCATCAATCTTGGCGAGTTTAACCCTACCTCTCCTTGGTTCCAGAGTTCAGAATAAATAACAGAGGTATGTCTTTTTAATGCGAAAATAGCTGACATCCGTTTCTAAACTTTACTTTAAGATCTTCCTCAGTGCCTATTCCAATCAATTCCTCCTGAAATATGACATTTATTTTCTTCAATATTACCATATGTGTGTGTGATTCATTGTCTCCTATGGTATGACCGTAATCAAAGCATTCTCAAACCTTATTTTATTTCAAAATCTGAATAGAATGCATTTAAATGGTGAACGAGGGTTAAAACGTCATCTCCTGAGGGATTATCGGTGACAAAATGAGAAACTGGAAAATGCACGACGTCCAATATTATACTCTTTTAGCTTAATTCTGGCAAGAAAAACTGAAATGATGGTGCTTGTTTTAATAAAATATAACTGTAAATTAGCCTCATTAAATTTAGTAAATTAATCTATTAAAAGGTAAATTCTTGTATCCACTTAATTACATTTTCTTTAAAGTCACGATTTGGTTTAAGAAGAGCCGCTATCGTAGACCCTCAATTACATCTCATGGACCACTAAATTATTTTTTCTTTGACGTGGATCCCTTGCAAGTCGTCATAGATCCCTGGGGGTCTATATGGTCCACTTTGGGAACCTCTAGTATAAACTTTTAACCATTTTTGTAATTACCATTATAATTAATACAATTTTCTTTAAGAGCTAAATTAACGACAGTGTTAAAATTTTCTAGCTTTATAACACGATTTATAAAAACCATAATTATCATAATTTTATAAAACTACTTCCATTATATACAGCATTAATACCTATTGAGTTAAATAATCTTCAGAATCATAACTATATTTAGATTAAATTTATTTGTCTTTTGAATATTCTTGAGATTTTTAATACTTTTAATAACAGCCATAACTTGGAGAGAGAGAGATTGCTTTTAATATTTCATATTAATATTAATACTTCCTAAAATTATTATAGCCTTATGCTCATTAAGTATTTCAAAAGCAATAATTTCTTTCTTATATCTGAGTTATGGGGATAGATAAATTAATAATTGTATTTAAGCTTTACTCATTCATACACACACACACACTCATACATATAAATTCAAAATTTCGAACACTGTTTGCTTCTCCACCGATATGGTATTGCGGCTGGAAAGTTTGCTTGTAGTCTAAATGTGATTGAACTGTATTCAGTGGCGCAACAGCCCAAGATAGCAAAGGCCTACTGTGACTATCTCAGTTTATGTGACCATTGGCGCTGGGATGCATGTGCAGATGTTTCGAACAAGTGGTCAGTCTGACGCGAAACCCCCAGTGTTCAGTTCGCAAGCACGCTTGGTACTCATTTATCAACCCACTAAAGGGATGAAAGGCTGAGTCGACCTTGCCCAGCCCGGGATTTGTAACCCGGTCCTGTGGTGTGGAAGCGTGATACACTAATACTCAGCCACTGGGCTCTAAAGATGATTACAGTAAGACCCCGCTTAACGCTGTTTCGTTTAGCACTGTTTCGGTTTAACGCTCTTTTATTTGAATTGTGGGATTCCCCCAAATTGCACGCAGCGTTAGGCTTCCCGATATCCGAAGCAGTTTATCCGTGTTTCTTCTTTCTTGCGGTGTTATACGAACGTATTTTTATCGTTTCAAACATTTGTTGACGTTATTGTAAGTATAAATTTATATAATATAACGATTTCTATGTTGACAAATATTATGATTTTTAGTTTTTATGGTAACTGGTAATAAAAAAAAACACGAAAATAAAGCAACAAGTAAAAGCATTTCACTAGAAACTAGAATGCAAGTGATTAGAAGATTAGATACTGGTGAACGTCAATCTCAAATCGGTGCTGCATTGAATTTGGCAATTTCAACAATAAGGACAATTCTTAAGAATAAAGAAAAAATATTGTCATTATAGCAATTGCAACTACGACAAGCTCTGCAACTAGAATTACCCGTTCTAGAAATAATACAATAGAGAAAATGGAAAAACGACTTTCTATATGGATTGACGATGAAATTGAACGCAATATGCCCTTAAGCCTACCTTCTTGATAAAAAAAAAAGCAGAAAATTGGAAATACTGAAGAAACTGAATGATTTGAAATGTAAACATACTGACTTAGAATTTTATTTATTTTTATATGTATATTCGTTAATCTATTCTATATTTGTAAGAAATAAATTTTTGTTTCATTGTTATAAAAAACATTATTAAAAAATTTAATGGTAAAATACCTGACCAATTTTCTACCCATCTTCCCCTAACCCCATTATTTACATGATAAGATAGCCTCATTTAACGCTGTTTCATATTACGCTCAACTTTGATGGAACGTTTACCCCGCGTTAAGCGGGGTCTTACTGTACTCTTAATTATAATGCTAGTAAATGAGTAGGAGTCATCCAGGTGGGAAAACAGACATCCTTATTAAGGTCCAGAAAGATCTTGGGCAGGAGTGGCAGACTTTTCCAGCGTACGGGATAATAATTTTTTTATTCCTTGTTTTGTTGAAAAAGTACGCTTTTCGTTGGAGTCTACATATATTTTCTAAGATATATAACCATTTTCCAATAAAGTCTTCTTAGGCCTTATGCCAAATTTCCAGCACCGTCATTCTATCTTCTCATTGAATTGGGTCTAAGGACGAGTACTTCAATGTTTTGTGTGCTTTTGATCATGTATTTCTATAACTTCATCCATTGTCAGATCTTGATCGTGCGAATCCAGCAGTTCTTGAACATCATCAATATCTATTTCTAAATTTAATTGCCTTGAAAGACTGACAACTTCTTCAACCACTAAAATAACTAAACAGGAGGCTGGAGTGAGTAATAGAATTGCGTAGCGCTCAAACAAAAGACGAATCGACGAGATTTAAAAGTAGTGTTACTCCGGGTTCGCGTAAGTCGGGGTAGTTTTAAGTCACGATTTTTCTTGAATATATATATACCGGGTGGGCAAAAAGTCCGTAAAAACTTTAAAAATTCATAAAATCCGGAGAAATGCACGAAAAAAAAAACTTTTTGCAGGATCAGCATTAGTATGTCACGGGATTTTTTTTAAGCTAGAAAAAAAAATCGAAAATCATCCGGTAGGTGGCGCTGTTACAAGCGTCTGTGGTGGAAATATGCAAATTAGACGGCTATAAAAACCTTTGCTCTCAATGAATCCACATTCATTTCACCATTACAAACAGTGAATGTGAACAAGGATGCTCAGTGCACCGGATAAAGCTCTGTTGGTGAAGTTATTTTACATGAACGAGGAATCAGTGACCATTGCCTTGCGTAAATTCCGAGTTCAGAAAAATGTGAAGAGTGGAAAAGGCCCTTTAACACTTGCAGGTCTCTTAAAGCTTGTTAATCGTTTTGAGGAAACTGGAAAGTTGGAGGATCCAGCACGAGCCGGACGACCATGCTTGAAAGAAGCATGTTCACCCTGCATTGCTGTCAAAATGGAAGCGATTGCGTCCGAAGCAGATTCAGGGACCAGCAGTGCTCGTGAAGCTGCCAGACGATTGGGCTTACCACCATCATCTGTCCGCAATATTCTTCGTCGAGTCCTCCAGCTGTACCCATACAAATTGCAATCGTGCCATGAACTTTTGCCAGCAGATACCGCACAGAGGGAAGCATTTGCGAATTGGGCCTTCTCTAAAATGGAACAGGATCCCACCTGGGTTTTTAACATCTTGTGGACAGATGAAGCTCATTTATCGCTTCATGGTGACGTTAACAACCATAACTGTCGCATTTGGGCGACCTCTAATCCACGTAAGTACACACAGAAGCCATTGCATTCCCCAAAAGTGACAGCATGGTGTGGTTTCACGGGTTCATTTATCATAGGACCCTTCTTCTTTGAAACGCAGTGCCCAGTAAATGGATGGATAACGGAAATGGTAAATGCTCAGAGTTATCTAACGCTTTTTCGGGAGACTGTCGTGCCATGTTTAATTCAACGAGGTCAGATTTCGAATGTCACGTTCATGCAGGATGGAGCAACCAGTCACACTGCTAACCCGGTTAAGGCATTCCTGATACAGACGTTCGGGGAAAACAGAATCGTTAGCAGGTGCTGCAGGTACCCATGGCCTCCTCGGTCCCCAGATTTAACACCGGCGACCTTCTGGTTGTAGGGATATTTGAAATCTCGTGTGTATCTATCCGGTCCATCAAGTCTGTTGGAACTGAAAGATGCGATCCGCAGAGAAGTATCCTCCATACATCCGGACATGTTGCACTCTGCCGTTGCTGGATTTGTCACTCGTCTGGAATGTCTTCTCCCCTATGGTGGTGGTGGTCATGTGGAACATATTCTGGTGTAATAAAGTTGTGAAAGTTTTCTGTTCATTATTTATGCATTGTTTCTTTGATTTGCGTACATCAGCGCCACCTACCGGATGATTTTCGAATTATTTTTTTTTCTAGCTTAAAAAAAATCCCGTGACATACTAATGCTGATCCTGCAAACAGTTTTTTTTTCATTCATTTCTCCGGATTTTATGAATTTTTAAATTTTTTACGGACTTTTGCCCACCCGGTATATATATATATATATATATATATATATATATATATATATATATATATATATATATATATAAAGAGAGAGAGAGAGAGATTGATAGATAAACAGATAGACAGATATGGAGGGGGAAATGGGTATTATTAATCCAAAAGAAACCAGTTTATAGAGTTATATATACCAAAGTCTCTCTCAGTGTTCATTATGATGTTCATATTAAAATGTTACTTAAATGCGAGTATGTTTAGACTTTTCTTTCTTTTCTTAATCGAATTTTGACATAGTTTTCAAAACTCAGGTGAAATAGCTTGATGTATATAATTAGAGAAACACATGCAACTATACATATATCTCTTTTCTTATATATACAAACCAGGGGCGTAACGTGCACCCCCGCAACCCACGCATCGCGGGGGGCCCAAAGCCTGACTGACGCAAGTGCCTACCCTTTGTAAAATTCAACATGGGGCCCCAAACCTGACTTTGCAGGGGGGCCCAAAAGTTCTCCGTTACGCCACTGATACAAACCCTATATTGATATTTGAACTCTAGCATTAAAAACATTTAGAAACATTAATAGAAGACAATTAAAAAACATTATCAAAATAAAGATGCCTTGTGCATCTTGTGACGACTTATTTATTCAGATTATATGCAAATCTGTTGTCTTGTGAACATAATTAGATTAGGGCATATTCGCATACAGATATACCTTGTATTCTAATTACACCTTAATATTCATGAGATATTTTTAAAAAAATAAAGCGGAATGTGATATAAACATGTTTTTATTCTGTTGCAATGTTTATTAGATGATATATAACATGAAATGTAGAATTTTCTATAAAAGAGTTAAAATGAATAAACCAAAGATTTTTAATGAAGAAAATTTGGAACACTTTTCTATTTTTAATGTACGATGTAGGACTCAAAAGTTCCCGGACTGAGTCTATAACTTAAAAATTGTTACCAATTAGACTGCAGAAACACATCCTCCTTCGAAATGAGATCCTTGAGTAACAACACACTTTTGCCATGGCTTCTAAAGGTCATCGAAACATTTATGGAATCCATTTTTAGCCATGTATTTTAATTCAGACTGCGATTGACTTTTAACTTCATCAGCAGATTGGTCTCCGTTTAAAATCCAGGGATGGTATGTTGACACACCCTATGCTAATTAAGAGCCTTAGTCAGGATCCATTGACATGTGGCCGAGGATATCCTAACTGATTCTGTTATTATTTGAAGCCTGTTCTTACGTACTGCCGCAGAAACATTTTCGATGTTTTCAGCGGCGTGGGAAATTTTCGGACATCTCGAGCGTTTGTCGTCTGCGACACTTTCCCTGCCTTCTCTGAAACGTCGATGCCACTCAAAAACTTACGTTCGCGATAATGTATCACAACTTAGAACAGCTTTAAAATTGCGTAAGTCTCCATAGCACTTTTTCCCAAACGAACACAAAAATTAATATCCATCATCCGCTCAACAAATGCAATTTCTTTCAATCGCCGACGACTAAATACAATCCGTCTACAAAATACGACGCCGTGGAGAGCCACCGACCACGTGGTTTGGAATAAACTTTTTATGGAAAAGGGGGAAATGCATAAATGTTACTGTAGTCTCTCTACTATAAAAAATTTCCCCGTTACAAGGCTCAGTCTGGGAACTTTTGAATGCTACTAGTAGTCCAACTTATTTTCATAGTATTTAGTTTAGAAAACTACCTTTTATAGTATTAAAGCAGTGTTTCTCAAACTATGGGGCGTGCCCCCTAGGGGGCGTGATAACTCTACGAGGAGGGCACGACCACATTGAAAAGTCGAAAACAAAAGAACATTTAAAAAAATTATTAATTTACTGATAGTAAAGAAACAAAATACATCCTGGCGTAATAACAAATGAAATTAACATTTACACTGATATAATACACTTATAAATGTATCAGTACTGCACACAATGCATTTTATAATTAATTTAACAATACTAAGCTAACAACGTTTTATAATTACCAATGCCCCCATGGGCTAGACATAAATAAAATTATATACAAAAATTAATACTTATCTTGATAATCTGTACGGTTTATAAATAATCCCTTAAATACCGATTAAAAATTTCGCGATTCGTTCCCCAATGCCTCCCTTCTCTCCGTAAGTGCACGTATGGGATGTATTAGAGAAGGGGTGACTAGAAAAAGAATAAATAAAGAAATCTTCTGATATAAGTAAACACTTCGCAAACACTGTCAAGGTCCTTTTATTGCATCCGAAGACCTTTAGAATAATTGTATGGATAGCAGTGCACAGAAAAAAATCGTACTTTGGAAAGATGCATATATACGCCTAGGGCATTTAACGCGATGATTGAACGAGACGTATATATACGCCGGTGGCCCTTTAGAGGTAAAAGTCGTATTGTAGTTTTAGCGTCAAAATATAGTATTATTGAATGCAATGCATTGTTGTTTGTTTGGAGGAGCAGAGGGGGGGCGATGAAAATTATGATTGAATATTGGGTCACCAATATTAAAAGTTTGAGAAGCACTTATTTAAAGTATTAATTATATATATATATATATATATATATATATATATATATATATATATATTGTTATGTTACTAAACTTAGAATATTTTTAAAAACTAACTTATTCTTACACTATTTTCTCTTCTTTTCAGCCCCGTGATACAAACAAATATAGGGAAAGGTTAGCTGACCTTAAAACTATGTTTAACCTGAATGTGTTAACCCATTGATAACCAACTACGAGTATCTCGTATTAAGCGCGTGTACCAAAAATGTCGGCTACGAGATATCTCGTACAGTGTGCTGAAGTTTTAGATTGATTACGTATCTCCATTTGAGCTAGGAATTATTAGAAAGGATAAATGAAAAATTCATATAGAACAAAAACATATTCTCATTTTTTATTATTAAAAATATAACTTAGACGATCACAAGTCATAACATGATAGTTATATGTATACAGTAGAACGTCGTTTATCCGAACGTTTATTATCCGGAGCGTCAAATATCCGGACCAGTTTTTTCAGAGACCTTGCAGCGAAAAAACGAAGGTGTACAATGGTACAGCGAAAAATAAGTGATTATTTTCCACAATAAAAGGTAAAATTGAGACATTTTGCACTTACTTTGCTTTTTCTTCAAGCAAGTTTCCCGCATGTGATGATTTTCAATATTCGTATAGTGTCGGTTTCATATACTGCATGGATCGCATTCAGTTTTCGGTTATCCGAACGGTGTCCAGTCCCTATTGATTCGGATAACCAACGTTCTACTGTATGTATATGAATGTATTCCAAAATTTTTTTAAAAAATGTTTTTATTGCTGTAGCGCTGTGTATGATGAGTTTTAACGCAAGGATCAAAGCAAAGTGTTGGGTTGTTGGGACACACTAAACAAAAATACATAGTCTCCTTGCGTTCCCCCCTTCTTTTTGTTTTGTACACATTCAACATGACTTTGTAGGCATCCTTTTTTTTTCTGTGAAAGGAAGATGTTCTAAGTACGGAAAACCAGTTGTATTTGTATTATAGTTGCTGCTTTCTCCTGCATTTTTGTCGTCACCATCAAATAAGTGCATAACTGTTTCCCTAAAATAACACATCCTCTTTTTTATTCCCTAGATTTCTTTGGTTATAGAACATGTATGCATTCAGCAATAAAATTTCGAAGTAGAATAGAGTGATTTTCTTGTATCAACAGATTTTTTTTCCTGAGGTTTTTTTCCCCAATTATTACTTATCAGTCCATTTTGATTACCTTACAACCAGTAGCGCACACAGGAATTTTTCAAGGGGGGGTCCGGGGTCGAAAGTTCACCATTCTTGTATCATGCTCCTTTTAATTTTGTCGATTTTCGGGAACAAAACCGCAGTAAAAAACTAATTTTTGAACAAATAATTAGCATTCATGAATAAAATTAATCATAATAAAAAGTAATTAATTAAATTTTACGTATTGTATACTTAGAATTATAATCAATCGGAAAAAAATCAAGGGCTTCGGGGGGACCCCCCCCCCTTGTGTGCGCCACTGCTTACAACTCTTTATAACTACCATCGCCTTAAGGTTCTTTCCAGTGACCTAACATTATACATCTGACTCTCCAGATGAAATTAAGTGACGAGCTTGTAAAATCGAACAAAATGAAGAGAAAATCTTTGTATATGAAGATTTTTATCGAAAAAACCCACTGCGAAATAACTCGTAATTGGCCCTCAGTACAGGAATCTTATTCAGTGGCGCTGCCTACGAGTTATCTCGTACTGGTTTTTTTTTTAAATAGAAATTACCGTAAATGCTAATACAATATTAGATCAGTAACATCACCCAGGGCAAGACGTTCTAAATTTACCTGGCAGTGAATGTGTGAAGGTCTCCTAGGACCTCACTTTGAGAACGAGAATAAATAGGAGTCATGTAAGAACCAGTAGCCATTTTTATAAACAACTTTCTTTATTTGGTTAACTTATCCAAATAGAATCAAAGACTTATTAACAAATTTATTTAAATAATATTATGAGGTTTTAAAGATAATATCCTTTAAATTAATTTAATTAATGATCTCATTAATTAAACATTAAATAACGATCACGCAGAGATTACCACGATAAGAGATCCCAGAATTATATTTAATAATGTTCTTATTGAACATTTAACTTTAATCTCACTCCTAAAACTTTAATGAGACTTAAAACACAAATCAATAGTTACCACTCGGAATCTCAATTCTTGAGATTAAATATCTCTAACAAGAAATCTTCAATTTAAATCCACGATAACTTTCTGCTTCAATCTCTATCTCCTACTGCTCTAACTTTACTATTTTGTTTGACTTAAATACTTAATCTAATCTGCATATAACAAGGAATCCTGTCCGCTTTTTGGAGTTGATTGGAAATAGGTAGGGAATTAAATTTCCCTAAAAAGGTCGACTCAGAAGGTTAGTGATAAAGTTCCGTATAGATTCGTCACAAATGGGTTAGCTATAATTTATGTCTTTAACCATGTTTATCTTAGTTTTTACGACAAAGAGTTTATTATTACAGTTGGACCTCTGTTTAACGAAGTCGCTAAATCCCGAAAAAAAAGTTTGTTATGTGGAAAATTCGTTAAATACAGATTTGGTTTCAATGTACTTTATATGCTTGACTCCCGAAAAAAGTTCGTAAAATAGAGAGACCCGCAAAATAGAGGTTCGGAAAATGGAGATCTCGGACTGTATATTACCGTGACTCATTAACTTTGACCTTACTATACTTGTTTATAGCTAAGTTTTAAATTAGATTCATGGTATCAATTATTTGTGATTATATATATACATTATTATGCCATTTATAAATTGACATTAAGATTGAAACTTAAGAATTATTCCATAGGTACAGTAATAAAGGCTATCGAAATCCCCCATACATATGACTCATGTTTCCCAAAAAATATTTTAAATACTCTGAAAATTCCTTCTTGGAAAGACTGATATAGTGAAGAATCAGATTTTTTATAACAAGAATTCCTTACATTTTTACATTTTATAATCATAAAAAATCTTTAAGTATTAAGACAAATGTTATTTTGCAAATGATTGCTACTAATGCGACTATTTAAATGTGTAATTTATGGCAACCGCAAGGACAGTCAACAACAATTTTGTTACAGGAAATGCCGAGTGCAGCATAAATATTCATAAATGAAGATAAGAAGCAAGAAAAAGGAGCTCTATTAACAGCCTTTGGCTCAGAACATAAAAACAAACAATACACCTGCTAAAAGGTATGTTGATACGTTACATCTGAGTAGAAAACTTCTTTGAAACAAATAAAAATCACGAAAGATGAAGAAATGAAAATTCTAAAAAAATGTATAGTATGGAAATTAAAATTCTACCGGTTGATTCAAAAATAATGTGACCAATTTCAGAGTATCATAAATTTTTATTGAATTAAGTTATTTACATGAAATTTTCAGTGCGGTTTCCTTTAGCATTACGTAAGCGTTAAAGTCAAGCCAAAAGAGCTTTTTCGATCATTTTTAGGGTATTTTTCCAACTTCCTCTTTGATTGCTTTCTGAAGCCCTTGAAGTGTTCTTACTTTACACTTGTTTAATTGGTTGTTTTTTTAAGTATCCCCCTAAAAAATAATCGCAAGGAACAAGTCGGTGATGGTGGTAGTTATTTTTCAGGAGGATGAATTTTTTTTTATCTTTCAGCCATTTAATTGTGGGTTTTGCAGTATGACTTGGTGCAGAATCTTTGTGAAAAACAAATTTTCATTGAGGGCGAAGACTTTTACTTTCTTTGATCATGTGCTTCAAAGCTTTATTCTGATAGTATTTCGTAACAATTTTAACCTTTGGTTCTACAAAAAAGGGGTTTGTTAACACTTGAGAGGACATTCCCTACCATAGCGTAACACCTGGCGGCCAACTTGCCTTTAGTAAAACAGCTACGTCATTTCACGAAAAATATATTGCATCTTCGCGTTTCAGTTGTGAATGACAGATGAAACAAAGCTTCACGCGAAATTATCTATTTTTTGTATCTACCTTTGCGTAACATTAAATATAGAAGCCAAGAGCATTTTCTTCGTTTTTCTACGATCTTGCAGACATTTGATAACAGACTGGTTTGTTCACTTTTTTGCAGCCAATTTTCGTTAACTGACGACAAATTGTTGATTGCGATACCTGTAGCTGCTTTTCTAAAGTTCTTTGAGACAGAGGGTTTTCTACAGCAATAAATCTTTTCATCTTTTTTTTTTCGCCAAAGATTTTCTTTCGTCCACATTTTTTTCTTGGAGCTTTTGATTACCAGCTAAATTTAATTTCTTTTCAAAGTTTAGATAGTAATCCATTAGAAAAATGTCTTTTTCATATTTTTAAATGCATTATTTATAACAGAATTTGATCAACCATTGTTCAAATGATTTAAAATTTCGTTTCGGGTTCGAGGATCTAATTTCGAATCCATAATTTACTCTCACTTATAAAAATAGTTAGATTGGTAATTTAAACATTTCGTTTTAATATAACTGGCAGTAAGGGGATTAAAATTTACTGTAAATAATTATATGCTTTTAAAATTGGTCACACTAATTTTGAATCAGCCTGTAATTCCTTTCATCAAACTTACATTTACATTGATTCAAGAAAACATTTTAGAGAAATATTGCCATGTGTCAAGTATAGAAGAAACGAAAGAAGACATTTACTTTGTGTTGCCAATATTTCTTTTGCAATCACTCATTGACATTTCAAAGGTCAACTTGTGGAGTTCAGCTATTTAATTAACCAACTATATGTGACCGTGGTCCAAATAGAAAACTCAAAAGTTCCATTAGAAACACTTTTTTTTATTTAAAAAAAATCACAAATACAAACTTTAAGGAGACAGCCTAAGAACTAAATTATTTTTTTCAAACAAACTGAAATATATGCTGTCAGCTGGAGAAGTTTAAAAAAATTTAAACTTCTACTTCAGGGAAACAATAATCAACCAACAGAATGAGAAGGAAAATAAAAACTCCAACTATATAAATTTAACTCTTAAATAATCCATTAAACCTAAATCCAAAAATTCAGTGTATTCCAAATTATAAACCAACTTTAATGGCAGTTTCATAAAATCAGCTAATTTTTCTTTTGTATCGGTCATACTTGAGAAAAGCATTATCACAAGAAGAATATTGAGTTCATTTCAGTTCAAACATATTTTCTCAAGAAAATAAAGGAAATGAATGTTCTCTCTCTGAGAGGAGTAGAATTGGTAAAAAAAAATTAAAATCAGAATAAATGAAAGAATAAAAAAAGCAACCTCACAAACCTATTTAAGGCTGCTTTCGTATGATATTTAAGAGTTTGTGATATAAGCTTACAACATATTTTCAGACAAAAAAATGGTCTAAAAATGTGTTACGAAAGAATTTAGATGGAGAATGCTCACTTTTTTTTATATATTGATGGGGGGAATCCCAACACCAAGAAAAACTAGTGTTAGATAAATGAAATTTGGTAGATGTGTTTAGGGCTATATGAGAAGGTGGATTTTTTTTCTTTCCGCGATATTGCAGAAAGACTTGGCCGGAATGTACCCAATGTGCATGATTGTTGGGAGCTGTGGTCAAGGGATGGTACTGCCTCAAGAAGACCGGGTCTCAGGTGGTCACGAGGCACTACTGAGAGCAGTAGCGCACACAGGAATTTTTCAAGGGGGTCCGGGGTTGAAAGTTCGCCATTCTTGTATCATGCTCCTTTTGATTTTGTCGATTTTCGGGAACAAAACACAGTAAAAAACTAATTATTGAACAAATAATTAGCATTAATTAATAAAATTAATCATTAATAACAAATACTTAATTAAATTTTACGTACTATATACTTAGAATTATAATCAGTTCGAAAAAAAATCAGAGGCTTTGGGGGGTCCGGACCCCCTTCCCTTGTGTACGCCACTGACTGAGAGGGAAGACCTCCGTATTCGGAGTACGGCTGTGGCGCATCGTACTGCGTCTACAGTCACAGTGACACAACGAACAGTTAGAAATCGTTTACTTCAAGGACAGCTCCGAGTCAGGCGCCATGTAACGTGTATTCCACTGACTCCAAGCCATTGCCGTTTGTGACGCCAGTGGTGTCAAACCAGAGCTCATTCGAGGACGGAGTGGAGATCTGTTGTATTTTTTTTATGAAAGCAGGTTCTGCTTTGGTGCCATTGATGGCCCTGTGTTGGTCAGAAGGTGACCTGGAAAACGCCTGCAACCAAACTGTCTTCGACTTAGACACACTCTCTGGACCTACACCTAGATTCATTATCTGGGGACCATTATCCTATGACAGTAGGAGCACTCTCGTGATTATCCTAAACACACTGACTGAACATTTGTACGACAGTTCGGTAATTCAAACTATAATACTGTAACCATGTAACAGCATTTCCCATTTGAAATACATCTTCTTGACCTTAAATTAACATGCGTGATCTTGAAAACTCAATCAATTAAACATGTTAAATAGGTAATTGCACATTGTCCACATTTCATTACTCTACAATAATTTTTCTTGGTGTTGGTTTTCTGTAAGTGGACAACACATATATCGTTTTATCATACATCGATTTTTAAAATTAAAAGAACTTGCGGTACTTTTCCGTTTCTGCGGTGTAGGCGACATTTTCGCCAAAAATGATACAACCTACGCCATCACATTTTCAAAACTAGTCGTGGTCTTCTCTTATCTATAATGTCTTTTTCATATTACAACAAAAATATATGAAAAACCAATGAGAACTAACATGTATAGCATTTTTTTTTGTGTGTAAATTGTGTGCTGTCGCCAATAAAGCTTGTTTGGCGGGATTAGCGTCAGCGAAACGGAAAAGTACCGAATTTTCATAAGTAGATGAATCTCTCGAGAAGTACGAAACGACAGATGAATTAATTCTTTTAAACTAGGTTGAAAATTTTTAGAGTTTATTACATTACACAACGGCCAATAGTACGCCAACGGCCATACCATGCTGAAAACACCGGTTCTCGGTGCACTTAGGAGGGGTGACCACCTGTGAATATAGCGTGCCGTTGACATCTCTTTTTGCCGGCTGGGTGGCTTAGTTGGTTTGTCGCTGGCCTTCTGCACCTAAGGTTGCGGGTTCGTCCCCGGCCCAAGTCGTTGGATTTTCATGATGCAGAAAATCGACAGCGGCCACATGTTGGATGATTATAAGGGATGTAAAAGATCCCTAAAGTGTCTGTTTGGCTTGGGTAATCTCGGCAAAATTCAAAAATATCCTAGTGCACATTCGCATCGTCAGAACTCAGGTGTCTCCCTCTGGGGAGGAAACTGGACGTCAAAATTAGTTGCGGCAATTGGTATCGCCTATATGGTACCGCACGAAAAAGTGATACCAGCTCTTGGAGAATATACTAGGTCTGCAAAGGTTAAAAATACCAATGCACAGCCCCATTAGAAAAAAAAACATTATAGAGTGATCATGCACTTAAGTGTTAAGCTATGCGTTTAGAGGAAAATGTTATGTAAACCTATGGGCCAACTTTAGCTCTTTATTCGTTAACTTACTTCGAAGGCTTTCGTTTTGTGCGTTTTTCCCACCATCCCGAAAAATTCGAAAGCAAGCGTTAAAATGATTCACTGAATGTTTGAAAATGAGGTGAATCTTCAGGAGACATGAGACAGGGCAGTTTAAATTGTAGAATCTAGGAACCTTAATACAACTCAACTCTTCAAGAAATTTATAGAGACCGGATCTGTAAAGAGAATGCCTGAAGAAGGTCATCCAAGATGCTTGGAATTTGAGTATTCAAGAACTCAAATGAGTAAAGAAGGACCTCCTTAGGAGCCAAGGTTAAATTGCGTAAGTTTATGTACCTTTTCCTCAGAAACGACTTACTTCTCATCAATAAAAATTTTACAGTAGGTCATGTGTAGTCTCAATAACACTTTAACGGAGTGTTTTGTCTTTTTGTTAAAAATTAAATTAATTATGAATTTTTTAAAAATTGCCCAATTTTTTCCCCTAAAATTTAGTTTAAAAAAGTCATATCTAAAACAAATTACTAGATATATCTAATTCCCGCCATTAAAATGTATAAACATGCTAACAGTCTTCTCACCGAAAATTTGAGGATTAAATAATAAGCAGTTTTTGAGAAAAATGTACATAAATTGAAAAATAGTACATTTTGAGAAAAAACAGGCTTTAAAGTACAAATTTGTAATTTTTTGTGCAGTTACTTTTTTTAGTACTCTCCAGAAGTATATGAAAAAAAAATGTTTACTCTCTGCTCCTACAAAAGACTCTACTAATTTTCTCTTCTTTTTTTTTCATTATTTTTAACAATTTTGCTTTTTTTTTGGGGGATCTTAAGACGATTTTGCTGGGCTACACGAATCCTATGTGTAACTAGTTTTTTGAAGCATGACACACAGTTATAACTTGGTTTAAGATCATCAATGTTGCTACATGACTCATATTGAACTCTGTGTAATAGCCATACTTATACTCCTAATTTTAGAGTATTTAATTCCATAAATGTAGATCTTGGAAATACTGACCATATGGTGTTATTAATTGACTCATTTGGGTTCTGGGTCTTTCCATGGAAATATTTTTTTAACAGCATAAGATCTATCTCTTTCTCTCTCTTCCACCTAGATCTCTAAAAATTTATTTCATCTAATTCATTATGGTGTGTGTGTGTTAATGATCATATTGTCTTTCGTTACATTCAATCTTTTCTGTCTTTTAAAACTTACACCAGACTTTTATAATCGCAGGACACAGTCCATGTTGAGGGCTCTCATTTGAAGACAGAAGATGAAAATAAGCATCCCAAACAGCAGTTTTCATGCTTTGTAGATCATATATATATATATATATTGATATTATTTCAAATAGCCATACAACAATATCATTGAATTTTTGATATTAAAGCGTCGGTAAGTCGGTTACGATCTCTTAGGCTTTTTCCATCATTTAACTTTTTTTCCCTCTGTTTCGCTTTTAAGATACAAAAGACGTGTGTCCATACAATTTTGGATAAGCCCAATACATTCTAATTTTTCCCCTTGAATATCATATGGCTTCGCGCTCATCGGAAACTTATACAAGGGGAAACACAGGTTCTCCTATCAGAGCTCATTTGATGCGCCTCAAGGAGTAGCTTCATTTAAAAAAATAATAATAATACTTCTAATCATCGTTTTTCCTCATATCATACATCATTTTAAACAGAAATATTTGAACTTTTTAAAAAAATAAAAAATTGAAAATCGATTTAAGTGCCGGGCCCCCTTAATGAGCTTAGACCGGATTGAATGTTTTGAATATTCCATTATTAAGACCACAACACTTGGGAAACGCTCTGTTTGCGTCCATTCATAGTGATAACGTAATGATTTATAAATAAACTTTGGTGAGTGAATATATTAACTTTGCCCTGTTCAGCTACACGATGGCTTTTTGGTAATTTTGAGCCACGGTCAAGTGACGAGGACGACACCTGAGCTGGCATCCCTCTCCTAACTACAACATCACACCAAAGGGAGGAGTTTTGACGTGCATTGCTCCCCTACACAGTGGGTCTTCAGTGGTACTAGACTCGAACGCGTGACACGCCAGCCACGAGTCTGTTACCTTGACCACTAGGCTGCCGCGGCCACTGGAAAAGTTGGAAGTGGCACGCATAATGATTTAGTGTCAGATAGTGGCACTCTCACCAAAAAGATTGTCCACTCCTGCTTTATAGGGTAGCGAAATTGTTATGCAAAATAAATGTTAAAGAATTCATCCACCTCAATAAAGAGTATTTTAGTTTTGCGTCATATTTTTGAAAATATGTGAAAGCGTTCTGAAAAGATAAAATGTGTTTGTAATAAAACCCTAAATGCAAAACAAAGAAAGATTCAAAAAGCACTATTAAGTGAAGAAAGTTACGATAACTTTTTCTGCATAAAAACGAAAATTCCAACGCCCGTTTATTGCATCCTACCAGGTAAAACATTACCCTTTTTCCTTCTCCTTACCACCGCCTACCAAGCAATTATCTCTCATTATATATAACTCTTCTAGTAATCACCACTAATGACAAAAACCGTTACTGCCAATACCGATACTTGCTACTCATCCCTCCTGACATACTACGAACTACAAGAAGCCCTTTTTTTGCAAACCGAAACAAAAGAAAAGAAAGAAAAAAAATCGGAGTATCTCTCTTCCATCGTTCTACGTGATGACCCATTCGAGCCCAGAGGCCAACGTGTTGTTGCAGATTTTTCTTCCGGGTTAACTTCAACTTCGCGGTCATGGTCATAGAGGTGCCTGAAAGGAGCAACAAAACTGAGGCAAATTAAGGGAGTTCAAAAAAGTGGTCTGATTGGTAGGTTGGTGACGAAGGGGGGATACGATCCTCTATAAAACCATGAGAAAAAGGGGCCCCGGACAGGGACCCACCGGGATAGCGACCTGAACGGTCGAAAGAGTTCCTTTTTTTTATTTCCTTTCTTTTTCTGGAAGAGAAACAGTTCCTCCGCATCTTTTTTCCCATCATCCGTTGGAGGGATCGCATCTGCTAATACCAGTTGAATTCAAATTTAAAAGTTTTTAAAGGTTAGTAGCTATTGTGTTTATATATATATATTCATTTCGAATATACTGACAGGAATTACTAAGATTTTTTTACCTGACATTTGCTACATCTGTGAAATATTCGAAAACGTATGGAATATTAAGAAAAAAATAATTTCATAAGAGAGAGGAAATGTTTTTAACCATTTTTTTAATTACATTTTTAAATAATCATAAAATATTGTGTGTGTTATTGAAATTAAAATTGATTATTGAAGCTTTAATTACATCACTAATTAGCTTTCATATATATTTAAACGTTGCTATTATGTAATTATAAAAAGCAAATATAGTTGGGTTTTTTTTCAAATTCATTAAATTTTTAATGCTTTAAAATTCAAATTAAACTCCACGGTATAATTTTTCTTATCATTTTCTAAATTATATCAAATTATTGTTGTAGAATTCGTTAATACCTGGTCATTTTCCATAGTTTTGCAAAATAGAATACATGGCTTTTATATTGCGAAACTATATTTCTATAAATTACATTTATTAATTTCAAGTGTTAAGATTTAGGATAGCTTTTTTGAAATTTTTAAAAATATTTAAACATAATGCACGCGTAAAGTAATACTTAAATAAAAATATTTAAAATCGATGTAGACACATATTTTTGGAATGTTTAAAATTGTTTGTATTATTTTCGTATCTAACTTTTTCATGCAAGGGTTCTTAGTATTTCAATAAAAATATTTACATCATGCATAATAAAAAATAAAATAAAATTTTCAACATAAATTAACAATTAAGAGCAAGTAGTTTCTTATTGCGTATTGCATTTAGATTTCGTTCCGAAATTTATATTTGAGAAATGATTATCATTAGAATTGATTTTTGTATACGTAATACACATTTATACTTTATACATAAGAGAAGTACGAATAAAATCAAGCAAAAACTAATTTTCTTTATTTAATTTTTAAGTTTTTAAAAGAATAAAGAGAAGTCAAATATTGTTTAATTCATATATCTATTAAACTAAAAGAATTTTCGATGTTAAAAGATAAATTTTCTTTTATTTTTGTTCAGAGTTATATATTATTATATACATAGTAATATACATTATTACTCATAAAAATATTATAAGCTTATTTCCACTCGCCTATTCTTCAAAATAAAAAAAAAAATTAGTTCTACTTTTTAAAAATTCATATTACTTTAATTAAATTGATATATTATTTTTATTTTCAATACATTATACGTATTTATAGTTTGTGTTACATACATATATATATATATATATATATATATATATATATATATATATATATATATATATATATATATAATTAATACTATTATCAATAAAAAAATTAATAACTTGTATCTCTTTACGATATTTTAAAAGTTTTTGAAAACCATTCGAAAAAGGTAATATTTTTATCTAAATCGTATCATAAATCTTAAACTGTTCAACTTAATATTTCATGAGAGAATTCCAATTTTGGAATTTAGACAAAATAATTATCAAAGGAAACGATGCCATACAAAATGAAGTGAATTTAATTGCCAAAAAAACACTTTTAAGAGGTTAAAATATCCGATATCTAATAAATAAATTATCATACATCTTTCTTTGACTTGTACACAATAATGTTTATTTTACTACAGGAGTGAATCAATTTCGTTATTTATGTCATAGTGAATGTTTAAAAAGCAATTTGATTTGAAAATAAATTATAAATATGAAACTCTTATGCTAACGATGTGATCAATGAAAAAAGACAGCAATAAAAAAAATTACCATAACACGCAATACAATGCAAAAAAAACACACAATAATAAACTAAAAAGTTAAGAATACTGCCATAAACACTTGACATATTAAAATTCTCGGCCACGAGAGCATCACCTTCAATTACGTGAGGAAATAAAACCCTTCGGAGTTAACCTGAGGCCCGTGTGAGGAATGCGCTACAAGGGTCAATGTCAAGGTCAAAACACGCCTCGTTCGGAAGCAAGCAAGCAGGTGAAGACAAAAGATCATATCTCAATGATATGAGCTTTCTTTGCCAGACTTGAATGAAATAGTCCATAATAGCAATTTAAGCAATAATAAAAAAAAATCCAAAAATTTCTTTGAAAATTATAAATAATGATTTTAATGTAATATTAGAGTTTCTAATTATTTTTGTTGTAATTAAACATAATTTAAAAATTTAATTTCAAGATGCATGTTTTATTAAATTGTTAAAATTGCTTTATTTATGTTATCGTTTGCTACATAAAGAACAGCATTTGTACTAACATCTGTTTTTTTTTTTTGCTTTAGAAAATTAAACGGAAGATGGGTGTGTATTTTTTAATTTCAATATTGGCTGCGATTACTGTAAATATGGTTATCGCTTCTCCCGTGCAGAGTCCAATGGCTACTTTTTATCAAACTGGGAAAAGTAAGTTTTGAATTCGTAAATGACTTTTTTTCGCACAAATTTTAGGAATTCTATTCCATTTTTACTTAACTTGTAACTCGTGATCAATTGGGTTACTTAATTTTTAATATTTGGCTTATTTTTTTTTTAAAAAAAGGAACGTGAAATTTTAGAAACACCTAATGAAATAACACACGTGGGAAAATGATACCATAAAGTAGAAAAAGAAGCAAAATGCATATTTAGATTTTTAGAAAGTATTTAGAACATAAAAAAAATAAGTTTACGAGTGTATTACTCAAAATGCTTTATTACTTATTTTCGATATTGATTCTTGGTAGTTTCTGTAATTTTATAAGCCTTAATTTAATTAAAATGCAATGAAATATGGGAGATATAAGGGCAACATTTTTACTTAGATATTTATATATATTTTTTTTTTTTTTTTTGTAAGTAACGGTGATGATAAATTGTTAAGAGTTATATTTTTTATTTTGCTATTCCCAAAAGTAGATATTTTTTTTTGTAGAATGAAGCACAATAAATAAATTTATTAAAGCATTGCCACTGTTTGACTTAACTTATGTGTATCGATTTTTATTATGGTACAATTTGCACCTTTTCTGAGATGTAAAGCTATATATAATAAATTGAATCATTTTAAAATGGTACAACCTTCCGGTATCATTTGCTTCCATAATGAGACCCTCTAGCTGAAATAATTGCCCATTCCTGCTATAGGGAATTCTAGTATCTTGAAAGGCATATCATTGTTGCCTAATTTCTTATATTCAAAAGCTTTTAAAATGAATATAAACTTTACTTTAAAAGAGGACAAAAGCATTATATTTTGTTAATTTGCTGTTATTATTTTTACTAACATTAATATTACATTTTTAGCATCATCTCACAAGTACAAAGTGGTCTGTTACTATGGCAGTTGGGCTGTATACAGACCCGACAATGGTAAATTTCCCGTTGAAGAAATAGATCCCTTTATTTGTACCCATCTGGTCTACGGTTTCGTTGGTCTAGGTTTCGACAACAGAATACGTTGTCTGGATCCTTACTACGATCTCGAGGAGAACTATGGAAAAGGTAAGTGGAAAAAAAATGTCTTCCCCGTTACAATGTTCTGACAGAACTTCTTCGCGTTTGTGAAACATTCTATTTAGAACACCATTAAATTGGAATTAAAATTATCGCTTTAAAATAGGTGCTTTCAAGAGATTCACTGGTCTCAAGAAGATCAATCCAGAATTAAAAACCATCGTAGCCATTGGTGGCTGGAATGAAGGTTCCACCAGATATTCCAACATGGCGGCTTCGAGTGGAACCAGAAAGATCTTCGTCGACAGTGTCGTTGAATTTCTTCAAAAGCATGATTTCGATGGATTAGATATGGATTGGGAATACCCAGCAACCAGAGGTGGTAAACCTGAAGACAAGCAAAATTTTGTCGCTTTGTTGAGAGTAAGTACTTAATTTTTTTTTAAGTTAAATTTTATTTCTTTGTTCACCACTGGCATAGCTAGTCTTCAATAGGTCCTGTATCAAAACACATCGTGGGCCCTTTTTGCGGCGCCCCTTAACATTTTACGAATTTTTTCTCACGCATGTTGGAGCTCCTTTAGTGCAGGTCCCCGTATCATCGATAAGGTGGTAGCTACGCCTTTGATGTCCACTTATGACTTAAATTATGATGCCCCTAATTTATGACTTAATATATAAAAAGTAAAAACGATACAAATAAAAAACTGCAAACTGTATTTTTTCCAGTAAAAACAGGAAACATTAGTTTTTTGCTAAGTTTTTAGAAAAAAATGTGATTTGTGGTGCATCCGTAACTCTCAGCTTAAACTGAACCGCTGATTTTTATCTGTCGTACATTTTGAATAATAATTTAGACTTAATTGTTTTATTTATTAAATCGAATTTGTGTCTGATTATTCTGTTGCGAAAGGTATTGATAAAACTTTAGATTTAATAATAAAATGTTTTGCATTCTAATAACAAAATACTTATGCAAATTATGTTATTTTTGCCAATTATCGTTGATAATATTACAGATTTAATCTTAAATTCGACTTAAAAAATTGAAGGCTTTAGTTAAACTTGTTCTAAACAAAAACTTCTAAATTCTTCAATATAATGAGATATAGCATTGCTTTGCATAATTATAAAATGCATTCATTCCAAGTTAAATGTTGTACTAAATTCAATTAAACAGAATTTGGAATTGATCAGATGAAAAAAAAATTAAGGAAATTGTGACTTGCTAAACCGGGCAATAGTGATAACCAAACGACAGGTGATAATCTATTAATTTACTTCTTCCACTCGCAAAGAAAATTAGAATAGTTAATCAGATCAACGTTGAAGTTTATTTATTCCCACCATGCAAAAAAGGCATTTGGTTTCAAACCATTAGCACCCAAAAGTACTTGCCTTCTCTGAATACATAATCGCCCTATAAAGGCGAAATAGGTTATTTTAGAAAAGAAATGGTTTTTAAAATGACACACATATATATATATAACCCTCTTCAATAATTAAATTTTTAAATTGCGGGTATAAATTACATGCTCCAAAAAATGCTACTACTTTTTCAATATATCCTGTGAGCTTAGAATCATTCTAAATTTTAATTATGAGACAGAATAATACCATTTAGTGTGTTATCAATAACCTATAACTTTAGAAGTGTACACATGCAATGTCTCACATATTGCTACATTATTGTAGTTTTGCATTTGCAAAATTTTTATGTATAAATATTGTAATAATCGTATTTTAATTTTTTTTCGCCTTTTTTTGTAGGAACTAAAAACTGAATTCCAGAAACATAATCTGTTGTTGACTGCTGCAGTGTCAGCTGGAAAACACACTATGGATGAAGCTTACGATGTACCACAAGTATCACAGTGAGTATAACTTATATAAATATGCAGTATATGTTAACTCTAGTATTGATAATTTATTTGTAACAATTTGGTGTTTAAAATCACAACTTTTGATACAAAATTAATAACATCTAGAAAGGTGCTAACCTTATCTAAAATATGAGGTGTGTCCAAAACCTAAGTATCATTTCGTTCTACCACAACCGCAGTGGTAGTATCGGAATTCAACCCTTGCTCATTGTCAACCCTTGATTGTCAGTACAATGACGCCATTATAACCGGGTAGTGTTTTGTTTTTACACTTATTAGTTAGCGTTCAAAATGTTTAAGAGGATTGCCGATTCCACCGACAGTGAAATGCGTTTTGTAATCTGTTTTTTAACGCAAGACCAGTTGAAAAACATTGTCAACTTGTAGAGGCTTATGGTGAAAATGTAATGAGTGAGAAAGTGGGTTCAACAACTCAATGATGGGGGTACACCAATATTCATGATGATGCACGGAGCGGGCAAACTTCTGTTGTTAATGCTGGTTTGGTTGAAAAAGAAAATAGAAAAAACAGAGAAGTGAAAACAGAGACGGTTCACAATAAGATTCCTTTGTGATGAGTTTCCACAAGCAGGTGTTCAACAGTGACTCTCCTCACTAACGGCATCTTTCTTTGAAGAAGGTATAGGTAAGTTGGTTTTCCTGTGTGACAAACGTCTGAATAATGGCAGTAACTATGTAGAAAAATAGTTTACAACATGCTCTTTCATGTTAAAATAAATTTTGTTTTGAGAAAAGATTTTTTTATGCGAGTTTTTCCAAAACGGTGCTTAGTTTCCAAGTGAGTGAGTGAGTATTAACGTCGCACTGTTCAGCTACACGAGGGCTTTTGGCGATGGACCTCGTAATTTTGAACCATTGTTAAGTGACGAGGACAACACCTGAGCTGGAACCCGTGGATTTTTATCCCGTCGTTGTTTCAAGCATGTTGTTACGTACCGCCGCAGAAAATTTTTCAATGTTTTCAGTGGTGGGGAAAGTCCATGGACATCCTGAGAATTCATCTTCTTTGACACTTTCCTTGCCTTCTCTGAAACGTCGATGACACTCAAAATCTTGCGTTCGAGATATTGCATCACTGCCTAAATATACTTAAACAAATCTTAAGTCTTCGTAGCACTCTTTTTCAAGCCAACACAAAATTTGATACCATTCTTTGCTCAATAAACGCAATTTCTTCCAAACGACGGCTACTAAATGCATCCACCTACAAACTACGATACCATGGCAAGCCATCGACCACGTGATTTGGGACAAACTGTTTTAGAAAAGGGTAGGAATGCAGTGACACAGAAATGTTATCGTAGTCGCTCTACTGCAAAAAATTTTCACATTACCGGCTCAGTCCGGGAACTTTTGAATCCTATCTCGTATAATTTGTACAATGGTGGTTGGTCCCCCGTTAGGTGGACAGGGGGTACCCACCCCTAGTTATATTGAATGTAAAACTTTCATTTTTTCCTAATTAGGTACTTGGATTTCATCAATGTGATGTGTTACGATTACCATGGTGGCTGGGAGAGTTTTACTGGACATAACGCTCCATTGTACGCAAGACCCGACGATAACAAGGAAAATCAAATGCTCAATTTGGTGAGAAGATACTTTTGATATAATAAAAATGAATAAATAAGAAAAAAGATATAGAAAAATTCTCAGATTAGTTATAAAATAGTTTAAATAATTACTTATAAAATTTTACTATTTTTGAAGAAACTCGAAAAAATTTAGAATACTTGGCGTCTGTTTTCACATTTTATTTAAAAAGAATGCGTCCAGTTAATTCTTAAATACACAACTACATTTCCAAGAATTTTTTTTCTAAATAACCTATCTTATATGTAAGGAAATATCAATAATTGAATTATACATCTGTTAAAAATAAGAATTGATTGAATTTGTTAATTTTAACTCTGAGCTAAAAACAAAATTTCAGAAGGGTAATATCGAATTTTCTTGATGTATGTGATACTTTAATAATTTTTTTAAAAAAATTATTCCTTTACATTATTTTATTTTTGGAAAGAAAAAAGAAAAGAAAAATGTTTTTAAAAATAAATGTCTTTTTACTCCAACACAATTCCAGCTAATGTAGAATTTTGTGAAAGAGAGAAGTTTCGTTGAAAAAAAAATATTTCAAGAACAAAAATACTATGTACGTTTTAAATTAAAACTGAACAATAATGTTTAATATTACTTTTAAAAAAATTTAGATTTGATCCAAAAAATATTAATTAAATCTTTGTATCAAGAGAGGGTTAATATTTAAGTACAGAAAACAAAATGTGTAATTCTCACAAAGGAAATCAGTATTCTTATTAGTTAAGGAATCGCCTGGATTTTTTTTCGATTTATTTTCAGTTAAATAAACACAATAAATTTCTGTGTATATTTTGAATTTTCTTCCCCCTTCTAAAACAGAACCGAATTTAGAATCAATTATTCATTTATGAACTAAGTATTTTTTAAATGTAGGATTTTGAACCATTTTATTTGAAAGCTAACCTTTAAACATGATACAAAACATCAGCTCATTAAAGGGTACCAGGACATGCTCGAAAGAGCAAAATGCCAAAAATAAGGCTCTTTGCTTATGGGATATGTATCTTTACAAATTTCCAATAGAGCTTAGATTGTTTTTGTGCTATTATAATAAAAAGATGTTTTAATCATTCCGTAGAAATACAAAAATAATTTTTTTAGTTAAAATTTTTTTCTTCTGTTTAATTTAAGTTGGACATAATTTTTGAGATTTCATAATACATGCTTATGCTTCAGTGCTATTTTTTTTTTTTAAAAAGTATCTCTTGAATATGTAAAATATTTTTCGCACATATATGAAACAATGCACAAAATATAGTGAACTTATTATTTTTAGTAAAGTATTAAAAAATTTCTTTTAAAAAATTATATAATTATAAAACTTTGAAAATTTTCCCCTTTTTCACACATCAAACTATTTTTTTAAAAACTAAGTACAACTTCGACTTAAAAAATAGGTTCACTATATGCACAGGTATCCTGTATAGAAATATAAAAATTTGGAATCTTATATAGTGCAATTTTTTTTAAAAAAAGTATACCTAAAAGCAAAAAGTTATGCTTTGGAGAAAAAGTGAAAAAACTAAATATTTGTAAACGCCTTGTTTACTGTTTGTCTCTCTCTCTCTCTCAATTACTTTTTTCGTATTTTAAGATTATTTTATCAACGAGCGTATAAATGTTATACATTTTTAGATTCAGAAAAATATGCACTATCTTTTAATACTAAAAAGAAACATCGATTTTTTGAATGTGTATGATGTCTTGGTTCCCTTGGATAAAATTTAAAATTTAGCTGTTTTTTGGTATCAGAATTTATCTCATCAATTTGTTTTATTTATTTTTGAAAAAAAACTCTTTTCTTCAGAATTTCTCCATAAATTACTGGATTTCTCAAGGAGCCCCAAGAGAAAAGCTTGTCTTAGGTATGGGTCTATATGGAAGATCTTTCACTCTTCAAAGAGCAGAAATAAATGGTTTTAATGCTTCAGCTCCCCAAAAAGGAAGAGCAGGACCTTACACTAGAGAGCCTGGATCACTTGGCTACAACGAGGTAAGCGAATACTTTTACAGTTGTAATATTTCTTTCCAGTCAAATCTGGATTATTTCAGACAGTCGAAAAGCTATTCAATATTTAAACAATTGGAGATCACAAAGGGAATAAATATTATTGATAAACTCAGGACCCTGTCTGGTTCTGCCGTGACTCATCTGCAGTGGATTCCGTCCCATGTGAATTTGAAATATAATGACATTGCTGATGACCTTGCAAAGGGTGGTACTTCAATGACTCAGGTCAATGAAGAACCTCTGACGTACCTTGAACTATACTTGAAATATAAGACTCCATAAACATCTCTTGGAAACAACCGCCACCGCATCCATGGTATCTTAGTCAGTACCCTGAAGCGTCAATCAGTTTTAAAGGTGATAGGAGAGATCGAACTAATTTTGCTCGACTGTCTACGGGCATTTAAAGTCCCTCACATTTTCCCATGGTGCCAAGACTTTTCTATTTGCACCAAGTGTAATGATACAGAGGCTACACCGCAACATTTACTTGATTGTGTTGACTTGGTACGAGAAGACCTTTTGAAGAGGCCTATTTTGGTTTTAGATTTTTTAAGGGTGAACAAACTCGTGGATTTGGTCTGATTCAGGCCAGAGGGATAAAAAATAAGATATATTTCTTTCAAGGCTTTTATCGTAGGAAATATAGCTACATTTACAACTTTATGTAAATATTTTTAAAATTGAAGCTACTATTTCGTCAGAAGGAATGCAAGAAAATTTAGTTTTTCCTATCATTTAAGAAATTATTACATAAAATCAGAAGAAATGAAAGAAAAAAATTTTTATAACAATATTTTTCATACTTTTACGACATTTGTGTTTTTTGTAATTTTAGGAATCAACCTCAGTCCATATACATGGGGGGGAAGCATTCACATTGCATTTTAACCTTTAATCCTAAATTTTATGTGTGTTTTAAATGAATTACTGATTGAATTGAACTCACTATTTCTTTTCTCTCCCCTCTAGATTTGTGAGATGCAAACGACTCAGAAATGGAACGTAGTTTGGGATGATTATTACATGGCACCATATGCATATCAAGATAGACAATGGGTGGGATATGACAACGAAGCCAGTATCAGACTAAAAGTAAGTGCTTGTGGTTCTTGAAGGAATACGTCTTTTTTTCCCATACTTTTTCTCCTTCCTGTTCTTCCGTAAAAAAATAATATTTATTTTATTTTTGCTTTTGTTTAAAACAACTATTATTTTACAAATCAGTTAATTGTATGCATAATAATGCCTAGAAAATTAAAGTTTCGCACGGAAACCCGGTAAACGTACACCTAGACGGGTATATTAGTAACGCCCAACTTCAACAGACAAGCTTAAAGTGATATATTAAGTAGAAAAGTATAAAATGTATCCAAAATTTTATATACAAGGAAGTGAAATATAAATTCGCAGTAATAATCTTTTTAAATGCTAAATAGTTAGTAATTATACTCATTCAATGTTTTATCATTAAATTAAAGTGTTTTGCACTTCGTCTTGACCATGAAACTAATATATACACACACCTTTGATATTTTCTATTATAATTATTTTATCACTATGACACCTTAATTGAGGTAGTAAATCTTATCAATTGTCTAAGATTCTGTTAAAACTAAACTAATTATCTGTAATAATGGTTATTATTCCATCGTGTATATTAATGGAGATATACAGGGTGTCCCAAAAAGTAGAGATGCACAGCGAGATTTCTTGTTGGAAGAACATAAAAAATGTCCAAAGAACCGTACCTGTACAGTCCATAGTTTACGAAAAAAATACTAAAAACCAAGTATAACTTCACAGCAGACACATAAACAGCAGTACTACATGCAAATATTTACAAAGGCATGTGTTCAGTGTCCATCGTACGTATCGAGGTAGGCTTCACTTCGCTGAATGGATACGTGCACACTTCGCAGCAGCACGGTGTCCACCGAAGTACAAGCAGCATGAAGACGAGCAACTAAGTCCATTTGTGTAGTCAATTCCTTGAGAATGCCCCATATTGAAAAAAAATATTACGGTACGATCGTGATGGCCATAGAACTGGACCTCACTCTCTTGCCAACAACCGGAGTATGCCTTCCAGAGCAAGAGCACAAAAATATGCTGGAGCTCCGTTATGTATCATCATTTAAAGTATTTTTATAGTAAATTATATGGATCGTTCAAGAATAGTTCTTGGGACAATTTTTATGTACTCCCAATGATGAATATGGCCGTGCACAGTTTTGGTCTCCATTTATGGGACACCCTGTATCGTCCAGAGCAAGAAGTACTTTAAAAAGAACATATTGGAACTTTAGAACATAATAAACGTATGATCCCTTTGATAAACTTGCGGCACCCCACGGCCCGGTGGTATCATCTCTTCATCAACGCGAATTTGTAGGAATAAATGATTGATCACTCAAATTCTCCATAATAAATCTAATTTATGTCTAAATATATATTGATCAACGCAACACAAGTCTTATTAGAGCGATATGATCAGGAGTGATACTACGTAATTATAAATTCTAAGTAAATAGCGCCTGGAATCCTAATCACTATTTTTATGAAAAGCTATTCTAAGAATCCTTATCCGCTTTCGATTCCTTAACACACTAAAGTCCGTTCTATAATTACACTTTTATAATTAATCTCTTACCAATATCTCACAGCGGTCAGCATCCAAGCTTTATGTCTTCTTCTTGTTGTATTCTATTCTTCTACTATTATTCTCCCATTCTATTACTATCCGATTTCTATTCCACTATCCGGCTTCTATACAGCTACTATCTTTCTCACTCGCGAATGCTAAAGCTCCAATATATATCTATTCACTAAGATGCATATCGCCGTTTCTTCTGGAGAAGGTTGGATTGAAATAATGCCATTCTGGCCCCAAAGATTCCCCAACAGGATTAGTGAGAAGGCGCGATAAAACCCCGTCACAAACTACTGATTCCATAAGAAGATTAATCTTAATATTCCATTCAGTTTCACTTCTGAGAATAAAATAAACCCCAAAAACTATATATTTTCTATATTTATAATATTCCCAAAACATTTCGGTAAGCATGTCGCGACCCCCAGGTCGCGGGTGTGAGAAGGTTCGAGGAAGAAGCAGACATGATATTAGAATAACTTACTTTATTCGACTTTTAACACTTAACGAAATGCACTTCAATAACTAAACCTATGGAGCCATAAGAAATCTTTACTCGAATTTAGATAACTAAATTATGGAAGGTACTTATCAGACTTAAATTTCTTTGCATGATCCGACTTACAGCCTGATAGCTCGTCCAACTGCAATGTTGATGCTTTCCAGTATTCCGGTGGATTCTCCTTCTATTATTAATCTTAAGATGAGCAACTACTAGTCGCTGTCTACTAACTCTTGGAAATCAGTTTAGGATCAACTCTTAACCTGTACCTCGCCTACTCAACGACAGACACTTAAATAGAAGTTGCATTTGCATAAATCAAGCCATCTCTACGGAAAGCGATTTTTGAACTAATATCACAAAGAACATTTTCCCCAAGAGGATTAGTCGAACTCCTACTAGAACTCGTTACAAGCTCATCTTGGCTTTTACTAGCTCACATATCTTCCGGAAACCCTTACCTAGTCTCACTAGATCTCGGTTTCCACCATTTGTAGAAATATTTAGTCACAAAATTTTTTTCATTGATCAAACTAAATGGAAAAATTTGTCACCAAATTTCCAAAATTACTCCTTGCTTTAGTAAGCTCACTCCGGTGAAATCTATTTTTTCATAGTATACCTAAAATAATAAATCAGTTCAGTGACTTATAACATTGTCATACACGAAAAAAAAATGGTTAATTTTATATATAAAATGCCATTTATTGTATGATTCGACATCATAACCAGAAAGCAGGATCAAAATGCAAACCCTTAATTCAAATTATTAAGCATATTCTAACTACTTTATTTTCCTTCGGCCAAAAACATTCTGATTTAAATCTTTATATTTTATCATAAAAATCTGCACGATGTAGACAAAATTAAATTTTAAAAAAAATTATGTCTTCGGAAAAAACTCAAGTTTTATTTCTGATACAATATCATTTTTAAAGAATTCTGCAACGAAACAAAAACGTATAAATGCTTACATTTCGTTAAATGTTAAAATATTTATATATTTGTTGTGAGGGGTTTGGGGGCTCAAACCCTTTCCACATACCAAGATATTTTTAATTTTTCGTATAAAGATTACTGTTATCTCTAAGTATTTTTCTAAGTGTAAACCCCTCCCATTAAATTAGCCTGTCCATGCCACTAGCTTTTGTTGAATATCCTGTATACCTTCTTAAAAGACGCTTCAAGAATCATTAATATTTTAGATATATGTTTTATAAAAGAGCTGCATGAGATTCTACCTGATAAAATCGCAGCTTTTTATCATCCATTTTAATGAAAAGTTTTGCTTCTATCAAAAAGAAGTTCTCCCCCAATAAAATTATATGGAAAATTATATCAACTTCTAAAGGGTGTTTTTTTTAGAGGTATAGAACTTTAAATTGCAATAAAACAACGATGTATTATTCGATTGACATGAATTTTTTTTATTCGAAAGATAATCTTGTGGTATTACATTTTAAATATGATTTCTGGCATATGACTGCCACGGCTGGCTCGGATGTAGTCCAATCTGGACGTCCAATTTTCGATGACTTTTTCCAACATTTGTGGCCGTATATCGGCAATAACACGGCGAATGTTGTCTTCCAAATGGTCAAGCGTTTGTGGCTTATACGCATAGACCAATGACTTTACATAGCCCCACAGAAAATAGTCTAGCGGTGTTAAATCACAAGATCTTGGAGGCCAATTCACAGGTCCAAAACGTGAAATGAGGCGGTCACCAAACGTGTCTTTCAATAAATCGATTGTGGCACGAGCTGTGTGACATGTTGCGTCGTCTTGTTGGAACCACAGCTCCTGGACATCATGATTGTTCAATTCAGGAATGAAAAAGTTAGTAATCATGGCTCTATACCGATCACCATTGACTGTAACGTTGTGGCCTTCATCGTTTTTGAAGAAGGATTCCACCAGTCCATAAAGCGCACCAAACAGTCAGTTTTTCTGGATGTAACGGTGTTTCGACATACACTTGTGGATTATCAGTTTTTCTGGATGTAACGGTGTTTCGACATACACTTGTGGATTATCAGTTTTTCTGGATGTAACGGTGTTTCGACATACACTTGTGGATTAGCTTCACTCCAAATGCGGCAGTTTTGTTTGTTGACGTAGTCATTCAACCAGAAGTGCGCTTCGCCGCTAAACAAAATTCGCTTATGAAAATCGGGAACAACGGCAATCTCGTTTTGGGCCCATTCGACGAATCTACGCCTTGCTTGATGATCCTTTTGATGAATTGCCAAACCAAACTGAGATTAAATCACTTGACAGCTGTTAAATCGGTCGCCATCTTGGAAAGTAATGCCAACTTAAACTTCTATACCTGGAAAAAAAAGACTCTTTAGGAAGATAATGTAAAAACATTTAGTGTACGAATGCCACAAATGATAGTTTTAAGGCAATGGATATTGATGTCTATAGCTGATTGAACCAATCTATGAACTCATACTATAATCAACAACACGGTTTTAATAAAACTATAGTTACTAGCTTTTACAATCAAAACAGCAAAGCTTAAAAAGCAATCTATGATTCTTAAAAAATTATTTTAATTTTTAATTGTCAAAACATTATTATTGTAGGTAAACTATGCGAAGTACTACAAACTCGGTGGAGGCATGGTATGGTCAATAGAAACCGACGATTTCAAGGGCAGATGTCATGGTAAGAAATACCCATTACTGACGGCTATCAATGAAGAATTCGCCAAACCTTCAGTCGCACTCCCAATACCGCCAGAAGCTCCAGCCACTCTAGTACCAACCCTTTCCACATCGGCAGCTCCTTTCTCACCTTCTACACCAGTCTCAACCACAACCACGACGACAACAACCACAACTCAGAGACCAACAACGCAATCGACGACCACAACGACAACAACCACAGTACCTCCACCTTCGACGTCTAAATCTCCTCAACATGATCCTGTTGATACACCCAGTTTCGTCTGCAGACAGTCAGGCTTACAGAGAGATCCACAAGACTGTCAGAAGTTCCATTCTTGTGTCTCAGTCCATGGGGCAACTGGTAGTACCTTCTTACCATACGAGTTCTCATGTCCACCAGGCACAGTGTTTGACGAAAAGATTCAAGGATGCAACTCGCCAGCTCTGGTACCTGGTTGTGAAAATGCAACAACGCAAGTTTTTAGCTTTTTCCGTCCCAGTATCTAAATCTGAAAATCGGTCCTGCAAACAGGCGACGAGGTACAATTTATTTGAATATGAGAAATAATTTTCAGTATTTATTTTGAGTTCGTCAAGTATTACATGTTCCAATTTTGAACATATCACTATATGTGCTCTTATACTTTACATGCAATAGATAATAGAGAAGGAAAAATTGAAATCACAAAATGTATGTTGAAACTTTTATCATAAAATTGTTCAACGTTTTTTTTTATTACCTACCTTTTTCTTTTAGTTTTCTGAAAAAAAAAAGTCAACATTTTCAAAGATTATAATTGTATTCATAAATTTAACTTTAAAAAAAATACTATTCATATTATCCTAATACCATAACAAACTTTAAAAGATTAGAGGTAGAGTATTGTTATGAAAAGTTGATTTCATTTACATATATATATAGGAGCTTCTAGAAATATATATGTAAAATAAACTGTGTACATTCTACAATCATGTCTGAAGCAGTTTTTGTATCGATTAAATTTTAGGTATTCGATTTTTTTTAAGTTAAAAAATCCTAGACATATATCTGATTAATCAAATAGATTGAAATAAGCGTTTTAAATTCTTAATTCTGAAACTGGAATCCATTATTATTTCTAAATTATATTAAAAGGATTTCATTTGCAAACAAATATTACTTAATTTTTTGAATTCTTCTGCTAAAACTTGAAATGAAAACAAATATTTCATATGCTGTAAAATTAAGTTAGTTCTCTCTATTATTTATTATTAAAATTATTTTTGTAAAGAAAATTCCAATAAGAGAAAGAATACAGTTTTTATTTGTAAACACACATAATTATTATATAGTTGTCATCACATAATTTATAAATCATACATTTTTTTAAAAAAAAATGTGCAATTTAAAAAATTGTGTCTTACAATTCCAAAGCATAAATTTATTTATTCTTATATAATTAAATTATTTCATAATAAAATATTTTCCAAAAGTAATGAAAATTGTACATAAAAAATTTCTTACTTAACTTAAAACTATTTGTGTAAATATATTTGATAATTATGTTTATTTTTTCTTCTTGGTGTTTATTTTTTTCTTGATATTTGTTTTTTACACACAAAATTATATATATATATATATATATATATATATATATATATATATAATTTTATAATTTTCTTTTAAAAATTCTATTGAAACCAATCAAAAACATGTAGCTGAAATTTTCCATTTGTATTTCATGAATATTTATTACTTCATTGTATTTTCATATCAAAATATATATAAAAAATGTTCTTTAGAAAAATGTATTATATTTCCCTGAGGGAGATATACAACATGTGCAATTTTTTACCTTTGTGTTTATTCTTTTATGTTCATTTGCATATTAGTATCGTTAATGTACTGATCTTGGGTGGATAACCCCCGGTGAAAAGGTGTAAATACCTGATGTAAAAAGTCTATGTTAAAAAAAATTGTATCAAAAACACTTCAATTTCAAATTTTGATTACTATCTACTGTATGATTATTTTGCCATTTCTTTTCTGTAATAAAATTCATTACTTTCAGTCAATGAATATTCGACTGTTTTATATGTGAAGTATAATCCTTTATTATTCAATTTTGCCTGTGTTTGAATGTTACTACAACAAAAGAACATACAGTGAAAATCGCTTAACACGAAACTGGACTGAAATATTTTTTGTGTTAAAAGAATTTCGTGTTAAAGTATAGTAGTACAAAAAAACATATATCAACAAAATTAAGTTCATTAGAATTTATTTTATTTACACACACACACACACACACACACACATATATATATATATGTAAAATATTGGCCGTGTGGTATATTTTGTCAAGTGTTAGCAGAGTTTCATTAATACATCTTCAGTGAACATACATCTTTATTTTGACGCACACATATCAGAAGCTTAGGACAAAATTACGGTACATTTTCACGTTGACGAGACAAACTTGCTACGATTATAAAGCAGAGTGGACAGGAGACAAGCAGAAGTGACATCTTGACGGACACAACACAAAGACACAGAGTTAAAGTTATTTACACTTTTACATGATGAAGGCAGAGAGCAAGAGCGCGGGATTACACAAGATGTTTGGTTTTATACCAACGTGCAAGCGCGTGATGATTACGTAATCGTAGTTCTGATTGGGTAGAATGGGTGGGACAGGGATTTCTGATGTAATAATATTAGTCGATTACGATTAAGATCAGGGTGTTAGTTTCGAACCGAATAATTAAAAGATTATTTCAATATTATTAAAAGTTAATTAAAAGGATGCTAGAGGGAATTTATTTATATATATATATATATATATATATATATATATATATATATATATATATATATATATATATATATATATATATAATTTAATATAATTTAATTTAATACAAAATTTTCAAATTTTTTGAAAAACAAAGCATTTATAGAGTTTTTGAAAAATAATCTGATATTTTCTTTGCATTGTTTTTTTAGCATCAATTGTCAACAAATTGTTCGATATCGTCCATTTTGTTATTCATGTCACCATTGGAATGTGCGTCTAAATAACTACGCATACTTTTCATGACGTTCCTCATTTCTGGAGGACGTGGGAACAGGAGCTGCATTATTCATTTCATTTTCGTCTTCTTAATACGTATCAATGATATTCTTTAGCTTTGAACAAAGACGAAAATGTCTTTGTCTGCTATAAGTATGATTGTACGTACATTTATCAGTGGCGGCGCGAGACCTAGACTTTATGTGGGCAAGATACATTTCGCGAGGCCCTCTGGTTGCAGAAAAAGAGGGTGTATAAAATAAAAACCAATTTTTATTCATAAAGGAAAAAAACCAAACTTTTTACTTATATTTCTTTGGCACATTAAATAATAATAATAAAAAAATAAAATTAAAAAAAACAGAAATTTTTTCTACTTTTAGTTATGTTGAAATCCTTAATGTAATGTTCGTAATTTATCTTAGATACTATATCTGCTTCAATAGATAAAACTACCAAAACTGAAAGTCTTTCCTGACCCATTGTATTTCTTACACAATTTTTTTATCAGTTTTGATTTTGAAAAGCTCCTTTCAGCAGAAGCGGTATACTTACAGATACTATTAATAAAATTCGAAAGACAATGTAAATATTTGGGGAAATTTCTTTGAAATCGTTCTCTATGACATATTGGAGCAGATGTTTCACGTCTGTAATGGTGTTGGGTAAATTTGGGATCATATTTTGTAATTCTTAATATAATTCTTAAAGTTGGAAGTCACTGCTCTCACCTATTTGCAGGACTGTGTAAATCTTGGCAGTTTTTCGGTATTTACTCTTTTGGAATATTTTTAACTCGTTTAAGTCATAGATAAAACCAAAATTTTCAAAATGTTGATTTCAAGACATAAATCTTGAATCCATATTGCTTATCACAGAATCAATCATAATGTTAAAAAAGTCTGTTTCATATCGGCTTTGACAGACTATAGGTTGATCGCCGTCTTCATAGTTAAATATTTTTTTTCTTTTTGGTTACCCTTTTATTTTTAAAACCTTTTGGCAAATCATAACTGCTTTTCTCAATAAACTTACGAGCGTCAGACAAGCATTTTTCGAATCCAGTTTGTCGATAATCTTTGATCCAGCTACAAAATGTACGTGAATGTTCAAAAGTAGTGTATATATGGGCTTGTTCAAGTTGTCATAATTTGCTTATGATATTGACACGCGTTAATAACCCATACCATACTTGTAATGATACGATAAATTCCAAACTAAACATTCCATTTAAAACGGAATCACAATCACTGAGTGTGTTGAATTGTTCCGTTTGGTTTTTAAGTTTTCTATGCATTCAACAACATCATCAAATTGTAATAACGCGGCCTTCACCACCTTGATTCTGCTTTCCCACCTTGTGTTTGATAAAGGATTAATAGTAAGCTTTAATTTATCTTTGATAATTTTCCAGCGTTCGCTGGACCTTGAAAATAGAAAAAAAATCTTCTGAATGAAACCAAAATTGTTGCCGCTGACGAATTAGCTGCGAATACCAATAACAGATTCCAGCTATGACAACCGCAAGGTGTAAAAAATGCCCTGGGATTTATATTTAATATTCGAGTTTTGACTCCACTATTCATGCCTATTATATTTCAATCATTGTCGTATCCTTGTTCACGGCAGTTCTGATTACTAAGCCATTTTTTTCTACTCCCAGTATTGCATTGGCCAAATATTCTCCAGTCGTTTCAGTGACAGCAAGAAATCCGATCAAGTTTTCTTCTATACCAGTGATACTCAACCCGCGGCCCACCGAGCCTTTTCAAGTGGCCCGGTCATGGTCCATTGCTCTGAGAAACTTACTTATTTAAGAACATTGTATTAAAAATTTGGTGAGAAATTCTTTGTCAAGAAATCAAATATATCAACTTTGCTTTTTGCTGTCGGTGTCGTACGGGTACGAATTTATATTCTTTTCCCATTTGGAACGGATACGGCTAGGACAGACAACAATGGAATAGCGAAAATTTTATGGGTGGTACTAATTTTTAACTATCTTTCATAACTTGCAAGCGAAAAATATTCGAAGAAAATATATCGTTTCAAGACGATTGGAAGGTTAACTATTTTGTAGTGAAAAACAAGCATGGATTGGTAATTGTTTGATTTGTCACGAAAGTGCTGAATTTAAAAAATACCAATAAACACAGGAATCATTCAATGACACTTTTCCTCGAATATCTCTTTCAAGAGGTGATAAGCAGGCTTTCTTGATTAGTCTTTGCAACAGCAACAAAGGGTTTTGTCAGTGGTGATATCATACTGGTAACAAAGACATCCTATGAAGTTTGTTATATTATTGGCAATCATATGAAACCGTTTACTGATGCGGAAATTGTGAAGGAGTGTTTCTTAAATGTTTTTAGTGTTAGTGACAAAAATAAAAATATATTTATAAAATAATTGAAAAAAGCAAAACAGACAGAAATTATAATCTTTTAATCAAATTTGCATAGTTTAAATTATCAATGTTTTTTTGGTCCTAAAGCATTTCTCCCCCTCCCACCTCCACCATTTATCCTCATGTTGCGGCCCGCATGAAACAACTAACATACGTATGCGTCCCGCGTGAAATAGATGACATATGAATGCAGCCCCTCAGAAAAAAAGGTTGAGTACCCCTGTTCTGTACCAGTTGATGTACAACAATATCTTGAGAGAACCAATATTTCTTAAATTCTACTACATTCTCTAGTGCAGTCTAGTAAAAAAAAGAAAAATATTTCGCCTTTTTTATCCTACCAATCACTTCACTGGTAATTTTGTTTGAAATGATTGTGATCAATTCATTTTGAATATCAATAATGGTATGCAAGTTGTTTATTATCAATGCGATTCATGTATTCCCGTAACATAGGATCCTATTTAGCTATTAATTTCAGTAAATCTATGAAGTTCCTAGAATTCTTAGTGTCTTCGTCTGTTTTGAGAGGTTCTCTGTGACCTCTAAACGTCAGATTACGATAGACTAAGAAATTTATGATATGAACCAATGTTTTTGAGGTTCAAGAATTCGCCTTTCGTTTTCTCGGTCTGATTTTCCGTGCTTTATTCCCTTCTGTAATGTTATCCATAGGAACATATAGGCCATATGTTCTGTAGTATTCTCATGTTTGTGTAAAATACTATACTTATAAGTGTTTCCAATCACAGCACCCTTCTTGTACCATTTGAGTTTGTGAATTGCTAAATAGTCTGCATGGAAAATAGAAAACTTTTGCAATTTTTTTAGAACTTGAATAAATAAACCAGCGATGACGTTGTGTGTGTGTGAGTTTCACTATCATTTAGTTTTCTTGAGAAATGAAAATTGAAAAAGTGTGTCCATGATCATCATCTTTAGGATAATATTCATCACTGTTATTTAACTGCTGTGTGGTACCGCTTTGAACTATATCATGACCGGTGAGCATCTGTCATAAGAAATGTACACAATCCCGGGTAAAAATTGGAAAATGCTTGTTTCAATACGTCACTGGCATCTCTGTTCACAGGCGAAGAACTAATCTCAATCCCTTCTTCTTGATTTTGCCTTATGTTACTCAACGTGAACAATGGAAATCTCAGCGTCAGATTATGATAGGAAAGCTTTTGATCATATTTCTATTTCCGATTTTCGTCGTTCGGTATCAATAGTTGGTGTATCTGGTGTAACATCGAGAGTAGCTAACCATCAATAAATTGTCACAGCATAATATGAAAATAAAAGGATTGTTTATTTGCTAAACAATTTGTTAGTGAAGCAATAGATTATAGTTCATTCGCCAAGCCGGTGCAGTCAGTCTATCTCCTATTCTCAACGCCTCCGGCGTTCAGCGTCTTTCCTTCTTTTCCCCTCCAATCTCCTTAGCGCTCTCCTCAAGTTATCTCCAGCCAGGGCTCTTTCTCAGTACGTTCCCAAACAGGGCTTTACTCTCCAGTTCTCTCGATCCAGGGCAGGGTGTTTTCTCCTCCATCAAGGGCAGGGCTCCTCTTTTCGTCTCCTGAAAAAAACCCTTTTAAACACATGGGGTGGGTCCACAACACGCCCCTCGTCCCTTCTTATTGGCAGGCCACAAAAGTCTCTCTCGGCCTCCCTCGTCCTATTTGTGCATAACACACCAAAACACACCCGAGCCGTCTGGCCCAAGGCGCCATAATTCCCTGTCCAACATCTGGACACACTTGTCCATCACGCCACCTGTTTCTATTATTCCATTCTCTTGACACCAAAAAAGACATGATTCTTTGAATACAGGCTTCGCCTATTGACAATGGGCGCCGGTTCGCTTTTCACCATTATGACGGCCAGTATGGGTGTCGGCACTCCTGCCCGAACTCAAACAATAAACAATGGCCCCATGGCCACGTGCACTGGTCATTTAACAGCTGGTGAAGCTATAAAACTTATCATGAATCGAAGGATGGGGATTCACAATAATCGACGACGTCACACTGGAGTATCTTCCAAATTCAACGAAGACTCGGATTCGAATAAATGTTATTGAGATGTCGAAGGAACCGATTAATTTCATTCTGAGTATTTTACCAGAGAAGGCGAATAGTTTTATAGCACAAATTGCGTTTTCAGCTGTCGGTGGTTTCTTCGGAATGCGAAGATTAACTACTTTTCCGGAACAAAAATGACAATGTCAAAAGATAAATGTCTTATTTTTTTGGCATGTTAATGAAAATTTTAGGAAACCATTTGTCTATTTATTTTAAGTAAACAGTGTATATAATTCATTTTACAGTTGAATATCTTTAATTAATTAATTAGCTCTAACGGATTAAATTTCCCAAAGTTGAGTATTTTTTTTCATGTATATCCCTTAATTTTGAATGCAGTGATTCAAAAAAAAATATTGCATGAAAAAAAAACTGCGGTAAATCATGGTGCAGGAGATAAAGGGTTAAGGTTTATAATTCTGAAAAAATAATTATTATAAGCTTAAATAAACATAAAATATACCGCACTAGTATATATATATTTTTTAAAATAATAAAATATAATATAAATCTTACTCCCCCGACAGCTATGCATCATTCGACTTGGAGAAGATCTTTTCATTTCTATGGCGCCTCGTCCATTTTCCCCCTACAAACGAGCAGAAATTTTTAACAATTTTTCTAAATTTTAATTGATGTTTGTCCTCATATTTATCAAAGTCCGTTGTAGTCCTAATAACTAAACTCAAAATAACATTAGTTCTGCGCTTGGGATCTTGCTCCTCTTCCACACATTGAATAAAGCACGCCGAGTAATACCATCGGCCAACGCTGGAAAAAACTTTGGGAATAGCAGGAAATAGCAGCTAAATTTGTGTGGTATTAAATTAGTCTATGTCTACTCTATATAACTTAAGTGTTACTGTGACCAATCCGTGTCAATCCCAAAAGTTCTAGTCCATTAATCACAAAAAACTGACATACGTTAGTTGGAGTTACATGCTGTGCTAAATGTCATGTTTTTGCAATTTTTAATCAAACTTGAACCTAATTTGAAAGATAGATCAAGAAATTACTTACCCATGGCATATATTTTAAAAAAAAACCCTCTAAAAGCTGTAAAACCTTTTTCAGGCGAAATGATAGAGTTGCGACTGGAAAATGAGGCTCGCAAGTGTTTCTAGTAGCAAGAACAAACCCAATCTAAACCGATTATTGTAGCCGATTTCCATTCGCATACTCACAAAAAATTATTTAACACATGGCAAGGGAACTCAAGAGGTCCATAAATTGTGGATTGTTGTTTAAATTTCATTTTTCGGGGTCCCGCGTGCCAGATCGGGAAAACTGCCCACTGTACGACGTTAATGTTCACTCACTCACGCCGGCGTGTCATGAGTTCGAGCCTAGTACCCCTGAAGACCCGCCGTGTAGGGGAGCAATGCACGTTAAATCTGTTGAGAGCTCAAACTTCCTCCCGTTGGTGTGGTGTAGTAGTTTGGAGAATAGTAGAGGGGATACCAGCTCAGGTGTCGTCCTCGTCTTTTGACCATGTTTCAAAATTACGAGATCCGTTGCCAAAAGCCCTCGAGTGGCTAAACAATGCGATGTTAATATTTACTCACTCACTAGTGGTCATGGTCACGAATTCATGACTAACGTTTGTCGAGTCTCGTGTTCGAGTTCTGGTGTCACTGAAGATCCATTGTGAAGAGAGGGTGATGCACTTTAAATCTGTTGTGACTCAAAGTTCTAGCGTTGACATGGTGTGAAAAGTGTGGTGCCAGCTCTGATGTCGTCCTCGTCTCTTGACTATAGCTCAAAATTACTCATCTTCGAATCGGTGGAAGGTACAAAATCACAAGGGAAAAGAAAAGGGTAGTAAATCCTGAGCCAGTAAGATGCCCTTTGGTCAAAAATAAACGAGTTGAATAAATAAAAATTTGGTTTATTTTGGACTATCTAGTTCTTTCGAACTTAAATCGTGAGAATGACTGGAATTGTAGATTAGGGGACAATAGTCTCAAACGTTCTTGGAATTATTTGAATTATTCAGAAATATTATGCATCTTACCATAAAATTAAGATAAACATTTTTAAATAAGAAAAATTGTCTTTGGAGTAAAAGAGTGAAATATAAAAGTGGGGTTTAGCCAACCAATCAGGATCTCATTTGATCATTGTGGAAGATCGTGTGTATGCAAACCAAATAATGACTGAAACCTCTTCCATTTGGTTGGTCTGTGTGAAAAGTCTTCAGAATGTTTGGTTCATTCTTTGTTTTGCGTCTTTCTCCAGAGTTTTATTTAAAGAGTAAAGCGTTTGAACTGAACTGAACAGCATTGTTGTTTCTATTTGAAATCATTCGCGAGAAGAAAAAATGTTTGCAATTATTGTTATACGATTTTAATAATTTCATGTGTATGAAATACGAATAAGTTGCTCTCCCTTTTTTTTTCTGATATTGATTCTTGTGTCATTATAATTTCAATTCATGCCATCTTTTATCGAGTTTAGGAATTCCTAATCTGTTCATTAATTTGTTTTGTTAAAAAATTGTCATATGTTATGTAGAAAACTTCAATACTTTTTGGCTTGTGTATGTTTTATAAAAGTGTTCAAGCTTCCCTAAGATAACTGTGAAATATGAAATTTAATTCGAAAAGAATTGTAACTTCTCATATACAATGTTTATATATGAAAAAACTACTTCACTGCAATTAATGTCAATTTTTAAGGAATTACCATAAATAGTAAAATATACTTTTCATAAAATGTTTTAATTATTTCTATTTTTTTGCCCAAAATGTAAACATTTTACTATTCTCAAAGCTATTTTCTGTGTTGCATTTTAGTTCATGTAGGTATCTGTTTTTCTAATCTTTGAATTAAAATAATTTGTATTAAATCCAGTTTTAGAAGTGGTAAATGTTTTATTCATTTTTTATAAATAATTATAATGAACATGGTTAGTACACATCGGCAGAGTATTTCTTTAGATCTGTAGAGCAGTTTTTTGCTGCTCTTAAATCTTCCTAAAATGAGGAATAATTTAGTTTTTTAAAGTTCAGCGAGAGGCTAAATAAAGCAATGTTTTGAAATTTAAACTGTCATAAATTTAATGCATACAGCTTTGTTTTAAATCTTTGCAAAATTTTATTATATGGTATTTTTCTATTTCATTTCATTTCTATGGTTATAACATTTTTATTTGATAGCAATGTCATGATTCTTTTCATGCTAGAATCCTTAGCATTTGTTGCTATTTAGAATGTTAGATTTGATATTTTCTTGGTAGTTATCATTGTTAATTTGATTTGGCTTCTTTACTAGGCATCAGCAAAATTGTGAAAATAGATTGAAATTTGTTCACTAGAAAAATAAAGCCAAAGATAGCAAATAATAAATAGCGCCAAGTTGTTAATGTTCGCCAAGATGGGGGATAACATTACAATATGGTTACCTTAATATTTTTATCGTCTGTCGATGTGGTTGCCATGGGGTAACGTATATTAAAAAAAACTTTTTTTCCCACTGTAACCCTATTAATTTCAGATGATTTCTGTAAAAATTTAACCATTTTCAGTGTAATTTTTCTCTTGTATATGTATTCTGTTTAATTCTGTGCAATTTTCGAATATGGATATTTCTAAAATGAGTGAGTACTAGAATATTTTTTTCTTAAAAGGATAAGTGTTGTGCTTTTAATTATTGCTATAAATCATTTACTTTTGTTTCAAAAATGTTTTTTTTATGTTCTTTCTTCGATGAAATTCGTTGAAGGAACTTGCAGTGCAAGTTTCATATTGCAAGCTTTCACTACTTTGTAATTGATATTCCTAATTAATTTTAACATACATTATGTAATTATTTTATTCATAATGAAAAAAATGCAATTATTACTATGTGTAATAATCATATAATATTCGTTATTTATAATTGTTTCTTTTAGCATTTATTTATAAATATTATTACACATTTTGTTATTTATTTATAATTATTATTGTTATTTATTTATAGTTATGTAATACGAGTAATCTTATGCATTATTTTTTTTTTTACAATTCAACTATTATTCTTTTTTATAATTATTATTTAATTATATTATATGATTATTATTTCTAATAACTGTTAGAAAATCGTACTATATGAATATTATATATAATTACGATAAAATAATTTTATAAGTTATATGCTTATTAGTATATGTTACTTTTTATTACATAATATTGTTATTCATTATTTATTGATTGATTGATCTAGGTTATTCTCAATCTCATCCTATATCCTTTATTTGAAATACATTTCAATGTATTTCAAAACAATTCTTTAAAATTATTGTGTATCATTAAATTATATATACCGCTCGGCCGCCATATTGGATTTCATTCCCACAACAAGAAGAGCTGCTTGGTGCTATTACCCTCGATATCAAATTAGGGTAAAATCCTAGGAGAGCCCACACCCTTGGCGACAAACCGAAAAAAGCGCCAAGCCAGAACAAGATGGCGCCAAGCAAACCTGACAATGGTGGCAAGGGAATATAGCGGGATAAGGTGGATGCATAATGAAAATATATGTAAACAATAAAGAAATTAAACATTTAAGATAAAAAAATATTAAAACAGCACTTACTTTCTTACTGCTGATCTTTTCCGAGTGGAAGGCACAGCGCAACAACAGATTTTAAAAAAGCCTTAAAGGTCTCAACGCTAAGCGAATGATCATGTGAGTGCCGCTATATTTATTCTGCGAGGTAATGGTCAAACATACATTCGGCGTGGCTGGTATGATTTCGAAGAAAGCGTTTTATTGCCGACCATGTTACATCATGCCGATCATTACATTTAGGACATTCATAACTCGAAGCAATCAATCCTTCTTTCATATACCATTCAATCAATTCTTTTTTATCTTTTGCATTCAACAAAGTAAAAAATTCCAAAGCATATTCCCTCACACACGCAGCCAGTCCGGAGCCCAACAACAAAATTAAATTCTAAGTTCGCGCCCACAAAACACAAAAATGCTAAAAATAGTTAGGGTTGCCATATGTAGTGTTAAAAGTAGGGTTACCAAAATAGTGCAATTATCGCCAACCAAAGTAATTCGTGCCAAGGGTGTGGGCTCTCTTAGAAGTGAACCAAAATAAAATGAATAATATTTTTTTACCATGAATTACTATGTAGATAATGCTTCAGAATTTGTATTATTTTTTTGAAATCTTTTAAATTTAAAGATTCAGATTTTGAAAAAGAGTTTCAAGCAAGTTTCAAATTCATATCAGTAATAAGTTGTTGTTTTTTTGTGGTGTGTATTTCAGATGTTCATATTCTCCCAAAAGTTCAACTGTGAGGGATCTGGTATTGTTTTTTATGGAATCAATAAAATAATAATTGGAAGACAAGTTATAAAATTATGTCTAATCTGTTAAAATCAAACTGAACTCATTATTATAAATTTTTGAAAAATTATGCTAAATTATTAAATGAAGAGTTGCTATTAATAAAAATTCTCAAAAATTCTTCTCAGTTTGAATAAAACAGCCTCTTTTTATGAGGTAAGTTAAAGTTTTGTATGAGTAGATCATCTATTTGCAATAAAGCATTGTGAGAAAATCTTAAGATTATACATGTGTGCTTTCTTATCCTAGTGTTACATGAGAAATATTTTAGTATTGATTAGTTGATGTTCCTTACTCTTATCTCAAAAACTCTTCTGTTATATATTTGTATTGCATCTTCTGATGTTGATGAGTCAAAAGTAATTAAAGCAATAAATGTCTTTAGAAATTATCATTCCATTAAATGTTTAGGTTTTTTTTTCATAAAAAAAGGATGATTAGGCTTTTAATACTTGAACTAAATTGCCTATGGTAACTGTGTATTCTATAACATCCAGAACAGACTTTGAGATCTCTCCTCTCATTCAGAAGCATGACAAGAGTCTTATAATTTATTATTGGCTGAGGAAGGGGGATCACTTTTATATTTAATTATTTCATATTCACTTCATAATGGCTTTTGTATTACCTGAACTCTAATTTTTCAAAAAATTTGATAAACTATGATTGTACCTTTGTCAATTTTAGAAAAAAAAATAAAAGTATTATGCAGCAGTCATATACAATAACTCATAATTAAATGTCTTATATACATAACCAATTAGAAAATATATTTCTAACTGAGCTTATATAATATTTATTCTTACTTTTCATGATGCTTATAGGAATGTGACTGACGCTCTTAATTTGTGTGTAAGCTGCAATTTTATTGATGATTAATGTATTCTTTTATGACCAATATATCTTGCAATTTTCAAGGTTTGATGCTTTACTTTTATCTTGTTCAGCTGGGTTAGTTGTATTCCAAAAGCCAGCACTCGTATCTGATTTTGAAATAAATATACTCTTCATTATGTTTGAAATAATTTTAGTAAACTTTTTATGAGATGTGTTTTAATGTTCTTTTATAATAACTTTTTAGCACTTCTAAAGTAATCAAAGACTGGTGCAAAATGAAAATTTAATTTATTATTTTTATACATATAATTTGATATGTCTGTCATTGAAGTTTTAAAACTGTTGGAAATTTTGTCATTGTATGTAAAAAAAAAGTGCTAAAGCTATAAATGAAATGTATTATTTAGCTATAACTGTTTTTAATATTTTTTTAATGTATTTATTATCTGACATAAGGAAATTATTTTTCTGTGTTTTATGTATTAAATAGTCAATATTATTTCATACTTTATGCTTCTGTAAAAAGTCTTAAAAATTCTTTTTCAGGTGTTTTTTTTTCTCCATTTTAGTATGCTATCTTTTTCTCTCAAAAAAATGGGTAAACTCCTAGGAGAGCCCCCACCCTTGGCGCCAAACCGGAAAAAGCGCCAAGCGAAAACGAAATGGCGCCAAGCAAACCCGACAACGGTGACAAGTAAATATAGCAGTATAAGATGGATGCGCAATGAAAATACATGTAAACAATACAGAAATTTAACATTTAAGATAAAAAATATAACAACAGCACTTACTTTCTTATTGTTGATCCTTCCCAAGTGGAGGGTAAAGTATAACAACTGCTTTTAAAAAATTCTGGAAAGTCTTGTCGCTGAGTGAGTGATCGCGAGAGCGCCGCCATAAATACTCAGCGAGGTAATGGTCGAACATGCCTTCTGCGTGGCTGGTGTGATTATGGAGAAAACGTTTTATTGTCGATTAACTTACTATTGGAAAACCACGAATTCTTTCTTATACTTCTGCAAACATCATGCGTATTCACACCTTTTTTCGACATCTCCATTCAAATCCATCCAAATCAACTCTTTTCGTTCATTTAATCCCATTTGCTCATTACATTTAGGACATTCATAACTTGAAGCAATTAATCCTTCTTTCATACACCAATCAATTCTTTCTTGCCTCTAGCATTCAATAACGTAAAAAATTCTAACGTGTATTCACTTACAAGCGCTGCCATACTTTCAACCCGGTGCCCAACAACAAAATGAAATTTGAAATGCGCGCCCACAAATGACGAAAATTCTATAAGTTTTTATATTATGTATTTTTTTCAAAATGAATGATTGCTTAAAAATTCCTTATATTTTTTAATACATCACTGCAAAAAAAAAATTGTCTTTTCTGTTATGCAATTTTTTAAAATTTTGTTCAAATTTTCTGAAATGAATTATAGCTATGTTTTTTAAGTTATGTTTTATAATAATCTTATGTTGATTAAAAGTAGTTTTTTTAAAATTACTTTTGCAAATTGTTTTAAAACTTTATGCTAGCTTTAAATAAGATATTTGTATGTCATATAGTACTTGATTATTTGAAATTCAAACTCAAAACTGATGCAGAATCAAGGAATTCCACAAAAGAAAAAAATGCTAAAATTATTAACCCTCTTGCTGCATAGTGCTACATCTTCTATGTGTTCTTTGCCCGTGGAAATCGTAGGATGCGCAATGAGAGGGTTAATGTTGAAACTTAAAGAAGTAATATAATATGTCAGAGGGGAGAGGGGGATTCAAAAAGAAGCTTCAAATTGTTTTAAATTTTCCTCTTGGAAAAATTAAATAAAAAAGAAAGAATTAAAATCAATACTTTTATTGAATTTATTTGAATTATTTTATTATTGATTTATTATCATTGAATTATTATTTTATTGAAATTGAATTATTTTATTTAATGTTTTCTGTGTAGTGTATAATAGTGATTCAAATGAAAGGTAATGAGTAGATTTTTGGACAGTTATTCATTTTTTTTATTTATTTATTTATTTTTTTTGTCATGTCCATGGACAATCAGATAATGTCGTGAGCTTTCTGAACCGCCTCCGCAAGTCTCGGCGCATCTGTGCTAGTTATTCATTTAATGAGTATATATATATTTTATAGATTTAAGATTTTTATAAAGTTTACTTTAAAAACTTTATTTATATTGTTAATATATATAAGGAAGCAAAAATTCAACCATTCTTTATCATTTCTTTAAATAATAGATATTTTAATTGTAACTTATAACCACTATATTTCATAAAAATTGAAGCAAAGTTAAAACTTTCCTGGTTTAGAGGTAACAATATATTGTGAATAAGTTTTGTAATTAATTACAAACAAAAAATAAAACTATTTTTTTAAAATTTAAAAAAAAACTTTTCGGAATAGTTTGATTTTCTATTTTTGAAATTGAATGAAACAAATATATCTTACAAAAAAAAACATGTTTATGATGGATATTAATATTGAAAAATATAAATTATTATTAATTGTATTGACTGTATTATGTCTTGTCTTTATTTATTTTTTCGTAACACTAAAGGATAAAATTTCTACTTTAACTTTCATTTATATTTTGTAAATTTTTATCTTAATAAAGTTCATTCTTATTTATGTGTAGCAATTTAAAATAATTTTTCTTTTTTTTTGTCTAGGTAAAAAGAAAAAAAGTGTGTGCTTAGTTATTAATATTGAAATAAAGAAAGAGTGGATAAAAAGATATTTTTTGTAAGGGTTTGTCTAAAGTAAAATAGTTGAACTTGTTAGTTTCTTTGTTAAAAGCTTCTCATAGAAAAGTAACTAAAGATGGCTTGTGAACCATAATAAAAAGAAGCTTGATTTGCTTAAGTGCAGCTGTGTATCCCACATCAATATGAAGTTATTAAACTGTTTAGTATTGTTTCTAATGCTTAATGAAATTCTGTGCTTTATGAATTCTGAGTGAGAGTTTTCACAAAATGCCTCTTACATATTGTTGCTGCTTTGTAATAGTGAACCTTCCAAATGGTAATGATACGAAGAAGACATAAGTGTGAATCGATGTTTTTCTCAGGGGAGCTATTTGTATAAAAATCCAATGAAAAGGCATGATTACATTTTTCTCTTTAAGTTGAATCTCAATTTGTAACTCCGTGCTATTCTATTTAAAAGTTGGTATGTTTGTTATTTCTCTAGAACTTTTGAGGCCAGTTTTCAGATTAAAAGGCAAAGCTGTTTATAGATTTCATTACTTACAGGATTGTGTTTAGACAGCATGTTAAAATACACACAAAAATATTTACTTTAAGTTTTAATTTCATTTTAAATGTGGTTATAGTTTGAAACACATTAATCAATTTGTTTTTCACTTGGAAACTGCTAGCTTAATGTATTTAAATGAGTGATCAGATCTGTGACTTGCTCTTCTATGTATACTGTTTGCAACACTTAATTTTGTTTTTCAAATTTTATCTCAACTTAGTCATCATGTTTCCATATATTAAATTATGTCCTTATAGATTTAAGGAACCCTGAAATTTATGATGATTTGACTCATAGAATTTACAGCTATGATAATCTCAATAATGTTTATTTTTAAAGCATTTGCAAATAAATTTGCTTGTTCTACTATAATGTAACATTTCAACATGCGTCTATTCATTTTATAAACCTTAATATATATATAATCCAAAATATAAAAATACACAGATAGTTAGAACCTAAGATAACTATACTAAATAGGAAGAAATAGGCACAATAGTACAATAACAAACTCCTGGCCTTAGGAACCAAGATTGCAGGTTTAAACGAGTTTTAGGGCTAGCCAACCTTCACCTGTAGTTTGTCATACTATGTACCAAGAGTAAAGAATAACTTTTAGAGGAATTTAAATATTATAATAAAATCACTAAACTCATAAAATATAATAAAATTGTACCCTACTAGTATTCACATTATACATTTAAATTCGATGCAAAACGTAGATAGTAAGACTTACTTCGGGAGTGTATCAACTGGTTACGTTTCCCGCCAAATACAAGAGAGGGGAAGCAGTTCCGCATAAAGTTAAATTATGATAGATTAATATAAAGTTTATATATATATGTACTTTTAAACATTCATAAATATATTGATATAAATATTATTGAATTATTAAACATGTGGCGCCATCTATTTAATAATTGTATAATTAGTTTTAAAAAAAACCATAATGTCAATAAGTTAATACAAATTGTATAACATTAAGAACTATTAGAAATATAATTGTAAAGAAAGTTAGCAGGATATCCATGTCCTATACATTGTTTGATAAAGTTATTAATGTTTAAATAAATATTAGCTTTATCACTAACTAAAACATTATTATGATAAATATAGTTAAAAATAATATTTCTCTATATAAATATTGATAAATTTGAATTCCAATAAGGCACTTTAAGAATGTTAAAATTAAAGGCATCTCTTTTATCATAAATATTACTATGTAATTTCAAATCCTTAATATACAATGTTACATCTAAGTAATTAGTTTTAATTGGATTATTATTAATTTTAACTAAGTTTAGGTAAGCTGGATAAAAATTAATATTGGGATTTAAATTATCATTTTTACCAAAAATAATTAAATCATCAATATATCTAAAAATGTAATAGTCATTATTAATAATATAATTATATTCATAAAAGTGTAAATATAAATTAGCCAAACTATTGCTTTCTGGGTCACCTTGTGGTAGTCCTTTGTATTGTTTATATAATGAACCATTAAAGTTAATGTAATTTTCTTTTAAGACAAAATCGATGAGAGTTTTAAATTTGTTAAAATTAATATTAAGATTATAAATACTGTGGTTTTCTAAAATTACTTTAATAATATGATTGATATCAATGGAATTGAAAAGATCTTCAAAGTCATAACTATGAACTAAATAAATATTTTTATTTTTGAAAAAATCTATAATATCTTTACTATTTTTAATTATAGCTTTATTACATAGCTGATTAATAAAGTTTTGTATAATATTATGAAGTAATTTGCCTGCAGTGGTAATATATTTTAAAACCATTTGTCACAGTTCTAAATTTAACAGGACTTTTATGGAATTTTGGTGTTAAAAATATATATGGATACTTAATTTTAGGAACACAAAGACCTAATTTTTTATAAAAAGCAATAATACGATTACAAATTTCATTATGTGACAAATCTATTTTTTTAAAAGATTCATTATTTAAAAAGTGTTTATTAAGCATATTATAATAAAAATACTTACAAATCACAGCATAGTTACCAGGTACTTTATCAATGTAAACTATGGTAAAATTCTTTTGTAAATCATAAATTTTCTGTTTTACATCTTTAAAAGTAAATTCATGCTGAGAATGGTAGCTAAATTTCATAAGATCTTTTAAAATATTGTACTTATACTCATCAAATGCCTCTATAGGTAGTCTATATTTAATTGCAGATTTTGTAATAAAATTATCAATATCTTTATTAATTTGTGTTTTAACAGTAATGTTGTTATTAGAAACAGTTATTCTGAAACTAGTACCTTTACTCATTATATCCCTTAAAATTTTATCATTGATTATGTCTAAGTTGCCAGTAACTACATGTTTATGATGACCATCAATAAAATCATTATAGTTTTTACATATACAGTCTTCTATGTTAATAGAAGGCAAACTATTATTGTAGTTAAAGATAAATCTGCCCATCGTTTTGTTACATTTAAATTCTTTCTTAACAACCACATTTCTAACATGAAAAAGTGACAAATGTGTATTAAATACATCAGAAAAATTAATTTTGTCAAAAGTTTTATTCATGAATCTCTCTGTAATAGACTCATTAATTTTCTCAACATTTATTTTGAATTTATTAACCAGATAATTATAAATGTCTTTAATAATGTGTACTGCATGACAAACGTTTAAGGAATTATTATTTAAGGTTTCATTTAACAATACAATTTCATTTTTATTAAGACCAAACATGTGAAGTATTTGATCTTCTTGATATTAAAGTTTTTTTTCAAAATCATCAATAAGAACTTTAATATTGTCATTTAAAGATTTTTCTTTTTAGTTCTTTTACTTCTAGATTTTCTTTTAGAATTATTTAAATTTTTAACATTATAATATATATATATAATATGTATATCTATATATATATAAGACGCATTTGTTGTCTGTTCCCTCATAACTCGAGATCCAGACACCCAAATAACGTGAAACTTGGTACACGTACACAAAATTACACCAGAAAGGTTCTTAAATAGGTTTGGCGTTCATAATTCCTTCCAATTTTTTTAAATTTTAATTTTTAAGTGATTTTCCAGTGTTATGACGTCATATGTAGTCACGTTTCTCACTAAGTGGACAATTTATACTTTACATGCAGTTTTTCAAGATTATTACATACTTTTACTGTAGCTTTGTTTATCGGTTGGAATATTCATTCAATTTTTCTATTCTTTGATATTTAATTAGGATTATTTTTCGAATAAATAATTTTTTTTTAAGGATAATTCTTTCAACAACTAAAACTTTGTTTTGTTGTTTTGGCAACATTTAGGTATTATCGCGGGATGTTTATGTGTGTGATTTTGCTTGCAAATTACAACTTATTTATTTATTTCTTTAGAATGCGAAGATTATAATTTTGACAAACTAAAACTTCTCATTGATAAGGGTTATAATTCAGTTCGGTTCAAATGTAGTATAGAGGGGCACTTTGGATTTGGCGATTTTTCTTCGGATTTTTATCTTAATGTCATGGTGATATATCGAATTCATTCTAAAATAAATAATACCGAAAAAAGTACCTTGGAGACCACTTTTAGTAACCAAAATAAAGGACTGCGCCAAGTAGCCCCCCTATACTACACTTGATCCAACAATATGGTTCTTTGCAATTTCATGTGTCTTTATTTTAACCTTTGAGGGTTAACCTATTGGCTTCAGTGCATAAAATTGCCATGCAGAAAATCATACTGCCCAAGCAAAAGCAGTGTTGGTAGTAATTACATATCAAACTGGAATAGGCATCAGAGAATGAGCAAAACAGACAAATGGCTTAAATACCTGTTGAGGAAGCAGGTGGTCATAAGATAAATTATTTTTGGAACTTATGTACTATCCTGGCAATCGCCAACATTCAAAATAACTTGCCAAGTTGGCAACCCCGATTTTATATGTCATATATATATGTTGAATTTTGAGTCGTGCTTCGTTTCATATATCGCCAATAAGTTGCGGTTATATGTAAGTACCTTATTTTTTCAAATTATGCTTTTGCATTGATAAAGTTCAGTTCTTTTTATGTCGGTTAATGTTAGTATTGTACTTCATTTTTTCAATTTATTTTTATGCTCGGGATATATATATACTTTGGATAATTTTTGTAGTACTTGCGTATTATTGCACAATTGCCAACGTTCAAGACAACTCGCCACTTTGGCAATTCCAACTTTGTGTGAGTTGAATTAGCAATCATGTGCTTCATTTTGTATTAATGTCACCAATAGTTTGCAATAATACATAAGTACCTCTAATTCTGTACATTACTATAACATTAGACTGGCTGCAACATACCAATTTGGCGTGATTTCAGAATCATGCCAAAAATGAGTATGTTGAGGAAGCAGGTAGTGGTAAGATAAATTATTTTGGCACCTATGTGCTATCCTAACAATCGCCAACATTCAAAATAACTTGCCAAGTTCGCAACCCTGATTTTGCACGTCATATATATGCTGAATTGCGAGTCATGTGCTTTGTTTCATATAATGTCGCCAAAAGGTTGGGGTTATAAGTAAGTACCTTATTTTTTCAAATTATGCTTTTGCATTGATAAAGTTAGTTCAGTTCTTTTTATGTCAGTTAATGTTAGTATTGTACTTCATTTTTCAATTTATTTTTATGCTCAGGATATATATATATACTTTGGATAATTTTTTTAGTACTTGCGTATTTTTGCACAGTTGCCAACGTTCAAAAAACTCGCCACTTTGGCAATCCCAACTTTGTATGCGTTGAATTGGCAATCATGTGCTTCATTTTGTATAATGTCACCAATAGGTTGCAATAATACGTAAGTACCTTTAATTCTGTGCAATTCCAACTTTGTGTGAGTTGAATTAGCAATCATGTGCTTCATTTTGTATAATGTCACCAATAGTTTGCAATAATACATAAGTACCTCTAATTCTGTACATTACTATAACATTAGACTGGCCGCAACATACCAATTTGGCGTGATTTCAGAATCATGCCAAAAATGAGTATGTTGAGGAAGCAGGTAGTGGTAAGATAAATTATTTTGGCACCTATGTGCTATCCTAACAATCGCCAACATTCAAAATAACTTGCCAAGTTGGCAACCCCGATTTTACATGTCATATATATATGTTGAATTTTGAGTCGTGCTTCGTTTCATATATCGCCAATAAGTTGCGGTTATATGTAAGTACCTTATTTTTTCAAATTATGCTTTTGCATTGATAAAGTTAGTTCAGTTCTTTTTATGTCGGTTAATGTTAGTATTGTACTTCATTTTTCAATTTATTTTTATGCTCGGGATATATATATATATACTGTGGATAATTTTTTTAGTACTTGGGTATTTTTGCACAGTCGCCAATGTTCAAAAAACTCGCCACTTTGGCAATTCCAACTTTGTGTGAGTTGAATTAGCAATCATGTGCTTCATGTTGTATAATGTCACCAATAGGTTGCAATAATATGTAAGTACCTCTAATTCTGTACATTACTATAACATTAGACTGGCCGCAACATTCCAATTTGGCGTGATTTCAGAATCATGCCAAAAATGAGTATGTTGAGGAAGCAGGTAGTGGTAAGATAAATTATTTTGGCACCTATGTGCTATCCTAACAATCGCCAACATTCAAAATAACTTACCAAGTTGGCAACCCTGATTTCGCACGTCATATATATGCTGAATTGCGAGTCATGTGCTTTGTTTCATATAATGTCGCCAAAAGGTTGGGGTTATAAGTAAATACCTTATTTTTTCAAATTATGCTTTTGCATTGATAAAGTTAGTTCAGTTCTTTTTATGTCGGTTAATGTTAGTATTGTACTTCATTTTTCAATTTATTTTTATGCTCGGGATATATATATATATATATACTGTGGATAATTTTTTTAGTACTTGGGTATTTTTGCACAGTCGCCAATGTTCAAAAAACTCGCCACTTTGGCAATCCCAACTTTGTATGCGTTGAATTGGCAATCATGTGCTTCATTTTGTATAATGTCACCAATAGGTTGCAATAATATGTAAGTACCTTTAATTCTGTGCATTACTATAACATTAGACTGGCCGCAACATACCAATTTGGCGTGATTTCAAAATCATGCCAACAATGAGTAGCCAACCAATATGAAATTAATATTATGAGTATTATCTTAGCCTGTTTTATCTTTCCCTCCAGAGTAATCCTTAATTAATTCAATATATAAGTTTTTTTTTTTAATATTTTAGTACTTACATTTTTTTTTTGGTTATTATGTACTACAAATATTTTTTTGCACATTGCGATGTCTTTGGCAAAATTAATCAGTGGTATTTTTCTTAAATATGTTTTTTTTATCTGTTTTTCTGTTTTTGACAATTTTTAAAGTTTTGTTTGATGTCTGTCTGAAATGCAAATAGCAAAATAAATATTTTACAATATATATATATATATATATGTTGTGTTTGTATGAAAATGTTTATACTGATTTATTCAAAATATTGAGTCGTCTTTTATTTTTGATATCTTTTTAAGATTTAATTTTATGTTATAACTAGCTATACCCAGCTAAATGTTGCTGTTGCTCAGTCAGCTTTAAAATACTGGTACACCATAAAGTATGTCATGAAGCTTACAAAAGTAATAATACACAAGAATTCAAACAAATCTATATGCATATAAGACGCATTTGTTGTCTGTCTGAATAAACTTTCTCTTTCACACTATATCATTTGGATAAATTTTCAAAATTTGTTTGTGTGGTTAGTAATTAATTATAATGCTATAATTTTAATTGAATAAGCAGATATTGCATTTTTATGTATAAAAATAGTTATAACTACTGTACTGTATTTTTTTCAGTGAGTGAATATTAACGTTGCACTGTTCAGCTACATGAGGGCTTTTGGCGACGGACCACATAATTTTGAACCATGGTCAAGTGACATGGACAACACCTGAGCTGGCACCCCTTCTCCTAACTACCATGCCACACCAATTTAGCAGGAATATTCTTTGAAATCCACTCTTCCAAGATATATGATGGCACGGGTTCTATGATGAGTATTTTAACGGGGAAGGGGCAAATAGTTTTGTAGCAGATATTACATTTTCAGCTGCGAGCGTTTTCAGCAGATTGCAAAGATTATCATTTTTGTGCCCCAAAAATAGTTAATGTCAAAATTTAAGTGTCTTATGTTTATGGAGACCTTAGAAAACGATTTGACTATTTATTTTAAGTGAATGGTGTATATAATTAATTTTACAGTGGAATATATTTAATTAATTTATTAGCTCTAACCGATTAAATTTCCCTAAGTGGAGTATTTTGTTTATGTATGTCCCTTAATTTTCAATGTAGTGACCTAAAAAAATATTGCATGAAAAAATTTCTGTAGATCATAATGCGGTAGATAAAGCATTAACGTGCATCGCTCTCCTACACAGCGGGTCTTACAAAGCTCTAATAAAGTTTGAGCTATGAAAGTAGCTAGACATTTGCCAACTTGACTCTATTGTCAACAGTTTGCTATTTTTTCCATTGAATCACCATTGTTATTTAGGAAACGGTGTTGCTTTATAGTATTGCAATTTTCACATAAAATAAATTCAACAGAAATTTATATTAATGTATGACACTTTCAGTTATAAATTATTTACAATATTTTAAGCGTCAGAAAACTTTTAACAATGTGTTACTTTTGCTGAGCAGAGATCAGCTTAGGGAGGTATTTTCAAAAATCAACCCTCAAGAGTTTTACGGGAGTTATAAATATAAAAAAAAAAATCCTTTTTATCAGCTATTAGATCTACATACTTAAAATTTAACAAAGGTATTTTTTCTTTCTTTTTTTTCTTCAGCTGAGATATGTGAAAAGCTTTTTTTGTTTAATTTGCAATTCACTTAAAATTAACTCATTAAAAACTTCTTTATCCTTCAATCTGTGTCGTTTAACCTTTCAGTTCACCCGTGCGAAGAACGGGTATACCAGCTAGTATACATATATATATATATATATATATATATTTTTATATATATGTATCACTGACAAGGCTTCATCCATTATAATTTTACCAGATATATTCATAATAAATGACAAAAATCACTTCAATATATTTTCCATTGTTTTCGATAATTCTTTTTTTTACATTATTGACACTAAAGTTATTCTTCAGTGATATATTTGCCATCACTATCTGTAATAAAATTGCCATTTGAGCTCTGTTGATAGCATTCATTTTTCTATTTGTTGACATTGAATAAAATGTTAAATCATATTAGATCAAATCTTTTAAACCAATCTGTAAATTTTCTTATTATATTAATTCTTCGCTAGAAATAACTACTCTAATAACTTGGCCGTGGGTAGCCTAGTGGTTAGAGCATCGGACTCCAGACCGGAAGGCCTGGGTTCGATGCTCGATGTCACCAAATACCCTCCGAGTGCACACGGAGTACGTGCTCGTTAAATCAGTGGGTCCGTAGTCTTGTGGGCTTATTCACTAGCGCAGGAACTGGAGAATATTTCCCGTCCCTTCAGTTCACTTGGAGAAATTGTGGAGGTGGAGATAGAGGTCGTGTCGCCATCTATCGTCCCTTCGGGGAGTTTCACCGAGCTTAATTCGCACTGTCACCTGTATGGTGCTCAAGGCCAACGACAGGCGTACCTCTTGCCCATGCCACGATGAATTTCGTGGGCCTCGTTCTGACTACGTCAGACAGATGGCATTAGCCACAACAACAACAACAACTCTTAGCAACTTTGATCGAATGCATGCTAGCAAACTTTGTGTGTGCATAAATAAATAAATTCAAGATCTCTTATAAATTAATAGCTTTTAATGTTAGAATATTTTTTTGTTCACAGTCTCATAAAATCAAATTTGATTTTGTGTGTGTGTGTGTTTGCATAGCTGTTGTGTACTGTGTATGATTGCAGGATCAAAGGTCTAAAGTATAAATGTTTAACATTGTTTATATGAAATGCCATAAAAGAGATTAATGTAAAAAATTTATATTAAGTTAGTTTTATTGTGAGTTTTTTAATAAAAAAACTCTTTAGTTTCCAAATTACACAAGTTTTTATTCTTTAATTTTATATTAGAATAAAATGTTACTAATGCTATAATGTTATCAATTGATGTGTTTTCTTTCCACTAGCCAATTTCTTTTAATTTTAACATAATATTTCTAAAAAAAAATTGAATTGCCTGGGTTATTTCATGTGTGTTCATATTCACTTTTGATAAAAAAAAAATATTTATTGCACATAAGCTGAGAATGAGAAATATATTTACAAGAATTCAGTGCATAGATTTATTACTTCTGATCTATGTGGTCAAGAGTATTAGTTTATCTATATTAATAAAAGAGAGTTTAAGCATGTGTGTTTCACCTCTACAGCCCAAACTAAGCAACCCAGAAGTATGAAACTTGGCACATAATTATTCTAGGTCTTGATGATGTGCACTACGAAGAGTTTTTTTGGAAATTCGCTTTAGATTTTTTTAAATGAAATTTTTAAACGATTTTTCAATTTTTTTTTCAACAACTGGGTTTTTAGTTAGTTGTTTTGGCAATACAGTCTATTTGCTTGAAAAATTTTTGCACTCAAAAATTTCAATTATCAGCTTTTAGTTGTAACATTTTTTTTTCCAGCGTTATAATCTGCTACATCATAAACTGAGTTAAAAATTTTTTTTGATTTATGTATTTTAAGTATTTCTTACAGAGTTTATTTTGAAACTGTATTACAGTTGGAAGATGCATCACTCTTCAAGCTAAACCTACTTTTTATTTTTTCAATAACATCGGATTAGTTTGATATACATTTTTGTTTCACGTTTTGATCTAATTTGTCATTTCTTTTTCAGCTTAAAAATTTCTTACTTATTTTTTGTGTAGTCACAGTGGTATTCATATTGTAATTTCTATTTTGGTTTAAAGCAGCTTAACGTTTATTCTTTTTTCATGTTTTCAGTTGATTTTTGTGTATTGTTTCTGGTTTTAGATTTAATTAGGTCATCATTTTTAAAATAAAGAATATGAAATTTTTGAAAGCAACATTAAAGTTATCAGAAATTCTTAACCTGGAAAAGAAATGAGACGACTTTAAATCTAAAACTCGTAACAGTACGGAAGTATCAAATGTATACATATAAAGGTTTAAAATGAAAAAAAGAATAATAAACGTGACACACATGGCTTAAACCTAAATCAGATATTTTTAAACTGAATAAGGAGCCACAGAATTGAATCTAAACCAAGAAATGGTTCGCGAAATAATCAAATAAAATATAAGCAAAACAGACATGTATATTAAACTAATTTAATTCAGTTATTGAAAAAATATAAAATACGCTTAGGTGGAAGACCAATGCCTCTTCCTACCAGAAAAATACATAAATCATTGCTGAAATAAAATTGCTTTTACAAGAATTCATTTTCGCAGTAAAAAAGAAATTACTGTTTGTTTTCATTGAGGGAAATTTTCACTTAAAAATTAAGCCCTCAAAAAAAATTAAAACTTGAAGGCAAACGTAAGTGAATGGCTTGTCGTCAAAAACAGATTTTTGAGCCAAACAACTTTTTCGAGTAATGATTTATACTCCGTTCCACCTTTGAAGAACAGGTTGACGAAAACGTATGAAAATCGCCAAATTGGCTGAGTATAAAAAATGTGTGTGAAAAATTTATTTTTGTTTCATAAGTACATATCTTTAATTCTATGAGTTAATTTATTACATCCGTTAATAAAACAAACATTTCCTTAATATTTGTGAAAAATTTAATTGCTCTTACTCCGTTAGCATTATTTTAAGTAAGCTTATAATATAAATTATTTGCAATACATTTAAATGTCGTTTCTGTATGTTATCTTAAGACATAATGCATAAAATAGAATTCTCAAACTCATTGAAAAGTTTGTCTCTTAAAATTTGCTATCCTTCGCAAAACTTTTAGTTTTCTTAAAAAAATAGCTCGATGTGCACATTTGAAAAATTACGTTGTTGACATATTATGCAAAATTTTTAAACATGTATGTTTGTGTGTGTGTGTGTTTCACCTATTTCTTGCCAAACTAAGCAATCCAGAAGTATAAAACTTGGTTCTCTTTTGACCAGCAGCTGCTGCACCTAGGGCCTTTCCCTAAAAGTTAGTTTTCACTGTGTAATCAATTGAAAACAAACGTACATACATTAATTTATCATGTAACTATTTAAATTGCAATGCACCAAATTATATTAATGAATTATGCATATTTTTATTCAACATCGTCTATATATGTATACTAATAAAACAAACAGTTTGTGTGTTTCAGCTGTACCGGCATAACTAAAAAACCCAGAAGTCTGAAACTTGGCATGTAGAAGCTGTAGGCCATTATCCTGAACACTTCGAAGAGTTTTTTTTTTTCGAGATTCGCTTTAGTTTTTTTTTTTTTTTTAATTCAATTTTTAAGTGATTTTTCAGCTAAATGGAGATATGTCATCAGACGTGTCAAGACAACTTTGCGAAAATTAATGTTAAGAGCAGTTTTTGGGGGTATTTTAGCACATTTTATTGTGAATATATTTATTTATAGTTTTTTTTAACTCTTTATGGTGGACTTGCATTCCTTTTTCGAAAAAGTTGTCTTAAAAAAATGTTCTTTCTAAATTTCATTTTTTGGATTTGCAACACAAATATGATAACAGATTTCCCATGTCTTAGGATATGAATTGTTTTGTATTAAATTAATACTATAAATTTCTATTTTAGTGTCACACAGTTTTATGTTTGTTTATTTTCTAAACTGTAATTTTTTCTTGCTTATTGTAGTTTAAATTATATGATACCGTGACTCAAGTTTTTAAGTCAAAAAATGATTTGTGAAGCTTTTTGTAAACAGAAGCTTAGATAATATGGTACTTATGTATTAGCGTCACCACAGGAAAATTGGTGCCATGCAAATCACACCTTGATACCATTTGGCTGTGGTGATGATTATACGTAAGTACTAATAATTACTTATTTTTTAGCACAAATATCAGTGGATTATTTTAGACAATGAAATTCACTTCTTACCTGCTTTTATTCTTATGTTCAAAAATAATAATAATCTGTTACAAAAAACTTTATTGCTTTTCTTTGTTCAACGACAAATTCTAAATCTTGCTTATTGTAACAATTGAGTTGAAAATCCTAGCTAGCAGTATAACAAAAGGAGAATATAGTAATAAATTAAACTAATGGAAAAACAGATTGCTCAAATAAATCCTTTTTTCAAGAATTCATTAACGCAGTACTTTTAAAAAAAGAAGTTACTGATGAATGAAATTTGGAAATTTTAACTTAAAAAATAATCACTTAAAAAAATTTAAATTTTAATAAAAAATTTGTAAACACAAGTTTATTCTAAGCGAAGATCAAAGCTGCTAACTTGGAGAGTTATTTTGAATGTTCCCATTGGTGCAATAAAACGCAAGTACCAACATTTCCTTCCATTCCATCCGTATTTTTATCACTGCAGCCAAAATGGCACTTTTTTTCACAAAAATTTGACTGACTTTTTCTTCTTTTTATATAAAACACGTAAGAATCTATTGTTTTGATATCGCAAATTTTGCTGAGGTGACGCCGATACGTAAGTACCGTTTTCCTCTATTGTCAAATTCCATCGTAACAAAAAAGTAGAAAAATGTAACTGAAAGAAATGACAATTAAAACTAATTGGGATTAACAGATTGCCAATATTTTGCAATTTAAGTTAAATTTTTTTTTTATGAACGAGATTTTTTCTTGCATGTTTTTTTTTGTATTATCAATCTAGGGTTGTGCTTGGGCTACAATTTATCTGATTTTAATATCAAGGTAGTAAGCCTCAAAGTAAGTAAAGCTTGAAATTAAATCATTGCCTGAATATCTGTACACTTTAGCGTTATGTCTTGCCTACTTCCAACCTAATAGCGTGACAATTTGGTCTGGAAAAGCTTATTGTTCTTCTTTTATTTGCTAATTCCATGTTTCATCAGTTGCAAAATAGTACAAAATTATAGCTGACTAGCCATTATCCACCCGCTTCATTGTGTATTTCACGATGTTGTATAAATAAATACTGTTATATTCATAAATTTTTGATATCTAGCATTAAGAATTTGATTGTATTGAAAAATATTTTTATAGCTGTAACTCTCGCCTCTTGATATAAAAAGGTCAGAATTAAGAGAATTTCTAATAATATCTAAAATATAGAAGTAGAAAGATTTTTTGTGCTCGCCTAACCCAATAATCAATTGAATTTCCACAAAAGTAACTTTAAATGGATCTCTATTTCATAAAATAAATATATGTGCTAAATTTCAAGTCTAAATCTAATAGAGCCCAAACGGAATTTTTAACATCAATTCCTCTGGAGCATTCTTGGCGGATTTCAATTCAACAGAAGAAACATGCAAACTAAATTTTATTATTATTGTCCAGAAGTGATAAAAGTATTTATTTTGATATAAGGATCCATTTGTTACTACCAAACCTGTATAATAAAATCATTAAAAAAAATGTGCATAGAAAAATGTATTCATTACTATATTCTCTTTTTGTTATATTGCTATCTAGGATTTTCAACTTTATTGTTACAATAAGCAAACTTTAGAATTTGTCGTTGAACAAAGAAAAGCAATAAAGTTTTTTGTAACAGATTATTATTATTTTTGAACATAAGAATAAAAGCAGGTAAGAAGTGAATTTCATTGTCTAAAATAATCCACTGATATTTGTGCTAAAAAATAAGTAATTATCAGTACTTACGTATAATCGTCACCACAGCCAAATTGACGCTTCATGAATTGCGCCATTTTCCGCCAAAATCTGACTGATTTTATATAAAATATATTAGAATCGTTGTTGCTTTGGTATCAAGGTGTGATTCGCATGGCACCAATTTTGCTGTGGTGATGCTAATACATAAGTGCCACATTATCTAAGTTTTTGTTTACTAAAAGCCTCCCAAATCATTTTTTGACTTGAAAACTTGAAACACGGTATCATATAATTAAAACTACAATAAACAAGAAAAAATTATATTGTAAAGTTTCATTCAAATCCATTCAGTTGTTTTTGTATGAAAGAGTAACAAACATCCATACATAGAAACTTTTGGAATTATAATATTAGGATAACAAAAAGAAAATGGAACTCAATGCAAAACTTATTGGGATTATAAGATTGTAGATATCGTGATTTAAGTTAGATTTTTAGGTATTAACCTATTAGTGTCACCACAACCATATTAGTGCCACAAGAATCATTCCTTGATATCAAAACAAAGATTTTTATACAAAACAAGAGATTTGTGAGATTTTGGTGGGAAATAGCACAATTCGCCTGGTGCTAATTTAAATGCAGTGATGCTAATAGGTAAGAATACAAATGCTTATGCGAATTTTTATTTATGTATAAGGTTTTCTGAGCTGTTTATGGTAATTTCATCAAAATCAGACTATGGATGGGATTGAATGCTCTAAAAAGTAATTCTTTTTTGCACTTCAATGTTTTCATCTTTGTAGAAAAATATTGCTTGAAGTATAACAGAGAAAATGACATTTAATTCAAACTAATTGCTATCGACAAATTGGTAATATTGTGAACCATATTTTTTATATGTCACTGTTTATGGCCTTATGATCTCTATGAACGATAGGATCTCATCTTTGTTTTAAATGAAAAAAAAATCAGAATTTTTTTTTTAACAAAAATCTATTTGCTGATCAAGGATACAACTATGATATATTTGCTGACCTTGAAACAATATTTCTCATTTTCTTCTGGATTTCTTTAAGTTCAATGTTGACCTGATTTTTTTGTCTCGGCTTATCTTTGCTTCTGACAATCTTGCAATATATAAATCAATCATTTGTGATCAAAAAAAGTGTTAGCTGAAAAAATATGCACCATGAAAAGATTTTCTCATATCTCCTTTTGGATTTCTTTAAAATTCAGTGTTGATGTGATTTTACATCTGATGGTTTAATGTTGCTTCTGATAATTTTATCCTCATGTAGTTTTTTGGGGATCATATACATATTTTATATATGGTCATACTGTCCATATATGATATATATATTTCAGTTTTCACTATAGTTATTTATGATTGTATGTACTCATTTGTTTGTGCTCTTTGTAATAGAATTACAATTGCTAATAGAAATGTTGCATAAAAGTATTGTTTGAATAATTAATTTTTTAGCAACATGTTTTATTGTTTGTATCATTCAGTACTGTTGTTGATTTTAGATTATTTCAACAGGGTAGATAGATTTTTTTATTTTAGTTCATACTAACTTAATTTTTTTAGTATTGAATTATAACATACTTTATATTAGGTATATTACAGAGATGTTAGATAGTATTACGCGCCATTCCTCATCTAATATTAATTTAATTTTTTTCCCTGTGTTGATGGCTTCCTAATATTTCTTATATTTATGATATTTTGTTAATGTTTATTGTCATTAATTTTTTCTTTCGGTTTATCTATTTCAGGTTTTTTCACCCATACTTCAATAGCAGAAACTTACTATTGCTATTACTTTTCTGATATAATTTTTATTTCTTTTTACATTCATTCATTTCTGTTTACCTTATAGCTTGCTAATTTTCTCACTTACATTGAAATATTTGTTTTTGTTAAATTATTATTTAATTTGAGACCAAATATAGAAAAAATATTTTATAATTAATATAATAAAAGTGATATATATCTTGCATATTGATTAATTATTTTACAATCTTTTTAAATATTAAATAAGTCTTTCAATAAACAAGATTTTTCTTTTACAGTCATTTTTTAATATAACAATATGTCACAACTAATTGCTAAATGAACATTTTTAATCAGTTTTTTTATTTCAAAACCTTAAAAGGAAATTATTGTTATATAACGATTGATTGAGTAAATGAAAATACCAAACCCCTTTTATTTTTTTAAGCTCTAAGAAAATAATTATTGTCGAAATAATGAATATGTTAGTTTCGTATAATATACTTTTTTTCGTCAGATACATGTTTAAATGATTTACTAAACACAGTGGAATGAAAAACTACAAAATTGTAATAAAATACTAAAATATTTTTATCAGACAGTATTCTTTTGTTTTTGAATGTTTTTTTAGTGAATGTAAACTAGGAATATAGGCTTTTCACCATATATGTATGTTTTTTTTATGCTTACATATGTTTAATCAAACATTCAAGCGATCAGAAAAAAAATCATTTCATTAGCAATCTGTAAGACTTTTTAAGTCATCATTTATAAATAATGGGGAGGGGGGAATAGTTCTACACTCAAAAAAGCCACTGTAATGCCAGGCTCTAGAGAGATAAAAGAAACGTGTCTGACAATGGAAAGCTGTGGAAAAAATTTCAAAAAAGGGAATTGTATTGACGTTAATATAGTATAATAACGATAATATAATATATATGCACACACAAGAGGAAGTGCGAACAGCTAGAGGAAAAGGGGAATTTCCATGACAATATGTTATACATTCAAAAATGTTCGTGCAACGCAGGGGGTAACTGAAGAGAGGAAAGTTAAAAAAAACTTCGAAAAAGGGAATTTTAATGACATCATTATAGCAATCACTCGCATCATACGCGCACAAAAGTGCTGATGTCATGAAGGAAAGAGGAAATATTAAATTACACACTCAGTAAAAGCCCAGGCTTAAGCAGAGGGGAAAGAAACAAACAAGTCAAAGTAGTTTCGAAAAAGAATAATGGAAGTGCTGATTTTGTGAAGGGAAGCAAAAATTTATAAAAGTAGAGAAAGCCCATGCAATGCCGGGCCATGCAGCTAGTACTACAAATAAAAAGGGCTTTTTGTTTATATGTTATGTGTTTGTATATGTTCTTATAATTTCTTTTGTAAACTAAATGTATGCTATTTCTGTTTAGATGGTATATCCCCAGTTGAAAGTAAAGTGTCCCATTTCTCACTATTTCAATCTAAAACAACTCCAGTCATGAAGCCCATTGTAGAAGAATATAAACAGTTTCGTCAATTTGTTTGTTCTGTTTGTCATAAAAAGTTCAATCAAAAGGCTAACCTTGTTGTACACTTTCGAGTGCATACTGGAGAGCGACCATTTAAATGTTTAGTTTGTAATAAAGGTTTTTCAACTAAACAAAATATGTTGAAACACTATACTATTCATGAACTAAGTAGTAATCAGATGTAATATTTTATGGTTACTTTTATTATATTGTTGAATACTTTAATCACACACATAATAGTATTGAGTCTCAAATCATTTTAAATATAATCTCGTGAAGTTTTTTAAGCTTTCTTAAATCGTGCTAAATTAAGTTGTATTTAGTGAATGTAGCATTCTTTTTAAAAAATGCAAATGCTTTTTATATTGTCAGTAATAATAATGTAGCATAATGTATAAAAAAAAATTTCAACAATTTTAAATATTTCTGAATTAAATAATCATGTGTACAAAAGCAAATTAAAAGTATTTGTGTGTGCTTTTTTGCTGAATTGGCAATAACTGTCTGCAAATTTGTAAAATTTTATGTATGTATTAAGAATATTTTACTTTTAAAATTTCTGATAATGGTATTAAAATGGGTTCTCTAAATTTTGAGTATTTGAATTATATATAAAAATACAAATGTTTTATTTAAAATTATGAAAATGTTGTAGTATTCTCCTTCTCTCCTCTATTTTTAATACAAGCAAAGACTATTAAAAATCTTTTGTTTTTATTTTAGAGTTGAGTAAATTTTTGAATATACCTACAATGAAGTGAATTAAAAGAGTTTGCTATTTATAATTCTGACTCTGTTATGTTCCAATAATTGTTTGGCATGTGTTTTATTAAACTCACTTGTACTGTATTTAGTTTTATTTTGTTTGTAATAAAAAAAAGGCTTAATTTTAAAATGGAAAAGAAAACAATCTATGAAATTATATATGCAACAGCACATTTTGTTTAAATGCAATTTAGTTTCAATATTAGAACAATGTATCTTCTTTTACTATTCATATGTTAAGATGTTGGTTTCTTTCATTAGTTAGTTGAATTGTATAGAAATTTATACAAAATGCTATCAAATAAATTTGTTAGATATATATATATACTAGAAAAAAAATGGATACTTACATATTAACTCCTAGCCAATGATTTTATTACTAAAGATTCAATACATACCATAAATTAATCACTCTAAAGAGTTTGTCAACCTTATTTAATACTATCCTAAAGACAGTTGCTAATCATTTTTCAGCGTAAACAAAAAATTTGTCAATGGCATGGAATTAATTTATAATAAATTATGTTTTGTTGCATTGCTGATCATTTCAGTGTCATGCTGTCTGAACTGTTTTATAATATTAATTTAAACTTATCATAAAAAAAGATAGGTCTCATAAAATTTTGGAGAAAAACATCTTTTCTTTTTTCATTTTTTAAGATTATTATATATTTGTGTATGTATCTTTTTATTGTTAAAAATTTGTGTCTGTGTGTGTGTAGGTTGAAACTTAAATATAAATATTAGTTTTTTTTAAATATAGTGCTCTATTTTATATTAATTTTGCTGTGTGTATGTAAATGTTTATAACCTTTTCATTTTTAAAATATTCTGTAACTTTGAATTTTTTGTAAATGATACTATACATTTTACTTCTCTATAGGTTTCTATAACAGTATGGAAGTATCTCTTCTTGAAAATGAACCTCACTTTAAGAAAAAGATGCATTTTTGTTCATTTTGTGAATATACTTCATTTAACAGATGTCACATGCAGAAGCATGTTCGTACTCATACTAAAGAAAAACCATATGTATGTTGCCAATGTTACAAAAGCTTTTCTTCAAAAGATAATCTTACTCGTCATATAAAGACTCATTTTAGAATTAAGTAGAAAAATCCTGTGTGAATGAAAGAATAGACAACTAGAACATGGTATGGATGCTAAATAGTTAAAGCCACTCACTTGATCACTTTTTTGCATTCTTTGAACTTTTTGTAATTATGATCAGACTTTAATTTAATAAGGTGATAATAAGAATTGTATAAGATTTTAATTATCTTAATGATGAAAATCATCTGGCTGTATCTTTCTGGTATTTTTATTTCATTGTTCAAAACTTTATTTTTCACATATCAAATGGTATTCATCTGTTATCCTCAGGATGCTTTCTTACTTTGGATTTTGTAGCAAAAACTATTTTGCTAATATCTTATGATGAAGCTTGAATTAAATTAAGTATATATTTCTATTTGTTTCTGAAAAGTGCAAGTTTATTTGATTTTTAAATACTCTTTCCGTAAGAATTATATTGCAATGTAGAATGATTTTTTATTATGTTATGATGTAGGTTTCTATTTTTTTTTAATTTAAAATATATTTAAAAGCTAACTTTTGCTCCCTACAAACATATTTAATGGTTAATTATATATTGAATTTATCTTACAGTTTGTAGTTATATTTATAATTAAATTATTCTATTGCACTTTATATTTTTCTCTTCATTATTTAAATAAAGTGTATTTAATTAGTCATTAAAAACATTTCTGAATCTTATATAAAAGTTGATAAAAAGAGAATGTTTTGATATAAACAAATTGCTTTTATTAATTTTCATATCTTGAAACAATTCTTCATGTATCTTTTAGTCAAATACTATTAATATAAATCATTTTTTAACGTGTGCCTCTATTATTTTCCTTTTGCATAAAACCTCATATTCACTGTTTTTAAAAAAATTTTAACTTCATTATTTGTTTTTGCTTTTTTGCAATTTTTTCTCTGATTTTTTTGTTTTTGTATAAAATTGATTTATTGTTATTTTCAAAAATTGCAATTATATCCTTACAGTTAAAAAATTTTAGTATTTTTTTTTTTGAAGTAGAAAGATATATGGTATTGTTTTGTTAAGTAACTCACATAAGTATTGCATTTCCAGAAAAACTACCTTGTGATTCACTGTTAGTAATGGGGAAAGTAGTTTAAAATTATTCTTCACTTGGGATAAAATTATACTTGTCTAACAAAATGTATGGGTATTTTTTTATGTTTAACTTTAAACCTGACCCCTTCCTCCCCCACTTAATCATGTTATAAGAATCATCTTGTGATCATTACATACTAGTAAGTAACATGATTTTTGACATATTTTCCTCAATTCTGATCATTATAATTATTGCTATATTTACTACTTATTTAAGTATGAACATCTGATTTTAAACAATTTCAATGTAACTTTTCATAAATATTATATTTTGCTTGTTAATAGCAATGTAAGTTTTGAGCCTCTAATAAAAAGTACTTTCAACATGGATTGATTTTCAAAGATTTAATTTTAAATGCACACTTCTGTTATTTCTTTGTATTTTTATGTGGCCATATTTAGAATAAAAGCTATTTGTGTAAAAGCTTAGGATTTTTTAAAATTGCATTTAACAATTTATTTTCTTATTTCTTAAAATTGTTTTGTCACATCTCTCTCAAATATGTGTAAATACTGTATAGTTGCATCTTTTTTTTTTCGATAAATATGAAAAATAAATGAAATTTTCTTAAACATGTCAACATTTATATTTGTGTATTTTTGACCCTGTTATCTCTAAATTATGCTTGTAAATACTTTAAGTTTAAATTATTTCCTTATTATTTTTAATTTTCAATTGTTAACATTTTCTTTATACTCACCCTCTCTATTAACTGAGGATTTTCGTGACCATAAAATTTTTATATTCATTACTTAAATTCAATTAATATATTAATCATGTTATTTCTGATCTAAATTCTGTGAGTTTAAACTATAATAATTAAAGTGTTTTTTGCTGTCACATATATTCTACAATAAACTTTTGTTTAAAAGTGCTTTTTTTTCACTTTTTTAATGCTTTTTGTGTATAAAACAAACAAAAAATTTATGTTGAATTCTACAGAAAAAAAGTGTGTGCCTTTGAAGTAAATTGACTCACACACACATTAAGCCAAGAAAAAGTTTCCTTGTTAAAATGAACTTCACAGTTAATTTTTACATGGCTTCTCAAAATAAAATTAAAGTGTGTAGACAAAATTGCTCTGAAACTATATTTTTAAGAAAATACAAAAAAATTTGTCATGCATTATAAATCAATTTACATTCTTGAACTAACCTTCAATTCAACCTTATTTCTTTTATTTCAGGAATAATTCGTTTAAAATTATTTTAAAATATGACTGATTTATCAACAGTCATAATGTTTTCATTATGGTAAGTTAGTAATATGTATTGATTTGAAAATAATAATGTTTGAATAATTGTTTCTCTATTTTCAAGTATAGAATGTAGTATAAAAGTATTTTAAGTAATATACATTGCTAATACTTCTGAATGTAATATATTTCTTGAATTAAATATAAATATAAATTGAGTTCATGTAGTTTTCCTTTCTTAGGTACTGTAATTTTTAATATTATGAAAATAAATACAATATATTTCTCCTCCGATAACACTTTTTAAAAGTATGGAAGTATGTCTTTATGAAAATGAACTTTAGCATACAATACATATTTGCTCGTTTTTGTAAATATTCATTTAACAAAAGTCACATGCAGACATGTTTATTCTCAAATGAAAGTATGGTGATTTGTATGTAATGTGAATTGTCATTCTATAACTAATTTAATTTGTCATTCAAAAACTCATAGATTGATATTATTGAAAAAAAATTATCAAATTCATATTGTCTTTTCCTTATCTAATGTTTGAAATCTTTTTTATTCTAAAATTTTAAGTTTATTAAAAACTAATAGTCATAATTTGAAATTTTTAATTTATAAATTTTAATATTGGTGTTGGATATAGAATTTTTTTGTAAACATCGTGTAACTTCCATGCTACATTTGATGCTAATTATAGCTGTATATTAAATTTTACTCCTCCCCTTCCCCTCTCCCAACACACACAAAATTCATACGTAGACTTTAATAACTAAGAGCTACATGTCAGATTAATCATTTCAATATATATTTCACTTTTGTATTAATATGAAAAATATTAACTGTTTTTAATAGCGAATGATTATATCTTTATAATAATCAGATCAGTTATTTTTGAAATTTTATCTTAACTTTTAATTAATTGTGTATTTGTGTTAAAAGAAAATTTTATATAGTGACAACATATATAATGATTTAAATATACACATTTTAATATTCATGCTGAATTTTTGCACTATTCATGCCTTTATTTTATTGCTGCAGAAAGTAAATGACTATTCTTGTAAGTTTTTTTTTATATTAATGTATTTTATTATGTGCTAAACAGGGCTGTTTTTAACAACCCCGGCATCCTATGCACTTCAATAGTTATGCCCCCTCCCCTATTTCCACAGCATTCCCTTCCCCTTCAGTTCTTACTATTCCTGTTTTGTTTCTGGAGAGATTTTCCCATAACTTTCTTACTCTTTTCTCTTTCTTTATTTTTGCTGTTTGCATTGTGTTTCCATTATCCACCTGTGGATCTGCCATGTACTGGACTGACAATAGTAAGGAGAGGATAGTAGTATGGTTTGTCCACTCTTGTTCATTAATTACTTTACGGCAACAAGAACCATATGTTGTAAATTAATGCAGAATATTGATGAAATTGTTTGCAATTACAGTATAGAGTATACATTATTGTATTAATTGTTTTCAACTTAATTATCAACATTTTCATCATTTGACTGTCTTTTACTTTTCAACATCCTTTCCTTTTCTTTGTTGAGTCATTGTACTTGTACAACAAAGGTTTTCTTGTTGTTGTCGCCCACCATTGTTTTGGGGAATTTCGCCAAGCTAAATCGTACTGTCACCTGTATGGTGCTCGGGGCCAACGACAGGCGTACCTCTAGCTCATGCCACGATGAATTTCGTGGGCCTCTATTTGACTATGTCAGACAGGTGGCATTAGAAACAACAACAAAGGTTTTCTTTGTAAAACAAATGATTTTTTTGAAAAAATCATTAACAATTCCATTCAATTTCAATTGCAAAATTATTTTGAATGCATAACAACATCAAACAGTTATGCTTTTCATTTTCCATAGTGCATCTTATTTCAGTGTTTACTCTCTTGAAGGCTGAAATGCTTCTCTCACAATTCACTAAATGGTGGTATGTTTGCTAGAATTTTAATTTTTTTCTTTTGCACCCTTAATTCTTTTGCGTCCTAGGCACGTGCTGAAACGGAAAGTGGCCCTTGTGATAAATCTGTGGTTCTGAAAAAATAAAGCCTTTCCTCTCTACTGTTAGACTTTTTCCATATTTTGAGCTGGCTTTGATTCTAAAGTCAGAATTATTTCTTTAAAGAAAAAGGCTGTAATGAAAGTATGGATTTATTTATTTTGTCAGTTATACTTTTAGTTATATAGTGTATTTGAAAAGGTATACTTAACTACAGTACAATCACAATAGTATTATATATTGTTAAATGTTTTATTAAAAACACTTTTTTAATCATCAATTTAAATGTTTAGTTTGTTGTATTTGGTTTCATGTTTATGAGAATATACTAAAATATCTTAAAATCATAAATATATATATATATATGTAAAAGTATACACACTTGTAATAGAAATCCAAAATAATGCAATTTTTGTGAATTTATTTATTTAAACTCTTAAATTAAAACAAAATATTGATTAATATTTGCTCTGCAGATAATGAATATTTTTGCATTTGATACTGACTACTATTTCTTAATGGGAAGTATTTTTGTCACTAAAATGCATTGAAAGTATGAAATATTTTATTACCGTATTTTCCTGTATATAATCCGCAGCGGCATATTATCCGCAGAGCCCTTTTTTTCGAGTAAAAAAAAAACATCGTATAATCCGCGGCAGTTTTGGCGGCGAATAATCTTGCTCCTTGAACGTCGACGGTCTGGTTGGTGGAATATCAAATGATAATGGAACTTCGTCCATATTTATATATATATATATAAATCAAATCCTCTGTAAAATTATTTTCAACAATAATTTGCTTGCAAAATGTCAAAAAGTCGTCCAATTGTTTTTCCCAGTCATCAGGTAATTTCTGTCCGACCGTTGAACGACCATTTCGCGTGCAATAACTCGGGCTTTCATTCTGATGCTAACTGTCGAGACAGCTTTCCCATCGTCCCTTTCTTTTAAAATCCATTTATTTATTTCTGCCTCTAATTCTGGCCAGTGAGGTTTTCCACGACGATCGGCCCTTTTACGTCTATCGCAATTTTCGAAGTTTTGTTCCTTCTCCACAAACGAATATTCGATTCGTCAACGTTGAAAAATCTTGCAGCTTCTCGATTCCGACTTCTCTACAGCATTTAATTTGAAGTCTGCAGTATAGCTAACACGCTTCATCATGATAAAAACTTTCAAAGGATGCAACACCTCTAGTCAAGACAAAGTTGTAAATGACGCCAGCGACTTGTAACTGCTATTTCCTTCCGAGGAACCTAATTCGTTATTGAAAGTAATTGGACAAACACTAATTATGGCCGTAATACGTCAGCCGAGTCGTGAAAGCGCCATCTATTATTTATTTTATAAAACATAAACAGCATTTCTTTCAAAACTTTGTTAACTTTTCTGATGGAGAATGTTTTTTCTCAGATAATCCGCGGCGGCATATAATCCGCACAACGAAATTTGAAACTTTTTCAACACATAATCCGCGGATTATATACAGGAAAATACGGTAATTCTTCAATTGTTTGTATTAATATATATCTTCTGAATCATTAATTGTAAAAATATTACATTTATCCATGATTATAAATTTGCCCTAGATTCTGCATTATGTGTTCATATTTAAACATATAATGCAGAATTTTCACCTATTAGCATGATCACCAAAAAATTGTTGTATCAGTTCTTTTTAAAAATTTTTATTTTTTATTTTTAATATATTTTATAATTTTTGTTCTCCCATTCTCTTTAAAAAAAATAAGAATTAAATTGTCTCTGAGAAATAATGGTATTTGCATGTTGTTGAGAAAATATATTCTAATCAAGATCACTAGATTTAGGGATAAATTATAAATGTATTGTCAGCTATTCATTTATTTGTTGTTTATTTTAAGATATATGTGTTACTGTATGTTAAATTTAGTGTCATATTTTTCGTGTACATAATTAATTTATAATCTTTTTTCAATTTGTAAACAGGCATTGTTTTTATATATCTGTGATTGTAATTTAATTCATATTTTATGTAATCAAAATAATATTATAAAGTTAATTATTTTTCATAATATGGATCACAATTTTTTAAATAACTTCTTGTATTATTTAGTCTAGTAAGCAATTCTTGGATTATATATATATTTGCAAAAAAAGTATTGGAAAGTGATAACATTTTGTGGTTTTTAAGAAAAAGGCATTTTAAAAATAAGAGTACTTTCCACAATATTTAACAAAATATTATAACAGATATTTCATTTCCAAGGCTACATAAGTTTGTCAATTCCCTTTCCCTATATTATTACTTAAATTTATTTGTGTAAATTTACTTATCATAGTTTTTATTTCAGTTGCACACATTATTCAATTATATAACTTTTTTTATTTGGGGTATTTTGTTCTCTGTATTTTTATACAAAAGGGGTGTATCAATTGTTAAATTTTATATCTATGTGTATATTGATGTATGAATGGTAAACTTTTTCCAAAGATATTTTTATATAGTAACTTTATTTTTTAATTTATTTCTATTTTAAAAGTTATAGTAGATTATCCCTTAATTGTATTTAATCAAAACATATGTATCATTTAAAAATATTTTTTACTAAGAATTTTGACTTGTATTTAAAAAAATTTTAGTTGAATGTCATTTTAAAATTTTCAATTTCTTTTTGTTTAAAGTAAAAGGAAATAAATAAGTTATTTCTTTTTCAATCAGCATCCCTGTTTTTTAACTTTTTTTATTGTTAATCTTGAAGACTAAAAAAATCAAATGAAAAGATTAGTTTATATCAGACATGTATCAGCATCTTAATTTTGCTTTAATTTTCTAGAAGTTCCTTTATATATATAAACTATATTTGCTATTTTAAATTACTGAATATTTTAGTAACTGAAATTGTATAAATGTGTTTTAAACTTACATATAATTTATTATACATATTTTTTATTTCTTACAGCTTTCTTTATTTATCCTGGAAATATTGGTTTTCTGCCTAGGATGCAAAAAAAGGCATCAAAATTGAATTAAATATTTTGTACTGAATACCCTGTAAAATAGTTGGTTAAAATTTTCAATAATGAGAAAAAATATATAAATGTAACTTTACTAGATTTTTAAATTTTATTGCATGATCCATAAAAAAATGTTCTTTTTAATTATGATTTGTGTGATCTATCTATTATATTTAATTATCTTTGGTTATTTTTTTATATAATTATATGTTTTATTTAAATAGTCTTTATATTTTATTAGCATTTATTTTATTTTTATATAAATATGTATTCGAGGAAGGAAAAAAATGACATAATTTACATTATGAATTTCTTTTTATATGTAAATATTGTAATTGGTATAAAGGAATTTTTATGCAAATAGAATTTATGAAGTGTAAATCTTAATTTTTTTTTTTATTTTCTGCTCATAAATAATTATGTAAATTACAATAATACATCAAATATAGTTTTGCTATTTAGTCATTAATATTATAAATTGTTTTTCTTTTTCTCTGGATATAGTTTTATGTCATAACAATTTTTCAAAATTAAGATACCTTTTTTTGATTTGCAATAACTAAAATCAAATAAAATTTCATTGCCAAAAAGTCATTTGTTCTATAAAAAGTTTTGGTTGTAAGATTTTTAAGTAATAAAATTGTACTTATATTTTCAGATAATTTTGAACTTGAACCACCAAGTGGTAGAAGATTGAAAGTTGTGCACAATTGTTCATTTTGTGATTATACAACTGCTCACAAGGGTCATATGAAAAGACATGTACGAATTCATACTGATGATCGTCCTTTTGTTTGTGTGATATGCACTAAAAGATTTAATCAAAAAGAACATGTTTTGAAACATATGAAATCACATGCTGATATATGAAAGTCTAGTTTGTTCAGACAAATTTTATACAAAAGATAATATGCTCCCGCATTTTAAGGAACATGAGCAGTTGTGAATTTTATTTTTATTTTGTGTTAAAGAAGTTCTGACCATTTTTGCCACGAAAGAAAAAAATCTTAAAAATCAAACTAAACATCTTTATTTTCTAATGTAATTTTTTTTTATTGTGTGCAGTATTTTAAGAATTTAATGACAGTAGTTATATTCCTATCATGATAAAAAAAATTTTTTAATTTGTAAAATAATTATAAATTATCACTTATGATTTTTTTTCAATATTAAATTGTATGAAACAGTACATTTCCATTACATAAAATGGTAATATATTTTTTTTAAATAAGTAATATTCTGCATTATTACCTTCATGGTTGTTAAAAGGACGACAGACTGAAAGAAATTTATGTACCTTATGTGTGTTTGAGTGATTCAAATGCTAAAATAATGTTGAGCTGTTCAAATATTTAATGAATGCCGTGCAATTTGACCAATTAATAGAATTATTTTACTTGTTAAAAACAAAAATAATTTTGTGAAGGACAAAATATCTCAAATTTGAAGCATTTATTGGTCATCTAAAAAATAAGCTCATTCTAAAATAAACAGTAAAATAACTGTTTCTATATGAAAAATTTTTTAAAGGAAATTTTTAATAACCCCAAAAATGACTGACCTATAGTTTTTTTTTTATTTATTTAATCTTATTCTTTGCATTATCTTTTGATTGATATATCATTTGTGCAAGTTGGAAAATTAGAAGTTGAAAAAAACTTCATTTGAAAACAAATTAGGCAATTCGACAACGCCCCTTTTTAGAAGAAAAAACTAAAAAAAAGTGTTATGATAAAAAATCTAGTTTATAAAAAGAAATAATAACTATAAAAAAAGAATGTGCAATATACAAAGCAGAATATTTTCGAGGCAATACAATAATGTAATTTTTCCGAGGCAATACAATAATGTAATTTTTCTTTGTGAAATGCATGTGTAAAATTTTTGAATTAAGGCATCTTATATTAATAATTTCAGTTATTATTCCTGATATGTTTTTCATACAAGCATAATATTTTAATATTCAGTGAAGAAAAAAACTAAGCTTTCTGTTGTGACAGAAAAAAAAAATTTTTTTCAGCATTTTTCTTGTGCAATTAAAATTAATACCTTCTTAAAATTGATCATTTATAAAACTATATGGGTTAAAAAAACACGAAAATGCAATTATTTTTAAGAAAAATATATAACTAATATCTTAAAGCTGTTATTTTAAGTTTATTAAAGCGCATTATAATTTTTTTTTTCAGAATTATAAACTTTAAAGTAATTTTTCTCAGTTTGTGTTTTTCGAAACATTAATGCATTCAAAATGCTACTCCTTCCACAACTATTTACCAATCATTTCCATTTTTTTGCTGTGCGTTGCATAAAAAGCATGTAACAAAATTAGGGATCTATTTTGCTGTAAACTGAAAACTTTTTTTTAAAAAAATTAAAATGTAAGAGATATTGGCTTTTTCGTTGACTTTTAGCGTATATATCAACATTTTTTTTTCTTAAAAATGAATTAAGTTATTGTAAAATTGATCCCTAAAGTTGTTTATAACATCCATAAGAATATTACAAAAAAAAATTTCAGGTTAAAAAATTTAATAATTACAAAAGGAGTAGGATTTTAAAATTTTCCAAATTTTCTTCAAAAAATTTTAATTTTTAAAATTGTGTGAATAATATGTGAAAAACTTCATCTCGAATCATTTTCTGGAAGACTTTTGTGGAGTTTCTATATTTTATAGTCATTGTTAAATTGAGGGATGGGATTCTCTCTCATTAAGGAGTTACACAAAATATTAAGCAGCACGGTTATCATTCCTTAGAAATATATTTTTAAACATTTCAGAAAAATGTTAATTTTAGAATCAAAATTTTTTCTGTATTCATATATCTGTAAATGTAATTTAACTAATGTTTCATGTAATAAATGGTTTTAATGTTTTTCTTATGATGTAGTTAATTATTTTACAATATTGATCAATATTTTTGAAATAGCTTATAAGTGTTTTATTTAGCATATAAGAAATTTTGGGATTATATATATTTGGAGAAAAAAAACGTATATATATATATATTGAAAAGTATTAATATTGTGTGGTGTTTTTAAGTAAAAGATATTATATAAATAGAAGAGTACATTTTCTTTCCATTGTGTAACAAAATATATTGCTGAATATCATTTCTTAGGTAAGATAAATATGTCAATTCCCTTCCTTCCCCTTTATTATTACTTAAATTTATTTCTGTAAGTTTGCTAATCGAAGTTTTTATTTGTTACATTATTCAATTATAACTAATTTTTTTGTGGTGTTTTGTTCTCTGTTGTTTTATATAAAAGTGTTGTATCATTTATTAAGTTTTATGCGTTTTTTTTAATATATGAATGGTAAACTTTTTCTACAGCATTTTGTATGGTAATTTTTTATTTTTGTATGTATTTCTATTTTATAAATTATAGTAGGTTATTCCAAAATTATATTTAATCAAAATGTCTTCATTGAAAAATTTTTGGAAAAGAAAAGTCCGAAGTATTTTTTTTTTGTATCATTTAAAATTACTTTTACTGAGAATTTTGACATGTATTTCAGTATACTTTTAGTTGAATGTCATTTAAAAAATTCAATTTCTTTTTGTTTAAAGTAATGGGAAATAAATAAATTATTTCCTTTCTAATCAGCATCCCTGTTATTCTTTATTATTATTCTTGAAAACTAAAAAAAAATTAAATAGAAAAGGTTAGTTTACCAGGCATGTATCAGCATTTTAATTCTTTCCTAGTTTTCTAAGTGTCTTTATATGAACTATATTTGATCTTTTAAATAATAGAATTTTCATAAATGAGATGACAATTTTTTTTTAAATCTATATTATTCATAATGCATATTTCTTGTTTTTACAGCACTTCCTGGAAGTATTGGTTTTTTTCTGCTTAGGGTGCAAAAAAGACATCAAAATTGAATTAAATATTTTGTACTGAGTTCCCTGTAAAATAATTGATTAAAATTGTCAATAATAAGAAAAAAATACAAATATAATATTACTAAATTGATGAATTTTATTGCATGATCTATAAAAAGTTGTTCTTTTTAATTATGATTTGTGTGATTTATTTAAGTTGTTTTTCTATTTTATTAGCATATGTTTTTTAAAAAATATGTGTTGGGGAAGGAAAAAAAATTATTTTAATTTACACCATGCATTATTTTTTTCCTACAAGTATTGTAAACTCTCTGTGTATGCTTTTAATTCATTATATAAAATATTTAATTTCTCCCTTCCACTTTGTGAACTATATTACTTTTGATATATTTCTTTTTTTGTTTGTGATAAAAATATTACAAAAAATTTTGAGTCTATATGATGAGACTTTTAGAACTTTACAGTTTTTTCAAGCAATGCTTGTTATTCAATTCCTACTATTAGCTCACACTCTCTATATATTTGTATATTTATTTATCTTGTTGGAATTTTCAATCTTTAATAAAATAATTTCTATTCATACAATCATGTTCAAATAATTTTTTTTAAAAACTTGGAGTGAATGACACTTGATGTTTTTACATTTTTTTTCTTCAAAAATTCATTAATTAAATTTTATTTTTAAATTTATACTGTGTTATTTCCGTCATAGTTACAATTAGCTACAACAGATGGTGTCAGTACTTTTTTCTAACAGAGTAGGAATTGACATTAAAAAAAAAATTTTTATTAGTTTTAACTTATAGCTTTGCTTTTTTGTTGAAGTTCATTTGTAGTCTTTGTCTAAGACAGTTGCCATTTTAAAACATATCTGTTTAATGTTTTTTTTTGTTTGTTTGTTTTTTTAATTTCTTATTGGTATAAATTAATTTTGTACAAATAACGTTTATGCAGTGTAAATCTAATTTCTTTTAGTTGCTTTTTCAAATCCATGAATTTTTTTATAATATTTTCTGGTCATTAAAATTTGAGTAAATTACAATAATACATTAAATAAAGCTTTGCAGTTTAATCTTTAGTGTTTAGTAAAAACATCTTCCCCATTGATTTAGTTTCATGTCATAATATTTTTAAAAATTAGGATGCCTTTTTAAATTTGCACTAACAAAAATTAAAATAATTTCATTGTCAAAAAATCATTTGTTTCATAAAATGTTTTGGTTGTAAGATTTTTAAGTAATAAAATTGTACCTATATTTTCAGATAATTTTGAACCTGAACCACCAAGTGACAGAAGATTGAAAGTTGTGCACAATTGTTCATTTTGTGATTATACAACTGCTCACAAGTGTCATATGAAAAGACATGTACAAATTCATACTGATGATTGTCCTTTTGTTTGTGTCATATGCACTAAAAGATTTAATCGAAAAGAACATTTTTTGCAACATATGAAATCACATGCTCTATACAAAACTCTAGTTCATTCAGACAAATTTTATTAAAAAGATAAAATGCTCCTGCATTTTAAGGAACATGAGCAGTTGTGAATTTTATTTTGTGTTAAAGAAGTTCTGACCATTTTTGCCACCAAAGTAAAAAATCAAACTAAGCATCTTTATTTTCTAATGTAATTGTTTTCATTGTGTGCAATATTTTAACAATTTAATGACAGGAGTTATATATATTCCTATTAGCTGCATGGGCTTCCTCAAGTGTACAGCTTTTCATCTTGGGAAATTTTCCCTGTCCCTCTCAGTGTCAGCATGATTTCTGTATTAATGTCATTAAAATTCTTTTTTTTAAGTTTCTTCCACCTCTTTACCCCCATCATATAAAGGGTGTTTTTTAGAGGTATAGAACTTTAAATTGCAATAAAACAACAATGTATTATTCGATTGACATGAATTTTTTTTTATTCGAAAGATAATTTTGTGGCATTACATTTTAAATATGATTTCTGGCATATGACTGCCACGGCTGGCTCGGATGTAGTCCAATCTGGACGTCTAATTTTCGATGACTTTTTCCAACATTTGTGGCCGTATATCGGCAATAACACGGCGAATGTTGTCTTCCAAATGGTCCAGCGTTTGTGGCTTATCCGCATAGACCGATGAATTTACATAGCCTCACAGAAAATAGTCTAGCGGTGTTAAATCACAAGATCTTGGAGGCCAATTCACAGGTCCAAAACGTGAAATTAGGCGATAACCGAACGTGTCTTTCAATAAATCGATTGTGGCACGAGCTGTGGGACATGTTGCGCCGTCTTGTTGGAACCACAGCTCCTGGACATCATGATTGTTCAATTCAGGAATGAAAAAGTTAGTAATCATGGCTCTATACCGATCACCATTGACTGTAACGTTGTGGCCTTCATCGTTATTGAAGAAGGATTCCACCAGTCCATAAAGCGCACCAAACAGTCAGTTTTTCTGGATGTAACGGTGTTTCGACATACACTTGTGGATTATCAGTTTTTCTGGATGTAACGGTGTTTCGACATACACTTGTGGATTATCAGTTTTTCTGGATGTAACGGTGTTTCGACATACACTTGTGGATTAGCTTCACTCCAAATGCGGCAGTTTTGTTTGTTGACGTAGCCATTCAACCAGAAGTGCGCTTCATCGCTAAACAAAATTCGCTTATGAAAATCGGGAACAACGGCAATCTCGTTTTGGGCCCATTCGACGAATCTACGCCTTGCTTGATGATCGTTTTGATGAATTGCCTAACCAAACTGAGAATAAATCACTTGACAGCTGTTAAATCGGTCACCATCTTGGAAAGTAATGCCAACTTAAGCTTCTATACCTGGAGAAAAAACACTCTTTAGTTCTGTTTTCTTTCCATTTAACCCGGTGTTGCACTGGCTTTTTTCAGGGGTATAACCTTACCCCCATGGAAATTTTCCCTTTCTCTCTGGATGCCAGCAGTTCTAGGTATGTGTTATGTGCGATGTAAGTAATTTCTATATTTTTGTCATTTAAATTCCGTTGTCCGAAATTTCTTCCACTTTTCTTTTTTTAGACAGGCTTTTCTTTGTCAGAGTTTGCTTTTTCCATTTTTTCTTTTCCCTTTGTTCTGCCCAGCGTTGTGCATGGCTTTTTCAAGTATAAAACTCTTTCTTCCCCCTGGATAAGACTTTTTTTTTCAAATTTCTATTTTCGATTAATAATTTACAAAGCTAATCCAGTTTTATTCACAAGAAAAGAGAGAATCTACAAATATCTTATTAAATAATTAATTTTGTAATGAATAATAAAAAACAATACAGCTTTAAATTTTTTTAAAAAAATAATTTATATTCCTTTTATGTTAAATAATGAATCAAAAAATTATTTCAATTAACCAGTGAAACGACTTCTTATTTTTGGATAAGTGTTTTTAAATTCAAACGTATCTATTTATATAAGGCTATCTTTGCAAGAAATGTAAATGCAAAAATGCGCCGAGGATACCGAAAGATGGGAAATGATCGGAGGAATCCATTTTGACCATTTAATTTCTTAAATTACAATTATTTGAAAAGTTATTAATTAAAAACGATAAAAGGCACAATTTGTATGCATTGTTGTAACAATGAAGACCTGGTTTGGCCAGTTTGGCTGAAAATGGATTTTCGATGCCAATTTTTGTCGTTGTAACAATAACATTCTTACAACAATGCAAACAAATAAAAACTGCTGCCAAAAACCAGTTTTTTAATGTTTTTAATTAATATCTTTTTTACTAATTGGAATATCGGACTATAAATGGTCAAAACAGATTCCTTGGATCATTTCCCTAAATTTTGATACCTTCTGCGTCTTGTGGTTCTTGAGAAAATTGGGATATATACATAGATACGTTTGTTTACCTACGAATTTTAATAGTGTAGATCATGTTAAATTCTATTTTTTTTTAAATTGTAAAATAATTATAAATTATTACTAATGTTTTTTTTTTTCAATATTAAATTGTATGAAACAATACACTTCCATTACATAAAATGGTAATATTTTTTTTTAATTAACAAGTTATATTCTGCATTATTACCTTCAAGGCTGTTAAAAGTACAACAGACTGAAACTGAAAGAAATTTATGTACCTTATGTTTGTTTGAGTGATTCAAATGCTAAAATAATGTTGAGCTGTTCAAATATTTAATGAATGCCGTGCAATTTGACCAATGAATAGAATTATTTTACTTGTTAAAATCAAATAATTTTGTGAAGGGCAAAATATCTCAAATTTGAAGCATTTATTGGTCATCTAAAAAGTAAGCTCCTTCTAAAATAAACATTAAAATAACTTTCTATATGAAAGCTTTTTTTAAGTAAATTTTTAAGGAATGATTACAGCTGTTGGAAAAATTCATTTTGACAACTTTTATGTACAATCTTCAATGTTTTCTTCGACTGTCTCTGTTCAAGGATTTTCTGTATTTTATATTTATTGTTAAATTGAGGGAGGGGATTCGTTGAGGAGTTACACAAGATATTTTAAGCAGTGCTATTATTATTCTTTAGAAATAAATTTTTGAACTTTTCAGAAAAATGTTAATTTTAGAATCACACAAAATTTTTTCTGTATTTATATATCTGTGAATGTAATTTAACTCATGTTTCATGTAATAAATGGTTTTAATGTTTTTCTTATGAAGTAGTTAATTATTTTACAATATTGATCAATATTTTTGAAATAGCTTATGAAAGTGTTTCATTTGTATATAAGAAATTTTGGGATTATATATATTTGAAAAAAAGTATTAATATTGTGTGGTATTTTTAAGTAAAAGATATTTCAAAAATAAAAGAGTACATTCTTTCCATTATGTAACAAAATATATTACCGATATATCGTTTCTTAGATAAGATAAATTTGTCAATTCCCTTCCTTCCCCTTTATTATTACTTAAATTTATTTGTGTAAATATGCTAATCGAAGTTTTTATTTGTTACATTATTCAATTATAACTAATTTTTTTTGTGATGTTTTGTTCTCTGTTGTTTTATATAAAAGTGTTGTATCATTTATTAAGTTTTATGTGGGTTTTTTTATATATGAATGGTAAATTTTTTCCAGAGCATTTTGTATAGTAACTTTTTATTTTTGTAAGTATTTCTATTTTAGAAATTATAGTAGATTATTCCAAAATTATATTTAATCAAAATGTCTTCATTGAAAAATGTTTGGGAAAAAAAAGTCCGAAGTTTTTTTTTTTTGGTATCATTTAAAAATATTTTTACTGAGAACTTTGACATGAATTTCAGTATACTTTTAGTTGAATGTCATTTAAAAAATTCAATTTCTTTTTGTTTAAAGTAATGGGAAATAAATAAATTATTTCCTTTCTAATCAGCATCCCTGTTATTCTTTATTATTATTCTTGAAAACTAAAAAAAAATTAAATAGAAAAGGTTAGTTTACCAGGCATGTATCAGCATTTTAATTCTTTCCTAGTTTTCTAAGTGTCTTTATATGAACTATATTTGATCTTTTAAATAATAGAATTTTTGTAAATGAGATGACATAAATTTTTTAAATCTACATATTATTCATAATGCATATTTCTTGTTTTTACAGCACTTCCTGGAAGTATTGGGTTTTTTCTGCTTAGGGTGCAAAAAAGACATCAAAATTGAATTAAATATTTTGTACTGAGTTCCCTGTAAAATAATTGGTTAAAATTTTCAATAATAAGAAAAAAATACAAATATAATATTACTAGATTGATGAATTTTATTGCATGATCTATAAAAAGTTGTTCTTTTTAATTATGATTTGTGTGATTTATTTAAGTTGATTTTCTATTTTATTAGCATGTTTTTTAAAAAAATATGTGTTGGGGAAGGGAAAAAATTATTTTAATTTACACCATGCATTATTTTTTTCCTATAAGTATTGTAAACTCTCCTTAATTTCTCCCTTCCACTTTGTGAACTATATTACTTTTGATATATTTCTTTTTTTGTTTGTGATAAAAATATTACAAAAAATTTTGAGTCTATATGATGAGACTTTTAGAACTTTACAGTTTTTTCAAGCACTGCTTGTTAATCAATTCCTCCTATTAGCTCACACTCTCTATATTTATTTTGTTCAAATTTTCAATCGTTAATAAAATACTTTCTATTCATTCAGTCAAGTTCAAATATTTTTTTTTTTAAATCTGTAGTGATCATTGATGTTTTTACAGTTTTTTTTTCAAAAATTAATTCATTAATTAATTTTTATTTATAAATTTTTTCTAGTTTTTATAGTTTTAATTAGCTACAACAGATGGTGTCAGTACATTTTTCTAACAGAGTAGGAATTGATGTTAAAAATTTTTTTTATATTACTTGTTTTAACTTTTGGCTTTGCTTTTTTTTTTTTGTTGTTGTTGGAAGTTAATTTGTAGTCTTTGTTTAAGACAATTGACACTTTAAAACATGTCTTTGTTAATGTTATATTCGGATTTTTTTTTTAAATTTTTATTGGTATAGATTAATTTTGTACAAATAAAGTTTATGCAGTGTAAATCTAATTTCTTTTAGTTGCTTTTTCAAATCCATGAATTTTTTTTATATTTTCTGGTCATTAAAAATTGAGTAAATTACAATAATACATTAAATAAAACTTTGCAGTTTAATCTTTAGTGTTATAAAAAAACATCTTCCCCATTGATTTAGTTTCATGCCATAATATTTTTCAAAATAAGGATGCCCTTTTAATTTGCATTAACAAAAATTAAATTAAACTTCATTGCTAAAAAATCATTTGTTTTTTAAAAAGTTTTGATTGTAAGATTTTTAAGTAATAAAATCATACTTATTTTCAGGTAATTCCGCACCTGAACCACCAAGTGGCCGAAGATTGAAAGTTATGCGCTATTGCACATTTTGTAATTTTACAACTTCTCACAAGGGTCATATGGAAAGGCACATGCGAATTCATACTAATGATTGTCCTTTTGTTTGTGTGGTATGCACTAAAAGATTTAAAACAAAAGAACATGTTTTGAATCATATGAAATCACATACTAATATATTACCATATGAATGTCTAGTTTGTTCAAACAGATTTTATACACGAGATAGTATGCTTAAGCATTTTAAACAACATGAGCAATTGTGAATTTAATTTTTATTTTGTGTTAAAGAAGTTCTGACTATTTTTGCCACCAAAGAAAAAGTCTGTCTTTATTTTCTAATGTAATTGTGTTTTCTCTATGTACAATATTTTAACAATTTAATGACAGTTATGTTCCTATTATGTGAAATTCTCCATTTTTTTTATTTATTTTTTTTATTATTATTTATTTATTTTAGCAAATAAATTCTCCTAATTCTTTTTTATTTTTATTTGTAAAATAATATTAAATTATCACTTAGGATTTTTTTCTTTCAGAATTTAATTGTATGAAACAGTACATTTCTTCCATTATATGAAATGGTAATATTTCTTTTTTTTTTTATTATTAAAAAGTAATATTTTTCATTATTGTTAAAAGAACGATAGACCAAAAGAAATGTATGTGCATTTGAGTGAATGAGAGATTCAAATGCTAAAATAATGTCAAGCTGGTTGTTTGTAATTAATTCTCTTCCTGATTGTACATTTTAATACATTTTTATACAGTTATTTAATGAATGATGTGCAATTTAACCAATGAATAGAATTTCTTTAATTGTCAAAAACAAATTTTGTGAAGGACAAAATATCTTAAATTTGAAACGTTTACTAGTCATCTTAAAAATAAGCGCATGCATAAAATAAAGATAGATGTTTCTTGCAAAAACTTTTCTAAGTGATTAGATTACAGCTATTTAGTTTGTGAAAAGTCCATTTTGACAGCTTTTATGCGGAATCTTGTATGGTTTCTTCAACTGTCTCTGTACAAAGATATTTGTGGAATTTCCCAACCTATATTCATGTACCTCTCTGTTTTCCAGATGCTTTACTATTTTCATTGTTAAATTAAGGGATGGGTCTGTTTGTGTGATTGGTTGAGGAGCTACACAAGATTTTATACAGTATAAATTATTATTCTGTAGAAATAAACTTTTGAGCATTTCAGAACGGTGTTAACATTTGAATCAAGATGAAATATATTTATCAATTTTGGAAGTCTTTTTTACATAATTTTGAATCAATTTGTGCTGAGTATTAATAGTTCAATAAAGAATTGTAATCGTAAAAAAATAATTTTCTTATATTTTGCATAAATTGTTCTATACTAATATTAAAATTCTTTAGTTTTAATTAATCTTATATAATAAAACTGTTAGTCCATTATCAAAGTAATAAAATCAAACAAAGTATATATGTGTGAGTGTAGGATAAAAACATGTGGCATGTAGGAAACATTAAACTGATTATTTATAACTTAATAAAACATCTAGCTATTAATTGCATGACTTCGATAAATTCAAAAAACCATTCTGATGTATGTATCCTTGAAACTGTATGCCTTATCTAATTTGTTAATTAAAACTAACATCAATAGAAAACTTGATGCAGACATAGGCAATACAATACTTATTGTGTGATAGTTTTATGAAGTATGTTTGTTATGAATTTAAAGTGGGTTTTTTTTTTTTTTGTGCTACTTAGAAATAATATTGCTTCAGTTTTTCTCCAATTTTAAATTTAAGTGCCATTTTGTACATAATCTCTTTAAAATGTTCAGAACTTCTTCATTTACTCAATGCTTCCCTGTTTCATTTATAGTTATGTATATAATATAACCATGAAATTTGTTGTATCTCTTAAATTAAATTTTGTTTCTTAGATATTTTTTCCAACCAAATGAAATTTATTTTCTTGAAGATTATATATTTTAAGAAATGAAAAGTTAAAAAGGTCAATTATTTTAAATACAGTCTATCAATAACTTGCTTTTGTGTTGATTTGCAAGTACTTACTTTTTGAATATTTTTTTTATATTTTACATTATATTGAAGTGTTATTTGACTAAATCTCTGTTTTACTAAAGAATAGTTATTCTTTTTGGAAGAAAATAGCGAAAAACTATATTATAATAATCAATTGATGCTTGCCTTGATAATTATTAAATTTAATTGTTTCATGAAAGAACATTTATTCACTTTTTAGGGAAATAATTGTGAAAAACCATTTATGCTATAACAATCTATTGCCGTTTGTCTTGATTTGATGGGTTATTAATATTTCATGATTGAGTGTATTTGTTTCCAATAAAGCAAATTAATATCTAGGAATGATGTTTTTATGAAAAAAATACTTATCCTTATGCTTCTGCCCCTTCATCTCTTAAGGGTGTATTTATTTTTAAAATCATTAGAAAAAAAATAGTGGTGTACAAGTACATCTGAATTACATGTGCAAAATATTTTCTTTTCAATTTGTGCATTTTTCCATATTATACAAATTTATGTGTTTTTATTTTTCTCTTAAAAATTGCTTTCTTATGAAAATGCAGATAAAAAATTATTCCCTTTCACATCAAATTAAGATGTTTATTTTATAATAAACTATCGATTTTTGTGGTTAATTTTAATTTTATTTTTTTATGATCAGTATTATTTTGAATATAAAAGTGAAATCACAATCTAGAATTTTGTAAATAATTTCCCTATAATTGTTTAAGAAAGGGGAGATAGTGTGCATTGTCTAAAAAGATACTTGATTTTTTTTCAGCTCTGTTTAAAATGTTAGAGATATATATACTTCAAAAATCACTGACACAAGTTAGTAAGTTTTAGATAATTTTTGGAAAAACAATGACTACTTTTCTCCATATTTTTCAGTTTCTTTCATATAAAGACCAACTATGAGAAGTATGAAATTTTTTAATAGATTTGTCAAATCAATTTGTTATAATGTTCATAATTGTTACATTATTCATATGTTTATCTCTTTTGAATTTGAATCTGTTAATAAAGTTAAAAGATTGTTACTTATGCAATATAACAAATTTAATTTATAGATTGTCTGAACTGCATTTAAAATGTGTTTTCTAAGCGTAATAAATATGCATTTAATGTTTGTTTTCATCATCGAACCTTTTTTTAAAAAATTCGTATCAAACTTATATTGAGACGTCTCATTACATTTAAGTTAGTTACATCTATACATATAAATAAAAATGTGAAGTGTCTGTTTGTAATTGGAAATTAATAGCTTTTTACTAAATGCATTTAAAAATATATACAGTACTTGCATGAAAAAATCAATTTTAAAATTTTTTGTCTGTCTATCTTTCTGTCGGTCTGTTTGTTCCGGCTAATTTCTGAAACGGCTGGACCAATTTTGATGAAACTTTCACTGGCAGATAGCTATTGTTATAAGGAATAACTTGGGCTACTTTTATTTTAGAAAAAAAAAATTAGGATTCCGAGAAAATAAAATTAAAACCAATGAAATAGTGAGCAATATCCAATTCAAATAGGGATTATTTATTTCAATAAGGACTATATTTATTCAATAGGGATTATTTTTATTTAATAGGAATTATTTTGTTTTGCAAGCCTTCTGTCTCAAAGATTGCTAGCTGTTATATCAAACTTTTTTTTTCTTTGATTAGGTTGCTGCCATTCGCGACATTTCCCTTTCATGTCTTGATCCTAATGATTTTACAGTCCTTAATGTATTGTCAAAGGTCATGTGTGCCTTTCACCCCCTTCCTTGCGGCTTCGTTTGTGCTCGCGTTTCTCTCTACTTGCTACTTAGACCTATTTTGATCCTCAAGATTTTAGTCCTCACTCCATTGACAGTGTCAAAGAGGTCATGCGTCCCTTTCACCCCTTGCTCAACAAAAAGCAAAGGAAAAAAATAAAACAAAAAAGAAACATAGATTCACAAAGTAGAAGAAAAGTTTTTGTAAACTCTGCGAAGTGAATAAACACTTTTTTGTTAAATTCCACATGGACGAAGTCATGGGGTAACAAATATTTAACATAAAATAAATGCATCAGAAAGTAATATTAACGTATTACACATCCAGATAGAAATTATTTACACTATTTTTAGCGTTTATTACACAAATTTTGTAATATTGTGTTGCTTTTGCTGAGCAGGTAGGTGTTTCCAAAAATCGACCCACAAGAAAGTTACGGGGCATCATAAATAATAATAAAAAAATCAGCAATTAAATGTAAAGACCTAAAATTTAGCAAACATGGTTTTTTCGTTCAGCTGAGTTATGTAAAAAGCTTTTTTTGTTTAAGTTATACAGTTCACGTAAAATTAACCCATTAAAAACTTCTTTATTTCAGTCTGTATTTTTTAATTTTTAAATTCATCCATGCAAAGAACGGGTATACCAGCTAGTTTCTAATAAATTTATAATGTATTTGAAGCTATATAAATCCTCTATTTCATTGTAATTCAATATGTTATTTTTTATAGAAATAGTTTTAAGCTATTTCTAATATTGTTGAGGATAAAATTAAAAAATAATTCCTGTATCTTCAGGTTAATTTCCTCTCATTTGTTTTTGTGATTTTTTTCTCCCCCCTGCTAATGTGAACATTAAAAAAAGTTCCTCCTTGTGATTGAATAATAAGATTTTGCACTCTTATAATTATGTATGATGAAAGTTACTTTTCATTTATCACAAATTAAATTGTAAATTTTTTCCAATACATTATATTGCATAATGCTTATAACTTCAAATTATCTATTGTGTGTTTTAAATCTTGTTTCACATGCTTAGAGTACCTGTGAAATTTAAGTAATGATGCATTATATTCTTTCTTTTGTTGGTATAAGATGTGCTTTTTTTATTATTGTATTAAGGAAAACTATCCCGTTTTTCTTGAATAACTTGCTAAATAAAATGAAACCGTAAAACTCCAAGGTTTAATTATCCAATTTTCACACACTTCAAGAACATAAGTCTTAAAAAAGAAGTTTTATTAATTTTTTTTTAAAAATTAAGTATGTTAGAAAATAATAAAATTTGTATAACACTTAACTTTTTTTAAAAAAAATACAATATTGTTGTAATTTTTTAGATATTAAAACATCCTCTTAATTTATACTCTTATCCTCTTAATTTATCTACATATAAAAAATTTTAATGTTATACATATTTTAGTTTCTTTTTTGAATAATTATGTTTCTTGGTTCTTATGTGATTAAGTAATTTTTACATCAAACCAGAAATGTTACTGGATTTATATAACATTTTTAATTTCCTTGTTTAATTGAAGTTCATTCAAAATATTTGTGTTAAAAGATTCATAAAAGTTGTTAAAGATGTAAAAAAAATTTTAAATAAATATTCTAAAATGTTTTTTAAATTATTTTGTTGAAATATCACATTATAAAACTAATTTTAATTTAAAGTAAGGGATTTTGCAAGAATTTAATTTGGTTAATCAGTATTTGCTGAAAATAAGGTTTATTGCTGCTCTTTTGTTTGCTTGTATAGACTGATACAACCACTTAATTTGACTATAATACCATAGTAAATGTGTGTGTTTTTACAAAATATGTTTAAAAAAAATTTATGATTTAATATTTCAAAAGTATATAATGCAATATATATATATATATATGTCTCTTATTTATTTTTATAATTTTTTTTTTTTCAAAAATCATGAATAAAAAGTTATCTTGGTGAAAATGATTATCGTTGAAAACGAAATAAAATCTGCTGAATTATATTCAAATAAAATGAATACAGAATAAAGCTTTTTTTCAGGATCTAGAATACTGTTATTATAGTTTTAAAAAAAAGTCCCAATTCCTCTTCAGTGTTTATGAACCACTTACATGTGTTTGTTGAACCTCAAAATTATTTTTTAATTAAGTTTATTTTGTTCAGGTAAGTATATATTTTGCCTGTTTTATTATGTATAAACGATTTTGTTATTTTTTAATCAAAATACTTATTGTTAAAAAGGTAAGATAGTACATGTTGAAAAAAAATGCTTTATCTAAATGTATTTTTTTCAGGCTACAAAAAAATTGTAACTGTTGGCAATTTTCCTGGAACTAAACGTACAATGAATGCATGCTCATTTTGTTCATATAAAACTGTACACAAAAGTCATATGGATAAGCATGTTCGAATTCATACCAAGGAGCGTCCATTTATTTGCATGAGATGTAATAAAAGCTTCTACTCAAAAGAAAATCTTACAGCTCATATGGTTACACATCTTAAATTCTAGCCCTTCTGTATAACATGTTAGTATTTTAAATAAATTGCCTTTTTATTCAACTACAATGTCAAATCATTTTTGCAAACTCATCCAAAAATTTTTTTAATTTAATATTTTTTCTTCCTAATGTTATTTGCACAAATAATTATCAATTTTTTTCCTTCTTTAAATACATTGAAATGATGAAAATATATTCTATTTTTTAAGTATATTGATAATGCTTAATATATAAATTATTTCACGTAGTAAATTTCTGTGAGTAATACAGGGCTATTCATGATTCCCTCGAATGTTTTCGGATTAAAAATACTAAGAAGAATACAGCAAAAAAAAAAAAAATTGAAAGGTTACCGAACAAAATTTGTTTTATTTCTGTATTTTATAGGTGTTCTATATGTGAACTCTTGGTTATAGAATTTGCAATAGTCCAGTTCCTACCTCACTCTAGTCAAAATGGCACTATCAATATTATTGACTGCACATGTTATCCTTTCATACAGTTCTGCTATATCACTTAGCAAAAGAGGTACAAAAGCTTGGGTCTTGTGTTTAAGACCAAGTTTTCGGATAAAAAGGAAACGATAACATGCTGTCAATGACATTGAAAGAACCATGTTGAGTGGAACCAAGAGTTCACATATAAAACACCTCTAAAATATGTAAAAACTCTAATTTTTTCTGTTTTCTTTACTATAGCACTCCGAAAACTTGGAGAGAATTATAAATAACCTTGTATAATTTGCTTATCAGCTGTTATGAATTTGTATAAAATATTTTTAGGAATTCAGTTATGCTTAAAACATTCAGTTTCATTGTTTTGAGTGCTTAATGAAAGAATTCTTTATTTAGGTTATTTTATAAAGCGTTTTTTGACAATGAAATATGTTAATGTCTTCCTAGTTTTCTTAGAATATTGTTTTGTTCTGTTTATGAGGTACCCATTCTTATAGAACAATATATTAAATTTATCTTACATAACTTACTAACATTGCAAATTACATTCAACAATATCAATCTGTATCATTGTTAAGAGGAAACGTTTTTTTCATTCGGTTTTGCAATGTCATACTCTGATTCATTATGTCACTCTGTCATAATGATTTCACTCTGATTAATATTGATATTTCATGATACATATGAAGCAGTTGTTTTTGACATTAGTGCTAATGAAAATTTTATAAATTGCATTTCCTACCATAATTATTTTTATAAAGGATTTATCATTATGATTATTTTTATTAATGTTTTATTTTATAAATATTTTTATGGTGTTTTCTTGAATTGGCAAGAACCATAATGAAACCTGTGAAATTAAACTTGTTTTATTCCTGCTGTAAATTTAACATAAGAATAACTACATAAATGAATGTTATATATACAGGCAGATTTTCACTCCATTTGCTCATGTTTTATACTTTTCATGTCCGTTAAATTTTTTTATTTCATGTCAGAATCAGTTTCATTGGTTTATAATTAATTTTGCTGCACATATAAAAACATTCATTTTGTGTTTAAAAATATTTTATGAATAAAATGATCAATGTCAAACAAAATTATGCCTTTGTTGAGTTTTCAACAAATATGTTCAAAATAAAATTGTTGATTCTTTCAATACATTAATTTCTGCTGTGTACTGTTTCATACTTATTTTAGATTACTTAAAGGTTTATACTCAGTGTTAAATTCTGGGGGGTTATACCACTGAATTTTTATGAGTTGTTCCTTATTAAAAAGATATGTTATAATAAATGTCCTGAATGAAAAAGACTTTTGGTACATAGATGATTTTATTTTATTTTGTATCAAAGTTTTAAAAAGTATTATTAAAAGTGATTTTTTAAATGTATAATTTCAAGTTTGCCACAAATTCAATAATTTATTTTAATGTTTTGTTAAAGTTTCTTAATATATTTAGCATGATTTTAAGTTTATAATGTACAACATCAAAGATACTTTTATTGCCTATTCTTATGTTTTAAAATAATGTATGTATTTATAATCTGACTTTTATTACAAAAAATTGTATGAGGATATCTCAATTAAAAAGAAGGAAGAATAAGGTACCAAAATGTATTTGCACTTACGTTATCAAAAGTGTGTATGTATTGAAATGTATTTTTATATGTTATCTATATAAAACTTCTGATTCATATTATATCTTTTGATTCAATTTGTACTAAAAAAAAAAAAAAAATTCGTTTTGTTGACTTATTAAAAAGAGAGATATAAATTTTTGAAAATATTTTAAATGTGAATTTTTTGTTACAGTAAAAAAGAAAAGTCTTATACCCTTTGTAATATTAAGATTTATTTAAGAAAGTTTTATATAAAATTTTAATAATTCAAGAAGTTAGAGGGAAAATGAAAAATAGAAATATTTAATTCATATACATTCAGTATAATAAAAACAAAAGTTAATTTCAATAAATTCTTGAGTAAAACAATGTTAAACTATTTTTTTAATAAATATCAACATGTAATATATTCTAAATAAAATTATCTAAAAAATTAAAAGGAATCATTATTATATGTTTGAAATTAACCTTAATAGTTTCTGGGGTTTTTTTATTATTTATTTTACAAATTTCTGCAAAGTTTATTATTGTTCTTGAATTTTATTTAATAAGCTTAGCTAAAACATTGTTTTTCCTATTTTATATTTAACTAATTTTATTTTTTCATAGATTCTGGAAATATCCAAAAAACTCTTGAACAAAATATTCAATTCGAAAAAGCAAATTGTTACTGTTCTTTGTGTCCTTTTTCGTCGCTGACGAATTACATCTTGGATAAACATATGCAGACTCATTCTAAGAAATATAATTCTGTTTGTAAAGTTTGCTACAAACGATTCCAATGTAATCGAGATTTGGAGGTTCATCTTAGAAGTCATAGTGGAGATCGACCTTTTGTTTGTACCGTATGCAGTAAAGGTTTCAGTCATAAGGGCAATTTTAAAGCACATCTGATGACTCATGGTTCATCTTATCAGTGTAAAATCTGTAATAAGAAATTTACTTCACGACGAAGCTTAATACTCCACACTTCGAGTCATCCGCTTTAGAAGGATAGATGAGTGGTGAAATGAACTATTTATAATATGTAAGCAGTTACAGAATGTTATTATTGTTATTAAGCAGTTATAGAATATCTAGATATAGCATGTGATTCATGCTATAAGTATTTTTGTAGTTTAAGAAAACTTGTTGATTTCTCTTCAGTGTTTTTGAACTACTGATTTATGTATGTTGAATCAAAATAACTTTTTTAATTGAATTTATTTTGTTTAGGGTAAGTTCGTGTTTTGCTTGTTTTATTATATAAAAACACCAATTATGTTATTTGTTAATGATAATAAATAGCATTACAAAGTAGTTAAGATTATATTTACATTTGAAAAAAAATGCCTAATCTAAATGTATTTTTTTCAGGTTTTAAAACAATTCAAACTGTTGGCAAATTTCCTGGAACTACACGTACGATGCATGCATGCTCATTTTGCTCATATACCACAAAAAACAAAGGTCATATGCAGAAGCATGTTCGGATTCATACCAATGAGCGTTCATTTATTTGTATGAAGTGCAATAAAGGCTTCTACTCAAAAGAAAATCTTACAGCACATATGGTGACACATCTTAAATTCTAGCCTTCCTGTATAGCCTGTTAGCATTTTAAATAAGACATTTTTTTATTCAAGTACAATGTCAATTCATTTTTAAAATCTTGCAAACTCATACAAAAATGTTTTTTAAATTTTTTTTTCTTCCTAATGATATTTGCACAAGTATTTTTCTATTTTTTAAGTATATTGATAATGCTTAATATATATATTATTTCACATAGTAAATTTCTGAGTAATACAGGGCTATTCATAATTCCCTCGAATGTTTCAGAGTGTGGTAAAAAAAATTGAAAGGTTACCAAACAAAATTTGTTTTATTTTTGTATTTTATAGGTGTTCTGTATGTGAATTCTTGGTTATAGGACTTACAATAGTCCAGTTCCTACCTCACTCTAGTCAACATGACACTAAGAACATTATTGACAGTGCGTGTTATCCTTTCATACAGGTATGCTGCATCAGTGCTCCGCAACCTTTTTAACGCTGCGGACCGGTCAACGTTTGATAATTTTACCGCGGTCTGCTGAGGGTTGGACACGTTGATTGTTTATATTTTAGATAGTTTTGATTTTCCAATTTTAATTTAGTTACATTTAAATGTACCTTCAGAATAAAATATAGTTACACCAAAAATGAATAAAAGTGATTTCCGTGGAAACTTGCATAAGTCCGAGAGTAATGCACCACTTTAAATAAAATGGCAATAGTTTAATGTTCCTTGGGCGCCCCGGTACCATTTGATCAACGGACCGGGGGTTGCGGATCACTTGGCAGCACAAGTACAAAAACTTGAATCTTATGTTTAAAACCTAGTTTTGAATAAGGAAAAAGGATAACATGTGAAGACCCCCTGGGTCTCACCGTGGACACCAAGACTAATTTGAGGCAAAGAATCACTAAAAACCATTTTGTATAATAATAACTTGTGTTTATTATATGAAATCTAAAAAAAACTAATAACATATAATATTTTTATGTTACGTCAAACAAAAGGGATTTACCTTTAATATTAAATTAAATTACGAATTATGAAATTAATTAATAATTATGCTCAAGATCAAATAAGGTCTACCGAAATAGGAGGTCCAAGAAATACACATACTCAAATTATTAGCTTTCATTAACTTTAACTAATTTTACTAAACTAACGCTTATTTTAAGCGTACATAAATTATAGTTACCGCTGGGTATACCAGCTTCCTAGTTCCGTAGAATAGTAGCAATAAGTCTTCACTAACATAATCTCGTGGAATCCTCTAAATTTGAGGCTACTGCTGCTGGCTCAATAGCCTTCATACTTGCTAGCTTACAACTCTCAACTTAAGTACTCTATCTACTTTGTATATCCCGTCTACCTTTTGGAGTTGATTGGAAATATACACGAATTTATAATCCCTAAAAAGACACCTAAGAATATTAGTGGAAAGTTTCCGTACAGATTCGTCACAAACATAACATTGAAAGAGCCATGTTGAGTGTGACCAAGAGTTCACATGTAAATTACCTGTAAAATATGTAAATAAATCTCTTAATTTTTTCTGTATCCTTTCACATGCTCCTATTTGCTGTATTCGTCTTAGTTTTCTTTACTACAGCCCTCTGAAACCTTGGAGGGAATTATGAATAACCCTGTATAATTTGTTACCAACTGTTATGAAATTGTGTAACATATTTTTAGGAATTCAATTATGATTAAAACATTCAATTTAATTGTTTTGAATACCTAATGAAAGTTTATATTCATTTAGGTTATTTTATAAAGTTTTTTTTTATAAGGAAATATGTTAATATGTCTTCCTAGTTTTCTTATTATATTGTTTTGTTCTCTTTATGATGCTACCCTTGCTTATAGAACAATATATTAAATTTATCTTACAAAATCTCATTAATATTACAAATTATTTTCTACTATATCAATCTGTACAATTATTGGAAGGAAAAAAGTTTTTTCCATTCAGTTTTGCATTGTCATATTTTAAGCAGATTTCACTCTTAATAATATTGAAATTTCATGATACATATACAGAATTGATTTTGATATTAGTGTTGATGAAAAATTTATAAATTGTATTTCCTACCATAATTACTTTTATCAATGATTTTTTTATTATGATTATTTTTATAAATGATTAAATGTTTTATTTTATAAGTATTCTGGAATTGGCAAGAACCATAATGAACCTGTGAAATTAAACTTGTTTTATTCCTGCTGTAAATTTAACATAAGAATAACTACATAAATGAATGTTATGTATACTGGCAGATTTTCTCTTCATTTACTCATATTTATACTTTTCATGTCCATTAAATTATTTTATTTCATTTCAGAATCAGTTTCATTGGTTTATAATTAATTTTGCTGCACATATAAAAACATTCATTGTGTGTTTAAAAATATTTTATGAATAAAATGATTAATGTCAAACAAAATTGTGCCTTTATTGAGTTTTCAATAAATATATCCAAAATGAAAATTGTTGATTCTCTCAAAATATTAATTTCTGCCATGTACTGTTTCATACTTATGTTAGTTTATTTAAAGGTTTATACTCAGTGGTAAATTCTTGTGTGTTTTTCATACCGCTGAATTTTTGAGTTCTTTATTAAAAGGATATGTTACAATTATATGTGCTGATTGAAAAAGACTTTAGGTACATGGATTATTTTATTTTACATCAAAGTTTTAAAAAGTGTTAAAAGTGGGTTTTTGAAGTGTATAATTTTGTCACATTTGTATTTTATTCAAAAGTTCAATAATTTATCTTTATATTTTGTTAAAGTTTCTAAAAATAATTAGCATGCTTTTGAGTTTGTAATATACGACAGCAAAGATACTTTTATTGCATATTCTTACAGTGGCGTAATGTACACCCCAGCATCGTGGGGGGCCCAAAACCTGACAGACACCTAGTAGGTAAGATCCGGCTTGGAGCCCAAAACCCGACTTTGCAGGGAGCTCCTAATATTCTTGGTTATGCCTCTGTATTATGTTTTAAAATAATGTATGTATTTATAATCTGACTTATATTATAAAAAATTGTTTGAGGATATTTTAATTAAAGAGAAGAAAGAATAAAATACCAAAATGTGTTTGCACCTTCATTATCAAAAGTGCATTTGTGTATGGAAATGTATTTTTATGTTATCTAAAACTTTTGATTCACATAAATTATATCTTTTAATTCAAATTGTACAGAAAGAATTTTTTTTTGTTGTTGTTTTGTAGACTTGTTTGAAAGAAAAAAATAAATTTTCAAAACATTTCAAATTTGAATTTTTTGTTATAGCCAAAAAAAAAATCTTATACCCTTTGTAACATTAACATTTATTTAAGACAAATTTTTATATAAAATTGTAATTATTTAAGAAGTTAGAGGAATATTGAAAAATAGAAATATTTAATTCATATACATTCAGTAATAAAAACGAAAGTTAATTTCAATAAATTCTTGAGTAAAAGAATGTGTTAACTAAACTATTTTTTTAATAAATATCAACATGTAATATATTCTAAATAAAATTATCTAAAAAATTAAAAGGAATCATTATTATTTGTTTGAAATTAACCTTAATAGTTTCTGGGGTTTTTTTATTATTTATTTTACAAATTTCTGCAAAGTTTATTATTGTTTTTGAATTTTATTTAATAAGCCTAGCTAAAACATTGTTTTTGCTAATTTATATTTAACTAATTTTTCCTTTCTCATAGATTGTGGAACTATTCAAAAAACTCATAAACAAAATACTCAATTTGAAGAAGCAAATTATCATTGTTCCTTGTGTCCTTTTTCATCGCTGACGAATTACATCTTGGATAAACATATGCAAACTCATTTTAAGAAATATACTGTTGTTTGTGAAGTTTGCTACAAACGATTCCAAAGTAATCGAGATTTGGAGGTTCATCTTAGAAGTCATAGTGGAGAACGACCTTTTGTTTGTACCGTATGCAGTAAAGGTTTCAGTCATAAGGGCAATTTTAAAGCACATCTGATGACTCATGGTTCATCTTATCAGTGTAAAATCTGTAATAAGAAATTTACTTCACAACGAAGCTTAATACTCCACGCTTTAAGTCATCCGCTTTAGAAGGATAGATGAGTGATGAAATGAACTATTTATAATATGTAAGCAGTTACAGAATGTTATTATTATTACTAAGCAGTTATAGAATGTGTAGATATAGCATGTTATTCATGCTATAAATATTTTTGTAGTTTAAGAGAACTTGTTGATTTCTCTTCAGTGTTTTTGAACTACTGATTTATGTATGTTGAATCAAAATAACTTTTTAATTAAATTTATTTTGTTGAGGGTAAGTTCGTGTTTTGCTTGTTTTATTATATAAAACAGAAGCTATGTTTAAGCTATGTTTTAATGATAATAATTATCATTAAAAAAGTAGTTAAAATTATACTTACATAAGAAAAAAATTGCCTAATCTAAATGTATTTGTTTCAGGTTTTAAAAAAATTAAAACTGTTGGTAATTTTCCTGGAACTAAACGTATGATGTATGCATGCTCATATACCACCAAAAACAAAGGTCATATGCAAAAGCATGTTTGGATTCAAACTAATGAGAGTCCTTTTATTTGTATGAAGTGTAATATAAAGGCTTCTACTCAAAAGAAAATCTTACAGTTCCCCTATATCTGGACATAAATTCTAACCTTTTTAAAAGTATTTGTATAATTATTATTTTAAATAAAATTAATTTATTCATCCATGAAGTCAACTTATTTTTAAGATATTACAATGCATACAAAATGAGTTTTGAAATTTTAATATTTCTACCTAATGATATTTTTACAAATATTTTTTAATTCACCCTCCCCCCTCCTTTCTTTAAATGCATTGCAACAATAAAAATATTTTTTATTTTTAAAATATGTTAATAATGTTTATTATATAAAGTGTTTTGTATAGTAAAAATTTTTCTGACTAATATAATTTGTTATCAGTTTATCTGAAATTGCATAAAATATTTGGAGGAATTCTATTGGTATTTATAGGTATTCAAAATTATGTTAGTATAAATCTGTCATGTAATATGCACCTATACTTTCAAGTAGCATTTTTTAATTTTTAGATATATTCACCATATAAAATGCACCCACTTTTTTACAAAGAAACCATAAATATGCGTGTGCAATGCTCTTATGTTTTGAAGTCATTTATTTGACGTATTATTGCAAGCTTTAGAGAAAGTAGTAGTATACTTCTAGAATGACAACCCTTTAAGTTAATATGGAATGTTATTTGTTTTAAATAAACAGTATATTGATATATGTAGAAGTCTATTTTTTTTATATTCATCTTTTTTTTTAAATTTTTTAAAGCTATCATTTTTATACCTGCCATATAACACGCACACCTGTAAATTTCAATATTTTTGTGTTATATGCCGGATTTTATGGTAATTATTTGCATATATCAATTTGTATGCTTATTAGGAGGAAAAAAAGCTTTTTTCCATTCGGCTTTGCAATGCCATATTTTAACCAATGATTTTGCTCTCAGTAATATTGATATTTTATGAAACTTATTCACAGCAATTGATTTTGAAAATTTCATAAATTATATTTCCTACAATAATTATTTTTATAAATGACTTATGATTATTTCTGTTAATGATTTGTGTTTTGTTTTATAACTATTCTTTGTAATTTTTCCTTGAATTGGCAAGTGACGTAATGAACCTTTAAAATTAAAACTTTTATTATTCCTGCTATAAATTTATCATAATAAATGACTGCATAACTTTTTTAAAGAAATAATTCAGTGTATAGCATACAGCCAGTTTTACCCCCCTCATGCTCATTTTCCATACTTCTCTATTAAAACTATTAAATTCTTGTTTCTCATGGCAGAATCGGTTGCATTGGTCAATGACTAATTTTGTTGCACATGTAAAAAGGAATATATTTGTGTTTAAAAATATTTTATGTATAATTTTATATATTTTGTTATATATGTTGAGTTGTTAACAAATTTCTTCAAAATAAAAATTGTTGAATATTTCAAAATTTTAATTTCTGCTTTGTGCGGTTTTATAATTGCTTAAGATCTGAAAGGTTTTTCAGAATGTGTTAAAATTCTTGTGTTTTTCACAGTACTGAATTTATATTGTTCCTTATTAAAAAGATATTTGAAATTTATATGTACTGAATGAAACAAGACTTTTGTGATACACCAAAGATTATTTTATGCCAAAGTTTTAAAAAGTGGTTTTTAAAATGTTTTAATTTTGCTACATTTTCATTTTCTTCAATTATTTAGCTTAATATTCTGTAGATTATTTAACATGATTTTTAATATATAATATACAAAGCAAACTATATTTTTGTCATATATGTTGTAAAATAATGCATGTACTTATAATCTGACTTTTATAATAAAAATTTCTTTGAAAATATGTTAATTGAAGAGTAGGAAGAATAAGTTATTTTCTTCTCCTACTACTACTTTACTCAACCAAATTTATTTTCACCTACTTTATCAAAAGTTCAACTTAAGGAAATAAATTTTTGTATCTTATTAAAATGTCTGTCTGTAAACTATCTTTTAATTAAAATTATATTGTAGTGGCTGCTGCATATATATATTACATTTATCTTTTGTTGATCGGCAACTCACTGACTCGGATTATTGCAAAAATCATTTTTTGGAATGGCAATGGTCGAAAATAAGAATTTTATAGAAAGAGAAAATAAATGTTGTTAGATTTAACCTGCTATGAAGTTCCTCTTCGTTTATTTATCTATTCTGCTAATAGAAAGTTGATAAACTTATTAACACTTTATTGATGACCCAGATTCAAATATTTATCAAGAAAGTGGAAGGCAAAAAAGAAAACAATTCATCAATCATTGCTTGTGTTAGTGTCAAATCTGAAAAATGTTATGTTTGTAATATTTTGAGTTGGCTGGTTGCTAGTCAACAAAAGATACACTGCTACAATGCCTAAAAAGTTCCTTTTGAGTTTTTTTTTTTTTTTTTTCTTTAATGTGTTGAAGAGAGAAGTATGAATTTTTGGAAATATTTTGAATTTGCATTTTTTGTAACATTGAAAAATAACTCTTACATTCTTTGGAATATTAAGATTTTTTTAGACAAATTTTTACATGAACTTTTAATAATTCCTGAAGCTAGAAGAATTAGAAATAGAAATATTTAATTCTCGTACTTTCAGCAATCAAAACTGAAATTAATGTCAATAAATTATTTGTTTAAATAATTTTAATTAAATTATTTTTTTAGCAAAATGCGATGTATAATGTATTTATGAATGAAATTATCAACAACATTTTTAAAAAAAATTATTTTTTTATGAAATTTAATTTTTGTAACTATTGAATATTTTATTGTAGTTTAATATATTATAATTTCTGTTTTTTATTTAGTGAATTATTACAAAGGGTTTTTTTATTGATTTTTAATTTTATATTTAAATAATTTTCTCTTTTCATAGATTGTGGAAATTTTCAGAATACCTTTAAACCAAATACTCAATTTGAAGAAGCAAATTGTCATTGTTCCTTGTGTCCTTTTTCATCGCTGACGAATTACATCTTGGATAGACATATGCAAACTCATTCCAAGAAATATACTTTTGCATGTGAAGTTTGCTACAAACGATTCCGAAGTAATCGAGATTTGGTGGTTCATCTTAGAAGTCACAGTGGAGAACGACCTTTTGTTTGCACCGTATGCAGTAAAGGTTTCAGTCATAAGGGCAATTTTAAAAAACACCTTATGTTTCATAATTTGCATTATCAGTGTAAAATCTGTAAGAAAAAATTAACTTCAGAACTTAATTTAATGCTCCACTCTTGCAAGTCACCAGCTTTGGAAGAATAATGAACCATTTAGAATGTGAGCATTTATAAAAGGTTATATAGCAGGTGTTTGCAACCTATAACACGCATGCCATTTGTGGCACATGATACAATTCTCAGTGGCACTCTGCACTACTCTACAAATTTGTCAATTTTTGAGTGGAAGGAAATTGATAAATTTGACAAACTTCTTCAGAGTTATGGACATTAATGAAAAAATTTGAAAGATAACTCTAAAGATAAATTTATAGCTATTTTGGAAATTACAATGTTCTTACAGTAAAGCCAATGTGTGAACAATAATTGATTTTAATGGAACTATGTTGATAAGTAAAGAAATATAAATAAAATGATGTATGAAAAATTCAAAAAAAATTTGTATATGTAAAGGATGGAAGAGTATAAATTGTTATTTTACATGAATGATAAATCCTTTTGTGAACCATCCATAAAGTGCACTAAGTTAAAAGTAAACTTGAGAATACAACTCTAAATTTAACTTAACTCAGTGGCGCGACAACCTATGAGGTTGGCCCTCATAGCCTACTGTGCCCAACTCAGTATATGTAATCTTAGGCCCTGAGTTACATGAGCAAATGTTCTGGTCAGGTGGTCAGTCTTACGCGAAACCCACAGTGTTAAGTTCCCAAGCAAGCTTGGTACTCATTTATCGACCCACTGAAGACATGAAAGGCTGAGTCAACTTGCCCAGCCTGGGGTTTGAATCTTGGACCTGTGGCGTGGAAGCACGATGCAATAACCACTCAGCCACTGGGCTTCAACTCTAAATTTACATAGTTAAATATTTGGGTAATGCTTTAAAGCTTTTTAAATCTTGTTGGTCATTTTAAAACAATAACCCCTAATCCCCACCATCTATGGTATCGTCTAGTTCAGCTTAACATTTTAATGGACCAAATTTAGTTTTTGATTGTATTTAATCTTTTTAAACTGATCTCATTATTTTAAAATATTCAAATTTTTATATAAGATTTTTTTTATTATATTATATTTATTTGCAATAAATATCTTTTTTATCTTGAATTGTACATTTGCTTTTGTGCATCTGTTTATTGATAAAAAAAATGAAACATAACTGCATAAATTGGATTAAAATAGGTGCTGTACTTAATATTTGCTGCTATTTAATAGTGTTTGTTGTATATATAATGTCAATGAGATACAATATAATTGAGTGAATCTACATGCAATTAGTTAAATCAGGTGAATTTTAAAATGTTAGTTTCTGTAAATAGACTATTGAACAGTTCATTTGTTTATATTTTTTCCTATTAAAAAGGAATCTAATGTATGTCATGTATTTTGCAAATTATACTTAAGCAATGTCACATTTATAAATTGTGTTCAAAAATTCTTTAATTATTTTAAATCTTTCATGCCTAAAAATCTCAATTTTTGTTTGTAAATTATGTTTTCTGCTGTTCATCTCTTGCTATCTTTATTCAGTGAAGATTTATTTCATTTTGGTCTTGTTGTACATCACTCATTTGATGTGTGTTTAACAATGTTTTCTATTAATTTTTATGTTTTTAAAATCACTTAAACAAGAAAATATACATTTTAATTTTTTTATTGCATAATAAATTTGTCTTAATTGTATATCATATACAGCTCTATATATGCTTTCTAAAAAAAATAATGCTTATAATATTTTTTACATTGTATTTAAAAATCATAATTAAATTAATAAACTGCTGTTACAAATATATTGAATTTTTCCTGTAGTTAAATAGTAAAATTTTTTATCTGCTTTTAGATTTATTTTTATTTTATAAACTATTGGTACTTGACAATTATATGGGTGAAGGTTCATGAATTTTTATAGAATAATGAAGATTTCTCAAAAAAAAATTTTAATTCGTGCATGCATCTTTATTTTAATTCTTAAAATTTTAATTAGATTTCTCTTTTTTTTTTTTTTTTTTTTTTTGCAGGATAGGAAAAAATAATCAATTTAAGAATGAATTGCAAAGCAACTGTTTTATTTTGTTTCTCGATATTGATGTATAAATTCAGGTAGATGTGAAGATGTCAAACCATTTCTTCTGTGCTTCCTGTTGCTCTATTTTGCTTATCTCCACATTTTTTCAACATCTCAAAATTATATGTGATAAATTCTTGTTGTAAGCAAATTTTATTTTCAAAGATTTTCCTTTTTATTATAAAATCAGCCATCAGATTAGATTGTGTGTGCTTGTTTTGCAGATTCATTTCAAATTCTTAACCTTTATTTTTAGAAATTCAGATAATATCTTAAAAATCGGCACCAATATACAGTTTACCATACAACACTGGTATAAGAGCATAGTTTGATGAAACAAAACATGTGGCATGTGTTAGTTGTGAAACACTGATTTTAGATTTCGGAATGCACTTCTATCTGTATTGTTACAGTAATACCTAAGTACCCAGTTGTTTTATAATTGGACGAGATGGGGAAAAGTCCTCTTTCGTAATGGACAATGTGCCAGAGCTTCAATATACAGACATTATAATGTAGAATATGATTTAACAAAATGTCAAAAACTTGCATCATCTTAATATTATACTACATTAATTAGTTTGTAAGGAAATATTTAAACATAGCTAATGAAAAAAAACTAAAGCACAACGAAGTAACGTAAATTAAATATTAGTATCTTGTAACAGATAAAAGAAATAGTATAACAAATCTTATTGTACTTTTTTGGGAGCGGGATTTAAAATTTGGATGTGCTCTCTTAGTTTATAAATATATTTAATTAAGTCAAGAAAAAAAGCAGTGAAGTTTAATTTCAATTTGTTTCTGTTTGTCCAAAGCGGTTCTGTTATGTATATTTGAATTGATGTTCGATTTATTTAAATTTCAATTAAACTTATTTATAATTTTAAATCAGTTATATTATTAAAAAGCAGAAATATTACAAGGATATGTGTGAATTTTTATTTAAAAAAATTAACAATAAAATGGCAAAAAATGTTTAAAAAAAGATTTAATTATATGCTGATCATTTAAGTTTGAGTTGAATCATTCTTATTGGAAGATGATAAATATTTGACTGAGCTATATATAACTTTATTTCTAATGGGGCTGCAGATTAGTGTTTTATCATTGTAGACCTAGTACATTCCCCGAAAGCTGGTATCTCTTTTTAGTGCAGCACCATATAGGCAGATGCCTATTGCCACTGGTAATTTTGATGCCTTGTTTCCTCCCCAGAGGGAAGGAAACCTGAGCTTTGGTGATGCGAAACCATACTTGGTTGTTTAATTTTCCTGAGAGCACCCAAGCCAAACAGTCACTCAAGGGAACTTTAACATGCCATATAATCATGCGATATGGCTGCTGTCGGTTTTCTGCATCATGAAAATCCACCAACTTGGGCCGGGGTCAAACCTGCAACCTTAGGTCGCTGTATCCAGCAGTTTGTCGCCTGTACAAGGCCAGCAACAAACCAATTACGCCACCCAGACGACTGCTATAGATAGCTTATAGTTGGAAAAAATTTCGGAGAAATGATTTTGTCCATCTTTCTGCTTTAATCATTAAATTGTCAAATCATGCATTTCTATTCTAATTTTCAAGCTTTGGGGAAGTAGGGTATTTAACATTCACTATATTACATGTGTCTACATCCAAAACTAACCATGCATGTAAAAAATAAATTGACACATTTGTTGAGAGAAAATCTTTTTTTTTGCTTTAAATAAACATAAACCATATAAATAAATGAAATGGATTCAATTTAGAATGATTTTGTGCATAAATATAATTTATCTGCTAAAACTAAAACATGCAACTGAATTGAGAAAGATTTAATTTGGACTGTTAATAAATATTTCTCTAAACATGATAAAATCAAAGAATAATGAATTTAAGTAAAGTACATTATTATACATTTTTTTAAATACTTTGCAGCATTATAATGACTTATGAATCAAAATAATAAAACATGTTTTTTTTTTAGTTAGTCTTAGTTTAGTTTCACTGAAGTATATTTGGGTCTACTTTTGCTCCCAAATGTGTCTTTTAACAATTTGTTCTCTTCAAGTTTAAATTACGTACTGTTATAAGATATCTTTTGTGTATTCAATTCAACTTACAGGGAATGTACAAATTTTACTTTGCAAAATCGGATTAGAATTAGTTTGGCTGTGTAAAGGTTATAGATTCCTTATGCAGAAGTTTAATGAGAAAATAATGTTTTCTATTATATTAGAAGGTATATTTTCAAAATAATGTAATGTGTATATTGTTAGAATATATTGTTTCAACATCTTTGTTATGTAATTGTATTCTCAGGAGATTTGGAGATTGTATTAATGATGAATTACAAGACGGAGTAGAACTGTGAGATTGCAACAGAATGATATATGGTGTGGTTGTGTGTGCAAGCACAATAAAAGTTATTATTGTCTGGAAGTATATTTAATATAGATAGTGAGAGAAATATTATCTCCAATATATATATTAGATGTGTCTTGAATCTTTTTTTAAAATGTATTAAATAATTCATTTTCTTTGTATAAGGAAATGAGCTAACATTTAGCTATACATTTTTTATTCATGTCTAAAATTTATTATTAAAAATATATATGTAAATTGTGTTTATTTTTTTTGAAAAATGTTTCATATTTTGACTTTTTGTGTTGGGAAATAATAAACGTTTTCCCCTTCTCTTAATTTAGGTATCAAAAATCTCTCTGATTTTGAAAATTCATCATTTGAGCTGACGAACAATCTTTACATATGTTCTTTCTGTTCTTATTCAACATCTGATATACAAAAAATGAAAAGTCATTGGGAAGGTCATTCTAGAGAGTTTCACTTTGTATGTGCCATATGTGGTGAAAAGTACCCATCACAAACAAGTCTGAATGTTCATTTTAGGACTCATTCCAGAGATTCTATATATTATTGTTCTGTTTGTCAAAAAGGTTTTAACCGCAAAAGTAACCTGAAAGTTCATTTTAAAATTCATACTGGAGAGCGTCCATTTCCTTGCCCAGTTTGTGGAAAGAGATTTCTTAGGAAGCAAGATATGCAATCACATATTTGGACTCATAAAAATGATTGCAAAGCATATTTTTAAACACTTTTTCTTCACATTTCTCAAAAATATTTTTTAGTTATATGTTGTATTGAATTTATGCAATGATTTTGAATGTTCCTTTTATGTACATTCATTTTCATGTCTGTGTTTTATAAGTGATTTTGAATTAAGTTTTCTTCTACCCTAATGTTTTTTATTATTATTGTTTAATTTGTTGAAAGAAAAGTGTAAAATTTTATTGAACAATGTTTTTTTACCCTCACGCAAATTTTTTACCTCTTTGATTGGTATTTTTACAGATATTTTTTTACATACTTTTTTTGTAAAGAATAAGTTATTCTGACCAAATATAGCAAAAGCATTTGTGAAAACTTATAGCAATGAAAAAGGCTTTTTTTTTTTCCTTTCACCAGTATCCCTTTATTGCCATGTTTTCTAGTACCCTTTTGAATATGAAAAGTGAATTAACATATTTTTTTCACAGGTTATGAAAAAGTTCTAGACTCAACATCAAAGACTCTACCAAGAAAAAATGTTTCTTTTTCTTCCATTTTTACAACTTCTGCAAAAAATTATTGGCTGAATAAACCTTATTCAATAATTCCATTTCCTTCATCAATTGGGGAACAAAATTGTTCTGACCAAATCAAACAGAACCCTAATTTATGGACTCGCACTAAGGCAGTAGCTTACAGCTGCTCTCTTTGTCAGAAATCATTTAGCCGCAAAGATAACTTAAAAGTTCATTACAGGATTCACAAGGATGAATATCCATTTCAATGTACTGTTTGTAATAAAGGTTTTCACACAAAGCAGAATATGCAAATGCATATTCTTCGAAACCATAAAACTGATTTTATTTAATAATATAAGAAAAGTTATCAATGTTAGAAGTTTTATTAAAATGTAAAACTTTTGTTAGTATTGATTATTAATGTAAGTTTATATTTTTCATGTCAAAAATAATCTTAATTTTTTGTATTGTTACAGCTATAAAATTTGATGCTTGCTTTTATCTATACTATTTATTAAAGAAATGGGTATTATATATTTACAAACTTTGAATTCAACTTCTTCACTCAGAGAGAATTTATTTTTAAAATGTATATCTATACTTTAACTATTTTTACTGAATTTTTCAAGATGTAAGACTTTTTTATATAAAGTGATATTAATACATGAAAATCATTTAACACAAAACTGAGGTGACTGAAATATTTTTTCAGGTTAAAGGATATTTTTAAAAAAAACCATATATTCAACAAAATTAAGTTTATGGTAGTGCATTTTACTTACATAGATATGAATATATGCATGTATTTAATAAATGCATGTAATTCATAAATAATTTGCTCTCTTTTTTTTTTAATTATTGTTGATAATGTAGATTTAGCAATATCAAAATATTTACAGACTTCCATTTTCGTCTTCTGCTTTTGATCAACAGCCTTCAGAAGCTCCATCTTCATTTTAAGCGAAATAGTAGTTTACTTTCCCCCTGAGCTCTTTACCATTTTGCTCATAAAAAGAATTCTTCAAAAATTGAAAAAAGCAAACCAGACTTGCTGATTTTTACTCACACTGTGATGTACTCATCATTGAATTCCAAAGCCAACTGATGAGTTTTTTGTGTGGTGTTTGTTAGGTGAATGTAGCTTAGATAAACAAAATTGGCTGATGTCACAGGCTATTTCAAGGTTATTTCAGAGCCAAATTAGGCTCCTTTCTTCAAAACATTTGAAATCATCTTTTATTTCACACCCATCTTAAATCTTACCTTTGCGGCTGGTGTTTTCTGTATTTTGTTAATTCCCAGAAGGGTAATCTTTTTGTGTTAAGAGAAAAAAAGTGCATGAAAATACATAGTAGTTTTTGGGAGTTTTGTATTATTTCGTATTAACTGTTGTTTCATCCTAAGCGTTTTTGCATTAAATGTATTTCACTGTATTGTTTTATAAAATTACCAGTATTTTCCCTTAAATTTCGACTTTTCTATTCAAATAATTATTAAAAATATATAACATTCATTTTAGAAAATAAAAATTTGATTGTGAAAAAATAGTTAAGAACCTTTTGTAAATTTAAGGTGTTTTAGCATGTCGATGGAATTATTAATAAGATGAATATTGATAACTTAAACTGAAGTTTGTAACTAAAAAAACTTTTTGTTATGTATTTTACTCAATGCTTTATAATCATTTAATTTTTTTAATGATTTTTATCTTTTATTTGTTTTAACACTTATTTGAATGAATGATTGCCTTTTCTGAATAAAACTTAGCTTTTAAAGATTGCTTGCATAATTATTTTTTTGATTGTGTTTTGATTGCAGTTTTTCAAACTGGAGCAAAAGTAAAGCATTTTTATTTAAGATTTAAAATTTGTTATGAATAGTGTAGAATGTTTTCTTAAATATACTAATTTATACATAACTTAACAATTCAAAATACTTCAATCCCTAACTTGTGTTGAAAGCTCATTAATTTTATTTATTCTAAAAGTTTCCATTTAACATGTCATTTTAAAGAATAGAGAATGGGATATTCAGTTTATTTTTCTTGAAATTCTTATACTCTAAAAATATCACGAGTTTGTCTTGATATACGTAAATTTAATTAGTTCAAGCTCTTAGATATTTAAAAAATAAATATGTTCAGAGCAGAACCATTCAAACACTATTTACTTATTTTATCAATTTATATTCATTACATATTAATTTTTCATGATTATATGTATGTACATACACACTTTTTCTCTTTAAAATGTCTTTGATAAAACTGTTAAATTAACCTATATGTATATATATGTCAGGCTCCAGGCCTGCTGGTAAATGAAGGAAGTCATCTTTAAAATATCTGTGCTCTATTATTCTTCAAGCTTAACTACGCCAACATTGTGGCCACTTGGCGCCTAATTGGATGGAACAAAAGACATCATCGCAGCAAGGAGTCACCAGCCTCTCACTCATTTATTTTTTTTTATATCAGTGCACTCGCTCTACCTTAAATAGTCCTATTCACCCTAAAATTCCTATGCAGCAGTAAAGAGTTTGCTCTATTTATATTTATTATTCAATTAATTTTTAAGTTTAACTTTCCAAACCTGACATATATTCTTTGTATTTTATAAAATGCTTATTGACTTTTATGAGTTCTATCTTATTAATTTGTTATTATAAAGATTTTTAAGCAAATGACAAGGTTTTTTTTAATGCAGATATGATATAAATTATTAAATACCAGGGAAATTTGTCTTATGTATCCCAAGAAACATGTTTTTGGTTTGTTTTTTCAGGAAATGGAAATTCTTTTAATATGCTGAATACAGCTATTCACTTTAAACAGCAATATTCTTGCTCTTTTTGTTCATACACTTCAATCCTAAAAGGAAATGTTGTAAAACATGAGCGGATTCATTCTAAAGAAAGGCCATACAAATGCCTTGAATGCTTTAAAACTTTTTATTCTAGTTCAAACTTTTGGGCTCATAAAAGAACTCATGTATGTAATACTTGTGGTAAGAAATTTTCTCGAAATCATCAATTAACAGCTCATATTTTTACTCATTTACATTAATAAAGGTTTGTTACAATTTTAAGTATTCTAATATAGCACCTAAAATCACATGAATAAATTTAAAACAGTTTCAGATGAATAATTTTCAATAAGTAGCTTTAAAAAATATTAAGGGTTTGTTTAAATATTAATGTGTTTACTCATACTTGAAGATGTAGCACTTTACTTTTATTTTAGGAGAACTAATTATTATTTCTTTTTCTGAAACCTTTCATCCTTTTTTATTGTATGGAAGTGTGTGTTTATTATAATAAAAGCTATCAGATTTGGATTAAAATGTTGTAGTAGTTTAGTTTTATCGCAGTGAAAATAAAGTCTTTACAACATTGTTATATAATTATTTCAAAACAATATATTACTTTTTATTTAATATTTAAGTATAATATTTTATTTATGTTTTTGTAGAATTTATTCTGGTATTGAAAACGTTCAGTTTGATTTAAAAATAAAATTTTAGTGAAAAATTAAGAAAATTAATTTCTGTTGAGAGAGAGAAAAAAATATATCTTCATATTCTGTTGACAGAAAATATTATATATAAACATTTAAATTTTTAAAAATTACAACTCTTAATATCAGTATGTTATTGTTTAATTGAAGTTATGCTATCTTATTACAATGTTTTTATTTTTTTCAGTTTTAATTAACTATTTTCTTACAAGTAATAGTAATAGAATCAATATATTAAGAATTTCAGCTGCTAATTTTTTTTTCATTTCTATCCATCTTTAATGTATTTGTCAAGAAAATAAATATTTTGATAAATAATTTTCAACTCAGTTGCTCTAATGTTAGTTTAATTTTAAAAAGCTATGTGGTGAACTATTTAACTTCACATAAATTTTTACTTGCTTAATTTGCAAAGTAACTATTAAAAATTTCTGTTATAGATTAGCTTATTTACTATTATATGAATTAATATAATTCTAAATTTTACTTAAAATATAAATAGAAAAATATTAGTTAAATGTAAGGATTGTTCTGTTAATTTTATGTTTATTGTTATTTTGTTTACTGGATATTTTTTTCAGCGAATTTATTGTTATCAGTTTTCTAGAATTTTTTTCTGAAATATGACCATCAACTGAAACTATAGTAGCGTATAAGTTATGACAAATAGTGAGCAATGAGGAAAGTTTTGTGGTGTACAGAAACTAAAAAATTTTCTAATTTAAAAATGTTTTTTTCTTTTTATACTCATAATTTTTTTTTAGTTTAATGGTATTCTACTGTTTCCTTTTTTAAATCTTTTATTGAAATGATGTCAATTTAAAAATGTGTAAATTATGTGAAGCTAGAGTGGACAAAGAATTTAAACTAATTTTACACTTTTTCGAAATTTACTAATAAACACGATCACACAATTGCTATTCTTTGAAGCTCTAATATAATAATAATAGTGCAATATGATTTTTTTCCACAAAAAAAAAAAAATTCTTGCACCAAATTGATTTTATTTCTAAGGTAAAATTTAAACATTAAAATAATTAGAAACAAAATCTTATTCCCTAAGTTAAGTTCAGTTGTTTATCGAAAACTTACTTTTTCAATTAATAATGCTCAAATAGGAATTTAATTAATTAGGGTTTATTTTTTTTAAAATATATGAAATAAAAATTTCCTCTAGCTCAGTAAGGATCCGTTGCCTTCGTACATCTGAACTAAAGGCCATATCACACGTACGCGTTTCAAGCAATTTTTACTCAGTTGCTATACCAACGGCTTTCGAACAACTTTTTGCGAGTGAACTCAAAAAATTGTTCCAAATAAAAGTTGCTTGAAATTCTAGCCACTGGGGTTCTTCGCAGTCCCCCGTCATAAACAAGATGGCGGCTTCGGTTTCGTCTAACAGATCAAATATGCCGTATAATGTTTTAATAATGTATAATATTTTAAACAGGTTGGTGCTCAATTTCTGTTTACGCCCCATCAACAAAAGCGCAAGCGAAATAAAAGAAATAATTTTGGATGTTCGTTTTCCGAAGCAGAAAAATCGGCGAGTAATTTTTCAATGTGGAGATAGAGCGCGGCTGACGTCAGAGCATGTCGTTTTGTTTACGGCAACCCTTCCCCCTCAGATTAGGCCAAAAATTGGAACAAAAAAATTGCATGGAAAATATACGTGTGATACAGCCTTTAAAACCCAAAAAAAAATGTATTTCTCTTTATCTAACTTTAATTTTCTCTTTGAGTGCATATATGCATTAAAAGAGTAAATCATCTTTAGTGTCAAAATCACGAAGGGGAAATAAGTGAGGTAACGGAGAACATTAGCCGCGCAAACTCAAATTTTGGATCCCAAGCCCAAATACGTACTTAGTATCAGTTAAGCTTTGGAGTCCCTGCCTCTCCCACAATGCGGGGGTGTACGTACGCCACTGGGTGAAATCATGTCTCATAAAATCAGCATCATTAGAAATTTAATTTGCTTAAGGTATCCGACTACATTCGGAACTGTGATTTTGCAAAAGGGTATAAATGGATAATACAATATTTGATATTTAGTGTCACTTGAATTGGAAAATGTATATAAAATTGTTTTAAGAATAGTATTACAATAAAAAATTATTTAAGTAGAATATTTTGACAATAAATGAACATAGAATGACCCACTTTCAAAATATTCTCCTTTTGTGAAGAAGGCTTCTATTATAATAATATTTTGCCTGTATATAGCTCAGACCTCTGTTCAGAGGCTCAAATAGAATTTTTGAAATATATAACTTATAGAAGTGGGTTTATTCATATTTTACGACAACAGAGGGGAGCAATTTTAAGAAAAAAAACGCGAATAATTATTTCAATTGGTGGTAACTCTGAAAATAATGTGAATTTTTCAAAACTTCTAGTTGAGCCTCTGTAGAGAGGTCTGAGCTATTTACAGGCAAAATATTATTATAATAGAACCATTTTTCACAGGAGAACATTTGGAAAAAAGATTATTCTAAGTTAAATTTTTGCCAAAATATTATATTTAAAAAATTTTTTGTCAATGTCCTTAAAACAATTTTATGCATTTATTCTAATCTGAGTGACACTAAATATCATGAAAATTATCCAATCATGTGCTTTTTTAAAATCACGGTTCCGAACGTAGTCAGATACATTAACCTACTTTTTACAAATATACAACTTATTAATGCATACTTCATAATTCTGTGCATGCTATCAAAACACCTAAAATTTAAATTAAATTAGAAATTTATTTTATAAAACAGTAATTAATACAATGGTTTCAAAGTTAATGTGTCGTTGCATTCGCTTTTTTTTAAAAAAAAATATTGTTGTAATTTACAGTTGGATATTTTCTATTATTGAACATTTCCAATTTCCTAGTCAAACCCTTGACTAAATATTTAATGAAATAGATGCATTTTACACATATCAAATTTATAATTAGTTATTTCAAAATTTATTCATTTTAATGGAATTTAATACAATTTTTGTACATGAATCATAAATAATGCTTTGTTATTGTTACAACGATGAACAAATATTTGCTGCTCATCAGAATTTTTCTTTTAGTATTATAGCTAGAATATTAGCTTAGTTTGTTTTATTTTTAAATCAGAAAATAAATCATTCACAATATGATAATCCATTGAATAATTGATCCATTGTGGCTTTTGAAAAAGTAAAAATTAATTTTCTAATTATGTAAATGGTGGTTTTTCATTTTTAAAAGACAAAGATACTTAAGTTTTAGTTTTAGAAATCTTTTTAAATGAATGATTTGTCATGTAAACGATGAAAAAATTCATTATTATAAATATTTAAGTACTTTTTAATCTCGCAATTGCGAATCGAATAGCTTATTTTTAAGTTTTCAAGGAGTTTCGTATTTTTTCATTTTCCATTACTTGTTTGTTTTGAAAAACTCACGCATATTATAATCCTTGAATGTTGCACCCATCTTTTTCTATTATTGTGAATCTATTTTGCCAGTGCCGATTTAAACTCATTTCGGGCCCTGGGCGCAGAAGATATACAGGCTCTGAAGGATCGAAATTTATAACCAGGAAATCTGGTTAAGTCCAACTTATCCGGGCGCCCAATGGATAAGCCGGCTCTGTATTTTGCCATAAATTGTTTTTAAATGATTTTTTGCTCAATATATTATCGCTACATGATATATACATATATATATCATATATGCCAAAATATCACTTTTATCATTACCGTTTTGTTATCAACAAAACTGTTTAGCAATAGATTAAATTGCGCCTATAAGGATTCTTTCATTAGTCATGATATGGAAATATCTTAGTTATTTCATTTACCCATCGGGGATCAGAAAGCACATGTTGGTCTGAAGTCTGTAAAAAAAAGAATAAAAATGCTCAAACAATGAGAAATCGGATACTTCTATACACACAGGGCCGTTTTTAACCTCACTTGTGCTCCGCAACCTTTTTATCGCTGCGGACCGGTCAACGTTTGATAATTTTACCGCGGCCCGCTGAGGGTGGGACACATTGACTGCTTATATTTTAGATTGTTTTGATTTAACAATTTTAATTTAGTTACATTTAAATATGCCTTCAGAATAAAACATAGTTACACCAAAAATGAATAACATTGATTTAACGCGGAATATAAAGTTATTTCCGTTGAAAGTTGCGCAAATCCGAGAGAAATGCACCACTTTAAATAAAATGGCAATAGTTTAATGTTCTTTAGGCGGCCCCGCACCATTTGATCCACGGACCGGAGGTTGCAGATCACTGCTCTAGGCACTTTAAATTGCTACGCCTCCACAATTTCCAGAGCACCTCCCCCTCCTTCAGTTTTTACCTTGCCAATTTGGATACGGGAGGGATTTTCCCTTTACTCAAACTATTATTTGTTTTGGATAGTTTCCATTATCCACCACCTATAGACCTGCCTTGTTCTGAACTGCCAACCGGCAGCTGTAGGGAAAGGGTAGTTGCATGTTTTTGCCACTCCTGTTCATTTCTTACCTTACGGTATCACGGACCTTCCTTTTGTAAATTAGTACAGTAACTTAATGCAATCGCTTTCAATTACAATAAAAAGTACACGTTATTGTATGAAATGTTTTCAACTTGTTTATTCTCGTCTATTTCTTCGCTAATCGTTTTACAATATTTTACTTATAGGCATCCTTATTCTTTGTTGAATCACTGTACTTGTACAACAGAGGTTTTCTCTGAGTTTTGATCATTGTAAAATCGTTAAAAACATCATTGTAATCAATATCCATTGTAATATCATTTTGAGTTCATAGCAACATCAAACTGTTAAACATTTCTTTTTCCATAGTAGGTCTCATGTCAATCTTTACTCTCTTTAGAGCAGAAATGCTTCTCTCATGATTCGTTAGGTGGTGTTACGTTCGCTGTAATTTCAATTTTTTTCTCTTCTTTCGCCCTCAAATCTTTTGTGCCCCAAATCTTTCGCGCCATAGGCATGTGCCTAAGCGGAAAAGTGGGCCTGTCTATACAATAAACTCATAAAAAAAAGTAGAGGGTGTTCTGCGTCCTCGGCGATTTATTGAGGAGCCTTCCAGATATATTTATATATTAATCTTGTTCAAATTTTCAATCGTTAATAAAATACTTTTTATTCATCCACTCAAGTTCAAATAATTTTTTTTAAACTTGCAGTGGATGACACTTGATGTTTTACAGTTTTTTTTAAATATTAATTCATTAATTTATAATTTATTCTGTGTTATTTCTGACGAAGTGTTAGAACTAGCTGCAACAGATGGTGCCCGTAGGTTTTTCTAACGAATTTTTTTTTTTTTTTTTGGCTTCAAATACTTATTTCTGTATTCATCCACTTAAATTCAAATGCATTTTTTTAAACTTGTAGAGGATGACACTTGATGTTAATACAGTTTTTTTCAAATATTAATTCATTAATTAAATTTAAGTAACTAAAATAAAACTTTTCTTTGTTGACCAAAGCAGAAATTGACATAAAAAATTTTTTCTTAAATTACTTATTTACATGACTTACTTAAATTTAGTTTATTTCTAAAAAGGCCTTTAAAATAATAAGAATAATAGATCTCTTAAATAATTTTGTTTTAATCGGACTACATAAACTCGACGCTTACGACTGATGAAAAAAGAAAAGTGAAAGGAATAGGTAAAGTAGGAAGAATCGATAATACAATTCGTAATACTTTCAGAGAGTATTTTGCTGTCAGGTATTTAAATACACTCAAGAACAAAAAAATTAGCGCACCAAGAAATAATTGCGGGATCGTAACGAAACTTGGCATGAAGATACATGTCGGGGAGATATGCAAATGATTAGAAATGCAACGTGATTGCGCATTACGTATAGCCGGAAGAGAACGTTTAACGTTGTTCTCCGTGGAGTATAAAACAGATAACCAAAGCTTGTTTGAGTGTGCTGAATCGTTTACAAAGGAAGAGCTGAGATAGACATGCCATTACGCCGTTTTCGGAGACAATATGAGCAGCTGTAGCAGTTTGAGAGGGGAATATTCATCGGCATGATGGAAGCTAGGTGGTCAGCTAAGCGAATAGCTCGTCAATTAGGCCGCTCTGATTGTGGTGTGAGGATGTGTTGGGACCTGTGGATCCGAGAAATGTCATTTACACGAAGACCAGGCTCAGTACGCCCTCGACAGACCAGTCGTCGAGGAGACCGCCACATCGTAAGAAATGCACATGTACAGCCAACTGCTTCATCGGCCGCCATGTAGCACCTTTACTAGGGGCCTTTGTGTCTTCTCGAACCATACGAAGGCACCTGGCTGAAGGACATTTGGGTTCGCTGCACACATTACGTGTGCTACCCTTGACACCCACCCATCGACGCCTCCGTTTGGAGTGGTGCCGTGTATGAGGAAACTGGACTGCAGTGGAATGGAACCAATTTGTCTTTAGCGACGAATCCAGATTCAATATCAACAGTGATGACAATCGTGTTCGTGTGTGGTGAACGCCTCAATCCTGCCTTTGCTTTACAGCGCACACCACTCCTACAGCTGGTGTGATAGTATCGGGTGCTATTGCCTACAACACATGATCACCCGTGTCAACATGACAGCCCTGCGATATGTCCAGAACATCCTGCAACCACATGTGTTGCTAATCATGCAACGGCTTCCAGGAGCCGTTTTTCAACAACAGAATGCTTGACCTCACACGGCAATACTGTCTCTACACTGTTATTACCCTTCCTTGGCTTCAGATTCCTTACCCTTCTGATCCCCAGAATTGTCTCCAATCGAGCATATTTGGGATCATTTAGGACGGCGAGTTGGGCATCCCACGAGTTTGAACGAACTAGTAGCAAGGTTACAGCAAATATGGAACGAAATGTCTCAATGCATCATACAGAACTTGTATGCCTCAATGCCCGATCGTGTATTCACGCTAGAGGGGGTTCAACAGGGTATTAAATCCTCTGTTCTTTTGCCTTTTTCTCTGAAATAAATTGTCCTTTTTCTTTGATTTTCTAATCATTTACTTATATTAAAGTAGTCATTACGTATGTAAAATTTCGTTTCATTTTGACGACTCTTTCTTGGTGCGCTAATTGTTTTGTCCATGAGTGTGTATTATTAGTATTCAATGCATATTATTTTTAATGGTCTTTATTTTCTTGGGCAATATTTCATGATAATTCGTTTGAAAATAACATGATTCAATACACCAACGAACAAGAGATGCTTACAAGGTAAAATTATAGATCACACTTTCCTCCAATAAAATTACAAATTGTAATAAATCATTTTATAAATGTGAAAATTTGAATAATAAATTTTGCATTACATAAAATCAAGTTAAAAGATAATTATTTCTCATGTGTAAACAGTTTTTTTCTAAAGTAAAAGCTACCTTTTCTCTGTCAAATCAAGTTCTATATACAAAGATATACATATTGAATAAATATCTATGGAAGTGCAAGATGTAAAACAACAATTACTTAACATCTAGATATATAGATATATTACTTAACATCTAGCTGCATGGCCCGGCGTTGCTCGGGCTTTCTCTACTTTTATAAAAGTTTCCCTTTCCTTCACATAAAATCAGCACTTCTAATACTCTTTTTCAAAATGACTTTCACCCCACCCCCTTCCTCCGCTTAGCCCGGCGTTGATCGGCCTTTTTCCGAATGTATAACTTAAAATTCGCTGTTTCGAAATTTGTTTGCTTCTTTTCTGTCAGACAGGATTATTTCCCCCCTGCGTTTCTTGAACATTTTTAAATGCATAACACATTGTCATGGAAATTCCCCTTCCCCTCTCGCTATATCTCTTGAGTAAGTGAACAGTGGGACCTTAATATTCACTCACTCACTTTGCAACTTTTTAGGACCCGAAAACGAAAATGTACCTTTTTAAAAATAGTTCTATGTTCAGAAAAGTAAAAATTTTTATAATTACAAAATTTCACAACTGTATTATATAAATGTTGAATTAAAATTGTGAGCATTTTTTGAAATGTTCGATAAACGGAAAAAAGTTTCATGCAATTATTTTTATAAATGAAGAAGTTATAAAAACTTTGAATTTGATAAGTAGTTATTAAATATTTAAAATTTAAGTATATTTTAACTGATGCAACATATTTAAAAAATAAAATACTATAAAGAATTAAAATTTATTTAAGTAATTCTAAGTTGAATAAAAATGTTACTTTGTCTTCTATTTTTTTTTTTTTTTTTTGAAATATTAAAACTACCTTTTTTTTACTAATTATTATAATACTTATTATTACACTTTCTTGAAAGGTTTAGAATTATGCATTGACAGACTTGTAAAACCTTCCATATACATCCACTATCAATTTTACTGTAGTTTTGTTATAGGTTTATAATATTCCTAACTATCCACCGTTCTTCAAGTTTAGTGAAATGGGTATCCTACACTTGGCCTTTTTCAACTAAGTTTGTTTTGTATTTCGATATTATCTTTTGAACTGTAAATTTTTTTTTTTGCTTTAATATTTTTTTATCCACTATAAATAGCATTTAAATTTTAAATTATCGCCTTGCGTAATGGAAACTATTAGTACGACTTTGCATTCAAATGGGAGAATCGATCTTACGTTGAATTTAAAAGACATTTATTGAGTGTGAGGACCTCTTTCTTTCTGTTAATATTTAACTTACAAAATAATTTCACTAACGTCATTCAAATTATCAAATATCGATTTTTCTCACGTTGTGTAAATCGAAAAGTACACCGAATCTTCGAATTCTGTGTAAGCGACCTTAAATTACCATAACTGAAAACTATGTAGCACGATTTAAAAAACAGTGAAAAGCTTTTTCTGAAAAACGGCGTAAATCAATCTTGGTTCAAAATGCATTCTTTTTCATGTCGACTGATGCAAGGATTTTTATAGAATAATTGTCTGTGTTTTGTCTTTAGAATTTCAGCGAATTTTTACTTTAATTAATATTGCGCAGTCCGTAAATATTAAGATTTAAAAAGTGGCGGACGTAACATACTCGAAATTTTCTAAAATCATAAGCAAATAAATGTTATTTTTTCGATTAAAATAGTATAAATAATTTATATCTGGAAGTGTAATACGTTAATATTACTTTTTGTTGTATTTTTTATGTTAAAATTGTAATCAGCCTCACACTCTGCCTGTTCAAACTTTTGCAGTTCCTGGCGCCTGGCGTAGACAAAACAAAATGCAAATGTTAGCTTCACACATAAAAAATAGATATTTGCAGTCGCGGGCTTTTTTGCAGATGGCAGAATTTTTTCCTACTTGCTTGACAATTTTTGTTATATTTTGGACGCTTCACCCAATATCTATAAATTATAGCCTATGTGTTATTCTGATAAATTATAGCATAGGCTATAATTTATAAAGATATTGTGGGAGGTGTCCAAAATATAACGATATTTGTCAAGTAAGTAGGAAAAAATTCTGCCATTTGCAAGCAATTCTGGCGTGCGCTGCAAAAAGCCCACGTCAAACATATATCTATCTTTTGTTTGTGAAAGAACCCTTTTTATTTTGGCTACGCAAGGCGCTCTCTTCTAATTAATCCCTGTGATCAGCATAATCCCTAATTTTTTTTTATTTCAGAATCAAACTAAGCTTTGAAGGGAGATGTTCTTATAAATCTCTCTTTATTTGAATGTTTTTTTAATGATTTTATTATGCACATTTGGTGGTAAGAAATTGGTCTTTTTTCAAATAAATACTTTTATTGCTTCTGGTACTTACAGTAGATAAACTTTGTCTTTCACACTACATCATTTGGACATATTTGCATAGTTTGTTTGTGGTTAGTAGTTAAATATAACGCTATAATTTTAATTGAATAGGCGTATATTGCATTTTTAAGTATAAAAATAATTATAACTACTGTACTGTATTTTTTGGAGTGAGTGAATATTAACGTCAGACTGTTCAGCTACACGAGGACCTTTGGCAACAGACCATGTAATTTTGAACCATGGTCAAGTGACGTGGACGACACCTGAGCTGGCACCCCCTTCTCCTAACTACCACACCAACTTAGAAGGAATATTCTACCAATACTTAGCAGGAATATTCTTTGAAATCCACTCTTCCAAGATATATGGCAGCACGGGTTCTATGATGAGTATTTTAGCGGGGAAGGAGAATAGTTTTGCAGCAGATATGCGTTTTCAGCGGATTGCAATGATTATTATTTTTGACCCGAAATAATAGTTCATGTCAAAATTTAAGTGTCCTATGTTTTTGTATGTTAATGAAGACCTTAGAAAACGATTTGACTATTTATTTTAAGTGAACGGTGTATACGATTAATTTTACACAGTGGAATATCTTTAATTTATTATCTCTAACGGATTAAATTTCCGAAAGTGGAGTATTTCGTTTATGTATATCCCTTAATTTTCAATGTAGTGATCCAAAAAAAATACTGCATGAAAAAAACTGCAGTAAATCATAATGTGGTAGATAAAACATTAACGTGCATCGCCTCCCCTACACGCCGGGTCTTACAAAGCTCTAATAAAGCTCGAGCTATATGAAAGTAGCTAGACATTTGCCATCTTGACTCTATCGTTATCAATTCGTTGTGTTTTTCATTGAATCGCCATTATAATTTAAGAAACGGCATTGCTTGCGCGAATATTACAATTTTAACAAAATAAATACAACAGAAAGTAATATTAATGTATTACACTTTCAGATATAAATTATTTACACTATTTTAAGCGTTCATTAATCAAAACTTTTAACAATGTGTTACTTTTGCTGAACAGAGATCAGCTGAGGGAGGTATTTTCAAAAATCGACCCTCAAGAGTGTTACGGGGAATTAATTATAAATTTTAAAAAAAATCCTTTTTATCAGCTATTAGATCTACATACTTAAAATTTAATATAGGTGGGTTTTTTGTTTGTTTAGCTGATATATGCAGAAAGCTTTTTTTGTTTAATTTGCAATTCCCGTAAAATTAACTCATTAAAAACTTCTTTATCCTTCAATCTGTGTTTAATTCTTCAGTTCACCCGTGCGAAGAACGGGTATAACAGCTAGTGAATCAATAAACGTAAGAATTTTGCATTTTCTTCGCAATACATCATAACTACATTTCAAACACATTTTCTTGGGATTGAGTTTGAAAAATTTTCATTGTGCTTAGGTTTTAAAATATTAAATCACAATAATATGTAGTGCTTCCATGATAACCTGAATATTTTTAAAAAATTCAAAGTCTAGAAATTATTTCAAAGTAAAATTTACATCATTGCTTTCCGCACCCTTTCAAAAACCAGTAGCGTACACAGATCTCTTATCGAAAGGGGAGGGGGGGGTTGCTTTCTAAAAAAAGTAGACGAAAGCGCCGAGGTGGTCATGGAACTTCCATGCCCTAATCTTATGTAATATAAACTTGGTACCTCTCCAGAAGTTATTTATTAACCTTTATTTATACGCATATATATTTATAAGTCTGTTCCCGCGGGGAAAGCATTCCTCCCAGTTTTTAAACATTGGTTTACGTAAAAGAGAAACGATTCTTTGAGATCATCACACCGGTAAGAATACCCTTGTAGATTTTTTTCGGTTAATTTGTTATATAAGTTTTTCTTTCCTTTTGTAAGGATCAGTTAAATTATCGTAGCATAGTAACTAATAATGCAAATTCTAATAGAATTACGTATTTAAATTTAACTAGTAAAAATTATAATTAACGAATGAGATGTTTTGATTACAAATTAATTTGGTTGTTAAATTCTTCAGTAGACAAATGGCGTAACACACATAAATCGTGTATTGATAATCGCACGTGCTTCAAATGAATCAATGGTATTAATCTTGAAAAACAGGAACATTATAAACGCGCGTTTACTTTTTGTAGACATGCAGTAACGGATTAAATTTTGGAATTACAGTTGACCAATAGTTACCTAATGATTCGAGTTTAACGCTATCTATTGTTAGTTTCGAATTCGGGAATGTTTTATGTTATATCATGTTTTATGAACATTTTACTGTGAACGAAACGTATATTCAACTGAAGTGAAAACCGCTTTGTTTATATGTAACCGAAACCATTATGAATGAATACAGTAACACGCGATTGATAAATACTCAGTTTCAAAATTGAATTTTTCCGACAGTAAAAATTATTTTATGCTGATCAAATTATTTTTGAAAATCCTGAAATTTTTTACTTCTTAGTAGTGTATTTTTCATTGCAAAAACTTTTTTTATTGTAATATTTTGTCTGAATTTTTCAAAAACTACATGTTTCCTGCGAGTCGATTTTTCATGGAAATGACAAAGGCTACAAAGTTTGATCTGTTAGTCATTGGTGGTGGATCAGGTGGAATTGCATGTGCCAGAAAAGCTGCAGAATTTGGTGCTCGAGTGGCCCTTGTCGAAAATAGTAATATTGGTGGAACATGTGTAAATATATTTCTTACTAGAAAATTACTCAATGTTTATTGTGATTAGAATGAAGTATAAAAAAACGCTTGTAAAAGAGAATTATTGGTCTTAAGCGAATTAAAGAAAAGTTTCTGAAGTAAGAATTATATCATATTTAAGAACAAAGGTTTACGTTTTATTAAAAATCTAATACTTCCAAAAGAAAACTTTATTAATCATCGAAAAGAATGGAAAACCCACGCATACTGTGCTGGTTTTGTTTATTATTTTCCACTTGAATTTTCTTGTTGTATCAAGTAACCTGAATGACACTTTCTTACAAGGTAAATTTCAGAAATTCTACCTGTAGCCTAGTGGTCAAGATCATGGCTAGTGTGTCTCAAGTTTGAGCCTAGTGCCGCGGAAGACCTGCCCTCTAGAGGGGGCTGCTGCATGTTAATCTGTTGAGGTTCAAACGTCCTCCCATTGGTGTGGTTTGGAAGTTAGGAGGGGAGGTATCATCTTCGTCACTTGACCATGGTTCAAAATTATGAGGTTTATCGCCAATAGCCCTTGTGCAGCCTCATTGCCAATAGCTCTCTCACTCACTGAAAAATCCTACCAATCTCAATTTTCCTTTCAAAATTCCTCATCTGGATCATACATAACTGGTCCTAAATCAACTATCCTTTTTCACATGGACTTTTAATATGATGATCTTTCATTCCTCTCTTTTATTGTGTTCCCAAATAAATTCATCTGTTGAATTCTTCCTTTGATTCTGGCAAAAACAAATTTTAAGCTTATAGCCATTTACAGATATCATATTAGTATATTTACTATAAATATCTATTGTACTTTGTTTATTACATTGTATTACAAATCCATTATACTTTTTCAAAGCTGAGCAGTTACATAATACCTACAAAAGTGTGATGCTGAATCAGAAAATAATTCGTAATTAAAGTTTACATTATAAAAAGTAAAATGTTCTAAATACATATATTATTTCATAGAATTATAACATTTAAAATTAAATCCTTCAAATGTTTGTTTGATTAAAAGTACAATATATAAAACTCGAAATTCAACAATACATTAATATGAAAACAAAGAAAAGTATGAATAGTTTGAACAGAGAAAAAATAAATGAAATGAATGCTTCAATAAATAAACTGTGTAAGAGAGAAAGAATAATTCTACTAAAACACAAGATGTGTGTTAAAGATATGGTGGGCAAACTGAGAAAAACTTGGTATTTTTTTTTAAATGAGAGCAAAAAATACAAGTTTTGAAGCAGGAAATAAATAAATAAATAAATATTTCTCTTGAATTTTTTCAAAAGTGTTTTAGTGCTTTTAAATTAATAAGTTGCATTATTGTTCTCCATCCTTGTCAATGAGACATTGAAAAGTTAAGATTCAGTGTGACTCAAATTGGAAGGCAAAATTCATTGGAGTGTCTGAATTTTACAAATATTTATCAGCCAGGTTTGGAAACACTTTAAAATTTGCTTCTGAAATTATTTCCATATTTGGAAGTACTTATCGGTGCAAGTAGTTATTTTCAGTTATGAAAGGAAATAAGTCTGCTGTTAGAAAAAGTATTAATAAAGCTCACCTTGAGTCAATTATGGAAAGAATCACTGTGAACAAAATTTCTCCTGAAATAAGAAAGATAGTAGCAGAGAACAGATGTCAAGTATCAGGATGTAAACATTAAATATTTCTTGTTCTTTTATATATGTTTATTATAATGTATTATTCAAAATAAACCTACGTTGCTACGAATATTGATTTTTCTTGCAGCCCCACCTAAAGTTAAACCTTGTTTTCTTGTCCCAAGTTAGCCTTTGAGTTAGACACCCTTGATATAGACTATACTTTTGATTCAATCTATGATTTATACTAGAACAAGTAAATGTCTAAAGAAATTTAAGTGCTTTAAAGTTTGAATGTCAATTTTGTACCATAAACAAAAAAATTAGTACATGAGTAAACTGCATTGTAAAGCTGTTGAATGTAAAAAAAAAATAATAAATTACATATACAGTCTTATTTTAACTAGTCGAATTTACATTTGAATTAATTATTTGATATTCTACAAAAAAAAGTTAATTGAATTGCTTTTTAATTCTGGTTTTTATTTTACAGGTAAATGTGGGATGTGTACCAAAAAAAGTTACTTTTAATTGTGCTTCACATCTTGAGTATTTGAAGCATATGAAGGACTATGGTATTTCTGCTGAATTGAAGTCTATTGATTTCAAGTATTCTAAGTTCTTTTAATTTTTATTTTGTTGTGTTTTAAATATAACATATGATTGATTAATTAATTAATTTTTGAATTTGTTTTTATGGTGTTATTAATTACTTAATTTATGAACTTTTTTATTGTAATTTTTAAAAAATAAGTTTGGTAACTTAGTACCAATTTGATAATTTAATTAAATTATATTTATATTCAGATATTAAAAACTATATTGAAAAGAAAATTACATATCAATAGATCTTATATGGATCTACCTTGCTTTAAGTTAAAGAATAATATGTGTTAACTCATTATATATACATTTTTTTTATTTTAAAAATATTCCATCTTAATTATAACATTCTGATCTTGCTAATCTATAGAAAAGATAATAATTTAATGTACTACTTATATTGGTTTGAACTAATCATTTTTCCTTTAATGAAATCTATTCCAAACTTTACTTCCAGTATTGCTGTGCTGGATTGATGCTTAATTTTTACCTTTAAAAAGTTAAAAATAAAATATTTATAAAATATATATTGAAACTTTAAGGATGCAGTAAGACCATTTGAATCTGTTTTAATATTCAGACATTTTTCTCCATATAAAAATGTTCTCAAATTTGGATCTTACTCAATCCCAAAAACAAAGACAGCTTAAGACATTTAAATTCTTATTAAGTTATATTTATAATATAAATTTATTTGCATATATATTTTCAGGTCATTTAAACAAAAGAGAGATGCATATGTACAGAAGCTAAATGATATATATTTATCTAATTTGCAAAAGGTACTTTTATAGATTTGAGATCAAATGTAATAAATTTTAAAAACCTCTAATTAAATGTTATTAATAACCAATTAGTAATATAAAAATGATTTGTTTTATTTCTAGAGTGGCATAGAACTAATAAAAGGACTTGGAAAGTTTGTTTCAAAATCAGCAATTGATGTTAATGGCAAAAAATATACTGCTGATCATATCGTAATAGCAACTGGAGGTTATCCTCTTGTACCAGAAGTTCCAGGTAAATGTTTATCAATAAATAAAATTATATATAAATAAAAAAATTGAATTTTACTGTGCATCTTTTTTAAATCTTTCTACATTAAATAAGAATTTAAAAGTGTAAATGCTTTGATATTGTAATTTTGCTTATAATTTGTCATAGCATCCTCAAACTTTACAGTTTAAATTAATGCTTATTGATAAATATTTAGATTTCACATGTATGTATCCTGAATTTCTTCTGTGCTTATATATATGTTTATATACAAGGTGATTTGCTAACAGACTGACAAATTTGAAGGGTATGTGGAGAGTACAAATGACTCAGAATCACTTAGAAATGCAGAATCTCAAATGCCATAGTTGTGAGTTATAGTGCAAAGAAGTAGAGAAAAAGAACAGAAACTACAACACAGTAAAGGGACGGAAAACATTCAATTAAATGTTTACTGTGTGTACTTCAACAGGTGTTCAAAATTGCGACCAGAAGTCTTCTTGCTGGCCGAACAGCAGCGCTGCTTGGAATTACTTTTGTTCTTGAAGATTCCTGGCATGTCATGTATCCTCCTGGCAGCTGCAAATATTTGAGTGGGGAGACCTTCAACTGAAGGAATGGGCCTTTCTTGCACCAAACTTTTCTTGTGACCAGAACCAAGCTCGTGTCACCTTCTTTCACTCTTGCATAAGTCACGTGATGTGAAACACACCTGTTTGGGCAATGTTCCTGGTGCAATAGCCGAGTGGTGTGCCCATTATAATCCACAGCTCCCTACACCAGTGATCTGCAACCCCTGGTCCATGGATCAAATGGTGCTGGGTCGCCTAAAGAACATTAAACTATTGTCATTTTGTTTAAAGTGGTGCATTTCTCTCGGATTTGTGCAACTTTCCATGGAAATCACTTTATATTCCACATTAAATCACTTTTATTCATTTTTGGTGTAACTATATTTTATTCTGAAGGCATATTTAAATGTACCGTATTTTCCTGTATATAATCCGCAGCGGCGTATTATCTGCAGAGCCCTTTTTTTCGAGTAAAAAAAAAACATCGTATAATCCGCGGCAGTTTTGGCGGCGAATAATCCAAAAAATATAAATTACCGATAAGGAGACACATAAAATAAAAAAATATAATTAAAAATAGAAGTAAGGAATTGTTCAGAGGACAACATTTATAATAAAACGCATTTATTTAAATATGTATCATAATATATTTTGTACGATAATCTCAATAAAACAAAAAAATTCTTTGCTACTGCCATCTACGTTTTAAGTTAAGCAAAACATTGCACGCGGAAAAAATTTTAAAAAATTAAGATCCCCCTTTTACACTTATATACACTTTCAAAATAAAAATATCTTGAATGATGAAAAAATTTATTAGCAGTTAAAAAAGCCTTCAAAATCTGATTCATCAGATTCGGAAATGAATAAATTTTCAAATCTTCGCGTAACACATCCGAGTCACTCGATAGTAAAGACTCTTCATCGTCAGAGTCATTTTTGACAACAATATTACATTTTCGGAAAGCGTTTTTTACTGTAGTTTCAGCGACGTCATTCCATGCTTTCAGGACCCAGCAGGAGACATTTTCATATGATGCCCACTTCAATTTTCCCGTTTTTGTATAGTTTTTTTCTCCATCGGACATCCACTGTTCCCATAACTTTCTAACTTTGGATTTGAACGATCTATTAATACCGACGTCTAAAGGCTGCAATTTTTTTGTCAGTCCTCCAGGTATTATGGCAATTTTTGCCGACACGGACTTGAGAGTATTTTTTACGTTTTCACTCACATGTGATTTCATAGAGTCCATAATTAAAAATGCCTTTGGACGAAAAAAAGAATTGCGTTTTCTCCAGATAGTCTGCAGCCATGACAACATGATTTGCTCATTCATCCAGCCATTTTCATTCGCACGAATTTCCACACCTTTAGGAAAGTTTTCTTTTGGGAGCGTTTTTCTTTTAAAAAATTAACATCGGCGGCAATTTCAAACCATTTGCAGCACAACATAAAACTACAGTAAATGACGTTCTTTCATTTCCAGTAGTATTTATAGGAATACTACTTGCTGCTTGAACGTCGACGGTCCTGGTAGGTGGAATATCAAATGATAATGGAACTTCGTCCATATTAAAAATCAAATCCTCTGTAAAATTATTTTCAACAATAATTTGCTTGCAAAATGTCAAAAAGTCGTCAGATTTTTTTCCCCAGTCATCAGGTAATTTCTGTCCGACCGTTGAACGACTAAATTGTTTCTCTTCATAAACCGGTAACACCACGTGGGCCCACCAGAGAAATTAACAATATTCATTTTGCGTGCAATAACTTGGGCTTTCATTCTGATGTTAACTATCGAGACAGCTTTCCCATCGTCTCTTTCTTTTAAAATCTATTAATTTAATTCTGGCCAGTGAGGTTTTCCACGACGATCGGCCCTTTTACGTCTATCGCAATTTTCGAAGTTAGTCTTGTTCCTTCTCCACAAACGAATATTCGATTCCTCAAAGTTGAAAAGTCTTGCAGCTTCTCGATTTCCGACTTCGTTAGCCTTCTCCACAGCGTTTAATTTGAAGTCTGCAGTATAGCTAACACGCTTACGCTTCATCATGATAAAAACTTTCAAAGGATGCAACACCTCTAGTCAAGACTAAGTTGTAAATGACGCCAGCGACTTGTAACTGCTATTTCCTTCCGAGGAACCGAATTCGTTCTTGAAAGTAATTGGACAAAAACTAATTATGGCTGTAGTACGTCAGCCGAGTCATGAAAGCGCCATCTATTATTTATTTTATAAAACATAAACAGCATTTCTTTCAAAACTTTGTTAACTTTTCTGATGGAGAATGTTTTTTCTCAGATAATCCGCGGCGGCATATAATCCGCACAACGAAATTTGAAACTTTTTTAACACATAATCCGCGGATTATATACAGGAAAATACGGTAACTAAATTAAAATTTTTTAATCAAAACAATCTAAAATATACCCATATCTACAAAAGGGCCCCGAAGAAATTTTAATACAGGGCCCCCTCAGAGCTGCCAGTGATCTTAAGACTCTGTGAGGCACTGGGCCCAGAGAAATCTGAAGATTTTCTCAGATCCTGGATCCCAATGCAACTTGTGATTTTTAAAAATATATAGTATATAGCGTGCATTGTCAAATACTTGTTCAAGCAGTGATTTAAAAAAAAGTTGTGCACAATTCACAATCCTAGGCACAGACTGGCTCAACCAATTTCTTCTAAATGAGTTGAGTGATTTTTTATGGTATTGCCTAGATCTAGACATGGATAACAGTCATCACATAATACAATCTTTTGCCACTTGAAATGTAGTTTGAAATTTCCTGTTTTTCAGAAAATACTTACGGGAATAATATTTGACTACATTAAAATTATCCAGATCATGATCTTATTAAGACAGAGTCTAGGACTAAACAAGACACCAACCGAGGGCGAGACCCTGGGCCTGGACCCAGTTGTCCCATGCCTTAAGATGTCCCTGTACCTCAAGACTGCCTGGAGGAATCTTCCAGAATCTAAAGAATTCCATGTAGCACCATTAACCCCTGTCAGACAACTTTTGGTTGTAATTTTGAACACCTGTTGAAGTGCAACCTTTCAATTAAATGTTTTCTGTCCATTTACTATGTTGTTGTTTCTGTACTTTTTCTCTGCTTCTTCGTACTATAGCTTACAATTACAGCATTTGCAATCGTGCCTTCCTATGTGATTCCAAGTCATCTTTGTACCCACTACATCCTGCAAGTTTGTCAGTCTGGTAGGGAATCACACTGTATATGTAAATTTTATGTATTTATAATGTATTTTAAGTCAATCTTTCACTGCCTATGCATTTGATTGTTCATTTTTTGCATGTAAAGTTATTAACCCTCCAAGCATTTTGCAAGTAAAATCCCGTCATTGTAAAGATGCTTCCAAAATGCAGCGCACGTATAAATTTGCCTTCAAGTAACATTCTCAAAAGCGGTTGAGCCGTATTTTTCTGAAATCCTTTCCCCGTTTTAAGGGTTTAACATCTTGAAAGATAATTAGGGACGGTGGAAGCCACACAGCAGGACACTGATAGGAAGTTTTATGGCTCGCAGGGAACCCCGTATTCTGACCCTGGAGTAATCCTAAAAAGTCGGGGAAGAATTTCTTTAGACCCCACTAAGTGTTTGCTTGTTAGCTTGATTTGAGAAAAGTTTTGAAAATTCCCAAGGCATAAGTAAAATATGTTATAATTCCCTTTTGGTTTCATATTAATTTGAAACTGTAACAAGTCGGGGCATGTCAGGGCAATCTGCTATTTTATATAGTTAGACAAATTACCTTTTTAAGTATATTCTTTCGCTTCATTTTTCTTATCTTAATCAATGCTTTCAATTTTTCAAACATGATTTCATTATAAGATGTCAAAAAAAATTAATAAAACACCGAACATTTTAAAATTTGAAACCTTTTAAACTTTCCAACTACTAAAAATGAATAACGTTGCCAATGTCAAGAATTTTATGTAATTTTAAATTCAGACATTAAGATATTGATGTAGAAAATATAAAACAACCATCTAAAATACTTGAAAAATGTAGTCTGCAATAAAATGATCTTGACAAACAAAATACTGCATTTTCACTTACTAGCGCAGAGCCGACTTATGCAGGGGCGAGCTGGGAAAACAGAGAGAGAACCGCGGTTTTGATGGATGCCGCTCTAGCTTTTAAAGTTCCCAGGAAAAAAATATAAAAATTACAAGTGCAAAAATAAGTCTTGTAATTTTCCACACATTTTTATAACAACGAATTGTGGAATTGGCTTCCAATACCTTGCTTTGTTTGAAAATATCTAAGGTAACCAACCCTACTTTAGATTTTTTTTTGTACTACTTTTTCGTAACCGTACTCCTTTTAAAATTAATTCGTGCAGCCAAAATAAAAATGTAATGTAAATTTATGTAACTTTAACGGTTAATTTTAATTTATGCAACTTGTGAAATGTTCATATTTAACCATTTCCGTCCAAACAGTTTACATGAAGAAAAAAAGTTTGGACTCCCTCATTCATTAGGGAATTGTATAAGATTCTAACACTAAGTTTTATTTTTCATCGAATAGGGTCAAGTGGTAGTGTATCGTGCTTCCACACCACAGGTCTGGGTTCTATTAACGGGCTGGGCAAGGTCGACTCTGCCTTTCATCCCCGCTGCAGTGGGTCAATAAATGAGTACCAAGTTTGCTTGGGGTCTTAAACACTGGAGGTCTCACTTCAGATAGACCACCTAATCGGAACACCTGCTTAGGCACCTCAGCGCCCAATGGTCACGTGTACTGGGATGGGCATAGTAGTTCCTGGCCCTTATGGGCTGTTGTGCCACTGAGTTTGAGTTTTAAGTTTGAGGATTGCCTAACTTTGGGGATACCCATTAGATAAACATTTATTTCCAATCATTTGCAAAATAAACATTTTTCTTTCAATTACGTTTATTTCAGAAGGAACTTTGATTTTTCTGATGTATTTGCTTAACATGAATATTTGTGTATTATATTAAAATTTTGATCTATCCAAAATTATATGTTTTTTGCTCCTCTAAAAGCTTTTAGGATTTTAGAACTGATCTTACAATTCATGTACGTTTTATAGTAATATGTTTAAAAATGATAGACATTTTTATAACTGTGGGAGTTTTTATACCTCGTTTATAAATATAAAAAATTGTTTCCAGCTACAGTTTGTAAAATGTACTGAAATAAGAGAGGAATAGGATTTCTACGTATTATAAATATTTTTGACTGCAGTAAGATTTATTTATATTTGTTTCTGTACAATTTGAATAGAAGTTGTAAGCAATTTTGCGAATAGTTTGATATTGAATGTAAACTCATGAGCTGTTTAACAGGGAAGCGTTTTATTTTGATGCCAGCACATACTAAAATAAGGCTCATTTGAAGTTATATGATCAGCTTTGATGATATTTAAATTTTCAAAAATGGTCTACGCTTACGAAAACATACTTTCAAACCCATATACCACTTATACTATGTCTTCCCCACAGCAGGCAATATTTGTGTATACTCAAAAAATTTAATACAGGACACATTTCCAAATGTTAAAATTGTTTTTAAAATTTGGTATGGATACATTATGGAATTGTCGGTTAACTTCACTGAAAATTGTTTTAAGTCTACTGTTTTTAAAGACAAAATTAATTGGGGAGAACTTTTTCTCACAATAGAATTTGTAATGACTGAATTGTGTGGAATGTAGTTATCGATGAGAATTTTCCTTTTAACATTAAAAAAACAGAAAGATAAAGAATTAAACTTGACTAGAAAATAGTTATAAATACTTTCTCACTTTGAAGAAAAATATAACCCCATTAAAATTAAAAAAATTCTGACTAAGTTTGTGTTATTCTCCATCACAGAGAAGATATGTAGAGAAGATATTTTTACTTGTTAAAGTTGTTAGAAAGGGAGAACACACTTTGAAACAAAATTTAGACTTTTTTTCAAAAAAATTCATTTAAAATAAAAATATCATTTATAGGATTAAAATTTATGTAAATTTAAAGTCTTGAAATCCCTCTTTATGTCATTTTAAATTTAAAACATAATTGAATAGAGGAAGATTAATCTTAACACCAAAGAGGGATCAGTCCAAACTTAATACCATCCTAAATCTGACCCTTGAAAGATTACACCTTTGGTGTATTGAAAATAATATGACTGTAAACCTAAAGAAGACTACTTGTCAGTTCTTCACTTTAAATAGACAACCATTCAGTCCCCAATTGGTTTATAATGGTATGCCTGCTCAACAGAGTGATGTTTCAATTTATTTGGGTTGCGCTCTTGATAAATTGAAATGGACTAAACATGCTGAGCTTGTTGTTTCTAAGGCAAGAAAGCGACTCTCCATTCTTAAAAGATTGACCGGAGTTAAATGGGGATGCAATAGGGATACCTTAAATACAACTTACAAGACATATATTCAACCAGTTCTAAATTATTGCAATGAGGTGCTGATCTCTGCCTCAGAGAACGTTAGAAAACTTCTTGACACTTTCCATAACCAAGCCCTTCGCATGATCACTGGCGGAGTTAAAACTACTCCAGTACTTGCCATGCAGTTACTTTGCGACCTTCAGCCATTCACTAATATAATTGAGAAGAATGCTGCGCTATTCTCTTCAATAGACTTATTAGACTCCCAAATAATTCATTCTGGCGGGACTATGATTCCGATGGAGGACGTAATCTTAAGACTCAAAAGGGCTTTATTCAATGTGTTCGTGAGAACATTCAATATAAAGTCATTAATGATGTGCCCTTTGAATTACTGTCTTTTGCTAACCCACTCGACTACGCAATACTCGACATCAGATTGGACCTTGTTCTGAATGTGAGAAAACGTGATCTAAGTCCAACTGCTCTTCACGCTATAGCTTTGGAAACTATCAATACCCGCTTCCCACCAGAGGAGTGGCTTCACATTTACACAGATGGCTCACTCTTGGACTTTGCCCAAGGCGCTGGCATTGGTGTTTTTAGTCACCTCTTCTCCTTCTATTTACACGCCTGCCCTTTGACAACTCACTTTGATGGTGAGGTTGAAGCTATACATATAGCCCTTCAGCAACTTGCTGTTCGTCTTCCCCCATTGAAAGAGCTGTAATTCTTTCAGATTCTACTTCTGTCCTTCAGGCTTTGTCCAACTATAATGAGAATAATTGTTTACGTGTGCAGAACTGTAGAGAACTCCTGGGAAAGATAGTCTTTCAATGGGTACCATCCCACTGTGGTCTTTGGGGAAATGAGAGGGCAGACTTTTTGGCAAAAAAGGAAAGGGGTATCCTTCAGAACTTTCGCAGAAACCTGACACTTCATTCTGCCAAACTGGAAATTAAAAGGATTTTTAGGGAATCATTTCGCCTTACAGCTTCTCGTGTTGCTCGTGATAAGCCTTGGAGTACACTATGTAAGAAATCCCACGGTATTCCAAGTTCTCCTCGTGCTGCTGCTGTGGCTAAATTTAGACTTTTAACCGGACATGACTGCCTTTGTGCTCATCTGTTTCGTTTTAATTTAGTGACTTCACCTATCTGCGTTTTGTGTAACACTGGACAAGGCATGACTGCCACTCATTTGGACGAGTGCTCTGCACTGAACGATCTTAACTGCATTGTAAAAAGGTATTGGAGAGCCCGTTGCCTAATGACCTGATGGTCAATGGCCTGGCATTTGTAAAATAAGATTAATCTTATTTCATAAATCTAATCATCATATGTAATGTTACTTTTGCTATTTTTTTCTCATTACTTTATTTAAAAAAACATTAAGACAATAAGATTCAGACATTCAACAATAAATACAGGGTGCTTTTTCCTGGCTATTTCGTAATACCAAAATAACTTTATTTGAAAGGAAAAAAATTTTATTTTTAAAAATGACAGAAACAAATTTTGTTTTGTTTAAAATAAACATTTGTCAACTTTAAACACATCATTACTTTCAGAATTTTTTATTATTCTTCATTTTCTTGTGATTTTACCATAACTGAACAGATCGGGGGAGCAAACAAAAATATCCCACTTTTTTTGCCTAAGGCAAAGTTACAGCTGTGAAGGGGTGATCCCCCAGTTTTAAATTAACAAAGAGTCCGAACAGTGTGTTTGTGAGTAATAAAATCGCCCCCTTAGGACCTCCCGCCAACTTAAAAGGGGGAATGAATAAAACCTATTGCACTTTCGAAAAAGTTTGCAAAAAATCAGTAAACGCTTTTGGAATGATTTTTCAGGACAGACAGAAACACTTGGAGGGTTAAAATTTTATAAAGCAAGTTTTGTTTAGAATGTTTCTGAATAAAATCTTTTTTTCTTGTCTGTCCTAATACATGTAAAATAAACTTGCAATAGTAAATTATTTATTTTGGTGCTCTTTTAAATATATATATATGCTCTTGCATGTACTTCAATATTATAAGTATAGTTCACATTCTACTATGAATATTTTTTATACATATATATGTATTGGTTTATTAGATGATGAATTATGAATTTGATACGTTTTTAGTTGTGTTAAATTTTGAATGCTTTTATATGCTTATTTATCATTCATACAAAATTTGTGAAATCCTTTTTAGGCCTGATATTTTTGATTTAATTTTTGAATGTTTCATTTCATTTAATGTATAAATGTGAATGTGCTTGAAAGAAAGGTTTTTTTTAACTCTATAGGAGGTTAAAGAACCTTTGTCATGGTGTCTTTAATCACTTGAAACAAATATCTGATTTTTGTTTGATGTATAACTGCCTCATCTTGGGAATCAGAATAAAAATAAATAGTTATTTAAACTTTGTTGAAACTATGTTGCATGTAATTGGCAATTTAAACAAATAGTTTAAAATAGCTTGTTTAGGGGGCACAGTATTAATGGGTTATTAATTGAAGTTTAGATAATTCATATAAATTTGTAAGGTCCTGTTAATAGTTTTTGTTATAATTGTTTATTTTATGTAATATGTTATGAAGGTATAATAAACTTAACATTGAAAAAAAATACATTTCCAGCATAAACAGTGAAAATATTTATGCCACTTCTAACATAAATCTATTCCTGAGTAATATATTTTTAAAACCTGTGTATTTGGGCTTCCAATATATTATCTTAGTATTTTCTTTTTTGAGATCACAATTTTTCAATAAATTTGATTTGGTATTTAAAACTGCCTTTGGGCCAAATCTGTATTCGCTTGTGTATTAAATATTTTTTTATAATAAACTAATACAAATTGATAATTCTGCAGGTGCTGAATTGGGTATTACAAGTGATGGTTTTTTTGAACTTGAATCTATTCCTAAGTATGTTTTGAAGAGTAATTATTATACATTTTATAAAAACATAAAATATGAATATTATACTATCCATATTCTTTAATATAAATTAAACATTCTTTTAAACAAAACTTTTGATAAATTTGTTAAATTTTTATTTCATCATTTATAATCCTTAAATAAAGATTAAATTTTATTATGACTAAGTTATAATCCTCATTTAATATAAATTTTTTGATGATATATTTTTATTAAATAAACTTTTCTAAGAATCTTAGCTCTTTAGATTGTACAAACAGTTCCATATAAAATCATTATTTTGCTCAGTTCTTAAAAGAAAAAATATGTGTTACCATTCAGAGAATTCAGATATGTATTATGATAAAAATTCATTTTTTAGAAAAGATTGTATTTTTACGAGTATTATCTATATATATATATATATATATATATATATATATACTTTTGAAAAAAGTTTTGAAAAGTTTAACCAATTTAAAGAGATTTTACTAGATCAATAATCAATAATTGTTCCTCTTCATTTGCTTTTATTAAGTGCACATATGATTTCTAAATATCTTGCTTAGTTAAAATTAGATTTTATTTTAAAAACATTTTTAAAATAACGTTGCTGAAAAATGAAATCTTTAGGTCTATTCTAATATCTGGTGCTGGATATATTGCAGTTGAACTTTGTGGCATTCTGAAAGCTTTAGGATCTGATGTTTATTTGGCTATTAGACATGATAAGGTAAGTATATATTTTTTAAGTCAAAAATACTTTATTTATTAAGTTTGTTCTGCAATATGTTGCTGAAACTAAAATGAGTTTTTTCAAAAATTATACTAATTAAAAAAATTTTCATATTTATATTATGAAAGCAAGAAACGTTGGTCTATATGTGTGTAGTTTTTCCACTGTTATGCTTGTAAAATTTCTCTGAAAAAATATTTATTGAAATGTTTTGTTCCTCATTGTTATTGTCAAGTAGTTTTTACACATTAAAATATAGATTTATTTTTCATGTTAAAAAATTGCCTTAAATTATATTCTCATTATTTTCTTTTGTTTGAAAGTTTTAAATAGTTTTATTAATCAATTTTAGTTATAATATAGATTTTAAAGAAGCATATGATAAAATGTTATTATATATAGTATAATAAAATAAAATACCAGGTGAAAAAGTTGTATAACCTACAATGCCAAAGAAGAATATATATATGGTGTATCAAATGGGTTCAATACTTATATATCCAAATCAGGAAGAATTTTACAGAACATATTACAAGATAGAATAGACAAATTTAAAGATACTTCTATTATAAAAAAACAGTCATGAGACGTAAAAAAGAAGGTTGAGCAACAAAAGGTATTTTCAGTGCTTGGATTCAATTTTGATTTATTTAACTCCATCAAAATAGAAGATATAATTCAGATACTTTCCAATTCATATGAGAAATTTGATTTGAATAGTTACATTAATTTTGAAAAGTTACTAATACTAATTATCTATGTAATACAGAAGAACTTCATTATTTTTTATAACAAACTTTACAAACAAATCAAGGGCTTGTCTCAGGCTGGCCCAATAATGGTCTGACTAACTTGTATTTACACCATTATGAATCAAATCGAAGAAATGATCCATCTTGCCTCTTATTAAGATAAATAGATGATTTAATTGTTATAGGTTGTGATAGGGAATTTAAACATAACATTGATTTTTATCAGGAATACCTAAACTTGATATAGACAAATTTTAACTCGAACAAAGTTGAATTTTTAGGTTTAGATTTAAATATTATTGACAGCAAATTATATAGCGATATTTATGATAAAAGGGAAAAGTTCAAGAACATCCAGAAGTTCATATTTAGTTGCATACAGAGTGATTATCCCATAAACTTCTTGAGAACATACATATATCAAAAATATTTCTTAAAAATCTTTCATAAAATTTGCAAAGGGTTCTACGATAGGCTCCAAGAAATGCACAAATCCACCACACAACATTAGGTCCACAAAGTCAGCTTGTTAGTGGTCCAGCTATGAAGAATATGTGCATCCACGCACAGGTTACATTTTGTTACACACATAGACCAACATTTGTACAACTACATTTTAAAACTATTTATGACCAATCAAAAAACTTTTTTGCATGCAATCTGGTTTGCATCTAATACCAAATATTTAAATTCTAATGTCAGAATATAGATCATTTGGATTAACATGGTATTAGTGGGAGTTGTGAGCAATATAGAAGTGGTGATTGTTGTAGGAAATATGAAAAATTGTTCAGAAATTGTGAATACCATTCTTTAATTTGAAGTATTAACAGGATGCTCTTGGGTGAGTTTTTGATGATTTATTCAATGTGTGTTGCTGTTTTGAGGTATTTCATTTGTGAATACACTAGGTTCTTAATTTGAACTTTTGGATTTTAGATATTTTTTCTTTCTATGCGACTATTTTAAAGATGGGTGCATCATCTTTGGTGTTTGATGGTTGTTATATTATGCGCTTAGTTGTTTTAGAATTTTAACATCTTTATGTTATGATATCTTTCAGAATGCAATGGTGAAAAGATTAATTTTTTACGTATTAACTTTTTAAATTTTTAACAATTGGATATTTCCATAGTAATTTGCCAAATTGCAATAGGGCGAAGGTTGGTGCCATCAAACTGGTTTAACCCCACTTATCGGTCCTAAGTCCGAGGTTGCACTTAGATATTCTACAAATTTTTATCTTATATATAATTAATTTTGTTTGAAAATGTTGTAATTTTATTTTTTATATTCGCCATTGATATTTTGAAATGGGATTTAGTATTATAGGATTCATACAATTTAAATTTTTTACTTAATTGTGAAATTGTGATTGATTTATATATATATTATATTATGTTATTAGACATTATAAAATGGCAGCAATAAAAAATAACCTTCCTTTCACTTAAAATGTAATTTAATTTTTACACATTTTAAATGCTTATGACCTCTCCCTTTTCGTTACATTTTATTTATTTTAAAATAATTATTTTTGATTGCTTGGTTTATATAATTAATATGTAAAGTTTTTGGTTGTGTGTTTTCCCCCCTTTCTTTTTATGTAATAATTTGTATGACCTGAATTTAAATATTAAATCCACATAATTTTAAAATTATTGACCATTTAGAAGAGATAATGCATTTGATGTTTTATAATAATTCTTGAAATTAAATTTTAATCGTATTATATAAACTCCTATAAAAGTAAAGAAGTTTTCTACTTAGGGAAAAAAGACATATGTTTTATTTGAAATATGTATTATTTTGCAAATTAACTAAAAATTTTGTATTTAGTTTTAATTTTTGCTTAATTTAAAAGCAGTTTGCTGTTATACATGTAAATACTTAGTTTTGCTGGTAGTTACGTTATATTTTATGTTTCAATATGTACTAATAAGTATCTGTTACCTCTTGAAGTTTATTAAAGTCTTAATTAAAACTGTATAAAAATTCGTAAAATTTATAACTAACTATATACTTTTTAAAAGAAAAACATGCATTACTTTTAAAATATGTTTTGTATATTATAATCACAAGAACATATTACTTTTTGGTGAATTTGCTAAAAATTGAAAACAGCTTCAACATATTAAGATTTATGTTTATTACTTGTGTCAGTTACTTATGTTTATAATTCTTTAATACATGAAGAATTATTTTGTACATTTTAAATGTCTGTATATTTTTATCCACAAAAAAAAAAGAGGGAAATGACAATATCAATAGACACTCATGTAATATGAAAGCAATTTATGATATGTGCAAATCATTTATAGTAAATTCATGTATTTTTTACTCAGTAGAATCTTTATATCCTTAATTTCATGAGAATTGTGTGTTAAATAAATTTTGAACTTTGTGACGTTTCAATGGATATTGTAAAACTTGGTATTGCCTATAAAACATTATGCTTTAAAATGTTTTTTTACAATTTTCTGCAGTATTATTTTTAAAATTCTATTTTATCTTGTATACATCCTAGAATATTTTTAGGTCCTTCGAACATTTGATAGTATGATCAGTGATGTTATTACTGAAGAAATAGAAAATTCTGGTATCCATATTCTTAAAAATTCTACAGTAAGATTTTTTCTTCTTTTTAAATTATTGTATAACTCATCTATGGTTATGTTTATGCATTGTCATATTTATCAATTTATTGTCCTTTGATATGTAATTGGGATTATTTTTCGAATAAATCTTTTTTTAAAAATTATTCTTTCTAGAACTCAAATTTTGTTTTGTAGGTTTGGCAACAGTCAGATAGCATTATCGCGGGATGTTTACGACTTTGATTAAATTCTACATCGTGTTTTTTCTGTAATTTTAAGCTAAATTTATTTCTCTTTATTAAGCGAAAATGAAACTAACATAATTGACTTCTGTACGCTACTTATTTTTCTACCAAATAGTTTCCGCCAACCATTTACCTTAAATGAACAGACGTAGCCAAATGCCGCGATATAACATTCAATGTTTGGAAACAATATTTTTTCCCACTTGGAGATATTTTAATGTGACGATATTAATCGACGGAGTTTTTAATAGGAATGTTTTTTTTTTCTCTTTTAGACAACTTTTTAAACTTCATTTGATTCCTATGTATTATCGCCAACTTTAATGATAACTCGCAAAGTTGGCCATTCCATTTTCGCAGATGTTGTACGCGCGGAATTGGCAATCGTGCTTCGTTTTATACGATATCGCTAATAGGTTGCGATAATACGCAAGTACCTTTCATTTGATGTTGGTATTGGAATACAAATGTTAAAACTAAGATTTTCTGATTTTGAGTCATCAAAATATTGCACCTTATTTTGTTTTTCATTGCTTTATAAGATTATTACCTTAAACAGATTCCATTAGCAATTTGTTAAAAAAAATACTGGAAGTTATTATGGTTTGTTTTTGTCAGGGACATAGAGCGCTACCACTGTATCAATGATGCAGGAGCCCCAACGAATGTTATTACAATTCCACTTGCATGGTGCTCATATCTGAAAAAGGGCCACAAAGGAATTCGGATACAAGGCCCACTCAAAGCCGTTTTGTAATTTCATATGATTTTCTTTAAACCTTCGCTTAAACTGCAGTCAATCGGCTTGAGTACATAAAATTGTATTGCAGAAACTCGAACTTAGGTCATCATACTGGCCAAGCAAACGCAGTGCGAGGGATAAATGCTGATCAAATTAGAGTAGGCATCAGTGAATGAGCAAAACAGACAGAGGGCACAAATACATCTTGAGGAATTAGGTGGTCATAAGATTGTAATTATTTCTTCAAATTATACTTTCGCGTTGATAAAGATAGTTTAGCTCTTTTTATGTCAATTACTGTTAGTATTGCATATCATTTTTCAATTTATTTTTAAGCCCAGGGTATTTACTTTGGATAATTTTTATGTATAAAATACTAAATTTAATTCTGTACACTATGTATGTGTTTAGCGAGTAGCATACCGATTAAAATCTTCCACCTTCCGTAAATTCCGGCATATAATGCGCACTTTGAACACAAAAACTTAGATCAAAATTTACAGGTGTGAGTTATATGCTGGGTATAAAAATGAGGGCTTTAAAAATTAAAAAATAAATGAGCATAAAAAAGTTGAACTTCTAAATATTTCGAAATACTATTTATTTAAAAGACATGACAATCTTATTGAACTTAAAAGGTGGTAGTTCTAAAAGTATACTATTTTTGCAATTGCTTAGATAAACACCTTGAATAAATCGCTTCTAAACAGCATTGCATTTGTACATTTCAGGTTTCTTCGTAAAAAAGGGGTGCACGTTATATAGCGAATATACCTAAAATTTAAAAATTGCAGCTTGAAAGTATGGGTGTGCGTTATATGACGGACTTTATGGTATTTTATCTTTCTCCAATGAATCTAAATTAAATTAATATATAATTTTTATGGTACTTATATTTTTTCTTTAGTCGGCCATTTACCTAAAATCAAAAGACATCGCCAAATACTGCAATATGCATTCAATAAGGGAAAAACATTCTATGCCTGTTTGTGCACAATAATAATACTTTTTTGCACTTGGTAGTGAATTTTTCCACGAAATAGTTGTAATTTTTAATAGTTGGGGCAATAACATTAGACTCACGAAGTATCTATTTTGTGTATTTTCAAAATTTTATTTGGTGTTACTGTGAAATATAAATGGAAAAATTAAGATTTTCTGATGTATATTTTGTGTTTGTTTTGATATTTATGTATTATTGCAACCATATTGGCATCATTAGCACTTAATTGCCTATTCACCGTGTGTGATGCGAACAAAATCGGGGTTGATATAGTTGCAACAGTACCCAAGTACCTTTGTTTGCAACTTTTTTTGGTGATTTTATCAAAATGATAATTTGTTAATAATAATTGGTTTTTGATAGCTTTTTATCATTTAAGTTTGTTATAGCTAGCTGTACCCAATCATGTTTTCCTGTGGCTCAGTCTGGTTAAAAAGAAAGAAAAGAGAAAGCACACATTTCTAATATCTTTAACTGCTTGCACTTGAGGTATGGTTTTTTTATAAAAAAAAAGGGGAAATATACATTAAAAAAAACTTTTAAATTAACAAAACTTTTCTAAACAGATTTCATTTGTAATTTGTTAACAGATTACTCCCAAGTTATTATGGGTTTTTTTTTACATGTTATGAATCTAAAATTATTTGCATTGTCTCCATAGAAGAGGTGCCAAGTTTGAAAACAAATTTAAAATGACTCTTCTTGAGGTGAAAGGGTTTATTTTACAATGCTTATGAGTAGACATTTTGTGTTGCTTCATTGTCTGTATATATACAGAAATTGTCTGTTGTGCCTACTTTAGAGCAGTAGTTGCCATTTTTCAACACTTCATGAATCACTTAATGTATAACTTTATCATTAGTGTTTCACTAATAGGATTGACCTCTATGTGGTAGAGCACTATAGCTATATTTAGGTCTTTATTAATCTTCTATGCCCTGAAAATAAGCTTCATGAAAAGCAACAATCAACAGACTGAAGTGTTTTGCCTACAATTTTCCAAAAATTGGTTGAGGTTACCAAAAATCGCTAACCTCAGGAATTTTGTTTTTTTGTTTAGTTATTTCGGTAACTAAAAGCTTTTAGTAAAGAATAATTCGTGTTCCATAATATGTTATTTTGTTCATCTTTTTTTAAACTCAATCTTCATAAAAGTATAAATAATTTCCCAAATTTTCTGCATACCATGCAAAATTTTTCACGCATCACCAATTGGTGACTGCTGCTCTGTAACACACATCAGTAATTATGTATTAGCATCACTGTAATAAAATTGGTGCCATGTGTATTCTACCTTAATATCTAAACAATAAAGATTCTAACAATTTTTTTATGAAAAAAGAAATTAAGGGAAAATGTTGCGATTTGCATTGCGGTGATGCTAATATTTATGTACACAGATAACAAATAATTGTCCATGTGAAAAGCTGTCTGTGTCTAGATATAAGCCACTCTGTTTTTAAGATAGACCCTTAACTTTGTTGATAACAATTGCTAATGCTAATCGTGAATTGCAAAAATACTTTATCATTATCAACACTTTGTCGTAGTTTTTTGCTGCAAAATCCGTGTTTATATTGGAATATTTCTGGCGTATTCGATTAAAAATACCTTCAGCCTCTTATTGCGTTGAATTTCAGCTGTGTCAATTGATGCACGTTTAGTTAAATATTTCATTAAACATTTTTTTATTTTTTCCATTTCTTTTTGTTCCTGATTTTTCTTTTTTTTAAATGTTTTGAAATTTTATATGTTTTAATTTTCTTTTCTTTTTAAGTGTAGTTTTAAGTTTGTAAGAAATATTATATGCTTTGTTTGTATTTTTTTTTATTTTTAAGTGCAGTCAATTGGCTTCACTAGATACAAATAATACCTTGCGGGAAATCAAACTTAAGTTGTCATACTTGCAAGGCATAAGTACTACAATGAGTGTAATTGCACATCAAACTGAGAAAGAATGGATATCAGCAAACGAGAAAAGCAGACAAAGAATGTCACGAACGCAGCTGAGGGCGCAGCAGAGCAACATGCAGCCAGACTTGAGGATGCACATTTGCGAGCACATCATTCGTGTTTTACAATATCAGAAAGATATTAACCAGAAACTGCACATCTGCGTCAAACATGATTTTGTGGTGAGCAATCACACAATAACAGTCAACTTGCATTCCGGTACAACCCAGTGGAAGATTCTAGGTTCAGGCAGTATGTTCTCATTTACGCAATGATGGAAGTGTATCCTTATTGCAATGTTCTGGAATTTAAGGGACAAACCAAAGGAATGTTTTATACCACTGAAAAAATTAAACTGCCTCAACTCAGGGAACAGAGCCATTACAAATTTTGCTTGCTAGATATACTGCAGAATCAAAACATTTCCTATATAGCATCAAGAAATACAATTCATGTTTCCAAGTGACATTGTTTGGATAAATGTGCATTTGTGAACACACCTCTGATTTAATAAAAATATCCATAAGCATTGTAAAACTAACCCATATCCCTCAATGAATCCAGAGTGGAGCCATTTAAAATTTATCTTCAAACTTGAAGTCGCCACTTTAAAGACAAAGTAAATAAATTTAGGTTCATAACATGACATAAAGACAAAAATAAGCTGTAATAACTTCAAACATTTGGTTAACAAATTATAAATATCAGTTTAAGAAATTTTTTCGTATATATATTTATTTATTTTTTTATAAAAGATCATACCTGCTATGCAAATTATTTAACATACTGAAAATATATGTCATTTCTGTTTAACAAGACTGAGCCACAGCAACGTGTGGCAGGGTACAGCTAGTATATATATATAAAGGTATGCATAGTTTAATGTGTTTTTTATTGATAACTGTTTGAATGCATAATTGTGAATTTACTATTACATGTGCTGAACATTTTCAATTATTTTAAATAGATTTAATTTTTATTTTATATAGATCAGTACAATTGAAAAGGTTGGCAATAATCTGGAGGTTTCTTTTATTAATAAGAAAAACCCAGTAGAGGTTGAAAAAGTTTTATGGGCTGTTGGACGCAGACCAAACATAGATTTGAATCTGAGAGAAGCAGTAAGTTAAATGTCTTTATCAAGTTTAACTAATTTATGATAATTGTGATGTTATTTCAAAAAATTGCTTTAAAAATTTGAATTAATATTTCATAACTTTAATTATTTAATGATTATCTATACTTAATGAATTATTAATTTTTAAGGGTTTATATTTAAACAATGAGTTTTTGACTAATCAATCCTATATAATTATTGTGAAACTGTTCTAGGTTTTAGAAGTGGAAGTAACCTGTAGAACTTCAGAATGTCAGAAGTATCAGCTGTAATATTTCCAATAATAACTTTACAATTCCATATTCTAGTCTCAATAAATTAAAAATTATAAATCCGTAAACAATTATGTTGAGCTACCACAGAAAGGTTGCAATCAGATAATTTATATAAAGCCAGCTCAAGTTCATGGTGGTGCAGTGGGATTTTACTAGCACTGCGGCATTATTTAGAAATTTTTTTACATTCACACATTTTACTTTTCAAATGGATTACTAAATAAAAGAGTAGCATCTCTCTGAATAATCATTTACAATAGTTAAGCTGTTATTTTCTATTGATTGCAAAATGTTAAGATAAGAAAATGAAGATTTTAATTTATTTTGATTTAAAGTATTTTAATTTTAAATATTTAGTGCAGATAGTAAACTTTTTGAGGAAAAAGTCGTATCAATTGTCTTCAGTAGTGCACACAGGAATTTTCAAGGTGGGGGAGGGTCCAGGGTCGAAACTCCACCATTCTTGTATCATGCTCCTTTTGATTTTGTCGATTTTCAGGAACAAAAAGCAGTAACAAAGTAATTGTTGAATAAATAATTAACATTAATTAATAAAATTAATCATTCATAACAAATATTTAATTAAATTTTACATACTATATACTTAGAATTATAATCAATTGGGGAAAAAATCAAGGGCTTAGGGGGGGTCCAGACCCCTAGGACCCCCTATGTGTGCACCACTGGTTATCTTATATTAATAAAGTATGTGCTAATATAAAAAAAAAAAACTTTATGTGACTTATTCCTGATTATTGAAATATTTTTGAAGTATATAATTGCAGTACTATCAATTATTTTGCAGTATTCTTATTTTTTAAAATTTTTATTTAAACATGTTGAAACAAGCATCTGCTTTTTGATTCTGTAGAATGTTGAAGTTGATGAAACAGGCCACATTAAAGTAGATGCTTATCAGAATACTTCCCAGGAAGGAATTTATGCATTAGGTGATGTTTGTGGCAAATGGCTTTTGACTCCTGGTAAGCTTGTCATTATCAATTATCTTTTAATATAATGCTATTTTCTTATTATACTTATTCTTTAAATCTTTTTCGCATATCATTAGTTGCCATAGCTGTCGGTAGAAAATTGGCTGCTTCTCTTTTTGGTAATCAAACAGATCCTTTAGAATATTCAAATATTCCTTCAGTAGTCTTCAGCCATCCACCTTCTGCTACAGTAGGACTTAGTGAAGGTACTTGTCACTATATTTTATAAATTAAAAGCTTTGACTATTTGTACTGATTTAACATCTTTTCTTTTAATGTAAAAAAGCTATTTTGATTAAAAGTTAATTATTTTGATCAGTCTGTTAATCTGTACTACTTTTTCACGTTTATAATCACCATAAATCTTTGTACTTCATTGAATTGTAATTTTTTTAACATTGTCATTTATAGATTAATGAGAGCTTTTCATAATATAGATTTATTCAAAACATATGCTACTAAAAAAATACTCGATTCAAAGCTTCATTGAAAACGTGTAATAAATACATAAAATAAACAAAACCTGTTAATTTTCTTTGATTACTTTTATGTGATAGGTTAATTTTTCAAACAGTTTGGTTTTTGGTGATATTTAAATATTCTTGAGTATTTGTTAACAAAAAAAAAATGTTCATTCTTATAATTCTACTTGTAGAAGAAGCTGTAAAAACATATGGAAAAGAAAACATCAAAGTATATAAAAGTGTCTTTACACCTATGTATTATGCAATAACAGAAGAAAAAAAGAAGTGTCACATGAAGCTAGTTTGCTGGGGTGCTGAGGAAAAAGTAAGAGTTGATATTCATTATAATTTCTAATTTAGCACAGTAATAACCACTTGCTTTCACAATTATTTCAAAATCTCATTTAATTAATATGGAAGGTTTATCAATATCTATTGTAAAAAGTAAAATATATTTCTTATTATTTCCTGATTTTTTTTTAATTTATCAAATTTTTGTAATTTATTATTTTAACTTAAGAATTTGCTGTCTATTTTGATGTTAGTAAGCTTTATCAAAATTATATATAGATATTAATAAAACTTTTTTCTCTTTTTAGTGTAAATGGAAAATGTGTAATTTAAACCACTTTTAGTTACATGTTATCCTTTTTACAAATATATATTAGAAGTTTAATTTTTTAACTTATTTTCTAATATTTTCTTACGTTATTTAGGGGTAAATGTAAATAATTAAGTTCTCTGTTGCAAATTGTAAATTTAGTACATAATTTTGAAAAGCAGTAACTAATCTGCTGTGTAAATTTTAGTTTCCCATAATCCCTCCTTTTTAATTTTTTTCAACAGCTTGAAAAATATTCTAGATTTTCAGAAATACTCAATCTGTACATTTTTTACCTCTTTACTAGAAATGTGTTTTTATTTTTGAAATGGCTCTTAAAAGAACTGAAAAGATGTTAATCAATTACAGCACAGAATGTGTATATAAATGACTCGCACACCATCAAAAAAAACTTTAATAATTCTTTTATTGTTATTCTATTCAGATGATCATAAGAAAGGTCTTTTGTGTAGCAGTTTCTTTGGTATTAAGGAGCTCAAAATGAACCTCCCCAATAATGTTCTAATCAGCATGCAGAAGAATGTTTCTTCCTTTACGTTAAATTTTGGTTTCAGCATTTTTAAACTAAAAGCTATTGATTTTTCATCATTGGATGACTTTCAAGACTAATAGATTAAGTTACCATAGATATTAATTTTTCCTTCCTGCTATGATGATTCTTGTTACAATGCAGTTAAAAACTGCATTACAATACAGTGAAAATCGTTCAACACAAAACTGAGAGGACTGGAATATTTTTTCCTGTTAAAAGAATTTAGTGTTAAAAGATATTACAAAAATATATGCATATATTTAACAAAATTAAATTTTTTTGTTTGATTTATTCATAAATATGTATATATGCAGACATTTCATAAAAATCTATGAAATAAAAGCATTCACAAAAACTTAATGAAATTTAATTGAAAATTTTCAAGTTTTTTTGAATAACAAAACATTTATTAAGTTTTTGGAAAATTATCTGATATTTTTCTTTGCATTGTCTTTTTTAGCATTAAATTGTCAACAAATTGTTCCATTTTGTTATTCACCATTGGAATGAGCATCTAAATTACTGCGCGTACTTTTTGTGATGACAGATGACACAAGAACAGGAGCTGCATTAGTCATTTCATTTTTATTGTCGAAATCTACATCAATGATATTTTTTTAGCTTTGAACTAACTCCAAAATGTCTTTATCAGCCATAATTGAGGCTGTACACATATGATCATCATCTACTCCAATAAATTTTTCCTATTACACAGTAGGACAGTCCAATAATACGAAACTTTCTCGAGCACCCCTCTTAAATCTCGCCTGTGGAGCTTATGCTTTCTATATTTGTTTCATTCCCAGAAGGGAAATCTTTTCATCTTGAATGATTTTCATTCCGTGTTAAGAGAAAATAAATGAATGAAAATGCATAGTAGTTTGTCAGGACAGTTGTATTATTTCGCATTAAGCATATTTCACTGTATATATTTGTAAAAAAAGATTACTTAAAGTGTATTAATTGTCTTGTAAAAAGCTAGGAAACCTTATGGGGATCATTGTCCTCCATTTCATCAATATATGTGATTAAACATTGAACAGTATAGCTTTTGTTAAAGTAACATTTTTAAAAGTTATTAATAATTAAAAGTAGAAAGTTTTTAATATTGCTCTTATTAATAGGTTGTTGGCCTTCATATGGTTGGACCAAGTTGTGATGAGATTCTTCAAGGCTTTGCTGTAGCTATTAAAATGGGTGCAACTAAGAAGAATTTTGATGCTTGTGTTGCTATACATCCAACTTCAGCTGAAGAATTAGTCACCATGCGTTAATTTAGAAAAGAATTATTTAAACTTTATTTTATAGTTATTTCTTTTATTAAATTTCTAACAGGATTATCTGTTGGACAAAAAAATTCCTGTGTCAATCTTTGTTTTTATTGTATTACTATAAATATTGATTTGAAGTATTAAATATATCTCAGGGTGATAAACCATTATTTCTCTTTTAAACATAGATATAAACAATTTTGTTATGCAAAATATTTAATTTAGATAGTTTCCCTTGCGTTCCTTCTTTTTTTGTAATTAAATTGAAATTATTAAGGCACATTTTAAATATATTAAAATCTAGAAATTAGGAGGATTAGCCTATAACACTGTTGTTTATTTTTTAAAAAATGCAATTTTTTTTTGTAATGAAATGTAACTTTGGATTTTTTTTAATGAAATAAATTATGTATATGTAAAAAAAATCTGAAAAAATATACATAGAATATAATTAAACAAATACATGAATTAAAGACAGTAATTCTGTAATCAATTCATCTTCATTTCCATTAAATCAAAGTATTCTTGCTAATATTTTTGATTGGAGACCAATATCATAAAAAAATTACCAAGTTTCCAATTAATTCTGGTGATTATAATTCTATAAACACATTTTCAAAGCTCTGAAAAATTTTATTTATATAATAAAACAAATTCTTAATTCTTTTTGTGATGAAAATTTCAGAAAAAGGATAAAGAAAACTTAGGAAATCCTTACAATCACATAAGCAAAACTTATTAAGCAAATGAGTAAATTAACAATATGTTATGTTGTAGTTAACAGCATCTGGTAGACAATTTTTTAGAATAATAAAATTTGTACAATAAACATTTCTAAATGATTCAATATGTTTTATGTCCTTTGAAGGATTCATATTTTTTCTATGAAAGTAACCCTACAGTATTAAATATTTTGAAGCAAATCATGTTATCAGAATTTCCTGCTTTTTAATTTATTTCAATATAAATTATTGAAATATCCATGTATGGATATATAACTTAATTACTTGTATACTAATTCTCTAAAATGAGCAAATATTTGCAATATAGTAATCATTTCGAAACTTTTAATACATAATTTTTTTCATCACAGTTGTAAAAACAATATCAATTTTATATGCATATCGCAAGTCATGATAAAAAAATTAGATAAATAGTATATGCTTGAATTTACTACATATTTAAATGAAAATGATATGAATATGGATTTTGAACTTGCATTTAAGTATGTGTGTTTATTACTCCAAAAGAAATTATTCTGGAATCAATTATTTAATGTTTTTTCAGGGTTTTTTTTAAATCTTTGATATATGTATGTATAAATTCTGAAAGTATTATATTTTAATTACCGTTGTAAATAATGTGAAATAAAAGCTTTAGTTTATGAGCATTCTTTTTTTAATCTGTATTTTCTAAATAGTCTTTACTGTCCTTTGACCATTTTACATTATAAAGATAAAATATACTTTAAAACTAACTCAGAATTCATTACTTTAAACATTTTCACTGCTCTTAAAGATAAGTTGGATTTATCAAGATGTGTCTGCAGAGATTATCAAGTATCTGCATGAAATTATCTGTATGGAGACAGTGCTTTTATCTCAAATTTGATTTATACTTTGAGAAAATATACTGACAAGTTGAATTTCATATACATATTCCTTGTACTCTTTTAAACTTTTACTTTCTAAACTTACTTTTCTTGTTTCTCTCGAAATTTAAATTTACTAGTTGGGTGGAAAATGTAATTTTGATTATCATAGTAATCGTATTATTCACTGGTGCTATTAAAATGAATTTATTTTCTCGTGGGATGCAGACTTTTTAATTAGATGTAGAAGTTGTTTGGATTGTGCACAATACTAAATGGGTTTTTTAATAAATTTTTAATTAGGGGAACAATTACTATCAATGATGTAAATCATTAATAGATGTAGATGTATGTCATAAGAAGATGTTGATACATGTCATGTTTTTGGACCATTGTCAAATGATTAAAATAAATCCTTGGTTAATATCCCATTTGTCTCAAGCTTTTACATTACACTGTTTGTGAACATCCTCTGCTATTTCACTAGATGGTTGTTGGTGGAATCGTGACTTGTGTACAAAGGACACAAAGTCTGTCATCAGGATACCAAGGCCTTTATAAAAATATATTGAGGAAGTAGATTGCAATCTCAGGCATAAAGTAATACTCTGAAACAGTAGCGCACACAGGAATTTTTCAGGGGGAGGTCCGGGGTCGAAAGTTCACCATTCTTGTATCATGCTCCTTTTGATTTCGTCGATTTTCAGGAACAAAAGGCAGTAAAAAGCTAATTTTTGAATAAATAATTAGCATTAATTAAGAAAATTAATCATTAATAACAAGTAATTAATTAAATTTTATGTACTATATACTTAGAATTATAATCAATCGGGAAAAAATCAAGGGCTTTGGGGGGGCCCCCTTGTGTGCGCCACTGGTCTGAAATATATCTAAAACACCATAATTTGGAAGTTTTAAAGTTACAAACAACTTTATTATTATTGAAAAAGATTTAATGAATTCTAAAATCGATAAAATATAATTGAAGTAATTAGACACTACTTTAAAAAAACATGATGTAAAAATAAAGAATATGTAGAAAAATAATGAAAATACTTATGGTTATGTCACACTTTTTTGACCAATAAATCTTATTTACGCTTTATTTCTTTAAAAAAACATATTTCACCATATCTGATTGATAATGTTTGCTACTGTAGCTTTACCAGATAATATTAGCAAACACTATATATTTGTTTTACCCAAATTCTACATCAATTCAAAAAAAGAAATCCAATGCATACATGTGCTTTTTTTGGAATTTATTTCTAATCAAACTTCAGATATTATCAGTTAATTCAAAAAAAAGTTTAATATTTTAATGGTCTAGTTACAGAAATGAGATCTAGATTGACTTTTTAAAATTGTGATATTGATCTCAAGTATCTTGAATTCAAGTAATAGATTAACCCAATAAAATTTTGTTTTTGAATCAAAGATGTGTGTGTGTTTTCTTTTCTTAAAAAAAATTTAATATTAGTTGTATAATTTGAAATGAATATATGTCATGACCTTTGAACGGAAATTCTTTAATTATTGATGAAAATGAAGGATTTCCTTTTTCAATCTGATAACTTTTATGTAACCTTTAAAAAATTATTCTGTTTGAAAAATGAAATGAAGAACTTAGATTCTAAAACAAATATTTTCTGTAATATTTTTGAAACTATCAAGAAATATGCATATAAAAAAAATTGAAATTTTCAATTTTTTATACAAATAAATCAAAATATTTAAATTAACTCAGTTATTGTTATTCAACAGTTTTGGTCATGGTTCAGAATTCTAAATATTAATTTGAGTATTTTCACAGTAATTCACTCAAAGATCTTCCAATTGAAAAAAATATGTTTAAATTGTATTTGCAAATTTTCACTTAATCTTCAAATACTTTATTTTTTATTATATGTATATGTATATTTTTTACTCTGTTTCTTGTTTATTATGAAGATTATTTTGATAATGTTTATCTTTCTTTATAAAAAATCATATTTTATCCTTTAATTTTATTTTTAACGATTTATGTACAAAAAATTAGCACTATTCGCCAAAGAATAGAGGCAGATGTAAAGATTTTTTTTAGTTTCTTACTATTTTGTATGATTCACAAAATTTATCATCCTTTCAGTCCTTGTAATAGATAATGTAGGTATATTTGTAAGCTAATAAGAGTTCCTACAAAACTATTTTAGAAAATTTATTGTGTTTCTTTGTGTTATGTATGTATTTAAAAGAAATTTCTTTTAACATTTTCATTTCAAGGAAATAACTCCATTGCCCATTAAATTAATAAATCATTGAATTTTTTATTTATAATTCCATTGAATTTTCATGATTTTTCTGTTATTGTTCCAACAGACTTGTAATATTTCATTAAAAAAATTGTAAATTATGTAAAAAAATGTGTATAAAATTTAAAAAAAATATTTTTTTTAAGTAAATATGTACTATTTTCCTTGTAAAGTTCAGTTACTTCAACATATTTTATAAGTTACGTAGAATTTTTCAAAATTTGTAGTGGCTTTTTACAACTTTTATTGTTTTTCTTAAATTTTAAACATTTTCAAAATAGTCTACAATTTGATGAAACTTAATAATCGCGCGCTTTTTTTCTTTCTAAAAAGTAACACTTTTTGCGAGAAAACTTATTCGCTTTTATTAAGATTAAAATAATTTGACTGGAGAAGAATTCAACAAAAAAAAATTCCACTGTCTGACCGGGAATTAAAGTAGCGATATGAAATGTGAATAAAAAGCACTAAAAAAATTTACTATTCTATAATCCATTTACTGATCTTGTCAAAACGGAACTGAAAAACAAGTTGATGGCTATGACGTAACAGCAACTATTCTCGGAATGGTGGGTCAGTAAGTCTGACGTCATCAACATAATGTTGCTTTTCACACTAGAATATCCACCAGTGTTCGATTGTGACGTTCACGTGATTTACAGGCGGAAATCGTTTTGCTGTTGAATTCTTAACATAGAATAAGGCTCATATCTTCCTTGAAGCCGATATATTTTTATATTTTTTTGTCCTTTCCTTTTTTTTTTACTTTCATTTTGCAAATAAAAACGATGAAGGGAGCAATAACTGTTTATGGAATTCTTATTTTCATTTGTTGGTCTGTATCCAACAAAAATTGTCCAAGTTGCTGGAAGCTCATTTAGAACCGGAATTAAATAACGCGGTATCAAATAATCATTTACCGTATTCATTGGAACCTAAGCCGCAATTTTTTCCAGTGTTTATGGTGCTGAACATTTGGTGTGGATTATAATCGAACATAGAAAAATTCATTGGATGGGGAAAATTGAACATGATACTGGACGTTAGAATAATTATGGGTTCAATGTATTTTTTTTTCTTTTTTATTCTGGTAAAATATATTATCATTCACTTCTTATTAGATTCTCAATGAATTTTTTTTTTTAATTTCGAAAATATCGGTTATTGATATACTATCAGGGGTGTTTGTGCTCCGGGGATCGTCGTTCAAAAGGAAGTAGAAATAATAATGAATTATTTATTTTGATCTGGGTAAATTTTGTTTGCTGGGTAAATATTTACATAAAATGTTGTAGTTTATGTGTTTGAAAATTTATGGTTATTAATTTTGCAAAAAAAATAATTCATTGAACTTTTATAATTAGGTCATTCAATACTTCATAATTGTAATTTTTCGTTTCTCCCCCCCCCCTTCTCGAAACTCCAAAATGTCGGTAGTAAGTCCGTAAAAGTTTCAGGGGATTTTTGGGGGTCCCACAAACACCCCTATACTAAGGTGACCATTTTTTTTACAATGAAAAGAAGCACTCTCGCGCGCGAAAATTTTATGAAAAAGTTACAACGTACAGTAAGACCCCGCTTCACTCGGGGTTTACGTTCTGTCAAAGTTGAGCGTAATATAAAACAGCGTTAAACGAGGTTATCTTATGCAAATAATGGGGTTAGGGGAAGCTGGGTAGAAAATTGGTCAGGTATTTTACCATTAAATTGTTTAATTATGTTTTTTATAACAATGAAACAAAAATTTATTTCTTACAAATATAGAAACATTATTAACGAATATACATATAAAAATAAATAAAATTCTAAGTCACTGTGTTTACATTTCAAATCATTCAGTATTTTCAATTTTCTGCCTTTTTATCAAGGAGGCAGATTGGCTTAAGGGCATATTGCGTTCAATTTCATCGTCAATCCATATAGAAAGTCGTTTTTCTATTTCCTCTATAGTATTATTTTTAGAACGGGTAATTCTAGTTGCAGAGCTTATCGTAGTTGCAATTGCCAATGACAATATTTTTTCTTTATTCTTAAGAATGGTCCTTATTGTTGAGATTGCCAAATTTTCAATGCAGCACCAATTTGAGACTGACGTTCACCAGTATCTGATCTTCTAAGCACTTGCATTCTAGTGAAATGTTTTTCTTGTTACTTTATTTTCGTGTTTTTTTACTATCAGTTATGATAAAAACAAAAAAAATCATAGTATTTGTCACCATAAAAATCGTTATATTATATAAATTTATACTTACAATAACGTCACCAAATGTTTGAAACGATAAAAATTCGTTCGTATAACACCGCAAGAAAGAAGAAACACGGATAAACTGCTTCGGATATCGGGAAGCCTAACGCTGCGTGCAATTTGGGGGAATCCCACAATGAGGTTGATTCGCGACAATGGGGCGACTAGCCTTAGTCACGTGGGAAGGATAAAAACATTTCCCGCGTGTTGCTTTAATGTGTGCTTTTGCCTATGCGTGAGCTGTTTATATATTTTGTGCGAACATTTTCTCTTAGCAATTATTAGTTATTGTTATATTTTTGCATTATCCTAGTTTAATAATTACGTAGGAAGTAATTTAAATAATTGTTCTTAGTGTAATTTTTGTTGTAGTTCAGTATAGTTGTGTTATTTAGTGTTAATGTGCCAAGCCTATTGATACTGGTGACTTACAGTGTTTATATATTTATTAATATTTTAGGTTATTTTTTAGTGTACTTATATTTAGTTCTTCGTTATTTTTTAGTTTATTATCGTTTTTATTTGCACACAAGAATGGCTCATAGTATAGAACAGCGACCATTAAACTTGAAAAACTTTCAAAGTCGTCATATGTATGCTTACGCTGATACTTTTCCCAAATCACTGGAAATAATAGCGTGCTATTTAGAATGGGCAAAGGTCAAAAGTTATTTAATGACGGATTTGTGAGTAGTATATCGTTCACCGAACCGGACAACGCTTCTAACGAAAATTTTATTATTAATTGCAAAGTCCGTGCGGAGATGAAAAAGCGAGTTACGTACCAGCCTTCTGTGGAAATTCGAACAACTTCTCAGGTGAGCTATGAATTATTTTTTGTTCCTATTTATATAATCTGTAAAACTGTGTTTATTAGATAACTGTTTGTCTTGATTTTACTCACTATTTTTGAAATAAAAAAGAAATTTTTAATAATATTAAAAAATTTTTTATCATTAAATCAAAATAATGTTATGGATTAAAAAGTTAAATCAGTAGCTTCTGTAAACATCTAAAAAACGTAAATTACTAAATGAATATTTAGTATTTTGTAGTAATATATGTGAAACATTATTTATCATAAATTCATAACTTGATAATTTTTTTAAAACAGCATTGGATGTGAATAACATTATTTTCTATTTTAAAGAATATGCATTATCAAGCTTTAATCTTGCACAGTTTTATGGTTTGATTGAACACATTGTATTTCAAAATAATGTATGATTGTATAATTATTGCTTCTTTATCATTTAATTCTAAATTTATTGGAATGCATTAAAAGGAAATATTTCTTCTATAGTAACAATTTCACTAAACAACTAATTCTTTTTAGCCATTGCATTAAATCTGAAAATTGTTTTAGTTTCATGAATGAAAAATTTTCAACAAATAATTGCAGCACAAATACGCAGTAACAGAATAGTTATTTATTTTTTGCTAAAATCTAATAAAACAGATATTTATATGATGAAGTTTTTCAGTAAGAAAAATTATTGGAATACTGAATTTGAACTACTAATTTTCTTTCACTTGTCAAATGGATAAACTCCTTGATCACGAAAAATAACATTGAATCCAAGTATATTCTACCTTATACTTTCTGTATGTCATTAGATGGCAGATGCACCTACAGTGATGCACAGTCTACATCATATTTTTAAATTTGTAATGTAAAAGGAATTTTAAAAACAATACACACACAATATTTCATCATTTTCTCAACTTCTTGGTTTATGGAGTTATCGATTTGGAAAATGAAGTATTCATTTTGTTAATAAACTTTGGCACAAATTCTAAAACATATTTGCCAGTTTATTGTTCAGCGGAATGGTATGTAAATATGAAACACCTTATGCATGCTTAAAATTTTTAATTTTACAATTTATTTGTTTAAAATATAAATGCTCTTTCTTTCTAATTTCAGATAATCACTGCAAAATGCACTTGTCCTGCAGGGAGTGCTCCTGCATATTGTAAACATGTCTTTGCTTTGCTTCATGCAATTGAAGATTACGTCAGAAATGAGTTATTTTATGCATCGACTGAACGGCTACAAACTTGGCACCATCCAAAGCCTTCTAAAACTGTTCCACAAGAAACTAGCAAAATTTTTAAGGGTGAATCTTCGAAAAGAAGGCTTTTGAATACAAATTTTGACTACGATGCAATAAATTTTTGCCCTTTTATGGAAGTAATGAGGAATGAAAGTGAAGTGATTTTTGAAAATCTATCCTTTTGCCAGCTGCTGTATGCAGTCAAAAGTGTGTGGATAATTTGCCTGCATTAGACATTGATGCAACACTTTTTTCCATAAAAATTATTATAGGAACATGGATGAAATATTAGCATTAGAAAGAAGGACTATGGGACAAAATTGCAATGAATGGCATCTAGAAAGAAAGCTACGCCTCACTGCAAGCGACACCAAATTAATTATTTCAAGAGTAGCTGATTTTAAAACATTAGCCTCTCAAATTTTGAAAAAAGGATGATTCGTTGGATTTTATACCAGCTGTAAAGTACGGGTTGGAACATGAAGATTACATCCGGCTGCTACCTTGACGTGGTAGAGAAGCTTAAGTATCATTTGAAATTTCAAAAATGGTATAACAAAAAAGCAGTCTTAAACTAAATTATTCATAATAAAATTTCAGTGTTTATAAAAACTAATTTAAATACACAATCTGTAATTTAATGTATTGGTCTTTATTTCTAGAAAGAAAATATTCTTTTTAAAACTTGGATGAACTTATAATTTCAGTATTTTATGTATGGTTTTCTAAAGAAGGAACTTTAAATAAAAATTCTATAGTTATTCAGTAACCAGGAAAAGATGTCTAGAGTTTGCCATGAATTACAAAAATAAGCCCATGGATTTTTGGAAAAAGGTTATTTTTTCTGATGAGAGCAAGTCTGAGATTTTTACACCTCCAAGTATTCGAAAAAATAAAACAGCTCTTGAACCCCAAAATGTAGTTCCCACTTTAAAACACGGTGGTGGAAATGTTATGGTGTGGAGATGTGTAGCCAATAATGGAGCGAGTAACTTAGCATTTATTGACAACAAAATGAATGTTTTAGCTGTACACAAAGTATTGAAATTCCATTACATTGTTGCATATGTTTTGTTAATGTTTACTAAGCAAGTGTACAAATAATCTTTTGAGTATAATTTTTTTAAAAATTCCCTTCTTTGAAATAAATGCTTAATTTATTTTTTATTGTGAAGGAATATTATTTTTTAAAACAATTTAAATGTATCTCAATAACTTTGTTATATTACTTAATTTATTTTTGAAAAACATACGAAATTTTAAGTATACAAATACACATTTTGCCAATTGTATAACAAATTTGAATCCTCTTTTACGTAGATTGTACTTATTATTCATTATATTGATTTAAAATGTACATTTTTTTGGTTATATACCACTAAATTGACTTTTAATACATATATTCTATGATTTAAACTTTTCAACAAAATAAATGATGTGATCACAATCAAGCCTCTTTATTTTTTATCATAGTTACCTAAAATGAAAATCTTGCACTGGGAAATAGTATATTTCATATACTGTAAAATCCGGCATATAACACGCACCTATACTTTCAATCTGAATTTTTTAATTTTTAGGTGAATTCGCCGTATAACGAAGAAATCTGAAATATTAATATACATTGCTTTTATTTTTTTAAGTCATTTATTCGAGGTATTACCCAAGACTTTTGAAAAAACTACTATATTCTAGAACTAAACTCTTTTAGTTCATAAGGAGTAGATTCTTTTAAGTAAACAGTGTTTTGATACATGTAGAAGTAATTTTTTTTATGCTCATCTCTTTTGTTATTTTTAAGCTATTGTTTTTATACCAGGAGTATAATGCAAAAATTAACTTTCGATTTTATTTTTTGTGTTCAAGTGCACGTTATATGCTGAATTTTACGGTACTATTGACTTTGAGACCAGAGTGTATAAAATAACCGAGTAGGTAAACGATTAAAAATTCTTCTGCGATAGAAATGAAGTTTCTTTTAGTAGAACTAAATTGTATATTTTACAAGATTAACCCATGCTATATGAACACAGAAAATTCTTCATACAGTTTTACTTTATTACACATCATTTATTGACATTTAATTATAACATTACGTGAATACACTATACGCATTAAAATCATTTTACATGAAGATATTGATGAAAATATCTTAAATGTATTTTAATATTCAATGGAAAAGGCATAAGTGGCATTTCTTTCATTTCTACCATTCCAAAATTAGAATTTAAAGAAAATGATACAAGGATCAAGGACATAGAATGCTTTTATCAAAACCACTCAGTCAGTACAAAATGTATATACAGTGAAAACTATATTTAACACACAACTGGGAACTTAAAAATTTTTTCATGTTTAAGAATACAAAAAAAAAAAAATATTCAACAAAATTAAGTTAATTTGCATTAATCCTAATATACAAATGAAATAATTGAATACGTATTCCAGCCCCACCATTCAAAAAATAATTTAAAGAAAATGATATTTAGGTCACAAGTAACCAGAAACTACATCAGAGTGCTAGTGTAATATCAACTTTCATCAAAAACACTCGGAACCATTAATAAATAGATAGAATTTCAAACATACAAAAACACAAATTGTACTACATTATTCATTTTAAGCGATAAATTTGCATTAATTCTGATATACAAATGAAATAATTGAATATGTATCCCAGCCCCACCATTCCAAAATAACAATTTAAAGAAAATTATGTTTAGATCACAAGTTATGAAAACAGAATACTAAAAATAAAAATTTATATGAAAATTTTTTTTAAAAAATTAAATTATTTATTAAATTAAATTATTGAAACCTTTAACTTGCATCAAAGGTTTGTGAAAATTACACAACATGCATGCAATAAAGAAAACTTTGCTAGCATTATGGAAACTATGATATGGTAAAACCCCTTGAAAGTATTTAAAAATCTTTATTTTTGATATCGCCCTTTCCACTGTAACTCGCTTGTTCGACAACTGGCAGTTACTGACCATTTCAGATATGTCAAACTGGATTTTGTCTTCTAGGAATATTGGGCGATATAGCTTGCATCCAATTTTCTCCAATTCATTGGCAATCAAAAAACCCTTATCAGCCATTACAACATCATTTGGCTCTAAACGATCCATCAGTTTACTTCTTATAAAAACCTCTTTATCAGATATACTACCTGTGAATAATTCTGATATGAAGCTTATAGCTCCGTTAGAGTAATGCCAATCATACCTTTAAAGGTATTAGCATTTTTGTAACGACTGAAAGTCATTTGTTGCTCCATTGGACTACTGGGTTTCTGAACCTCAATCTCGGTGCAATCTACAATTATTCGTACATTTTTACAATACATTCGGAATGGTGGTGGCATGTACCAAATCACCTGATCCTTGGATGGGAAGACATCCTGCAATTTTAATTTCTCATACAGAACATCCGTGACGAAATTGAAATCACGCGAAACAGTAGAATCTGAAATTCCAAATAAAATTGCTAAAAATTCATTTGAAATTCCAGTTCTCAGTTTTACCAAAACAGAAAATACCTATCAATGGGTCTTCTTTTTTGTACTCATTGATAAATCATCCTCAATCTGGAGGAATCTGTAAATACAGTAAAATTCTTTTATGGTAAAACTTGTTACGCATTTCATTTGAGTATCATCACGGATGTTCTCAGGGATAAAATTAATTTCTTTTGTTGATATTAATTTTTCAATAGCTATGTCCTTTGAGATAGCATATCTATCACTTCACCAAAAGTATCTGTTTGGGTACCAGCACTGGTAGTACTGGGCTCCATTTCCCTAGGATTAAAAGAACATATTGAAATTTGTATCTATTCATAAACATTTTTTAAAAAAGTTAATACTATTATAAATTTGATATTTTTCAGAAAAACCTTACAATACATGCCTTTTTAGTACATAAAGTACATATAGCTTGAGGCAAAAAAATTAAACTAAATTTAAATTAAACTAATTCCACTTTAACAAGAAAAACATATTAGTAAAAATTTTTACATTTCTGACTGGACTTCTTCTGTTTGTACTGTTTCTGTCAAAGATGGTTCAAATCTATTTTTTTCATAAAAAAAAACCACGTTTACATTAGTATAATATTTTTTAATAACAATTTATATAATATTTATGTATGTACTTCATTGAAAATATATATATGTCTATGTTATTTCTTCCTATATATCAGATTCTATTTCTCTAGTGAATGCTTCACACAAATGTTGTTTTTTTTTTCAATAAGTATGTAAAATCATGTAGTAATAAATTTTATGCATATATATATACTTTACATATATTGAATATCATATTCTTGTGTTCTAATTTTAGATAATTAAATACAGAATTATCTTTGTTGTTTACTGACAAGATATGTAAAACAAGTAAAATTTAGGTTACATAAATATATATTTTACCTGTTTATAAATGACCTCTATATAATTTAATTTAATATAAACCAAAAGTTTGCTTTACAGTTTTAAGTTAACTAACATATTTTAGTTTTGCATGTACATTCTCTGTATAATTTAACTAAAAATATGCTTTTAAGTACTTACATTACTGAAGTGGATGGCTTACATCTGTCCAAAATCCTTCGAGATGAGGCTTTCTTTTTAAAAACGAAGATAGTTGGGATAGAGCCCCGTTTTAACTGCCGACGATTAGTAAATGGTTGATACTCAAAGCATGTCTCTTCGAAGTGATCAGAACATATCAGAGAGTGAGCAGATGGCTTGAAATTTTCACGCCTGATCATTTTCAACCATGCTTTCAGAAGACCAGGATTTTTCACCGGGAACTTAAAGAATGACTTGCTTTTGCATTCTTCCTTCTTCCTATAATTCGTGCAGCCATATGCAGCGCAATGAGACATTTTAATAAGAATATTTTAAATGTAAAATTGAATTTCAAGAACGAGCAACGAAGTGTTAGGCTAAAATTACCCGGGAAACAAACCAAAACATAGACACGTGTTCTCCTCACCACGTGATCATGACGTCACATGAATCAACCTCATTCAAATAAAAGAGCGTTAAGTGGGGTCTTACTGTATATATATGTGGGAGACAACAAGGGGTCCAAGACGTGTTTGTCTTACTTCACATTTATTTTAAAACTTTAACAAAAATTAATTAAAAAGGTAGATATTTTTACAGATAAGTTTGACGATGATATTCAGAAGGTAACGCCTGCTCGCGCACCTCTCGCGTTCTCTCTTCTCTCTAATTCTGCTCTAATGTCCAAGAGTTTTAGTTTTGATTTGCTGCGCCTGCGCGCGAAGACTGCTTGGCTTTGGCTGCCACAATCGGCCAGCCTGACTGTACGCTGTCCGCAGCGGTACGTCCATAGAGACCAAAGGAGAATCTTCTGAAACACAAAAAAAAAAAAAAAAAAAAAAGACGGAACAGACAAGGACTATACGACAAATAAACAAAGATGTAACATATCATAATTCTGCTGAACTAGACATTTTCTCCATCATGTGAAGGCATCTCTTCGACATCCGGAAGGTTCCACAGGAAAACATTGTTTCACAGGCATAAGAACGTCTTTTTTAACAAGTTGATCTTTGGTTGAACGCATCGATATTTTCCTCTGTAGAGTTCTGGACGTCTGTTCAAAACGATTTCTCTTTTTCCTTCGTTTCCACTGCCAAGGCTCAAAGATCCTTCGGAGCAACACAAACCGTCTATAATTACGTTCCATAGGTGAAGGGGTAGGTGAGCGGGAGATGAATTCCACGGAACTCGTTTTCATGGCGCCATTGGCTTTCTTACACAATACTATAGGTGAACAATAATCAAAAACACTCTCTTTTATAATACCTTGTCGTAACCAATCATCAATTTGATTGTTTACCTGTAATTTCTCAGAACAAAATAAACGTCTGGCTCTCTGACACACAGGAATATCATTTTTCAATTTAATACACATTTTTAACTTAGTACTCTTAATGTTATTGCATTTATAATTCTTAATTAGAGAACTCAAATCATTTCTAGTATTAAAATTTTTAACATGTGACAAATCATAACTAGAGTTTTCTATCACATTTGAAAAAGAAACATTTGGAAAAGAAATACCATAATCTGCACTCAAAGAGGATTCACTTTCACTTAATAAAACATCGCTCTTTGCATGGCCTAGTTTCTCTATTTCAGAATATACACTGGGATGTATAATAAATTCTTCGGTCAAGGTCGGTGATATCGCCGTTCGCACACTTATACCGGAAGAATGTTGATCAAGAGAAATATTTATGGGTTTAACTTCTACCATTCGCTTTTCGCCAAAACATGAGCTTAATGTTATGATTTCTTCGGAAGGTGTTTGCACTCTAATTAGTGAGGAATTTAAAACTGGGATCTGGCAACCTGAATCGATCAAGGCTGTTACGGGCTAATTTTCCACAAAAATGTTTACGTATTGAAGATTTGTGCATTCATCGCTATTTTGTTTTTCGCTCTCGATTTTCAAAGTATTCACGTTTATTCTATTATGGATGTGGTCGTTAGATTCTTTAGGTTTAAAACGCTTCTCACAGTCTCTTGCGCAATGAGATGAATCACCGCATATAAAGCAATTTTTATTTTCTCTTTCAAGATATTGGGGATAGTTCTCTTTAATCTTTGGTTTAAAGTTTTGTGATCTATTTTTAAAGGGGTCTTGGGTATATCCATAAGTAATGGGAGTTTCTTTATGTGATCCGCTTCTAGATGAAATATAAATATCACACTCTTTAGCTAAATCAATAGGCCTAAACCAATCTTCTGCTTCTCGAATGCCAATATGAGTTGCAGTTTCCTTATTTAAAGTTTCAAATAATTTATCAGAAATTATAAGATCACATAGAGATTCAAAGGAATTAACTTTTCTTAACGAACAATAATATTGGAAGTTTGCCGTCAATCTTGCAGCAAATTGGATGTATGTCTCGCCTGATGATTTTACAACATTTTTAAATGAGTTTAAACACTCGCGAGAGGTTAATTGGAATTCTCTGAGTACTATAGATTTTAGTTTTTCATAGTCATTTAATTCCTCTTCTTTAATATACAGTAAAACGTTATGAGCTCTTTCGCCCAGAAGATTTATTAAAATTTCAGATTTATATTCGTCATTTATTTTCTTGGTTAAAAATGCGCGTTCTAATGATTGGAAGAACAGATTAAAGTTTTCAGATCTGGTGGGAACAGGAAGAGATAAAGTTTTTATACTTTTTATCATATTTTCTATGTTAGTTTCGAACTGTTTTCTTCGACTTTAGCTGCAGGATTTAAACTTAATGCTTTATTTTTAGCCGTTTGAAGTTCGATTTCTTTTTCTAACTGAGCTAACTGAAGTTTCGCGAGCTCAATTTTCTGTTTTTCTAAAGTTACCTCTCTTTCGTTTCGCGATACCCTCTCATCTATACAGTTTTGAATTAAAGTTTTAACGAAATCTGGATCACTTTCAAATGTACTACTGTTCTCAATTTTAGTCTTTAGTTTAACTATGGTGTCAGTACTCTCCACAGTACCGTCTAGATTCTCAACAACTCTTATGAGATCCTCTTTAAGAGCGTTTTTATACATTTTAGAAAAATATGGAAAGATCCTACCTTTTTTTTTCTTGCTCCCTTGTTGCTCGCACGTACGATGTATCCAATAAAACGTTGATTCCACTGATTTCACCTCTTCGCAGGTAATATAGTTGAAATTGTTCGAATTGACACCTCTTCGCAGGTTATATCTTGAAATTGTAGTTCCGGCCTCTACACAGGCGGATTATTCACACTGAGTTAGTTCCAACCTCTACACAGGCGGGATATTTGTCGATGGTTCGTTGAAAAATACACCTCTACACAGGTTATTTTGTTATTTGTTCCGACCTCTACATAGGCGGAATGAAGTTGAAAAATTCAACCTCTACACAGGTTGAACGAAGTTTCCGAAAAATGGCGGCGCGTCTCCTCCACGGACGGCTTTTGTTCACGTTCCAAACTTTGATCAAAATCGAAATCTTTTTCAATCCCGGCCTCTACACAGGCGGAGTATTCATGCTGAGTTCAAACCTCTACACAGGTTGAATATTTATGCTGAGTTCAAACCTCTACACAGGTTGAACGAAGTTTTCGAAAAATGGCGGAGCGTCTCCTCACGGACGCTTTTGTTCATTGTCCAGACTTTGGTTCAAAATCGAAATTTTATCGATCCCGGCCGAGCCCCCATAATTTGTGGGAGACAACAAGGGGTCCAAGACGTGTTTGTCTTACTTCACATTTATTTTAAAACTTTAACAAAAATTAATTAAAAAGGTAGATATTTTTACAGATAAGTTTGACGATGATATTCAGAAGGTAACGCCTGCTCGCGCACCTCTCGCGTTCTCTCTAATTCTGCTCTAATGTCCAAGAGTTTTAGTTTTGATTTGCTGCGCCTGCGCGCGAAGACTGCTTGGCTTTGGCTGCCACATATATGCAACATTTTATTAACTCAAACAAAAATACGCTATTTACGCTTGCATTCCTTTTAATTATTTACTTAAACTAGTATTTCCTCATTGAATATTTTTTTGCTGTCAATATATCATTTTGTAATACATTGGAAATTTCGGAGCAAAAAATATCCTTACTACTGAATTTTAAGGTACGTACTGCAGCTAAAGTATCAACATTCAATCTTGATTTCTCCCTTGCCCAAAAAATCATTACCAACTGAAAAAAACTCAACTGCTGCATTAGTTCCAGGAAAGCACAATGAAAACTCAACAAGAATAAATAACTTATCATATGGAAAGTATTCATTTTTGAAATGGTTAAGTACTTCCTTCAATCTTTTGTCAATTCTAGCATGCTGATCTTATATTGTTCCAATTTATTAGAATTTAAATATACATTCAGTCTTCTAATTTCTTCAAACAGACAATTGTCATCGATTTTAATATCAGACATTTCTTTCGATTAAAAACTCAACACAATTTTCCATATGTTCCCAATTTACTTGTGATGAAGTCAAATAACACCATGGAAGACTGTTATTTCCTGTGATATTTGCTTTAGACCATTCTTTGACATATTGGAAACATGTTTGGTTCATCTCTGAATAGAGATTAACAGATCAGTTTTAAAATATTGAATATTCACCTTATTTTATACAACTTTTTCTTAAAAACTTGTCGAGAGCTTAGGACACGGCTTAGACTCGAGTAAATGCGGTAAAGACTTTAAAAAAAAAGTGTTATGAATATAAATATATTACATATAGTTGTTGAAAATAATTGATTCAGACCTAAAGCTCAGAAAATACCCTCCTAACTATTAATAAATTTAAATAAATTAAAATTTTAGATTTAAGAGTATACTAAATATATTATTTCTAATTTCAAATGAATTACTGATATAAAATCCTTAGAAAATATAAATTGGAAAAATGTTCCAAAAACTAAAATTTGTAATAAAGATGTAGATGAAAACCTAATCGAGGAAATTGGTTTGCTACGGGATTTGATTTTAAATAAAAGGGATATAAAAAACGCACAAGGCATATTGCAACATATACTAAAAATAATTTTTATGAGTCATTTCTAAATGTATTGACTATGTTAAAACTTTTCTTAACGGCACACTTTCAGCAAATTTAAATTAATAAAGGATTATCTTCAGTCAAGCATGTCTGTGCAGAACACTTACATGCACTTGCTATTTTAAGCATCAAAAAATTGCGAAAGTTTGTAATTATTCGAAAGAAATTAATATATTAGCAAAAACAATAGCCCGCACTAAATAAACATGTTTTCGTAACATATGTTCGTGTTTTTATTAATTTTCTTACAAAAAAATTTAGGGCCCCCAATTTTTTTTTTTTTTTTTTTTTTTTTTGCGCCCTAGCCCATTTATAGAGAAGGCCAGTTATGTTATTCATTACTGCTACTTCACTTTTCTTCCGTGTATTTTGAGAATTTGCCTAGGTTGCATATATATACTTATTGTATGTGTGTGTGTAAATTAACGAGAATTAGATGCAGATTGTCCAACTATGACTTATGCGAGAATAAAACTTGTAAATAACCATTTTCATACAAAAAAAACGGGCAATAAAAAAGCTATAATATTTCAGTTAGTCTATAAAATCAATAATTACAACGAAAAAATATGCACTTCATTTATATTTTTACACGAACCTTTTTTCGTGATTTTGATTTACACGTGTTTACTCTGAAGTGGTTATTCTACAATAGAATAAATTCACAAGATTCTAAGGCAGCTTAACTTCCAAGTAGGCGGCATATGCTCTATTTCTCACACAATACAATGTGGTTACACTCAAAAAGCGTACGGTCAGCACCCCATCACAAGTCGTTCTCCCTCTTCCAAACCTCTCTCACTCCCTTTGTCCCCTTTCGGTCACTGACCTCGCACTTCCTGTGGGTGGGAAACCAGTGGTCTTCAAACTTCTACTCTTGGAACCCTTAGAACAGGGGTGTCCAACCCAAATGACCTTGAAGGCCTCTTCGGAAAAACATAATCTCTCGGGCCGCACATAAAAATATTGTACCTTTGTATCACATTTGGAAACAAAAAAGCATTTATTGAGTAAAAATTTAAAACAGAATCAATTATTATTATAGTTTTCATTATTCTCTGTATACATAGATAATATAATAATGCAATGATCAAATAATGTATAAAATAATACAGTTGCCATTTTCTTGAAAATTACGGTGTTCCTTTTGAACTGATCTTTCGTTACTCATTGTTTAAATTTGATAGTGCTGTCATTCGCAAACGATTAAGTATACATTGTCCTTTATCTTAACCATCCTGAATAATTTTTTTAAACTTTAAAAAACATCTCTGACTGCCTCTTTCTTTTGGGGCACTGCAAACAGAAAAGGAGGAGGAGAAATGAAAGTCGCACGCCCAGAGAATCATGTTCCATCCATAGTAAAGGATATGCATAGTGTAATTCGGGGAATTTATTACAAAAGTAATTTATTATAGTCGGTAGCGCACACAGGAATTTTTCAAGGGGAGTCCAGGGTCGAAAGTCCACCATTCTTGTATCATGCTCCTTTTGATTTTGTCGATTTTCGGGAACAAAAAACAGTAAAAAACTAATTGAATAAATAATTAGCATTAATTATAAAATTAATCATTAATAACAAATATATAATTAAATTTTACGTACTATATACTTAGAATTATAATCAATTGAAAAAAAAATCAACGACTTTGGGTGGGGGATGGGGGTGGGGGACAACTAGGACACCCCCTTGTGTGTGCCACTGATTATAGTAGAATCAAATGTAACTTTTTGTAGATTTATATATATATATATATAAAGGAGAAAAGGCGACTCACTCACTCACTCACTGACTAATCACGATATCTCCGGAACTATTAAACCTACAGACTTGGAATTTGGTAGGTAGGTTCCCTTCATGGAGTAGACGTCAGCTAAGAACGGATTTTGCAAAGTTCGAACCCCAAGGGGCGTTACGGGGGTTTAAGGGGCGTTATAGACAATTATTTCCATTACTAAACTATTAGATGTACAGTCGTGAAACTTGGTACACACATTTCTTTCATAAAGTAGAGATTCCCTACATAATGATTTTTACGAAAATCGACCTCCAAGGGACGTTGAGGGCGCTTAAGGAGCGTTATACATAATTATTTCCATTTTTAACCTATTAGACGTACAGTCTTGAAATTTGGTAAGCGGATTCCTTTCATAGACTACAGATCCCCTACAGAATGGGTTTTGTGAAATTCGACCCCCAAATAGCGTTGTAGAGAATTAAGTGGCGTTATAGGAAATTAACTCCTTTTTTAAACTATTAGACGTAAAATCTCGAAATTTAGTAAGCTGATTCCATTCATTGAGTAGAGATCCGCTATAAGATGCGTTTTGTGAAAATCGTTTTCTAAGTGGCGTTGCGGGGGCTTAAGGGCGTTATAGATAATTATTTCCATTTTTAAACTATTAGACGTACAGTCTTGAAATCTGGTAAGCGGATTCCTTTCATAGACTACAGATCCCCTACAGAATGGGTTTTGTGAAATTCGACCCCCAAATAGCGTTGTAGAGAATTAAGTGGCGTTATAGGAAATTAACTCCTTTTTTTAAACTATTAGACGTAAAATCTCGAAATTTAGTGAGCTGATTCCATTCATTGAGTAGAGATCCGCTATAAGATGCGTTTTGTGAAAATCGTTTTCTAAGTGGCGTTGCGGGGGCTTAAGGGGCGTTATAGATAATTATTTCCATTTTTAAACTATTAGACGTACAGTCTTGAAATCTGGTAAGCGGATTCCTTTCATAGACTACAGATCCCCTACAGAATGGGTTTTGTGAAATTCGACCCCCAAATAGCGTTGTAGAGAATTAAGTGGCGTTATAGGAAATTAACTCCTTTTTTAAACTATTAGACGTAAAATCTCGAAATTTAGTGAGCTGATTCCATTCATTGAGTAGAGATCCGCTATAAGATGCGTTTTGTGAAAATCTTTTTCTAAGTGGCGTTGCGGGGGCTTAAGGGGCGTTATAGATAATTATTTCCATTTTTAAACTATTAGACGTACAGTCTTGAAATCTGGTAAGCGGATTCCTTTCATAGACTACAGATCCCCCTACAGAATGGGTTTTGTGAAATTCGACCCCCAAATAGCGTTGTAGAGAATTAAGTGGCGTTATAGGAAATTAACTCCTTTTTAAACTATTAGACGTAAAATCTCGAAATTTAGTGAGCTGATTCCATTCATTGAGTAGAGATCCGCTATAAGATGCGTTTTGTGAAAATCGTTTTCTAAGTGGCGTTGCGGGGGCTTAAGGGGCGTTATAGATAATTATTTCCATTTTTAAACTATTAGACGTACAGTCTTGAAATCTGGTAAGCGGATTCCTTTCATAGACTACAGATCCCCTACAGAATGGGTTTTGTGAAATTCGACCCCCAAATAGCGTTGTAGAGAATTAAGTGGCGTTATAGGAAATTAACTCCTTTTTTAAACTATTAGACGTAAAATCTCGAAATTTAGTGAGCTGATTCCATTCATTGAGTAGAGATCCGCTATAAGATGCGTTTTGTGAAAATCGTTTTCTAAGTGGCGTTGCGGGGGCTTAAGGGGCGTTATAGATAATTATTTCCATTTTTAAACTATTAGACGTACAGTCTTGAAATCTGGTAAGCGGATTCCTTTCATAGAGTACGGATCCGCTACAAAATGGGTTTTGTGAAAATCGACCCCGAGTGGCGTTGTGGTGAATTAAGGGGCGTTATAGGCAATTAACTCCTTTTTAAACTATTAGACGTAACATCTTGAAATTGAGAAAGCTGATTCCATTTACTGAGTAGAGATCCGCTATAAGATGGGTTTTGTGAAAATCGTTTCCTAAGTGGCGTTGCGGGGGCTTAAGGGGCGTTATAGATAATTATTTCCATTTTTAAACTATTAGACGTACAGTCTTGAAATTTGGTATAAGCGGATTCCTTTCATAGAGTACAGATCCCCCTACAGAATGGGTTTTGTCAAAATCGACTCCCAAGTGGCGTTGTGGAGAATTAAGGCGCGTTATAGGCAATTAACTCCTTTTTTAAACTATTAGACGTAAAATCTCGAAATTCAGTAAGCAGATTCCCTTCACTGAGTAAAGATCCGCGATAAGATGGGTTTTGTGAAAATCGTTTCCTAAGTGGCGTTGCGGGGCAGGGGCGTTATAGATAATTATTTCCATTTTTAAACTATTAGACGTACAGTCTTAAAATTTGGTAAGCGAATTCCTTTCATGGTGTAGAGATCCGATACAAAATAGTTTTGGGAGAAATTGATCCCCAAGCGTCATTAAGGGGATTAAGGGGCGTAATAGATAAATATTTTTCCCGCTTTTCAACTAACAGAACCACCTGCTTGAAAAATAGAAGGTATGTTCCGTTCATGGAATAGAGTTCCTTTTACAAAGAGTTTTCGAAAACGGACCCCAAAAGGAGTGGGGATGTGAGGGATTAAGGCGTGTTATAGAAAAATTCCTTTTTTTGAATTTAACTCATTTACTTGAAATTTGTTGAGCACTTTTCTTTAGTTGAATAGAGTTCCACTAAGAATGGATTTTACGGAAATCAACTCCAGGGGGAAGCGGGGAGAGTTATTGGGGCGTATTAATAGACAAAATTCCCGTTTTGTAACTGCTAAGACTATAATAATAAAATTTGGTTTGCATGCTTCTTTTGTTGAATTGGAATCCGCTAAGAATGCTGTCAACGTGGTTTTGATGATAAAAAATCCGTTTTTGCTCTGTTAGATTTAGACTTGAAATTTAGCACGCATGTTTATTTTATGGAGTAGAAATCCACTGAAAGTTTCTTTGGTGGAAATCCACTTGATTATTAGGTTAAGTGACCGAAAAAAATCTTTCTACTTCTATTTTAGATATAAATAGAAATTAGATATTATAATTTATGTTCTTTTTATATCAAGGGGTGAGAGTGTAACAGCTATAAATATATTTTTCAATACAATCGGATTCTTAATGCTAGATATCAATAATTAATATATATGTAAACAGTATACATATATACAACATCGTGAAATACCCAGTGAAGCGGGTGGGTAACGGCTAGTATATATATATTTGTAGGATTTTCCGTTTCAAACCATTTTGTAAAAAGTTGAGTCATATCCTTTTCAGAGGACTATTAATGTCAATTTTGTTTATTACCGCATTTCGAAGCAGCACCGTAGCTTTCGTAGCGCCGGCATGAATAATTTTTCGGCAGAGGTCTACTAACCACCACCGGTTCAACATGTCTCGTTTTTCGCACCCAGCGCGATTTCAATCCAAGCGTCCAAGCATGAGAATGGTAATTAATTTCCCCGTCTTCTAAAGGTATAACTCAACTTTCAATTAATCTAATTTCCGCATGTCTCTTTCCCTTTGTAAATATTCCCCTTGTAAATTTTTCCCTTTAACTTGAAATAAATTCTTTTTTACATAAATGAAGTATCTGCGTTTAAATGACTTTGATTCAATTAATTCATCACTAACCCTTTAATACTTACCCCTAGACAACCACCTCGCCAATTTAAAATCCCGACTTCTGAAGAGTCTGATTCTTATTCGAAGATTTTATTCGGACTCCCCCACATATATATATATATATATATATTTTGCCTTTGAATAAATTTCAAAACGAAAAAACTTTAAAAACCTGATATTTAAAAATTTTTTAAAAGAGTCGGCGGGCCGCGTGGTGGACACCCCTGTCTTAGAACTATAAGGTATTTTCGGGGAACCCTATTCCATACTTAGAAGAATATATCTTAATAATATTTAAAACAGGTCAACATTTATAAGTACTTTATATAAAGAATATAAAAAATATTTTTTGTTATTAAAAATTTTTAATATATAATTTGTGATCTAAGCGTTATATATTTAGTAATTGGACGTTTGCATTCTTTTTACACAAAGTGACAAAGGCTATGTCTATTGAAATTATCTTCAGTCACATTATATATTTTGCATTTGATTTGTTTTTGTAGCCACTCATGTTAAGGATGTTTTCGGTTAATGTTAAATAGGACCTAAATTAGGAACGTTTTTTCAGGTATAAAAGAAATGAAAAATTAATATGATATTCTGGCTTTACTATCCTTTAGAGAGCAGCATTTTTTATCATACTTCTCATTTTTAACCGAATTGATTCATTTTTTCTGGTATAAAATGTGATTCGCATTTTTTATCCTATTCCGTAATGATAAATGGGCTTTGCCTTCACGTATTAAAACAAAAAAAAAGAAAGTATTCACGGAATATTTTGAAATTTTTAAAAACACTATATTGTTAACAGAGGTACAAGTTATAATACTGCAAATTTCCATGGAAATTGGACCATTTTTCTGTCTGAAAATGGGCTTCGCGTTTAGTTAGAGCTCTCGTACTTTTACTGAAGACAGCATTAAGAAATATTTGTCAATAGTGCCGGTTTATCCATTGGGCGCTTGGGGCGCGTGCCCAGGGGCCCGGATAAGCTGGACTTAACCAGGTTTTCTGGTAATAAATTTCGGTCCTTCAGTGCGAAGGGGGTCCGTATATCTTCTGCACCCAGGGCCCGAAATGAGCTTAAATCGGCACTGTTTGTCAGTGCGATGATTTGAATGTCATTAAAATGTTTATAACTGTGTAAGAAATACTGTGTACTTTGTATGAATTCGCAACCAAAAATTTAGGAGAGGATAGTGAACAAATTTAGGTTTTATACCAAATCTGTTGATATATAGCAATTTGTTCTCTCACTTTCATTATAAGTATTTATTTTCAGTAAATGAAAAAAGCATTTTTTATTTAGAAACTTTTTAGCTTTTTGCAAAGCATTGTACTACGAGCATAAAATTATTTCAAGGAACCTGGGATAGTATAAACACCAGAATATTCGATAGTACTTTTCAAGAAAACAATAATTAATATTCGTGTATTATAATAAATCTTAAACTGTCTTACAAAATAAAGTTAAAGATAAATAAAATTTTCCCTCTCTTAATGATTGGGATGAACTTTAGATAAAGAATGGAGAAACTTCGTAAAGAATGAAAATCATTTTGTATACACATTTATTTGCATTTTTTATTGTGACTTGCGGAACCCCACGGTTCCGTGGAACACACTTTGAAAACCACTGATTGAAACCCCTCTTTGGAATGGGAAGAGCATTCGAGAAAAAGAAGTACAGTCGGACCTCTGTATAACGAAGTCGCTAAATCCCGGAAAAAAGTTTGTTATATGGAAAATTCGTTATATAGAGGTTCATCTTTTAATATACTTTAAAAACCACATAAAACAAGTTTTAAATTCATAAACACTATACATTAAAAAAGTAATTATTCACACCTTTTTTTTTAAATTAACGCATGCTTATTTTATCCATCTGACTCATTAAAGAAAGATAGAAAGAAAAATTACAAGGAAAACAAGAAAAAGAATGTCGAAGAAAATACTCTATATTTTCAATATTAAGAAAATAATTTTATATTAAAATTAATGAATTTTAAGGACATATATAAATATTAAACATACCTTATTTTATTACTAGAACACGGGACAACTCCACTGAGTGTGAAAAGGTATATCGAAGATGTTTCTAGTGAACTGGACAATGGGGGTTAAAAGTTGCACTTCTTGGATGAAACGTCCAGAACTGTATTGCTCTCGGCAAGTTAGGCACCTAATAAAACCAGTTCAAGATTTATGACCACCATAAAATGAGTTAAAAGAGGGAATCACTTGAAATGTTCAGAAATACTTTAAAAATAGTGAGAAAAAAAATTGAACCACAAAAGAAAAAGTTCGTTATATAGAAAATGCACTTCGGTATAGAGAAGTTATTTTACAAAGAAAATCGTGAAATGTTCACGGTTCCAAGAAAAACATCTCTGTATAAAAAAATTTGCAATATAGAGGTTCGACTGTATATATATATTTTTTTCTTAAGGCTTAACTGCATGGATTAAAAATTATATTTATTTAACATCGATCAAAATTTCAAAAAAAAAAAAAAATTGTGTGTGTTTTATTTTTTTTTTATTTCAAAATTTCTTAAATCACTTCACACAATTCATTAAGAATAACGAATAAATTAACGATATTTCTGCTTTCTATAATATAATAATTATTTTATTATTATAAAATATTCTATAATATTTATATATAATTATTATAAAATATAATTTTATAATAATTTAATTATATTTAATTATATTTTATATAATTATTATAAAATATTCTATAATATAATAATTATCCTATAAATAATTATTTTTCATAAGGCCAAGGACATCTTAAGGCATGGGACAACTGGGCCCAGGACCTCCCCCTCGGGGGGGCTCGTTTCGTTCTCGGTATGTCTTAATAAGATCATGATCCGGATAATTTTTATGATTAAATATTGTTCCCGTACATATTCTTCGAAAAGCAGAAAATTTCAAACTGCATATCAATTGGCAAAAGTGGTAAGACTGTATTATTATGTGATGACCGTTAAAGCCCTCATGTAGCTGAATAGGGCGACGTTAATATTCACTTATTCATGTTATGACCGTTGTCCATGCCGATCTTAATTACATGAGCAATCATTCCACTTATTTATTGTAACGGCGTGGCACATAGTACACTAGGAGGCTTTTTTTTTTTTTTTTTTTGGACTCTAGATAGACTCCTTGTGTGACGACAAGTATAACACAAGGCTTACAAACGTAAGTCAATACACAAGACAATGGAGATTACATGTAGAAGTATCACGATAGACTAGAAAGAGAGCGCTGCTGTGAACTGTTTTGGCCTTTGAGCGGGAAGGAGAGAAGAAGAAGAGAGTCTCGAACGAAAAATGGAGGAAGCTGCCTGTAGTTCCCGATGTGACTTTTAATTGTAAATGAAAATATTAATATAGTAATGTGTTTTGAAGGAAATAATAAAAACGGTAAATCCGGTTAATTAGAGCTGATTAATTCAACTACAAGACGATCTTACATTATGAAATGCGGCCATCGGTCGAGCCGGTTTGTGCCTAGGTTTTCGAGATTGTGAATCGTGCACATTAAAATTACCGTTTGAACGGGCTTTGGACAATGCATGCCATATACTGATTATATTTTTGTATAGGGGCTCAGGGCCTCAAAAAATTTAAAGATTTCTCTGGGTCCATGGCCTCAAACAGTCTTAAGGAGGTTCACCTATGTAATGGTTTCGAAAAATCAATTTTTTTTCTTCATAAATTGCTTCCTTAACATGTCTAGAATGCGGTGGTAAAGTGATATTTTAATATTCGATGTCTTTATAAAGAAGCAAGTGTTAGAAGAGCAGCTGTTCGTAGCTCTAAGTTAAGATTTTCATTGTTTTAATTGGGAGCAACATCAACATTGGAACATCAAGGATTGGATACAGCATTTACAGATAAAACCCAATCAGGTGGAAGCAGCTTCCCCTAGTCTCAAAACAGTGTTTTTCAAACTTTCCTCCATCATACCTCAAGAACGGTTTGATCGAATGACTTCAAATGAATAGGGCAAACTCAGCACATATATGTATACACGCCAAATGAACTACGATCATTCTAAAATTCAAAATATTTCTATTTTTTTGTAACAAAAACATAAAAAAAACCCCATGAAATTCGAAACTTTTTCTTCAGAAGTCTACCAAAAACCCAATTTTTGATATTTCCAATTGAGTGTAGTCCATTTGGTGTCTTTAAACTTATAGATTAAAACGCCGTTATTTTTTTGATTTTATTTCAGATAAGCCATTCAGCCGGAATCGTGGAGGAAGTGAACATCCATTTCTTCGAGGCGGGTGTGTTTCAGAGCACTATAACTCACGTTCTATTGGATATTTTTGGCTAAACGTTTATATACATACCCTTAAAACACATATAAATAAATGATAAAAAAAACTTAAAGTTCTATCTTTTTTTACTGGTTGTGAAAAAAAATTCCCTAAGAATGCTTAAAAAACAGGCCGTCTCATGAGTGAATCCACTTAAGACGTCCCTGCATAAGATTTCTATAATCGGACAATTACTGGCTATAAAGGGTGTTTTTTTAGAGGTATAGAACTTTACATTGCAATAAAACAACGATGTATTATTCGATTGACATGATTTTTTTTGTATTCGAAAGATAATCTTGTGGCATTACATTTTAAATATGATTTCTGGCATAGGACTGCCACGGCTGGCTAGGATGTAGTCCAATCTGGACATCCAATTTTCGATGACTTTTTCCATTTGTGGCCGTATATCGGCAATAACACGGCGAATGTTGTCTTCCAAATGGTCAAGCGTTTGTGGCTTATCCGCATAGACCAATGACTTTACATAGCCCCACAGAAAATAGTCTAGCGGTGTTAAATCACAAGATCTTGGAGGCCAATTCACAGGTCCAAAACGTGAAATTGGCGGTCACCAAACGTGTCTTTCAATAAATCGATTGTGGCACGAGCTGTGTGACATGTTGCGTCGTCTTGTTGGAACCACAGCTCCTGGACATCATGATTGTTCAATTCAGGAATGAAAAAGTTAGTAATCATGGCTCTATACCGATCACCATTGACTGTAACGTTGTGGCCTTCATCGTTTTTGAAGAAGTACGGACCAATGAGTCCATCAGCCCATAAAGCGCACCAAACAGTCAGTTTTTCTGGATGTAATGGTGTTTCGACATACACTTGTGGATTAGCTTCACTCCAAATGCGGCAGTTTTGTTTGTTGACGTAGCCATTCAACCAGAAGTGCGCTTCATCGCTAAACAAAATTCGCTTATGAAAATCAACCATTATTTTCGAAATAAAATTGCACAATTTGAAAGCGTTGTTCAGGCGTGAGTCTATTCATGATGAATTGCCAAACAAAACTGAGAATAAATCACTTGACAGCTGTTAAATCGGTCGCCATCTTGGAAAGTAATGCCAACTTAAACTTCTATACCTGGAAAAAAACACTCTGTATAAGAGGTTATCTTCAAAATCCTAACATTAAAAACGTGATGTTGAAGATGATAGCATCGTTCTAAATCCAGATTTAATTTTTAAAAAGATATTGTCGCCAGAAGAAACAATCCTTTTGTCAAATATGATCTCAACTAGGAACGATATGGAATATTTCTAAGTGATGCGAAATCGTTAATAGTTTTTTATAGTCTTGAAATAGCCTATATAAATACAAAAATTAATAACTGAATTCGTTACTAAAATCAAACTTAAAAATCAGCACATTAGGAATAATTTTGTTAAAAAGATCACAAAATGAATTCCATGGATAGTGAAAAAATATATTTCTTGTTATGTTAGTTAATCACACTAAATATATTAATTTTAATGTTAATAAATAATAAATTTCAAAAATTGTTACGTGCTCCCAATTATTTTACTTATTTTATAAAAAAAAATCAGTAACATTTTCTTTTTAAATGATAATTTACTTTATATAATCATGATGGTTTTCGTTATATTTACTATGCATTAAACAAAATTATAGTACTTAAGGAATTGCGAGATTCTGATTAAAATTTGAAACATCAATAAATAGAAACATGCCTCTATTACCTGTGCTTTTAGGGTAGCTAGATTATTATTTGATTTGGATGGATGCGAAAAAATATGGTAAGCTCCCTTGTTTGAACACGTATTTAGTATTGTTAGTAGGAAAAGAATTATTTCTTTATATATAATATCGATTAATTATGATTACCTCCCCTTTTAACTATGGAAAAATTCGCTTCTTAATTAATTATCAGTCTTTAATGCAAAAAGAAGAAGAAAAGGTGTCAGGGATTAGATGTGTGTGATGTCTCTGATAAATATTTCTACATAATTTTTTTTTTTTACTTTTCTTATTTTTCTTGACGTGTTTTTAAAACAATATCTGAGTAGTTTAATTTCTTATCTATTTTATTACGTCGTTTATTAAAGCTATATTTATCAATTGGCCAGATGTAAGACCTACTGGAACAGATTTTGGGGTCAATCTGATTAAACAAAAAACCAGTCTTGATGCAGTTCAACATAAAAAGAAAAAAAACCGTACTCCACATTTTTTGACTGTAATCTTATCTGTTCAAGTTTAAGGCATACAATTTCGAAAACTTCTGCCTCGGATCACGAGATTGTCAATTTGATACTTTAAAAGAAAAGTATTTTATCAGATAAACGTACTTTTTATTTCACTTAATTTTTTTAATAATTTTAAGCATGTTTCGGAAAAAGTAAATAAATAGATAGTACGTTTTACCTTAATGTAGTAAATTTTTCTAATAACTCTAAAATTTTTAATAAAGTTCAAAAATATTCAATGAATTACTAATATTTTTAAGGTTGAAACTAAATAAAAATATTTTTAGAATCCTCATTTCCATGATATGAACTCAGAATTTGACACATTTACAGTTTTAAAAATTAAGTTTAGGTTTAAGAACAGGAAAAACATTTTTTTATTGTAATCAAAAGAAAATATACAACAAATTCAGAAGCTATGTTTATGTAAAACTATACTGTGTGAAATATTTTATAAAAGTGTTAAATGTTTTAAAAATCATTTTGAAATTAAAAAAAATTGCTATTATAAAACTACTTAAGGAAATGTTTTCCTATATCCTATGGACTTCGTAACTTTTTCAAATTATAATGAATTTATTCTGATATCCATCGTTATTGCAATGTTTTATTTAAAACATCTTTCATTATACGTTTATTTGTAAAAAATAAGTAATAAAAAATTATATTTAAATATTGAATTCATATCTTCTTAATTGAATATTTCGATCTTTAAAAATTAAAATCTTTCATGTATGTTTGCATCATAAAAATACATTTAATTATGGTTCCAGAAAGCATTATTAAAATCTAAACGGACTTTTTGCAAATAAGTTTTTTTTTTTTTTTTTTTTTTTTTTTTTTTTTTTGTAAAAAATTCTAATTGTTTCAACATAACCAAAGTTCCTTAAACAGTGAAATATTTATCGTAATATTAAAAATTAAACTAAATTCATCCAATTATCAAAACACCAAAAGATTCATATTAAAAAAATAAACACAGCCGTTATCTGTACATGAGAATAAAATATTTTCAAAATTCATCATTCTGAATAAAACATTTTTTCTTTCAAAAACTGAATTGTTTTCTCTATCATATATTAAATTTATCTTACATTGTTTTACAGCCATCAAATTTTCAACAAAGGATTATAAAAGAGAGAAGACAACGAAAATTGTGTATGTGAGTTGCATTTTTTTCCCCTTCACCTTTAGCTGTATTGTTTTTCTGCAGACGATTTTCCCAACAAATGTTGTGAGCTGAAAGTTAAAAAAAATGTAAAAATGGTAAAGATACAGCTCTATTCGTCATTTTTCTATTATACCACATAAAATTTCGAACAATATTATTCTTGTAATCGAAACACTTCACGTAATATTTAAATCCCATAATTTCAGGACAAAAGCATAGTTTTTTTTTTAAATGATAAAAATGAACTGAGTTTTATACATTTTGTTTCAATAGTAGTAATAAAACAAAATTCTTTATTTAAGCGAAATTTTTTAACGATTCTTAAAAAGTGAAATTAGAAAAATATCTCTAATTTCATAATTTTTTTGTTAAACAATAAATAAAAAATTAAGAACTAAAAACTAAAATATGGAAAAGTTCTGAAATTGTACTTTATATGAAATTAAAAATCCTACGCGCGCGCATTTTAATATTAATTTTTAAGAAATATCTATAGGGGGGTTGCTGATAATCATTTATAAGCCTAAATTTTTGAAATTATCAAAAATAAATACAGTGGACCACAAAAGTGTTCATACACTTGCAATTTCTTATAAAATTTAATGTTTTCGACCAATAAAAATGGATATATTGTAATTGTAATTTTTTTATGATATCTGCAACTTGTTCTTAATGGAATGACGTAATTAATTTTTTAAAAATAGTATAACTATTTTTTTAATTAATTATCAAAAAGCTACTAAAAAATTACGCCACAAAAGTCTTCGTACACTTAACAAAAATCTCAACATAGCTTTAAATATTGCATTTCTTTCTTAATTTAGTGCTTAATAGGATATCTTTTAGTGTCCACAGCAACTTTTAAACGTCTTGGTGTAGATTAAATTAGTTTTTTTTTGTAATTTTTGCTTCGATTTTCCTCCATTCTTTTGTGATTATTGTTTTTACTTCAAATTTTGTGTTTATTTGTCACGTTTTCGTTTTTTTTACATCAGACTCTCACCAAATATGTTCTACTGGGCTAAATAAAGTGATTGAGGAGGTGCTTTCCTAATTTGGGGGCAGTTATAGACACCAGTGGCGTGCAATGAGAGCAGTGCACTTGGCGTCATTACCCTGTTAAAAAAATTAAGTAGTCTCCAATATCCAAATTTTAGGCGGATAATTTAAAATTTCGCTTTAAAATATATAAATAGAGCTCATGATTCATAATATCAACAAAAAACACCAAATTATCAAGTTTTGTGGCCAATTTACCCCCCGCAAGAACACTTCTACCTTCACGTTTTATTGATCCAACTAAATTCTTGGAATTAAGGTTCGGAAAATTCAAAATTGACAGCAAATTCATTGAGATGGTAGATAATTCCACATTTTTGGTTCCAATGGGCTCATAATAGCTTGTAAATGAAAAAATAAGGAGTTTAATCCCATGAATTTGTGTGGAACAAGAACTCCTTCACTTCCATGCTTCAGTATGGAAGTGAAGGTGTTCTGGCGTGGGGGTGTAAATTGGCCTCAGAATTAAGAAATTTGGCATTTTTTCATGGTATTATGAATCATGAACTCTATTTAATTATTTTAAAGAGAAAGTTTATATTATCCGCCCGAAATTTGGATATTGAAGACTACTTATTTTTGAACAGGGTAATGACGCCAAGTGCACTGCTCTCATTGTACGCCACTGGTGTCTCTACAACTCCCCCAAATTAGGAAAGCACCTCCTCAATCACCTTATTTAGCCCAGTAAAACATATTTGATGAGATTCTGATGTAAAAAAAAGAAAACGTGACAAATAAACACAAAATGTGAAGTAAAAACAATAATCACAGAAAAATGGAGGAAAATCGGTGCAAAAATTACAAAAAACTGATTAAATCTATTCCAAGACGTTTAAAAGTTGCTGTGGACACTAAAAGATATCCTATTAAGCACTAAATTAAGAAAGAAATGCAATATTTAAAGCTATGTTGAGATTTTTGTTAAGTGTACGAAGACTTTTGTAGCGTAATTTTTTAGTAGCTTTTTGATAATTAATTAAAAAAAATAGTTATACTATTTTTAAAAAATTAATTACGTCATTCCATTAAGAATAAGTTGCTAATATCATAAAAAATTACAGTTACAATATATTAATTTTTATTAGTCGAAAACATTAAATTTTATTAGAAATTGCAAGTATATGAACACTTTTGTGGCCCACTGTAAATATTTTCTTTGAAAGCAAAATGTTGATGTATCATATTTTTCCAAAATGTTTCGAGATTTACGGTACAAAAATATATTTTCCTTTAACCCATTCGTGGGTTGAAAAATACTAAGCATTTATTTTATTTTATTTTATTTTTCTTATTTATTGTTTATTGCTGTACGATAGAGGAATAGTCCAAGTCTACCATTATTTCAAACTTTCAATATGTGGCTTACTACGCAAATCTTCCATCGGTAAATCATGTCTTGCCTCAAATTTGTCGGCATGTTTCCATCAATCAAATTAATTGCAGCATAATTCTCGATTTTAATTCAGGAACGGCTGTAAGAAATGATGGCATAATGACGATTTGATTCTTTACAAAACCTCATGTACTGAATACATTGGTGATCGTGATGGTCGCAAAATGACACCTCCACGACCAATCCAAACTGGTACCTCAGCCAGTGGCGTAACGGAGAACATTTGGGCCCCCCTGCTAAGTCAGGTTTTGGGCCCCTCCACGTTAAATTTTACAAAGGGTAGGCACTTGCGTCAGTCAGGTTTTGGGCCCCTTTAGAACCCTGGGCCCCCCACGATGCGGGGATTGCGGGGGTGCACGTTACGCCACTGACCTCAGCATTGAGGTGAGATCATCTTGTTGGTAAATGCAAACTTCTGGCATTTTTTCTTCGATGATTAGTATAAAGCAGTGGTCTTCAAACTATGTTCCACGGAGAACTGGGTTCCACAAAAGGCATATCCAAGGGTTCCACGAGTCACTATAAAAAATCGAGAAGAAATAAATATGCATGCAAAACGGATTCACGTTTTCTATGAAGTTTATATAGTTACAAGTATCTGAAGCTCATCTCCTCCATTCATTAAAACTGAAAATTTATTTATATATAATAGCTTTATTTTGCAGCCCTTTTTAAACTTTTATAATAATATTAGGTTGGGGAAAAAGTAATCCATTATATATTTTTTCGGTAGATGGCTGTAATGTCGATATCTCGTGAAGTACCGATCAAACGATTTCAAACTTATGCTTGCTGTCAAGGTGACATTTCACGGTAAAAAAATTCTTTTACTGTTTTTTGTTTGGTCCATTCAGTTGTGAGTTACAGAGTGTTAGAAATGAAGGTCAACAAAGAGAAAATTTGGAACATTTTATAGTTTTTCTTTGATAAAGGCGAAAATGCAAACCAGGTGGCTGAAATTGTGAACGGTGTCCATGGTACCAATAATATAACAGCTAATTACGTGCAATTTTGGTTTTGTCGATTCCGTTCAGACATTTTTGATGTTAAAGATGCATCTTGCACATGCAGGCCCGTCGTCGAAAATGTCGATAAAACGACAGAAATTATCGAAATTGATCGGCATATTAGTAGTCGTTGATAGTTAGATTCAAGAAGAAGCTCGATGTTTGGGTGCTCACCAATTATCACCAAAAAACATGATGTACCAAATTTCCTTCTACGCCAATTTCCTTCTTTCCTTCTTGGCCAAACGGAATGAAATCGACCCATTTCGTAAGCGGATAGTGACCGGAGATGAGAAATGGGTCGCATACGACAATATTGTGCGAAAACGATCGTGGTCAAACCGCAGTGAAGCAGCTCAAACGGCCAGGAAGATTCTACCGTGTATTTGGTGGGACTGGAAAGGAATAGTTTATCATGAGTTGCTTCTGTATGACCAAATACTAAAGTCAGATCTCTACTGACAGCAACTGGACCATTTGAAGCTAGCGATTGACCAGAAACGGCCAGAATTAGCCAACAGAAGAGGTGTTGTGTTCCATCAGGACAACGCCAGGCCCCACATGTCTGTAGTGACTCGCCAGAAACTCTGGGAGTTTAGCTGAGAGGTTTTAATGCATCCAGCATACAGTCCGGACCTGGCACCAAGTGATTACTACCTTTTTCTCGCATTGCAAAACTTCCTGATTGATAAGAAATTGGCATCAAGAGAAGATTGTGAAAATCGATTACTAGAGTTTTTCACCAATAAGGACCAAGACTTCTATGAGAGAGGCATTATGAAACTACCTTTAAAATGGCAATAAATTATACAACAAAACGGTGCATATTTGACCTAAATCGGACAATCCGAAACGTGTTAAATAAAGTCTTGAATTTCACGCAAAAATAATGGATTTCTTTTTCCCCAACCTAATGTAATAAAAGAATATTATAAAACCCTTTTTATCTTTATATATACATACTTCCTCCTAGATTTTGAATATTCTATTGTTTATTATCTCGGGTTCCACGAGATAATTTTATACTCGTTAGTTAACACGATGTCTTGAAAAACTAAATAGTTTTCAAATGGAAAATGTATTTAACACCTATAATGAAAGAAAGGGAACAACAAATCAACAAAGTTGAAGTTAAAATCAAAATTTAAGCAAAAACAGCTTCTAAATTTTTAGTTGCAAACTCTCTCTCTCATGAAAGATGCACGGGATTTCTCACACAGCTATAAACATTTTACTGCCTTTGGGCTTAAGTGAAATATATTTCTGAAAATATGTCTATACAAAAAACAAAGTATAAAAATAAATTAAACTCAGAATAAGTAATGCGGTCGCATTTAATCCCAATAGGCCTAGATTTCGACAGTTCATGTGGGGAAAAAAAAGCAAGCACATTTATCCCAGTTACTAAATATAATGCATGAATAGGTAACAGTTGAATCACAAATTAATTCTATTAAAGAGTAAATTATAAAGAGTGTTTTTTTTTCCAGGTATAGAAGTTTAAGTTGGCATAACTTTCCAAGATGGCGACCGATTTAGCAGCTGTCAAGTGAATTATTCTCAGTTTGGTTTCGCAATTCATCAAAACGATCATCAAGCAAGGTGTAGATTCGTCGAAAGGGCCCAAAACGAGATTGCCGTTGTTCTCGATTTTCATAAGCGAATTTTGTTTAGCGATGAAGCGCACTTCTGGTTGAATGGCTACGTCAACAAACAAAACTGCCGCATTTGGAGTGAAGCTAATCCACAAGTGTATGTCGAAACACCGTTACATCCAGAAAAACTGACTGTTTGGTGCGCTTTATGGGCTGGTGGAATCATTGGTCCGTACTTCTTCAAAAACGATGAAGGCCACAACGTTACAGTCAATGGTGATCGGTATAGAGCCATGATTACTAACTTTTTCATTCCTGAATTGAACAATCATGATGTCCAGGAGCTGTGGTTCCAACAAGACGACGCAACATGTCACACACAGCTCGTGCCACAATCGATTTATTGAAAGACACGTTTGGTGACCGCCTCATTTCACGTTTTGGACCTGTGAATTGGCCTCCAAGATCTTGTGATTTAACACCGCTAGACTATTTTCTGTGGGGCTATGTAAAGTCATTGGTCTATGCGTATAAGCCACAAACGCTTGACCATTTGGAAGACAACATTCGCCGTGTTATTGCCGATATACGGCCACAAATGTTGGAAAAAGTCATCGAAAATTGGACGTCCAGATTGGACTACATCCGAGCCAGCCGTGGCAGTCCTATGCCAGAAATCATATTTAAAATGTAATACCACAAGATTATCTTTTGAATAAAAAAAAATTCATGTCAATGGAATAATACATCGTTGTTTTATTGCAATTTAAAGTTCTATACCTCTAAAAAAAACACCCTTTACTTAAAAAATTATATTAGAACTTTTTAATAAAATAAATACAATAATTTTTTAATTGCCTTTGCAAAAAGCGCCTATAACATGTTGATCTACTTTAAATATTATTTTGAGATATATTCATCGAAGTATGTGTGTGTGTGTGCATAGAATGGGGTTCCACGAAAACACTCTCTTGTTCTAGGGTTTCCATGAAAGCACCTTCAAGTTCTAAGGGTTCCGTGAGTTGAAAAAGTTTGAAGACCGCTGGTATAAGGAAAGTCTGTAGCATGTCTAGGTAATAATTCCTTTAATAGTCTTTGCACCAAAGAAAAAAATGTGCCAAAAACATTTGAGGAGCTCACTGCACAAAACACGTTTACTTTGAGACGTTTATTTCCATGCTTTCATGTTCTAGGATGGCTTGAGGACTTTCCGAACCCCAAATTCATACATTTTGATCTCTGACGCCCTCTAGAATGAACTTAGGAGAAATTACTTCTAGTGGAACTTAAAGCGGATTAATTTCATTTAGTATTTCGGAATTGCCTAACTAATTTGTAGACACCCTGTATTAAACTCATTGGAGAATTGGCTGATGTTGAAAAAGATTCTACACACACACACACACACAAAATAATTTATTCCTTCATTGTGCAAAATTATTAAAGTGGCGAATACTCTACAAGTCAAATATTCAGTGTAGAAGAGTCGGATTTATTACGGAAAGAAAATTGCATAATTACATTTTTTTATCTACGAAAAAATCAGCCAGCCTCGGAACATAAACCATCTGTTGACACTGCATCTTAGAGGGTACTGATTGCTGTTTTAAATTAAAGCCATTAGTAATTTATCAAGCAGAAAATCCCGGAACTACGAAAGGAAAAGACAACTTCCGGTCATTTGGCAATTAAAAAAAAGTGCATTGGTTAACGTATTAGTAAATATTTAAAGAGTGATTCACTTCTCATTTCATACCAACACTTAAACAACCTGCAAAAATTATTCCGAATTTAAAGCAATATACATGTTAGACAATACTTAAAAACACTGAAAATCTCAGTAGGATTTATATTAGGAAATCAATGTTGTATATATATTGATCAATAAATATAAAAAAATAAATAAAGTTATAAAGTGTGTGTGTGTGGTGCACACAACAATCACCCTTGATTTTTTTTTCGATTGATTACAATCCTATGTACTCGTGTGGTTAAATACGTACTTGGCATCAGTCAGGCTTTGGGGCTCCCTAGAATACTGCCCCCTTTCCCCGTGATGCGGAGGTGTACGTTACGCCACTGGTTTATAGTACACAATTTAATCAAGTATATCTGGTAATTTAATTAAGTATTTGCTATCTCAATAATTTATCTTATTATTTAATGCTAATTATCTATTCAACATTTCATTTTTTACTGTATTTTGTTCCCAGCAATCAATAAAATCAAAAGAATATGTTTGGCGACGTGTTGGGGTATGATACGAGAATCGTGGACTTTCGACCCCTACCATTGAAAAACTCCTGTGTACGCCACTGATAACATAGATGTTATTTGTTAAATAAATACAATTTTTTATGTGTATTTTTTTACATTCCTCTACTATCGAACATTCGCATACACTTTCAAGGAACGAACCGAGTGCACATGTTAAGGCCCGCCTGTACTTCTATATATTGTTTGATTTTATGTTGAGTGAGTGCTTATTAAGGTCTTACTATAAAGCAAAACGAGGGCTAATTGTGACGGATTTCGTTCCTCTGATCCACGGTCAAGTGACACGGTACATGAGTAAGCACCCCACTCTCCTAACTTCTCCACTACGCCAGCGCGAGGGCTTTGAGACACGACAGATTTTAACGTGCTGAGGCTGTGGTGTCTCAAAGTCCCTTTATATGACTACTCTTCAGAGGCACTAGAGCTCGAACTCATGACACGCTGGCCAAGATTCCTTGACCGGGACCACTAGGTTGGCTACCGAGGCCACGTATTATTATGTTAGATTTATAGCAATTTAGGATTCGATTCATTATTTTATATATATATAATCATGTATATATATATATATATATATATATATATATATATATATATATATATATATATATAGATAGATAGATAGATAGATACAGTCGAACCTCCATATAACGAACCTCTATTTTACGATCTTTTTCCTGGAACCAAGAACATTTTACTATTTTCTTCACAAAATAACCACCAAATAGCGAAGTGCATTTTCTATTTAACGAACTTTTTCTCTTGTGATTCGATTTTTTTCCCTCCCTATTTTTAAAATATTTCAGAAAACTTTTCGAATTGTTCTCTCTTTTAGCACATTTTATGATAATCAATGAACTTGGACTGGTTATACCAGGTGCCTAACTCACCTAGAGCAATGAAATAGCTTTTATTTTTCAAACTAAAAACTCGTATAAAATTATTAGATCTTATCAATTCTTAAATTTAAGTAAGCATATGGTATAGTATGCTTAAAATTACTGGTTATAAAGTAATTATGTTTAAAATTACTTTGTAGGCTTAAAATTAGAAAATGTCATCAGAATGTATTTATTTTAGTGTAAAATTATTTTTTAAAGTTGAAAATATACAATATATTCCTGGACAATGTTTTTGTTTTCTTGTTTTTTGCAGATTTCTTTTTGATGGAAACATATATAAAATAAAAAGATATTAATTTACAAAAAAAGTGTGAATAATTACCTGTTTTAATAATATACAGCGCTTATAAGCTTAAAATTTATTTTATGTGTTTTATAAAGTACATTAAAAGATGAATCTCTTTGTTTAACGAATTTTCCATGTAACGAACTTTCTTCAGGATTTGGAGACTTTGTTAACTGGACGTCCGCGCGCGCGCGCGCGCGATTGTATATATATATCTGTACTTGTAGAAAGAATTTCGAATTACAGAAAATGTTAAAAAAGATCAAATTAAAAGAATCGATTAATCAATTGTGACTTCTTTCATTAAAAGAAAAAAAATATACAGTCGGACCTCAATTTAACGAATTCATCGGGATCGAACAAATAATTCGTTAAATCAGGATTATTCGTAATATCGGGGTCCAAAAAATGTAATTTTTTGCGCTTACATTTTGGAAATTCCATTAGCAACTACACAAAAAATATCCATAGTTACAAATTGCACCCTTTTTATTCAGCAGCTAATAATACTATCAGCGAGTTCCAGTTATTGGAAATTTTTTATATATTGACCAATAGAGATATATGAAAACTTTTTGATTCCTGACTCAAAAAAATTCTTTTTCGACTTTATACAGAAAAGAAATACTACGTCCTGCTGCATGGGGTATGTTTTCTAAGTACACAAACGTAAAGCATTGAAAATGTAGCAGTTTTGATAGTAATTTCATTATCAATTTCTGCATTAAAATCGCTACGCGTTTGGTTTGGACAATCGAAATACTTAACAAATTTTCCAAAACAAAATTTTCCCCGAAACTATACATATAATAAACCTCCCTTCTCTTAGGGAAGATAGCAAATGGTAACATTTCTTAAGATATCCCCTTCGTTGTGGATTAACCCTTTATCTATCGCATTATGATTCAACGCAATTTTTTTATGAAATAGTTTTTTTTTTGAATCACTACATTGAAAAAATTAAGGGATATACATAAATAAAAGATTCATCTTTAAAAAATTTAATCCATTAGAGCTAATAAATTAAATTGGTACTTTAAAATACCACCAATACACAAAGGTCTAAAATATTCTCATGATACAAAAAGACCGAATGACCTTTTTAACGCAGTTTTAAATCTTAAAAATGCTAAATAATCAGAGAACACTAATATTTTACAAGACAAAATGCTTATTTTTAAAAATTATCAAATTTTTAAAATTTATTTACTTTTCTCGTTTCAAAACAGTTTTTAGATATAAACTTAATTTGATGATATTCAAAGAAAAAGTTTTTCTTTTCTTTAATACACAAAAATTCATTACACGTTGCTAATGTTAAGTGAGGTTTCGATTGAATGTTTTTTACAGCACTGCATCTGGGTAGAAAATACTGTATTTTCTTAACATGAACTACTGCACCTTGGCAAAAAGGATGTCATTTGAAATGTCCTATTTTTTTTTCTAATCCAATCTATTAATAAAAAAATTTGTTTGGTTTTTGAAATAATTCATTAATTCGGTGTTATTCAGGGCTGCTTTTCCGTCCTATTTTTTTTCTAATCCAATCTAATAATAAAAAAATTTGTTTGGTTTTTGAAATAATTCATTAATTCTGTGTTATTCAGGGCTGCTTTTCCGCTTAGGCACGCTAAGCACGTGCCTAGGGCGCAAAAGATTTTGGGGCCCTAAAAATTGGAGGGTGGAAAAAAAGAGAAAAAAATTAAAATTACAGAGAGAGAGAGAAAAAGTATCACCGCCTAACGAATCGTGAGAGAGAAACATTTCTCTCCTCAAGAGCGTAAAGACTGAAATGAGATCGGCTATGGAAAATGAAAAGCTTAACAGTTTGATGTTGTTATGCTCTCAAAATGATATTGCAATGGAAATTGATTACAGCGAAGTTATTAATGAAGTCGAAAAAATCATTCGTTTTTCGAAGAAAATCGTTGTACAAGTACAGTGACAGTGACTCAACAAAGAATAAGGATGTCAAAAAATAAAAGACAAAGCGATAAGTGATGAAAAAGATAATAACTAACAAGTTGAAAACAGTTCATACAATAATGTATACCAGTAGCGCACACAGGAATTTTTCAAGGGGGGCTCCGGGGTCGAAAGTTCACCATTCTTGTATCATGCTCCTTTTGATTTTGTCGATTTTCGGGAACAAAACACAGTAAAAAACTAATTATTGAATAAATAATTAGCATTAATTAATAAAATTAATCATTACTTAATTAAATTTTACGTACTATGTACTTAGAATTATAATCAATCGGAAAAAGAAATCAAGGGCTTTGGGGGGGAGGGGTTCGGACCCTCAGGATCCCCCCTTGTGTGCGCCACTGATGTATACTCTATACTGCAGTTACGCACACAAAAAATTTTCAAGGGGGAGGGGGATCCAGGGTAGACAGTTCACCATTTTGGTATCATGCTCCAATACACCGCCCAACATATTCTTTTGATTTTGTTGATTTTCGGGAACAAAACACAGTAAAAAACTAATTATTGAATAAATAATTAGAATTAATTAATAAAATTAATCATTACTTAATTAAATTTTACGCACTATGTACTTAGAATTATAATCAATCGGAAAAAAAATCAAGGGCTTTGGGGGGTTCGGACGCTCAGGATCCCCTTTGTGTGCGCCACTGATGTATACTCTATACTGCAGTTACGCACACAAAAAAATTTTCAAGGGGAGGGGGGTCCAGGGTAGACAGTTCATCATTTTGGTATCATGCTCCAATACACCGCCCAACATATTCTTTTGATTTTGTCGATTTTCGGGAACAAAACACAGTAAAAAACTAATTATTGAATAAATAATTAGAATTAATTAATAAAATTAATCATTACTTAATTAAATTTTACGTACTATGTACTTAGAATTATAATCAATCGGAAAAAAAAATCAAGGGCTTTGGGGGGTTCAGACCCTCAGGATCCCCCCTTGTGTGCGCCACTGATGTATACTCTATACTGCAGTTACGCACACAAAAATTTTTCAAGGAGGAGGGGGGGTCCAGGGTAGACAGTTCACCATTTTGGTATCATGCTCCAATACACCGCCCAACTTATTCTTTTGATTTTGTCGATTTTCGGGAACAAAACACAGTAAAAAACTAATTATTGAATAAATAATTAGCATTAATTAATAAAATTAATCATTACTTAATTAAATTTTACGTACTATGTACTTACAATTATAATCAATCGGAAAAAAAATCAAGGGCTTTGGGGGGTTCGGACCCTCAGGATCCCCTTGTGTGCGCCACTGATGTATACTCTATACTGCAGTTACGCACACAAAAATTTTCAAGGGGAGGGGGTTCCAGGGTAGACAGTTCACCATTTTGGTATCATGCTCCAATACACCGCCCAACATATTCTTTTGATTTTGTCGATTTTCGGGAACAAAACACAGTAAAAAACTAATTATTGAATTAATAATTAGAATTAATTAATAAAATTAATCATTACTTAATTAAATTTTACGTACTATGTACTTAGAATTTTAATCAATCGGAAAAAAAAAGGGCTTTGGGGGGTTCGACCCTCAGGAAATCGCCACAATGCTCTATACTGCAGTTACGCACACAAAAATTTGGGGGGTCGGGTACCCTCATTTTGGATCCCCCACCGCCCAACATATTCTTGTTTTGTCGCGCAAAAACACTAATTATTGAATTAATAATTAGAATTAATTAATAAAATTAATCATTACTGTACTATGTACAATCGGAAAAAAAAATCAAGGGCTATACTGCAGTTACGCAGTTACGCACAAAAAATTTTTCAAGGGGAGGGGGTGGGGTCCAGGGTAGACAGTTCACCATTTTGGTATCATGCTCCAGTACACCGCCCAACATATTCTTTTGATTTTGTCGATTTTCGGGAACAAAAATAATACAAAATTAATTTTTGAATAAATAATTAACATTATTTAACAACATTAATTATTAACAACAAATACATAATTAAGTTTTACGTAATATATACATAGGATTATAACCAATGTAAAATAATCAAGGGTTACGGGGGGTCCCGATCCTTGGACCCTCCCCCTTGTGTGCGTCACTGCTGTACTGTAATTGCAAACAATTTCATTAATTTACTGTATTAATTTACAAAAGCGTGGGTGGTTCATGATGCCTTAAATTAAGAAATGAACAGGAGAGGTCAAACCATATCACTAGTCTTTCCTTTCGACTGTCAGTCCATAACACGGCGGGTCCATAGGTGGTGGATAATGGACAGACTATTCAAGCAGCAAAAACAAAGAAAGAGAAAAAGTAAGAAAGTTAAGGGAAAACCCCTCCCGAAATAAAAGAGGAAAAGTAAAAACTGAAGGACGAAGGGGGGGATTCTCTGGAAAGTAGGAGCGTAGCTACTGAAGTGTCTAGGGAGCCGGAGAGGTTAAAAACGACCCAGGTTTTATTATTCGTTAAATAGGGATCTTTGCCTCCAAGTTAATCATGGAAACGAAAAATTCGTTAAATCGAGGTCCGACTGTAATTCTTATCTATCTATTCTTTAGAATAATTATTTATGAAAACTGAAGTAACATTACAAAAATATTCTAAAAATACTATTTCAAAAATTTGCTCAGCGATTCCTTCTTTCATTTCCACGATGCAATTGACTAGACATCTTTTACTTTCAGGAAGCTATACTCACACAACCGAAACGCGAACAGGTTTCATCCTATTACTGTTTTCTACTCGACTGTATTTGTGTGTGTGTATTCATTCCTATACGTGTTTCTTTCATCTTTCGTAATTTTCTTTTCTTTTTGTTGAGTTGTACTTTTTTTTTTATGTAATGACGTCGCAAGGTGCAACAGATGGCAGCACAGAGCAATATTTTTGTTCCAAGTAAACTACGGGAAATATACACCCCAAAAAGAAGAAACTGAGTGATTGAAGGGTATTAATAGGTCACCGACTCAAACTGATTTTGAATCGCTAAAAAAAAAATTTTTTTTTACAATTTATTTTGGAATTTATCTGCTGCATTGTATTTTATTCTTTAACAAACAAAGGAATTTTAATTTACAGAAATAGTTTTAAATTAATTAAATTTCTAATAAAAAGTAATAATATATATATTGTTTAAGAATTTGATTTTTTTCTTTCATCTATCTTAGAAAGATAGTATTAAAAAAATACTTCGACATCAGTAGCGCTCACAGGAATTTTTCAAAGGGGGTCCGGGGTCGAAAGTTCACCATTCTTGTGTATTATGCTCCTTTTGATTTTGTCGATTTTCGGGAACAAAACACTGTAAAAAGCTAATTATTGAATAAATAATTAGCATTAATTAATAAAATTAATCATTAATAACAAATGCTTAGTTAAATTATACGTACTATATACTTAGAATTATAATCAATCGGAAAAAAAATAAAGGGCTTTGGGGAGGGGGTCCGGAACCCCAGGACTCCCCCCCCCTTGTGTGCTCCACTGTATATATATATCCACTGATATATATATATATATATATATAAATTTGATTTAGAAATATTTTTTTAAGAAATGGACTTTATACAGTTTTTACTTTTCTGGAAGAATTATTTATATGTGTTACCATTTAAGTAAATTCAGTTATATCTTAGAATAACTAGGTATATCTTATAAAATAACTGGACAATTCAGTTAAAGTAGAGAACAAATGAAAAATTGCATATTTTACCTAATTATTCTATGAAATAACTAATGATAGACCTTTAAAGTGAAATATAAACGATTTCAAAGTTATTTTATAAATTAATTGATCATAAACAGCTAAAATCTCTTGGAAAAATGTTTTTATCCCTATTGCAGATGATTAATTGATAAATAATTAAGAAAAGCATATGATATAATTCGTTATTGGTCATATTGTTTACATTAGTTTAATAGAAAGGGAACAAATTGTGACAGTAACAGAAAAAATCTGTTACTGGCACTATTAACTTTTCTACTCCTTGAACTTTAAGGATATGATAATGCTAGAGAAACCAATAGTGACATTGTACTTTTTTCTGTGCTGTTTTAGCACTTTTTACTTTTACTATCAAAGTTAATAATTTTCTACGGGTATAAGTACAGCACTGTTTTACATTGTTTTACGCTTATTTAATAAAGATTCAAATCTCTCTTGCATTAATTCTTTCTTATTTACAAGTGAGTCTCCCGTTCCTGCAGAAGTCATTGCTTGAAAACAAGTTGCATAAATATTTATTAATGATCCAAAAGGTAAAACGCTAACATAAACGTCTAAATTCTTCGTCTAAGAGCAACGGAATGAAGCACACACACACGCGTCAATGCAAAGCAGCTAAAAGCGGTTCAAAACTGACTAAAAGCAGCTACACTGGTGTGCAAAACTTAAGCAACAGGTGGGTTTATTGCCACAACTTCACGAAAAATCATCTGGGAGACATGAAATTCAGATATGAGGGAGAGTATTATGTACGTAAAGGATGACGAAAGCATCGGCTCTGAAAAAGGAATACTATGCATACGGTATGGAATCAAACAAAAACAAGCTTTATTGAATGCATAGTATCGTGACTCACACATGATTGTCTATCCAACAGGAAGAGTAACAAGCAGATGTTCCTTAATATGGTATATGTCCTCCCCTCACTGCAATGGTTGCTTCCCACCGTCTGCGCATACTCAGAACCAGCTTGTGCCACATTTCTTGCTGTAGGAATGCTCATTCCACTACCAGCATCTGTTTGAGTTGTTAGGTGTTCTCTGGATGATGTAAGCGTGCTGCAATACGTCTCCCCAAAGCATCCCACTCATGTTCGATGAGATTTAAATCTGGGGAGTATGCTGGCCAATCCATTCGAGTGATATCTTCACTTTCCAGCAGCTCCTCAACAGCAAGAGTCCGATGTGGCCGTCATTGGCATCCATAAAAATGAAGTCTGGGCCAATGGTACCTCGGAACAGACGCACATGGGGAAGAAGTACCTCATCACAATAGCTATCCCCGGTTACAGACCCTCTGTCGAGGATGTGGAGCTTAGTTCGCCCGTTTAGCATAATGCCTCCCCAGACAGGATCTCCAGAACCACCGTAACGTTGTCTTTCCTTGGTGTCACTGGGATAAAACCGGGTCCCGATCTCTCTCCAAATCAAAACGCGTTGAGAATCACTTCTGGTACTGAACCGACTCTCATCCATAAAGAGGACACGACTTCATTGGTCAGTTGTCCAGTTTCTGTGCTCTCTGCACCACTGTAAACGGTGGCATCGGTGGTCGACTTTCAACGGGAGGCAGCGTTCAGGACGGTGGGCGAATAGGCCCCCTTTGTGAAGGCGTCTGACCACAGTAAACCACGACACTTGTGGTCCCGTTGTTGTACAGAGTTGCTGAGCAATGACGCTTGCTGACTGATGTCGGCGTCTTTTCGCCTGCAGGTTGATATATCGGTCATCCCCTGCAGTTGTCGTCCTCGGCTGGCCACCACCAACCTTTCTAACAGCTGTACCTGTGGTTTGGAACACTTACCAAGCGCGCGAAACGACACTTTTGTTGATTCTCAACTTTGCAGCTACACTGGTGACGGTACGCCCCTCCTCCAGCTTTCCGATCATTCTTTCACGTGTGAAGTCATCCAGGTGATTTCTTCTAGCCATATTTCACGAACTGACTCACTGACACTTGCAGCGAATATGTTGAACTGCGTCTCAGTCCTTCATTTTATTCTACTTTTGAGCAGCTCGCGTCGACATCACGCGTTTTATGTGCGCTCACGTTGCTTCTGACGTTTCGTTCCTGATATTTCCATACGCATGACGTTTCTACTGACTTGCGTGTTTACTGTACTGATCTCCAGACCTCCTTTTCTGCAATTTCATGGCTATCTGCTAAATTTTTACATTGTTGCTTAAGTTTTGCACACCAGTGTAGAATCGGTTCAAAGAACTTAGAAAGTGCTGTATTTCATACTTTGACGATCAAGCAATCGTTATTCTGTTGAATACCTAGTTAAAACGTAGAATTCAATCATTTTATGTACTTTAACTAATGTGACTAGTTAATTCATGAAATACCTAGTTATTCTATGAAATAACGGATTTCACACGTTAACAGTAACATGTATATTATTAAAGAATTTGATTTTTTATTTCATTTTCTCGTGCTATATTATAAAGATAATATTAAAAAATGCCTCGATATAAATATGGTTCAGGAATATTTTTAAAAGAAATGGAAGTTATTTATACCGTATTTAAAGTTTTCTGGAAGAACTATTTATATAAATTCAGTTATATTTATATTAATACGTTCAAGAACAGTGAATTGAGTAATAATTTTATTCGAAGTATAATTTTGTTAGTAATCGTAATCTTTTTAATACTTGTAATTCACACAAAATACTTGCTAACAAAAATACTTTTTATTTTACTCGTAACTTTTTACTTCGTACTTTGCATTAAAATATAGTACAATTTATGTAAATTCGAAATGTGATGTACAATTAAATAATTTTTTCTTGTTTGAAACTGAATATAAAATATATTATTTGTTGTAAAACTTTTAGAAATAATATTGGAAAAAATGTGTGTTTCTCCCTATTATTAAATCTATTCCACCATTATCAAAATTCATATTTATAGAATTGAATGGAAAGCGATGCATAATTTTAACCTATATTCAAATCGATATAAATTCTCCAATTCCATTTTGAAACTTTTTTTTAAAAAATAATAATTTTTAACTTAATATAAAATGCTTTTTATTTTATATTCCATTATTTTTATTTTCCTCAGAAATAATGCAGTATGATAAGTTCCATATTCACCGTATCTTGTTGTTTGAACTTAGGCTTCGTAGAAATGCTGCAGAAGCATTTTGAAATATATATTCGAAAAATTCGAATTTATAATTTGTGAAGGCCCCCTTGGACCTCACTTTGAGAACGAGAAGTAGTCATATAAGAACCAGTAGCCATTTTTATAAATAACTTTCTTTATTTGGTTATCTTATCCAAATAGTATCAAAGACTTATTAACAAATATATCTAAATAGCTTTATGAGGTTTAAACAAGGATATTTCTTTTAAATTAACTTAAATATTTAATGATCCAATTAATTAACAATTAGAATATCGATCACGCAGAGATTACCACGATAAGAGATCCCAGAATTATATTCTATAATGTTCTTATTGAACATTTAACTTTAATCTCACTCCTAATATAAATCTAATGAGACTTCAAATATAAATCAATATTTACCACACTGAATCTCAAGTCTTCTTGAGATTAAATTATCCAACAAGAAATCTTCAATTATAAATTTAACTTCACTATTATAACTTTCTACTTCAATCTCTCTCTCCTACTGCTCTAACTTTACGATTCCGTTTAACTTAAATACTTTATCTAATCTGCATAACAAGGAATCCTGTCCTCTCTTTGGAGCTGATTGGAAATAGGTAGGGAATTAAATTTCCCTAAAAAAGACGACTCAGAAGGTTAGTGATAAAGTTCCGTATAGATTTGTCACAAATTGGAAAGTCAAATTCAACATTGGCTCAAAAAGTTCCGAGAAAGGAATTTTTATCTTGAAGGTGAACAGAGGAAGATTAGGCATTTTCAGGATGATAATAATAATTGAAGAAGCATTGGCAGCAGTGGCGTAACGTACACCCCCGCATCGCGGGGGGCAGGGTTCTAAGGGGCCCAAAGCCTGACTGAGGCAAGTGCCTACCCTTTTTAAAATTCAACGTGGGGGCCCCAAACCTGACTTTGCAGGGGGGCCCAAATGTTCTCCGTTACGCCACTGATTGGCAGAATGAAAATTCCCTGAAAGGGAAATACTAGTTAGTAGATTTCAATGTGTACAAATACAACTGAAAACCGTCAGCAACGAGTAAATGTTTGCACATCAACGATTCACAAGAAATGAAATTGATCCTTTTTAAAGTGAACGCTTTATGGAAACGTTACTTGAAAAAGACAATGGTTAAGGCCCACCCGAAAACCAAGACTGCACCCAAGGTTTTGTTTTGCATTTGACGAGATATGGAAGAAGTGGAATATTTCGAACTGCTTGCCAATGACCAAACTATCATCTCAGGCATCTACTGTCGTCAATTAGAGAATTTAAAGTGGGCTTTTTATTTACAAGACAACCTACATTGTTGTGAGTTGTAAGATTCCCTGAGGGGGAGGAGAGTAGCTGTCAACAGACCCACGTGGTCTATCTCGACGAAAACCATGTGTAACGATTTTTACCTGAGTGTTAATCTTGACCTTGGCTTCAGCGCGTCTGGATGCTGTTGTTTATCTCGGATATTCTGTTTAAAATCTTGATCTTGGCTTCGGCATAACTATATGTGTCATTGTTTTCTAGGATTTTTATCTTGATTATTTTCAGTCTAATGGTAATTTGAATTATTAAGTTTTGCTTTATTGAAGTTTATCGAATATTATCAATAAATCCAGGAAAAGACCAGCTTGAATTCCAGTATTATTTGAACAACACCTACACACAAGCACCAGCATTATTATCTATTATTATTTTACTTTATAGATTTCTAAATAGACGTAGTGGGATTATTCAACAAGATATTGCCCTGCCTCACATTGCATAAATGTCTCGACAGAAACTGAATGAGTTCTAATAGGAAATTCTAACTCCTGCACCTTATAACTCCAGATATAGCCCCAATGGCAAGCATAAGAGAAAGGGGGCGGAAACCCCTCCCATAGACCAACAGATTTTTAATTTTTACCATAAAGATTTTTTAAAAAAACCTCCATTGTATATAAGCCTTTTAACCCATTCGCGAGGGGCAGTGCAAATATGCATTCGTCACGGACGCATCTCATAGACGGGTGGTGCAAATGTGCATTTTACAAAGATGCTGTGGAGGGACGGGCAGTGCAAATGTGCATTTTCAGCTGGAACGTTCTTTAATGATCCCTAGATGGCACCCTATGCTCATTATATTGAAATCGAACGTAACCTGACCTTCAGTTAGTTTATATTCTGCCTCGATTTGATATTTTGCACATCAACTGAGTAGGGGGAAGGGGTAATTGAAAAGTCAACAAACAGAGCTCGGCTCATAAACTTTCCTCTTGAGATGAAACATTCGCGTTTCTTATAACTCATGGAATACTTTTTTCTTATTTTTTTTACTACAGTGTGCGGTGTTTTAGCGTCAGTTCTGTTTAAGATTTTGTTGTTTTTGATATATTTCGCGTACTTTTCTTATTTCAAAAACTTTTACTTCAGGTTATTATTTGATTGTTTTGAAGGCATTTTCCTAACCTTAATATGAACCAAAAGGGTGAAAAAAGCCAAAGTGTATAGTCACAAACCGTGTGTAAATAAATAAAAAAAAAAGTAACACACATTTTATGCTTGCAAATCATACAATACGGGACTTAGCGTTTCTCCATGCTTCCAGATTTTCCACACTCAATCCTCATTTTCATTTTGCTATTTCTTTTTGTAAATAATCTTTGTCATAGTTTTTTTAAAAAATTTGAAAGTTTATTAATGTGAATTTTATCAATGAAAATTTAGGAAAAAAATGAATAGTGCTTACGAAATTTATTTCCCAAGGTAAGTCATATTTTTTTATATAGCTTCATATAAGTTAAAGGAAAAACGTTATTATACATTCTAGTTTTAATGTAACTGACAACTTGTGTAATAATCTAAAGAGGTACCAAAAAACTACGACGTCAAGACTATAATTTTATTATTTATGCGTTTTTTTTCTTATGTTAGGCTTAGGGACAAAAATGCCCCGTCCTGGAGGGAGTAGTCCTTACACATTCACCCCGTCCCTAGCGAGCGGCTCGCAGAAAATCGCTCCGTCCTGAAAGGGTTAAGATCAGTATTAAATTAAACATGTGAAACTTGGTCCATGTCTCGAACAGATTGAGAATATGATAAGTATCTATGAAAGTAAGATTTTAAGATTTATTTTTGAAAGAATTCAGGAAAATGGAACATGGCGAAGAAGATCAAATTTCGAGCTCTATAACTCATATAAAGAATCTGACATCATTAACTTCATCAAAATACAACGAATTAAATGGGTAGATCACATTGTCAGGATGGACGAAGACTGCACCACTGAAAAAGTCTTCAACGCCCAACCAATTGGCACAAGGAGAAAGGGCAGATCAAATCTTAGATGGATGGATGGCCTGGAAAAAGATCTCCTAGTTTTGAGAACTAAGAATAGGAGAACACTATCAGGAAGAAGTCTGGCCAGGAAAAGACTTCTTGAAAAGGCCAAGGCCCACCCTGGGCGGTCGAGCCCCTGAGGAAGAAGGAAGGTAACATAAAGATTACGACGCTGAGCTTACGAATAGGTTTTTTTTCAAAAATATAACCCCACCCATAAAATTATGAAAGCATTCTCTGTACGCCACTGTATAGTAACATCACAAATTATTATTTGTTAACTATCAGCACTATTTTCCTGTTCGCTAAAATTTCAGTAAGAAATTGGAAATCAAAAATTCTTTAAATGGGTACTTCGTTGCAAAGCTAAAATTCTTCCAGGAAGAAATCAAATAGTGTTACCCAACAGATAATTAAATATCATCGAGAGAGAGAGAATATCACAGATAATATAGTAATGATTAAATATATACAATAAATATTTATTCCTGTCGAAAATCGTATATGTAAATCCTAGATTACTTTCCGTTCAACCCTATACATGAAATAAATATTGTTTTGAAGTCGTTTCAATCTTTGTGATATATCTAAAAAAAAGAACATACACAAGAAACGGTGTGTTGTTTTTGTGGTTTAGTAAAACATACGTTCATGCATTTCTTTTCCTTCAAAATCTTTTACATATTTAGCAATACATTTATTAATGTTAAGTTTATTTAATTAAAGCAATGTTAAAATAATAATCAGTAAATAGATTAAAATTCTTCGCGACTGCTTTCAATCTTCGTTCAAAAGCTGGATAATTACTTCACGTTAAATGGAACACAGCCTTAAAATCCAATCGTGATGCGGTGTGGAAATAAAGAGTCAGTTTACCTCAAGGATGTTTCATTTCGTCACCCTTAAGGCCTTATCACACACACATGTTTCGAACAACTCGAGCCTCTTTTGAACAACCATTTTGAACAGCTGTATGGATGAAGGTTTGCCGTAAGCAAAACGATACGCTTTGACGTCAGCCGGGCCCTATCTTTACAAAGAAAAATTACTCGCCAATTTTTCTGCTTCAGAAAACGACCATCTAATGTTATTTCTTTTATTCCGCTCGCGCTTTTGTTGACGGTCGTAAACAGAAATGGAGCACCATTCTGTTTAAAATATTATTCGCAATTTCTGATACATTTGACGAAGCCGAGGTTGCCATGTTTACCACCGTCTTATTTATGACGTAGGGAGCCGAAGAACCCCATAGTCTGGGATTTCGAGCAATTCTTTCAGCTCACTGGGAAAAAATTGTTCGTAGCCGTCGTTATAGTAACTGGGCAAAAATCACTCGCAACTGTTGCCTGATAGGAAAATTGCTCCAAATACGTTTTCGTGTGATAAGGCCTTTAACACAGCTTATTGCCACTAACCTTCGTGTTGTTTCAATTGTGATATTGATCTAGAAAAAACCGAGTTAGGGCTAGTGTTTTAATCAAATAATCGGTAAAATTAGGTGAAAAGCATATCGAGGACAAAGCAGCTATTAAAATGATCTGTGGGATATATGCTGGGCAAGAATCTAATGGACAATAGGAAGCCATTGCTATTCTTAGTTGTATATCATCTCCTATAATTTGGACATAGATTTTATAGAGATAATGATCTAATTGTTTATTAATGTCGCATAAGGATGACCTCAGAACTGACACATTCCACTCTCCTAACTTCTCAATGCATCCGTAAAAACTTTGGATTCAGATATACACTCATGTCCATAAATTAAGGATAATTCAGAATCACACAGAAATTCAACTCTAAAATAAAAATTTCACCTGTAGAATTATCACACACATCTTGAAGAAGAATATGCAAATTACAGGAAACCACCAGATGGCGCGGATAGTACGTCACAATCAAGAGAGTGTAAGAGAGGGGTATATAAGGAATGATGGCAAAGAAGTAAAATTGTTCGCAAGCGCTTTAAAAGCCTTTCAGTGCAATAACCGCATAGTTATGGCACAAAGAAAGCATTTGGATGCTTTTTTACGTGGTAGAATTATTGGACGACTGGAATGTGGACGTACCCAGCTGGAAGTATCCGAGGAACTTCGAATCGCCCAGAGTGTCATCTCCAGGCTTTGGCAACGATTCCAAGATGATGGTAATGTGAGTAGATGTTACAGCACAGGTCGCCCCCGAGTTACAACGCCGAATGAGGACCGGTATATTTGGCAGTTACTGCCAAAAGAAACAGACGGAGCACAGCATCAGACCTGTCTCGTCAGCTCTCTTTAGCTACCGGTACGACAGTTTCAAGGCAGACCGTGTACAGACGCTTAGGACACATTGGTCTATATGCTCGTAGGCCTGTCACATGTGTTCCACTTACCGCAATTCACTGTCACCTGCGATTAACCTGGAGTAGAGAGCATGTATTGTGGACACCACAACAGTGGTTTTGTGTGATGTTTTCTGACGAGTCCAGGTTTAGTTTACAGTCTGATTCTCGCCGGACTTTAATATGGAGGGCGCCAGGTACCCGCTACCACCAAGAGAACACAATTGAACGACACTGTTATGGTGGTGCAGGATGGCTCGCGTTTGGGGAGGAATTATTCTTAGTTCCAGAACTGACCTGCATGTTCAGAGTGTAATGATGACAGGCCACATCTATCGGGATGTCATTCTGGAACAACATGTACGTATGTTTCGGGGCACCATGGGTACTGAATTTCTGTTTATGGATGACAACGCCCGTACTCACCGTGCAAGCATTGTAGACGAATGCCTTTAATCGGAGTATATCACCCGTATGAATTGGCCAGCATACTCACCGGACTTGAATCCAATAGAGCATGTGTGGGATATGCTTGGCCGACGAATTGCAGCCCGTCAACCTCCTCCCACATGTCTACTGGATCTTCGGAGGGCATTTCTTGATGAGTGGTGTAATATTCCCCGAGATCAGATTGATATAATTTGATACTCAGCATGCCTAGGCGTTGTAAGGCCTGTATTGCATCGTCCGGGAGACATACTCCGTATTAACCATCATACTAACCATGTTATACTGTTTTTTGTAAATAGGTTCTTTTTTGAAATTTGCTCCAGGGAGTAAAAATCGCAATTTTTATTAATTATGTCCAATTAGCATATGTTTATGAATGTTATTCATATGTTTAGCATCTTTTTTGCTCTTTACCTTTTGTTTAATAAATAGACTTTACAAATAAGTCAAATTTGTTTTGCTTCTGTCTCTTTCTTTGCCTGAACTTCATTATCCTTAATTTATGGACATGAGTGTATTTAAAGTATACATCAATTTTTCACTGCTTAGCAAAATGAGATCTGAACCAAATATACCTTTCGGTTACGAGTTCGTCACTGTTTTAATAAGAGTTTAAGTTACTAGTCTGAAGGCCTTATCACACACGTATGTCTGGAACAACCATTTCGCAAAATTTTATGAGTAGATGTGAGGGTGAAATATACGCTCTGATGTCAACCACGCCCTATCTTCACATTGAAAAATTACTCGCCAATTTTTCTGCTTCGGAAAACGAACATATAATATTATTCCTTTTATTTCGCTCCCGTAGTCCACTCTGTTGACTGTAGTAAGCAGAAACGATTCTGTTTAAAATATTATACGTCATTTCTGTTGCGTTTGATGAAGCCGAAGCTGCTATTTTTAACACCATCTTATTTATGACGTAGGGAGATAAGGAACCCCTTTGGCTGGAATTTCGAGCAACCTTAATTTCAAGCAATTCTTTCAGTTCACTAGGAAAAAGTTCTTCGAAGTCCTTGCTTTGGCAACTGGGTAGAAATCGCTCAGAATAGTTGCTTTTTAGAATAATACATAAACGTGTGATGACCAGAAATCCTGTAATTAATTACTACAATCCAGATTAATAAACTCTCGTACTTGAAAATTGATATATGTGATCAGGATATAAATTATATTTATTCAGGTTAAAAACAGATTATTCCGATATTATGCAAACAGATTATTCCGATATTTTGTAAACAGATTATATTGTACACTTGTATTATTACAAACGTTAAAACACAAAAGCAATAGAATCTTCCGAAATTATTTTCTTACCGTTCGTCATTCAATAATCTACATTAGATTTCTGAATGAGTCTTACTTTCGAAACTAGCGGAGTTAAAGTAAGAAATATCTTATCTCTATTTACTTTGCAACAACGTTGGCATCTAAGCTCTGTAAACAAAACGGTCTATTTCACTGGGAAAAAATCCGTGTAAATTTTGCAACCATAGAAATCACGAACAGTGCTCTAGATATTGGGTGTAACAAACGTCACTCATAAACATTTATAAGATAATGTAACAGCAATGTATAGCTCAATTTTTTTCGTTCTCCACTTTTTCTTAAAGATATTTTTGTTAAATTAAAATCGAGATCAATACAATAAAATTTTATCTTCTTGTAACTTTTTCATATCTTTTAATTGTGACAAAAAGTGATGAATTTCACTTCATTTATATCTAAAGTTAAAATAAATTATACATTGCAGTCATTTTGTCTTTATCAATACTTTTTAAAAAAACAAAGGTTAATGATTAAAAACAATAAAGTAACATATACGAGTATATATATATATATATATATATATGAAGGCCCAGTGGTCGTATGGTAGCGTATCGCGCTTCCACACCACAGGTTCGGCTTCTAGGGCAAGATCGACTCAGCCTTTCATCCCTTTTGCAATGGGTCCATAAATGAGTACCAAGTTTACTTGGTGACTTAAGCACTGGGGGTATCTCTTCAGACTGACCACCTGATCGGGACATCTGCTCATGCACCTCAGCGCCCAATGGCCACGTATACTGGCATGGGCACCGTAGACCCTGGTCCTCATGGGCTGTTGCTCCACTGAGCTTGAGTTACATATATATATATATATATATATATATATATACACTTGCCTCCGAAAGTCTGCGTACAAGCAATCATCTTACGTGTTTATGCTATAATTACTATTAAAATCTCGTTTTAGAAAATCAAAATACTTGTCAGCAATCCTTCAAAATTTCCTTATTCAAACAACAGCAACAAAATTCACCTTAATGAGAAAAACAAGAATGACCACCAAATAATCACCAACCATCCGCGCCAAAAGTCTGCTTACACTTACAAAATACAGCGATTTAGTGCATTTATTTTACAATAATTGCACTAAATCGTGCTTTTAAGTAATTATAAGCTTCTTTTGCGATTTATTCAGGATTTGAGATTTGAAAGCTTTTGTGGTTCCATGACAGACAACAGAATAGAGATCGATATATTAATGAAAGAAAAATCATCATAGATCTTCAGAAAAGGAGGAAAATTTTAAAGTAAATGTTGAAATTGCTAGAATTTTTGAAATATATAACTTAGAAGTGGGTTTATCCATGATTTACGACAATAGAGGGGAGCAATTTTAAGAAAAAAACGCCAATAATTATTTCAATGGGTGGTAACTCTGAAAATAATGTGAATTTTTCAAAAATTCTAGTTGAGCCTCTGTAGAGAGGTCTGAGCTATATACAGGCAAAATATTATTATAATAGAACCATTTTTCACAAAAGGAGAACATTTGGAAAAAAGATTATTTTAAGTTAATTTTTTTGCCAAAATATTATATTTAAATAAATTTTTTTGTCAAAATGTCATTAAACAATTTTATGCATGTATTCTAATCTGAGTGACACTAAATATCATGAAAATTATCCATTTATGCGCTTTTTTAAAATCACGGTTCCGAACGTAGTCAGATACCTTTTAATAACAAGTATTTAATTAAATCTTACGTACTATATACTTAGAATCATAATCAGAAAAAAAAATCAAGGGCTTTTTTTTTTTTGGGGGGAGGTCTGGACCCTTAGGACATTCCCCTTGTATATAATTGTTTCATAAACTTGGCTGAAATGTTTTGAAGAATAAGTTTATGAATACAGAGTGTCTTAAAACTCATGGAATATACTTTCAGGATTGGTAAAATACACTACCAAAAAAACCCCCCTCTTTTCATTGAAATGTTACGCATGTTGAATCACAAAAGTATGAAATAAACATGAAAGGAAATAAATTATTTTGCTTACAGTATAGCTAACAACAGCTTCTTAACAGCAGTGTTAACAATAATTTTCCAAAATTACGTCTTCAAACTATATTGCACACTATTGAGTAATTGGAAACACTTTCAAAGATGCAAGGTATTTCCCGCACACATGCAACCGTACCATATTCGAGCAACTGATATTAATTTACCAATCACTGTCGCCACTGCTAAGCCCATTTTTATTTCTGTGAATGCAATATCGTGTAATAATTTATTGTAGTAAAATTATTGTCGACGAGTACAGTTAAACAGTTCATACTTCATATCAGGCAGTAACCAATCTGTATCTGGCAGTAAACAATTATATGAAAAATTCAAATGAATAATTTTACAGACATCAATTATCTAGAACAGACATCCCCCCGCACACACTCAGAAACTTTTCGACTTTAGGAACCGATTATTGTAAAACTAATTCGGGTGTATTTTGGTTTAGAGCAAGAGAAGAGTTTCATATTTACATTAAATTTCTCATTTTCTTTCTCTCTCTCTCTCTCTTTTTTTTACTGTAACATTGCAATTTACATATAATACAATAAATACAGTTGGACATCTATGTAACGAAGTCGTAAAAAAAGTTCTTGTATGGAAATTCGTTACATAGAGGTTTATCTTTTAATATACTTTAAGAACCTCGTGAAACACAAATTGTAAATTCACAAACACTATATATATTGAAAAATTAATTACTCACACCTTTTTTAAAATTAATATATGTTTATTTTATTGTTCTTCATCAAAAGAAAAAGAAAGAAAGAAAGAAAAACTGCTGGAAAACAAGAAAAAAGAATGTCGAAGAATACACTGTATTTTTAATGTTAAGAAAATAATTTTCTAATAAAATTAATGAATTTTTTAAGGTCATTTTCTAATTTTAAGCAAACAAGTACTATTAAATGTACATTATTTTATAACTAGAACATGGGACAACTCAATTGAGTATGAAAGGGGATATCGTAGATGTTTCTAGTCCTTCAAGAATTATGACCACCATGAAATGTCTTAAGAGCAGTTGGAAACCTCTCTCTGTCTCTATGTTGAAAAAAAATTGTCTCTAAATTGGCTTTTTTCGACGCACTTTTTCTCAAAATCTGTTACATGTACATGCTTGAAATTTTTCATACAATTAATATACACCTTTCTCATTATACTTAAATGAGCTTATAGCTAATTTTGAATTTTTTCACGACTTATAAAATATTTTATCAAACTTTACGAAATTTGAACCATTTTCACGTAAACAAATTTGTGAAAAATGTATTTTTGAGTTTTCTACAAAAAGCTCATTTCAGTATATATTAGTCACCATTATAAATATATCATAAAAAAAAAATTACATACCTGTGAACAGTTGTTTCTCAGAAAAAGTACATCAAACATCAAAATTTACATTTTGAGATAAATTAATTTGTAATGTATACAGTGAGGATTCTAATCGGCTAGTGAATAAAAATAAATAAATAAATAAGGGGCTCAATTTATAATAAAAGATACATGTTTTGGATTATATCAGACGTTCAACTTTTAAGTAAAAAAAAAAAAGGATTTGTTTACATTTTTCGCCATTCAAATGATCGTGGCCCAGTTTCAATGATTATTTAAAAATAGGTTTTAAGGGCTTATAATTACCCTAGAGGTTGTAGTAAGGTATTTTTAGAAAGGTTAAAATCTGTACAATTTAAAAATGTAAAAATCTTAAATTGTCAAAAAAAAATTTTTTTAGATTTTCGACAGCCCTTAAAAAGAGAATAATTTGAAATGTTCAGCAATGCTTTAAAAATAGGGAGAAAACAATTGAATCCCAAAAGAAAAAGTTCGTTATACAGAAAATGCACTTCGCTATAGATAGATTATTTTTACGAAGAAAATCGTGAAATGTTCAAGGTTCCAGGAAAAAGTTCGCTGTGTAGAAAAATTCGCAATGTAGAGATTCGTTATATAGAGGTTCGACTGTATATTGCTGAGCAGTTCCATTTCAAGTAGACCTAATTACTTAGGATCGGTAATTAAAAACTTTTGCTTTAGAAATAATTGAATCCTGGAAATATCTCATTTGATGCAGATACTAGAAGGATCAACTAGGCGTACAGGTCACTGACCTTAATGTAACCTTTGTCTGCGTCTGTTTCCTTCTCAAGGATATTTCACTCTGAAAATGCTTGACCATTTTCCGGATATATATATTTCAGAAAGAATACGTTAATTATTTCTGCTAGGAGGCATTTATAATGTTTACAATACTGAAGCCATTAATAAATGTTATAATAGTTGTTTTTGAAATATTAAATTTCCACTTTAATGTATTGTAAACTATTTTCGAGATTAAAACGCACATTTGTAATTTCTCAAAATTTTCAAGTATTTCAGGCTAATATATATGACCGCGGTTCAGATATTAAAGAAATTTTTTGAAAAGATTTTCCCTGAAATATTGCTTACCAAACGTACACCAATGTTATATTTCTTATGTCCTCCTTTAAGGTATCCGACTAGGTTGAAAAAGTACTTTTTAGGTGTTTGATGTTGTTTGGGTCATTAAAGAAAAAAAATTAGTTATTGAGCAAGAAGGACTTAGGCGGTCGAGGAAATTTCCGGAAATTTTGGAACGGTGCAAACTAAGGCAGCGGTTTGTGGAAATCACTTAAGCCAACACGGTCGATATTTGCTTGGAAATAAAACGGCCGAGCTAATAAAATGAATTTTAGGCTATAATTTCCTGCCAGTCGAAATACTGAATGCTGTCCAAACAAGGTCTCAAGTCAAAGCGGCTAGAGAAGAAAGGGGGGAAGATAGTGGTGATGCTAAGAAAGGGGAAGATGAGGCTATAATTGTTTCTTCGGATGCAGAGGACGAAATTTTAATACCTGCACTCCAGGAATATGACCAGGGTACTTCGTTTACTAGTGCTCTGACTACCGAGTTTTTTGAAAGATTCGGAATACTTGTCAGGCATAGTTCCGTGTATCATCCACAGAGTAACCCTGTTAAAACGACTCTTACGAGTCTTGTTTAGATGCAAGCTCCAAATGGGACAAACATCTTCCGTCAATTCTTTTAGCGTTACGGACTGTATTTCACGAAAGTACAGGGTATACACCGTCAGAGTTGGTGTATGGAAAAAATTTGCGAACCCCAGAGACGTTAGTAATGGAACATTGGATGGAACCGGAAGAGGAAAGTGATCTCGTCACTGCATATATGTTTAAGTTAATAAATAGATTAAAAAGATGTCAAGAAGTAGCTATAAATAAAATGGAGGAAATGCAAGTTAAGCGGAAAACTTGGTATGATAAAAACGCAGTAAAACGTGAATTTAAGGATTGGGATTTAGTCCTAGTGTTAGCTACATCCAGAGCAAATAAATTAGCAGTGTAGTGGATAGGTCCTGGGACAATTTTAAATAAAATTTCGGAAACAAACTATTTAGTCGAAATCCCCGGCAGACGCGAAACATCTCAAATATATCAAATAAATATGCTAAAACCATATTACAAAAGGCTAGAACACTTTAACGTAATTATTAATGATGAAACGCAAAACTCTCTCGCAGACCAGGAATTAGAAATCACGTAATAAGAAAACAATTCCCTCGTTTATGATTTCGAGGACATAATCCAGGCTAGCGAGTTGAACAAATACCTTCACGACAAACAAATGGATCGACTGCGCGAATTATTAAATAAATACTCTAAATGCTTTTCAAACAATCCCGGTTTAACTAATCTGGTTGAATACGAAATCCAGTTAGTTAGCGATCAACCAGTTAGGACGAAGCCCTATCGAATGTCGCACCGACAAAATGAAATTTAAAAAAAAACGAAATTAACCGAATGTTAAAATTAGGAATCATTGAGGTAGGAGAATCGGATTACATGTCCCCTATGATTTTAGTTGAGGTAGCTGGGAAAGAACTTCGTCCATGTATTGATTACAGGAAATTAAACGGGATTATTAGAACGGAATATATTTTCCCCTTATATATATATATCGTAGAATATCGTAGAACGCGTAGAAAGAGTATCGGTGGCTAAATTTATTGCCATCTTAAATTCATCTAAGGAATATTGGCAAATCCCTTTGAGTAAAACTGCACAGCGATACGCAGCCTTCTGTACTAGCTTTGGTACATACAGACCCCTAAAAATGAGTTTCGGATTAAAGAATGCTCCATATTTCTTTAGTAAACTTGTGATGTACCTCCCCTTGGAAGTACATCTCTCGAAGCATCAACGTGAGCTAGAGGTGTAGGATCAGCGAAAGAACTAGGATCAAACATTATCTTAATATGACTTTATTAAGATATTAAACTTAAACCTTTAACAAATGTAGTTATAATAATTAATATGAGAGAATCTACGATGACTCAATATATATATATATATATATATATATATATATATATATATATATATATATATGGCATGCAGCCAAAACCAAGCAGTCTTCGCGCGCAGGCGCAGTGAATTAAAACTGAAACTTGAACTAGTGGAAGAGAAACAAAAACTCTTGGACATTAGAGAGAAAAAAAGAACGCGAGAGGTGCGCGAGCAGGCGTTACCTTCTGAATATCATCGTCAAACTTATCTGTAAAAACTTATCTACCTTTTTAATTAATTTTTGTTTAATGTTAAATAAACCATAAGAAAGAGAAACGTATTGGACCCCTTGTTGTCTCCCACAAATTATGGGGGCTCGGCCGCGATCGATAAAATTTCGATTTTGAACCAAAGTCTGGACAATGAACAACAGCGTCCGTGAAGGAGACGCTCCGCCATTTTTCGGAAACTTCGTTCAACCTGTGTAGAGGTTGAATTTTTCAACTTCATTCCGCCTATGTAGAAGTCGGAACAAATAACAAAATAACCTGTGTAGAGGTGTATTTTTCAACGAACCATCGACAAATATTCCGCCTGTGTAGAGGTCGGAACAAATAACAAAATAACCTGTGTAGAGGTGTATTTTCAACGAACCATCGACAAATATTCCGCCTGTGTAGAGGTTGGAAAACCCATCGACGAAAATTCCGCCTGTGTAGAGGTTGGAACCACTCACAAACACCTGCGAAGAGGTGTCAATTCGAACAATTTCAAGAACTATTTTTCATCTAACGATATTACCTGCGAAGAGGTGAAATCAGTGGATTCACAACGTTTTTTCTTCATTGGATACATCGTACGTGCGAGCAACAAGGGAGCCAGAGAAAAAAAAAAAAGGTAGGATCTTTCTAAATTTTTCTAAAATGTATAAAAACGCTCTTAAAGAGGATCTCATAAGAGTTGTTGAGGAGCTAGACGGTATTGTGGAGAGTACTGACACTATAGTTAAACTAAAGACTAAAATTAAGAACAGTAGTACATTTGAAAGTGATCCAGATTTCGTTAAAACTTTAATTCAAAACTGTATAGATGAGAGAGTATCGCAAAACGAAAGAGAGGTAACTTCAGAACAAAAAATTGAGCTCGCGAAACTTCAGTTAGCAAAATTAGAAAAAGAAATCGAACTTCAATTGGCTAAAAATAAAGCATTAAGTTTAAATCCTGCAGCTAAAGTCGAAGAAAAACAGTTCGAAACTAACATAGAAAATATGATAAAAAAGTATAAAAACTTTATCTCTTCCTGTTCCCACCAGATCTGAAAATTTTAATCTGTTCTTCCAATCATTAGAACGCGCATTTTTAACCAAGAAAATAAATGACGAATATAAATCCGAAATTTTAATAAATCTTCTGGGCGAAAGAGCTCATAACGTCTTACTGTATATTAAAGAAGAGGAATTAAATGACTATGAAAAACTAAAATCTATAGTACTCAGAGAATTCCAATTAACCCCTCGCGAGTGTTTAAACTCATTTAAAAATGCTGTAAAATCATCAGGCGAGACATACATCCAATTTGCTGCAAGATTGACGGCAAACTTCCAATATTATTGTTCGTTAAGAAAAGTTAATTCCTTTGAATCTCTATGTGATCTTATAATTTCTGATAAATTATATGAAACTTTAAATAAGGAAACTGCAACTCATATTGGCATTCGAGAAGCAGAAGATTGGTTTAGGCCTATTGATTTAGCTAAAGAGTGTGATATTTATATTTCATCTAGAAGCGGATCACATAAAAGAAATTCCTATTACTTATGGATATACCCAAGACCCCTTTAAAAATAAATCACAAAACTTTAAAACAAAGATTAAAGAGAACTATCCCCAATATCATGAAAGAGAAAATAAAAATTGCTTTATATGCGGTGATTCATCTCATTGCGCAAGAGACTGTGAGAAGCGTTTTAAACCTAAAGAATCTAATGATCACATCCATAATAAAATAAACGTGAATACTTTGAAAGTCGAGAGCGAAAAACAAAATAGCGATGAATGCGCAAATCTTCAATACGTAAACATTTTTGTGGAAAATCAGCCCGTAACAGCATTGATTGATTCAGGTTGCCAGATCCCAGTTTTAAATTCCTCACTAATTAGAGTGCAAACACCTTCCGAAGAAATCATAACATTAAGTTCATGTTTTGGCGAACAGCGTATGGTAGAAGTTAAACCCATAAATATCTCTCTTAATCAACACTCTCCTAGCTTAAGTGTGAGAACGGCAATATCACCGACCTTGACCGAAGAATTTATTATACATCCCAGTGTATATTCTGAAATAGAGAAACTAGGCCACGCAAAGAGCGATGTTATATTAAGTGAAAGTGAATCCTCTTTGAGTGCAGATTTAGGTGCTCATGCTTATGCTTATCCTAGTGCTATTTCTTTTCCAAATGTTTCTGTTTCAAATGTGATAAAAAACTCTAGTTATGATTTATCACATGTTAAAAACTTTAATACTAGAAATGATTCGAGTTCTCTAATTAAGGATTATAAATGTAATAAAATTAAGAGTACTAAGTTAAAATTGAGTATTGTAAGAGAAAAATGTTCTGATATAGTATTGTGTAAGAAAGCCAATGGTGCCATGAAAACGAGTTCCGTGGAATTTATCTCCCGCTCACCTAACCCTTTACCTATGAAGAGTGAACATCGACGGTTTGTGTTGCTCCGAAAAATTTTGAGCCCTGGCAGTGGAAGCGAAGGAAAAAAGAGAAATCGTTTTGAACAGACGTCCAGAACTCTACAGAGGAAAATATCGATGCGTTCAACCAAAGATCAACTTGTTAAAAAAGACGTTCTTATGCCTGTGAAAAACAATGTTTTCCTGTGGAACCTTCCGGATGTCGAAGAGGTGCCTTCACATGATGGAGAAACTGTCTAGTTCAGAAAAATTATGATATGTTTAATCTTTATATATTTGTCGTATAGTCCTTGTCTGTTCCGTTTTTTTTTTGTATGTTTCAGATTCTCCTCTGGTCTCCATGGAAATACCGCTGCGGACAGCGTACAGTCAGGCTGGCCGTTATGGCATGCAGCCAAAACCAAGCAGTCTTCGCGCGCAGGCGCAGTGAATTAAAACTGAAACTTGAACTAGTGGAAGAGAAACAAAAACTCTTGGACATTAGAGAGAAAAAAAGAACGCGAGAGGTGCGCGAGCAGGCGTTACCTTCTGAATATCATCGTCAAACTTATCTGTAAAAACTTATCTACCTTTTTAATTAATTTTTGTTTAATGTTAAATAAACCATAAGAAAGAGAAACGTATTGGACCCCTTGTTGTCTCCCACATATATATATATATATTTGTGGCAGCCAAAGCCAAGCAGTCTTCGCGCGCAGGCGCAGCAAATCCAAACTAAAACTCTTGGACATTAGAGAAGAGAGAAAGCGGAGAGAAAAGACGGAGGTTCGCGAGCAGGCGTCCCCGTCGAGAATTCATGAAAACCCATCTGTTACCTTTTTAATTAATTTTTATTAAGTTTTAAAATAAATGTGAAAAAGACAAAAGTCTTGGACCCCTTGTTGTCTCCCACATACCAATCTCAATAAGCGAACCACCTAATCCTCAATTCTAATAATAAGTAATCAATCCTACCTTATATTATTCCGTAATGCTACTTGTCTTTATCTGCAATGGGATGCAGCTTGACGGCTAACTTCAAGTCTAGTACCAATATATGTATTCACGTCACGCACAACTTAATCAATCTTGAACCACGAACTGCAATAATCATCAACTGCCACAACGCATATCAATTGTCTAACATTCCTTTACATTGCCATCCCGCTTACTCTAAGATCCTATATTTAAAGTCCGTTTATTTGCATCTCTTCTTCATATCTCGTTTCTTGGATTTGGTTGGAAAAGAGTTGCCATTAATTCTGGCTCCAAAGAACCCAAAGGACTTGTTAAAGTAAAGACGCGTAAGATGTCACAAACTCATGGCAGAATTACTTAAAGGACTAGAGGATTTCGTTGTCCCGTATCTAGACGATATCGCAATTTTCTCAGATACTTGGGAGTCGCACCTTAAACATGTGGAAACGGTTCTGCAGAGAATAAAGAAAGCTAAGTTAACTATAAAACCTTCAAAGTGTAAGTTTGCGCAACAAAATGTCAAATTTTTGGGTCACATTGTGGGTCAAGGTTTTCGCACCCCTTTCGAGATCAAAGTTCAGGCTGTTCTAGAGTTCCCTACCCCTCACACGAAAACTCAAATACGTGCCTTCTTAGGTCTAGCTGGTTATCACCAAAAATATATAAATCTGTTCTCGGTAATCGCTGCTCCGTTGACGGACGCGTTGAAAGGAAGAGCAAAGAAGGGAGAAATTACGTGGACGACCGAGTGTGAAAACGCATTTCAAGAACTAAAGAGGAAACTAACTGATACGCCCGTCTTGTACGCGCCAAATTTTGAACGAGAATTCATTGTTCAAACGGATGCTTCAAACGCAGGTATGGGAGCAGTTTTAACTCAATTAAATGAACAAGGTGAGGAGCATCCAATCCTTTATCTGAGTAAGAAATTTTCAGAGGTAGAGAAGCGTTATTGTACGACGGAGAAGGAATGTGCTAGTATTGTTTTCGCAATTAAAAGGTTACATTATTACTTAGATGGAACTTCATTTTTAGTTGTGACCGATGACAACCCGTTGGTGTGGTTGAATAGAAACATTAGTTCTAATCCTAGATTGTTGCGATGGGCTTTGGTTTGCAACAATATAATTTTAGAATTGTACATCGGTCGGGTAAAAGTCACAAAAATACAGATAGTCTCAGCAGATCGGTGATTGATAATTAGGAATTGTTAACAATGTTCTCTTACTCATGAATAATAATTGTTGCTTATAATGTTTTTTTTTAGTTAAGGGTTAATAATTGTGTTAATTTTGTTTATTTACTAGTACTGTATATCATATCGAATGGAGATACGTGTCAAAAGATAAAGTCATGAAAAGCAAATATATTAATATGCTTAATTTTGTGTATCGGGTTTTAAAATATACATGATTATTTAGTTTACGCAAGAGGCATATTGTGAAAAATATTTTGTGTGTAAGGTTGTACACTTCGCATATCATATCAACACATGTCGTTAGTATAATTTTTATTAAGTATTGTGGAGAAGAATATTTTATGTGTAAGGTCTTACACTAGCATTTGATGTAACATGTTTTTAGTATAATTGATAATAGGCATTGTGATAGGAGTGTTTATATTTTTATTTAATATTATAGTATGTTTTCTTATATTGCTATTGATCATTTTCGTAATATGGATTTGTGTAAGTTCCCTAGCAAGAACACTCACTCACTAGAAATAAGTAATTCCAAATTTAATTCAGCGTTTTTCTTTAGTAGTTAAAATTGCAGCTCAGAAATATAGTGGTGCTTGATGAAGGGATATGTCGGTAATCTATCAGTTGTCTCATCGTCATTCCATTAAACTTTTCTCAACGGAAAAGTTCTATAAGAGAGGGCGAGAACTGTAACGTAGCAACTCCCAACAGCGATCGGCGTCTTTGGTGGACCCGACACCCACACGTGCATCTTGCAGCTGCAGCGCAACCCCTTTTTGACCCCCGAGGAATCGAACCCCGTCGACCGGAAGATGAGAGGGAGAGATGCTTTGAACTTACACGGGAGCGGTGGCCAACGATTCCTCATCTCACAAAATATTGGACTCTAACAATCTTTAATTAAGATTAATAACTTCAATGTATAATTCAGTAAATAATATTCAATAGTTGTGACGTAAATAAATTCAATATTTAAATTAACCAAGAATACACGCTACCGTTATTCTTTCAAACGTTACAACAACGCCCTTTGTAGTGTCTGACTACTGGTTGGCGGTAGATTCTTTAAGAGTTGGCGATGTCCCGCACCTGCGGGGGTGGGGTTACCGTGTTTTATAGAGAAAAGGGGATTGGTCCTGGAGTAATACGGTCAGGGAGAAGAAAGTCCCTCGTTTTGGAAGCGCAAAGCGGTGAACTCTGCATTGAGAGTGAAAGAAGGCGAGTTAATTTTGATTGAGAATCAGTGCATGGCGTGCGGTTTGCTGTACTAAGAATAGAGTTTCTTGGGAGTGTTTTAACACGACGGACAGTGTTTGTTTTTGTGGAGTGAGAAGCGAGATAATTGTGCTGGCTGTCGAGAAGTAGCTGATTATATGGAGAAGAGTAGAAAGTAATTGAGAAGTCACTACTTCCTTCATAACTGTTTTTGCGAATACTCCGACTAAACGTAGCTTAAGACCCCATGTTCTAGGGCAGGGGTGGCGAACCTTTATGAATCAACGTGCCATTTTTTGTAAAAAAAAATGTTTAATAATGTATAGACGTGCCGTCAAATAATTTTGACTTGTGATTGTAGGGAAAAAAACAAAAAAAACAAATACGTATTAACAACTCAAAACTCTTTATTAATACGAAAAAAAAACATTTTGCCCTGTATAAAAGTGTAATAAATCTTTTAGTTATACGTGTAATTCAAATTTAAGTAACATTAGGGGGACTTCTGTTGTTGCACATTAAGCGACAAACAACTTATATTAGGATTACAAGAAGCTCTTGCGTAGTTCTAGTCTTCTGTGGGTCCTGTATCAAAATTCATTCGGGGCCCCGTAATACTTTACGATTTTTTTGCTTATACTTGTTGGTGCCTCGTATCATTGATATAGCGGTAGCAACGCCCCTGGTAAGATGTTGGTAACATTTAGCAGAATACATGCCAAATTGCAGTCATCTGCCAAACGGTTTCTAAGCAATTAATTCTTTTTACTCTGGTTCACTTTTTTGAAGAAAAGATTTGCTTCAAAATGCCATTTTACAGACAATATCCTGCATACCATTGTTCCAGAACATAACACACACACATCGTTCTGTTGCATTTACTAATTATGCCATATTTCTGGGTCCACCAAGTCTGAAATTCTCTGTTACGCTTACTATCTTAAATTTTTTGCTTTTCTGCTAAACCATCTTTGTTAAATAACGGTTAAAAATCGTAAACATAACAGAAATAAACTTTAAAATACAGTTGTGTCAACGAAATTGACTATACTATGCGTAGACAAAATTTGCATCATTAACAATTGTAGTCTACGACTTAACTAAGGTAAGACAATAACAAACGAGTGTGCGCCCCGTGACCGATCGCTCGCATTTGTTCGTAATACTTCAAAGTGAAATTTGTTATTTTGAACTAAAATGAAAACTATTTTGATCGGTGGCGCGCCTAAAATATTGTGTCGCGTGCCATCAATGGCACGCATGCCACTGTTTCGCCATCCCTGTTCTTGGGTGATTTGAGACGGCTCTCACATTTAGGGGTTTATAGTGTGTGCAAAGGCTTAGTTGCCAATATGCAGCCCATCAAGAAAATTTTTTTAAATCCCCACGTTTGGGTGGTGGTGGTGTGCGGGGCGGGGGAGATTGGATTCTGTACTTTCAAAAATCGTCATGCAGTGGGACTGATTCTGTTGAGTTTCGAAATTTTCTCGTTAATGGAACACGGATGTTGGTGAGCAAAATGCCAGCACAGAGGTACTCACAGTCATTTGACCTTAGTTCAAAATTAGCTCGGTGGGTAGACTAGTGGTTAAAGCATAGGACTCCAGACCGGAAGGCCTGGGTTCGATGCCCGATGCCACTAAATACCCTCTGCGTACACACGGAGTACGTGCTCGTTAAATCAGTGGGTCTAAAGTCTTGTGGGCTCAGGGGACTGGAGAATATTTCCCTCCTCTTCAGTTCCATGCAGCAATTGTGGAGGTGGAGATAGGTGGTGTCGCCATCTATCATCCCTTCGGGGAATTTCGATGAGCTAAATCGTACTGTCACCTGTATGGTGCTTAAGGCCAACGATGGGCGTACTTCTAGCTCCTTTCCACGATGAATTTCGTGGGCCTCAATCTGACTACGTTAGACAGGTGGCATTAGAAACAGCAACAACAGCAACAATTATGAAGTCCGCCGCCAGTAGCCTCCATGTTGCTTCTCTAAGAGCAACATTGATAAACAATCAATGTAGTTTCCCCCAATCCCCAAATCTTTTGCACCCGCAAAAGATTCGGGGGCGCAAAAAATTGGAGGACAAAAATGGAGAAAAAATGAAAATTGTAGTGATTTTTTTTAGTGGCCACCTAGCGAGTCATGAGTTACGCATTTCTGCCCTTAGACTGAAATGAGACCCCCAACGGAAAAGGAAAAGTTTAACAGTTGGATGTTGCTATGCACACAAAATGATATTACCATGATGTTAGAAATGATTTTGTATTGGTCGAAGCTCAAAAAACCCATTGTATTACATTTAAAAAATATTTTCAAGTTTTGACTCAAGCCGTCAAAAGATGTCGCTAAGTCGCCAAAAATGATACCAAAGGGGCTGAATTTGTAATTCATCAAATAATTAGTTTTAATCAATTAATTTGTATTAATTATAATTAAAAATTATTGTATTGACATCCCAAAAAAATCATGTATATAAAATTTCAGCTCAATTGAGCGCTTTGTAATGTATTTTATTAACGATTGAATAAGATAAATATATAGAGATTGTGAGCTAATAGTAGGAATTGAAAAAGAAGGTGGGGGTGCTCTGGAAATAGTGTGGAAGCGCAACAATTTGAAGTGTCTAGGGCGCCGGGATGGTTGAAAACGGCCTTGTACTCCCTGTCTGCCTAATGGCGGACCAACCCCCATTATAGAACTGTTCATACACATTGCTCAAATTTTAATTTACATGTAATACGTAATTCTATTCCCCCCAATATATTGTAAGCGGGGAAAAATTAAATTTCCAAGTCTGCATCCCCCCCCGTATTTTAATTCGTACTTCAAGATGTAAATTTTCAACTTATATCTTTTTAAATTTCTGTCTCTCATGCACTTTCTTCATTTATTATTTTTTTTCGCAAAATTTTATTATTGGCACTTCTCTTCAGTGAAGGTATCCGACTTCGTTCGGAACCATGATTTTGTAAAAGTGTATAAATGGATAATATTTATGATATTTAGTGTCACTTAGATTGGAAAATGTACATAAAATTGTTTTAAGAATAGTATTACAATAAAAAATTATCAAAGTACAATATTTTAACAAAAAATGAGCATAGAATGACCCCTTTTCAAAATATTCTCCTTTTATGAAGAAGGCTTCTATTATAATAATATTTTGCCTGTATATAGCTCAGACCTCTGTACAAATACTCAACTGGAATTTTAGAAATATATAACATAGAAGTGGGTTTATCCATGTTTTACGACAACAGAGGGAAGCAATTTAAAAAAAAAAACGCCGATAATTATTTCAATTGGTTGTAACTCTTAAAATAATGTGAATTTTTCAAAAAAAATAGTTTGTACTCTCTGGAAGAAGTCTTTAGTTTATATAAGCAAAATTTTATTATTTTAGAAGCATTTTTTATAAAAGGAGAACATTTTGCAAAAAGGTTATTCTAAGTTAATTTTGTGCCCAAATATTGTATTTAAATAATTTTTTTTGTCAAATTGTTCTTAAAACAATTTTATACATGTATTCTAATCTAAGTGACACTAAATATTATGAAAATTATCCATTTATGCACCTTTTTAAAATCACGGTTCCGAACGTAGTCGGATACCTTAAATTCGACTTTTTACTACTCATTTTTTAAGAATGGATGTGGTGATCACCACAAAAACGCTTTTTTTTATTTATAGACATGTTTTTCGATATAGTTTTGTACATGGTCTATCAATCTTTGCATATATTCTGTTCTCATTTGTGCTTGGTTTAATCGCAAATAATACAAACGCGCTCCTTCAATTTTCACTATGTATTTATTATATAATGTTGTGTTAAGGTATCTCCGGCTACGTTCGAGAACGTGATTTTTCAAAAGCGTACAAACGAATTTTTTTTTTAATATTTAGTGTCACTTAGATTAGAATTCACGTATAAATTTTTTTTAAGAATATTATTGCAATAAAAAATTATTTAAATACGATATTTCGGCAAAAGAAATGAACATAGAATTATTTATTTTCAAAGCATTCTCCTTTTATGAAAAATGCTTCTATAATAATAATATTTTGCCTTTTGATAGTTAAGACTTCTCCATATTTTTTTTCAGAGTTACTATCAATTGAAACAATAATCGTTGTTTTCCTAAAATGTTTTCTTTTTGATGTATTAAAATGTGGATAAATCCACTTCTACTAAGTTAGATTTCAAAAATCCTAGTTCTGGCTCTGTATAGAGGTCTGAGTTATACATGGAAAAATATTATTATTATAGATGCCTTTTTCATAAAAGGAGAATGTTTTAAAAATAAACAATTCTACGTTTTTTTTTTTTTTTTTTTTTTTTGCCAAAATATATCGCATTTAAATAACTATTTATTGTAATAGTATTCTTAAAACAATTTTATACGTGTATTCTAATCTAAGTGACTCTAAATATTAAAAAAATATTCGTTTGTACTCTTGCAAAAACACGTTTCCGAACGTATTTGGATACCTTAATCTTTGAACTTGAAGTAGTTGATTGAACTTAAAATTGGGCCTTACTGCCTAATTGTAACCATAATACTGAAGAGAATTTACAGCCTTTTTATTATTGTACTTGTGTGTGAAATAAATAAATTTATTACATCATCACGAAAAACATTTATACATAGAGAGAGATAAAAAAAAAAATTTCACAGTAAATTTTGAAAGTTAAAAAAAATATTTATTTAACATAAATTTTTCTAAATGCTCCATTCAATATTAATAATATAAAATAATTTCCCTCCCAAATAAATAAAATAAAACAATTTTCTTGATTTATGAATTGTTATTATAAATGTAAGTCCGATACAATCTACAGTAATGTTCTAGATAGGTCCTGAACTTTGTATCCTCGATCTTTGTATCCTTGTCTATTCTTTTGTATGTTCAATTAATACAGAGTTTCGCTAAGTTTGTAATCTATAATATCGATAGTAAACAATGTCAATAAAAAAAAATAACACGCAGTAAAAAATTGTGTCATAGTTGATATTCTTAACATTCAAATTAGTAGAGGGGTAAATAATAAATTTGGAACAAAATATTATGATCTGAATGCAAATTTTCAGCAGGCCACAAATTACTTTAACAAATATGAAAATTATTATTAATAAAATAATTTAATGTTTGAAAAACATCCCAAAAAGCTTTAAGCTTCTAAAATAAAATTGCTGGTTATGACATCAAAGTACTATGTACTGAGAAAGTTATTTAAAACAAGCAATATAAAAAAAAAAAAAGATTTTAAAGTCAATTCCTACTTAGGTCAACAAAGAAAAATTTTATTTTAGTTACTTTTTGTCAAATAATTACAATTATTATAAATATGTATTTACATATGACAGAATCACAATATCAAGTGGCAATTAATTTTTATTAATTATCATTTAAGTATTGTATTGTCATCCAAAACAATCGCATAAATAAAATTTCAGTTCAACTGAATGCTTTAAAACGTGAGAAAAAAAATCTTTTTAAGTTTTGACCAAGTCGCTAAAAATGAAGCCAACGTGACTGTATTTGTAATTCTTTGAATAATTAGTTTCAGTCAATTCATTTTAATTAATTCTAATTAAGTTATCGTATTGTCCCCCAAAACAATCATGTTTTGAAAATTTCAGCTCCAATGAGCCCTTTAAAATGCGAGGAAAAAACCTTTTAAAGTTTTAACACAAGTCGTCAAAATGGTCGCTAAGTCGCTAAAAATGATGCTAACATGGCTGTATATGTTACTCTTTGAATAATTATTTTCAATCAATTAATTTTTATTAATTATAATTAAATTACCGTATTGTCATCCAAAATATAATCGTGTTTTTAAAATTTCCCTCATATAAGCGCTTTAAAATGTATTTTACTAAGGATTGAAAATTTGATCAAGATACGTATATATAGGGAGATTGTGAACTAATTGTAGGAATTGAAAAATAAGTAAGACCTTTCTTCAATTATTATTTTTTAATATAATTTTTTGCATGAAGACTTTTCTATGATTTTTTAACTTTTTCATTTTTAGGGAAAATTAAACTATTATTTCTCCAAATGCTCCATTCATCATCCCATAATCTATATCGAGTAACAGTGTGTGAGGAAAAAATGGCATGTTCTATCTTTTAAAATGATTTTAAAAAACAGAAACTTGCTAATTTCTTTGTTAAAACTTCATTTATTTGTTTTCTTTAATAATATGGTAAATTTTCTCTTTAAGCTATAAAAAAAAATGAAACGATATAATGTGATGTGCCCGTTTTAATTTTTCCAATGATGTTTTATGACCAATAAAATGCACGGTAAACATGATAATTCTATATTTATGATAGGCTTAAGCAAAATGTTTTTGTGGTTGAAATGTTGAACTTTATATTAGAGCAGCAAATGATCGTTTCCAGGGGAAAATACTGATGTTTGAGACAAACCATCTGGCAAATAAAATAACTTCCTCCATTTCTGCTTATCAGTGGAATTGAAACATTTACGCTTCAAATGTAATCATTGTACTTAACAATTAATCAACATGAAAATCTTATTAATTTCAGAAAAGTAAAACATCATATTTAGAATAAAAAAATTAGTCAGCTATGAAAAGAAAAATAATTAATTTCATAACATTTATAAAAGCGCCGGCTGGGTGACGTAGTTGGTTAGGCTCTGATCTTTTACACCCAAGTTGGTGGGTTCGACCACAGCCCAAATCGGTGGATTTCCATAATGCAAAAAAATCGACATCGTCCATGTCGCATAATGTAAGGTATCCGACTACGTTCGGAACCGTGATTTTAAAAAAGCGCATAAATGGATAATTTTCATGGTATGTAGTGTCGCTCAGATTAGAATACATGCATAAAATTGTTTTAAGGACCTTTTGACAAAAATAATTTATTTAAATATAATATTTTGGCAAAAAATTAACTTAGAATAATCTTTTTTCCAATTGTTCTCCATTTGTGAAAAATGGTTCTATTATAATAATATTTTGCCTGTATATAGCTCAGACCTCTCTACAGAGGCTCAACTAGAATTTTTGAAAAATTCACATTATTTTCAGAGTCACCACCGATTGAAATAATTATTCGCGTTTTTTTCTTAAAATTACTCCCCTCTGTTGTCGTAAAATATATGAATAAACCCACTTCTAAGTTATATATTTCAAAAATTCTAGTTGAGTCTCTGAAAAGAGGTCTGAGCTAAATGCAGGCAAAATGTTATTCTAATAGAAGCATTTTTCACAAAAGGAGAACATTTGGAAAAAAAATTATTCTCAGTTAATTTTTTGCCAAAATATTGTATTTAAATAAATGTTTTAGTCAAAATGTCCTTAAAACAATTTTATGCATATATTCTAATCTAAGTGACACTAAATATCATGAAAATTATCCATTTATGCGCTTGTGAAAATCACGGTTCCGAACGTAGTCGGATACCTTAACGGCATCTTAAAGATCCCTAGTGTACTTGTTTGGCTTGGATACTCTTGGTAAAAAAACTCCTAACACATTTTCGCATTGTTAGAGTTTAGGTGCCTACCTCCGGGGAGGAATCGGGGCATCAAAATTATATTGTGGCAATTTGTATCTTCCCATGTGGTGCCACACTAAAAAGTGATACCAACTTCCGGGGGTCTGCAATGGTAAAAATACCAATCCGCAGCCCCATTTGAAACTAAATTTAAAACGTTGAGCGAAGAAAAAATTGAACTTTAATTAGATGTAATTCACTTCATGCATTGGCGTAGCTAATCCTAAATGGGTTCTGTATCAAAATTTTTGGAGACATTTTTGGGGGTCCTTTATTTATTCTTACTTGCACACGTTGGGGCCCTTGTAGCTTGGGGGCCGCGTATCATTGATATGGCGGTAGCTACGCCTCTGACTTTATGTATCTTTACGTTATGCTTCGAAGCAACACAGTGGTCGAGATCAAGGTCGCGCATTCGATAGAACGACACCGGATCTGAGACCTCATTCTAAAGAACACCTTAGAGAGGGACATGCCAATTCAAGTATCGTCCTCGTCATTTGATCGTGGTTAAATTTACGAGATCCATCTCCAACAACCCTCGTATTGCTTCACGGAACATAAATTAAAAGTCAAATCAACACAACGCCAAATGATGATTTGAGCCGCGACAGATTTAAGACACACCAGAGCCCCTTTACACATGTGTGGTCTTTAGGTGGAATTGAACCCATACGCCGGCAACGAATTCATGAGCATGACCACTCGGTTACTACTGCCACTATGTGTTACTTCGAAGAAACTGTGTAATGTATCATTTTAAAAACGATCAGCAAAAGAAAGAAAACTAGACTATTTTTCATTGCTTAAGGTATCCGACTACGTTTGGAACCGTGATTTTAAAAAAGCGCATAAATGGATAATTTTCATAATATTAAGTGTCATTCAGATTAGAATACATGCATAAAATTGTTTTAAGGACATTTTGACAAAAAATTTATTTAAATATAATGTTTTAGCAAAAAATTAACTTAGAATAATCTTTTTTCCAAATGTTCTCCTTTTCTGAAAAATGCTTCTATTATAATAATATTTAGCCTGTATATAGCTCAGACCTCTCTACAGAGGCTCAACTAGAATTTTTGAAATATATAACTTAGAAGTAGGGGTTTATCCATGTTTAACAACAACATAGGGGAGAAATTTTAAGAAAAAAACGCCGCTAATTATTTCAAATGGTTGTAACTCTGAAAATAATGTGAATTTCCCAAAATTCTAGTTGAGCCTCTGAGCAGAGGTCTGAGCTATATACAGGCAAAATGTTATTATAATAGAAGCATTTTTCACAAAAGGAGAACATTTGGAAAAAAAATTATTCTAAGTTAATTTTTTGCGAAAATATTATATTTAAATAAATTTTTTTTTGTCAAAATGTTCTTAAAACAATTTTATGCATATATTCTAATCTAAGTGACACTAAATATCATGAAAATTATCCATTTATGCGCTTTCGAATGCGCTTTTTCCATTGCGACAAGTTTTTTAAAAAAAATGGAGATATGGAGATTTTTTTGTTGTTTTTAGATTTATTTAGTACATTTTTAAAAAAAGCTAAAATTAAGAAGAGAAAAATGCATTAATACTAAATACTAAAATGGGAAAAAATGGGTAAAAATTGCCAAAATATTACATAAACGAGGCCCACTCTGTATGATTAGTAAATGAACCAATACTCAATTTTTCAATTTTGATGTATTGCTTTGATATTCATTTTTGAAATGACCTTCAGGATAAGAGATATTTTAATTTTTACAAAAACTAGAGCACTTTATCTTAGTTATTACATGAAATTGCTTAAAAAAAACAGTGATTATATTCACATAAAGAACTGCAATATTTGTAATAAAACAGAGATAGATTGATAAACTTGAAGGTTTAAACACTTCTACTGTTATACAGAACGTACACAAACAATTTTAGCAACTTATTTTAAAAACTTTTTGAGCAATCACTGTCCCCGTTTGAGCTTTTCGAAAAAGTACATTTCGAGTAAAACGCATTTTAAAGTTTGACATCTAATGTAAAGTTATGGCATCTGCTTTTACTAAAACACTTGTCGTTTTTGTTCTAGTGAATGGAAAATAAACACCTTGGTATTTTTATAAAGCTAATAAGATGGCCTATAAAATAAAATCATAAAAAAATTGTCAATTTTTTTTAAAAAATCATGATTTCAGAATAGTCGGATACTTTAAAAAAGTATGCACTAGTAACTGAGGCAGCCTAAAGATTATTCAAGAACCTTTAAATGTCGCTCGTGCGACTAACTTTGTGCTTGTTGTTTTTTGACATTTTAAACATGTCTGTTAGTATTAAATTATTATAATAAAATAATATTTTTTTCTTCTAAAGTTATACTTATATATATTGAACTGAATATATAATCTTTGCTTATAATGTCAGTAACATAATTTTTGAAATATGCACATCGAGATATTTTTTCCGGATAAACTATAAATTTTCTAAAAGATAATAAGTTTTAATATTGATAAATTTTTCAAATTAATCTCCAAAGTCTATTATATGCGTCTGTATATCTTAAATTAACGTACACAAACGGCATTTAGATGTAACGTGAATAGTTATTACAAACTGATTTAAAATAATAATGATGGAGCAAAGGCATTTAATTCTTTATAAACAAGATAGAAATCTGTATTTTATAAACAGATATAATAAATGAACTTATGAAACTAAAGATGTATCAGCCGTTTAGAATGGCATCAGCCGCTTGAAAAAATCAAGTTAATGATAGCATGAATAACAATTTAATGGTATTTTTTCATTTAAAAAAATACAATCAATATGTTGAGAACTATTGAGATTTTGTTCGAGAAAAGTTTTGCCTGTAAATTAATCAATATTTTTTAAAATATTGAAACGCAAACCCTTAAATATCTCGTTTAAAAAGTGGCTTATAATATTTAAAAAAAAAAAGTGTATGTGCTTATGACCACACGATAGAGGTGTTAACTTCAAATTTTGTAATGTTACTTCAAGGTTTAGTTATGAATAAGAAACAAGAATATGTTAGTATTGTCCTATAAAATTATTTATTCATATGTCTGTACTCATAAAGTAATATTTTTGGGCGAAATATGCAATCATATTTGGGAATTAATTGGAAGAAGGAAGAAACAATTGGTTTAGGGTAACAAGAAGAAGGAAACAATTGGTTTAGGGTAGCTGAAATAGATTATAAATCCTTTTTAGATTCAAAATTTTATTTAAATATCTATAAAAAAACTCAGTCAAGCGTTGTTCCGTACTTCCTCGTGCTTCATTTGGATCATTTGACATAATTAAATTGAATTTTGATTTTAAAAAATCAACTAAAGATTTTGATTTGTCTTTTGAAAACTCTACTTTAATATTCCCACTTAAAATCATAAGTAATTTGTTCAGAAATTGTTGTGAATTTTGGTTGTAATTTAACAATATTCAATTCTACCCATGAATTAATTTAAGCAAAGGAATAGTAAGACTGGTATTTGATTGGGAAGAGATGAATCTAGGTCAAAACCTTTAAAATGGATTTAATCAGAAAATTTATATCACCTAATCTCTGGCTTATATTAGCTCTTTTTTGTCATTATTTGGGAGTTTTGTACAAATTTACCCGGTGCTGCTGCAAGGAAAGTCTTCTTAGTCATATTTTGTTTTCTTGTATTTAAATTATTTAGTGTAACTTTTTTTTAATACCTGTATACTTAATTTTATTTTAAATTTTTAATTGCTTTAATTTTTTTTAGACTCAAAGTATATTTAAGTAATGTTATTAATAGAACTATTTGTTCACATTGCTATTCCGATTCGCTTACAAAAATAGATTTTTATTCTTAAGATCACTGCAATATTCCTAATGATAATAATACTATTTACTTAGTTCTATACAAATTTGTCATTTTTCTACATTTTATGTTCAATTTTAGTGTAGGATTTCTTTTTCTCTCTAAGCCTATTTTTTAAAAATATTACGTTTTATTTTCATGCTTCAACTAGGATTAGAAAGAATCCCACATTCATTCCCCTAGAACGGGGGTGTCCAAACCGCTGCCCAAGGGCCACATGTGGCCCGCTTTGAATAATTTTGCGGCCCGCGATATTCTTTACAACTTTACAAAATTCGGCTATTTTGTACAATATTTTTTGTTTAAAAAGAGTGGGGGTTTTTGTAAAAAATAAATCCCGTAACTGTTATTATTTTATCACGCTGCTTTTGTTACTGCAAATCTCTTTTTTTCTAAATTGAAATTTTTCAAACATAAATCGTGCTCAAACTTAACGCATGAAAATCTGCAACATCAATTACGATACGTGAATACACATGCATTGAGATCGACTTGCAAAAACTAAGTGAAAGAGTTGAGAAACAGATATCGCACTAATTAAATAAATTAAACATTATTTGACCATTGCATTATTGCTGTTTTTTTTGTCTATGTTTGTATACATGAAAAACAATGAAAACAATAATAATATATCAGTCTGTTTTAAATTTTCACTCCAAATTTTTATTCATTTAAATTTTCACTTTATATGTGGCCTGCGGTATTGTAAAGTTTTTTCGTAGTAGCCCGCAAGGTCATTTGGGTTGCCACCCCTGCTCTAGAAAGAGGTGAGGGGGTAGGGAGCCCCACTTATATCGAAGCTAGTAACTTTACTTTTACTTTTGTTGGTGGGGGTACAAACTACCGGTTTCAGAGTGGTGGGGGGGAACGTCCCTCCTTTCCGTTTTAGGAGTGAGTATGTCCGACTGAAGACGAAAAGAGCCGAATCAGCGTTACACTCCTGAGCGTGACGTTCATTCAAGTTCACTCTTAAGCAAATCGCGTCAATAGAAGTTATCACTTAAAAAAAACAGCTCATACAATTTTAATGAACAAATTTTTCAAGAGCATTTTTTTTTATTCGCCAAAAGGGTGCATTCTTTTTCTGCCGTTACAAGAGACATGCAGGGTGCGAGTATGGACGGAAATGGAGTATCGCCTAGATATCTGGCATGTCACGAAGGGTGTCCGTATTGAATCTTTGTAAGGTACATCTTTGGTACAAAAGAAAAAAATTTGATACATTACCTAACACTTCTGGTATAATAAAACATTCCAATAGTACCTCAGAAAAACTAGAGAAATTTTTTTAAAAAGGTACAATCTTTTTCGGACGCACTGAGTGTACCGAAAAATCCGGCGTAAAACGAGCACTTTTAACACAAAAAATAAGATTGAAACTTACCGGTGAGCGTTATATACGCCGGGTATAAAAATGAGCGCTTTATAAATAACAAAATATGAGCATAGAAAAGAATTAGACATAGATCGAAACATTGTTTATTTAAAAAAAATGACATTTTTATGAACTTAAAGGGTTGCAGATCTAGAAGTATACTATTTTTTTTTCTAAAGCTTGAAATAATACCTCGAATAAAATGACTTCAAAACATAACAGCATTGAGCACGTAAATTTCAGGTTTCTTCGTGAAAAAACGGCTGCGCGTTATACGGCGAATATACCTAAAAATTAAAAATTGTAGCTTGAAAGTACAGGTGCTCGTTATAAGCCGGACTTTACTGTATATATATATATATATATATATATATATATATATATATATATATATATATATATATATATATATATATATTTCTAATTTTTTATTTTGTACAGATACAAACACACCACAATTTCTTTCTTTCTTCTTTATTTTTATTGCAGCTGATAGTTAAAAAATGATATTGTCTGTAATCGAACAAACTATACATTAAAGTGGGTCATAAACCACTTTCAATAAAAAATAAAAATAAAAAAAACGGAAAGTTTTCGAATATTATCTCCGGCACTGGAGCAATAATATATATCTTCGCTTTTATCTTCTTTTAATGCTTTCTCGGCATATATCTCACCATTCGCTTTCAAACACTTTAAAGCCAACTTAGATAACGAGAAGAATCGTTGTTGACGTTAAATTTTCAAGGCGTTTTACGTTTTATTCATTCTTTTTCAACCTATGGAATTTGATCGAGCTTCTGAGATAAAATGAGTTGAGCACACGTAAAAGATTGAATGAGAGTTTTAAGTACTGCTATCACATTAAGGTCAAATTACATAATTTATAAATTAATGTTCTGCTCTAAATCCTTTTCCGATAATAAAAAAACAGCGAAAACCATTCGCCATTGTTTTTAATGTTATCACATCGAAACCGATAATTTTTAATTATATAAAACGAAGATTTGGAAAAATTTTATTAACCTTTTCAGGACTATAAGAACCATTTTACACCATTTTAAAATGGGTCATTGTTATATTGAATTATGGTCTTATCTGCTCTTTTTACAATGTCAATATAGACTGCCGAAATAAAAGTGCCGAACACAATTACATAAACGGGAAGGCTTAGCAAAGTAAAAAAAAAAAAAAAAAAAACCTATCAAATACAAAGGGTTAATGATAAAACATTAACAGGCTGTACTTTGTTATTCAATTCCTACTATTATCTCACTCTTTCCCTAAATATATATATATATATATATATTTATATATCTTGTTCAAATTTTCATCTGTTAATTAAATACTTTCTATTCTTCCAATCAAATTCAAATATAATTTTTAAAACTTATAGTGGATGACACTTGATGTTAATAGAGTTTTTTCAAATATTAATTAATTTAATTAAAGTTAGCTAATTACCAGTTTTCGACTCCAATTTAGATTCGTCTCCATTGTTGTAACAATGTAACTGTTAAAACATGACAAAAGTTGGCGTCGAATACCGGTTTTTCAGCCAAACTAGCCAAACCAGGTGTGCATTCTTGCAACAATGCAAACAAATCATGCTCTTTTTTCAATTCCTACTATTAGTTCACTCTCTACCCGTTTACATTTATTCATTTATATATATACTAGCCCTTACCCACCCACTTCACCGGGTATTTAACGATGTTGTGTATAAATGTATACTGTTTAGATATATATGAATTATTGATATCTAGCATTAAGAATTCGATTGTATTGAAAAATAAATTTATAGCTGTAACCCTCGCCTCTTAATATAAAAAGGACATAAAAATATCTATTTTCTATTTGTATCTAAAATAGAAGTAGAAAGATTTTTTGCGCTCACTTAACCTAATAATCAAGTGGATTTCCACCAAAGCAACTTTCAGTGGATCTCTACTCCATAAAATAAACATGCGTGCTAAATTTCAAGTCTAAATCTAACAGAGCATAAACAGAATTTTTATCATCAATACCTCGTTGAGAGCATTCTTAGCGGATTCCAATTCAACAAAAGAAGCATGCAAACCAAATTTTATTATTATAGTCTTAGCAGTTCGAAAACGGGAATTTTGTCTATCAATACACCCCAATAACTCTCCCCGCTGCCCCCTGGAGTTGATTTCCGTAAAATCCATTCTTAGTGGAACTCTATTCAACTAAAGAAACATGCTCAACAAATGTCAAGTAAATGGGTTAAATTCAAAAACAGGAATTTTTCTATAACACGCCTCAATCCCTCGCAACCCCATTCCTTTGGGGGTCCGTCTTCGCAAAACTCTTTGTAAAAGGAACTCTATTCCATGAACGAAACATACCTTCTAATTAGCAAGCATGTGGGTCTATTAGTTGAAAAGCGGAAATATTTATCTATTACGCCTCTTAATCCCCCTCAGTAACCCTTGGGCATCAATTTTCCCCAAAACTATTTAGTAGCGGATCTCTACGCCATGAAAGGAATCCGCTTACCAAATTTTAAGACTGTACGTCTAATAGTTTAATAATGGAAATAATTATCTATAGCGTCCCTTAAACCCCCGTAACGTCCCTTGGGGTTCGATCTTTGCAAAATCCGTTCTTAGCTGATGTCTACTCCATGAAGGGAACCTACCTACCAAATTTCAAATCTGTAGGTTTAATAATTCCAGAGATTTCGTGATTAGCAGTGAGTCGCTTTTCACCTTTATATATAGATCTATCTTGTTCAAATTTTCAATTGTTAGTAAAATATTTTCTCTTCGTCCATTCAAAGTAAGGGAGAGGATTTACTTTTTTTTATATATTACATGTTTTAGTGTATTGTGTCGTGAAATAATATATTATTGTGTTTTCTCACATGTTTTAAGTTATTCCGTAAGTATTATTTTGTGCAATAATAAATTATAGTTGAACAAATGAAAATAAATGTCTGATAATGACAAATACCGTATTTATTCGAATCTAAGCCGCATTTTTTTCTGAATGTTAATACTACTGAAAATCGGGTACGACTTAGTATCGAAGGCCCAAAAGTTTGTTATATAGGGAAAATTTGTACATGATACTGACAGTTAGAGCAAGCACGAATGTATTAAAAGTTTCTAACATTGGGGTAAAATAAATAAATTATTCACTCTCATTTTAATATTTTAAAATTTTTTTTGTAAATATCGGATGTCTCTCTCAACCTTCAGATTTATCAATCACTATTTTATTACAAAATTTACAGTAATTATCTGAATATATATAATCATTGTTTTTTAAGCAACTTCATATAATAGCTAAGATAAAGTGCTCTAGTTTTTGTAAAAATTAAAATATCTCTGTAACGATTCCTGACACACAGCTGTGAATCGGCTTCTTTGTGGATATGAACCACGCATTCAAGGAACATCTGCAATCTTAAATTATTGTGCAGTCTTGTCTTGGATTGCCCTGGAAACATTTGACACCACAAGGAACCCCCTCCTACTCCAGCCACAACCGGATGCAACCCGAGGAAAAAGGGGACCGTCCACGGTCATCCCGGAGATGCTAACGAGGGCAGAGAGAGAACGGAAGATGGTCCGAGAATTTCGTTAAGAGCGAACCCCAAAAAAGTCCTCTCAAACAGAACTTGGACTCTAATAATCTAATGAATAAGTTTAATAAGTTCAATGTATAAACTGTAAATAATTTCTGTAACGTTAAGAACTAAATTTTTAAATTAATCAATATCTCGCTATCTTTATTTCAAACGTCACAATCTCTCATCCTGAAGGTCATTTCAAAAATGTATATCAAAGCAACACATAAAAATGGAAAATTTGTTCATAAACTTTTTGTACAGAATAAACCCCGTTTATGTATTTTTTTTTTTTTTTTTTTTTTTTTTTTTGTAAATTTTGACCGATTTATTTCCCATTTTAGTAATAATAATTTCTTTTTCTCTTCTTAGTTTTAGCATATTTTTCTTAGAATACCTAAATAAATCTAAAAAACCACAAAAAAGGGAGACACAGGGATTTTTTTGTGGAACTACAAAATATCCCTATATCTCTATTTTCTATTTAAAAAAAAAGAAAATTTTCGCAAGTAGTCGGATACCTTAACCACCTACGCCATCCAACACGCTTACGAAACTAAAATAAGTACAGTCGGACCTCAATACGACGAAGCTGCTAAATCCCGAAAAAAATTAGTTGTATAGAGGTTCATCTTTCAATTTTCTTTATAAACCACACATGAAACAAATTTTATATTCATAATCACAAGAGAAAAAGTTCGTTTTATAGAAAATGCACTTCGCTATTGGGTTATTTTACGAAGAAAATCGTGAAATGTTCTTGGTTCCAGGAAAAAGTTCGCAATATAGAGGTTCGTAATATGGAGGTTCGACTGTATAGATAAATTTTAGTAACGAAATATATGTAGAACATCAACACATATTATAACGCAAAAAATAAATAAAATAAAAACTGATTCTTTTAAAGAGAATATTCCGCATCTGAGAATAATTATATTTAGTGTATATTTCACTTATGTTGCTTATAATGTTGACAGAGGAAAAATATTGCATTCTACATTGAATCAATTTTAAATGAACTGATTGATCATCGTAAGAACTATTTTTAACTGAAATTATCTCTCAATCGATCCAGTTTCTCTGTTTATTCTATTCGAAAAATTTGTGAGGTTGGAGTATGTGAAATATTCCAGGGTCATAATGTAAGAGATAACAGCAGAAGCATTAATTCATTATCGAATACTGATGCACTTGAGATGACGGAAATTGCGAGGGGAATCTCCATACATCTGGGAGAGATAATACGTTAAATTATGTGATACATTGTTTTATTTTATTCGATTCAAGGTGTTGAAAATAGAACATAGACCAATAAATTTTAGTTATCAAGAGGAGAAAATATGTTACAGATATTTTCGTCGTCTGTCAGAAAACAGGAACTAGAAAGAAAAAAAAAGAAAAGGAAAAAATACAGTGAAAATCGTTTAACACAGTGCTTCTCAAACTTTCAATATTTGCGACCCAATATTCAATCATAATTTTCATCACGCCCCCTCCATACAATAACAATGTAATTCAAAGACACTATACTTTGACACTAAAACTACAATACGACTTTACCTTTTTAAGTGTCGTCGGTGTATATAAACATCTCGCTCAACCAGTGCGTTGATTTCCCTGGACGTATATATACGTCTTTCCGAAGTACGATCTTTCTGTGCACTGCTATCCATAAAATTATTCCGAAGGATTTAAAATGCTATAAAATGACCTTGACAGTGTTTTCAAAGGATTTACTTATTTCAGAGGATTTGCTAATTTATTCCTCCCCCCCCCAAACACCACCACATACGCTTGCCTACGTGTTAAACGGTAGCATTGAGGAGCGAGTCGCGTAATTTTTAATGGGCCTTTAAAGGATTAATTATAAATCGTACAAATTAACAATATCAGCGTTAATTTTTGCATATAATTTTATATAGGACAAGCCCATAATAGCTCTGGTAATCATTAAACTTGTTAACAGTATTGTTAAATTAATTATAAAATACAATTCGCTGTACTGATATATTTATATAAGTGTATTTTATCAATGTAAATGTGCACTTTATTTTTTATTATTTTAGAGTGTATTTTGTTTGTCTACCTTCAGTAAATTAATAATTTTTTTAAATAATGTTTTGTTTTCGACTTTTCAATAGTCTCCCCCCCTACGAAGGCATGCCAAACAGTTTCAGAAACATTGGCTTATCAAAAAACTGAGGGGAGGGAAATATTTGTTCACGTTGAAAGAATTTCGTGTTAAAGGATATTGCAAAAGAAAAAACAAACAAACATACATTCAACAAAATTAAGTTTATTAGAGTACATTTTTTTCATATGTATGTATTTAAAAAAAATCAATGAAACAAAAACATTCCCAAGAACTTAAAGAAACTTATGACAAAAAAATTCCAAGTTTTTTAAAAGAAAAAACATTTATTGAGTTTTTGGAAAATAATCTGATATTTTTCTTTGCATTGTCGTTTTTAGCGTCAAATTGTCAACACATTATTCGATGTCGTCCATTCCGCTATTCATTTCATCATTGAAACGTGCATCTAAATAACACACTAAACATACTCTTTACGACGTTTTTCATTTCGGATGGCGTGGGAACAGGAGCTGCCTTATTCATTTCGTTTTCATCTTATGAATCCGCACCGATGTTATTTTTTGAGCTTTAAATAAACTCCAAAATGCTTTTGTCTGCCATAATTGGGGCTGTACACGCATTGTCATCATCCACTGCAACGAATACTTACGATAAGACAATATGACAGTCCAATCCGGCTGGTGTTTTCCTTATTTTGTTCATTCCCAGAAGGGAAATATTTTCGTGTTAAGGCATCCGACTACGTTCGGAACCGTGATTTTAAAAAATCACATAAATGGTTCATTTTCTTGATATTTAGTGGCACTTAGATTAGAATACATGTATAAAATTGTTTTAACGACATTTTGACAAAAAAAAATTATTTAAGTTCAATATTTCGGCAAAAAATTAACTTAAAATAATCTTTTTTCAAAATGTTCTCCTTTTGTGAAAAATACTTCTATTATAATAATATTTTGCCTGTATATAGCTCAGATCTCTGTACAGAGGCTCAACAATGATTTTTGAAAAATTCACATTATTTTCAGAGTTACCACCCATTGAAATAATTTTATCGGCGTTTTTTTCTTAAAATTTCTCCCCTCTGTTGTCGTAAAATATGAATAAACCCACTTCTAAGTTATATATTTCAAAAATTCTAGTTGAGCTTCCGTACAGAGGTCTGAGCTATATACAGGCAAAATATTATTATAAAAGAAGCATTTTTCACAAAAGGAGAATGTTTTAAAAATGGGTCATTCTATGTTCATTTTTTGTCAAAATATTGTACTGAAATAATTTTTTATTGTAATACTATTCTCTCTTAAAATATCCGACTACGTTCGGAACTGTGATTTTCAAAAGCGCATAAATGGATAATTTTCATGATATTTAGTGTCACTTGATTAGAATACATGCATAAAATTGTTTTAAGGACATTTTGACAAAAAAAAAAAGAATTATTTAAATACAATATTTTGGCAAAAAATTAACTAGAATAATCTTTTTTCCAAATGTTCTCCTTTTGTGAAAAATGCTTCTATTATAATAATATTTTGGCTGTATATAGCTCAGACCTTTGTTCAGAGGCTCAACTAGAATTTTTGAAATATAGAACTTAGAAGTGGGTTTATTCATATTTTACGACAACAGAGAGGAGCAATTTTAAGAAAAAAAACGCCAATAATTATTTCAATGGGTTGTAACTGAAAATAATGTGCTTTTTCAAAAATTCTAGTTGAGCCTCTGTAGAGAGGTCTGAGCTATACACAGGCAAAATATTATTATAATAGAACCATTTTTCTCAAAAGGAGAACATTTGGAAAAAAGAGTATTCTAAGTTAATTTTTTGCCAAAATATTATATTTAAATAATTTTTTTTGTCAAAATCCCCTTAAAACAATTTTATGCATGTATTCTAATCTGAGTGACATTAAATATCATAAATATTATCCACTTATACGCTTTTGCAAAATCACGGTTCCGAACGTAGTCGGATACCTTAAGAGAAAAAATTCATGGAAATACATAGTAGTTTGTCGGGACCATTGTATTTTTTGTGTTAACCGATATCTCGTCTTAAGCGTTTTCGCGTTAAACGTTTTTCACTGTATTTGGAAAGATTCTTTTAGAGAGATGGGCAAGAAGCAGGCCGAAAGCAGCTTTTTTGCGACCCACAATGACAGTCCAACAACCAAAGAGACAAAAAAGGTTCTCCGTGTTTGGGTCAATATATATTTATGAGAAATGTTTTTCTTGTATGAAAATCAAAAAGAGTAAATATAGATGTAAGTTGGCTAACATTAACTTGTAAGCTGTGATGAGAATTTCTCCAAGCAACCTCACTCCTGATTTCGAAAAAAATGTACTAAAGTGTGACTGAGAGTACAATTGTCTCATTGAATTGATTCTAAAATTAAATAGGCTTGTAAGCTATATATGAAATTAGCCCAATAACTATACAAATTGAATAAAACTGTCACTGTTTTATTTTTAAATGGTATGATTTATACTTTTTCTGAGATGCAAAGTTAACTAATGAATAAAGTCATTTTAAAAAATGTACGGTCCTCCGCATCCACACTAAGGTCTTCGACCCGAAACAATTGAACAGCCCTGTTCTGTCAAAAAACATGAAATAAAAAAACTACAATATTAAAATTGTATCCAAAGTCGTTAAATGTATAGAGAGAGAGCAAACTATATTTTTGTGTGTTGCTGTTTCGAATCCCCTTGGAGCAGGAAAGCCTACACCAAGTCCATTTGACCTTTCCGCGTAAGAATGTCGCGTACCAGATCTTGATCTTCAGACAACTGTCCGAAGGTAATGCCCCAGCAGTCCAGAAGATGAGTAGGAGAAGCAGGGAGAGAGTAGGAATAGGTAAAGAAAGACTTTACCCCCTGCACAAAGGTCATACCATGCAGGTGACCGCTTCTAAAGCGCGCCGTCTGAAGAGCCCTGGAACTCCTGCACTGTAGAGATAGGCCAGGACTCTTAGCTGAGTACCAGTGGTGAGCTGGAGGATTTTGCCAAGTCAAATTCATTTTAGTTCTTTAGAAGGAATTAATTGCCATTTTCCGAATGGCTTAAGACAGTGGAACTGGGGTTAGAGAGATCACAACCCCTACCAGCCAGCTCATAGCTGCCACGTTCCCAGACACACCCAGATGCGACGGTATCCACTGGAGACATATTTGTTTCCTCTGACCAAGCCTAGCCAATTTGGATATAATTTCTAGACCAGTACCATATATTTTTTTAAAATTTAGTTACTTAATTTATTTGAAAATCTTTCCCCAGTAAATAATAAATTCTATACTATGACTCCAAAAATTTAAATATCTAACGTTAAAAATCAAATTCATTATAGAATGAAAAATTGCATGTTTGTAATGTTCTAAAACATAAGGACTGAACTATTTTGGAAATTTATTTATTGTATGTCTCACATAAGCAATGGGCTAAATTCAAGACGATCAAATGATACAATGCAATCACGTGTTCTTCGTTGTATTCAGAACTGACATTAGACTTGCACTTGTTCTACTTGTAAAATTTAGAAACAATTTCAGATTTGATTATTAAGTAAATGTGTTCAAGCATTATGATCCTTCAAAAGGCTTTTCAAAACTTAAATAAATACTTTTACTATACGTGTACTTTTAAATCAAGAACATTCTATTTACTTATTATTATTGTTTACAAATGCGTGTACACTTTTTAAAAGAATCTGCAAAAAGCAAAAGTTGGCCACAAAGAAGCGCATGAACTGATTGGCTGGAAATACGTGATTAGATTTATCATGTGATTATGACGTCACATAAATTTATGCACTGATTGGTTGGAAACAAGTGTTTATAGTTATCTAGTGACTATAACGTCGCATGAATTTAGCCCATTGAATATTTTTCAACCAGTAAACGATTTTTCCATTCTGGCTCTATTCACTCAATGTATGAAAAAGAACTTCACTTGTGAAGCGAATTTAACAGACAAATAGTTTTTTAAAGTATTTTTATACATATATAGAAACATGTGCATGGGAAGTGTTATATTCCATTTTATGTTTATTTTAGTGTTGGAACAGCTGGGAAATACACATCTTTATTCTTTCCAGAACTTCGGCCGTAGACACAATATAATGGGAAATCAAATAAAAAGAAGCGCTTTTCTCTTTAGGAAATCTAATTATCAAAAAAGAAAATGTTGGAGAACAATAAACAAAAAAAAAAAAGTTGTTTAAACAAATTGTCTTAGAAGAAATAAAACTAAATATGTTTTGGAAACTTTTTTTTTTCATTTTGATTAATTTTTTAAAATCAGAAATAAGAAATTATTTTAGCATGGCGATCTGATCTTATTATAATACTTTATTTATTTTCTATACATATTATATTAATCGATCATGCTTAAATCTAAGTAAAAAAAAAAGACCCGTACTGCCAATGATCGTATCTATTTTGACAGTCTAATAAAGAAAATTTAAACTACTTATTTTAGAAAATATAAACAATAAAACTTTTTTACAGTTTCGAAATTCCATAAATATCAATATAATCAGGATAAACTTGTAATGCGTGTTAATGATTGCAAAATATCTAATATTTAAGGCTGTTTTCGGTCAATGTTAAAGGATAGGGATGAAACGGCAAAGACATTTGTGGGCAGGAAAAAGCTCCAATAATAATAAAAATTTTTATGGATATAAAGAAAATAATTGTTTAAAGGATAGTGTTTTTGAATTTTGATTTTGGAAAATTACACAGTTTTCAGCATTTTTGCAAAATGAAATTTGACTTTCTATGTTAAAGTATAGGAGGTGGAAACGCAAAAGACATTTTAACAGAAAAAACATTTTTTTAGAGTAGAATTAAATAGTATATAAGAAAGCAAGCTTCCCTCTTTGGACTAGTGTAGCCAGAATTAAGTTTTATGTTTTTCTTAATTAACTTTTTTAAATTTTAAGTTCATTCTGAATTATTTTGGCGTAGTTAGGACTATCTCAAACAGATGGCACCACCATCGTTTGAAAAGCGAATTATTCTTGGCTACGAATACTTATTTTTGGCGATATCTTTCTCAAATATAGTCGCCAGCTGAAATTATGGTAACTTGCAAATTGTTACAAATAGTGGACAATGGAAACGATTTATGTTGTACAGAGATTTAACATCTCAAATCTGACGAACTTTCCGATTTAGGAAAGTTTTAAATATTTTCTGCATGTGTGCTTTAAAAAAAATCGTTTATAATTATACAGCTTAGATTATTTTTTTTTTTTGGTCTGTTATTGAAGGAATGTCTGTAAGAATATTTAAATTCTGAGAATGACTTAACGAAGAATGAAAGTATACTTACTTTATACTTGATCGAAAGTTGTGAATTAACTCTAAAGAACACAAATTACTACTCCTTGCTCACAAATTAAAATTTTAATCTAATTATTGTAATGCAATTACTATTATTTTCTTTTTAACTAACAAAAAATTTTTCCCCATCGATTTTATATTTGACGTAAAACTTTTCCATAAACCATTGGAACAATTATTAACACAAAATATTGTTTTCTAATTTAATTAACAGAAACTTATTTTTTCAATTAATTATGTTCAGATTCTAAGCCGCACCCCAAATTCTCAGCACATTTTTGTAAAAAAAATAGTGTAAAATATATTATCGATGTATGATATATTTACGGAATGAAAAGGGCTGCGATATCCCTAGTGGTCAAGGTAACGTACTCGTAGCTGGCGTGTCATGAGTTCGAGCCTAGTATCGCTGAAGTTCTGTCGTGTAGGGGAGCGATGAACGCTAAATCTGAGAGCTCAAACGTCCTCTCATTGGTGTGGTAGTTAGGAGATGGGAGGTGGAAGTTCAGGTGTCGTCCTCGTCACTTGACTATGGTTCAAAGTTACGAGGTCCGTCACCAAAAGCCCTCGTGTAGCTGATCAATATGACGTTTATATTCAATCACTAACTAAACGAAATAAAAAAAATAATAAAGGTGAATTAATAAAAAGTGAATAATTAATTTACTTTACCAGCATTAAAAACTTTTTTCAGTCTTCGAATCTAAGCTGCACTAGAATTTTTGTAGCCTAAGTATCGGGAAAAAAAGTGTGGCTTAGATTCGAATAAATATGGCAATATCGATTTTAAAGTCTATCTTTAAATTTTTGAGTATTTTCTGTCATTGAACATTTTCAATAACTTGTGATCAAGTTCTTGACTAAATTTTTAACATAATAGAAGTTGGGATTTTTCTTTGCGCATTACATTTTACACATATAAAATTTAGAATTAATATTAATTCAAATTTTATCCATTTTAGTTAAGTGTATGATAAAAAATTTTAAGTAGTAAAATTTTATTATGAATTCTTTATGGAAAAAGAAATATGTTGGGCATTACGATATGAACATATATTTATTGCTCTCATTAGAGTTTTTATTTTATTACTATAATTAAAATATTGATTTTTATAACTAGTTCATTTTTGAATTAGAAAGTAAAGCATTCAGAAAAAGATATATCTGCTAAATAAACTTTTAAAAACACTAATTTTTAAAAAATTGAAAAACTTAATTTTCTAAATAATTAAACGGTGTTTTCATTTTTAAACCCAAATATTCATAATTTTTAATTTTAGAAGACTTTTAAAATGAATGATTTATTTTATAAACGAAGGAAAAATATAACTGTTATAATTAATAATGTTTGCTTTTTTTATCTCGTAATTGTGGATCAAATTGTCAAATCAATTTTCAAATGTTAAAAAGTTTTAACATTTCTTATTTTTTCTATTCATTTTCTCAGGAAATATCATAATCAGTTAAGAGAAATTTATACCTTTTTTTCGGGGAGGGGGGAGATATTGAATCTATCCACTAGAAAACTTAAGTCAATCTAATTATTACAAAGCTATTTTACCATAAATTATTTTTTTTAAAAAATCTGTTACACTATATGATAAATTACTTTGCCGTTTTGTTAGCCACAATACCGTTTAGCGTCCTTTCAAAGGCATCTCGTCATGTGATGAGGTCAATATCTTATGGTATTTTTCAAGCACTTAATGCATTCTTTTAATTTTAAATTTTTTATTTCTATTACTGTCCTTAAAATTTTTTTTACTTTTAAGTACTATTATTTAAAAAAATGTAAGAGTCATAACACTCGAAATCCTAATGACGAGAGGTTATAGCTCGGAAGAGCTAAGTACTCTGGTCATCCACCCCACGATGTATAATATCTCATGGGAATTTCACTTCAGAGGGGACCTGAAAACACTTGTTGGTCCGAAGTCTTTAGGAAAGAAAAGTACAAAAAAGCAATAAAAGTTTCCAATTTCTTTCCTATGTACTAAAACAGAAAGAGAGGAAGAAACCGTAGGGGGATGTGTGAGAAGGTTCCCAACTTTCGGTGATTTTGAGGTCATCTGATTGGATGGGGTGTTGGATAATCATTCTGACCGAAGTAAAATACGTTGCTCTCTTAGTCACTTTTGAAATTTCGAATACGAACCTTTACTTCTTACAGGACTTATTCAATTTAGCTTCTTTTCCTTTTAATATTTCTAAAAATGCCTTTGAAAAATCAGAGTTATAAATCGCGTAAAACATCCTAGTTTAATCGGGCTTCAAAAAAAGCTCAACGTTTACGACGGATAAAGAAAAAGGTAATCAGTCTCTAGAAACGCTAATATAATTCGTAATAATTCCAGAAGTTTAGAGCACTTTTACTTACAGATATTAAATATCTGACTAATGAATGATATCCAACGAATGATTATCTGTAACGTTTTTAATTTTCTAGGTTAGCATTTCTTATAATGAAATATTTCATTCGAAAATAACACGATTGCTCCCATCAACGAACCAGATTTATTTGCAAAACCAAAATTGAATCATATTTCCACTAACTAAAGTGGCCGCGGTAGCCGAGTGGTATAAAAATATCGGACTGGCTTGCTTTGTCACGGGTTCGAGCCCAGTACCACTAAAGACCCGCCTGTGGGGGCAGCGTTGCAACGTTAAATCTGTCGAGAGCTGAAACGTCCTCCCGTTGGTGTGGTGTGGTAGTTAGGAGAGGGGGGTGCCAGCTCAGGTGTCGTCCACGTCACTTGACCATGGTTCAAAATTACGTGGTCCGTCGCCAAAAGCCCTCGTGTAGCTGAACAGTGCGACGTTAATATTCAATCAATCAATCCACTAACTAAAATACAAGTTATAATAAATTGCTTTAGTTGTAAATTTGCGAAAATCTGAATTAGACATTTCTGTGTAGCAAAAAATCATGTTAACAGCTTTAGCTCATTTGTAAACCTTTTCTGCCAAAGCAAATGCTATCTGGTTTATCAAATTAAGCTCTACATATTATCAAAATACAAATGTTGCCTATACAAAAGTTTGTATAGAACTTTCGAATGAATTTATAAATTAATAAAATAATGCACGTCTTATGATCCAGCAAGAAATTTGTTTTACACGAAGACAAATAGTCTTGACTTGAAGTTATATCTCTCATTTTTGCCCAATTATGTTTTGTAAAGCTTATGCATTAACACATTTCTTGTTTGCACTAACACATGTAGTTTTATGACAGCTCCACATATTGTATAACTTCGATTTTAATTTTATATTATTACTATTAATCAGATGCGAAGTAGCGGTGCAAACTGATCCTAGTGAAGATATAGTTCATGAGGATGTCACGCATCAGAATAATGCTATGTAAGTAAAATTGCGAAATTATTTGAACTTAGTCATAAATATGAAAAAAATGAAAAACCGGGCTTAACAAATTATTTATATTGATGTACATATATAAGAAAATACTAACAAATATTTTAGCTCAAATAAAGGCAAATTTAAAACAATTTTGCAAGAATTAGCTGTTTAGAGTTTCAAATACTAATGTTGGTAAATAAGTCTTAATTATTAAATTTTTAAAACTGAAAAAGGCATGGAAAATTTTTAAAAAATAACCAAACCAACTTATAATATTCTAACGAACCTGTCAACAATTCATTTTAAATTTTTTTCTCACAACAAAAAAAAAATTTTTTTTTAAAGGCGTTGTAAAATGATTTAAAAAAAAAATTTTTTTAAATAATTTTAAAATTTAATTTAATATCATATTTTTATTGGAACCCAGATGAGAATATTATGCAATTGATTAAAAGATATTATTTTGAAAATAAATTATTAAATTTTTGAAAGTATATAAAATATTTGTTATAAACAACTGTTTAATAATTACAATAATAATTATAAAATTAAATGATAATTACTCTTTATTTAATATTGCGTTTTAATTCAGGTCAGAAGCAAAATCTCTAACTAGTCTGCGAACTCCTCAAAATGCCCTGACTGCCGAAGATATGTCAGATTTGCCAGATCTCTGCATAGAGACTTCTAACTGTACAGAAAACTGCCTCCCAGAAGGAAATTTCTTGTGCAATTTATCCCATTTGATTGCACAAGTTAGACAACTAGAATTGCATTCATATTCTTGCAATTTTGGTGGAACATTTGTTTTCAAAAAATGATCAAGTGTGGTTTGTATACAGAACTTCATTATGCGTGTAGTGACGTTTTATGCAACGAGAACACAGTAGTAACCACAGATTCAGAAAAGAACACTTTGAATAATCTTTCGGTTTTTGGGGCATTGTCAACAGGCAGCGGATTTTCTCAAGAAGAAGAAAAATTCAGTGTAATGAATGTTCGCTACATGTCTAAAGACAAATTCGCCTCTTGTGAAAAGGTGACTGCTGAAGTTATGAAAAGTTACGCTCAAGAAGAAATGGTAAAAGCGATTTTAGACTTCAGTAAATCTGGTGGTTTCAATAGGAGAGCTGACATTGCTGTCTTAGCTTTTCAAAGCCCTGCTCAACAATTTCACGAAAAAGCCTACAAAATAATTGCGAAGAAAAGTCCGAGTACTCCTCTAACTAAGTTTTTATCTAATCGAAGAAATAGATACCTGAAGCAAATACAAAGAAAAAAATTGTTTCCAAACCCTAAAAAATTAAAATTAAAAAGAAATGCAACAGATTCTAACTATGGGGAGAATGTTGAAAGACCAGATGTGCCAGTACAGATATACGATAATTTAATGGAAAACCATCTTTCAAAATTAAAAGTACAAAATAGCTATGATTTAGAGAGCGAAACTAGGGGCCAAGCATCTTCTGAACGATGGAGATATGAGAGATCGTTGAGACTCTCATCTTCTTTTTTCAAAGAAATTGCTTGCAGGAAAAAATCTACTCCGTGTTCGAAGCTTGTGATGCGCATTGTGTATGGTACAGACTTCTGCAATGCAGCAATGAAATATGGATTGGCAAACGAGGAGATCGCTCGAAGCAGTATGAGAGGGATTATTCAACTGAAGTAAAAATATGTGGCTTATTTGTGGACAAAGATAAACCCTTTTTGTGTGCTTCACCCGATGGATTGGTTGGTGATGATGGACTCATAGAAATTAAATGCCCTTATTCTGCGAGATCTGAACCAAATCTGCTGGAATTTTTAATTACAAAAAAAAAAAAAAATAGTCTAGGTTTCAAATTTTCCAATGAAAGGGGAATCTATTTACCATTAAATCATAAATTTTACTTTCAAATACAAGGTCAGTTATTTATTACACAACGGAAATGGTGTGATCTGTATTTATGGTGCAAAAAAGATTCGTTAACTCTGCGTATAGCGGCAAACGAAGAGTTTTGGAAAGGAATTATTCCAAAACTAGAAAAGTTTTATTTTAAATGTGTTCTTCCTGAAATTCTTGATGGAAGAGCACCACGAAATATGCCTTTGAGGGAGCCGTTATATGTAGAGGAATCTAGTAGAAGCAAAAAAAAACAGAAAATGATTGATATAGGTTAGGAAATGAAACTTATATATTATCGAATGATTATTTGATTAACGTCAAGCTTTGAAGCTTCACTGGGACTATCGCCGACCTCGTCATTTCGAACTTCGATCAAGTGACGAGGACGAAATCAGAGCTGGATCCGCAATCTCCCAAAATTTCCTCCAACAGCAACATATAGTATCATCTACTTCAAACATTTGCTTTGAGGTTCAACCTTCTACATAGCGGATCTTCAGCAGGGACACCAGAATTCAAACCGACGATGCAACACCACGTCGATCACGAGTTCGTAACCATGAACTCTTGCCTACTGTGACCTCCTATATCTTCTCGAACAGGATACCGTAAAAACTGTCCGTGATATATATTTTTATAATTAAGTACACTGGCCTCAAAAAGTTAAGGTACAACATGTTTTTCGAAGCTCACCATAAAAAAAATGGCAGTAACAATAAAATGCATAGTTTACATGAATGATAATAACGAACTTTAAAAACATTAATGCAAAAACGATTGCTACAACTTTTATTTTATAGAAAAGAACGTATATGAGTGAGAGAAAAATATGCAAATATCAAGCTTTCGTACTTTTGTGTGTAAGTTGTGTTGATTTTCAACAGTTGTTGGCAGTTTCGGTGACAAAAGTCAATAGAGTTTAGAAAATGTCTCAGAGACGTCGTTTTTGCAATACACTTATACAAATTTCTATGACGCATTCAATAAAAAACTATTTAATGCACATATCCTCCAAATTTTTTGTTTCTACATTCATTCATTTGCAAATTAGACACAAAAACCCGGTTGTACCTTAACTTTTTGAGGCCAGTGTATTCTACTTAGCCATTTATTTGGATTCCTACATAGAATGAAACTATTATTTTGTTACCAAATATGCCCAAAAATTAAACAATAATGCAATTTTCTTTGATTTAAATATAATGTAAACTTCCAAATTGAAAAATTGTTATTGACATATATTCATTAAATAAACATAAATTTCTTAGAAAAAATAAAAGCAATGTTTATATATTATATGCTTGATTAATTGTGCTTGCCAGCCTATTTTCTCTCCCTTATAATGATATTTTAATCATTCTCTAAAGTTACAAAAGTAATTTTAATTTCAAAATATCTTTCTTTCTTTCTTCCTTTTTTTTTTTTTTTTGCTGAACATGAAATAATTTTGTAATGCTTATTTTCATTTACGTATCATTTCTTATAAAAATATTTTTTGAATTTGAAAATTATTTTACAAACATATGTAAAATAATGGTCAAAACCATAATTAACCAGTTTTTTAATGAAATAGCTGCATACTATCTTAGAAAAATATCAAAATTGAGATAACCTTTAACTTTTTAAACATTTAAAACAACTTTTTAAAGAAAACTCTATTCAAAATTGTTTCCCCTTAAACCTTTAATAATGTAATACAGGTGTAAGTGTATACCTAATTGGAAATTTCTGAAACATTTTTTTTTTTTGTACATAAGAACTTTATTTTGTAATACTTTTAGAAACATTTATTATTCCATTATAAAAGAATATTAAATCGTTTTCTTTATATGTAGTGCCTACTAGATTGTGAATATTCCATTGTTTACTGTACCGGGACCAACAAAACAAATTTATTCACGTTAATACATTGTTTTTGCACAACTAAACCGTTTTGTAATGGAAAATGAACTTTTTTTTATTTGTGGATAAAAACACCTATAATCAAGGAGAGCGAACAACTTATTGATATTTTAAAAGACATTTGACGGTAAAATCTATATTAAAACAAGAGCAGCTCCTAAAATTTAGATTGCAATATACATAGGATTTTTCCATAGTTAGAAACGAGAATAAAGCATTCATAACAAATTATCAGAATCCATGAGTCGAAAAAAAGTAAGAAAGCCATTTTAGATCTCTCTCATGGTCAAGAGTCAACACTATTTTACTCCCCCCGAAAAAAGAACAAATATTTCGTTTCACAGTCGTAAAGACTGTGGCCCTCTTCCCCTGCAGAGAAAGGGAGGATTCTATTGAAGGAAGTGCGCTACACAGAGAGAATTTTTTTTTTGCCTTTTTCGAAATCAACCAAAAAGCGGAGAGCAGAGAGCACGCGATCTTCTCTTTTCAAACAATTAAATCTCACCAGCAATGACATTCAATAATTCACAAAATAGCTGTAAATTTATGTTTCGAGATATCTTTCCGATTTTTCGAAATTTCGCAATTGTCCATAATTCTAGAGATCTTCGTATAATAAGGACCATTATAAATTTATCATCTTCCATCCTTTCAAAAATTGACACATTTGTTGAGTAATTCAGAGTACCACTGAGAATTGTACCTCTCGTGAAATAGGTTGCCAACCCTGTTCTATTGTATAAAAGTAAAATTGTATCATACTGTTTGTTCATTAAAACGTGAAATTTAATTTTTCATTGCTTTAAATCCACCTATTCTTCCTTTAAAAATCATTTGTTCAGGAAAAATTAAACAGTTTTGTTCTGTACATCATTTATCTAGAGAATTGATCGACAAACTGTGTTCCACGAGACCCAATAAAAAAAAATGGGAAAAAAAAAAATTACAAATATGTATGCAAAATGGATTTATGTTCTCATAAAATTCGTTTAGCCACAATTATCTAAAGATCATAGACTAAAATTAAAAATTTTATTTATACATAATTTGAAAATTTTTTAAAACTTTTATTGTAATATAATAAATGAATTTTAAAACTTTATTTTATGCAGTAGATTGTGAATATACTATTGTTTGGTATCCCGAGTTCCACGAAGTAATTTTATACTAGTTAGTACAATGTTTTGAAACCTTTTACATTTGTGGGGGAAAAAACACCTATAATGAAGAAGATAAAGAAAATTATCGACATATGAACAGATTCGATGCTAAAATTTAAATTTAAGCTAGAAGACCTACATTTTAGGTTACAAATTCATGCCATATACGCAGAATTTCTCACACAGCTATGAACATTTTCATGCCATTCACAAAAATGTATTTAGAAAGTGAAAAATATTTTTAACGCGATTGGCAACAAAAACAAAATACAAAAACGAATTGAACACGGAATATGAAATGCTACTGCAGATAATTTCAAAAAGCTTATACGTCGATAGTTTGTGCAAAAAATTGTGAACACATATCTCAGTTACTAAGTATAATGCATGCGTAGGTGACATTTGGATCACAAATTTATATTATCAATGAGTAAATAACATTAAAATTACATCATAAAAGTTTTTAATAAAAAATAAAATATTTTTTAAAATTGTCTTTACATATAATATCAAAAATATGTTTATCTATATACTTTAAATATTATTTTAAGATATATTCCCTTCAGCGAGGAAGGGGTTTCCTCGAAAACATGTTACAGTTCTAAGGGGTCCAAGAGTTGAAAAAGTTTGATGATTGACCAATGTCCAGACATGAGAAGTCTTTCATGGTCAAGATTCACTCTGCTGCTTTAACCCCCTCGCCCGAAAAAGAAAAAAAAAAGAGCTAACATTTATTTTACTAGTTTGACGACCATCACCCTCCCTTAGCCCCCCTCGCGTGTTCCCTTTCGCTGAAGGGGAGAATTTCATTGAAAAGGTTACCAGAGAGAGAAATTTATTGCCCATCTTGGGAATCTTAAGACAAATATTTGTGCCAAAAATTTCGCAATAGCCAACGCCATCTAGATGTCATGTAAGGTGTTAAACTAATGACCCGCCATCACCTTAAACAAGAATTTATTCACAAATTTTCAGAAATGGACGAAAACATAACTCTTTGTGTAATTTGCTGTAAAGCGTTCAATTAGCTACACTTAAGAAAACAAAGAAACATAAAAAGAAAAAAAAATCCAAATAGATGCAACACATATTTACTGCTAGGGGTGGCGATTCTTTTCGAAAAAGATTGATTTTTAAATCGATTCTAATCGTAACCTTATGAATCGATTCACAAAAATTTCGAGGTCTAAAAGATCGATTTCTAAAAAATCGGCTTTTTTCAAGTCTGCATTTACATTGTAAATATTAATCCATTTTATGAATGAATAAATCCGATCTCTTATGAGTAAAATCAGGGAATTTTTTAGTTCATGAAATTCGATAATTACAATTATTTTTATTTCCATATCAAAGTATGAGGTATAAAAGACATTTATTTTCTAAATGTATTTGTTACATTAAAAAGCTTAGAAAATAGATAATATAACTTATAGTTCCCAATGCTTAATATCTAAGCTTTCTAAAAACTACAGTCTGTCAAGCCTACTGGGATCTAAGGGGTGTTCCACTCATCACTTGCGATGTTGCCGGCAATCGAAAATAGGCGCTTACAAGGAACAGATCATCCAATGATACTCATGTACATCATGGCTATTGAGTGAACGTGATGAAAAATAGAGGTTTTTTTTGTTCTTGCCAGTAAATTGCGTGGGACCCTTTAACCACCATCACTGTAATATAACGAGTTTTAAAGATAGTACATACAACTAATTGTAAATAATTTTATGATTTTTACCAAAACAGAAGAAAAATCGAATGTCGATTTTCTAGGATGAAACATCAATTCCCTGAATCGATTCAATGCAACATATCGATTTAAAAAAAAACGATTTTTTTTTGGCCCGAGAAATTGATTTTTTGATTAATCGATCTCAGATCACCATCCCTATTTAAAGCTACTTTCCTTTTACAATTAAACGATAAGTAGACGGGGCTTCTTGTTCATATGGAAGAAAATTCCTATCTTCCCAAATAGTAGCTCAAGTAAGATTGTGACGTCGTAACAGGTCAGCCTTAACGTTCACACAACTAATTGCCAAAAGATATTTTATTTCTAGATTAAATAAGAAATAACGATAAATTCCAAATTAAAATATTAAAAAATACAGCCTTTTGTAATCGAAAAATTCTTGTTCCAAGTTCATTTCAAGTATTCCCAGCCATTGCGCCGCTGACTCCAGAAATTCATCGTTCACCATTCTCCAAAGTTTATTAGCCGGTAAAATTCAACCGAAGGTCCTTGAGTGCGGCTACGTCCGCAAACTGAAAATTTGGAGAGCGAAGATTCCGTCAATTCATGGAAATCCAGAAAGTTCCTCTCCAATTCCGAGTCGACCCCTTTAAACTCCAGTGGCGGGTCACTTTCCGCCCCTCGTCACCTCTCATTGGCGGGTGCCACACATTTGCACCAGGCTGTCCCGACCGAAGTCCTACTCAAATGATGTGGGTGAACAATCGGCCGTCACGTTTGATCTCTATTCCGAAATGCCCCCTAAAACTTGTTTTTCTGATTCGCACGATAATAATTGTTCTCTTAAATACGTTAATTGTACTAATTATAACAAAAAATTAACCCTAATTATGATCCCTCGCATAATTGCGGGGATCGTTCTTGTCCAACAGAAAAAACGTACTCTAGCCTTCACTGATTTTGGCGTCTAATCGTTACGCCTTTTTTTTTTTTTTTTTGCTATGAAGTTTTTATATACCTTATATTTTGTCTTCCTTTCTTTTCTATTTTTTTCCCTTTCATATTTCCTCTTCCTCACACCTTACTTCATATGTTAACAATAAAGTTCGGTTTTTTTTTCTTTCTCATTTTTGTATATTTTGTGTGTATCTTTATGTTTTAATTTTTATTGTTGAATTACATTCTTTGCTTTATGTATATTTTTTATACTGATATACTCTGGTTATATATGCTTTTGAATTTTTTTTTTGATTCACCACTATTTTTTACATTTAATTTTTATTTAATCTAGGCATACTTTTATGAGTTTTATCATAATGACATTATTAGTTTTTATTATTTTATTTGTATTCTATATGTTTCTTATTCAAAATTTTCGCAGGGCAGATTTGGGGGAATAACTCCCCCCTGTCTTCTTTATTACATTAATATTTATGTGCATTGATTCTCTGTGTGTATGTACGCAGGGCCAGCGCTAGGGGTGGGCAAGCCGGACCCCTGCCGGGGGCGGCAAATTGGCTGTAAAATTAGTTTATGATGAAAATAAACCAAGATTACACACACCCAGGGGTTCTAAGAGTCAAAACAAAAATTCGAAGTAAAAAATGAAAAATATATACGCAAAATATTAACGTTTTCTATGGAGTCCTAGAGTTTATAATTTTTTTAACGAGTATTCATTAGTATTTAAAGCCGTATTTCCCAACGCTGGTCCCATAGGGGAAGGAGGCGACAAAGAAGAATTTCGGCATCCGGTTCCTTCTCTTTCAACTAATTTCGCACAACTCTTGCTGCTTCGTATGCGTGAATTCAGGTATTATTGAAAGAGATAGATTTTGGCAGAGATTAGTCTCAACAAAAGTGATGAAAAGCACGGTCAAGTTTTATGAACGGAAAGAGGGGCAGAATCACCCTGAGAAAAAGACCCTTTTTCGAAGAAAACAGAGGGAATCTTGTGTCAATTTGACTTCCAAACTAATTATTTTAGCTTCATGTGCTCATGCTGACAAAACAAAGTCGGACGACAAAAAAGGTAACAATATTTTCATTTTCAAATTCTCTTTTAGATTTAGATAAATGATGCTGATGAGATAATCAGCTTTTGAGTACATTCATTAATTATCTACCATACATAAAGAATCCTAACAGCAATAGCTCGAAATTGAAATACAACGTAGTTATATTTATTATGATGATTTTGTTTTGTAATCGTAATATATTGGGATAATTTTGTTTAGTAATAAATAAACTAGTCTATAATTGCTAGATATTTAATTCATATTGTTTCAAACTGTTAAAAGAATTTTCAAAAGATTGAAAAAAAACCTCTCGCGTTCTCCTTTCTCTCTCTAATTCTGTTAATTTTACTTATAATAGACACTTTTTTTTCTTTTTATTGAATGTAACATGTGAAATAAACATATAATTTTTCTAAGACTGTTAAGGTAGCCATTATTTTGTAAGATTAAATTTTAAAAACTTCAATAATTTTTTTTTTTGCATGTTATTGCCATTTTATTAGGAATTTGCACGATACCTTTTTAATTAAGATCTTTTGCACCAGTCATTCCCAAATTGGTCTCCATAGATCCCAAGGTGTCTATGATAACCTCCAAAGGGTTCACGTCAGCAGAAAAAAAAACAATTTGGGGGTCTATGTGATATTAACTCTCATTAAACTAGATCATGACTTTAATTTTAAAAGATAATTTAATTAAGTGGAAACCAAATTTTACTTATTTAGCAGATTTATTTACTAAATTTAATGACGTTAATTTGATCGTACAAGGTGACAGCATATTTTTTTTAAAACAGGAACATTTCAGCGTTTCTTTCCAGAGTTAAACTGAAGTATAATACTGGAGGTCCGGAATTTTCTCAAACTAACCCAGACAATCTGTCAGCACGTTTTAACCTACGTTCAACATTTAACTGCCTTTTATTCAGATCTTGAAACCAGGTTTGAGAATGCTTTGACTATAGTAATACCACAGTAGGCAATGAATTTATATGGTCATATTGAAAAAAAGTCACATGACAACTAGAACTGATCGTGATATCATCAATGAAGATTTTAAAGTTTAGAAACGGATGCCAGCAATTTTGGCTTTAAAAAGGCAAACCTGTTAGTTGTCCCGAATTATGGAATACAGTGAGGAAGTTTTTAATTATTTTTCCTAATAAGGAGTTTCAGCGCAGTTGCCAATCTCCAAAACAAAAAAAGAAACTGGACACTACTAACAGGACATTTAAGGCTAAACCTGACAAGATTGATACTAAATGTTGAAAATTTGTCGTAGCTCCAGATTCATCCCTCTCGTTAAAATCAATATTGTGCTGTTTGGTTATTTTATTTAACAGTTATTTTATATCTTAACTTTTAATTTAATTAACATATGCTTTTTAAACTTTAACTCTATACTTCATTAGTCATAAATTGAATTCTTATAAAGTACTAGTAGTAGTACTAGCTATCAAAGACATTTAAGTTGATACATTTGCAAAAATTCAATATTAATTAAGCAGGGGTCTATGAGACAAAAAAGTTTGGGAACATCTGTTTTACACGGACAATTTGAAGGAATATTTAATGCAGTCTAATAATTATGTGAGTAATTAATTATATATATTACGTCTATAATTTTAATCCCGTGTATAATTATGTATATAATTAATTATATATATTATGTGTGTATAATTACTTCTAAAAATACATAAAAAATGTATAATATTAAAATATTGTAAAACATTCTGTATGCTACTAATAAAGTTCCTCAAAATGCATATTTCAAAAATTGAGTAAATAAATTATCCGCAGTTTAATATGAAGAAATTTTAAGAAAATATTTAAAAGACAGATTTTAAACCAAAATATATATATATATATTTAAAAATACAGACATTTAATGCAAAAACATTCTTTAGATAAATTGCAAAATTTCAGGCGTGAATTTTAAATTTCAAAAGATAATTAATTGGAATATATAGTGATATCAAAATAACATAGAATTGGCAGCCCTAATAAGCAAACAACGACTTTAAGCCTAAATAACTTCCAAAGCATTTTTAAAATTAAGTTTCAATCTTATTAAAATATGTTTTATTTGTTAATACATAAAGGCTTTAAATCTCAATCGTTTAATTGCAACGAATACAGATATAATACTTGGAATTCATATTTCAATATATCAAAAAGTTTCAGAACATAATCACTCATCCAATACATAAACGAGAGGCTCTTAATCAGTGTTCCGTAGAACAACGGTGCACTAAAAATTAAAAAGTCGGTGGTTTCAGTTTGCAATAGTTTTTATATATTTACTGTTTCAATTTATTATTATACACTGCTGGACAATTGCTAAGGACGGATAACACTATCATCCATAGTAACCACAAAATGAAAGGAAGCAAAATGTGGAAAATTAGAATAAGTGCGGGATATTAGTAAGAAGTGAGTATGCAATTTTTCCCCCGTCTGTTCATCACGTGATAGCGTTCATAAGAGCTGTATGCGGCTCGCGTGAAATACCTATCGTGTCTTTGCAGCCTGGCGGTAACAAAGGTTGAGCACCCCTGATTTAAGCTCTTATGCTGCATTGTAATTTGGTACAAAATCTTAAATTGTATCAATCCTATTAGTAAGCTCTTGCAGATAAAAGACTTATGATTTACCATCTGCTATTGAGCTCTTGAAAAGATTTTTTCAAGGATCTTAGATTGGACACAGCCTTTAATGAAATGCTTTGTGATGCTTGAGAACTCGCCAACGAAACTGACATACCGGCCAATTTTGAGCTTCCCAAGCCACTTCATAGAGTTCGAGAATATTAACGTCGCACTGTTCAGCTGCACGAGGGGTTTTGGCGACGGACCACGTAATTTTGAACCATGGTCAAGTGTCGTGGACGACACCTGAGCTAGCATCCCCTCTCCTAACTACCACACCAGTGGAAGGACGTTTCAGCTCCAGACAAATTTAACGTGCCATAAGGAATGTTAATTTCGACTATGAAGCACGCGGTGATCCTACTTTGAAATATAAGGCAGTTTTATTTTTTCACATTAGATAAAGTTATCAATGCACTTGAATCCAGGTTTGATTTGATCAGTACCCACAGCTATTTCCAATTTTTATAAATATTTGTGATTTAAAATAACGAACTAAAGTATTGTAAAGATCTAGAAACAGTACTAACTGATGGGAATTCACCAGATATAAACGCTCTGGACCTGGCAGACGAGATAGTAGCGGTTTTGCTAAATAAAAAAGTCCAATCGAGATTTTAAAATTCAGATCGAACCTGGATTTTGCTCCAAATCTCGGTATAGTTTTAAGGATGTGGCAAGTGGAGAAAGGAGTTTCTCCAAATTAAAAATTTTTTACGCTCCACTACTACCGAGGATCGGCTAAACAGCGTGACAACAATAGCCATTGAACTGGCTGAAGAAATTAAAAAAAAATCTCAGAATTAAAAGTGAGAAATAAACACATAGTTAATTTATTTGAATTTAGTGTCAAAAATATAAATTAATTTTTTTTTGTTAATCAAAACTTCAGCATTATTGATAGCATTTTTTGCTCGTTTTATTTTACCATTAAACATGGGATAGGTATAGGTTACATCATTTAATTCTTGTTATAAACGGGGGGCGGCGAATCTCCTAGGGCCGGCCCTGATCCCCTACTTTTCCAGACAAAATGAGTTAAGATATAAATTAAGATTACTGCAACAAATTTAGCTCCAGCAATTTTATTTTTTTTTTCTTAAGGTCGCAATCTTAAAATTTAATTCTTAACTTTATTTTTCTTATTAAATTTTTTTCAACCGCCCTTAAATCATGGCAAATTATTCAACACCAATCATTCTAAATAGGGAATAGAGGTCTCAGGGGTGTTAAATTTATCTAGAGGCCTGAAAATATAAACAATTTCAAATGGGTATAATTCTTTAAAAATTTTAATTAAATTCGAATCTTTTACATTTATAAAGGAATGGGGCTTTAGAAAAGTATAAAATGTTTAAAATATAACCATATTTTAAAAATATAAGCATACGAAAATAAACTTTTCTATAAGTTTTACGTTGTGCATGCTATTTTCTAAAATAGTAGCTTTAATTACTAGCTATAAGTTGATTTATAAAATCAAATGTATTCTTATTACACTGCAGCTATTTTTATATAAATAGAATAACTTACATATTTTAATAAATAAAATAAAATTTTTAAAAAATACTTAAAAAATTGCGATATTTTGAAATACAAAAGATTTACAATACTAAAATTAGGTAGAGTTTAAAGAGTGATGCATTTTATAATTCTATAAAGTTTTATACATCAGAGGCTACTATTTTAAAAAATAGCATGCACAACGCAAAAAATACTTTATAGAATTTTTATGTTTATGATTTTTAGAATTATATTTTGAACATTTTATACTTTTCTGAAGCTCCATTCTTTTATAAACAATGTGTTAAAAGATTAGAGAGAGAGAGAGAGAGAATCATTTAAGTTCAAAAGAATTACACCCGTTTGAAAATTGTTTATATTTCCAGACCTCCAGAGATCATGTGTCCAGATGATCATTCTATGTAAGATTGCTACAAGTTGGATAAAATAAGAAAGACATTTAATGCATCGTTAGAAAATGAAAACAATTCCAGAGTAAGAAAATCATTCTTTTTATTTCCATATGAAAAATTGGTCAACATGCAGGAATGCTAGCAATGGAACGCTGATGTGTATAACTTAAGTTACAAAAATATTTAAATACGTTTCATCCTAGATCAGTTCATTATTAAAAGATGAAATTCTTGATCTCATCATACAAAACAAGAACCAAAGCTCCACCGGTTCCCCTGAGGACATTGGAAAAGGCACCCTTGAAGAAAGCATTACCACCTTCTTGCTTGAGAATCTTGGACCAGCAGTCAATAGTGCTCTTGTACATCAGATCAGCCTTGGCACGTCCACTCTGCATCATCATACGTCTTCGGACGGTATCGAAAGGATAAGAAATTATACCAGCAACTGTGGTCACTGTTTGAGCAATGGCCCATGAGATTACAATTGGGGTATTCTTGGGGTCTGGCAACATACCCTTGGCAGTATCGAAAAATCCAAAGTAAGCAGCTCTGTAGATAATAATTCCCTGGACAGATACATTGAATCCTCTATATAAACCAGCTAAACCATCAGATTTAAAGATCTTAGCAAGGCAATTTCCAAGACCATTGAATTCTCTTTCAGCACCAGCTTTGCCAATATCGGCTGCCAAACGGGTCCTAGCAAAATCCAAAGGATAGACAAAGCACAAAGATGTTGCTCCAGCAGCACCACCAGAAGCGAGGTTACCCAAAAAGTAACGCATGAATTGTGTGTTCTTGTCAACACCACCTAGGAAAACTTGCTTGTACTTATCTTTAAATGCGAAGTTTAAAGCTTGTGTTGGGAAATACCTGATCACATTAGCAAAATTTCCTCTCCAAAAACTTAGAAAACCTTGTTCCTTTGGAATCCTAACAAAACAGTCAATCATTCCTGAAAGAAAAAAATAGCCATTTAACATAATTTACATAAAAGTGTAATAAGACTGAGAACTGCAAAAATAAAAACTTGATTAGGGATAATATGCAATGTGAAACTACAGATTAATAAACTACATAAAAAAGAATTTATTATAATACATGAAAGGGGGTAAAATATTATCCTCATTTCAGTAGCTAACATTTCAATTATACATACAAACTAAGTCATATGCAGAAAAAGTATAATTTACCCCTTGATCAGTTTTATGTTTTCACTGTTAATCAAAACACTTCCTGATTTTCAAGCAATACATAAAACTATTACTCCAATGAAGGACTTAAGCTTTTTAGACTATATGGTCAATGACATTAAATGCAACAAGCTAAATTTTCATATGAGAATTCATCTTCCTGCTAGAAGAGAGATTATGGATCTTTTCTTGGCAACCTTTAGATTTAGTCTATATGCTGTAGTTGTTTAGCAAAATTCAAACCTTATTGATTATCCTAGAGGCTTTGAAATATCAGTTATGAAAATCATGAAGTGAAACAGTAACACTCCCAAACAAGTCAAATTATGATCTATACTAGTTATTATTAACAAGTGGTACTGTTGATAAACTTATACAGTCAATAGATAAAAAAAAGAATTTTATTGACATCTACTTTTTAATTTAATGAAAAAATACAGGAGCTGGTAACAGACTTCTAATCACAAGTCATTTTTTATACTTTTAGCATTTTTCATTTCTGTTAGTTTACATCAATATAAAAACACAATGGTACTTGCATATCATTGCAACTTTCAGTCAACATTATACGAAACTGAGTACCTGGTTGCCAATGCACCTTGTACGACAAATGTGAAGTTGGTGACCCCGATTTCCTGAGTCGTTAATAGAGTTTGTGATTGTTGCAATAATACATACTACAAGAACTTTTAATGGCTACAAATCAAGAATATCTACCAGTCAGTTTTACGATATTTTCATTATTCATCAAAAGTATCATGCTTTGAACATTTCAAGATACTACTTACATTATGCAATATAACTATTGTAAAGTTTTTTTAAGTATCCCAATTCTATAACAAGTAAAGTATAGAGCTGTATAACATTTACTTCAAAATATAATAGACTACACGTTAATTGTTAAAGGCAGAATTAATAAAATAAAAAGTTTTTTTTCCAGGTATAGAAGTTTAAGTTGGCATTACTTTCCAAGCTGGCGACCGATTTAACAGCTGTCAAGTGATTTATTCTCAGTTTGGTTTGGCAATTCATCAAAACAATCATCAAGCAAGGCGTAGATTCATCGAATGGGCCCAAAACGAGATTGCCATTGTTCCTGATTTTCATAAGCGAATTTTGTTTAGCGATGAAGCGCACTTCTGGTTGAATGGCTACATCAACAAACAAAACTGCCGCATTTGAAGCTAATCCACAAGTGTATGTCAAAACACCGTTACATCCAGAAAAGCGGACTGTTTGGTGCGCTTTATGGGCTGGTGGAATCCTTCAAAAAACGATGAAGGCCACAACATTACAGTCAATGGTGATCGGTAAAGAGACATGATTACTAACTTTTTCATTCCTGAATTGAACAATCATGATGTCCAGGAGCTGTGGTTCCAACAAGACGGCACAACATGTCACACAGCTCGTGCCACAATCGATTTATTGAAAGAAACGTTTGGTGACCGTCTAATTTCACGTTTTGGACCTGTGAATTGGCCTAAAAGAACTTGTGATTTAACACCGCTAAACTATTTTCTGTGGGGTTATGTAAAGTCATTGGTCTATGCGGATAAGCCACAAACGCTTGACCATTTGGAAGACAACATTCGCCGTGTTATTGCCGATATACGGCCACAAATGTTGGAAAAAGTCATCGAAAATTGGATGTCCAGATTGGACTACATCCGAGCCAGCCGCAGCAGTCATATGCCAGAAATCATATTTAAAATGTAATGCCACAAGATTATCTTTCGAATAAAAAAAAATTCATGTCAATCGAATAATACATTATTGTTTTATTGCATACCTCTAAAAAAACACCCTTTATAAAAAGAATAAGATTAAATTTTAAATTCACAAAAGGTATGAAATGTTAAGTCTTAAAACATAAAATACTTAAAGTACATTTGAATTATTATCTTGGATTAGTACGTTTTGCTTTTATTTACTTGCTCTCGATTGATAAAAGCTTAAAACGAAACTGTATTAATTACTTAAACTCTGGATTATGTACATTACACAAGCTTAAATTAAACACCAATCGACCTGCACTAAAATAAACCAGATATTTTGTAGTTGTTAAATACAAATCAAAAAGATTGATTTACCTTATCAGCTTTATGTTTTCATTATTAATGAACAGTTCAATATGCTTTAAACACAATTTCAAGGTAATGCATGTCACAATAACTGCTTTAACATTTTAATAAATGCCATCTCAATTCTGTTACTAGTAAATAATCACTGGTCTACTTTACCAATTTATTCCTTTCGCACACACCTCTTGTAAATTCTATCTCCTACGATTCACTTGCACAGTCTACTAGATTTTAAATCATACATTCAAGGTAAAACTGTTAATTGATAAAGAAATGCAATACACCACAATTATTGGTGCCAAAGGAAATATTATGTTTCTGAAATGGCTTCCAAGTAAAAGGGGGCACCTAAAATACAATAGCATGAAAAAATTTATGAATTCTTTCAGATTTAAATAATGTTGCCCTGTTCTCTTTACTTTCATCTTTCTCTCATTCAAATGTATGCACTCGCAGTCCCTTATACAATAATCTGTATTTACCTACCTCTTTCATTTAAAAGAAAAATTCACTGGTCACAGTAATATATGCTTCACTAAGAAAAATAGAAGAGGGGTACAGTTCTTTAGTTTAACAGAACATGGTTGGGACCTAGGAGGGTACATTTCTTGGCAAGAAAAATTTTGGTGATAAGTTTACAATATGGCAACCCTGCAAATTTAGGGAAATAGTAACCCTACCCAGACCAGATTTTTCAGAATTTGGTCAACAGTCTTTTTCATGAATGTGCAAGAGATTTTTCTAGGAAGTTGAAAGTGAAAGAATCAGTGGATCTTCTCTTTTTGAATGAAACTGCAGAAAGAATGTTTATTAGAGAGGGAGAGATGCGTTGATAAATTCAATTTGGACGATGTATTTTCTCACTATTGCATTTTAGAAACATTCTTTTTAGAAGCTCAAAGAATAGATATTTCTTTTGAGTGCAAGAAAGAAATTATTGCCTCACTAATTATTTAAACTGAAATTATTTCAGTACAGATGCCCAAAATATGAAAATTGTGTTTGAAAGAAATGGAGACAGTTATTTAATCAGCTATATTCAACCTGTGTCTCACCAAGCCTTTTTAAGTAGCCCGGCCCAGTCATGACCCATTGCTCTGAGAAATTCTTTGACAAGAAATCAAATACATCTTTGCTGTTTTGCAGTCGATGTTGTACGGCTACAAATTCATATTCTTTTTCTATTTGTAATGGTTAGTGATAACAGTCAAAAGAGTAGTGATTTTATGAGCTGAACTATTTTTTAGAACAGTATCATACCTTGCAAGCGAAAAATATTCAAACAATTTGGAGGACGACCGTTTTATAATGAAAATCAAACATGGATTAGTACTTGTTTGATTTGTCACTGTATTTAAAAAAAATACCAATAAACAGGAATCATTCAATGACACTTTTCCTCCAAGATCTTTCAAGAGGTAATAAGTAGGTTTTATATAGAATATTCTTTGCAGCAGCAACTAAGTGTTTTGTCTGTGGTAATGTCACAGTAGTAACAAAGACATTCTAAAAAGTTTGTTATATTAATGATAATCATATAAAGTAGTTTACTGAAGCAAAAATTGTGTGTGTGATGGAGTGTTTTTACCGAAATTCTTTTAATTTAGTGTTAGTGACAAAAATGTAAAATAGTAAATTTAAAAGCAAAACACAAATGTTACCTTGGTCTTAAAGCACCCCACCCCCCTCGTTTAACCTCATGTTGTGGCCCTCATGAAATAGCAACATATGTATGCGGCCCAGCAGAAAAGCCTAAAGCATTCACATCCGATTCCTGACTGTCCCCGTCTTAGAAACCATGTTTTCTTCATAAAAACACGATAAATGAATTTTTTTCTGAATAAAAGGCAAGAAATTGTTTTTAGTATGAGAGGATTGATAGAATCTTGGTGTGTGGATGTCCTTAATTTCTTATCTTTGTTTTGATGTTTATGTTATCCATTTTAAAAACCCCGTTTGACATTTTCTGTCTCTCGACGCCATTTGGCAAAGAACTTAGTTGCCAAATAGAGCAGTGAGTTGTGCTAGGACTCTGCCAAACATATCTACTTTTACAATGCAATACTATCAATTCTTCATATACCAATCTGGAATTTCTTTCTCTCCTTTATAAATTCAAAAGATTTATTTACCATCAAGCTTAAAGATGATTTCATTAATAATCAACAGTCCAGACATCTCAAAACATGTCAAGATAATATGTACACAACATATGTGCAATTTTTAAGCTTGATTAAAGAACAAAACGACTTTCATAATGCATGTCACCACAATTCTTCATATACTAATCTAAAACTTCTTTCCTACCTTTATAAATAAAAAAGGTGTATTTACCTTGATCAGATTTATCCATGTTTCATTATAAATCAATAGCCCGGACGTATTATCATCATGTCAAGGTAATATGTACATTACACAGTAACTATTGTAAAGTTTTAATAAATGGAGGAGGAAAAAAAGGAGGAACATAGTTTCCAAGTTCGATTCAAGAGCATATCTAGTTTCACTATGCATGTTATCAATTCTTCATATACCAGACGATCACTTTCGTGCCTTTATAGATCACGGTGTATTTACCTTTTATCAGATTTATCCATGTTTCATTATAAATCAATAGCCCGGACGTATTATCATGTCAAGGTAATATGTACATTACACAGTAACTATTGTAAAGTTTTAATAAATGGAGGAAGAAAAAAAGGGAGCATAGTTTCCAAGTTCGATTCAAGAGCATATCGAGTTTCACTATGCATGTTATCAATTCTTCATATACCAGACGATCACTTTCGTGCCTTTATAGATCACGGTGTATTTACCTTTTATCAGATTTATCCATGTTTCATTATAAATCAATAGCCCGGACGTATTATCATCATGTCAAGGTAATATGTACATTACACAGTAACTATTGTAAAGTTTTAATAAATGGAGGAAGAAAAAAAGGAAGGGAGCATAGTTTCCAAGTTCGATTCAAGAGCATATCGAGTTTCACTATGCATGTTATCAATTCTTCATATACCAGACGATCACTTTCGTGCCTTTATAGATCACGGTGTATTTACCTTTTATCAGATTTATCCATGTTTCATTATAAATCAATAGCCGGACGTATTATCATCATGTCAAGGTAATATGTACATTACACAGTAACTATTGTAAAGTTTTAATAAATGGAGGAAGAAAAAAGGAAGGGGAGCATAGTTTCCAAGTTCGATTCAAGAGCATATCGAGTTTCACTATGCATGTTATCAATTCTTCATATACCAGACGATCACTTTCGTGCCTTTATAGATCACGGTGTATTTACCTTTTATCAGATTTATCCATGTTTCATTATAAATCAATAGCCCGGACGTATTATCATGTCAAGGTAATATGTACATTACACAGTAACTATTGTAAAGTTTTAATAAATGGAGGAAGAAAAAAAGGGGGAACATAGTTTCCAAGTTCGATTCAAGAGCATATCGAGTTTCACTATGCATGTTATCAATTCTTCATATACCAGACGATCACTTTCGTGCCTTTATAGATCACGGTGTATTTACCTTTTATCAGATTTATCCATGTTTCATTATAAATCAATAGCCCGGACGTATTATCATCATGTCAAGGTAATATGTACATTACACAGTAACTATTGTAAAGTTTTAATAAATGGAGGAAGAAAAAGGAAGGGGAGCATAGTTTCCAAGTTCGATTCAAGAGCATATCGAGTTTCACTATGCATGTTATCAATTCTTCATATACCAGACGATCACTTTCGTGCCTTTATAGATCACGGTGTATTTACCTTTTATCAGATTTATCCATGTTTCATTATAAATCAATAGCCCGGACGTATTATCATGTCAAGGTAATATGTACATTACACAGTAACTATTGTAAAGTTTTAATAAATGGAGGAAGAAAAAAAGGGGGAACATAGTTTCCAAGTTCGATTCAAAAGCATATCTAGTTTCCCTATGCATGTTATCAATTCTTCATATACCAGACGATCACTTTCGTGCCTTTATAGATCACGGTGTATTTACCTTTTATCAGATTTATCCATGTTTCATTATAAATCAATAGCCCGGACGTATTATCATCATGTCAAGGTAATATGTACGTTACACAGTAACTATTGTAAGGTTTTAATAAATGGAGAAAGGAAAAAAGGAAGAGGAGCATACAGTTTCCAAGTTGGATTCAAGAGCATATCGAGTTTTAGATTTAAACCAAAGAAAACAGAACACCAGATCTGTATGCGGCAGCAATACCAGGATCTCAATATTATTATACATAATTCTTTAATAATCCAGTAAGACTTTACAATTCGAAACTCGCCTTAAAACCCACCCTGTCACCAAAATGCCAACTTAACGCGAATAGTCGATTGTCAAAGCATTTAAGCAGACTCGATATAAATTTTTCCACTAAATTAAACCTTCTTTACTCTAAATTGTGAACAAATATAAAAATATACCTTAACAATGCAACATTATCCAGAGGAAATAAGCCTAGATACTTTACTGACGACTATATCGGCGCGGATTTGTCCACGTGTCACAATAATGAAATAATAGATATTAAAATTGACTATTTCACCATTATATAGTTTAGTTGAAATTTTGTTTAGTAATTTTATTTAAACAAAAATAAGTAAAACCGACATAAAGTATGCGTGATGAGCCTAAATTAAAAGCAATAGATGGTTAGGCCTAACAGGATCTTAAGCAATTCAATAATTACTAAATTTTTCTAGTTGAAAAAAAAAAGAGGGGAGGGGATGGATAAGACTTTAACAATTATTTTTTCTTCGATTTAAACTTAACTTAGCATTTTCAGAAACAAAGGAGCGTGCCGGCTACTTATGTTCCTGTACATTAAATATGGCGGAGAGTAATACAAAAATTTTGCATACCTTTATACTGCTTATCGGCAGAAATTTGTTTAGATGCATGTTGTACTTGCAATAATAATTTTACACGTTCAATGGGAGCTACGGCTGTCTTAGAAATAGCAGCTGCCACACCACCAGCTACAAAATCCTTAGCAAAAGAGACGGGATCAAACCCTGACATCTTGGTACGTTGATTAATGCGGCACAGCTTCACGAACAGAAAGAAAGATGTCACAAGTTTCAAATCATTTTATGTACTTGGTGTTTGATAATATCGCCAAGACAGGTTGATATCATAGCAACCCTGCCAGAAAGCTTTTAACATTTGCTTAATTTGAAAAATGTCTAGAATATAGTTGTACATTTAAAAAGTTTTTTTATTTTCATATAATTTGAAAATAAATCAATCTACTTTACATCATAATGAAAATGTAAGTTTCATTTTAAAGAAAGAAATAACGAAACATGCACCGGTGTTGCGGTTTGAAGTCGAAGCTACCATTGCTCGAAGTGTTTTAATGGTTTTGTAGGATATGGAATAATGTAATTTGTGTGTGTGATAAACGAGTTATTTTATAATAAAAGATAAATTGTGTAAGAATTGAAGATATACTGATTATATTAAAAAAATATATTAACATATATTGGGTTGCTAAAATTTTTTTTAAGTGCCAAATAAGCGATTCCTTGCCATAAGTAGTACACTTAAAAAAATGTCATTGCCAGTTCTAAGAATGGAATGCCTCATTTCTAATAATAAGGTTTAGTAGAAGTGTATTATTATTTTGCAAATAAAATATAACTATCTCCTTTGAAAAATGTTTGGATAAACTTTATAATTATCATGAAAAAACTATGCATTCTTTTAATGGAATTGAACTAAAGGCGATTCGTTTTGAAAAGAAAAAATACTCCTTTCTCAGTTTTGTGTAGAACGTGTAATACACATTGCACACAGGACAATGGGAATAATATTCAAATTATTTGGTCAGAAAAATTTGAAGCATTTTATGATTTCATAGACACAGGTTATGTTTGCCAACCTTTAAGCAATATTTGAAGACAACCTAGTGTTTTACTCTCCAGAGATTAATAAACACTCGCATTCCATGCCAGCATTTTTTTTTCTTCAGATTTCTTCATACTTATAAAGGGTGCTTTTTTACAGGTATAGAACTTTAAATTGCAATAAAACAACGATGTATTACTCGATTGATATGAATTTTTTTTATTCGAAAGATAATCTTGTGGCATTACATTTTAAATATGATTTCTGGCATAGGACTGCCACGGCTGGCTCGGATTTAGTCCAATCTGGACGTCCAATTTCCGATGACTTTTTCCAACATTTGTGGCCGTATATCGGCAATAACACGGCGAATGTTGTCTTCCAAATGGTCAAGCGTTTGTGGCTTTTTCGCATAGACCAATGACTTTACATAGCCCCACAGAAAATAGTCTAGCGGTGTTAAATCACAAGATCTTGGAGGCCAATTCACAGGTGCAAAACGTGAAATGAGGCGGTCACCAAACGTGTCTTTCAATAAATCGATTGTGGCACGAGCTGTGTGACATGTTGCGCCGTCTTGTTGGAACCACAGTTCCTGGACATCATGATTGTTCAATTCAGGAATGAAAAAGTTAGTAATCATGGCTCTATACCGATCACCATTGACTGTAACGTTGTGGCCTTCATCGTTTTTGAAGAAGGATTCCACCAGCCTATAAAGCGCACCAAACAGTCAGTTTTTCTGGATGTAACGGTGTTTCGACATACACTTGTGGATTAGCTTCACTCCAAATGCGGCAGTTTTGTTTGTTGACGTAGCCATTCAACCAGAAGTATGCTTCATCGCTAAACAAAATTCGCTTATGAAAATCGGGAACAACGGCAATCTCGTTTTGGGCCCATTCGACGAATCTACGCCTTGCTTGATGATCGTTTTGATGAATTGCCAAACCAAACTGAGAATAAATCACGTGACAGCTGCTAAATCGGTCGCCATCTTGGAAAGTAATGCGAACTTAAATTTCTATACCTGGAAAAAACACTCTTTATATGCCCATTAATAAAAACATTGATCCCTTTCATACCTTTCTATTAAATTTATCAATAAAACTGCTGAAAAATATTGTTACAGCAGCTTATGTTTTCAATAACAACCAAAGAAGATAATACGTATGTTTAATTACATAAATATTTACAGTTAATTTACTTAATTTCTAACAGAAATGTGGGTAAAAATGTAAATCACACCTTTGAAGGTGCTACAAATATTTTGAGCTTAGAGCAGAGGTACTCAACCTTTTTATCTTCTGGGCCGCATACATATGTCAGCTATTTCACGCGGACCGCAACATGAGGATAAATGGTGGAGAAATGCTTTAAGACCAAGCTAACAGTGAAAATTAAAACTGTGGAAAATTGATCAAAATTTTATATCTCCTCTGTTTTTCTTTTTTTTAATTATTATTTTTTATTTTTGTCACTAACACTAAATTGGAAGCAAACTTCATAAGATGTCTTTCTTACCCCTGTGATATTACCAATGACAAAACACTTTGTTGCTGTTGTAGATTATTTTAGAACGCCTATTTATCGCCTCTTCAAAGAGACCTTCGAGGAAAAGTGTCATGAATGATTCCTGTGTGTTTATTGGTATTTTTTTATATACAGTACTTCCGTGACAAATCAAACAATTACTGATGTATATTAGTTTTTCACTACAAAATAGTCAACCTCCCAATCGTCTTGAAACGATATAGTTTCTTCCAATATATTTCATTTGCAAGATGTGAAAGATAGTTACAAATTAGTTCCACCCATAAAACTGTCACTACTCCACTGTTGTCTTTTATCCCTAACCGTAACCGTTCCAAATAGAAAAAGAATATCAATTCGCACCCATACGACACCAACAGCAAAAAGCAAAATTCATATATCTGATTTCTTGACAAAGAATTGCTGACCAAATTTTTAATACAATGTTCTTAAATAAGTAAATCTTTCAGAGCAATGGGTTATGACCGTGTCACTTAAAAAGGCCTGGTGGGCCGCAGGTTGAGTATCGCTGGCCGATGGTCTAAATTGCAGTTGTTTCGATGAAGGCGAACAGATATTGCATTCATCCAAAGTGTCTCTTGTTCACAGTCATAATATCCCCGGCGGGGGATTAAGAGTTTGTAAAGTAACAGGTGGGGTAGAAAGAACGAGAAAATATGTTACGTTCAGTTACAGTCAAGTTTGAGGGAAAAGTATAGGGAAACAGTTATAAAATATCGTTAAAAAAAGTCTATAGGAAAAGAAGACAAAAAAAAAGACATTACCATACTTTTAATATAGAGTAGTGTTCGAAATTAGAAATTTTCTCTTTTGGATGATTATTTCTAGAAGCATTGGTCAGATTTCAATAAAATGAGGTATGCTCACAGAATAATATAATGCAAAAGATTCATAAAACAACATAATGCACGTGCATGATCGTGTATACGGCATGGTCTCTCTGTCATGCGCTGGTCTCATCAAAGTAAGAATGTCTAAAATAGAGATTACAAGATAGAACAATTGATGGTTTAATAAGAATAAAGGGCCCCTTTCAGTAGCGTAACGGAGAATATTAGAGCCTTTCTGCAAAGTCAGGTATTGAGCCCCAAGCTGGATTTTGCAAAGGGTTTACACTTGGCGTCAGTCAAGCTTTGGGCCCCCTAAAATCCCTGCAACCCCCTCCATGATGTGGGGTATACGCTACACCATTGGCTCCCTTTTACAGTTATAAAATGTTAAAGGAGAATTCAAATTGAAAATAAGACGGTTCATAAGCCCTAGTGGGAATCGGTAGCAATCATCCAGCCCTTCTGTTCTGATCCTGGAAGATTCTGAGAAAAGTAGGCAAGTTGCAATTGCCCTCACGGTGACCGCGATAGTCTAATGGTCAAGGTTACGGACTCGTAGCTAGCATGCCATGAGTTTGAGCTTAGTGCAGGCCATTGAAGACCCACCGTTTAAAGGGGGTCACTGCACGTTAAATCAATCGAGGCACAAACGTATTCCCGTTGGTGTGGAGGTTAGGAGAGGGTGGTGACAGCTCAGGTGTCGTCCTCGTCATTTGACTATGATTAAAAAATAACGAGGTTCATCTCTAATAGCCCTCGTGCAGCTTTATAGTACGACGTAAATATAACTGGAAACTCGCAATTACCCTCCCAAGAGCGTCCCAAATATTCTTTTTGGGAAAAGTGGTTGAAGATAAGTTTATTCAATCTACACGGTAAGCAGCGGGGTAACGGAAAATATTAGGGCCCCCAAAGTCAGATTGTGTGCCTCAAATCGGATCTTACAAAGGATTGTAGAATCATAACATAACATTGGCTTTAAGCTCCCAGAATCCTGCCCCCTCTACCGACGCTGGAGTGTACGTTACGCCACTGACAGTGAGTAACTTCACTTTCTAGAGATTTATCAACCCGATCAGCCTTCTATAGACATGTATTGTCATTCATAGAAATGAAATTGGTGCCAACTGCACTCTTGAAAAGGCAAACACAAGGATTTAAAATTTCATCCCTATAACTCATAGCAGTCTTGTCTCAATAACGTTGAGGACTGTGAGCCCTCCATTACGATGCCTGCTCAAACTACCATGACATTTTGAATGTGTTACCGATTCCTCTTTCTCGGATACTTAGGACCATTTAATGAATCTCTGATCAGGGCCGGCTCTAGTAGTTTTGCCGCTCTGGACAAAAATGGAAATCCCTCCAAAGCAAAAAATTATAATTAAAAAAGATAAATTGTCCACATAGACATGCACCAATAATACTCAAATCATTCTTGTAAAAATAAGGCATATATATTTATACATATGCCGTAAAATCCGGCGTATAACGTGCACTTTTAACACAAAAAATAACATAGAAATTTATGGGTGCGCGTTATACACCGGGTATAAAAAAACGAGCTTTAAAAATAAAAAGAGATGAGAAAAGAAAAAAAAACTAAGACTTCTACATAGATTGGAACATTGTTTATTTAAAGAAATGACATTCATTACAAACTTTAAGAATAGTAGTTCTAGAAGCATACTATTTTTTCAAAAGTCTGAGGTAACACCTCAAATAAATGACTTTAAAACACAAGAGAGCATTGCATTTCAGGTTTCTTCGTAAAAAAGGGGTTGCGCGTTATACGGCGAATATACCTAAATATTAAAAGGTATAGGTTCGCGTTATACGCAGGACTTTACGGTATATATATATGTAAAGTCTTAAAAAATACAAAATAATGTGAAATTAAGGGCATAATTACTTATTATTTCAAACGAGTGAAATGTAAGATAAGAAATCGTTCACTTCAGCTGGCCAATTTCTTTGAAAAAGAGTCTACTGATGGTGGGATCACAAGCGCTTATTTTAATTTGAAGTAACTACACTCAAGGCTAAAATAAAAGTCTCCTGTAGCCTTCTATCTATTAAAAATTCGTATTAACCCTGCCCAATTTTGGATAACAGACACCGGACATCCTACGGGGTGAAGAGAATGTCCGACTCCTGGATTGGGGGAAGGTTATTAGTGAAACACATCAAATTTCCTTACGTAATATATACTCCAGCCTTGAATCCTTCGAGTTTCAATGTATAAGAAATAATGTGTGCATAATAGTTTTTTTAAACTAACATTAAACATACGAGTACAAAATAAGATGCGTTAAATTAAGTACCACAAATTCACTCCCAAAAATATTTTATTACATAAATTTTTTGCTACAAAAAAAAATATTTTCCAAATTCAATCCAAATGCCATCCTTAAAATTTGCCGTCCCGTGGAGGGGTCCGGCCCTGCTCTGACTCACAAGAGAAAAATTATGGAATTCAAAATTACTTACGTATATTTTGAACTAAATTAAAATTACCGTGGAAGTCAGAGCACATTTGAATAAATTATCTCGAAAGTATTTCATTATACAGTAGAATCTGTTGTTGTGTGCAGTCCTTTTTTATACAATTTTATTTTTATGCGGTAGTCGGCTGGATGGCGTGGTTGGTTTGTCGCTGGCCTTCTGTACCCAAGGTGTTGTGGGTTCGACCCCAGCCCAAGTCGATGGATTTTTATGTTACAGAAAATCGACAGCGGCCATATCGTATGGTTATACGCGGCATGTAAATGATCCCTAGGCAAAATTAAATTCTAGTACAGGTTCGCATCGTCAGAGCTCAAGTACCTCCCTCTAGGGAAGAAACTGGGCGTCAAAATTGCCTGCGGCGATAGGTATCTGCCAATATGGCGGCGGACTAAAAAGAGATGCTAGCTATCGGTGAATGTACTAGGTAGATTGATGAACTCTGTTAATAACTGTTCATCAGGGAACATTCTTTAGTAGACAGCCAGCACACAACCAGTGCGCTTTTTCTCTGAGTGACCTGTAAGAAAAAGAGAAAGAATCGATGCCAAACCATCGAGCTGGAGCAGGAGGGGGGAGGTGGAAGCTGGAAACAGCAGCTCTTCTGCGTCGCGACGTAATGCGACCTTAATAACTGTTCATAATCTGCCATTAGAAATAAAATTTTAAGCGGTATATGAATTTCAACGGTGTTTGGGGGGCACTGTAATGTTTTCTAATGTACATGTATATACACTTAAGACGTTCTATTTATTTACTATACACAGTCTTCCGACAATGCACGTTCAATTTCTTCCTCTCAACGAGCTAGCAGTACGTTGAAGATGAAACTGTCAATGGAAGTGCTGTCCCACCGGCCCACAGACTTCGTCTGTCGCCGTTCCAGCAGAATTGTTTCTGCCCATTTATTTAAATCTTTTAAATTTAATTTATGTTACCCCATTAATTCGGATCTTAATTCTAAAATTCTGATGAGGAGGTACGTCCCAATTAGGGACAGGTACTCCGTAATTGACATGCCACTTTTTTGTAAATGGAAGCGACATTATCAATATTATAATGTTATAGTTTGATAAATGGACAAGAATGACCAGATTCTTTGAGAGCGGATAAAATATATACCTACAAGGATTTAGCTTTCCAACAAATCATAAAAGTATTTTCTCAAAATAGAAATCAATTCTGAAAGGAGTTTGAAATTCCAAAAAGAGCTTTGATCATACATATCTGGTTATCGTGACGTTTACAAGCAACTGACCAACCCACCGACGTAGAAAAAACTTATCACTTGCTTTGGGTGTCAAAAAATAAATCAATTGAATTCGAATCTTCAAGTGACGAAAGCGATTTTGAACTATTTATTACAGGCAGATACACGCTTAGGATTGCACAAGTAGCAGTGAATTATGTACAAGCGTGTGCCTCACAAAAAAACGAGACTAAGTGTGTAGCTTGGAAAAAAAATGGAGTTGGCAACAACTGTTTCGGTGACGTCATCCCACTCACCTCCTCTATCCATGTGGTCAGTTTTGTCGCAACCGCTCGCGCCAGTTGGGAGTACTGCAGGTGCGTAGCTACCGACGTATCAATGATACGGAGCCTCAACATGTGTAACTACAGTCCCACTAACAGGCTCTCATCTAAAAAAACGGCCCCGAAGGAATTTTGATTCAGGGTCCCCTCAGTACTGCGTCATTAAATGAACACGTGCGACTGCACTCTGCCGGAAAAATGTCGAATCAGCATCAAGTGTACTGACGCGTTACTATCTACAAATAACTACCACTCTAATAACAAACTTTATTTACAACTTCTATTCATTACTAACTGTATCTCACACCTCATAAACTGTCTCTAACGCTCCTCTCTCTCGTCATTCATACAACTCCCAGCACTTTCGGGTATACACTTACACAACACCGCTGTCGAAACAGCGCCATCCATTACCTTAACATCAAGCTTCTTGTGAAAGTTAAGTCAAATCAGTCACAAAAACATTTCAAATACTAACCGAGGCTTATGGAAATGAAACTTTGTCTTGTGCAAATGTGTTTGAGTGGCATAAGTGGTTTTTAGGCGATCCCTCACCACTGCATTAAAAAAAATTCTGTAGTATGTACACAAAAAGTTGTTTGTATTTATGATATTTTCGAATATTTTTTTATGCAGTGCCGAAAAAAAAACAGGTTTTACTATATATTGATGTAATTATTATTTACTCGAATTTAACGAGTTAAGTAAGAATTGGGAAAATCGCCATGATATATCTAAGAAAAATTGGGACTCAAATTTAGTCAGAATTACAAACTATCGTGATAATCAAGCAAAAAGCTAAAACAATAGATATTGTTTTAAGTTATAATTATATTGTTTGATTATTTAAATAGTATTTTAAAAGTATACATTTTTTTCTTCAATTCATCAAGTGAAAATTTTATTTATAAGCTCATTTTTTCCTAAGAGAAATTGCTTGTATAGTTTCTTTTTCAAATACCAGAGATATTTTGACATAGTCTATACCAAACTTTTCTTTTTAATTTGCATTCGTAATATGTTTATTAATTTCCCTGTAACACATATTTATGCTGTGTCAATATGTATGTGAACGTTTAAAACTATGTATATTACAATAACCGATAGTGAAATTAATTTCTCTGTTAAGGTAAAATGAAACCACATATTTCATAGACTTGTCTTAATTCCTGTATTTAAACTACTGCCATTGAACTAGACTTTGATCTTTTGCCCATTTTCAAGTGATGATTCTATTTTCAGAACTCGAAATATTGAAATTTGTTACTTCGTACCAACTTTGATTTGACTATTTCAACTGATGAGCGTAGATTTCTGCTACACGGTGCGAACCGTCAAATTCAACACCCCTCTATATTCGCAATTTAAAAAATAATTGTTACTAATTTGTGATACTCTGCTTAAATTTCAAATGGATTCAGCATAATAAAAAATTTTCCTGCGGTTTTTTTTTGCAACGAAAACTCTTTAATACATTCATTTGTGGCCACGGTCATTTCAAGCTGAAGAGGGGGTTGAGGCAGGTTAAATTTGTCATGGTTCAAAGTACTCCTTTTGTCGTGGTGTGATAGTTTGGAGAGGTGGTGCCAGCATTGACAGAGGGTGAGAAAGTTGATATACTTTCAAATTAAGGCTTCGGACTCCCTCCACTAAGAAGTGTCATCTTGTTGTTTAAATAGGAATTATATCTCTTCCTATCCTTCTTCTTTAATAGGAATTATCTCTATCTGACGCGGAATCTCTAAAAAGCGAAATGTGCTACCTCTGTTATTGCTGTTTTAGTTAGGACCATGGCCTGATGCTGTAGACAGCTCTGTCGTCTCTTACATCCATGTCACCCAAGTACAATGCTGTTTACTTCATCAGTCTCCGGAGAATCAGCAACATAAAACAATGTATTTTCCAAGTATTTAAATTGATTACATCTCTCCTAAAAACTTGTTTTATTCCCAGTAAAAAATACTTTTTTAATTACATTTTCTTCAATATCGAGCATATTTTTAAATTTTGCATTTAGAAAATGTTTTTGTACTAGAAGGAAATATTCCATGTTCATTTTCAAATCTTTGGAGAAAGAGTCAGGGGGGTTTCATCATAAATACTTTCATACATCATTAATTCAATTAGACTATGTTCTTGATATTTTTTTATTAATTTCATTCAAATACTGTGAGTGATGTCATATAAAAATATGAAATTGTTTCCCTAATTAATTTGTGAAAATTCATCCTAATTATTGTTTTTGCTTTCAAAAAGCTTTACTTCTAATAAATTTACAAATTAGTTAAGAACTTGACAGCAACTGAGCCATCTTACATAACTGTATGTCATAATACAAAAATATTTATACTCAATTTCTAATATAATTGTGAAAATTCTCATTTAAGACCTCTTATATTTATAAAATTGATGATTATTATAACATGCATAATACATTGGTGTATTAGGGGTGGACTACACCTAAACCCCCAAACCAACAGATTTTTAATTTTTACCATTGAGATTACCCCTCGGCACCTTCAGCTACATGTTATTTTAGAATGTAGCCATTTGCAAGAGAGGCCTGTCTGGGTTCTCTGCTGGGAGCATTACATATTGTACTTAATTCTGATAAACAGTTTTCAATACATAAATAATGCCATCGATGTATATTTGTTTAATCTGTGTCAAATTTTCAGTGGAACAGCTGCTCTGTTTCAGTTTTTTTTCTACAAATAAAATTGTCTCCCTTTTCATACTTGCGTCATAGTTGAACTTGTCCTGATGTTATTAATGATATCTTAGTTTAGGTGAATAAAAGAAAGCGTAAACAAAACAAAAAATTCCTACATACGAGTTGGCAACTATGTTTAGGATAGACTGAATGTTGGAGATAAACTGCAGAATGGGATAAGTCATTGTTTCAAGTGGCCAGAATAGGCAGTTCCATTTTTCCTTTTGAAAGGGGCGGAAACTCAATTTTACCCATCCAACAAAAGTTTTGCCTTTGATTCTAAGCTACACTCAATTTTCAATAGTATTAACACTAGAAAAACAGTGCGACTCTGAATCAAGTAAATATGGTATCTGATATCATTTTCATGAGTGTTTGTAGTGAAGTCTCAAAACTAAAAGTATCACCTTTGAGATATTTAGATTACACTCAACTAATTTAAATATTGAATAAGAATGTTGAAGGAGAGCATATTATAGAAATTTGCTCCATAAGAATAAATTACAATTTCAATTGTGAAATGTATGAATTCTATTACAATGAATTACTAGGAGAATACTTTTAGATAATGGAGAAATAAAGAGGTGAAAGGAATATAACAATATTTTTTTAATACAAGTGTTTCCAATTAGATAAAACATGACGATGCAAACAAAAGAATTTTTTTTAATGTAAATTAAATAAAATTGAAAATCAAGTGTGCTAAAAAATATATGTTTACAGGTAATTGAGTGCAATACTAAAGAGGAGGATATAATTAAAAATAAATTTAAGTGCAAATAAAAAAAATCTTAATTTAAATTACATATAAGTCTGAACCATATTCTAAAGCAATGCAAAATGCATTTTGATAATTGCTATTAAAACAAATCCTGTAGCTTTAATTTTATGAAACATAAGATATAAATTATATTTCCATTCCGTTTAATCTGAAATATCTTTATAAAATATTCAGAACACAATTGAATAAAAAATGTTGATTTTTTTAATTACCAATATATAAGCAATATTACAAGTATGAAAATTCAAATACAATAGCAGTTTAGAGTGATTAGAAAGAAAAAAACTTATTGAAAAACTTTGATTTTAATAAAATACATTTGATTTCATTAAATACATTTCTTTTCAAAGAACAAAAATAACAAATGTAATAGTTTTTGCTGCCATTTAGTTGCTTTTTTCAGCATTCAGTGTAACAGATTTGCACAGCAAACAGTGTATAACATTAATTATTATAAAATAATTCCTTGAACAGGTTTAAAATTTACTATAAAAATGAAAACAAAAACATCCCTTCATCATATGTTTTACTTACATGAAGTTAAATGAAATAATTTTATTATAATTTTTATGTGGGATGATATTTTCATAATTAAGAATCCATTCAAAGTAAGGCATTCTTAATATTTTAACTGCTATTTCCATGACACAAAATGAAAATGACTCGATAATTACTAGCTTTTTGAAAAGCTCGAGAAGTTTTTTTTTAATTTTAAAAAAGTCTTATGAATATTTACACCATAGATCTATTTGGATCTCCAGCAATTTTATCAATTATCTGTAAAAAAAAATGAAAAATATATTTTAATAAATAACATCATCGTCATAAAACATACAAAACAGTTACTATATTCAAGATAAAAAATATATATTACTCATGTATTACACATTACTAATATTCTTAATCTCATATTTCTTACACTGATTCCTAGAAAAACTTTCTTTTATATACATAATCTTTGGATGAAGAAAAAACATGGATATATTTAATAATTAAAATATTTTATCCATTTAATAAATCATAGTCAAAGATAATATACAAATATATCATGATTAACTGGAATACTTTATCAGAATAATTTTTCAGACTTTGGAAACAAACTTGTGTTTGTTTTAAGAATAGTGCAGTAGTAGTTTCAATGCAGTTGATAAAACATGCTTTATAATTTTTTTAAAAAGAGGAAAAAAAAATTGTGAGAAGCTTGTATTTTAGAAAAGTCTTAATCTTTAAAAATGTTTGATTGATTAAAAGAACAAACTATAGAGTAAATAATAAAATGAAAAAAAAATATGTATATAAAAATAAAAAATACAAACCAAATACATCATTAACATGGGAAACACACCAATGTAAAAAAAAATTAAACTTTTCTCTGTGTTATTAACATGAATTATATAAAGGGAGAGAAATAATTAGAGGAAGGGAACAACAACAAAAAGTCATCTGTACAGGTTGCTGTGATAGCTCTCATTTAAACATTTGCAATCACGACCTCATGCAACTTGTCTTATATGAATAAAGATTTCATATAAATATAGTAAATGCATGCAATGTTATAAATGTGCAAACTTTTTTTTGGATTTAAGAATTTTTTCATATCTAGATACGATTGACAGTAATTCAATTTTTACCAATATTTGGTTAAAAAAAATAATTAAGGACAATAATGATATTCCAAACATTAAAGAATCTTTACTCTTTACCCAGAGAAACACTTTTAAAGATAAAAATTAAAATATTATGTTCTGAATTTTAAAAAATCACTAATTCAATACCTTATGTTGTATGTATTTTGCACACATCAATAATAAATCTTAGGAATTAATGTTCACATTTTCACAGCGAAATATTTTATTATTGGCATTAACTGAAAATTATCCCTAGATCTTCAAGAACTTTTATGTCTTCAACATGAATCAGTTGTAACAGAAAATATAGAATTTTTTGGGTTAATTTATGGTTTTGGATTCAATTGGAAATTACATGAATATGTTTTTAGGATTCTCCTTTATTAATTCCTCCTTCTTATTTGTTTATAATTTTTAAAAAAATCCATTTATAAAATGAATTAAAGAAATATAATTTAAATCTTAAAAATGAAATAAATTTATTTTGAAAATGAATATACACAAGGTGCTATCCAACACAGTTTCAGGAATTACTTTTAAAGTTATTCTTTCCAATAAGAAAATTGTTTCCTTCAACGGACTCACTCTTTCCGTCAATAACTTGTTGCCAGTATTTCAGTCATAAATGGAAGCACAACTAGTTATGACAAGTTAATGTCAAGATGAAGCAAACACATACAGCGGATCTCTATAGTAATCCCTCTTGAATTTTCTCTATGTTATCAAATCAATTTCCCTGTAATTTTATTTTCACATTGAAAATATAAAAAAGTTGCATGGTGCTAGGTTCAGCATGTAAGGTACATGTAATATAAGTGGTAACTGGTTTGGGAGTTTCTCCTTGCATTTTTGGTCAATGATTATAAAAATTATACAGTGTTCTAAACAGTATTGTCAACAAACACAATCTGTACTTGTCTTCACAACCATGCCAATTGACACAATGCCAACTAATAGTCCTTCTAGCTATGAGCAATTTGTACATATTATTCAAATTACTGGAACTTTTGGGCAGCACCTGATATATTAATGAATCTGCTTTGTTTCTTCATTAGAACCAATTCAAATAAATATATATAAAACAACTGAACATATAGAGAAATCTTGATTTAAAATGTTGATGAAATTAAATTAATATATATTTAATAAATTTTTTAATGCTTATGTAGCCAGTATTAAAGGGGAAAATATATTTTACTTCATTCCAGAGAACTTTTTCTATCTTACAAAATTACTAAGACATCTAAACCATTGTTGGTAAACCAAATGAGTTCTACAATATATATATAAGAACATAAATGCTCATAATTTATTAGTATATAACTTATATTTAGACTGCAAATGTCTAAATGTTGTTTGAATAAACAAAGTGGGGCTGATAGTCAATAAAATATTGGGCTTACTGGGCTAGTTAAGATGACAGAATATTTTGTCACGCCGAGCTTATCTGAAAGATAGAAACATACTTTAATCGAAACTTTTGATCAAATCTGTCTGAATTTTTTTTTCTTTGGTACAACACAGAATAGTCGTTTAAATTAACATAAAAAGTTTAAATTTTATGTAATTAGCATTATTAATGGGGATATTTTTCTACAAATATTCATAAAATTTTAAAGACAGAAATTTTTTCTGATACACATGGATTGGAAATCAACACTGTTTTAGACTCAACAGTGTAAAATATAGTCAAATAATTTACTAGTCACTAGGGATGAATTAATTATCAATCACATATTAAATTAAGAGGAACACCACTTGTAAAAAGTTACATTTTATTACATCTCTAATAGAAAATGGCATCAAATTCAAATTAATTTCTATTAACAGATTGAGAACATTTGAAAATAGCACCCCTATTCATATCTGCAAACAGTATTAATATGAATTTGACACATTTTGTTCACAGTCCCCGTTATTGATAAGTATTTATCTATGCCTAAAAATAGAAAGACAAATAACATTGTTTATCCATAAGTGCTTTGCTGAAACTATGGATGAGATACACTTTGAAGCAACTTCATATTTCCTTTTAGATTTCTAAAAAAATTCAGTGCTGATGTGATTTTTCATAGTGGGACGATGACATTTAACCATACAGATCTCTACTTTAACATTTATGTTCCAAAAAAGGCGCAGATTTCACATTAATATTCATTATAAATTGTTATACCAAAGAAATTTTTTTTTATTTATCTATACTTCATTGTATTTAGAATTGCACTAATTGCATTTTTTTTTATTTTGAGATAAACTAAAATGATATATAGTCATTTTTGTTTTTATTAATGATTTTCTTAATAAACATTACAAAAAAAATATTGTTACATAGATGCTGGGATTTTCCGAGATCTAAAACATTATCACATGGATTTCATAAGAGAGAAAATGCAGCTTTAAAGTTGTCAATTAAGTGTACTAAGAGAGGTATTTCTGCATTTTAATTGTCTTTACAGTTATTTATCTATTATGTTCTTTGCAGCAAAATTATAATTCTCTTTGAATGAAATGTCGACCCCCCCCCCAAAAAAAATATTCTTCCAAAAATTAATTTTTAGTTTTGACAACATGACTTGTGTTCCATTTTGTGTCAATATTGTTGATTGTGGATTAATTAAGATGAAGCCTAAGTTATTCCTTTTTTCCCCTTTAATTAATGCAAATTTAATTTCTTTTCCAGTTGAATTCTGCTGCCTGCTATACATTATTTATGAAATGTTTAGTGGTATTTTTATGATATAAAAAAAACCTTGGCTATCCCCCCCCTTCTTTTTCTATTTTAGATTTATTGCTTTAGAGTCAGCAGTCCAGAAATTAACTATTGTTGCTAACACTTTTCTGTTATAATTTGTATTTATATTTTCCTTAGTTAATTTCTATTACTATTTTTGGCAAGTTAATTTTCAATTTAGATTAAAATCTACGTTTGTGTAAAATCATTTTTCCATTTGAGCCAAACTGCAGTTAATTGAATTTTTTTTAAAAAAATGAAACCAACAGTCATTTAATGCAATGCTTGCTAGCTGAATTCTAATTTTAAAAATTTAACCTATGTTGAGAACAAATATCCTACATCAGCTAGTTCTTAATATTCAGAACATGATATTTTATCAATCATTAACAAATATTATAATATAATATACAGAGGCATTATAATGTATACAGAGGAATTCAAAATTATACGCATTCTTCATTTTATCATTTAGTAATATCACCCCCCCTCCCCAAGTATAAAAATAACCATATCAATCATCAAAGGTACATATTTTCTGTGTTCATTTTTAGGAAAGTTTGACTACAAGGCGATAAAATATATTGCTGAAAGTTAGTATAAACCAGTGATACTCAACCTGTGACCCCGGCCTTTTCTGAGTGGGCCCATTGCACTAAGAAATTCAATTACTGGAGAACAATTTACTCAAAACTTAACGGGAAATTCTATCAATCAAGCAATCAAATATACCAATTTGTTTTTTTTAATAGTAGAATGTAAGCTTTGTTTTTTTTAATAGTAGAATGTAAGCTAAGGGCATGGTCATAGATGAAAAGAAATAGAAATTATCCCATAATTCAATAAAAAATGCATAAAAACACATTTTTTTAAGTGTATGTTTGATTGAAAAGTGTTAGTATGGTATTAAAATAAAAGCCAAAAATGAATTTAATATGTTGATCAATTTTACTTTGTCCAATGTTGCATTGGTCTTATAGTGTGTTTCATTATTCGCATGTTGCGGCCCGCATGAAATGCCTGTCATGAGTATGTGGCCTGGTAAGAAAAAAGGTTGAGTACCCCTGGTATAAACAGTATTATTAGTTATGATTAACATGCAAAGCAAATGCAAAAATAGCATATTTAAGCAAGTTTAAAATGTTAAAAGAATTTTTCAATGAAGAAATGCTCTGCTTTGCATTTAGTCTAATAATTTAAAAACAGTTCATTTTACCCAACTTTATATTACATAAAGGAAACACTTACCTTATTTAATATTGGAAAATTTAAGATAGTACCTAAGACTGGAATTCTCCTTAAAAAGTTGACCACAATGGGTAAAAATCCACTAAAAATATAAAATTACTAATTTAGTATAAAAATTATTTATGAAATATATATGAATAATACATGAGAAATAAGATATTTATGGTATGTAAACAAAATAGTTTAATAAAAAAAATACTAATATTTAAAAAAAATTAGTAGTACTGAAACAAGATAGATATATAAAATACAATTTCAAGTCAATTTTCATAAATATTAGAGTGCTTAGTATTATTATCAAGGCAAATTTTACCATGTTGTGCAATGCTACAGTACAATTCTTATCCAATTTATTGAATATACCCAGAAATTGCTTTAAATGGTTATTTATTAAATTTGTTTTAATAATTGCTTTTTAAAAATTATCATCAATTCCATAAATATATATATATATATTTGCAATGAAATTTGTTAATAAGGAGGTACATTTTTATTGCAGCAGAAGAACAAGTATTTGACCAATGGTATGTGGCTTTTTATCTTGTGCTATTAACAAAGAAATCTTTTAAGAAAAATTCTAAAAATGTATCATTAAGTGTAACAATTTTTTTTATGCTTAGCTTGAGTATTACATGCTTTCAAATGTTATTCAAAAAAATTGTAGTAATTTGTGTTCATATTCAAGATGTTTAATTTTGAAATGACTTATTACAACTGCGAGTGCTATAAAAGTATTAGATGATATTTCATAACATGATACACATATAGGATGAGATTTATCGGCGACAACCTTTGATGTTAACTCAAATTTTAAATTGTTTGTTCAATAATTTTGAATTTTCTGTTACCTTTTTTTTAAACACACTAAAGATTTAGCACCAGTGCCTGGCAAAAGATGTGTGCCAGCCTGGAGATCTGGCAGCAGGTCAGGGACATATATGAAGCCCAGGCAATGAGATTAGAATGGATAAGAACAGTCTGAACTATATGGGTGAGAGGAAGCCAGATGCAGAAAAACACAGTCAGTTAAGTAAGTAGGAGAGAGGAAGAAAGGGGTAACAATGGATGATGTTGTGTCTTTAATCCAGCTGAATCTCTTGAATGTACTTGATTAGTGCTGTGCACCTTAGTATGATGAAAATAAATAAATGGCACTGAATGTTGCAGTTGTTATTTTTCAATTTGAACACCACACCAGTCATCAACCCTCCAACTTACACATACCAAATCACTATCTTTATTTCTTGGCATAATTGCTAATGATTGTGTATTAACGGTATCAAAATAATCTGCTATTTTTTGCAGGTAAATTTTTAAAAACCATTCACTTATTTTACAAGGAATTCAAAATTAACATATATATAGCATTTAAGAGTCAACTAATCAGTTATAAAACACTACTATTACCTAAAACACAATCACCATACTTCTTCATAAGCTCAACAGTCTTTTGCACGGCCAAGGCTCACTCAGTAATCCTCCTCCAGTTGTCTCTATCAATCACGACAGTCTTCCATCAGTTGATTCCCACTAGTTTGAGGTTCTTTTCAACATTGTCTAACCATTGTGTAGGTGGTTATCCTCTATATCTGGTCCTTTCAGTTTTCGAAAAAATTACTTTTTTGGTAGGAAAAGCATCGGCATAGCTGTACAAATGCCCCAGCCACATAATATGTGATGTTTTTATAGTTCTCACAATGTCAGTCTCACCATATTTCCTGTAAATTTCACGATTGTAAATAATTCTCCACTCAATGTTCTCTTGAATTGGTCCAAAAATCTTCCTTTCAAAAATGAGCAACTTTTCTTCCTCTGCTTTATTGAGGGTCCAATATTCACTTCCATATAGAGCAATAGGTCTGATTTAAGTTTTATATATGCTCAACTTGGTATTTATAGATAAACTTAGACTTGAATTGGTTTCTGAGGCCATGAAAACTTCTATTAGCCAAACAAATTCTATTGTTCATTTCAATTTTCAGATCATTGCTATATGAGATCAGAGTTCCTAAGTGAGAAAACTGTTTGACAGCTTCAAAAGTATAGTTACCTATCTTCAAAGGAGACAAATCCAGAGATTTATTAGTAGAAATCCAAAACTTTGTTTTGTTGCCATTAATAGCAATAAACTCTATACAGTTCATAAAATTCTCTCAGTGAGATACTGAACCTACAATCACACCACATCCCCAGACAATAGTGAAACCAGATAAAAAGACCCATGATAGAATCTTGCTACCAGGTGATACATGATCATACACTCTCAAGTGATTGTCAGTTTAGTTCTTTGATATACTTCCAAATCACTTTGTATCTTTGTATAACTGGTCTTCTTTAATAACATTTTTTGGATTCAAATTGATCCTGTTCTCTGACTACAATCAATTTGACTGTGCTACACACTGAGACATCTAACAGCACCTTGCAATATATAAACTAATTTGTTTATCTTAATTTTTATTCTTTTAATAATGAGTAATAAAAACCTGCATGTATCCATCTGCTCAAAACATCATTCCAATGAAATTCTTCCTTATATTCAAGCATACAAATGTGATAGATTTTTCTCTACAAGGACAGTGATTTTGATTCACTATAAATCAGTGCAATTGTTTACCAGCACGCAGCAACAAAAATAATGAATATTATTTCTAACATTTAATTTACAATTTTTATTCTTTCTTGAGGAAATATGTATAAATTTATTATTTATGTTGAGTATATATAAAAATGTTACATATATAAAAGTAAATACATATTGTTGATCTAATTATCAGACTGCGCAACTCCATCTGGGATGCTAATTTGATGCAGTAGGGCTAGGTGTCAAGTTGTTGTTTATGTTTGCCAAGATAGGCGATAATATTACAATATGGTTTACGCTAATATTTTATCTTGCGATATTGTTACAAATTTTGTGTAATGAACGCTTAAAACAGTGTAAATAATTTATATCTGGAAGTGTAATACATTAATATTACTTTGTTGTATTTATATTATGTTAAAATCTTACCACCACCTCTCCCTTCGAAATCTAGTTTTATTATGAAATTAAAAAAACAGTGATTACCCTGATCGAAGGAATAAATTAAAAGTGGAGCGCGCACTGGGGCATGGCATAGACAAAACAAAAGGTACACGCTAGGCCGTCATCTTGGATTTCATGTAACCCGACAACAACCGCTGCTTGGCGTGATTAAGGAATTGTGCCAAAAAGCGCTTGGCGCGTTGCACTCCTACATCAAATCAGTTACATCAGTGGAGTTACGCAGTCTGATAATTAGGTCGAAGATATACAAACTTATACAAATTTTTAAAATTAAATAACCTTCTTTGTTCTATATTGTACAGTTTTGGGCTATAAAAAGAAACCCCTTTATACTTATTATTCCTTTCTTTTACTTATCTTTTTTAAAAACTTTTTCAAAAAACATATCTATTATGTAAATTCAAATCTACTATGCACTACATATATATATACAAACTTTATATGATCAGAAGTATCCATACACCTGAACGTTTTGCTTTTCCTGAAGATAAGTAAAATATTAGTCTATTAGGTCACTTTTTGCTGCAGTAACAGCTGCCACTCAATGGGGAAGGCTATCTATGTTCCAATTTTTATATGTTTCAGTAGGAGTTACATGCCATTTATTACACAAAAGCATAAATGTGTTCTGTCAATGATTTGGGCTGTCGTAGTCTAACTCACAGTTGGTGTTCTAATTTTCCTATAGATGTTCTATGGCAGTAGCATAGCGTAGACTTTCGCAGCCTGGGGCCAACCAGAAATTTCCACCTCTCTATTTTCATCATTAGTCAAGAAAATTAGTAAAAGTTTAAAAAAAAGCAGCTTAAAATTTTTTTTGATTAAAAGTGCACTTTTTGTGTTTTTTTCATAACAAAATCATTTATACAATTGTCAATATCAATATGCACTATAGCTAAATTTGTTTGCCTTAGCATAGACATAGTCGATTTGAGATTATTTTTGATTAATTTTAGCTTAGAGAAGCTTCTCTCGCAACTGGCATTACTGATGGCAGATGTTATAAAAACTCTCAACATTATGAGAATGTTTGATAAGCCATCTTCAAGTTTGGACACGATATATTTTAAATAAGCCCAGAGAGCTGTACCTAACGAGTTCTTTTTTACAGCCCGAGTCTATTGCAGCTACGAAAACTTGTAGACATACATGCTGAAGTTGGAATTCTTCTTTATTAATGTCTTGAGGAGTTTGATCCAAGTTAAGTTCGTCCATGCTCAGTATCACTTCAGGCCTTAAAAAAGCATACTTTTGAGCTAGATTCTACACAAATGATGGAATCTTTCTCGAATTTCAGCAGTTACTCTGTTTATTGAAGTAAACATTGTTCACCTCAAGTCATCTTTGTACGATAACTGAACACCTTTACTTCCATCGCCAAATATATGTTTCCTCCTGATTCGTCTTGGGGGTTCAAAAGAAATTTCAAGCTCTTCGCATAAACTTTTAGCATATATTACAGCTTCATCCATGAATTCCTCTCATTTTGCTTCTAATACAGTTTGTAAAGCAAGTATGTTTTGAGCATATTGATGGATATTTAGTCTCTCTGTTTGCAAATAATTTTGAACATCATTGACTTTACACAGTGCCGGTTGCCAGAAACTAAGTAACATAAAAATGAATGTGATTGCATAGCGACTAATAAACTTCCAGCATCGGTGCTTGTATTAAAGCTTTCACTCGTTTCCGTCAGTTTCGTTGCGCTGTCGCGATTTGGAGTTTGAAATATTTTATGAATCTAAATATTGCGGTACTAGCCGCCCCTTTTTGTAAGTCACCCAAGGTCATTAACCCTTTTTGATGTGACCACCATAGGTTTAATATAATTTTATCAATATATAATTCTAATTTTTTATTACATTACTCAACTATAGTTGTCTATAATCTTTATAATGGTGAATTAAAATTCAAAAGTAAATGGGAAGTGGACGATGTTAGTTCACAATTACATCACATAAACACTTTGAAATTACTTTTAAAATTCAAATCAATTTCAAATATGATTAAAAAAGCCTGTGATTATTCAAAATTTTACTTTTAAATTATAAATTTATACAGACAATTTTTTTTGTGGTAATACAATTTCTGTTCAATATATAACTTAATACTTCAATAGTGCCAATATATATTTAAGTTTATCAGCAATCGAATGTGTTCTTTTATTCTAATAGCTGATATGTTTCGACATAGCCCAAGATAAGCAAAAAAAGTTTTAAAATTTTGAATAAAATATTTTAAAGAAATACCTAAGCTTATTTTTTAAGCTTAGCTAGCAAAATTTCTACTAAGCTTGCTAGCTTACATAGAAATAATTAAATATTTTAAAATATTTGATTAGTTTATTAAATGGATAAGATAACTTATATTATATATTCCCTATATCTGTTTTGTCTTTCTCACAGCTAATTAAAAGGTTATGATGTTGGGTCACTTTTTACTGCAACAATAACTGCCACTCTGCTATTCACTAACTTTTCAAATGTTGCAGCAGGAATTCCATGCCATTCTTGCAGAACACTGGTCAACTCTGTTACCAATTAAGAGTATTGTAGTTTAGCTTGTACTCAACACTGTAATTCATCTCATGAATGTTCTATGAGATTTAGGTCAGGCCTTTGAGCAGACCTGTCCAACTCCTGAACATCCATGTTAGTAAACCACATCTACACAGGCTGTACAGTATGGACAAGAGTGAAATCCTGTAGTTACAGGAATGGACCCTCTCTGAGTTATTGCCACAATGTAGACAGAGCAGAATTGTCCAGAACATTGAAATAGACTTCCATTTTAAGAGTTTCTTGCACAGGAACCAAAGGATCTATGCCATAAAGAACTCCTTAAAACCCTAAGTCTTCACATCCAAATTTCACTTGTGGCACAATGCATTCAGTTTAAAAGCATCCTCCAGGCAATCTCCACACCCATACAATACCGTGGGGTTGCCAGATAGCATTTCTTGATTCATCACTCTAAAATATGATGTCAATGTGCTCAAGGTTCCAGTGTTGTTGAATTTTCCACAACTGTAAGCATCCTTTGGCAATGGTTGCAATAATATTTGGTTAATAAGAAGTAGCTCTGATTGAAAACCATGATTACAAAGTTTAGGACAAACTGTCACAATTTTGATGTTGCACTCAGAGGCCTCATGGCATTCTTGACAATTTTTTTCAATTGATTCATTTCACAACTATCTTCAGTGCTTTGTGTTCTCTGTTTATTAGACAATATGATCTATCAGATTATGGTTGCAGTTATAAGCCCTGGACATTTCCACTTCATATTAACATGTACAGTAGAATGAGACACTCCTAACACCGCAGAAATATCACAAAGAGATTCTACTAACCACAATCAATCACTTAAACCTGTTCAAAATCATTTAGCAGACATTTTCCTTTTCATACACTTTTCCAGCTGTTAGATTATGATTGCAAACTCATCTGAATTCTTTTATATTAGCCTGGAAGCTAGCAGCTCAAGGTCACTAGCCAAACTATTCAAAGTTCTAGTCTACTATTTCAAAGTGTTTTCCCAAATATATATAATATTAATATACAATAAATAAATGTTAAATATATATAAGTAAAAACACAAAATAGACAGTATATTACAATAGATAGTCCTTCACTTTCTGGAAATAATTTTCCAAATAAAAAAACATTGTGGCAAGCAGTCAGATGCCAACCATCTATTAGGACATTTAAATATACAATGAAAAACATTTAAGGATATTAACATTTAGAGCTACAATTAAGACATTTAGGGAAACTACAATATTTAGCATTACAACAACAAGTGGGGACATAGGCTCAACTTGATGCTCATGTCTCAACATCTACATCTCGATTGATGGTTTCCGGAATTGATTGCTAGAGGTCACTTGCTGTTCACATATTGGTTTGTTACAATATTCTTTATTTTATATAGGATGTTTTTGAACAATGAAGGATTTCCTTCCTTTCACTATACAAATCAAATTATTTTACACTGCTTTTCAAGGAACATATCAACCATATAACAAAAGATAAAGAAATAGAATGGGCTGCATTTACAAAGACTTGTAAATTTAAACTTTTAATGTATTATATATGTATAGGATTGGAATATAAAATGTAGGTTGTATATATAAATATATATAATGTTCTACATTTACATTTGTTATGCACAAAAAGTTGAACATTGTTGATTTTCTGAATAACTGTACATTCTAAAGATAATTAAAATCAAAACAAACCTGAAAAGCACTATGAAACCATAAATTTCAATTAACATCCCAACAAGTGGCCATCCAAAAAGTACAATAAGAATTCCTCCAAAAAAAGCTACAGAGCCTTTTAGTTTATGTCTTTGAAAAAAGAATCTAAAAGTTCTTTCTAAACCAATAACAAATGCCAAACCAGATAGAAAAAGTATCTGCAAAGAAATAAAATATTTTCATGATTATGACTAATTTTACTAGCTTATATATTATATGGAATAATTCTCTGGAAATTAGGAAACTAAATAATTTTAACAGATTTATAATGTTAAAAGTTGTTTCAATGCTTTCAAAGTTGTGCATAAGAAATTCTTTTAAAAAAGCCAATTAAAAATTTAATTTTAAAATTAATTTTAGATTATATTCTATAAAATTTATTTAAATAGTTTTATGTACTTAAATGCGACTAATAAATATATGTTATTCTTGTATGACGCAGAAAGTTCAGAAATATACCAAAGAAATAGCATCATAGACAGTTGAAATTTTGTTTAAAAATATAGTATATTTTAGTTTGTTTCTTTTATATATGTTTAGTATGTTCTTTTTTTAAACAAAAAAATAAATGAAAATAAATTTAAACCTAATATTTGAAACGTTAAGCATAATTTACCAGAAAGTAATTATGACTTAATTGTGACTTTTAAAGTTAATATCAAGGAATTATGACTTTAACATTAAGGCAAAAGGCTACATTTACACCTATCATTAGCTGTAACTTTGAGTGCCATGCAGGTGACCATGTGATTTGGCTCACTCAAATTTGAGGGAGAACACCCCGGGGGTGGTTAGGGGCTTCCCATGTCTCTTCCCCTTCCACCAACCTCACAAGAGGATTTAAGGATCTCATGGAACATATTCACTAAAAATGGAACATTGTAAATTGGAAATCGATACACATATTTAAAGGCTCAAAAATAATTATGGGATAGTTGAAGATCCAAATTTCTAATACAAATTATGAAATTTCATACATATTGTATTGATAAAGCTAAATATTTAAACTTTATGTTAAACTAAATATCTATTATTTAATAAAAAAACCCATTAAAATACATTGGTTATTCAGCAAGAATGTATTATACAGTAATTCATAATATTTAAATACACATTACAATTTTTTTCTCTCAAAACATTACAATTAATAACTGAAACTAACATGTGACACAGATTTAACAATACTGGTGCATACACATGTCAATATCAATATGTTAAATAAATGTAATGATTAAAGACAAAATAACAACAAATTCAATCATTCAGCAGAAAAAGTAATGATAACTATAGTAAAAAATTTATAACTGAAGAATCGCAAAATAAAAAAATTAATAAAATACTTGCATTGCCAAGAGCTAATAACCCCTTATCGAAAAGAAAGACAACACCAAGAAATAGAAAAAACAATCCAAATCCTGTAAGTCCTATTCCTATTTCTGTAAAATATAATTACATCAAAGTAAATTATCCATCATAAAAATAAGATTTAAGAAAATGAAAACTCAAAAGTTTATGTGTAAAAAAATTCTTAAATCTAAACCTATCATTAAGCTTTAAAAACAGATAAAATATTGACTGAGTATAGATAACATTCATTTTAGATATACTTTAATTCCCTGTCAGCTACATTTTGCAATATTTACTTGAATCTAAGCTACACCCCAAATTCTTAACAAGTCTTTGTGGAAAATGAAAAATAGAGTAATTACAGGCTCTAAATTATTTTACTCTATAATGGTCCCATCCAACACATTTTTTTAAAATTCGATTCTAAGCCACAAACGATTTTCAGCAGCTTTAATATTGGAAAAAAAGTGTGGCTTAGATTTGAGTAAAAACTGTATATATTTCACAATTATGCAAATGTTCTTTAATTGCAGGTTAATAATTTCATTATCTCCCTTTTCAAAATCTGGGCTACTAGATTTACATTTTACAAATTATATTAAAAAGTCAAACTAAATCTAAAATATGTGATTTTTGATTAAATTTCAAAAAAGTTAATTATTAATGTTGAAAGAATAAAGTGTAAAATAGGATGTACCTTATGGCAATGATTGTTAGATTTCATACTGTAATACAAATTTCATTCTGACAAACTGTTCATTAGGTAACTTTCACTTAGTTGGGTACCAGACAAAAACTAGAGTTTTAATTGTATAAAAATAAAAGTCCACCATTTTTTTATTTTCATTACATTTAAAAAAGTTTTTATGTCTGATTAACTTTAAAAAAAAAATTTTTTTTTTGTTAACTTTTTTGTCTGACTAACAGAAAAACACTATTTTGGTAACCCTAATACAATGCAATACAGAATTATTTTGATAGATCATATGTTCTTGATTCTTGATGACTATTTCTTACTTAAACAGGCAAATGTTTTTTAAAAAGACAATTTTTATAAAATAAACATTTCATAGTTCTTGAACAGTATGATACAAAAGCATACATTCTTTTTTTAATATAATTTCTGGAACACAAGGGAGAAAGCATCCATGATACATATATAATAAAAGATTTGATTTCGGATAACATTGAATGCCAATCAAGACAGTAATTGAAATCAATCATCAAGTTAATATAGAGTTTACGAATGTCTAGTGTTTGATTGGGAAGGACTGACTGAGGAATTTATCTGGAAATACTGTTAGAGAGGAATGAATAAGCATATTAAAAGTTACAAGAGAAAGAATAACTGGATTAAAAAAAAAGGAAGATCCAGATTGTGGATATGATTCAAGCTAATTTAACTTATTTTGAGATTAATTTCTCAGAGAGAAGTGTCAGGCAGGATAAAAACTATAAATACAATTACAGCTAAATAACTTCATGCAAGATTCAATTTTATTCTATACTTTCCAAGTTTATATCACAAAGAATGTACAAAATCAGTAATGTGAATGAGCAGTATAGTATTTTTCTCAGTTATCTTAAAAAGTTTTTTTGTTAATGGATAATTTCAACCAAAAGTTTTTATTTTTTAAAAATGGTATAATTCTTTCATCATATGCTACACTTTAATCTGTCAAAGTAGTATATTTAATAAATTAAAAATGAAATTCTCCAGAAAAATTTCAATAATTTTTTTTATTTTACTGAAAATTTCAAAAACAGTGAAAAATTCACAGAAAAATCTCATGAACTCTTAAAAAAAATCTCCAACAGTTCTAACTGCCTTTACAACAAAAATATTCTATACATGTATACAATTTTACATTTTACCACTGACAAAAAGCAAATATTTTATCTATTTAGTACAAATTAATAACTTTAAATAATACACATGAACTGACATGAGCCAAAAATGTCCTCAGAAATTAAATGAAACTGTAGAAATATAGATCTTTCAACTTCAGGAAGATTTAAAATACCCATTTTATGACTTTGAAAGCAATACATTAACCAATTAATTTATGATGTTTCAAATTGCTACAAGGAAATAAGATCAAAGGTAAAAAGCTTTAAAAATACTTTTGTCTTAATATTTCATTTTTTAAAAAAACAAATAAAAGATTATATTAAATAATCTATTACTTTAAAATGTTCTTCACATCATATATTAAAAACTGTAATAACATAAGCATATTTACATTAAATCTACTGAAGCAAAATATACGTAATTAATACAAAATCTTGAGTTAAATACAAGCTACTTGTGTAAAAGATTTCACATGCATCTATAGTCCTTGAGTGTGACAGAGACTCCCAGACTACACTCTCCCATAATGCCAGTAATCACATCAAGTGCATGTCGTTCTTCAGAAAACAAGGTTTTTTCCACCTGTGCAAAGGGTCAGGATTACCAGGCTTCTGCTGAGTGTATTTTGAGAAAAACGGATCTCTCTAGGAAAGATATTTATATGGATTCCATTGTTGTGCTTGCTTTCTTAAGAATCAACAATCATAACGATTTTGCCTGAATTCATCAAGTCTCCAGATTGATTGATTGAATATTAACATCACACTGTTCAGCTACACGAGGGCTTTTCTCGGCAACGGACCACGTAATTTTGAACCATGGTCAAGTGACGTGGACGACACCTGAGCTGGCCCTCTCCTAACTACCACACCACACCAACGGGAGGACGTTTCAGCTCTCGACAGATTTAACGTGCATCGCTGCCCTACACGGCGGGTCTTTAGTGGTACTGGGCTCAAACTAATGACAAGGCATGCCACGGTCCGATACCTATACCATTCGGCTAACACGGCCACCATCAGTCTCCAGAGGATTAGCAATTATGCAACACAGTGGAGTAATGTATATCCCTGCAATGCAGATGGGACAAAGTCTGACTGATACCAAGTACATACTCTTTATAAGATTTAGCTTGGGGCCCAAAACTTAACTTTGCAGGTTGATCAAATATGCCACTGATGCAACATATATATAAATATAGTTTAAAATGGAGAATATAAACATTATACAATCTTACATTGGTACAAACAATTATTGTATAAAACAGCATATAAATTGCACCTATAACACAAAAAATACGATTGAAATTTATGGGTGCACAAATTATATGCCAGATTTAAAAAAGATTATCTTTGAAAATGAAGGAAAAATGAGTGTATAAAAAGTTCATTTTTATATACATACATCTAAATACTGTTTATTTAAAAGAAATGATACACATTAATAACTTTCAGTATAGGATAATATGAAAAAATTGTCATATTCATCTTCCTTTATATCTTTCTGCACGTAAAATTCTGTTTCACCATCACTGCTACTCAGATTTATAAATCGATCATCTTCTGTTTCATCTAGATTGTTGCATAAACTACTTTACTCTTTTAAATGACTTTAATTATTTTAGGTTCAATTTTATTCAATATGCTTTTATTATCCACTAACACAATATATCTAGAATTAAAAAAAAATAAGGGCATTGCACAAGGGCATTTTAAGTTCCTTCATAAAAAAAGTAAGCATTAATATGGTGAATATAACAAAAAGTTGAGGAAAAAACTGTATCAACATATGGGAGAGTTATATGCCAGATTATAAGGTACTTATTTTCTATTGTAGAATCATAGGAAATAATATTTACATTAATCTATCACATTTTATTTTGACAAGATAGATTAATTTTAATCAAACGTATATAAACCACAAATCTGTGCATTAAAACTACATCATAATCATAGAAATAATGACCCTATAGATTTTTAATGTGGCAAAGAATCTATAAATTAAAAATATCACTGGAATTAAAAAGAATTACATAAAAAATAAAAATATACAATGAATAAATCAATCAAATTTCAACCCTTATTTTCATGTGAAAGAATGAAACAACCATATAAAAGTGATCAAAATTTTTTTACTATATTGATGTACATAATTTTAAAAATATTAAATAAATTTATCAAAAGCTGTTTAAAAACAGTATGATTCCTTTTTTTTTGACATAACATTTTACTAGGCTTAAAAAACACACCATGCTGTGAAACATGACTTACAAATTATGAATCATAAAAATTATATGTGTGACGATGGAAACAAATATGTTTGACAGCTGATAATACAATGTATAATTTTGAACGTCTCTTATTTTAATATATTAATCACTCTCGTAAAATATATTTAAAACAAAATATGGGAATTATTGAATATATAGTACGATATATGCATATAATTTTATTCTGTTTAGATAAATAAAATAAATTGCAGAATCAAAATCAGTTGAAAATTTAAGTGTACTTTTAATTATCCTTAAAGGATATTGAAAACTTACTCTGGTAATCTGTGATTTCAAACATTGTTAACTAATGAGTTTAGACAATGCAATATTGTTCCAATCTAAAATTGCACTGTCACAGAATTATACATGTATACAAATTCTCCACGTCATCTCAAGCTGTTTTGGCCAGAAAACCGAAACAAGCGCAGCGCCATATTGGATAAATTATTTTAACTTACACAGCTTGAAAAAGAAACACAAGAAAAAGTTGAATTAATAGATTTGGCTTGTAAGTAGAATTTTAGTGTTAATGGTGAGTGTTTATTGAAGTTATAAGACCACTTCGGTGGCCAAGTAAGTTTAAACCAATTAAGAATCAGGAAAATTTCGAATCGAATGTGATGATTCAATGATGAGAATGAAATAATTTAACCCGTTCGTTTCTCTAGTGGCAGGTTTAAAAAGAAAAAAAGAGGGTGTGTCTGTGTCATTGACACGACCGTCTGTTGTAAGTGAAACGTCACGTAACGTATATTTTTTTACATTAAATATTATTATTTATGTATTCATAATAATGTTTCAACACTAAAAAGTCCACCAGGTTTCCAAATTTTGTTTATGATGGCAACTATTTCCTTTCAAAGGGTTCAGGAAAGAAATCAAGAAAACAAATAATTACTGTGTTCAAGGCCGGATCTACGTATGGGCTAAATGGGCTGCAGCCCAGGGCCCCCTGGTACTAGGGGGCTCCATTACCCGTAGAAGATATGAAAAAGAAAAAGATACTTGCAATCAAAATAGTAATAAAATAATAAACCACACAGTAAAAAAAAATATAAATCAAAAATAAAATATCTAAAATACAACATAAAATTTATTTTTATTTTCGAGAGCAAGAGCAATTTACTTTTGTTCTTTCACCCTACAACCGAATACGCATAAATTAATAGACAGAGGCTCTATCATAGAGAGGCATCGACGAGCATCGATCATTTATGCTAACAATGTGGCACTATCTCTATAGCCATTTATTTTTGTGCAATAATAATTCTAAGTTACAATAATATACTGATTTAGTGCTGTATCCTGTGCATAATACCTGAAATTAAAAGTTACTTAGGTACCCTTTTATTCAAGTTTCCAGTAAAAAAATGTAACGGGTCTATCCCCGAACCATTCACTAATCTTTTGGGGGAAATATACTTCTTTTAAATGTTGTTCTATTGAAAACTTTCTCCCAAAGAAGAAGACATGGTTTATATAAATGAAGGCTGATATTGAAGCATTTTTTAGATAAGAAAGAGATGTTATGAGTTAGATGATAGAAGTTAGTGATTAGTGATTAACGGAAAGTGGTTGAAAGCTAGTTGAGCGTGGCTCCACGATTGATTCCTTAATATTTAAGATTGTTAATTGACGATTTAGTTAATAAGTTATAATTGAATAATACCGATCAGAGGTCGAATGGCCGAAAGGAATTACGGTAATTCAGACTGCAAGTAATCAAAGAGTTCGAAGCGTAAGTTGATTGAATCATTATAAATTATTAAGTATCCTTTCTACCGTGCAGTTGCTCCTATACTTTATAGAAGTGGGCATTTCCTACCCTGGGTTGTTGAAATTTAGCAAAGAAATAATAAACTAGTTTGTTCCGACTGTGGCTGATCTTTATTCTAACTCCCAAACACCAATGAATAGGGCGGCCCGTTCATTACAAAGTATAAGTAGCAATAAACATTTCTAAATTATTTAAGTAGGAAGATCTTCAAGTTATGATTCAGTATTTTCTGTTTTTTCAATTTTTCAATGATAGAAAACATCAGGATTTCCTGTAGACATGTATGCTGTCTTAAAATTTGTGATGAAAAACTTAATTACTTCTATAGGATGGGAAAAAATAACAATCATTTTATGTGGATTATGGAGATTTTCTGCGAATATTATGGATAAAATTAAAGTGGTCTTGATTTTTGTAATAAATCGGATTTTTTTAAGTATAGGTAGTAACAGCAAATAATAGATGACAACGGGAAAAACAATGTTTATTTAAGTGGGGCAAATAATTCTTAAATTTATTTTTATAAAAACCCCTTTAAGCTGATGAGCCAATAAATAAAAATAAATGTTTTAGGTTTTAACGAGTGTAGACAATAATTTTTTTAAAATAAACTAGGTACTTCTTTAATTATCTTAGAAACCTCTAATTATTGACCTAAACTATTAAATTTATTTTCAGGAAAATCAAGTCCTTAGTTAACAATATAATTAAGCACAGAAAATATCAAAGTGGAGCGGGGGAAAAGGAAAATTACTGGTAAGACTACTCAGTACTCTACAGATCTCAAATATACCAAAACAATTTTTTTTTGTATTTTCTTATGGTCCATACCATTGTGCAGCTTGCAACCACATTTCAGATCTGATAACAAATAAAAAAATTTTTTCAGATATTTGAAGTTTTCTGAGCTTAGGTTTTGGTTTCGGTTTCATTTTAAAGCCCTCTTAAAGTAATTAGAAATATTTTTGAGTACAATGAACTCTTTAAAGTGTGAAATGGTTAGTAATTTCAATTTTCATTACTAACAACATTTCCGCTTGATTATGTTTTGAGTTTTTTTAGTTGTCATAGCTACTTAATTCAGATCGATTTCAAGACCAATTTTTGTTTAAAAAATAGTTTATATAACTTAAAAGCTTTATTATCAATTTTTTTCAAGTTGAGAAAATGCCACGGCCAAAACTTTCTCAGGTTGCTATGAGAAACAGTATTTCGAAGGGATGGAATACTACTGAATTTGATACATCTAAAAACGCTCTCAGTTGATACTGCTATTAGACTTCCGAATACAAGTATTCTGAATACAAGTATTGCAGATAAAATTGAATATTTTCATTATATATATCAAACTCCCTTATAGTAAACATACTGTAGTACTATATAATACTATATTTAAGTCGTGCACCACAAACACTCAAACTTGTCTAACTGCCCCAAATTAAAACTGGAAAAAATTAAATTTTATGTAAAAATCTGGCAATTTTTAGCTTTATTAGTAGTATTATTGTGCACATAAATGTTTTGTGTTTCAAAACGTTTGTGAAAATAATTAGTTAAAATTAAGCTGAATAATCTGTAACAAAGCTGAATAGGTAAATAGGTAACAAATGCTATCAATATTATGGAAAAATATATTTTGAATTAGAAAAAATCTTTTCAGTCATATTAAATTAAAGTAGTGTTTTTATGTAGAAATTACATTGGGAAATAACATATTAAAAAATTAGAGCTTAATGGGCATTAAAAGTTTTTGTTTTATGTCTTTACAAATTTAAAATGCATTTTTCTCAGATTTTTAATTTTGAAGGTATAAGTGTTTTCTAAACCCTAAAGCTTTTTTCTGTTAAATATAGAATCTTGAAATTTTTTGTATGTACTCCTAAACGTATGCACTTTAAATGTTAGTATGGATTTATAGGTCTGAGATCTCTAGTTATTTCTTCAAAAAATGCTTAAGTTAATATTATAAAAATTTCATTTTTTCCCAGGTTTAGTTAGAAATATAATTATTAAAAATCCACAAGGGAACAGTTTTTAAAATTCATACTAACTTTTGTTTTTAATAATCCAAGGAAGATAAATAATTTAAAATTACTAAACAATTTTAAAAATTGAGCATTTTATAGGAGTTTGAAAGAACTTCAAAAATTCCTAATTTTTTAAAATTGTGAAATAATGGCTGGTCAAATTGACTTTTTCCTTACAGAATCAGCTTAATAAATAATCTATAATAAATTATTTTTACTGTTACTGTCTCCAAAATCAATTTTTGAAAAAGGGTACCTGTGTAGCCTTAAATCAAGAAAAAGAAAATTAAATATGTCAAAATTTCAACTTTTTTACAATGGAACAAAGTACCAAGAATATAACAAACGGAGATACATTAACAAGTGAAAAGTAAAGGAACTTATCCAAAGAAAACTGAAAAATCTAAAAAGCAAATATTAATGCTCAAAATATGCAATATCTCTATTACCAGCAGCCTTCTGAAAAAGATATTGTTCTGCCAGAGGATATTAGTAATGTCCCGACCGAAAAGTGTTTAGAAAGTGTTGGGTTTGAGTTTGAGAAATACTTTGACGTGGGTTCGTGGTCTAAATAGCTAAGCAATAATTTTTTTGATTATATTCTTTCACGTGTGAAATGAGTTATTTTCAAAATTAAGATCCAAACAATATATATTCTTTTTCTGTAAGAGAATACAAAGAACAAAAGTGATCATTTTCGAATAATCCTTTCATATTGAAAAACTTAAAAAGGGCCAAGTGCTGGAAAGATTTTGTCTATGTTATTGAACAAGTGTTGATAGTGCTTTTTGTTTGACCTACAAACTTTTTTGTAAAACAAATTCTCAATGCACAACCGCCTTTTTTGATTGGAAACACGTAACAAATTATTTAGAAAATCATGAAAATTCTATTGAACATAAAATTTCAATGTTAATTTGGTTGACACGAAAGAAAATAAGTCTGTTTTAGATAAACAGTTAAAGGAGCAATTAAGAAAAGATACAGAATATTACCCCAATAGGAAGATTTAATTCAGTTAACAAAAAAAAATTTTTTATAGAGACTCTTGGTTTTGACATCTATAAAGGAATGTTAATTATGTCATTAGAAAAGTTTATAAGCAATGTACGACATGATTCAGATCAAATACTAAAGGAGAATCAAGACGCAGCCAAAAAAATTATGTCCTAGTTTAGAGATAGAATATAGCGATGTGAATAAGAAAAAAAACCCTATTATTTCAAAATTTGTGGATAAATCCACAGAAAAAGCGGTGAATGAACAGAAAAATTTAAAAGAGACACGCTTACTGTTGCGTTAGATAAGCTAATTCTTGATTTAAATACAAGAAGTCAAGTATATGGAGAATATAGTAAGAAATTAAAATTTTTGATGGATTTGCAAGATCACACACACACACAACGTAAGGAGAAAGTCGATTTGGAGAGAGCACGCGCTATTATTGATTACTATTCAGATGACGTAAACCAAACATTTAGTAAATGAAGATTGTGACGAATCTATACGGAACCTTTCCACTAATATTTTTAGGCGTCTTTTTGGGGACTCCAAAAGGTGAACGGGATATGCAAAGTAGATAGGGTATTTCAGTTGAGCGTTGTAAGCTAGCAAGTATGAAGGCTATTGAGCCAGCAGCAGTAGCCTTAAATTTAGAGGATTCCAGGAGATTACGTTAGTGAAGCATTATTGCTGTTATTCTACGGAAGAACTAGAAAGCGGATATTCCAAGCGGTAACTATAATTTATGTACGCTTAAAATAAGCGTTAGTTTAGTAAAATTAGTTAAAGTTAATGAAAGCTAATAATTCGAGTACGTGTATTTCTCGAACCTTCTATTTCGGTAGACCTTATATGATCTTGAGCATAATTATTGATTAATTTCATAATTCGTAATTTAATTTAATATTAAATGTAAATCCCTTTTGTTTGAAGTAACATAGAAATATTATATGTTATTAGAGTTTCTGAGATTTGAATTGATATAATAAATGCAAGTTATTACTATACAAAATGGCTCTTAGTGATTCTTTGCCTCAAATTAATCTTGGTGTCCAGAGTGAGACCCAAGGGGTCTTCACAAGGTGTACAATTCAAAACTTATCTAAAACAAGCTGAGCTAGAATCCTATACTTGTAGTGATATGTTCAATTTAATTTTTGAAAAGAAATTTGTGGACGTTTTTCTAAATTTGTCTACCATTTTAAATATTTTTAGAACGCTCCCTGTTACTGGTTATGATGCGGAGCGTGCGTTTTCTAAAATGTCCTATATAGAAAACAAATATAGGACAACAATGACAGATACTAGGCTTAATTATTTATCACCTCTTTCTATTAATACTGATCTCACCAAAGACATAAAATATGATGAGCAAATAAAGGAATTTGCCGCACCAAAGTGTAGAAAAGTTTTTTTTGTAAATTATGTAATTGTTTTTAACGTATTTAGATTGTATAAAAGAAAAAATTAAGTTTCATATATTTTAAATTTTACCGCACAAATTTTTTTTTAAGAAAATGGCAAAAATTTGAATTATTTAGGGGGCCCCAGATATTGTTAGCCCAGGGCCCCTAAAGGTCATGGCCTGCCCCTGGAAAGCAGGATGGACACGCTGACCTGTGCGTCTCCCGACACGTCTTCGATGATCGTCATGATAGTTTTTCATTTTAATCAAAAGTGTTGCAATTTGTCAGTTAGTTGATGGTTTAATGCAATCTGAGGTTATTTCCTTAGCTCGTAATTTAGGATGTATATATAAATTGGTTTTTGGTTTCCTGCATAAGATTCTTCTTTTAATTAAAAAAAAAGAAACTAAGAGTAGATTTATGATTTGAGAAATAATTCTATGGTAATGTAGCTAAAGTATGTTGTTAATTGTGTTCTTTTTAAAAAAAGGTTCTGCGTTCTGATTAGTAACAAATAACTGTGTCGCATTTAAGTTGCATTGCAAACATATTTCGTATTGTGTTTCTGGAATTTGAGTACTCTTAGAAAAAACGAGTGTATTATTTTTTTTTGCTTGTTAAATATATAGTACTGGGTCATTTAAGTGTTTGTATTTAAATGTGTGTGTGTGTGTCAGAAGGTAATTTGGCATTAGGTTTAGCTTTATTAAAAATGGCATTTCTCATTAGAAGTAAGAAAATTGACTTAATTCAATTAGCGCGGGACTTAGATGAGTCACCTGATCCGTCTATACCTAAAATTGTTTTAAGGGATTTAATAATCTCTAGTAAATATTACAAGGAGGAAGAGGCAAAAGAGTTATTGGAAGTTATTACAGCCGAAAGGTTAGAGGCAGAACAGCAGCAAAAACTAGAACAACAAGAACAATTATCAATTGAAAAATTACGCTTGGAAATAGAATTATCTAGGAACGCTTATCAGAGTGCTACTCAAAATAATGGTCAAACCTCACGTGTAAAATCTTTAGATGAAATAGTTAAAATGGTTAGGCTCTTAACTGTAAAGGTACCCAATAAATCAGATGGGTGGGACTATTTCTTTTCTAGTATTGAAAAAGCTTTCGCTAGTGAAAATGTCAGCGATGAGTTAAAACCGAAGGTTTTGTTATGCATGTTAGGAGACAAAGTGTCAAACTTATTAGTTAACATAGGCGAAGAAGAATTAAAAGATTACGAGTCTTTAAAACAGGTTGTGCTCAAGGAGTATGAACCCTCACCCCAAAAATATGTTTAGAAAATTTTGAAAGGCCAAACGTAACTCTGACGAAACTTTCTCTCAGTTCGTGTCCCGTTTAACATCGATGTGGTTATACTACTGTAAGTTAAGAGGAGCGAATGATTTTGAGTCAGTTAATCAACTGATCGTAGCAGATAAAATGTTTGAAATGTTGGATTCTGAGACGGCGACCCATATTGGTGCGCTCCAAGGGGAAGAATGGTACAAACCCAGGGACTTGGGCAAACAATGTGATATATTTTATGCTTCCAAAGGGAAATCCTACGATGGACCTGCGAGAGCTAAATGGAATGATAGTGAAAAGAGAAGTTTTAATGGTAGTTGGGGTAAACAGCCATTCGGAGAGAAAAAGTCAAATAATTTTTCTTCTAGGAAAAACTTTGATAAAGGTAAAGTAACTGAAATTAAAAAATTCGCTTGTTTCACCTGCGGATCAAATAAACATTTTAGGCGGGATTGTCCGAAAAACAAAGGGGTAGATAATAAAAGACTTAATCTGAATAAGGTGTCAACGGAAGAGACAAAATTGGAAGATGGGACGGTCACTGCCAGAGTTGATTTGCTAGGTAGTCATTCCTAGGCGGGCTATTGAACACAAATTAAGTAAATTAGTGAAAACATCTATCAGTGTAGATGGGAAATTAGTCCGTGCGTTAGTGGATTCTGGTACGGAAATTACTGTTATCAAGAAAGACTTAGTTCCTGGAATCTCGGTTGAAGGAGCTTCCACGATTTATTTGAAAGGTATTTTCGGTCCAGTGGTTAAATGTCCTTTAGTATATGCTCCAATTGGTCTTGCTATTGGTGGCCAGGTTAATGTGGTGCACCAGCAAGTGTTATGTGCAAGTGTTTTGGCAGAAGTTTTGGTAGAAGACGTGTTGCTTCCACCAGATGTTTTGGATATGTTGGGAGGAGCCCAGAGTGAAGAGAATTCACTGGCTCAAAGCTCTCAGGATCTGAGGGTTGACTCAGGAAATGTAGATGAAACTGAGGTTTCATTGGGTATTCTGCCAGAGAAAACACAGAACATTGAGGATTCTCAAAGGAATAAAACTTCATGCCGAAATGAAGTGGGAACATTGGGTACTAAGGATGAGGAGGTGACCGCTGAGATGGATAAAGGAAGCATGGTGGCTGATAGTTTTCGTTCCGAGCAGGAGTGTTGTGCCGAGTTAGCATTGGCTTGGAAGCATGCTAAGGAAAGCAAAGGAAACTACTATGAAGTGGATGGGTATCTATTTCATAGAGATAAAATACTCGGGGAGAGTATTGAGCAACTGGTAATTCCGAAATGCAGAACTGAGGTGTTGAAACTAGCGCATACTTCCGTGTTCAGCAGTCCCATGGTTCCCAAGATGACGCTTGAACGAATCAAGTATTCTTTCTTTTGGGAGGGTCTGAGGGCCGATATGACGGAATTTTGTGAATCATGTAAAGAATATAAGATCACTCGATCGGTTAGGATTACAGACCGATCACCCATTACACCTGTGGCAAGGCCTGAATTGCCATTTCAGGTGGTGAGTATGGATCTGATAGGTCCAATTGATCCACCAAGCTCAAAGGGACATAAATATATTTTATGTCTAGTTGATCAGCACACTAGGTGGGGCGAGGCTGTGCCGTTGACTAGTCTCAGTGTGAAGGTAACCTGTGAAGCTTTGTTAAACATATTTTCGACAACCGAGATTTATCTTTTGTTGAGAAGGGAAGGTTTTGTAGAAAAGAATAGCGCAGCATCGTGGGTCACGGTACTGGATTTGTGGAAGTGGTATTTTTGTCGTTCTCTCACGATGAGTTATCTGAAGTATGCCACATACGTTATGTCGTTTGGAATTTACATGACTAAAAAAATGAGGTTTAAGACTGTATGCACTTCTTCTTATGGATGTAATTTAAAGGCTCAGATTTTAAGATGGTTAGAGCAGTTTGTTGTATCTCGAATGGTCGATATAGACATTCTGATGCAAATTTGGAAAAATCGTGTAAAGCAAATTGACTTTGTATTAGAATGGTTGGATCGGAAATCATACCATCCAAAGGCAAATTAGAGCGGTAGGAAAGTTTTTTCCGTGTACTTAATATAGATTTAGCGAATTCATTGAGCATTCATTCATGAGCTAATGAAGTAAACATGGTCCTGACGAAGATGAGGACTGTGTTGTATATGTTTAGTATTGTTTTATTTTGCATAATGTGTGTTTTATGTATCTGTTTGCAATCCCATTACAGTTTAGATCTTTTTGGGAACATAGTCACTTATTTCAATTGGGTGAACTATTAATATTATTTCATGTGTTTGTTTTAAGGAACTTTGACTAGAACAATCATCAAGACTTTTGACTGTTGCAATTATTGTGTGTTCTGTTTGTGAATTTTCTGTTTCACGGTTTGTGAATTTTCTGTTCCTGGTGTCTGAAATGGTAAAATCAGCCACAAGGGGCAAATTTTACTCTTAGGTGGGGCGTGTAAGGATCTACTGCCTGCACCTGGCAACAGGTCGAACGAGACACACAATATAGAGAGAAGGACCTGGAAACGACAGAGGAGAGAAGGGGCCTAACGAGGAGAACAAGGAAAGCGGTGGCGGAAAAAACGTGGTCGGAGAAAGGAAAGACGGCGGGACGACGGTTTGTAATCTTGGATCAACTGAATATATTCTTTTTCTTATGAAATGTCTCATGGAAAATGTGCAATAAAACAGAGGGACAAAATCCTGACTGCAATTATTTTCTTTTCACAATTCAAACACGATCCGAAAAGAACCCACAAGTTTACACCGTGTGTATAACGTGGATCCGCAGAATTCGATCTTATTTTTCGTGTTAAAAGTGTGCGTTATACGCCGAATTATACGGTAAATAAAATGCATCCCTAATATCAGTAGTGATCAGTAAGTTATTGTACATCATCCATTTATAATACTGAATCCCAAAAATTTAGAAATGAGCTATTTTACCTTGTAGGATATAAAGTAAGAAAAAACATTTAATATTAAAATATAGGAAACGAATTAAGGAACACACACTTTACGTAAAATCTTAAAAAATATGGTTTGTTCAAATTGAAATGTGTAGTATAATAAGCTACTTTTACTGCTTTCTCTACTTTAATGGAATCAAAATATAGTTTATAATATTAGTGTTTTGGTTCATCAAAGGGATCAAATCATCAGAGGAAAGGTTCAGCTATCATAGATGGTTCAGTGTTTTATAATGTTTCGATCGACGACAAAACACGTAAAGCCATTGCTTTCTTTATATCACTCCAAGGGTTCCCTTTACAGATTACTTGCTCTGGAATATTATCCTTGATAATAATAAATGATGCGACGCTATTTTAACTTCTTTAATTTTTAAAATTGTGAACCCAGTTTCCTAATTTCTCATCGCATCATGACCACAGTTAAAATAAACAAGAATCTATAATTTAACAGTAAAATAAACAAGAATCGATAATTTAACAGAAAGAACTTTTAACGTTTAAGATATATTTATTTTAAGCACACGTATAGAGGATTTTTACTTCTACAACAAGAAGATCAAAAGTAATTCAACTTAGCTTGAAAGGGAGAGGGTGCAGGGGGAATGGACATGGTTGACGCCCGGTCCGGGTGGAATTTCGGCGTCTTTTGTTTGAAGGTTCTTCTGCAACTCTGGGAGAGGCTGTCTCTGCGGAAATTCGGGTGCATACCCTTTTTATTCCGCACCTCATCACCCAAAAATCCTGGAGCTGAACTATTTGCCTTGTCCAATATAATTTCTCTGATTGGTCTCGAGACCGGCGCATTGTAACACCACCTCAAAATTTATGCGTTTACTGAACTTTTTAACGCGGGAAATTTTTTGACACACCCCACCAAAAAGAATTTCCCCACATCCGGTCAAGGGGGGGACTCGTATAAAAATTCCAAGCCGTTTCAGGGGCGATTTCTAAAACATGAACAAATCTGGCCTCCCATCATAAATTAGATTTATCATGGAGAATCTTGGTCATTCATCGTTACCTTCTACCACTTTAGGTAGGCAAGATGATGAGGAAGCAACTTCAGGGGTAATATCATTACACAATTATTAAATACCATATTTTTTAATTTTATTAGGTTACAAATTAATTGAGGATGCTGATATTGAGTTGCTTGGTGACTTCTTAAGCCATTCGTAAAGGGCCTTCGGCCGTGATATCGTGACGTTGAAACGGGAAACGACAGAAAAAATTACACTTTAAATTTTCATTGGTTTGCTTAACTCAGCCAGTTGGTTTATGTGATATTTTATTACTTGCATACGATTTGTGATTTTTACGTGCTCTTTTATTATATCTTATTTTTTTAAAACTTATAATAAAAGTATAATATATAATTAATTATTTAAGTTTAATTTATTTTGTATTATATTCCAGAACGACAAAAGGAACAATATGTTACTGTTCTCATCAGTGGTGTACACAGGGGCGTCTTAAGACTTCTTGAGGCCCTGGGCTCCTACAAAAAATAGGCTCTGGGTCATTACTCAAACATAGGTCCCACCTATGACCCTTAAAAGTACATAGCATACCTTGTCAAGTACCCGTACAAACAATAACCCGAAACAAATAAATGTGCATGACTTACAATCGAACAAACCGGCTAAGCCAATTGCCGCCTTTTGACTGAATTAAACCCGTTGGTGTGGTGTGGTAGTTAGGAGAGGGGGGTGCCAGCTCAGGTGTCGTCCACGTCACTTGACCATGGTTCAAAATTACGTGGTCCGTCGCCAAAAGCCCTCGTGTAGCTGAACAGTGCGACGTTAATATTCAATTCTTCTTCTTGACTGAATTAGCAATGATGGTGTATAGCAATAGGCCTAGCACTGGCGTAGCAAATTCTGAGTGGGCCCTATATCAAAAAATTCTTTGGGGCCCCTTTCTAGAAATAGGAGCTGTGTTAATGTGACAATCGATATTACAAAACACATTACGACATTACTTACATATATCGGGGCCCCTATAGCTTGGGGGTCCCATATCATTGATACGGTGGAAGCTACGCACCTAAGTCCTAGCTAAATTCATTGACGATGGTCATCACTTGTAACCAGTTGACATATCGTCCAAAATTCCCAGTTTTTCGGTATATGCAGCCGGAAATAACATTTGATCGTTGAAATTATTCGAACCATGATGTCGAAAAGGCCCCAACTGGGCCCCAGTTGGCCTCTGCCTTCAGACGTTATGAGTTTTGTAACCAGCAATATTATGTGGTAAGCTTAGTGGTCAGGGTCGCGAACTCGTGGGTGGCGTGTCATGGTTTTGAATCTCGCGTCAGTGAAGACCCACCATGTAGAGGAGCCAAAACAATTTCAGTCTGTCGGGGCTTAAACGTTCTCCCGTGGGTGTGCTGTGGAAGGTGGCAGATCATGTGTCGTCTTCGTAACTTGACCATGGTTCAAAATTACGAGGTTCTTCACCAACAGCCCTCGTGAAGCTTCATCGTGCGACTCAGTAGCGCACACAGGAATTTTTAAAGGGGGGTGGTCCGGGGTCAAAAGTTCACTATTCTTGTATCATGCTCCTTTTGATTTTGTCGATTTTCGGGAACAAAACACAGTAAAAAACTAATTATTGAATAAATAATTAGCATTAATTAATAAAATTAATCATTAATAACAAATACTTAATTAAGTTTTACGTACTATATACTTAGAATTATAATCAATCGGAAAAAAATCAAGGGCTTTGGGGGAGGGTCCGGACCCCCAGGACCCCCCCTTGTGTGTGCCACTGGTGTGACTTGAATATGACTATCTTTCTTTTACGCCAGCATTATTCTATCCATTTGTAAAAATAGGTCGTGTGTGGTTAAAAAAAAACGTATTTTTTTATTATAATGAGTTAAAGCTCACAAAATTGTTATCAAATCATCTTTTTGGAAGAAATATTTTTAGTGAAACATAATGTTGATAAAAAAAAGTAATAAAAATAAACATTCACGGAAAAGTAAGTTCAATTATAGAATTACTTTAAATACATTAATTATTTTTAATGTAAAATTAACTGCAATTTGCAGCTATTTTATCTCATTATAAACGAGTAAATAGTAAATTTTCATAAATAAGTCGGTAGAGTTAAAAGAAACACCCAGTTACGTATAATCATATAAAATAAAACATCTTAATTTCATCAAAAATGTGTGTACTACCCGGAATATATCTGCATACGTTAGCATTTATCATAAAAAATTCTTGTTTAAAAAAACTAAAAAACACGCTTTTATAGGGGAATCGAACTAAAAAGTAAAAAAATAATTTTTAATATTCGAATAAAATGATTAAGGAGAAAATTAACGTCATTGGAATAAAAGCGTGGTGTGCTCTATAACTTAACTCAGTGGCACAACAGTCCATGAGGGTCAAAGCTTATTGTGCTCAACTCAGTGATCGCGACCTTGGGCCCAGAGGTGCATGAGCAGATGTTCCGGTCAGGTGGTCAGTCTGAAGCGAGGCCCCCAGCAAGCTTGTTACTCATTTATCGACCCACTGGAGGGATGGTAGGTTGAGTCAACCTTGCCCACCTCGGGGTTTGAACCTCGGATCTGCGGTGTAGGCGCCCGATGCACTAACCACTCAGCCACTGGGCTCCTGGGTGGTTTATATCAATTGTTATAATTTCTTACTAGTTCTATTCCGAGATGCTGAGCTAGTATGAAAATGTAGTACATAGCACCACCACCATACACGCGCGCGCTTGTACCACAATGACATTAATTTTCTCGTTAATCATTTTATTCATATATTAAGAATTATTATTTTTTTTTTTACTTTTTTTCGATTCACTATAAAAGCATGTTCTTTTTAGTCTTTTTACACATAAACTATAATTTATTTTTCATTTTTTAGTTCGATCTGCAATAAAAGCGTGCTTTTTTTTAGTTTTTTAAACTATTCATTGTTGAATTTATCCTTGAGTTTGATGTACGGAGCCGGAATTACGTGTCTGCTGGAATTAGATTTGCTCTTCAATGGATATTAATTAACGGGTCTGAAGGGTTATTCTCTCAATTTACTGGGCCTCGGCTGAGTCCCGTATTGTTATATTTCAAAGATTCCGTCTCTATAGATACAGGTCAAACTAATAAAAGTGTGTTAAGAAAAAATATTAAATGCCCCTTAATTTAAAAAAACACTTTTTTGTTTGTTTATTTGTAGTTTTTTTAGTTTTTTTAAACTATTTATTGTTGAATTTATCCTTGAGTTTGATGTACGGAGCAGGAATTACGTGTCTGCTGGAATTAGATTTGCTGTTCAATGGATATTAATTAACGGGTCTGAAGGGTTATTCTCTCAATTTACAGGGCCTCGGCTGAGTCCCGTATTGTTATATTTCAAAGATTCCGTCTCTATAGATACAGGTCAAACTAATAAAAGTGTGTTAAGAAAAAATATTAAATGTCACTTAATTTAAAAAAAAACACTTTTTGTTTGTTTTATTTGTAGTTTTTTTTTTAGTTTTTTAAACTATTTATTGTTGAATTTATCCTTGAGTTTGATGTACGGAGCAGGAATTACGTGTCTGCTGGAATTAGATTTGCTGTTCAATGGATATTAATTAACGGGTCTGAAGGGTTATTCTCTCAATTTACAGGGCCTCGGCTGAGTCCCGTATTGTTATATTTCAAAGATTCCGTCTCTATAGATACAGGTCAAACTAATAAAAGTGTGTTAAGAAAAAAATATTAAATGTCACTTAATTTAAAAAAAAACACTTTTGTTTGTTTTATTTGTAGTTTTTTTAGTTTTTTAAACTATTTATTGTTGAATTTATCCTTGAGTTTGATGTACGGAGCAGGAATTACGTGTCTGCTGGAATTAGATTTGCTGTTCAATGGATATTAATTAACGGGTCTGAAGGGTTATTCTCTCAATTTACAGGGCCTCGGCTGAGTCCCGTATTGTTATATTTCAAAGATTCCGTCTCTATAGATACAGGTCAAACTAATAAAAGTGTGTTAAGAAAAAATATTAAATGTCACTTAATTTAAAAAAACACTTTTTGTTTGTTTTATTTGTAGTTTTTTAGTTTTTAAACTATTTATTGTTGAATTTATCCTTGAGTTTGATGTACGGAGCAGGAATTACGTGTCTGCTGGAATTAGATTTGCTGTTCAATGGATATTAATTAACGGGTCTGAAGGGTTATTCTCTCAATTTACAGGGCCTCGGCTGAGTCCCGTATTGTTATATTTCAAAGATTCCGTCTCTATAGATACAGGTCAAACTAATAAAAGTGTGTTAAGAAAAAATATTAAATGTCACTTAATTTAAAAAAACACTTTTTTGTTTGTTTTATTTGTAGTTTTTTTTAGTTTTTTAAACTATTTATTGTTGAATTTATCCTTGAGTTTGATGTACGGAGCAGGAATTACGTGTCTGCTGGAATTAGATTTGCTGTTCAATGGATATTAATTAACGGGTCTGAAGGGTTATTCTCTCAATTTACAGGGCCTCGGCTGAGTCCCGTATTGTTATATTTCAAAGATTCCGTCTCTATAGATACAGGTCAAACTAATAAAAGTGTGTTAAGAAAAAATATTAAATGTTACTTAATTTAAAAGAACACTTTGTGACGTCTTACGCGTCTTTTCTTTAACAAGTCCTTTGGGTTCTTTGGGCCAGAATTAATGGCAACTCTTTCCCAACCAAATCCAAGAAACGAGAAGTGAAGAGATGCAAATAATATAGGATAAATATAGGATCTTAGAGTAAGCGTAATGGCAATGTAAAGGAATGTTGGACAATTGACGTGCGTTGTAGCAGTTGATGATTATTGAAGTTCGTTGTTCAAGATTTAAGTTCTACGTGTCGTGGATAAACATATTGGTGTCCGACTAGAAGTTAAACGGCAAGCTACATACCATTGTAGATAAAGACAAGTTTATTACAGAATAATATAAGGTAGGATTGTTTACTTATTAGTATATTTGAAGATTAGGCGGTTCGATTATTGAGATTGGTCTGAATTATATTGTGTGTTGCGTATTGCGTCATCGTAGATTCTCTCATTCATTATTAATATTATATTTGTTCAAAGTTTAAGTTGAATATCTTAATAAAGTCATATTAAGATAATGTTTGATCCTAGTTCTTTCGCTGACCCTACACCTCTAGCTCACGCTGATGCTTCGAGGGATGTACTTCCAAGGGGAGGAACATCACAACTTTTTTTGTTTGTTTTATTTGTATTACCACAAGCGTTTCCGCTTTTAGGGTGTACCTTAATCTTTTAGTTGCCAAATCTGGAAATCGTTATTCCTGATGATCCTGTCCAGGACAATGGAACAAAATTATAAAATTATTATATTGTCATTGGTCCTTGACAAGTGTTAAAATTTCGAATTAATATGACCTTTTAAAGTGGGTAAAAATCGAGTTCAACCCCCCCCATTACATACAAATGATGCTTATAAAAGCGTGTTCTCAGTTTTACAATTTTTAGTAATTCTGAGTAAATTATATTTCTTGAAAATGCAATTTTACCCTCGGGTTTTGCTTCCTTTCCTTTAAAAAATCCCTGATATCTGCAATTATGTCACCATTGTTTAGATATGTATCCTTAAATTTCCCTTATCAAAAATATTTATTACTTATATTATCCTTATCAAAATATTTGCTACTTATACAGCCCATATCAAAATATTTATTGTTCATAAAATTCTTGTCAAGTATTTACTATTCCTTATTCATGTCAAGAAATTTATTGTTCATTTTTCTTATCACAGAACTTTGAATTATCAAAATATATAAAATTAGTATCTTACAGTATCTCAGTACAAAATATAGTCGAACCCCAATTTAACGAATTTTTCTCTTTCCCTGGTTAAAATGAATGCAAAAACCCCAATTCAACGAATAATAAAACCCCGAAATAAGGAATTATTTCAGTAGCTGAAATTTTTTTTTATTTATTTGTTTAAAAAAAAATTGGATTTCTTTTCAAATGTCAGACCATTTTTGTCCGGAACATAAGAAGACTTTTCCTTCAAACTTCACCGAGAAAGGATGGGAAAGATGCAGATGAGTCGTGTGAGTCCAGGGGATATTTTAAGAATTGAACGATTATGATACGTTTAATGACAGACTGCCCTATCTGAGCAACTAAAATTGAGAATATTGCTACGTATTTTGTGTAAAGTAGTGTAAATAATCTATATTTGGATGTGTAATGCATTTATATGTTGCTATCTTATATTTTTTTTATGTTGAAATTGTAATATTGACCAGCAACACCGTCCCTTACGTTATAATGACGATTCAATGGGAACTTGGCGAAATCTTGGCGATAGAGTCACCGATGGGTAACTTTGGCAACCATTTTGGAGACTTGGCGACCGTTTTTGTCGAGTTCGGGACCCTCTGGATTCTTCTGGAAATTAGTGGAGAAATACACTAATTTTAAGACCTATGACGCAAGAAGATCTTTCTCGAATGATCCGCCAGGCCTATAAATAGAGAGATGCTCGCTGAAAGTTAGTGAGTATTGCTTTGACTAGCGATTAGTAGTCTTGCCTTGACCGTTGAAGCGATTACTTCAGCGGTTGAATGAGCGTGTGCTTGTGAATAATCTTTCACATACTTGTACTTTAGATACTGATAATTGTGTCTGAGTGCTGTTGAAGGTGTGAAGACCTTCTGAGATTTATTCTGCTAATATTGCTGCTGAATCCGGTATTTCAAGGATTGGATTTTCGACTAGAAGTTCTCATCACTTTTAAAGAAATGTCTTGTTCCTTGCGACAGATTTGCATAAAATCCTCGAGTCCCGACCAGCGTAACAGAATTCTTGATTTGTCGTAGGCAATGAATAGTAATTCTAATGTAGAAATTGATAGAAAATCTCCTATCAAAATTGTCACATTTTCTGATGTTTTACATTGTTTGGAAATTGTGAAAACGAGCCTTTCACTTATGTAAACGATGTAGTATTTTCTTCTATGCATAATGTCGAAACAGAACTGTTTCGAGTAGGTAATCAAAAGGATTTTCAAGCATCTATATTAAAATTTCCAATTAACTGGTGCGTAATAATTCACTAATAGTATTTTTAGCTGTTGAATAAAAAGTGTGTAATTTTTAACTATGTGGGGGAATCCCCCTGGATTCCACCCTGGACGCCAAGATTGGATTGAGGCAAAGAACGACCACATGACATTTTTACAATAACAAATTATATTTATTCACTTGAATCAATTATCAACCATCTATTTACAAAGATTTATCAAGATGTCTACGTCAATGGGATTTACCCTTACTATTAAATTAAATCACGAAATATGATACTTAATAAATGTTAAACTCAATATCGAATGGGACTACCGGGATAAGAGGACCGCGAGATACACGCAATTTGAATTACTAGAATTCATTAACTTCCCACTAACTTTATTATATATTTACTCTTATGATCCGGTAATCTAAATTTAAATATCCCCTGCCTTTTACTTCCTTACTTTCCAGGTGGATCAAACTTTCTAATTGTAGATCGCTGCCTAATAAACAATGAGACACTAATCGCACAATCAACTTGAATCTTCGTAGAACTCCATCAACCTTTCTCTTGGCGTATAACCTCTTCTGCTAACTTACAACACTCTCCTGAAATACTTTGACTAATTTGCATATCCCGGTTTCTTCTTTTAGAGTTGGTTGGAAATATACGCAAATTTACATTCCCCAAAGACGTCCAAGAGTATTAGTGGTTAAGTGCCGTACAGATCCGTCACATATGGGTTTCGTTTAAGCCAGCGATATTCAACATGCGGCCCGCCTGGTATTTCTGAGTAGTTAAAAAATTTAATTATTTAAGAACATTGTATTAAAAATGTAGCGTGAAATTCTATCAATCAAGCAATCAGATATACCATTTTTGTTGTCGATGTCGCACGGGTAAGAATTGCAAGATTCCCCTTTTGTAACTGTAACGGTTGGTAATAACATAAAACAATGAACTGAACTAGAGTAGGAACTATTTTATGGGTAAAACTGAGTTTTAATTATAAACAAATAACACTGAATTCACTCTGGAATTCACTCAAAACTCCTCTTTGCTGCCATTCTGCACTTGATAAATTAATATTTGAAATAAAAATAAGAGACTGTCAAAAGAAAAAAATTCAAATTATCAAACTGCAATGCAGCTACGTTTGTATGATAGTAGAATATGAACTAGGAGCTTGGTTACATGGATGAAAGAAGCTGAAACTACCCCATGACCCAGTAAAAAATGCTTAAAACCGAAAAAAGTTTTTAAGTGTGTTTGATAGAAATTAAGGTATCCGACTATGTTCGGAACCGTGATTTTAAAAAAGTGCATAAATGGATCATTTTCATGATATTTTGTGTCACTCAGATTAGAATACATGCATAAAATTGTTTTAAGGACATTTTGACAAAAAAAATTTATTTAAATATATTTTGGCAAAAATTTAACTTAGAATAAACTTTTTTCCAAATGTTCTCCTTTTGTGAAAAATGCTTCTATTATAATAATATTTTGCCTCAGACCTCTGTACAGAGGCTCAACTATGATTTTTGAAAAATTCACATTGTTTTCAGAGTTACAACCAATTGGAATAATTATCGGCGTTTTTTTATTAAAATTTCTCCCTTCTGTTGTCGTAAAACATGGATAAACCCACTTCTAAGTTATATATTTCAAAAATTTTAGTTGAGCCTCTTTAGAGAGGTCTGAGCTATACACAGGCAAAATATTATTATAACAGAAGCATTTTTCACAAAAGGAGAACATTTGGAAAAAAGATTATTCTAAGTTAATTTTTTGCCAAAATAGTGTATTTAAATAATTTTTTTTTGTTAAAATGTCCTTAAAACAATTTTGTACATGTATTCTAATCTAAGTCACACTGAATATCATGAAAATTATCTATTTATGTCCTTTTTCAAAATCAGGGTTCCGAACGTAGTCGGATACCTTAATATAAGTATTAAAACCAAAAACGAGTTTTAATATTTTGATCAATTTTACACATTTAAAGTTCCCAATATTTCCTTGGACTTATAATGCTTCTTCCATTAATGCTCATGTTGCGGCCCTTGTAAAAATATCTGCAATAAGTATGCACAGGGCCGGTCTAGCAGTTTTGCCACCCCGGACAAAAATGGGAAATGCCGCCCCTTTCTCCAATGACGCCCTTCTCTCTCTCTATATATATATATGTATATTATTTTAAGTCCTTAAAAAATTCAAAATAATTCGAAATTAAGGATGTAATTACTTGTTATTATTTCAAATGAGAGAGAATGAAATGAAAGATAAGGAATCGTCAATTTAAGTAGTTCAATTTCTTCGAAAAATAGTCTACTAATAGTGGGGACCACAAGCATTTGTTTTAATTTATAATAACTACACTCAAGACTAAAATAAAGCATCTCCTGTGGCTCTGTATCTACCCAAGCCTCTTATTACCCTTGTCCCCTTTTGGATAGCTGTCACTTGTGACCTCTCTCCGGAATGGGGAGAAAGTTACTAGTTAAAGATGTGTAAACAAATTAAACTTTATGCTTTAACATATACTTCCGCCTCAAACCCTTCAAGTTTCAACATAAAAGAAAACTGTCTTTAAATATGCAGAGTAAAAAGTAAACAAATTAAGATACATTAAATGAAATACCAAATTCAGACCCAATAACATTTCAGAAAATATATAAAATTTTTTTGCAACAATAAAAAATATATTTTTCAAATTTGATCGAAATGCTGCCCTTAAAATTTGCCGCCCCGGACAAGGGTCCGATTTGTCCGGCCCAGGAGCCGCCCCTGAGTATGCGGCCCAGCTGGAAGAAAGGTTGAGTACCTCTGGTTTATAAGCAGTGGCTATTATAATTTCCAAAAGGTAAAGGCAAAAAATTTGTATTTCGTTTAGAACCCGAATAAACGAACAAAATGCTCGGTCCAGATGAATTCGTTAAATCGGGGCCCGACTGTATGTTGAAATAGCTATAAATTAAGTATTTTCTTAGTTGTCTTGATGGAAATTTCGGCATATACATATTATATACATTTTCTTCAACTTCTTTTCTTAAGTGAAGTGTTACCGAAGAAATAAAAAAAAATGTTTAATATTGTTAAAATTAGTTTAGTTTAGAATTTTTAATAATATGCGTAATTTTTAACAATAACAATGCGAATTAGAAGTAAATTTAAAAATACACTCACTTAAGCACGGAGAGGAAAATGCTAATTTCCGGAAGCCAATCAGAATCGAAGTGGATGCAATTCGCTGCAGAGGTAGGTGGAAGTATGCAAATATGTTAGGTAACAGCCAATCGTGCTTTTTTGTCAAGAAATATGCAAAAAGGGCAGTCTTATAAGAAGCCAGCTTTATGAAGGGTTACAGAAGTTGATTGTAAGTGCTGATAGAAGGTGTTTAAAACTTTCGTACTATTTGTTTTCAAGACATACGTGTTTCTATGACTTTCAGAAAACGAATGGAAGATTCTGAGCGTTGGCGTGCTGTGGGGCACATTGAAGCAGGACAGTCGATCACAAATGTTGCTCTTTTCTTCGGCGTTCATCATTCTGTAATTTCACGTTTATGGAAACAATTCCAAACCACACACAGGCAGTTGTCCGAAGGCCCGTAGGCGGTCACCCAAGGGTTACAACCCCCGCGGAAGATCGATATATTGCTATTGTAGCCAAGCGGAATCGCAGAGCGACCTCCTAACGTGTGACATCTATGGTTACAGCGTCCATTGGTAAGGCTATATCTGCAGCTACTGTACGCCGAAGACTACATATGTATGGACTGTATGCCCGGGTACCTCGAGTTTGTGTTCCTCTGTCCGTCCAATCAAGAGGGGCATGATTAAAGTGGTGCCGGGAACATGGCAATTGGACTGTGTCTAACTGAGGCAATGTCATGTTTACTAATGAGTCAAGATTTGCTCTGGAGCCAGATGGCAAGCGTATAAGGATATGGCATAAACAAGGAACACGCAATCAGCCCCAAAACATCACCGAACATCACGCATTCCAAGGTGGAAGCATTATGGTGTGGGCAGGGATTTCATTAGGATACCGCACCGATCTGCACATCTTTAAACGGGGTTCTGTGACGGCTGTCCGGTCTCGAGATGAAGTCGTAGAACCCATTGTGAGATTGTACGCTGCAGCAGTTGGCCCTACTTTTGTTTTAATGGACAATAACGCACGTCCCCATAGAGCTGACATCGTGGATGACTACCTGGAGAGTGAAGGGATTGCGCGTATGGCGTGGCCAGCGTATTCGCCCGACCCCATCCCATTGAAAATCTTTGGGATGCTCTCGGCCGTGCTGTATATTCACGTTTTCCACCTCCAGCCACTCTTATTGAGCTGGAAACTGCTCTACAAGAAGAATGGCGATTGCTTAATTCTGCGGTGGTTGACCACCTAATTGAAAGCATGGTCAGAAGGTGTAAACATTGCATACAGATGAGGGGGATCACATACCCTATTAATGTCCTTTTTTTCATTTTATGCTGTTTATTTTCACTTTATGTATAATTCTGTTTAAGTTTCCAGTATGACATTATCTGATAACTTACAAAAATTTAATATTGTTTTCATTTCTGTATATAATTATTGATTTTGTTTTATGTATAAATATATGTGCTACTTTACTGCGAAATTTTGTGTCAATCAAAGCAGTATTTGTTGATTTTTTTGCATTTTACATCTTCGAGCTTAACTTTTGGAAGTAAGTGTAAATTAAACAGAATTTTTTTTTTTTTTTTCTGATTTCATTGAAAGAAAAAACTTGATTGCGAAGCAAATTGAAGTTTTTTTAATTAACAATTTTTGTGTGCTTACAAATTTTTCTCCAACTCCAATAAAACAATTGAAAATATTCTTTACTTAAGAGAATGATATTGAGATAAAAACGGTATTTATACGTATACGTCGATCTAGCTTGCCAAACGAAAAAACATCGCCAATTCAAAAAATGTCGCCAAATGCTGTCAGCTTTATCATTACTTTGTTCGCACGTGGGTGCGAACGATTTCCACTACTGGCTGTATATCGCAGCATTTGGTGACTTCTTTTCATTTCACGAAATTGGTCGACTGTATAACACGTAAGTACCAAAATAATAATAATAATAATAAAGAAGAAGGAGAAACTCACATTAAAATCATAAAAAAATTGTTAAAGTTTTTTTTTCAGAAAAATAAATGATGTTAATTTAATTATCTCTAGAATCTTTTGCTTCACGCTTAAAATTATCAAATATTACAATCATTGTATGGTTTTTAAAATTAACAAAACTCAGTATGTCAATGTAATTAATATATATACCGTATTTACTCCAATCTAAGCCGCAGCCACATTGATTCTAAGCTACACTCCCAATTTTCTACACGTTTTTGAGAGAAAATTAAAAAAAAATGTGTAAGACTCATCAAATATCAGATATTTAAGAAATTTAAAAAAAAATTTGAGGAAAAATAATAAGTTAGTAAATAATTTATTTTATCAGTATTAAAACTTTCAAATACACGCATGAACCTATAATTACTATAATCGTCAATACCATGTTTCGAAAATCATTCATTACTCTTGTTTTCCCCACACAGTGTCGTTTTTCGTGCCATCCAATGCATTTATTACGCAACTTCTTTTAAAAATAACATGAAATAATTATTAAAAAGTGTTGAACACTTACAATCAAAAATCACATCACTTGGCTTACGCCATCGACGTATATTTGTTTCATCCGTGTCAAATTTTCCGTTGCCGCTGCTCTGTTTCCTTTTATTCTGCATATAAAAATTATCTCCTGTTTTATACTTGCGTCATAGTGATCTCGTCTGGATGCTATTACAAATATCTGTGATAAAAAGAAAGCGTATACAAAGAAAAAAAATCCTAAATACGAGCCGACAACGATGCTTAGGATAGACTGAATATTGGAGATAAATTTCGAAATGGGATAAGTCATCGATGCGAGTAGCTAGAATGGGCAGCTACATTTTTCCTTTTCAAAGGAGTGGAAATTAAATTTTCCCCAATTTGCCTCCGATTCTAAGCCACACCCAATTTTCGATACCATGGAAAAATAGTGCGGCTTAGATTCGAGTAAATACGGTCCATATAGAAAGAGAGAGAAAAATATGGTGCATTGTGTAATAGATGGTCAGTCCCATCCGTTAGTGTACGAGGATCAAAAGGAAGATTAGCCATAGTTAAACAAACTCAATATCTATCAACAATTCTCAACAACGTAACAAATTTCAACAACCCAAGTTAAGAAATTCGCCAATAGATAAATATGGGAGCAATAGTAAGGTAGGCTATTGAGGATTTAATTATATAACGGATCACTTACTCTTAGCACGGCCTAGTAATTCATCTTCTAAATATTTGAAGATAAGTTCTAATATAATCTAATTCGAGACGACTCTAATCCAATTTAAACAGCTAATTGACCAAATCGTCAATCCTAAATATTAATCAAATAATCTACGAAGCGTTCTCCACTAGCTTTACGCTAATCATTTACTGCAATCAGTAGCACACACAGGAATTTTTCTAGGGGGGGGTTCAGGGTAGGAAGTTCTCCGTTCTTGTATCATGCTCCTTCTGATTTTGTCGATTTTCGGGAACAAAACACAGTAGAAAACTAATTATTGAATAAATAATTAGTATTAATTAATAAAATTAATCATTAACAACAAATACTTAATTAAATTTTATGTACTATATACTTAGAATTATAATCAATCGGAAAAAAATCTACGACTTTGGGGGGTCCGGACCCCCAGGAACCCCCTCCCCCTTGTGTGCGCCACTGACTGCAATCTATTAGTTTCTAATCTCTCTCTCTCTTTATCGAACTTGAAAGTTAATCTTTAAGTACAAGCCACATGATTTGAATAATTCGCGTCTTCTTTTCGGAGGAATGTTTTCGATAGAATAATATTTAAAGAACCATTATTCCAAAGGAGATTGGTAGGAAGTACGCGAATAGATTCATTACAATTGGTCAAATTCAGCGGAATATTTTGCGGCATTAATAACCATAAAATAAATTTTTCTAAGTTGAATGATTGGCATTTATGAAAATCTCTGCATTAATAAAAAAAATGATCCCAAATTCATTATTTAAAAAATCGAAATTTTTGATCACTTAAGAAAAAAACGCAGACGAAATAAAGTTTTGAATCGAAATCAAATTATAAAACAAAAAACAAAAAAATATTATACGCTTATAGTTCTGTATTCTGCTTCTATTTATTCTAAAATCAAGCCGAAAAATTTGGCTCTTCATGACAGTTATTTAAAAAAAACACTCAATTTTTCTTCACTTCATAGTTATTTTCTTGTTTTAGCATTTTAAAATTATAATCAGATTGCACAGACTACAGTTAAAAATATTTTTCTCAAAACAGCAATGGAATGATTAATCATGTAGCTCTAGCAATGAATTATTTTTGTAGGTTATAAATACTGATAAAATAATTTTGTTTGTCCTCCACATTTGTACTGCCGACTTTTCAGTAATACATTGATAAAATTGTATTATTAAATTCTCTTATAACACATCTCTCACGATATTTTAAATGTTATTCTGTGAGAATATTTTGTGTTTCGGTAAATATTTCAAATACAGTCGAACCTCTATATAATGAACCTTTATACTGCGAATTTTTCTATATAGCGAACTTTTTTCTGGAACCTTGAACATTTCACTATTTTCTTCGTAAAATAACCTCTCTATATTCTATATAACGAATTTTTTCTTTTGTGATTCAATTTTTGTTCTCCTCTTTTTTAAAAGTATTTCTGAAAAAATTTCAAGTTATTCTCTCTTTAACACACTTTATGGTGGTCATAAATCTTGAAATGGTTTTATTAGATCCTAAATCGCCGAGAGCAATAGAGTTCTGGACGTTTCATCCAAGAAGTACAATCTTTAACCCCCATTGCCCAGTTCACTAGAAACATCTTCGATATCCTCTTTCACCTTCGGTGAAACTGTCCTGGATCCCCGTGTTCTGAACATAAAATAATGTATGCTTAGTATTACTCGTATGCTTTAAATTATAAAATTTCCTTAAAATTCATTAATTTTAATATAAAATTATTTTCTTAATATTGAAAATACAGTGAATTCTTCGACATCCTTTTCTCTTGTTTACCTTGCAGTTTTTCTTTCTTTCTTTTTTGATGGGTAAGGCATGTAAAATAAACATATATTAATTTTAAAAAAGGATGTGAATAATTCCTTTTTTTTAATATAGAGTGTTTATGAATTTAAAATTTTTTTTGTGTGTGGTTTATAAAGTATATTAAAAGATGAACCTCTGTGTAACGAATTTTCTATATAACGAACTTTTTTCCGAGATTTAGCGACTTCTTTACATAGAATCCGATTGTATTTCAACTAAGCTTTGCACCGCACGCGCACATAAATTAAAAAAATAACAAATAAACAATCAAAATTCTTCATTAATTATAGTCGCTAATAATTTCTTTAAGGAATGCTCCCATTTTTAATTGTTAATTAAAAAGAGCTGTACCTGGAATTTTTTTCATCGAAAATTTTCAAGATTCATTAATTAAGGACTTAATTTACTAGCGGAGCTTTTCAACAAAAGAATTTTAAGCGAACTGTTATGGAGTACCTGTGATAAGAGGCTTTATTTCTTAGCCTCAGAAAACATTCTTTCACGTTCGATTGAGTGCCTATTCATCGAGGAATCAAAACACTTGAAAATAAGTCAGATTTCATAACTTTAAATACATCTCCACAAGATAATCTTTTAGTTATTAAGTATTCTTGATAAATTTTGTGTTGTTGTTTGCCAACAACAGATCCGTTAATTTCTACATCAAGAATGAGGAACTTATGCCTTTTGAAAGAATTATAAACTTGCATGAGAGATTCTTTCATTTCATTTCATTCTTTACTCAACTTTTTCATCATCTTTTCATGAATTAACAATTTTACCTAATTATCAGCAACAGGTTGCATTTAAGTTTAACCATTTAGCGGGCACAAAGCTAAAGTATACTTTTCTGTGATAAAGTACTTGATAAATGTAATGTTCTCATTCTCAATAAACATTATTTATTCACACACAAAAAAATCTGAACAAGGTTTTTTTTCTCCTGGGTAGTGGCTAGACGTTATAGCTACTGCACACTTTAGACATTTAACTTACTCTTCAGGACAAAATTAATGAATCATATTACAATAAACTTTTTATAAAAAATTAACATTTATTTAATAGCTATTAATAACAATTAAATACAAAGTTTAAGTGCAATTAAATAATAATAGAATAATTGTACAACATATTAATTGGACAACATATATATATATAGAACTATGTACTTAGAAAATATAGAGTTCTATATAGAAAGAATACTTAGAATTGTGACATCTTACGCATCTTTTCTTTAACAAGTCCTTTGGGTTCTTTGGGCCAGAATTAATGGCAACTCTTTTCCAACCAAATCCAAGAAACGAGAAGTGAAGAGATGTAAATAATATAGGATAAATATAAGATCTTAGAGTAAGCGGTATGGCAATGTAAAGGAACGTTAGGCAATTGACGTGCGTTGTAGCAGTTGATGATTATTGAAGTTCGTTGTTCAAGATTTAAGTTCTACGTGTCGTGGATAAACATATTGGTGTTCGACTAGAAGTTAAACGTCAAGCTGTGCATACCATTGTAGATAAAGACAAGTTTATTACAGAATAATATAAGGTAAGGTTGATTACTTATTAGTATATTTGAAGATTAGGCGGTTCGATTATTGAGATTGGTCTGAATTATATTGTGTGTTGCGTATTGCGTCATCGTAGATTCTCTCATATTAATTATTATAATTATATTTGTTAAAAAAGTTTAAGTTGAATATCTTAATAAAGTCATATTAAGATAATGTTTGATCCTAGTTCTTTCGCTGACCCTACACCTCTAGCTCACGCTGATACTTCGAGGGATGTACTTCCAAGGGGAGGTACACATCAGAATATATAAACATTGAATTTCGTATTTTTATATTTTATTTAATTTTAGTATAAAAAGTTAGAAATAAAGTAATATTTTTGAGAATTTAAATTAGTTATTTCACAAATTTGATGAGCTATTTATTGTGTAACTTAATAATATGCAAACGTTATCTCCGAGCAGAAAAGCTGTAATGAAAGATTTTCGAACCCAAGAATCTTGTACCACATATTGTAAACGAAGTTCGCTTATATTTCCCACCCCCAACATTCTCACATGATTCTAAGTGCTCTCTCTCGAGTGGAGGAAAAGCGAAAAGTGTTCTAGGTCATTGTTCTGTTCCATGCGGGCAGTGGATAGAGCCTCTATCCACATATAAAAGCTTTCCAAAAACCTAAATAATATCTTTTTTTTAAATTTCAAATTTGCTTAATTAATTCAGATGAGAGAAAAGTTTACTTAAGGCATGTCGAAAATTTATTTCGAAGATCAGAAATTTTATTTATAGAAGTAAAAATGCAATTTGTAGATTTGCACCGAGAAAAATTGTTTTTAATTACCCATCAAAGGACATGAAATGCAAAAAAAAGGTATCGTCCTGCTATCTGTATTGATTTTTATGCATTTTAGTTTCAATTAACGCATGTGGATAGACTAAATATCCATCTCCCGCTTGTAGAAAAATTTTTTTAATATGTGGCTAGACCTATTAGCCACTGCCCGCGAAAGGGTTATCCTAAGTATCTATACTGATGATGTTTTACTTATATATACATGCATACATATGCAAAAAAAATTCTAAGTTTTATTTGTACTTGAATAATGTGTTGACTTGGATGTTCATTATCTCACTCTGTCAAAACTTAAACGTTAATTAAATCCATCACAGCAATTTAAAACTATCAGTTGCTTTAAATTCATTATAAGTACTATACCTAGTTGTGCCATAAGTTCTGATATATTCACAAAGGAGATAAGGGAAATTTTTTAATCAAATTTAAAACTAAAACGTTTTAAGGATTTATTTTACATTTAAATTTAATATATTGCGACTTTTTTTTATTCAAAATGATCATCTTTTGACTTCATACGGGTTTTAATTCTCATTGGCCTTCCATTTGTCTATCCATACATTACCTCCACGGAAGTTCCCATTGCGGTTTTCCGTAAAGAACGTTTCAAATTGTTCTAATTGGGATGCCGTTTTTGGCACACCTTTACCTCCAACATCGACCACAATTAATAGTTGATTGGATTTTTATCCGCACTGCTAGAAGGCCAATTTTTATGCTCAATGACGTCCAGCACATTTTTTTCCCCGACCATCGCTGGATCGTCTTATCCTTATGAGTAGGAGCAGAGTCCTCTTAAAAAGTCGAATAATTTCCATTCAACAGGTTAACGTTCAGGTGCTTCAGTATTGGTTTTATAATAGTGTCTTGAAAATATTTTGCCGTATTTTTTACTCCTTTCTGGATAAAAATGAAATCACTGAGATGCCTTTGTAACTGAGACCCCACCAAATCATTAAGGATATTGGATGATGAGCTCTCAGCATCCAGCTTCTTGGATACTTCTTGAGTAATCACAGTCAGTCTGGCACTTGATATTTTCTTTATGTGTGATACCCCACGCGCTGGGGGTATCATCTCGTCACCATCTACGCGACCTATGTCTGAAAAAATGAAAGATGGACCACTAAACTCTGACATAATAAAATTAGTTTATTATGATCGTAATTTATATTCAATAAAATAACACTAGTCTAGGGGGCTTATGATCATGAGTGATGCGACGTAAACCGTAATTATGACAAATAGCGTAATAAACCACTGTATCTATATTTATAGTTGATTTCCTAACGTACTAGAATCCGCCCTAATCATAATGCTTAATCAAACTGTCTTACCGCTATTTCCTCAGCGAACAGTTAGAGTCCTTGTATCTTCAATGTATTCTTCGATCTAATTTGATCCGGCTATGGGAATACTCTTCTGGTCTCGGACCCACTTATTAATCAGTTTCACTAGCACTTTTAGACTGACTCATATAACTCATAAAATACACTAAGACTCTTCTAGAACTTCACCTAGAGCTTTATCTCTCTTCACTTACGCGAATACTAACGTTCCAAAACAACTATTCCTAATCTGCATAACCACGCTCTCTTCTTGGGTTGGTTGGAAAGAATTGCCATTCTGGCCCCAAAGATATCCCAAGAGGATTATTAGAAGAAGTACCGATAAAGCCCCATCACAACTGATGAGCAGAATCCGTCTGCAGTGGTTATGAGCATGCTGCCCAAACAGGGCTTTTGCTTTTTGGTGCCTTTGGTGTTTTAATTTCTTATTCATCGATATTCGTTCTTCGAGAACTTCTTGGTCTCGGGTCTTCGTGTACTAAGTGACACATAGCTCTTTTTGACACTTAAATCTCTTTAACAAGAAAAGTATTCTTTCGACAAGGATTTCGATAAATTCTCTGTCTGACTGCTTTGATGTTATAACGAACTCTAGACAACATTGCAGAAAGCTAGGTGGCAACGAGACTGGTCCGAAGTGCTGCCCCTATGTGAGTACCACATCAGAGAGGATTCCGGAACTGGACCTCATGGAGAGGGGTTGGTGAGCTCCGCCAACGAGCTAAGTGTGGAAATTTGGGTATTCTGTGATTGTATCTCAACGAAAGAAGTTGGTGAGCTCCACCAGCGAGCTAAGTGAAGATTTTGTATTTGCCGAAGGTAGATGTGTTGGATGCCATCCTGGCTAATTTTTTTGCTTTTCTCTAAAAATGTTAGCAACTCGAGAGATTTATTATTTACCTAAAACGTGTAAAAATCATATTTAAATTTTTATGTATGAGTAGTCTTATGTGTTTGTGATTCAACAAACCACTAAAGCTTCATCATTGAAAATCCAACGACACTAAAATGAGAGCTGGTATTCTTCCCAAGCGAGATGACCCATCTAGTAAAGTCTACAGTGCTGTTGGTCTCAGAAAATCTCGTATTTGCTCGATAAATGAGTAAACTTTTGATGTTTAAATGTTTCTTAAAAATCTTCTAAGGTCACTTCGTTTTTTAATGCAGAATATAACTGGTGTTTGCTTCTGTTAAACATTTATTCTACTGTTACAGCTTTGATTAATTTGCAACAAAATGTGTCAAAGAGTACTATTTTCTGAAAATATTGCAGACAACTTCTAACGATGAAATTTAAAATCGTCTGCTGTTTTTGAGTCACAGCAAACGATCTCAAATATTTGTAACAGAAGTTATGAGGTGACTCTGACTAAGAAGATTGATCTCGAGAAGAACTTTATATAGCCCCACCCTTCTTGATGTACGAATTCATTTCATCATACAGAGAAACAAGAAGAATATTATTACCGCGTTTCTCCGCAAAAAAAGATCGAATCGAAAATTACGCCCTAGAATAAATTTTTCAGAGTGCTCGCCATGTAAGTCTTAGCCCGTCAGCCCAATGAGCATCATGCAGTGGTATAATGGAGAATATTAGGACCCCAAGCGCAGGACGGTCAGGTTTTGGACCCCAAGCGCAAATACGTACTTAGTGTCAGCTCAGCTTTGCCCCCGCAATGCGGGGGTGTACGTTACGCCACTGGCATCAATCATTGATCAATTGAAATTCAGATGCAACACAAGAGTACATCTGATGACAAACAAAAACCGTCAACCAAATTACTGAATGGCTGTAATGACTTTCTCTATTACTTTCTTAATGCTTCTCAACGCTGTACTTCGCGTTAACAGCCACATTAGAATTACCTCGTTTTTCAATACAATTAAACCAAGCGCTCTCTGTCGCGTTAAACACAAAACCCAAGAAACTGTCTCTTCTTGGTACAATTAACACAAGCCCTGTGCGTCGGGCTAAAACAAGGAAACTCTCTTTCCTGAACACAAAATAGTCCAGTGCCCCTTTGCGCTTCAAAACTAAAGGACTCTCCTTTTTCTGTCGGTGCTACTAGAAGGTCATCCACCTTCTCCCCTCAAAATAGCAAACCACCCCAACTAATACAGAGAATTGCGCCAAACATTCTGCAATCTACCGCCAACAGTAGTAAGACATTACAATGGCCATTCAAAATAAAGGTGCAGCACATGCACATTTGATGATTGGTACTGATTAGAATCTTTGTATTCAATCCGTTATATGTTGCGACGATTACCACTCGATTGAAAACTTAATTTGTAAGAGATGATATTTTGATCTTAAGATAAAAATAAGTGCAAATAGAGTGAATTATTACATTGAATACAAAAAGAAAAAAGGTTTTGAAAAATTTCTAGGTGTAAGAATCTTAGAGCTTTTTGCGAAGAGAAAACGCTGGATCTTCAAACAATCCGAAAATGGCGACCAGAATACTAGATAATCTATCAGCCAAAAAGTGAACGAAGAAAATGTTATGAAGTTAAAACATTGATTTCATTTCAAAAGACATGAGATGTGAATGGATTACTGATGCACGAGCAAAGTGTTTGGTTGTTAAAAAGGTTGATATCCAAGCTTTCACCATAGTTAGAGAGTATTGCCAAAAAATTCAGAGTGTCACAACTTTAGATGGATGACTTCTTTCAGCGAAGTGAACTGTGATAAACTTTGTGATAATGTGTGACGAATCTATACGGCACTTTATCACTAATACTTTTGGGCATCTTTGGGGATTGTAAATTCGCGTATATTTCCTACCAGCTCTAAAAGGAGGAAACGGGATATGCAAATGAAACAAAGTATATAAGGAGAGTGTTGTAGGTTAGCGAAGAAGGCTATTGGGCCAAGAGATACATAGACGGAGCGCTAAGATTTAAGTTGATTGTGTGATTAGTTTCTAGCTGATTATCAGGCAACGATCTACATACGGAAAATTGAGTCGACTGGAAAGGAGTGAAGTAGTAAAAGTTAGGTGATATTTAAACTTCATTTATATCGGATAATAAGAGTAAATAAATAATAGAGTTAGTGGAAAGTTAATGATTGCTAGTAATTCAAATTGCGTATATCTCTCGGTCCTCTTATTCCGGTAAACCCGTTCGATATTGAGTTTAATAGTTGATTAGTATCATATTTAGTGATTTAATTCAATAGAAAAGTTCAATCCCATTGACGTAGACATATTGATTCATATTTGTATTTAGAAGGTTGATAATTGATTCAAGTGAATAAATATTATTTGTTATTGTAAAAATGTCGTCTGGTAATTCTTTGATTCAATTTAATCTTGGTGTCCAGGGTGGAGAGAACCCAGGGGGATTCTCACAAATGTTCCAGAAGTAGACGACAAGGCTGTTTTTTAAAAGATGTTAATTTTTGTTGATGAAAGTTTGGATAAATATGATTTATGATTTTCAAACATGAGTAAAATGCAGGACCAATCCAAGCAGGTGTGCAACGCGTGCACCGCACGCAGGGGACCAAAACAAGTGGCGGCTGCATGTAACTCTATCAACCAAGCAAAAATTTTTACGTATTTTTCAAAATAAAATAGGAAGTCAAATAAATATGCTGAATATTAAATAGTTATTGTAAGATCGAAATAAATCCCGATTTCCCGAAAGCATAGCATAATTTAAGAAAAATAGAATGCTAGCGCACAGAGGTGCCCAAACTTTTTTGTCTCATAGACCCCTTGACAGATTTTTTGGTTTTGGGTAGACCCCTACTTACCTTACATTGAGTTTTTGCAAATTCATCAACTTAAATGTCTTTTTCACAGCTGATATAAAGTAACTTACTTAAAAAGATTTAAATTTCCAACTGTTAAAACTTAAGAGCCACATGTTAATTAATTAAATTAAAATTTAATTAATGCATAAAATAACTGTTACATAAAATAACTGAGCAACAAACAAATGCTGATAGTGGGATTGATAAATCTGTGAATTCAATAAATTTTTTTCAACATTTGACATCAATCTTGTTTGTTTTAACCCTTCATATCACCTCTGTTAATAGTGTCTTGTCTTTTCTTCCTTTTTGTTTTGGAGATAGGCTAACGCGCTGAAACTCCTTCTTAATCAGAAAAGCAATTAAAAACTTTCCATAATTCGGAATAAATAACAGGTATATCTTTTTACAAACAAAATTGCTTACATCCGTTTCTATAAACTTTACTTTAAGATCTTCTTTAGTCTAATTCACGTAATCTGACATTTTTTGTTCTAAGTGGCAATATGAATTCATTGCCTATTGTGGTATTAACATAGTCAAAGCATTCTCAAACTCAAATTCAAAATCTAAAAAAAAGGACATTTAAATGTTGAACGTAGATTAAAACGTCATTTTTTCCTGGTAGATTGTGACAATTGAGAAACCGGGAAAATTTGCGACGTCCATTATTATACTCTTTTAGCTTAATTCTGGCACAAGAAAAGCTGAAATGTGGTTCCTGTTTTAATAAAATTTATGCTGTCACCTTGTAACTTCAAAAATTAACCTCATTAAATTAAGTAAATAAATAGGTAAAATCTAGTTTCCATTTGATTAAATTCTCTTTTAAAATTAGTCACGATTTGGTTTAATGAAAGCCACTATTGTATACCCCTCTTTACATCTCATGAAACCCCTAAATTATTTTTTCGCTGACGTGGACCCCTGGAAGGTCGTCATAGACCCCTTTGGGAATCCTTGGTCTATATTGTCCATTAATGTTTACTCTTTACACACATCTTCTATTTGATAGTAAAATTCGTGGAATAGAAAAGGTTTTCTTGCTTAACAGCGGCAATGACGTCATACTGGGGATCGATACTTAACAAAGGTGTCTCAAAAACGATTTTTGCAAAAGTTGCTTTTCATAAATTTCCAATATGGTTAATATTACCTATGGCATAGGAGTGTTTAAATTCAATATATGCATTTAGGGAAACTAAAAACTTTCAGTCTAGTAATAGCCTTACAATTTAGAAAAACAAATTAGATGAAAGAAGTGATTTTGTGTCTTTTTGCATTTTTATTAATGTTTTACTTTTTACTATTATAAATGTAGATGAGTTTATAACGTCAATGCTTAGACAAAATATGAAAAATTCTCTAGAGGGTTGGCACATTAGGTGCTTGCACGCGGGTGGACGACACCCTAAGATTGGTCCTGGTAAAATGTAAATTATTGTGTTCGAAAATAAGACTTTATCAGAAAAAAAGTCACAATGCTTCTTTTGTAAACAAAATTAATATAAGACCAGTCTTATTTTCAAGGAAACACAAAGTGGTTCTAAAATTGCGGAGTATGAGAACAAGTTCTTCGACTTTTTTTTAAAAAAATACTTGTTGAGAAGAGTGACAGGTTGTATTTTACAAAGTTTCCTAGATGCTCTCGTACTCCAATTTAAAAATATCATTGCATGCGTTTCTTTTAATTGATTAATTTTTTCGTCTACTTGTAGTTTTATCTTTTCTTTTATTTTTGTCCTTTAGTTTTCTTCCTCATTCTCGAATTATGTGAAGTGACACGCCGTTTTGTTCTTTGCAAAATGAACTTTTCCCGCATTCAGAAAATTGCGTCGCTTGAGACTCAATTTGAATGAAAATCGTACAAGTAAATAATTCGGATGATATAAATATCCAGATGCTACAATACTGAGCAAAAAAGTGCCATATTAAAATGTTCCGTAATTTCGTGAGATGGTTCAGTGGAACACACACCCAGAATTGAAGATCGAAATGTCCTGCATTAGACTCTATGCAATAAATTAAATAATTTATGTTAAATTTTCTCCTTAAATATGTGAGACATTTATTGTAACAAGTGAAACACATTACCTGAGTTTACAGAAGGCTTTTCACTTTCATGCTTATTACGTAATAATAATACGGGAGCTAATGCAGTGCTTCTCAAACTTTCAATATACGTGACCCACTATTCAATCATCGCTTTCATCGCGCCTTTCTCCATACAATAACAATGTTCAAATTGAATTCAATAATACTATACTTCGGCACTAAAGCTACCAATATATATACGACTTAAACCTCTTATGTGCTACCGTCGTATATAAACGTCTCGCTCAGTCAAAGTATTAATTTTCTGGACGTATATATACGTACTTCCGAAGTACGATCTTTTTTGTGCTGTGCTATCCATAAAATTATTCCGAAGGCTTTGGAATGCAATAAAAGGACCTTGACAGTGTTCGCGAAGGATTTACTTATTTCAGAGGATTTGCTTATTTATTCCTTTTTTTCTTTTCCCCCTCCCCTTAAAAAACATCAAAATACGCTCGTCTTTATGGAAAATGGTAGCATTGGCGAGCGAATCACGTGACTTTTAATCGGCAAGAAATTAATTTTAAACCGTACAAATTATTAAAATAAGTGTTAATACAAACTCATGGGACCACTCATAATTATCAAATTTGTTCTTATCTTAGTATCGTTCAATTGATAATAAAATACAATGTACAGCACTTATACATTTATAAGTGTATTATATCAGTGTAAATATGTATTTTATATTTTATTATATCAGAAAGTATTTTGTTTGTTTGCTTTCAGTAATTAATTTTTAAAATAATTTGTTTTCGACTTTTCAGTGTGCTCTCGCTCCCTTCGTAGAGTAATCACGCCCTCCAAGGGGTCACGCCCCACAGTTTGAGAAACGCGGAGCTAATGCCATCACAGACAATAAGACGCAGTTTGTTATTGGCGATGGTTCCGGAGATTTATTCGAAAAAACATTAATATTTTGGAAGAAGTACTTTTCTCCTATGAGGTATAATTAACGGTTACAATTACCCATTTGGGTGACGAAAGAATTCCAATTCATTAATGTAAAAACACTCAAGAAAAATTAGCATATGGTAACACAGCTCAAAAAATGTAAAAGGATTTTAGGCCTCTTTTTTTCTAGCACAATGGCGTTGCATACACACAGCTTTTCTAAAAAAATTAGATACGTTATTAAAAGGTTCTCGTTTCAAACAAGACTGGGCAACATGACATATAGGTAATGAATTTATAAACAGGTTTTTCAATATATTTTCTCATTCAATCTTAAGAATTCTTTAGTCTATTCGTTCTTCTGTGACTAGAGTATTCCTGACTTTTTTTTTGGGGGGGGATATAAAGAACAAATTAATGAAGGTAAACCCCAAACAATTCATAACCTAAAAATATTGCCATTATTCAAAAAGATGAATTTACTTGCAACATTTTGAGACGTGTTTCTTGAAATATATGCAAACGTTTCTCGTTTTGTCTCCAAGAAAGAGGAACATTTTCAGTGGCTTCAGACTGACCATCAGGACATCTGCTCATGCACCTCAGCACCCAATGGTCACGTATACTGGGATGGGCACAGTAGGCCTTGGCCCTCGTGGGCTGTTGCGCCACTGAGTTTGAGTTATGACTTACTTTACGCTAGAAGTATACTATTTTTTCAAAAACCTGGGAAAGTATCTAAAATAAATGATTTTAAAACCTAAGAGCACTATATGCACCAATTTCAGGTTTCTTCGTAAAAAAAGTGGGTGCCCGTTATACGGCTAATATACATGAAAATTAAAAAATGCAGCTTGAAAGTATAAATGCGCGTTACACGCCGGATTTTACTGTAAGTAAAAAAAAAATTTACGGAAAAAAAAGGCAAACTTAATAAATAATTTTTTAAAATTTTCACAGCACCTAACATTTTTGGGTTGAAGTCAATAATTTTTTTGAAAAATACGACAAATTTTTTAAACAGAATTTATCTCACAACATTTTTACAAGCTTTTATTTAACTTGCAATTAATTTGTTCGGGTGGAATCTTGCAACTCAATTTTGAAGCTGATATCTTTAACCGACTTAGCTGAAATTTTGTACACTCGTTTAGTTTGGATGAGAGGCCTCGGAGGGTGCCCTTCCCAAGGTCCCTTATCGGAACTAGGACCTCCCAACTCCAAAGTTTACATGAATTTTCACATGAAAAAATTGTACTAGATAGAACTGGTCGAGTTGCGCGTACGATTCAATTTTCTAAGCTCTAGTGTAAAAGGAGGTCCCTCCAGATCCGATAAAAAACTTTTTTTTTCATCGGACTTCGCCAATAATTCCGAAACTTACGTCGTTACTCCCTAAAGTGACACATTTTTAGAAAGGTCTCGTCTAGTAGATTATAAAAGTATAATTGTTTAAATTCTCGTCTGAAATCCGGGCCCTCCAAGTGGTGGGTCCCAATTTCAAAAACGGCCCCGCCACTCCACAACTTATACGAATGTACACAAAGACACGATAGCATGGGTCGAGTCCAGTCTACGTACATAGTTTCGTGGAACTGGGGTCAAAGGGAAGGGATCCAAGGTTGGCGGCACCCGAAAAAAAGGAAGTTGGCCCCCAACTCAAAAACGTAAGAGAATTTTAAAAATCCTATTTCGAATTTCTTTTTAGCGTATTTAAATAAAAGCTTGTTTTTTAAAAAGTTTTTTTTTTTGTACTTTTAATTTATTAGTTTTTGTGGTCACATTCCCTTCGGTCAATCTCTTAAAAGCTTAATAAAAATAACTACAAAGAAATGAAACAAACATTATATAAATATGAAGATGCAGCAGAAATAAATACGTCTAATACACAAACCAATCTAATCTTATCCCATAATATTTTTTGTCAATCTCCTCTATTGCAAGTGACACCTCCACAAACCTTCTTTGTCCATCGACCTATCCATTCGTCCTTGAGAAAATTTGAAAGATGCAACCGCAGGGCATTGGTTGGAACTACGCAAAGAATGATCGATTTTGAGCCTTGACAATCCTTTTTGTGGCTTCAAGGTTGATAGCTGAGATAAGATTAATATCACCAGGGAAACTGAGGAGAACCTGCTCTATTCCGTTAAAAGAACATTTTTATTTCTGTCAGGATTCTTTGGTTATATATAGGAGAACTTTTATCGAAAGAGAAGTTGAGTCAAAAAGTTGCTGAGATTATATTAGAGTAAATAGAGTTGGTTGTCCGAAGAGAAGATATTAATACTCTTAAGAGGAATTATAAGCTTGGAAGGAAAAAGCAGCAAGAATAGTTTGAAGAAAGGTTATGGCACCAAGAGCCTTCTTAGAATTTCGGGTTTCGGTCGAAAATACAGAGTTGCATCCAGTTAAAAAAAAAAGGAATGAGAGAGAGAGAAAACAAAACCTTAAGAAACCTTTAATACAAAATAGAAATATACAGAAATGTTCATACACTTGCAGTTTTCTATGAAATTTAATGTTGTCGACTATTAAAAATTAACACATCGGACTTGTAAATTTTTCATGATATTTGCAACTTGTTCTTATTGCAATAACATAATCAATTTTTAAACATATTATAAATATTGTTTTGAAAAAATAATTAAAATTAAAAATTAATTCAACAATGACAGCAAATTGGTTGGGATCACAGTAAATTTTGGATTTTTGATTTAAACGGGAGTGTAATAGTTTGGTGAAGAAATATCGAACTTAATCCCAATAATTTAGTTGTAACAGTGAAGCAGGGAGTGGAGGTGTTCTTGTGGGAGGAGGGGTTGAAGATTGGCTTCAGGATTAGGTAATTTGGTACTTTTTGATGGTATTGTGAATCATGAGATGGAGGTGACTCTTAAGAGGAAATTGTAAATTGTGTATTGTAAATTATGATGTGAATTTTTTATTGTGAAAAATTGATGGTATTGTGAATACCAAAATTTGAGTATTGTAGGCGACTTCATTTTTTGACAATATAATGATCCCAAGCTCACTACTCTCAACGTACACCTCTGTTGTCTCTATAACTGTCCCAAAATTTTGAAAACACCTCTTAAACCACCTGATTTAAGCTCAGTAAAACATACCTGGTGAGAATTTGAAGTAAGAAAACATGACATATATAAAAACAAATTATGAAGAAAAAACAATGATCATAGAAAAATGGAAGAACATCTCGATGCAGAAATTACAAAAAAATCTGATGAAAGCTATACCAAAACTTTTAAAAGCTGTTGTGGAAGTTACAAGATATCCTACTAAATTAGGGGGAAAATGCAATATTTAAAACTATGCTGAGATTTTTTTTTAAGTGTACGAAGATTTTTGTGGCGCAATATTTTAGCCACATGATAAGTAATTTTTTCAAAATAATAATTAAATTTTGTTTTAAAAATTGATAAAGTTATTCTACACAGAAAAAGTTGCAGATATTATAAGAAAACTACAATTCCAATATGTTAATTTTTATTAGTCGAAAATATGAAAGTTTATAGGAAATTGTAAGTGTACGAACACTTTTGAGAGCCACTGTATACATTTCACAAATCTAAGCATTTTATTAACATATAATACTTCAATATTACACACGAAAGTAAGAAGAAACAAAATACAATTTCCTACAAACTACTTAAGCAGCTGTTGTTTTATGTAAAGCATGAGTTCAGATCACTTTTTAGAATAAAGTATATAGTCTAAACATCTTTCGCAGAGAAAATTAAATTTTTTTTTATAAATCGTTTGGTTGCCATAATGATATAATTATAAATTCGTTTAAATAAATCGTTTGCTTTTATTTTCTTATTGATAACGATTTCCGTAGCTGATTAGTAGAATAGAGTTTGTTTATCGAGTTCCATAATCCTAATAGTTTTGTCCAACTGTAGTATCAATTTGTATTTGTCTGCTTTATATCTTGTTGCAGTCTTTATATAATTAAGAATATGTTGAATAAAGGTAATGTTACTTTCCTTTCTAAAGAAGTAAGGTAAGAAGGAGAAAGATTTATTATTAGTTTTATTATATATTATTTGTTAATATATATATATATATATATATATATATGTGTGTGTGTGTGTATAATTATTGTTATTCTTAAAAAAATGCCACTTAGTCGAAAGAACTATTTTTTGCATTGAGAGTATTCCTTTTTCTTTTCTTTAATTTCAACATTACTGTCTTTTATACTACTTATATTTAAAAGTCTTCGTGTAAATTATTTTCTGTAGATAGGTTTTCTTAATAAAGTATGAATTTTAAGAAAACTTTCTAAAAAATATGTTTCAATTTAAAAAAATACGTTCGTATAAAGTAATTACAATCAAAATAGATAAGTTTGTTTTTTACGGTGATATTAACGATAAAATTGAATATATAACGTTACGAATGTCACTTAAACTTAAATAATGTTTATCCAAAGAAAATTCTAACTCCATGCTATAATTAAATTAATGTATGATGTTAATCTCTCACATTGTCGAGAATATACCATCAAAAAGGTGATTACCTATGTGTATTTGAAATAGAAAGATAATGATAATATATTTTACATTTTTTATATTAACGAATATCTTTGGTAAAGCCGTTGAAATAATTTGGAACTGGAAATGAATTTAAGGAAAGTATTATCCTGCAGTTAGGAATGACCCAGGCGTTAGGGATGCGAATAGTATGTAGATTGTCCATTTAGTTATTTAACTAAATAATTCAAAATTATAATAAAATTAAAGAAAATAATTGGTAAGTAGTTTTTATACAATTAAAACTGATGACCCGTTTGTTTATCTGACATTGAAAAACCTCTTAAACTTAAGATGGATCTATAATCCAAATTCAAAAACACATTTGTTTTTTAAAAACTAGTCTCATAAATATAGCAAATATACTTTCTTAATCAGTACAAAAATTATATTGTGCAAAAGTAATTATAAATAATAAATTACAGTATGTAATTCATAGACACACACAAAAATATAGAGGAGAGCTATTTTTAAGACTAAATAGTTATTTCAAGCTAAGCTTATATAATGGGAAAAGATTTAGTTTCGAAAGGGGGGGTTACATTGCGTTTTGGAATTCTACAGGGTTCAGTTTTGATGATTGCCAAAAGATTGCATCTGATAATTAATAATAAGAATTTACTTTATCAATTTAACACATTTGTATAACTGTGTTTAATAATTCAGTTGCATAAATATGTTAAATTTCGATATTTTTTCTTGTATTAAAAGCAGATTGACTCGTATGTATTGAACTTTATTTCACGAAATCAGTATATCTCGAACCAGATTATGAGCAACTTTTTGAAATGCAACGACGTCACAATTCATTGCATTAGAAGCAAAGAACTTTCAAAATATGCCGTTCTTTTTATCATTACAGCGTTTTACAACGTATTACATTTGGCCCATTAAAAAAAAGTTGGAAAGGGACATTCGTAAAAATGTTTTTATGACTGACCAATGATAATAATTATTTATAAAAATTATTTCTAATTCAATTTTAGAAATCAGTAGTTTTAAAAATTCTAACTTCATACCCATTCCATGTGGAAGTTCAAAAATCAAAATTAAAAAATTCCTTTTAATCTTTTTGGTGCTAAAATTTTGAAAAATCCACTGATAAATGTAGCCTATAGCTACTCCTCTTTTAATATCTGTTTATCGATTGTCCTAAACAACAGAAGAGCCCTCTAGCGACCACCCAACTTCAGTGCGGGCCAAGTGAGAAATGAATGTGATTATACTGTAAAAAACCAGACATGTTTTTTGCCTTAATTTTTGTTATGTTATTTGCTGTTTGTACGTAACTTTAACATAAATAATAAATAATTGTTACACCAAAGAAAGACTTCAGTGAACTTTACTCCGAATCTACCGTATTTGTTTTAATCTTTAATATCTAACACTCTAGTTAAGATCAAAGTTCTTCTTTCTAAAGTTCGGTTGCGTGGCTATAGCGGACGTGGTCTGAGCGGACGCTTTGAAACTCATCGTGGTTTGAGCGGACACATTTTTCCCCATCTTAGAACAGATTCGATTACCGAATTACAAGGATAAATACATTTTTTACCAATCAAATTTAATTATTTGTAATAAATTGTTAAGATATTATGGTGTGAATACATTTTAAACATGGCGGAATGTAATAAAAAATAAAAACTTTCAGAGAAATATTTAAAATTTATAGTAAGTAACAGTATAATGAAGGGTATGAATAAATCCCAGGAATTTTGTGGAAAACTGTATTTTAGAGCCAAATAAATATTAAAACAGGTGCAATTGCCTTAAAATTAATTAGTTTCATTAATGTAAGTAAAAATAAAATACTAGAATTAAAATACAAGATACATGTAAATAAAATAAATCAATTTTATGGTAATTGCACCTGTTCTAATATTTATTTGACTCTAAAATACAAAATCCCTGAAGTTTGTTCATACCCTTTATTATACTGTTACTTACAATTAATTTTTAAATATTTCTCTGAAAGTTTTTATTTTTCATTACATTTCGCTATGTTTAAAATGTGTTCGCACTATAATATCTTAACAATTAAATATGAATAATTAAATTTGATTAGCAAAAATGTATTTATCCTTGTAATTCGATTATCGAATCTGTTCTAAAATGGGGGAATGTGTCCGCTCAAACCACAATGAGTTTCAAAGAGTCCGTTCAGACCACGAAATGTTGTGCGTCCGCTTAACCATGTCCTCTATAGCCACGCCACCCTAAAGTTCGAACTCGAGTCTTCTGTTTATTTTAGTTCAGAAAGCAGCTAGAAATGCAGTTACTCCTCAGATTCAAATTTTGTGAAACTTACAGCTTATCGAATATCTCAATAAAACAATAATAGAAATGTCTGGTTTCTCTAAATTTTGAGAATATTGTGAAACAATGACAAACTAATGAGTTATTTTTTTATAGACATTTATAGAATTTTAGTTAAAATTATTACTGTTAGTCTTATTTTATCGGAGTTTCTCGGGTAGTTATTTGAAACGAACAATATATGATTTGAATGAACAGTAAACCGCATTTATTCGAATTTAAGCCGCACTATTTTTTCAGTGTTAATGTTACTGAAAATCGGGTGCGGCTTAGAATAGAATGCAAAATGTTTGCTGGATGGGAGAAATTGAGTTTCCATTCCTTTCAAAAAGAAAAATGTAACCTTCCATTTTGTCTACTTGCACTGATGACTTATCCCATTCCGCAGTTTATCTCCAGTATTCAATCTATCCTAAACATCGTTGTCTGCTCGTATTAAGGAATTTTTTTTTACATACGCTTTCTTTTAATCCCCTATACATCAAAAATATCGGTAACTGTATCAAGACGAATTCTCTATGACGCAAGTATGAAAAGGGAGCCAATTTTATAAGCAGAAAAAAACGGAAATAGACAGCGTTCAGTAAAAATTTGACACGGATGAAACAAATTTACGTCGATGGAGAAAGTAAAATAATATAATTTTTGCTCGCAAATGTTCAACAGTCTTTAATAATTCCTTTATGTTCTTCTATAATACATTCTTTTAAAAAAAATGTAGCATAACAAATGCATTGGATGGCATGGGAGACAATAAAGCATCGTCACTTTCCCGTGTGGGTTTGTGGAGTGACGAAACATTATACTGACGATTAGAGAACTTATTGGTTCCTGTATGTATTTGAAAGTTTTTAGTACTGGTAGAATAAACAAATTATTAATTTCTTCTTAATTTTTATTTAATTTTTTTTAAAAAAAATTTCTTAAGTGTCGATTATATTGATGAGCCTTTTGCACAATTTTTATTTTTTCTCAAAAACGTGTGGAGAATTGGGGGTGCGGCTTAGAATCGATAATAGCATTTTGTCACAAAAATATTTTGAGGACTTGAGATGCGGCTTGGATTCAAGTAAGTATGGTATTACCCGCCCGCTTCGCTGAATGTCTCATTATAATGAAATATATTGAAACTATATTTTGAAATTTCATAATCGAAAAATATTTCTATATATATGTCGCCTCTTGATTTAAAAATGAAAGGACTTGCATATCTAAAACTAAGTATATTTATTTTTACGCTTCCATAACAGAGCTGCTCGTGGCCGCGGTAGTCTAGTGGTAAAGGTATTGGACTCGTGGCTGGCTGGTCATGAGTTCGGGCAGGCGTGTTCGTGCTCAGTACCACTGAACCATGCAGAGGATGACGATGTATGTTAAATATCTCAAACGTCCTCCCTTTGGTATGATGTGGAAGTTAGGTGAGGGGGTGCCAGCTCAGGTGTCGTCCTCGTTACTTGACCATGGTTCAAAATGACGAGCAGCGTCGTCTATAGCCCATGTGCTACTTTATAGTGGGACGTAAATATAAATCTCTTCCTCCGTAACCCCCCCTTTCAGCGTCGATTTTAACAGACCCCATTTTTAGCATATTTCTAATCAACAAAATGCTTGCTAAATTTCAAGTCTATTATAGGTCTAATAGCTCAAAATCGGGATTTTTTCTTTTATCTATAACCCCCCATAAACCTGGGAAGATACTATTAATATAGAAGCATTTTGAATAAAAGGATAATGATTTAAAAATATGTCGTTCTTTCTTCATTTTTTGCTAAGAAATTTCATTTAAATAATTTTTTCTAGTAATAATATTCTTAAAACAGTTGTATATTCATATTCTATTTCAAGCGACACTAAACATCAAAAAAATTATTCATTTACACGCTTTTTTAAAATAACCGTTCCGAACGTAGTCGGGATACCTGAATTAATGATATGAAATATTATTTTTTTCTCATTATAAACATTTCACTAAAATTTTAATATCTTATTATAAACATCTGCAATGTTAAATTACAGTTAATTGTCTGTATTAAGTTAAACAAAAATATGTCATGTAATTCATTTCATAGAGAGATTCTACCTTCGATAAAAACTATACAAAACACTAATACTTGAAGATCATAAGGGAATCTAATATATTTTTGGCAGGGTAGACGTTCTGGCATTATATCAGCTAACATGTGCAAGGAAACATTCTCCCATTAATTATTTATCATGGCATAAAGTCAAATAACTTTCAGGAATGGAATTATTCCGGAAAGTTATGCTTTTCAGTAGTAAATAATTAGTTCAACAGAAAATATTTCTTTTGTCAAACGGCTTATTTGGCTTCTGGCCATGAAAGAACATGTATTTTATTGTCTTCAAAAATATTTATTTTAAAATAAATCTTAAAATAGAAATAAAGCGCACTTACAACGATGAATATTTGATAAAATGAAGCTTTAGTTCAGAGAATATCTACTTTTATTCCCACATAATTAATGTTATTATAATGTTAAGATTTATTAATTAATAGAGAGAGAGAGCAGTTATATATCAACTTTATATGTAGATATTTTTTTATTTATTTGAAAATCCTTATTTATTTATTAATGTATTCATTAAACATGTTTAGAGAGGTTTAGTAATTATTGAACATAAATTTTTATACCATGTAATAAAAACTTAGGACTAGGAAATATTCTTATATTATGATTTAGTAGGTTAGAAGCACTGGCGTAATTGATCCAAAGTGAGCCCTGTATCAAAATTCTTCAGGGGCCCCATTTTGGAAAATAAATAAAAATGATCGCGTTAGAGTAAAACTTATTTGAACGTGTCAAAATCTTACACATGATGTTGGGGTCCTGTGGCTCGGAGGCCCATGTCATTGATACGGCTGATCCGGCCGTAACAATGCCCCTGGCTAGAAGTATTTATTGTAAAAAAATCTTCACTTTTTAAAGACGCAGATTGTTGTAAATTACATCAATAAATCAAGATTGATGAAGTAAAGGTCCAAAAGAAATCTAAAAATGGGATAAATTTAGGATTTTCGAAAACGCTTTTTGAAGAAAAATATCAGATTATATTAACGAAATTTTTATTCTTGGTTATTAGAATAATATAACCAATAATAGCCACGATCCTTGAATTTTTGAATCACTGTTGCTATGTTTCACACGCAATTTTGTTGTTACAAAATGCATACGTTTCTAAAGAATTATATCGAAAAAACAGAGTCGTGTAAAAATACATTACATTTATCGAAAATCAAGGAATTATTCCGGGCTCTTGTAAATCAACAAAAAGTAATACAATTAGCTAGTCCTATAACTTTTTTTACGCACTACTCATTTTACTTTATAGAATTTACACATGTAATAAGTATGTATGGAGTAAAGTATAAAGAAAATCTTTGTGTGTTTATCAATTGTATATGACGTAAATTTTCATTCTCGAAATGGGGGGATATTAATAATTCAACAATTTTGCTTTAATTTTGCTTTTTGCTTGTTTCCAATGGTTGAGATTTCACGGTGTATTTCACGGTTATTAATGTGTGATTAATAAATAAGGAATTTACGGACCTTTATATATTGTTTTTTTTCTTCAATGGCTCAACAGCCCTGGTGGGGGCCCTAGCCTTTTTCAGAAGTCTTCTTCGGGAATCTCTACTTTTGTGACCACTGTTTCCCAGTTTTTAAACTTTAAAATAGTAAAATCTTTTTCGTTACAATCAATCCATCTTAGCCTGGGTCTACCCCCAAGTTCTGTTTCCCATAGGCTTTGCCAGAAGGATTTTCTTGCAGCAACGATCTTCATTCATTCTAGTCAGATGACCAACCCATTTAAGTCTCTGTAATTTGAGGAATTTTTCAATATCAAGTTGATTGTAAATTTTATAGAGTTCTAAATTAGATCTGCTTCTCCATGATCCATTCACTTGGACCCCACTAAGAATGCAACGTAAGATCTTTCTCTCGAAAATTCGCAAAGCTTCCTCATCACGTAAAATCAATGACAAGTCTCTGTTGCCTAAGTCAGGACAGATCTTACAAGACTTTTGTAAAGAAGCTATTTAGATCTCTTAATTTGAGAGAAAGGGCTAGATTTTAAATAACTCTCTCTTCAGGGCATAACACAACATCTATTTGCAGCAATAATGCTTTTATAAATTTCTGGAGTCAACTCATTCCTATTATTTATCTCCGTTCCCAAATCCGTTCCCACTAGTAACTTTTTTAAATTTATAATTGCCAGTTTCTATGTGACAAAGTTGTAACGGTGAGATTTTTTAAGAAAGGTAAATATTTAGAACAGAAACACTTATTACTCAAATTCAGTGGCGCCACAGTCCATGAGGACCAGGGCCTACTGTGCCCATCTCAGTATACGTGACCATTGGGCGCTGAGGTGCATGAGCAGATGTTCCGATCAGGTGGTCAGTCTGAAGCGAGACACCCAGTGTTTAATTCCCCAAGCAAGCTTGGTACTCATTTATTGACCCACTGCAAAAGGGATGTAGGGCTGAGTCGACCTTACCCAGTCCGGGAATAGAACTCGGACCTGTGATGTGGAATGCTACCGATACGCTACCACTCCATCACTGGACCTTCCACTTTTTACAGATAAGTTAATTATTTTAGCACTTTGTTCTAATGCCCTAAATGCTGGTGCAGTTCGGGCAAGATTATTTTCGTTGATAAATAAAATAGCATTAGCCTCGTAGCAATAGCGTTATATCTGTAACATTTTAATGAAAAATAAATGAAAGATATTTTCAAAATCAACACTTAAGGGAGTTCGTATACACACATTGGATGCCGAATTCTTATTTAATTTATTACTTATTAATTTCCGCCAAAATAAATTATATATCTGTAAGGATAATTAAATTAGTTTAAAAATTAAATTCCCTATCTAGCATTTAACTCATATTTTTCATTTCATCGTCAAGTATCAAACTAATCACCCATTTATTTCTTCCGAACATATGGCCTAGCCAATAAACATGTCTAATTCCAGATCGTTATATTTAATAGCCCTACATGTCAACATTAACTTTCAAGTACAATCAGAAAATCCGCTATACTTGCCGCATCTGTGTTTTAAGAGTTAACCCACTTAAAACACACCGTGGTGTGCTTTTTCCTCTCTGCCTCTTAACGTCAGATGATGTCGAGAATTGATTGAATAAAGTTCCTTTTTAAAGTTAAGTCTGATTCTGGCTCGAAACATGTCATATATATACATGTTTGTTTGAACTTTTATTCCAATCAAAGGTAAAAAGATATTTTTGAGTTTTAATTTCAAACTTAAAATGCATATCTTGTACACACAAAAAAATCATTTTTACAATTCCTACTATTAGTTCTCTCTCTCCCTATATATATATATATATATATATATATATATATATATATATATATATATATATATATATATATATATATATATATATCTTGCTCAAATTTTCAGTCGTTAATAAAATACTTTTTATTCATCCACTGAAGCTCAAATACACTTTTTTTAAACTTGTAGTGGATGACACTTGATGTTAATACAGTTTTTTTAATACAATTAGTTAGTTAATTTTTTTAAAAATTTTAAATTTACTCTGCATTATTTCTGACGAAGTTATAGAGAAGTTAGATGGTGCCATTAAGTTTTTCAAACGAATTTTTTCTTGGCTTCAAATGTATTTTATTAAACATGTAGTGGATGACACTTGATGTTGATACAGTTTTTTCAAATATTAATTCATTAATTAAATTTAATTAACTAAAATAAAAATTTTCTTTGTTGACAGTAGTAGGAATTGACTTAATTTTTTTTAAATACTAATTGGGTTTTTTTAAGTTATTCGTGCAATTCTTGATTGTAACCTTTAAGAAATTTAGTGTTAATTTAAAAGTGATAAATAACAGAAGAATTTTCAAAACTGTATGAAATGATTTTAAAAATGGGAGAGAAGAGCAATTTGTGTAAAAATTCTTTTTTTTTATATAAATCATGATAAGTGATAAAAAGAAAGAGAATTTTTAAAATTCGTGTTATATGTAAGTAACAGAAATCCAAATTATACAAAATATATAAAAATACATAAAATTAATCGCTGATTAATTTTATATTTAAAACAGTAAAGAATCTTCAATGTAAATATAAGCTTCTGAATTATCATTGAAACTAAATTATTATTGTAAGAGTAAAACTTATCTTTCTGTTTTTCTCTAGATTTTGGATTTCCCCTCCCATAGTTTTTAAACTTTTTTATTAATTTTCACTTGAATTTCTCGAAACAAATTATGACATTTATTCAACTTTTTCGAACCATTATAGGATGTTTCATTAATTACCCTAATTTTATATTTACTTAAGGATTATTTTATTTTCCGATAAGAATTACAGTTGGACCTCTATAACAAAGTCGCTAAATCCCTGAAAAAAGTTCGTTATATGGAAAATTCGTTATACAGAGGTTCATCTTTTAATGTACTTTATAAACTATATATTAAAAAAAATTATTTTCTCCCCTCTCTTTTTTAAATTAACTCTATTTATTTTATATATTTTAGCCACAAAAAAAGAAAGAAAGTAAAACCGCAAGAAAAACAAGAAAAAAGAATGTCGAAAAAATCACTGTATTTTCAACATTAAGAAGATAATTTAACACTAAAATTAATGAATTTTAAGGACATTTTATAATTTAAAGCATACAAATAATAATTGGTGTTTTTTTAGAGGTATAGAACTTTAAATTGCATTAAAACAACGAAGTATTATTCGATTGACATGAATTTTTTTTAATCGAAAGATAATCTTGTAGCATTACATTTTAAATATGATTTCTGGCATAGGACTGCCACGGCTGGCTCGGATGCAGTCCAATCTGGACGTCCAATTTTCGATGACTTTTTCCAGCATTTGTGGCCGTATATCGGCAATAACACGGCAAATGTTGTCTTCCAAATGGTCAAGCGTTTGTGGCTTATCCGCATAGACCAATGACTTTACATAGCCCCACAAAAATAGTCTAGCGGTGTTAAATCACAAGATCTTGGAGGCCAATTCACAGGTCCAAAACGTGAAATTAGGCGGTCACCAAACGTGTCTTTCAATAAATCGATTGTGGCACGAGCTGTGACATGTTGCGCCGTCTTGTTGGAACCACAGCTCCTGGACATCACGATTGTTCAATTCAGGAATGAAAAAGTTCGTAATCATGGCTCTATACCGATCACCATTGACTGTAACGTTGTGGCCTTTCATCGTTTTTAAAGAAGGATTCCACCAGCCCATAAAGTGCACCAAACAGTCAGTTTTTCTGGATGTAACGGTGTTTCGACATACACTTGTGAATTAGCTTCATTCCAATGCGGCAGTTTTGTTTGTTGACGTAGCCATTCAACCAGAAGTGCGCTTCATCGCTAAACAAAATTCGCTTATGAAAATCGGGAACAACGGCAATCTCGTTTTGGGCTCATTCGACAAATCTACGCCTTTCTTGATGATCGTTTTGATGAATTGCCAAAACCAAACTGAGAATAAATCACTTGACAGCTGTTAAATCGGTCGCCATTTTGGAAAGTAATGCCAACTTAAACTTCTATACCTGGAAAAAAACACTCTTTATTAAACATACATTATTTTATAACTAGAACTCGTCAACTCCACTGAGGGTGAAAGAGGATATCGAAGATGTTTCTAGTGAACTGGGCAATGGGGGTTAAAGGTTGCACTTCTTCGAGGAAACGTCCAGAACTCTATTGCTCTCGGCGATTTAGGATCTAATAAAACCAGTTCAAGATTTATGACCACCATAAAATGTTAAAAAAGAGAGAATAACTTGAAATTTTTCCAGAAATACTTTAAAAAAAAAAAGAACGAAAAATTTAATCACAAAAGAAAAAGTTCGTTATATAGAAAATGCACTTCAAGCAAGAGAGGTTAGTTTACGAAGAAAATCGTGAAATGTTCAAGGTTCCAGGAAAAAGTTTGCTATATAGAAAAATTCACAATATAGAGGTTCGACGGCATTTTCCAAAATATGTGAGGTGAATTTCAATACAAAATTACAATAAGGCATGAGACATAAAAGAACATAATTGAATCTTTATTTCAATACAAAACTTACTTTCGAATGATTTAGTATAGATAAATTTTAGTGTTCATTTTCATACAGTTTTAGAATTAATGAGAAAACAGCAATAAAAAAAAGAATATTCAGTAAAAATATGCTTCAAATTCCTCAGAAATAATGCATAATCTTTAAAATAAATAAAAAAGGAGGAAGTAAAGAAAATATAAAGGATAGATGATTATAGATAATTAACACTCTCTCAGCTTAGGAATAATAAATATTTCTTTTTTCTTCTTGTCTTTTTTTTATCTTAATCATTATTTGTTCCGTAAAATTTTCGTTACATGTTTTGTTAAAGTTGATTTTTCTGTTGAATTTTTAATTTTAAATATTTTTTTAAACAGTTACAACTAAAGAGTGTATTTTTTCAGGTATAGAAGTATAAGTTGGCATTACTTTCCAAGATGGCGACCGATTTAACAGCTGTCAAGTGATTTATTCTCAGTTTGGTTTGGCAATTCATCAAAACGATCATCAAGCGGCGTAGATTCGTCTAATGGGCCCAAAACGAGATTGCCGTTGTTCCCGATTTTCATAAGCGAATTTTGTTTAGCGATGAAGCGCTTCTGGTTGAATGGCTACGTCAACAAACAAAACTGCCGCATTTGAGTGAAGCTAATCCACAAGTGTATGTCGAAACACCGTTACATCCAGAAAAACTGACTGTTTGGTGCGCTTTATGGGCTGGTGGAATCATTGGTCCGTACTTCTTCAAAAACGATGAAGGCCACAACGTTACAGTCGATGGTGATCGGTATAGAGCCATGATTACTAACATTTTCATTCCTGAATTGAACAATCATGATGTCCAGGAGCTGTGGTTCCAACAAGACGGCGCAACATGTCACACAAAGCTCGTGCCACAATCGATTTATTGAAAGACACGTTGGGTGACCGCCTAATTTCACGTTTTGGACCATATGAATTGGCCTCCAAGATCTTGTGATTTAACACCGCTAGACTATTTTCTGTGGGGCTATGTAAAGTCATTGGTCTATGCGGATAAGCCACAAACGCTTGACCATTTGGAAGACAACCGTATTCGCCGTTATTGCCGATATACGACCAAAATGTTGGAAAAACTCATTAAAATTGAACTACATCCGAGCCAGCCGTGGCAGTCTATGCCAGAAATCATATTTAAAATGTAATGCCACAAGATTATCTTTCGAATAAAAAAAATCATGTCAATCGAATAATACATCAAGTTGTTTTATTGCAATTTAAAGTTCTATACCTCTAAAAAAACACCCTTTATTTCCTTTTCTCCCTGATTCGTAATTATTCATAAAATATATCAGAACTTAATCTGGAATCAAAGAACCACATAAGAGAGAGTATGATTTACATTATTTTAAAATCCGGCGTATAACGTGCACTTTGAACACAAAATATAAGATCGAAACTTAAGGTGCGCGTTATACGGCGGGTATAAAAACAATAGCTTTAAAGATAAAAAAAAAAGAGATGAGCACAAAAAAAATTACTTCTATATGTATCGAAATACCGTCTGTTTTAAAGAAACGACTTACATTATGAATTGAAAGAGTTGTAGTTCTAGAAGTATACTATTTTTTCAAAAGTCTGGAATAATACCTGGAATGAATTATTTCAAAACATAAGAGCAATGTATACTATTTCAGATTTCTTCGTTAAAAAGGAGGCGCGCGTTATACGGCGAATATACCTAAAAATTAAAAAAATTCAGCTTGAAAGTATAGGTGCGCGTTATACGCAGGATTTTACGGTAATACTAAAATGATTCTGTAGTAATTGATGTTTTTATAAAAGCATTGATTGAGATCCATCTTTTAATAACCATTTAAAACCATTGCATCTTTTAATAACCACTAAAACAATAGTCCAGTTTTTGGCGTATGACTAAGGGGTCACAAAGGTGTTAACTTCGTCTCGAGGGGTGAAAATACAAACGATTTTCAAATAGATATAACTTTTTGTAATTAAAATTAAGTATTCGAATCTTTTACACATTATTTATAAAAAAGAATAAGGTTTCAAAAAAAGTACGCGAATGTTTAAAGTATAATAATAATTTAAAAATTATAAGCATACAGGGCTGGACCGTGACCTTTGGGGGCCCTGTGCTAACGATATCTAGGGGTCCCCTAAATAATTAAAAATTTTGCCATTTTCCTAAAAAAAAAAATTTTGTGAGGGAAAATTTAAAATATACGAAGATTAAGGGTTTTTATTTTTTTTTATTTCAAACGATTTAAATATGTTATAAGCAATAACATAATTTACAAAAAAAATTTCTACATTTTTGTTTTGCAAATTCTTTTATTTGCTGATCCTATTTTAAGTCTTTGGTGAGATCAGTACTAATAGAAAGAAGTGATAAATAATTAAGTCTAGTATCTGTCATTGTTGTCCTATATTTGTTTTCTATGTAGGACATTTTAGAGAGCGCACGCTCCGCTTCATAACCAGTGACAGGGAGCGTTCTAAAAATATTTAAAATGGTAGACAAATTTAGAAAAACTTCCACAAATTTTTTTTCAAAAATAAAATTGAACATATCACGACAAGTATAGGACTCTAGCTCAGCTCGTTTTAGATAAGTTTTGAAATGAACATCTTCATTTACTAAATGTTTGGTCTACGTCATCTGAATAGTAATCAATAATAGCGCGCGTGCACTCTCCAAATCGACTTTCTCCTTACGTTGTGTGTATGTGATCTTGCAAATCCAAAAATTTAAATTTCTTACTACATTCTCCATATACTTGACTTCTTGTACTTAAATCAAGAATTAGCTTATCTAACGCAACAGTAAGCGTGTGTTTTTTAAAATTTTTCTGTGAATTTATCCGCTAATTTTGAAACAACAGGTTTCTTATTCACATCGCTATATTCTATCTCTAAACTAGGACTTAATTTTTTTGGCTGCGTCTTGATTCTCCTTTAGTTTTGATCTGATTCATGTCGTACATTGCTTATAAACGTTTCTAATGACATAATTAACATTCCTTTATAGAAGTCATAACTAACGATTTCATGATTTATGTTACACTTATTGGTAAACTAATTTAAATTTTGCAAAGCTAGTAGTGAAATTTATGTGTCGAGGAGGCATGAAGACGAAAAACAGTTTCTTAAAAATTGTCCTTTAATAATCAATCATAAAGTCACTTTGCTCGTTACTGGAGCGATAAAAAAAAAACAATAAGTTCAAAAATCAACATTACCAGAGACATCCGATTCGAACCGTCTTCTAATGTTGTAAAATGAATTTCTAATCTAAAATGGTGATGCAACCTGCAGTTGCATTGCCAACCAGCCTTTCTCTCCCTCACACACTTCTTATATTTCTGTTTCTCCTTCCTTTTCTGAAAAACTAACATGAGCCGAGTTTAAATACTCGCTCGATTTGCATGGCAGTTGCTGCCAACCACAAATCACGAAATTCAAAAAGATCGGGTTCGAATCGGTGTGCCTACTTTCATTGAGATCATGGAACGGGATTGGAAAAACAACACAAGGAGATCATAATTATTTGGATCCGACTTTTTTTAAATGTCTAACAATTTAGAAGTTTCCATCAATAGGTCGAAGCAGAAAATAAAACATATATTTGTTACACTAAACCAAACGAGTTCACGATTTCAGTTATAACCTTAACTCATTCTGCACCAACCAGATTAAGAGAATGCGTAGCACACGGCACATATATATACATATATATATATATATATATATATATATATATATATATATAATAATTAGCAAATTTATTTTTCTTCTTTTTATAACGGCTTGCACACTAATACATCGTCCTAACATATTGGTAGCGTTGTCAAATGACTGTCCCCTACAATTATCCAATAGCTGTCCATTTGTTTCTATAACTTCATGTAGAGAATTAAATAAGTATAAGCCAAGTGGGACTACTAATTTTAATTAATGAGACACATCTTCCATACACTTTTCCCCGAAAACAATACCGTAGTATAATCACAAGTTGGTCATTATGGGACAAATCTTGGGTTGAATCTATCACAATTGAACAGTTCTTTGTGGCATCGTTATTTACTTGAGTTGTAATTGTTTAACGATTTGTGCTTGCCCATGATCTCAATTATTTGCTGATATATTGTTTTTGATAAGTACGATATTAAAGATTTCGGTCGTAATTCTCGCTGTTCAGTATGTTCACGAATGAATGGGTTCAACTCTGCTAGCAGTTCCAGGGCACAAATAAAACTACGATTATGAGGAGGACCAAAAGCTTCCTAGCTACATCTAAATGCTAAACCTCTTATAGCCAAATACTTAATTACCGCAGCAACACATTTGGGAACATTGTGGTGATATTCTGTATCTTTTCTTAATTGCTCTAACTGTTTATCTAAAACAGACTTATTTTCTTTTCGAGTCAACCAAATTAACATTGAAATTTTATGTTCAATAGAATTTTCATGATTTTCTAAATAACTTGTTACGTGTTTCCGATCAGAAAACCGGTTGTGTGTTGAGAATTTGTTTTACAAAAAGTTTGTAGGTCAAACAAAAAGCACTATCAACACTTGTTCAATAACATAGCCAATATCTTTCCAGCACATGGCCCTTTTAAGTTTTCCAATGAAAGGATTATTCGAAAGGGATCACTTTTGTGTTCTTTGTTTTCTCTTACAGAAAAGGAATATTTTGTTAGGATCTTTATTTTGAAAATAACTCATTTCACACGTGAAAGAATATAATAAAAAAAACTATTACTTAGCGATTTAGACCACGAACCCACGTCAACGCATTTCTCAAACTCAAACCCAACACTTTCTAAACACTTTTCGGTCGGGACATTACTGATGTCCTCTGGCTGAACAATATCTTTTTCAGAAGGCTGCTGGTAATCGAGATATCGCATAGTTTAATCATTAATATTTACTTTTTAGGTTTTTCAATTTTCCTTGGATAAGTTCCTTTACCTTTCACTTGTTAATGTATCTGTGTTTGTTATATTCTTGGTACTTTGTTCCATTGTAAAAAAGTTGAAATTTTGACATATTTAATTTTCTTTTTCTTGATTTAAGGCTACACAGGTACCCAGTGGCGTAACGGAGAACTTTTGGGCCCCCTGCAAAGTCAGGTTTGGGGCCCCCATGTTGAATTTTACAAAGGGTAAGCACTTGCGTCACTCAGGCTCTGGACCCCTTCAGAACCCTGGCCCCCCGCGATGCGGTGGTTGCGGGGATGCACGTTACGCCACTGCAGGTACCTTTTTCAAAAATTGATTTTGGAGACAGTAACAGTAAAAATAATTTATTATAGATTATATTATTAAGCTCATTCTGTAAGGAAAAAGTCAATTTGACCAGCCAATATTTCACAATTTTAAAAAAATTAGGAATTTTTGAAGTTCTTTCAAACTCCTATAAAATGCACAATTTTTTAAATTGTTTAGTAATTTTAAATTATTTATCTTCCTTGAATTATTACAAACAAAAGTAAGTATGAATTTGAATAACTGTTCCCTTGTTGATTTTTAATAATTATTTTTCTAACTAAACCTCGAAAAAAAACACGAAATTTTTTAATTATCAACTTAAGCATTTTTAGTTAAAATATCAACTTAAGCATTTTTTGAAGAAATAACTAGAAATCTCAGACCGATAAATCCATACTAACTTTTAAAGTGCATACGTTTTGGAGTGCATACAAAAAATTTCAAGATTCTATCTTTAACAGAAAAAAAACTTTAGGGTTTAGAAAGCACTTATTCCTTCAAAATCAAAAGTCTGAGAAAAACGCATTTAAAGTTTGTAAAGGCATAAAACAAAAATTTATAACGCCCATTAAGCTCTAACTTTTTAATATGTTATTTCCCAATGTAATTTCTACATTAAAACACTACTTTAATTTAATATGACTGAAAAGATTTTTTCTAATTCAAAATATATTTTTGCATAATATTGATAGCATTTGTTACTTATTTACCTATTCAGCTTTGTTACAGGTTATTCAGCTTAATCTTAACCTATTATTTTCACAAAAGTTTTGAAACACAAAACATTTATGTGCACAATAATACTACTAATAAAGCTAAAAATTGCCAGATTTTTACATAAAATTTAATTTTTTTCCGGTTTTAATTTGGGGCAGTTTGACAAGTTTGAATGTTTGTGGTGCACGACTTAAATATAGTATTATGTAGTACTACAGTATGTTTACTAAAATGGAGTTTGATATATAATGAAAATATTCAATTTTATCTGCAATACTTGTATTCATAATACTTGTATTTGAAAGTATAATAGCAGTATCAACTGAGAGTGTTTTTATATGTATCAAATTCAGTAGTATTCCATCCCTTCGAAATATTGTTTCTCATAGCAACCTGAGAAAGTTTTGACCGTGGCATTTTCTCAACTTGAAAAAAATTGATAATAAAGCTTCTATAAACTATTTTTTAAACAAAAATTGGTCTTGAAATTGATCTGAATTAAGTAGCTATAACAAAAATAAAAAAACTCAAAACATATTCAAGCTGAAATGATTTTAGTAATGAAAATTGAAATTAATAACCATTTCATACTTTAAAGAGTTCATTGTACTCAAAAAAATTTCTAATTACTTTTTTAATAATGCTTTAAAATGATACCGAAACCAAAACCTAAGGTCAGAAAACTTCAAATATCTGGAAAAAAAAATTAATTTGTTAACAGATCTGAAATGTGGTTGCAAGCTGCGCAATGATATGGACCACAAGAAAATACAAAAAAAAAAAATTGTTTTGGTATATTTCAGATTTGTAGAGTACTGAGTAGTCTTAACAGTAATTTTCGTTTTTCCGCTCCACTGTTATATTTTCTGTGCCAGACTTATTTAATTTGTTAACCAAGGACTTGATTTTCCTGAAAATAAATTTAAAAGTTTAGGTCAATAATTAGAGGTTTCTGAGATAATTAAAATAGTACCTAGTTATTAAAAAAATCATTGTCTACCCTCGTTAAAACCTAAAACACTTATTATTATTTATTGGCCCATCAGTTTAAAGGGGTTTTTTATAAAAATAAACTTCAGAATTATTTGCCCCACTTAAATAAATATTGTTTTTCCCGTTGTCATCTATTATTTGCTGTTACTACCTATACATAAAAAAACGATTTATTACGAAAATGAAGACCACTTTAATTTTATCCATAATATTCGCAGGAAATCTCCATAATCCACGTAAAATGATTATTTTTTTCTAACCTATAGAAGTAATTAAGTTTTTCATCACAAATTTTAAGACACCATACATATTTACAGGAAATCCTGATGTTTTCTATCTTTAAAAAAATTGAAAAAACAGAAAATACTTAATCATAACTTGAATATCTTCCGACTAAAATAATTTAGAAATGTTTATTGCTACTTACTTTGTAATGAACGGGCCGCCCTATTCATTGGTTTTTGGGAGTTAGAATAAAGATCAGCCACAGTCAGAACAAACTAGTTTATTATTCCTCTGCTAAATTTCAACAACCCAGGGTAGGAAATGCACACTTCTATAAAGTATAGGAGCAACTGCACGGTAGAAAGGATACTTAATAATTTATAATGATTCAATCAACTTACGCTTCGAACTCTTTGATTACTTGCGATCTGAATTACCGTAATTCCTTTCGGTTATTCGACCTCTGATTGGTATTATTCAATTATAACTTATTAACTAAATCGTCAATTAACAATCTTAAATATTAAGGAATCAACCGTGGAGCCGCTTTCCGTTAATCACTTATCACTAACTTCTATCATCTAACTCATAACATCTCTCTCGTATCTAAAAAATGCTTAAATATAAGCCTTCATTTATATAAACCATGTCTTCTTCTTTGGGAGAAAGTTTTCAATAGAACAACATTTAAAAGAAGTAAATTTCCCGAAAAGGATTGTGAGTGGTTCGGGGATAGACCGTTACAATTTTTTACTGGAAACTTGAATAACAAGGTACCTAAGTAACTTTTAATTTCAGGTATTATGCACAGGACACGGCACCACATCCCTATATTATTGTAACTTAGAATTATTATTGCACAAAAATAAATGGCTACAGAGATAGTGCCACTACGTTTACATAAATGATCGATGCTCGTCGATGCCGTTCTATGATAGAGCCTCTGTCTATTAATTTATGCGTATTCAGAGGTAGGGTGAAAGAACAAAAGTAAATTGCTCTTGCTCTCGAAAATAAAAATAAATTTTATGTTGTATTTTGGATATTTTATTTTTGAGTTGTATTTTTTTACTGGTTTATTATTTTATTACTATTTTGATTGCAAGCATCTTTTTCTATTTGTTAACTTCTACGGGTAACGGAGCCCCCTAGTACCAGAGGCCCTGGGTTGCAGCACAGTTAACCCATACGTAGATCCGGCCTTGTAAGCATATGAAATTAAGAGAAATTTCTTTAATAATTATTAAATACATTTTACGTTGTGCGCATGGTATTTTCTAAAATTGTAGCCCCTTTGATGTATAAAACTTTATAGAATTATATAAAAAAAAATGTGCCATATTCTTTAAACCCTACCTAATTTTAGTATTATATATCTTTTGTATTTCAAAACATTTAAAAAATATTGAAATTAAAAAAAAATTAAGAATGTAATTTTTTTATTTTTTTAAAAATATAATTTATTATTTTATTTATATAAAAATAGCTACAGTATAATAAGGATACATGATGTAAAATGGTAGAAGATACTGGTATTGTGTATGGGTGTCATTCAATAATTCATTCCATTTGGTATTTTCCAGGTTTTATTGAAACATGCTATAAACCTTAATAAATAAATATTCATCTTAATAATCTTAATTCAATTGATCTATCAAACAAGTTATTAGACTGAAATTATGCTATACTAAAATCGTAACATTCGGGATAAAATCCTAGAACGGCACACCTAGTATTAACGAAGCCAAGATCAAGATTTTAAATTATTTGTTAAAAACCGCAGCACCCCCGGTAACGTTGAAGAGCTCAGTTTTAGATTAACACAGCCTTTTTAAGAAATACGCCTTCAAAACTCCACTTATTGGTGCAATGTTGTTGCCAACTGATTTTATTCTTTAAAATAATAAAGCTTGGTTGGAATCTAAGTTTATTTTAATTCACAACAGGGAAGACGACGAAATCGACACCCCAACTGGCACCCTATCAATCGCAACAATATATTTAATTTTATAAATCAACTTATTGCTAGTAATTAGAACTACCATTTTAGAAAATATGACGCGCAACGTATAAAACTTAATTAATATTTCTTACAGAAATGTTTCCTATTTTCATATACGTATAATTTTTCAAATTATGATTATATTTGAAACATTTTACAGTTTTTTGAAGCCTCATTCCTTTATAAATAATGTGTAAAAGATAAGAATTATTTAATTTTAATTTCAAAGAATTATATCTATTCGAAAATTGTTTATATATTCAGCCCCCAAGCCGAAATTAATACCCCTGAGACCCCTGTTAGACACTATGAAAGAGATTTTTCTCTTTATAAATCCTTCACTTGCATCTTAATTTAATGCTATTAACTGAAAATACAGTCGCATTCCATTTTCCCCACTACAGACAAATCGCTTTTGCGAAAGATATAACACTCGGAATACGTCTTCATTTCTAATAAATAACCCTAACAAAATCATCGAGAGAGAGAGAGAAAGGGAATCCATTCATCAACATCCCCCATTCGTTTCATCAATATAGATCTGCAAAATGTAGGGAGAACGCTTCTAAATCTCACCCGTTTGGCGACGAAACTTGGCGAACGGGAATTTCTCTAATTCCAGCAACCCCGCCAATGTGTTCTTCCAACCCTCAGCATCTGATCATCACCGGCCGCGGTTTAACGGAGAAAAGGAAGAGTGAGTAAGTTCCAGGGAGAGAGAGAGAAAAGAAGAGAGCAGAGAAAAAGAACTAGTGCATCGTTTATCTCCCTAAAAAATTCACCACCCCCGAACCTCCTCCGCGCCAGGGACCCCCAAAGCCGATGGATAAGGGGGCATCCAACAGTCTGGTGACCTTGTACAAGGAGGAAAGATTGTAAACAATGGAGTAAGAGTGCGTGTGTGACTGAACCGTCATTGTTGTTGTGGTGGATTGTGATTATCTATGGGATACTTGGATTCTCTTCAATGGAGGGATATAGGGGAAGCAGTAGCAGTAATAGTAGCAGCAGCAACGACAGTGGCCACCCGGACGTCAGTTCTTCGTCCGGCTGGTCTGTGCGTCCGGTTAAAGGGGAGGAGGTCCAGGAGGATACCTTAGGTGGAGGAGCAGTGCCCAGCTCGACCAGTGATACCTCCTCTTCATCATCATCTACTAGCGATAAGTCGCCCACGTTAAAAGCCCAAGGTGAGTGGGAGTTTATTTACTAACGATACTGCTGTGTGAACAGATTCAAACTAGTTTGTTTACATGGGAGTAAGAGGACTTAGGCGCACGTGCAATTTCTAAATATGGGGATGTTTGTTGAAATGTGTTTAAAATTCACTTCAATGAGGTGAGGGATAACATTTTAAAATTTATTTTTGAGTGATGTATATCGTATTTGAAATTTACTGTAAATTTAATGTATGGGACTACTTGCGACACCTTTTTTTTATAAATGAGATATGAGGATTATTTGTGGTTTCTAGATTTATTTAGAACATTTGAAGAAAAATATGCTAAAATTAAGAAGTGAAAAAGAAATTATTATTACTAAAGTGGGAAAAAATTTGCGAAAAATTTGCATGAATGGGGCCCATTCTATATAAAAAGTTTATGAACAAATTTTCAATTTTGATGTGTTGCTTTGCTATTCATATTTGAAATGACCTTCAGGATAAGAGATATTTTAATTTTTAAAAAACCTAGAGAACTTTATCTGAGTTTTTATATGAAATTACTTTACAAAAACAGTGATTATATTCACATAGCGGACCGTAAATTTTATAATGAAACAGGGATTGATACATCTGAAGGTACTGACACTTCTGATACACTTCTACTATTATACACAATATTCACAAAAAAATTCAGTTCATTATTTTCAAAACTTTTTGAGCAATCTCTGTTCCCGTTCGAGCATTTTCAGGGAAAAAAAGGAAAGAAAAAATACCACATTTCTAGTAAAACGCATTTTAAAGTACACTTGCTTAAAGTAGTGGCATCTACTTTGTTAAAATCCTTGTAGTTTTTGTTCTAATGGATGCAAAATAATAAACTTAGTATTTTTATAAAGCTCATAAGATGGCCTATAAAATAAAACCATAAAAAGAATTGTCAATTTCTGACAAAGTTTACAATTTTAAGGTAGTCGGATAGTATAAAATTGATTTATCAAACTGCTTTTCAGGAAAATGGAAAACTTTTAACCTTATGTGCAAAGATATAACATTATGCTAGGTGTTGTTCACCTTTGAATGAAATGCTTATTTATGTAATAGTAAAAATAAAACTGAATATTAAGTGAGAAAATAATTCGCAATCAGAGGCAAAAAGATGCATTTTTTTATCGATATACTTATGTTTTAAAATATCTTGCTAGTAAAACTTAAAAAATCTCTTTTAAAATGTTTGAGCGGTTTTTGGAAGTAGTATTAAGTGCACATTTAATTTTTTGAAGAGAGCTTCTTTTATATTTTTATTGACAACTTTCCTAGCGATTGAAAATTCATATGTCCTGTGTGTTACATTGCTTTAAATACTAAAGAGCATTGCAATTGGCTAATCTAGACTTGTTTATGAAAAAGATAAAAGCTATAAACATTTGTATTGAAAATCTTATAAACCATGCGTATGATATGAGGTGTTGTATCTGCCTACTGTATTATAAGGAGGAAAGGTTGTAAACGTTAAACAATAATATGTTCATACAAAATTTCCTTTTCAAGAGAATCGTGTAATATCTGCATATTCTAATTAAAACCAATCACAATAAAAACATTTTTGTATAGATTTTAAAAGCTTATTTTCTCTTTATAACTACTATTTAGATATAATATTTTTATTTTCCCAATAGATAATATATTAAAGGAAATCTGCTAATTTCTTAATATTGTAAAAAAATTTCTGTTTCATTTCAATATTTCTAATTAAGCTCGGGTTTGGGTTTCAAAATGAAAAAAAATTATTACTGTAATTTCACAATTTAAAAAAAGAACTATTTTCAAAGACATTTTTGCGGGTTTTTTGTTGTTGTTGTTGTTGTTTTTATTCTACAAGATATGATGTTTCTTAATCATTTTCTTAGATTATGTAGATTTTTCAAATGCTATATTTTTATTAGTTTGTATCGATTATATAATATTTAAAATTATGCACACCTCTTCGACTTATAACCAGCGCGATTTATGACTATAACAAATGAATAAATAAAAATAGCAAATAATGAAAGTATAACATTTCTAGGATTAAAAAGCTCTGGGGACTGATGCAGTAGGAATAGTAGAATGAATATTATACATTTTTCATATGATGTACATTATTCACATGAAAGTAGATTGAAGTTTTGGATTTTATGTTCAGTTTTTACAACCCCCTTTGAATAAAAATAGTGTCGAAAAATATAAATCTTCCGTACGACCAGTCTGTCGGAAAAGAATTCGATCGTAAGTCGATTGATTGATTGGTAATTAGAAGTCGAATTTCGAATGGGCACGAGACTCTATTGGCAATGGAACTCGGAGTTTTGAAGCACGGTCAAGACACGAGGACGTCACCAGAGACCTTACCGATGTGAGGATTTTGAGCCTCCTCAGATTTAAAGGTCATGTCAAACAGACTATATTAACTGTTCTGCGAGTTTCTATAGAGAAATATCATTTTGTGTGATTTCTCTCTCTCTGATAATATTGATTAAATATATTTTTTTAAAACTTCTTTTCTTAGTATCTGCAAATGTGCTGCAACTATATTCTTGGAAAAATATCACACAAAAAATGACAAGTTTAGTTAAACTAAATAGTTGAAATGTTTTTAATATAACGAAACATATACGCAATAATTTTTACAAGTAATATTTGCTGCAAATTAATATATATATATATATATATATATATATATATATATATATATTATGTTTAAATGTTCAAGCATGAACATTTAAATAATTTTTAATTTGAATTTATTTCATGAAACTTTTCTTTTAGGGGTATATAATTATACAGTTGGTGATTTAAAAAAAAATCTAAAAAACAATAAATTTTTATGCTTTTCTCTGAATTGTTTGCTTCAATTATTGAATCTTGAATATATTTGAGTAATTTGGTACATTAATACCGATATATATAATGATATGCTTTTTACCGAATTCTTTTAAAGGTATTTTGATTTAAATTCACATGTCTAGCAATGTTTGAGGTGTGGATGGTGCGAGATGGATATTTTCTGATTAATCCTTCTCAGTTTCTTGATTTTCAAACGTTAAATTTATAGGAATCAAATAATTGGAACATTTTATTTTCCCTGAAATCGTTTTTGTCTTTTTTTCCCCAAAAATTTTCTCTATACATGAGTATAATTGGTATTTTTTTATGAGTAGTGTTGATATTTTCTAAGTTTTTCAGGCTTTCATAAATCATTTTAATATGCCTGAAGAAATTTCGTGTAATGATTTGTATTGCTTGAAAAAATTAATTAAAGTTATTAAATTTTAACCAATTTTTAAATTATTCACAAAAAAAACTTTAATAGTACATTTTACTAAATAGCAATTAAAATGTACCATTCATTTCAAACATAATACATCCAAGACTCATCTATTGCGCCGTCTAACATCCCGTGATCAGTAATAATTAGCCATCTACGTCCATTTGTAATACACGCAAATTTCATTTGCAGTTTTTATAAATTCATGAAAAAGTATATCGTTTCGTACACATGCACTCATTGGTTTTCAAAAGTTAAGCAATATCTGGATACCTTAGAAATGAAAATTTGAATGAAACTACGATATTCCTCATATATCATGTACTGATGTTTGCCAATGAATGTGTACGTACAATTTTTTTGTAAGTGACATAATAAGATTCTGAGATCTTTTGGGAAGATGATAAATCGACTTGTTTTTGAATCTACTTGTTCATTGGGATATTAGAAATTGAATACTCACACAGACAAAAGTTCCTTGTGTTGTAAATGTTGCACAGTGTTTAGCTTCCAAACTGTGGAAACGGCATCAGTGGGAATATCCATGGTAGCAGGTCCTGTCGATCGAAAGTAATAACAGCTGGAGAAGACCGAATTTATCCTTAACTGCGCAGCCGGACGGTGAGTAATCGACAGCCATCTTTAGGGCTTCCTGCAATTATGGGAAAATGATTTCCAGGTCCCTTAGACAATAATTGCCAAATGCAATGCCTCTTTAAGACATCTTGAGATTCTAGGTCCTTTTGCTGTATGCCTTACGACGTCCCTGCATATGGTAACCTGTAACAAATAAAAGTGCGTGTCTCACAATCTCACAAACCTAGGACCAAATCCTTTCAATCGAATGCCGCCTTTCGATTAAATGAGCAATGATGGTATATGGAGATAGATCAAGTCCTAGACACAGTTGACAGACATGACATAATATGTTATGTTCCAACTATATGTCAACTGACACAGTCTTGCCACTACTGCCAGTTGGTATGTCATTCAAAATCCCCAGGTGTTTTCTTTATTGGAAAATATGCCCAGGAATAACATTTGACGATTAAAATTATGTGGATCGCAATCTTACTTAGGCCAAGTTGAGAACGAGCCCATCCATCCCCCCCCACCCGTCATAGTGTGCAAATGAGAGATCGCTTACGATGGAATCGAGAACTTGTAAACTAGACAAACAATCAGTGGAGCAATGTGATTTCTCCATAGCATCAAAAATCACTTCACAGAGTAATTCTTGCCCCAGCATAATCTGGAAGGAAATTAGAATACAAGTCACCTCATAACATCACATAACGATATCAATGTCGGCATCTTGGTGTGGCTAGCATAATGTCTCCTGAATGCACGGACCTTCATATTTATGAGTAAGTTCTGTTAATGGAGCAAGATATAGAGACAGGGGCTTAGCTACTGCCGTATCAAGGATACGGGGCCCACACATTACAGGGGCTCCAACATACGTCTGAAAGCAATCTAAAGTGTCAAGGGGCTGCCAAAAGAACCCCCAGAGAATTTTGATACAGGTCCCCCTCATGACTAGTAACGCCAATATATAGAGATGAGGTTATGGAATCTCGTGTTCGTTTTTACCGAGGTGCTACGGGTCCACAGTTCTTATTTATGAAAAATTACGCAACACTATACCGTTCTCAACTGGCGGAGGAATATTGCTGAAGTGAAGGTATCAAGCGTATGCAATGGCTAATTTCATGACTTAGGATCCGATTGAGCGTGTTTAGAATTATCTTGAACGAAAACTCGTTATCTTCCACTGAGCTCAAATCCATTCTATTGTGGGAGTGACAGAATTTTGTTACTAATCCAAATTCATCCATTGTATGAAACATCCTATAATGTTTATTCGAAGCAACAGGTAACCACACTCCCTATTAACCAGCTTTAGCAATTTTTCCTTTCTTCCGGTGAAAGATGAATTTCTCTTATCTTTTTTCTCCATTTTAATCAATTGTTTAAATCACGCAATAAGTTTTATGTTCTTTCTTCAATTGCCCTCTTTATTTGTACGAGTAATAGCTTTCTAACTAAGCATGCCAAAATTCAATTCGCCATTTATGTGCCCTACTTAAAGAAATAACTATTATTCTTTACTTAAATACCAGTCTATAGATTTTAGATTCTTATTAAATTTGATGAAAATAGAAAAAAATTAACAAAAATGAATGGCCTAAGAACTTGATTTTTTCCTCATTCTGTTTGTTATTAAAACTTTTGAATGGGTCAGTAAATATTTAAGAAAGAAAGGAAAGTCGGAGGTATATATATATATATATATATATATATATATATGTGTGTGTGTGTGTGTGTGTTCTCACGAATGTATATGAATACGTTATGTGCAAGGATGTATATGTATATATTCACTACGTGAATCAAACTAAAAGCATTGTAATCATTAAGAGTAAAATAAGAGGTTAGATGGTATAATTTAATTACAGAAGTTCAAAAATGAATTGCTTTTGCTTGTTTAGTATACACCGACGTTTTTAGATATGATTCGATCTTTTTATTCCGATTCTTTTATCTAGCTACCGTTTTTTTCCTGTAGTTGTTTTCGCCAATGAATGCTAAGTACAAAAATGAATTGCATTTGCGAGTCTAATACATTACGGCATTTTTTTGATGTACGATTGGCAGCAGAAGTTGAGATTATCGATTGCTCTTCTTTCTTTGAGGAAAATATTGCTAATAATCAGGGTAGTCGATAAATCATGGAATATGTGTTGTATCCGAAACTTCGGGGAATTTTTCAATTGCCAAATTAATTTAGTTGAAATTTACATTTTCTTCCCAATTTTATTCTGTTGTCCTCAAACTGAGGTATGACTTTTGTTAAGAATTTATAAATTAAATTGTGAGTTGTTAAATTATTTATTTATAGACAATTTTTTTTATAAAAAAAACTGTTTAATTTTTATTTTGCTTTATGGGAATTCTGAAATTACTTAAATAATTTTTTAAAAAAGGGTTTGACCCCACAAATTTTTCGGTAGAACCAAGAAAATTTCCTTTTATAACAAGACTATAACAAGCAATATAAAAAAAAAATTTAAGTCAATTCCTACTTAGATCAACAAAGAAAAATTTTATTTTTTAGCTACTTTTTATTAAATAGTTACAATTAATATAAATATGTATATACATATAACAGAATCAGAACATTCAGTGGTCATTCATTTTTATTAATTATCATTAAAGTATCGTATTGTCATCGAAAAAAAACGTGTATATAAAATTTCTGCTCAATTGAGCGCTTTAAAATATATTTTATTAACGATTTAAAATTCCACCAAGATAAATAAATAAATAAATATATAGAGAGTGTGAGGCTATAATTGTAGGAATTGAAAAAGAGAGTAAAATATCAGAGCAAAATATTTAAAGTATTTTATACATTTAAAAATTAATCAGATTTTACTGTGATTAATATAAAACATTATTTCATATTAAATACAGTAAAACCCTAATAATCTGTATCGCATTAAGTTATACGTCACTTGATTTGGATATTCATTAACAAATTTAAAAAAAACTCAAAACTATCATATGTTTTAAGATTTCTTTTATGTAATGCTTATTTTGTAAGTAATGTATTGAGCTGAGTTCTCTCTTGCGTAATTATCAGGGGCGTAGCTACCACCGTATCAATGATATGGGCCCCCCAAGCTACAGGGACCCCAATATGTGTAACTACAGTACCACTAGCAGGCTTTCTTTTCTAAAAAAGAGCTCCAAAGGAGTTTTGATACGGTGTCCACTCAGAACTAGATACGCCAGTGGTAATTATTTATCATTTTGCTTAGTGTTATTTCAATACATAGTTCTTTTTATTGAACAGGGTGTAAAGTTATTTACTTTAATTCATTTTATAGGTTATTATGTTTAATACGGTTGATCTAGTTCCCTCCCCCATTACACCGGATTAATGCAGCTCACTGTATTTTTAATAAAATAACAAGTTTAATAGAAATAAATCTTCAAATGAATTTTTTGTTTTTATCAAAAAAGTTATTTTACTGGATATATTTGTCAAATTAGTGATAAGTAATGAAACTTTGCTTTTCCTGGATTTAATTGAAATTTTTCCTTGTAAAAATGACGCAATATCGAAAATATTTGTGTACAGTCCGTTTAATTTATTAATTTGCGTGTCATTCTCCGATAGCATGCAATACTGCATAATTAAATTACATACATAAGAGTGAAAGTTTAATGATGCAACGATAACACTGCAACTAATGACCAAGTACATACGAAGATCAAGAAACCGAATAAGGTATGGTAGTCTGTGTTATGTCATAACGCTATTTCTGTTCATGGGATCGTCAACCCCGAAGAGGGTGTGTGCTTACAAATGTCACCCGTATAGTTTGAAAAAGAATGATATGTTTATCGTCTTTTAAAAAGAATTACTCAGTTGCATAACATATAATGTTAAATGATAATTCTTATGAACTTAAACATATGTAATTTAAATGTGAAATTAAAAGTTTTGCTTCTTTATTGAAAATGCGGTAACTGTTTCGGGATATTTGAAATATATAGCTATCCATTTTTTTTAATACTAAATTTATTTGGGTGTCATGATGTTATATAGTGAAAGATAATTTTCTTATCATTACAAAATACTAAAGTTAAATTAAGAGATTAATTTAAAAAATAAATTAATTAATTCAGGAATTAATTAATTTAATTCAGAAGTAATTAATGAATTAATTCTGAATAAATTAATTCAGAATTATTTTATGTTTAGGTACTGGATTTGTTAATTCTATACCGGAATTGGAATTTTCTTGAACTTGAAAATTATTCCATTAGTATTTAGGCTCAATTAGATTCAACCTACTATTACTTTTATATCCTGTCTCAGATTATTTTATGCTATGGGTGTGTGCGCCAGTGGCGCACACAGGAATTTTTCGGGGGCGGTCCAGGGTCGAAAGTCCACCATTCTCGTATCATACTTCAATACGCCGCCCAACACATTCTTTTGATGATTTTGCCCAAACAGTAAAAAATTAATTATTCAATAAATTAATTACCATGAATTAAAAAAATAAATGATTAATAACAAATACTTAATTAAATTTTATGTACTTTATACATTGAATTATAATCAATAGAAAACAAATCTAGGGTTTTTTCGTGAGAGGGGATCAGGAGTCGGGACCCCCACCGTGTGCGCCACTGCTCTATGCTTTGTATTTAATTTAAAAGACTGTCTATTAAAGTCAAATCGGTAGTATAACATTTAAAAAACAAGGGAGAATAAACGTCAATAAAAATTTCCCATTTAGCGTAAGTTTGTGTTTTATATGCCAGTTATTAGTTTTTAAAACATCATTTAAATTCAGTGGCGATGCAGACCATGAAGGCCAAGTTCTACTGCGCCCATCTCGGTTTTCATGACTTTGGGTAGTGAGATGTATGATCAGATGTTTTTGTCAGGTGGCCAGTCTGACGCAAAAGTATCATTTAAAGTCACATTATTTGTTACGGCGATATATATATTTCAAGAATAACAACTATAATCTTAAAAGCTACACAGACTAATTTTAACACATGAAAATATTATGTTTACTTTCATTTTTAAGGACTAATCACAAATTTTAAATCTCAAATACTAAAGAAATCATAGACGATATATAATATCAAGACAATTTTGCCTTAAATTATCTTTCATTTTCTTTGATAATTGCTTTTTGAGAATTGTAGAATGTCACTTTAATTATATTGTTTTTCAAAACGATTTCACAGTATCAGCAGTGGCGTAACGTACACCCCCCGCAACCCCCGTATCGCGGGGGGCCCAGGGTTCTAAGGGGCCCAAAGCCTGACTGACTCAAGTGCCTACCCTTTGTAAAATTCAACGTGGGGGCCCAAAACCTGACTTTGCAGGGGGGCCTAAATGCTCTCCGTTACGCCACTGAGTATCAGTATTACTCCATATTAACTTGACGGATAAGATAGTCAGAGTGTGTCCAAGTATGCAAAAATTTTTCAAGGATCTTATCAGCTATTGTATTGAATTTTCAGTAAAGCTTTTTTCAGATAACATGTTTACATGTTACTTGTAAAACGGTGGGGTGATATTGAATACAAATATCTGAAAGATTTATGTAAAGGACGTAGTGTTTATTTTGTGAAGATCTGAATGTTTAAGGAATGCATAAATTATGTATTGAATTAAATTTAATCGAATCAATCCTGCTTGATTCCATGTAATGTGCATGCACATGTAGCACTGCACATTAAATTAAAGAATTTTTATTACTGATAATTAATTTGATCACAAATTGTTTATGATTACTGTCTTTGAAATTGTCACACTCAGTTTTACTGCATTGTTCAAACTTCTGGCTATTAAAATGTCAAGCTTTTAAAAAGGAGGAAGAATTTAAACATTATTCATTAGATTACTTTTTTACATTTGTGAAACCAGTATCGCCGTGTAAACCAATAAGCAATATTTACAGACAATGTGCACGTTTTTGCCTTTATGATCAAGAACATATTATACTGACAAGTGGCATACCCGGAACTCTCTTTTTTGGTGTGGTTAAAAAGTAAAAATTTGAGGGTATATGAGGGGTTTGATTCCCTCCCCCCCCCTCCTGTGCGTACACCACTCATTCTGTTTGCATTACACTCTTTATGGCTATTTTTACTTTTGCGTTTTACATTCTCGTAATATTTTCTGGGTGAGTTTGTAACATTGAATATAATATATCAACATGACTTTTATCTTTTAGAGACATAATAAGCTTTTTTTGTGTCTGTGACCTTGTAACTTTGTAACATACATGCTAAAAGAAAATATCAACTAACATCAGAAAAATTACTCGAAAAGGGGAAAAAATATTTATTTAGTTCAAGATAAGAAAAGTTTAAAATAATCTTTTATATCTGTTTTCGTATCTCTTTTAAGAAAACAAGAGACAATTTGTCAAGATGGAGACAAATCGATTATATCTCACCTAAAGATTTTGAATGATATGAGTACCCTTCTAACTGTCCGGGTTGTGCCTAAGCCCTTCGTACACTAAAATATCGATCTGTTTTTATGGGTTTGTGTGATTATTGATTAACCCTTGACCTGTTTTCTGCCCACGTTACTATGTACCCCGATCACGTTTCCATGGGCAATACGAGTTGCTTCAAGGTCTCTGAAGGCCTGAAAGACATTCCAAATTACGTTTTGATGAAAAAACCTCACGAAATTGTCACAAAGTTATGGTACCACATATCGAAGGCTGTTGGAGCAATAATTTTCATTACTTTATTTCGTTCCAATTTCGGAGGAGGGCCCGTTGCACTGTTTCTTCCTTTGCTTAATGGTTTTTGCAGAGTGCTGTTGGTCATTATTGAGCTCATTGAAATTCTGTGTGCTGTTAAGGTCTTTAAAAGGATGCTTTTTGATTTCGACTTACTTTGTGTTTTAGTTTTCTCTTTTTGTTGCTGTTGTAATGTTGTGGTTTGTTATCAAAAGAGAGCGAAAAGTACTTTGTATTTTACTGGTATTGGATAACCTAGATTCAAGGCCACTATGGGAAAGAAATGAATGTGCTTACTTATGTGATTAGTTTACATATAGGTCGCTGAATTATTTAGGACAAGGATGGAGAACTGTAGACCTCCCGAGTTCTTCTAAGCTCGGTTTTCTGAAAAAGCATATATATATTTTAAAAATTCTCATTGATTTAATTTTTTTTAAATTCTATATCGAAACAAAATTTTTAATAAGTTACCGTAAAATACGGCGTATAACGTGCATTTTTAACACAAAAAATAAGATCGAAACTTAAAGAGTGCGCGTTACACACCGGGCATAAAAACAATAGCTTTTAAAAAAAATGAGTATAAATTTTTTTTTACTTGTACATGTTTTGAAATACTGTTTATTTAAAAGAAATGACTTTCCTACAGTTTAGAAGAAAACTGTTCTCTGCCAAAAGTCTAGTATAATACCTCGCAGTGGCGCACACAAGGGGGGTGTCCAAGGGGTCCGGACCCCCCCATAGCCTTTTGATTTTTTTTCGGTTGGTTATAATCCTATGCATATATTATGTAAAATTTAATTATGTATTTGTTATTAATAATTAATTTTATTAATCAATGCTAATTATTTTTTGATAATTAATTTTGTATTGTTTTTCTTCCCGAAAATCGACAAAATCAAGAGAATATGTTGGGCGGCGTGTTGGAGCATGATACCAAAATGATGGACTTTCGACCCTGGACCCCCACCCCCCTTTAAAAAAATTGTTGTGTGCGCTACTGATACCTGGAATAAATGACTTCAAAGTAATAAGAGCGATATGTACTATTATTTCGGATTTCTTCGTAAAAAAGGGGGTACGCGTTATACGGCGAATATACCTAAAAATTAAAAAGTTAACCTTGAAAGTATAGGTGCGCGTATACGCCGGATTTTACGGTATATTTAAAAATACTCACCGTATAGTGGCGCACACAAGAGGGGGGGGCCTGGGGGTTCGGACCCCCCCCCCCAAAGCCCTTGGTTTTTTTTCCCGATTGATTATAATTCTGAGTACATAGTACGTAAAATTTAATTAAGTATTTGTTATTAATGATTAATTTTATTAATTAATGCTAATTATTTATTTAATAATTAGTTTTTTACTGTGTTTTGTTCCCGAAAATCGACAAAATCAAAAGGAGCGTGATACAAAAATGGTGAACTTTCGACCCCGGACCCCCCGTTTGAAAAATTCCTGTGTGCGCCACTGTTACCGTGTATATATATTTATTCGAATCTAAGCCGCCATCGATTCTAAGCAGCACCCGAAATTCTCAACATTTTGTGAAAAAGGAAAAATAGTGTAAAATGATTCTTAATGGTTATCGATAGCCAATTTTACGAAATTAAAATAAAAAGGAGAACTAATAAGAAGCGAATAATTAGGTATTCAATTATTATATACTTTTAATTTTATATACATGTAATTGTTCTAAATACCCCATCCAACAATTTTTTCCTTCGATTCTATGCCACACCCAATTTTTAATTGCTTTAACATTGGAAAAAATGTGCGGCTTAGATTCGAGTAAACACGGTTCATTTTAGTTAAAAGCGTACGTAGACATTGACGTAATGTACACCCCCACATCGAGGGGGGCCCAGGATTCTATAGAGCACAAAGGTTATGGTTTTGCAAACCTCTTAAGATCCGATTTGGAGTCCAAAACCTAACTTTGCAGGGAGCCTTAATATTCTCCGTTACGTCACTATTCGTAGACGGAATATTTTTGGTTTTGGAGGCGTCTAGCTCAAGTTTTAATCATTTATGTAATGATAATTATGCATGTTTACATAATTACCAACAATTAATTATTTAATTGCACATGTTAATTGATTGTTTTCATCATCATCAATCAAAGGTTTTATTTGTGTGCCAGCCTTGGGGGCTACGTTATATTCTCATGTGAATAAAAGTCATTAGGAATTTTTTTTAAAAAATGACATTCAAATGAGCTTATGCATATGCAGGTGTGAATTGAATAATGAACTATCAGAAAATCAAGTTTATTGTGTTTATTTAGTTATAATATTATTTTACTCACTTATTTATAATAAAAAGCTGTAAGTTTTATAAGTACTGATTATTTCTGGTTACTAAACCTCATGTACGTAATTCATTTATAACTGTCGATATTACAAGTGAAGAGGCATAAAAAAGGATGTAAATATTTTCCAAGTAAATCTGATATTTTCAGAGGAAAATACTTTTTAAATAATTCTCAGAAAATTTTAATTTTTATGTAATTGTGTTATTTATTTATTATTTTTGCTTAAAATTTTGATTCTTCAAAGATAAATCAAAATGATGACATACGACTTCATGAAATGTAAAAAAAAATATGGATTTAGAAGTTCTATATATAAAGAACACCATCAATCTTATGCTATTCCATTAATTCTAATATTTATAATATGTTAAAATGGCTTATATATTTATAATCAATTAAAATATTCGTGAATATATCTCTATTGTGTAGTTATGCAGATTGTACTCTAAATTTTTTATTCTTGATTGAAAATCGTTGTCATTTAAGGTTATTTGAAAGAATTTTATATAAAATAGTATTTAAATAAAAATATTTTTACAAAGTAAGTATATGTAGCTATAGATTATTATTATAATAATTTGCATTGAGCTTTATGAAACTATACATGTATGAATTAATCCTTCAGGGTATCGAAAGGTTCCTTACCCCTGATTTAGGAATAATATTTACCTTTCAATAGTTGATTTATTTCGTAAGTCTGATTTATTTATTTATTTCATATAATGTTACAAGCGTTTTATTTTTTGAAGGGAAAAAAGTAACTTACATTAATTCAATTTAAAATGCAGAGCAATGTCTTTCCTCGATTACGATTACAATTATAATCTTTTTAAGATTTAATTACGATTAAATCTTTTAAAGAAAACACATTATTAAAAGTGCAAATTTATCATACATTCGATGTTACTGTTAGAATTGTGTTTATTTTTGGTTCGTTTTAACAAAGAAAAATTGGTTTTTGTTTAATATAAATATATTAAGTATATATATAATTGTAAATTAATTTAAAATGTATGAATTGGTGCTAAACTTTATGCTCTTAAATATAAAAGTTTTTTAAAATTTACTTTTAAGTAAAATTATATATAACTATTAAAAAAAATTTATTTGAAGAAGATTAACTGTCGAAAATAGTTTTATAGAAAGCTCGACTAAATAATGTAGATCCATTGTTTTCTAACGCGACGATTTTTTCAAAAACAAGTAATTAATTAAACTACAAAATCCGAATAACGGTATTGTGTAACAATATAGAAATAATATATACATATATAGGTGAAAGGACTTCAATATTTTTTTTCGTGGATATTTTCCCGAAAGAAATTTCATCCGAAATTTGCAGGAAATATTTTCTCGTATAATTCCAGATAATATAATCGCAAACTTTCTCATGGATTGTAAACCAAACAACGAATACATTTTACCATCAATGAAAAAAAAAAGGCATTGAAGATTCTGAAAAACAGATTGTGACATCTGTCCACTAATCTAAATAAATCGTTCTGTTTTGAGAGACACGATCCCGTAGCGTATGATTACAAAGAGGGGAAAATGGGTGCTGTAATCTCAACTGCCACAGGATGTGTGTGCTTTTTTTTTGACGTCTTGTTTGACCCCTCTACTCTTAAGGATGGAATGCTTCTTAGTCATCGCTCTTTGGCTGAACGAGGGTGCTTGCTGTACTTTACCCTGTTATAGTACGTTGACACATGGTCCCATCGTAGTGATATTTTTGAAAAGTATATGTTTGAAATGTTCTATAGATATACATAAATCACATTTTCAAAAATTTACGTAGCATAGTACCTAATACCTCTCAATGTTATATTTAACATAGCGTAAATAAAAGAAAAAGTCACGGGTAAAATATTAAATTCTTTTATGAACTTCTGATCAGTTGCGTACACAAAGGCCTGGGTCCAACCCCCTCCCCCCAAAAAAAAGAAACTCTTGATTTTTTTTCAATTGATTATAATCTTGTGTACATAGTCCGTAAAATTTCATTAAGTAATTGTTATTAATAGTTATTTGTTATTAGTCAATGCTAATTATTTATTCAATAATTAATTTTTTACTGATTTTTGTTCCCGAAAATAGACAAAATCAAAAGGCTATGTTGGGCGGTGTATTGGAATATAATACGAGAATGGTGAACTTTCGACCCCAGACTTCCTCTCCCTTTTGAAAAATTCCTGTGTACGCCACTGCTTCTGATCATAATACACACTGACGGCACCGTTCAGTTAATTTTTTGAATAAGGTCAGCTTATTCCCCCTTCCCCTTAAAAAAGAAAATTCCTTTCAATTATATTTTAGCAATGCAGATAAAACATAAAAAGATTTATTGTGACTTCTTGACTAACGTTTTTTTAAATACGTTTAGAGTGTGAGGGGGGAGCAGTGGCGTAACGGAGCACATTTGGACTCCTTGCAAAGTCGGGTTTTGAGCCCCCAAAGTTGGATTTTACAAAGGGTAGGCTTGGCGACAGTCAGACTTCAGGCCCCTTGGGCACTGGGCTCCTACACAAATGTATGCCAAACCTATGCCCCGTAAAAGCAGACAATACATTGCATACGTACAGTATACAGCATATGCTATCAAATGCTCGTACATAACAATAACACGAAACAAATAAATGTGCATGACTTACAATCGTACAGACTCGCCCGACTGCCACCTTTTGACTGAATGAGTAATGATGGTGTATGGTGGTAGGCCTAGCCCTATACATGGACAACGATTATGACATGTAGCCAGTTTATATGTCATCCGAAATTCTCTGTTCTTCCGAGAATACAACCGGAAATAACATTTCACCGTTGAAACCATTCGAATCACTATCTTATTAAGGCTGAGTCGAAAACGAGATGAGTCACTCATTGTAGAAGAGGTCCTGGGCCTACTTGGCCCATGCTTTAAGATGTCCCTGTATACAAAGGTGGGGTTAGAGGGCTCAAACCAGTTGCGTACACAGACTAATTTTAATGGGAGGGGTTATATTTTATAAAATAAGTAGATGAAAGCACTGAAGTGTAATCTTTATGCTGAAGATTAGAAATCTGTTGGCCTGTAGGAGCGTTTTTAACCCCTTCCCAACCCCATCCCTGTGTACGCCATTAGTTTAAACCCCTCTCATGGACCAATACATTTCTAATTACGTCTCGTGCTTTCGTCTAAGTTTTTAAAAAAATATAACCCCTCCCATGCAAATACTCTGCGTATTCCACTGGGTACAATGTTTAACGCGTGGGTAAATGTGGCCTTGAATTCAATTGCATATTTCTAAACGTTGCTTTATAAATATCGTTTAAAAGTAATATTTTTTTTTAAGAGATTGATTTATATTATGAACATTTCATGTGAAAATTGACGTATGCTTAAAAAATGGTTACTTTTTTCGGATTAAAAAACATTTCTGTTCTGTATAGCAAGCAACTCGTGGATTATTAGTTAGTAAACAACAGAATAAGTAATGTATTTATAAAATCAGGGCCGAATTTTCCGCTTATGCACACTAGGCATGAGACTTGGGCGCAAAAAATTGGAGGGCAAAAAAATAAAAATTACGCCGAACTTACTACTTCGCCTAGCGAGTCTTAAGAGAAGCATTTCTGAGAGTAAAGACTGAAATGTGAGATCTATGGAAAATGAAAAGTTGGCTGTTGCTACGCACTCAAAATGATATTGATATGGAAATTAATTACAATGATGTTATTAATGATTTTGCAATGATCAAAGCTCATGAAAACCTTTGTAACAATACAACGACAGGGACTCAAAGAAGAATAAGAATATTTAAAAGTAAAAGATGTGATTAAGCGATAAGCGATGAAAAAAAGGATAATTAACAAGTTGAAAACAGTTCATACAATAATGTATACTCTATGATGTAATTCCAAACGATTTCATTAATTTACTGTACTAATTTACAAAAGGGCGGATGGTGGTCTGTGATGCCGTAAGGTAAAAAATGAGCAAGAGTGGCCAAACCATGCCACTATCCTTTCTTGCCAGTCCACAACACGGCAGATTCATTGGTGGTGGATAATGGAAAGACTGCCCAAACAGCAAAAACAAAGAAAGGGAAAAGGGTAAGAGAATTAGGGAAAAATCTCTCCCGAACCAAAACTAGCCAAGTAATAACTGAAAGAAGGGGTGCTCTGAAAATAGAGTGTGTGGGGGGGGGGAGGGGGTAATAATTGAAATGCCTAGGGCGCCAGGGTGGTTAAAAACGACCCTGTATAAAGTATAAAGATATTATAATACAACACATTTCACGACTATTTATGTGTTTAAATAAAAAAAAAATATTCGAGTTAAAATTATTGAATTTTTTATGAAATTAACCCATATATTTCTTTTTTAGAGACTAAGAATTTTCGAATTCATTCATTTCCTCCTTTTTATTTATTTGTTATTTTTTTTATCAAAATAGTACCTTGTGTTTATGAAGTACAAATCTCATGAATAATTTTATAACTTTTATTTCAAAAATATTTAAAGTTCATTAAAAATTATAGCATTTATATATATATATATAAAGAACAAGTTTTTCAATGTTTTCCACCAGAGAGATTTTAAATTGTATAAATTGTGAACTGTAGAACTGTAGATTTGAGTTGATGAATAAGTGTGATTTTTACTTTATGTGTGTGTAAGTTCTTTAAATAGTTTATTTTAATTATGTGAAAAAAAAAGAAAACTCCAAGAAGAAAAGTGTGGAAAGTAAAACCGTCAATTATATCAAACAATCAGACCGAATCATAATAAACATAGTAATGTCAGTATTCTTTGATTTCTCAATGTTCAAGTCCGATAACGTAAACAAATATATGCGCTAAAATATACGAATGAAGTCAACGTCCGATTATTGGGTAATAAAAGCCACTTGAGATAAGTGCATAGCGTTAGTGTTTAGGAGCTAATACCTCGAAAGATATTAAGTTACCGAATTGTTTACAGCGCTATCATTTTGAGCATGCTATCCTAGATTTCGTTTAAAAAGTTACACAGAAAAGTTGAATGGACATGGAACTAACTGGCTAAGTAAAGAAAGTATAAAAAATGCAAATTTTTTTTAATATATATGTTTAAATTTTTATTTTCTTTACATTGCTTTTTTATTAATTTTTTTTAAATACAATTTTTTGAAAATTTTTTTCGATATATAAAAGGATTTGTGAAACTAGAGGGAACAATAATTTTTGGGGGAGATTAGAAAATCATTTAAAATTTTTTAAAATAAGTACATTTTATTTAAATCATAATAAAAATCATAAATAAATTTTATTTATATTAAAGCAAAACAAATACAAAAATTGACACGAAACTGAGGAGACTGAAATATTTTTTCGTGTTAAAGGATATTGCAGAAAAAAAAAACGAGTATGTAACAAAATTAAGTTTATTAGAGTACATAGTTTATTTACATAGATATGTATGTAAGTTTATTTACATAGATATGTATATGTGCACGTATTTCATAAAAATCAATGAAACAAAAACATTCACAAAATCTTGATGAAATTTAATACATAATTTTTAAGTTTTTTTTTTTAAAAAAAAACATTTATTGAATATGGGTAAATAAACTGATCTTTTTCTTTGCATTTTTTAGCATCAAATTGTCAACAAATTGTTCGATGTTGTCCTTTTTGTTATTCCTCTCACCATTGAAATGTGCGTCTAAATAACTGCGCATGGAAATAGAAACTGCATTATTTATTTCATTTTTGTCATCAGAATCTGCATCAATGAGCATTTTTGCAATCTGCATTTTTGAGCTTTGAACAAACTCCAAAATATCTTAGTCTACTTTAATTGAGGCTGTACACGCACTATATCATCACGTACTGCAACGCGAATTCTTCCGATGATACAGTAGAACGGTCCAAAATTACAGAAATTTTCTCAAACAGCCCTCTTAAATCTCACCTGCGCGGCTGGTGTTTTCCGTATTTTGTTCATTCCCAGAAACGAAATCTTTTTAGCAATTTTCGTTTCGTGTTAAGAGAAAAAAAATGCATTAATATATACAGTAGTTTGTCAGAACCATTGTACTATTTTGTGTTAAACGATATTTCGTCTTACGCATTTTCGCGTTAAGCGTATTTTAAGATATTAATCATTTACATTCTAAAGCAATATGCTAACATAGATTTTGGAACAATTATTCTATTTATGTGTATCACTTAAAAATATTTAATTTTTAAAACTATGTGATTTTAAAGATCTTGATCGCTATTATTATTGTGTACTTATAAGGTGACCATTTTTATTACAATGAAAAGGAGGACGAAAAATTTAAGAAAAATGACAACTTGAATGTATGAAACGTTTTATTAATTCAAACTAAAATACGCTAATTACGTTTACCTTCTCTTTAATTATTATCTTCAACGAGTATTTTTCCATTGAATGATTTTTTTTGTCAACATATCATTTTCTAATATATCATAAAGTTCGGGCAAAAAATATCCTCCATACAGAATTCTACGGTAAGCACAGTTGCTAAAATATTAACATTCAATTTTGTGATTTCTCACTAGTCACTTCACAAAAATCATTACCAACTGTAAATAACTCTTTCAACTGCTGCATTAGTTCCAGGGCAGCACAATGTAAATTCATCAAGAATAATTACATTTTCATATGGAATGTGTTCATTTTTGAAATGCTTTTTAGTAATTTCATCCATCTTTTACCATTTTCTCAGCATGTTGATTTCCCAATCGTTCTAACTTATTAGAATTTAAATATACATTCAGTCTTCTTTCTACTTCAAACAGACAATTGTCATCGATTTTAATATCAGGCATTTCTTTCGATAAAGAATCAACACAGTTTTTTATATCTGCCCAATTCACTTGCGACAAAGTCAAAAAATACCTTTGAAAACTGTTATTTCCTGTGGTATTCGTTTCAGATCATTTTTCGACATTTTGGAAGCATGTTTGATTCATCTCTGAATACAAAGATTAACAGATCAGTTTTAAAATATTGAAAAGGAGGACAGTTTTTTCGAGGAAGGACAGAACCTATAAAAGGAGGACGTTTGGTCACCTTAGTACTTAGTACCTTTATTATCGCCATTTTATGTAATATAAATTTCGAGACAGAGAGTTATCTTTGTTTCAGAGACAGAGATTACTCTAAATTCGGTATTGAAAAAGACAAAAAGGGATGTTTTCGAAGGATGTGTCGACGAAATGATGTCAAACTCAGCACATTATAGGCTATAGTTATTTCCGTACAAAAGACCGCTGTGAGAAATCGGACGTAAGAAAGTTCTACGACACGCGGCGGAATGTGAGACGCAGTGGCATACACAAGGTTGGGGAACGGAGATCCCTCCTCCAGGGGCATCTTAAGACTCTTTGAGGTCGTGGCCCCTGAGAAATCATAAGATTTTTTAAGGCCCTGGGCCCTTGTGTGAAAGTAAGCCCTACCTGAGATCTTTGAAAGTAGAAGTTTTTCGCATGCATTGTCAAATATTATTTCAAATGGAGTTTGACAATGCATTCAATTTGAAACAAATGTGCACTACTTACAATCTCAAAATTCTAGGCACAAACCGGATAGACCAGCGATAGTTCACCTGCGGCCCACCAAGCCTTTTTAAGTAGCCCGGTCATAGCCCATTGCTGTGAGAAATTTACTTATTTAAGAAAATTTGGTGGGAAATTCTTAGTCAAGAAATATATCAATTTTGCTTTTTGTTGTCGGTGTCGTACTTGTACGAATTGATATTCTTTTTCCATTTGGAACGGTTACGGTTGATGATAACAGAGAACAGAGGAGTAGCGACAACTGTATGACTGGAGCTAGTTTTTAACCATCTTTCATATCTTGCAAGCGAAAAATATCATTTCGAGACGATTGGGAGGTTGACTATTTTGTAGTGGAAAACAAACATTTATCAGTAATTGTTTGATTTGTCACGAAAGTGCTGTATTTAAAAATATCAATAAACAAGAATTGCGCGTTCCATGACACTTTTCCTCGAAGATGTATTTCAAGAGGTGATAAATAGGCTTTCTTGAATGATCTTTGCAACAGAAACAAAGTGTTTTGTCTGTGGTAATATCACAGCGGTAACAAAGACATCCTATGAAGCTTGTTATATTATAGGTAATCCTATGACACCATTTACTGATGCAGAAATTGTGCAGGAGTGTTTCTTAAATGCTTCTAATTTAGTGTTAGGGATAAAAATAAAAAATATACAAAATAATAATGAAAAAAAGCAAAACAAGGGTTAGAATACTTTGATCAATTTCCTCCATTTTAAATTTCCAATGTTATCTTATTCTTAAAGCATTTCCCCCTTCCCATCCCCCTCTACCCTCATATTGCGGACCGCGGGAAATAACTGACATATGTATGCGGTTCCTTTAGAAAAAAAGGTTGAGTACCCCTGGGATAGACCGATAGCCGCATTTTGACTAAATGAGTTGAATGATTGCTTATGGTATTAAGGCTTAGGCCTACATATGGACAACGGTCATTACATAATAATACAGTCTTACCACTTTTGCCAGTTGACATGCAGTTTGAAATTCCTCGTTTTTCGGAAAATATGTATGGGAATAATATTTGACCATTAAGATTATCCAGATCATGATCTTATTATGACAGAGTCGAGAACGAAACCGAGCCCCACCGAGGGAGAGGCCCTGGGCTCAGGCCCAGTTGGCCCATGCCTTAATACGTCCCTGGCCCTCCCACTTCTTTCATTAAGAGATATTCAATTTTTAGCATAAAGATTACGCATCGGCGCTAGCCCCCTCCCCTTCTTTTTAAAAATATATACATAAACACTTCTTAGTACTTAAACTAGACACGTCCCCCAAACCAAAAGTATTCGTCTTCGTACAGTGGCGTAACGGAGAATATTAAGTCTCCCCCCTCCCCCTGCAAAGTCAGGCTTTGGGCCCCAGGCAGGATCTTACAAAGGATTGCAAAATTATAACATAACATAGGTTTTAGGCCCCTCTAGAATCCTGCCCCCGTGATGCTCGGATGTACATTACGCCACTGAACATTTATATGTGATTTTGTCTGAATGTGATGTGTATGTAAACGAAATGGCTGTTTTTTCCCCTCTTTTGTCAATTTTTAATTGTATTTTAGTACCATAGATGCCCAAAACTTCGGCACTCGATAACCCGGAAGTCCGGATAACTCGGCTACAACCTTGTAGGTAGGTCGAAGAAATCCCACATGCTGCATTATGTATTAACTTTCATTTACATGCTCTATGCCTTCATAAAGGACATAATTTTCGTTTGTGTAAGTGTATATGGGAAGTTTATTTTCTGTTGTATTCTCAAACAAACAATGCATACAAGTACAGTGCAATATTTTCTGAGAGAGAGAGAGAGTACTTGTTCTTTTTTAATCCCATTCTCGATAACCCGGTATTTTCACACACTCGACAACCCTTCGGTCCACTTTAGGCCGAGTTTTCAGGATTCTACTGTATTTAATTTTAAATTATTGCAAAAATCAAGAATCATTTTTATTGTGTTTTAATTAAACGAATTTATTTTTCTTAGTTGTAATAGATTTGCTCTTATAATTATTTTTTAAAAAATAAATAATTTGATTGTTGATTCAAAATTTCTATTTCTCACGCGAAGTAAACAGAAAATGTTAGAATAAAACTAGTCTTTCGGTTCATATTTCTTTTCGTATTTAGATGTTGTATCAACAACTCTCAAACAAATATTAGAGACTGATTAAGATATTTACTGTTCTTATAACTCAATTAGCTCCATCGTTTGAAAAGCTTAACACTAGAGTAGAACAAAGAGCTGTATATACAGGGTGTCCCAGGATCATAGAGACAGACCTTTTGGGAGGCAGGGGACATCAAAAGGATTCAAAGTTGTCTGCAACCCATAGTCAGAAACGTCTTAGCTCGGAGCTAGGTGGCGTTGTTTACAAGAGCATTGAAGGAAATGGACCTGCTTTACCGTAGTCATTTGAGCTGCCATCGCCTGCAGATCAGTATGGAATGTTTTACGTACACCGAGCTGACAGATATGCACCTGATTTACGGATTGGCAGAAGGAAATGCACGAACAGAACGAGTGACTCGTACTCCCAGCTTTGACCAATAAATATTTCAATTGATCTCAGTATTATGACTCCTGATCACTCCCAGGATGTTCTCCCTCAAAATTGGGGTGAAACCGAGCTAAATCATTCTGTCACCTGTATGGTGCTCAAAGCTACGGCTAACGACAGGCGTCACTTAGCCCTTTGCCATGATGAATTTCGTGGGCCTTGATCTGGCCCTTGCCGATCAGGTGGCATTAGTAACAACAAGGACCAAAAGAAATTTTTTAATCTTTTAAAAATAGTTTTTTTTAAACTGCTGTACATTTTTAAAATTGTAACAGGTGTATTTTGCTTCATAACGATTGAAGCTCATGTTCTACACTCAGTGGCGCACTCAGGAATTTCTCAAGGTGTGTGTGTGTGTCCAGGATCGAAAGTCCATCATTCACTTATCATGCTCGAATTCGCCTCCCAACATGTTCTTTTGATTTTGTCGATTTTGGGGAACCAAAAAAAACAGTGAAAAATTAATTATTGAATAAATAATTAGCATTAATAAAAACAATTAATCATTAATGACAAATACTTAATTTTATTCTACGTACTATATAATAGAATTATAATCAATTGTGAAAAAAAAGTCTAGGGCTTTGGGGGTTCGAACCCGGGACCCCCCCCTTCCTTGTATGCAATACTGTCTACACTTAGATTCAATAGGGATTCTTAGTGTTAAAAAATCAAATTTCTGAATACAGCTTCAATTTAAATCATGGACACCAATCTTTCCAAGACTGAAAAATAATTTTGTTACTTGCATTAAAATCTTTTAAAAAGAAGGCTGAAATAATGCAACATACAGCACAAAGTTAGATAACGCGAATTCGACGTAACGCATTCCTTTTTCTTAGTTCAGATAGTTAATTTTTCCCCCCTACTTAAAGGCAGTTGCGTGGGTTCGATATTATTCCTTAGGCTAGCTATGAGACCCTTTCATTGAATAAAAGTTGGCGATTAACCAAAACCCGAGAAGGGGGTTACGAAAGGGGGAGGCAGAGTAGTACACGTGTACATGTTGGTTTCCCCGAGCAACGACTTCGAATAAGTCGATAGAGGCGACGCTTTCGGAAGCAATATCGTTTGCTGAGTTTTCGTATTCTCTGTCCTTCCCCCTTCTACACCCAAATAGAAGGAAAAATAAAAAGAATTTTGACTTACCCCCACTCACCCACTCTCCCGAACCTCCTACAATTCGATTCGATTTTTCGGTTCGAGGTTTCCTTGACAACGACGCAGGTTTGTTTACTTGCTTTTGAAGAAAACAATTTTTTTTTTGCTTACTATTTCTTTTTTTTTTCACCATTCAGATTTTAAAAAAAAATTCTGTGCGATTGATTTTGACTTTTTGCTGGTAAACTAGGTGCGCTATAAATGAAAGCGTTTTCTGAACTGGAAAGATAAAGGGATTCTGCAGAATTTTGTTACTTGTCTCTAGAAAGTTTAAAAAAATCCTATTAAAAACGTTTCTGCTACAATTATTTTTTAAAAAAAGATGTTTTTTTTAAGGGACGTAACGTTTAGACTGTATAGTCAACAATGAAATAATCTTAAAATAATGAAAGGAAAAGGAAAGAATGTTTGGAATCAGATGAGAACGATTTTAGTAATTCTTGGAATTAATATCGAAAAGGGTATAAAGCAAACTGTCCAAATTTTGGAGAATAAATTCTCTCATAAATGTATGAACTTACTTTATACATTTACATACAAGCATCAATAATTTTTTTCTCCATTCACAGTTTTTGTTAAACGTTTTTTTTTTAAGAATATTACGGGGGGGGACCCTGTCCCCCTAACGGTGGATCAATCCCCATTGTACAATTGTTCATACTCATTGCTAAAATTGTGAGACTGTAATGTACACGTATTATGAATTTCTATTCAATTGTTCTTTTTTCTCAAAATTCATTCTTGGCACTCCTCTTCAGTTAAATGCATCACTGAATTTAGCTTGCATTGTCTAACACAGTGATACCCAAGGTGGTTCCCAGGGGTCCCGATACTATTCAAGGGGTCCGTGGAAAATTAAAATTGATTTGGGGGTCCCTGAACAATGCCATGGGGTCAGCGCAAGGTTTAATATCAAATTAAAAGAAAAAAAATTGATCCAATTTTATTTTTATAGAAATTTAAATAAATAACAATAATTCACTTGGATATTCCCGACTGGGTGTTGAACCTTTTTGCGTGTGGACTGTGACTCATGTTCCAAATACAGATGAATCCATACTAATACAGGAGCATCTTATTGAAATATCCACAAATGTGAGGGAGTTTTGTTGTCAAATTATTGTTGTCCACAATGTTTGAACAAGGACAATGTTTGAATACCACAAATTCTGATTACAGAAACATATCCCAATTGTATGTTCTTTATTATGGGTTATTGTACAGAAGCTGTTGACTACTTTTCCGTCTTCCAATTTGATAGAACGTAGATTCAGTGCTGTAAAAAACCGTATCACACACAAAAAAAGAAACTGACTAAATTTAGATTTGCGGTTACTACTCACAAACATTGAGACAGACTTAAGTACATTCATAACATCTCATCAAGTTCCTCCAAGTCATTATTTTTTTAAGTTTTTATTTTAAACAAAAGTTATAATTTCAATAAATAATTCTTCAACAAAATGTTGGGTTTTTTTTAATTTGTAATTTTTATACTGTGCATTTATATAGCTTTTTCACTTGGGTAAATTTTGACTTTAAAAAAGGGTCCGTGGACAAGTTTTGACTATAGAAAGGGGTCCGTGCGCAAGTTTTGAGTATAAAAAGGGGTCCATGGGTTAAAAAATTTTGAGAACCACTGGTCTAACACAACGGTTCTTAAATTTTTGATCGCCGCGGACCCTTTACGCATCAGCGTGACATCGCAGTCCCCCCAAGTTTTGAATATCCCTCTCTAACTTAATATTCTTGGTCAAAATACAAGTTCTAGAAGAGTTTTTTTCATTCGGACTGTTCAGTGATCTAGTCTGATATAGTACATCTTTCAATTTTTCCACGACGCCTTTCAGAGTCAGCAAAAGAGGGACATCTCAAAGTTACATGAAAGATTTCGCTGACCTCAGTTTAAGAACCGCTGGTCTTTCATTGATAAAGTCCTTAGATTTTGATAAACCTGCAGCTCTTGCAGCTTCCTGGAAAGCTGAGTGTTTAGTTTCGTTGATTGTTAATAGGTTTTCGTATGAGACAACGCCTTTCTTCTCACACAACGATTCCAGTTCAGGCAATCGTTGCGATACTTTCCTGCGAGAGCTTGTAATAATGTATCATCGCAGCCGTATTGGCGACATTGCATGAAACGAAGCACGTGGTTGCCAATAAAGCGTGCAGGACACTTGCGAAATCGGGATTGCTAACTTGGTGAGTTATCTTGAACGGTGGTATTGTTGCGATAGTATGTAATAAATTTATAACGGCATCAGGAAAAACTTTTTTTATAGAAAAAGTGATTCAAAAATATCTTAATTTTGGAAATGAAACATATCAGCCATCTCTAATTGCTTTTACACAAAGGTATCACGTCCTTGTGTATTTTTTTATCATCAGTAATTCATCTTACCTTTAATTTTAGCTCACAGCATAACGAAAATATATCTTCCCAAACTATGATTTATTTTGTTCATTCATTAAAAAGTGAACACTTGAGATAAGTGTTCAACAAGATGTGTTTGTAATTAATCATAAAGAAATGTCAAATAAATCCCCCCCTATATTCTGTACCTCTCATTTTACAAGCTAGCGAAAAAAAAAACTTTTCCCTCTTTTCTTTTAAAAAAAAATTCCAACTTTCTTAAGTTTAAAATTATTTTTAGTTGTACAATTTGAAGTTCTTAATTTTGCCATCCCCCTTTTTTTTTAAAAAAAAAACAACCTAACTTTCTTATTTTGAAAATTATTTTTAATTATCATTTGAATTTTTTTTATTCAGGTTATTTTTAAATACATTGCACTTAAAAAGGTGTAATCTAAAGAATTGCTTAAATACCTAAGAAAAAAACTAAGATTGAGCTGATTAAAATTATATTAATTAAATAATAATGTGCAATGTGCGTTTATTCTTCAGTGAAGTGAACAGACAACTCACGCACCTACTAACAGAGATCAGGATGAGTAGAAATTATCTGACTGGGTGACAGCTCAAATGTCATCTTCATCACCGTATCGTGGTTTAGAGTTACGGAATCCACTAATATGACATTTAATATCGTATATTTCCAAATTTAAACCGATTCGTGCTGAGACGTAATACAGAATATTAGGGCCCCAAGCCGTGATTGGCGTTAGTCAGGCTTTGGGCCCCCTAAAATCCTGGTCCCTCCGCGATGGGGGTGGATACGTGTATAAGAGACGAGAGTGTATTTTTTTTCCTTCAAAATCTTGCCCAAAATTTAAATCCGTATATAAGCCGAATGGGAGGGGGGGATCTTTTAATCTTCAGATACGTGTAATCTAAGAGCAGAAATGATGCCAAGGGGGTAAAATTAGTGGACTGCTGTCAAGTAAGTCACCAATGGCTTTAGTTTTATTTCTGGTAATCCTGTATGAAGCGCTACCATATTTTTTCCATTCTTTTTTTTTTACCTTTTACATAAACTGCGCTAGTCAAATTTTCTGCACCATTCTGTGTGTGTGTGTGTAGAAAATTAGTAGGAAAAGGTATTCGTATACGGCAAGTGATTGTCGATCTTCGTTTCATGTTCTGAAGGAAAAACTCACCGCATCAAACACATGCATTCAGACATCCAAATAAGTGAATGTTAATTTTAAGAACTATTCGGAAACTTGGATTCTGACACCAACTTGGAAGGATTTACGTGAATTTATTATTTTTTTTAGAATAAAAGTTCCCCCAAATTAGAAGATTAAAATTGCTTGATTTTTTTTCTTTTCTTTTGAGATTAGTGGATTCGCCAACTCCCTTACTTAAAGTTTAAAAAAGCTCCAAAATTTGTCGGCTTATACAAGGAAGAAAAGACTTAGATATCAAAGAGAACCAAATATTTTAGGATATTAAACGCAGAATTGAAGCTTATTAAAATAACAATTTTGAGTTAATGCGGTGGCCACGGTAGCCTAGTGGTCATGGTAACGGAATTGTGACCGGCGTGTCATGAGCCTAGTACCGCTGAAGACCCGCCATGTAGGGGGAGCGATGCACGTTAAATCTGTCGAATCTGTCGGAAGCCCAAACGTCCTCCAGTTGGTGTGGGCTGGTAGTTTGGAGGGAGAGGGATGCTAACTCATGTGTCCTCGTCACTTGACCATGGTTCAAAATGACGAGGTCCGTCGACAAAAGCCCTCGTGTCGCTGAACAGTGCGCCGTTAATACGCACTCACTCAATCATGAATTAATTCGTTGCGTAAATAAATCATAAGATATATCTATAATTCGGATTACTGTTGTATTTGTGCCGGTGTGACATCTGTATAAACTAGTACCAAACATCACGCGAAGACGATCGTTTTAGCGTGGTCGATAAAGTACTCGCGTTCGGAATGGAAGATACCTAGATCGAATCCTTCCTTCTTTTATATTCTGTATGTACAGTAACAGTTCTTAAACTTACGATCGCCGAGGCCACTTTTTTTATGTATCAGCCTGTCCTCGTGGACCCCCAAGATTTTAAACACTACTTTCTGGCTCCCAACACATGGGTGAGTGATTTAAATGCAATTTTTATCGCATTGGCGCGTTATGAATTGAATTATGTATCTTTGTGCACATGTTGCTACTATATACATTTTTGAAAATATTACTGTGTACTAATAGCTATGCGATTGCAAACAATAAAAAAATTGAACTAATATTCTTGATCGAAATACATGCTCTAGTAGAGGTTTTTCACTTAAGAAAATTTAATGATCTAATCACTGGCGTAGCTATAGCTCTGAGGAGGCCCTGTATCAAAATTAGTTCGGGGCCCTTGTTCAATTCATACTATTAGCTCACACACTCTCTCTATATATTTATTTTTCTTGGTGGCATTTTCAATCGTTGATAAAATACATTTTAAAGCGCTCAATTGAGCTGAAATGTAATGTACATGATTATTTTGGAAGACAATACAATAATTTAATTATAATTAATAAAAATTAATTGATTAAAACTAATTATTTAAAGAATTACAAATACAGCCACGTTAGCATCATTTTTGGCGACTTGTGTCAAAATTTGAAAAGGTTGTTTTTCTTCCTCACGTTTTAAAGCATTCAGTTGAACAGAAATTTTATATACACGATTGTTTTGGATAACAATACGATACTTTTATGATAATTGATAAAAATCAATTACCACTTAATGTTGTGATTCTGTCATAGGTATATACAAATTTAAATTAATTGTAACTATTTAATAAAAAGTAGCGAACAAAAAAAATTTCTTTGTTGATCTAAGTATAGGAATTGCCTTAAATTATTTTTTATATTACTTGTTTAGATATGGAAGCCCAGTTATTGGTACTGTAGTTACACATGCTGGGGCCCTTGTAGCTTTGGGGCCCCGTATCATTGATACGGCGGTAGCTACGCCCCTGAATCTAATCTAGGATAGCACATCTTTCAGTTTTTTCACGAGGCCTTTTAGAGTCTGTAAAAGAAGAAAATCTTAATATTAAATGCGAGACCTTCATGGACCCCCTAGAGAGGTGTTGAGGACCCATGGTGTTCCACGGACCACACTTTAAGAGCCACTGATGTATGCCGTTGTAGATTCCATAATAAGAGAAATAATGATTAAAGTAGGGATTAGGACCTTCTCTCTCTCTCTCTCTACTGTTGTAGATATTTTTTCGCCTTAGAAATTGATACATATTCTAAGGTTAAGGCAGCGTTTCTCAAACTGTGGGGCATGACAACTCTACAAGGGGGCGCGAGCATATTGAAAAGTCGAGGCAAAAAAATTATTAATTTACTGAAAGTGTGTAAACAAACAAAATACATTCTAACATAATAAAAAAATAAAATATACGTGTACACCGATATATTACACTTATAAATATATAAGTGCTACACACAATGTATTTTATAATTAATTTAACAATACTAAGTTAAAAACAAGTTTATTAATTACCAGTGCCTCCAAGGGCTTGTCATATATAGAATCTAAAACAAAAATTAACACTTATCTTGGTAATTTTGTACTGTTTATAATTAAACCTTGACTGTGCCGATCAAAAGTTTCGTGATTCGCTTCCAAATCCAACCGTTTTCCAAGTACGCAGGCGTATGTGATGTATTGGTAGAGGGGGGAGGAATAAAGAATTAAAAATAATCTGGAATAAGTAAATCCTTCGCAAACATTGTCAAGGTCCATTTATTGCATTCCAAAGTCTTCGGAATAATTTCACGGATAGCAGTGCACAGTAAAAATCGTACATCGGAAAGACGTATATATACGTCTAAGGAAATGAACGCTTTGGCTTAACGAGACGTTTATATATTTGGGGAGGGGATGCTTAAGAGATTAAAGTCGTATCGTAGTTTTTGCGTCAAAGTATATTATTATTGAATTCAGTACATTGTTATTGCATGAGGGGGAGGGGGATGAAATTTATGATTGAATATTAGGTCGTGACTATATTGCAACTTTGAGAAGCACTGGGTTAAGGTATCTATAAAAAGAAGCTGTTTTTTCGATGTAGTTGTGTAATTGGTGTCTATTACATAAATTGTTATTTGTTTTCCTGAGCGTCAGTTCTTGTCAAGTATGTTGTAATGTTTTCTTGAGGAAATTTTTTTTTCTGTCTTTTACTGTGATGCAACCAACATCTTATCCTCTCTCTTATCACATAGATATTCTTTTAAAGATATTTACCTTATCGTATACTCACGATTTCGAATCAAACTTTAAAAACGGCTCAGTGTGCTATTTTATTTTTATCCTACTGTATGTGCTGAGCACAATGCTAATATTTTGAAGTACAATCGCACCCAGATTCAACGAATTCATCGGGACCAAACCTTTGATTCGTAATATCAGGTTGCAAATAAATAAATAATTACACAAATTCTTTTACTTTTACCTTATGAAAATTCAATAATAAGAAACTATACAAAAAATATCCATAGTTAGAAATTAAGTCCTTTTTATTCAGCAGCTAAAAATACTATGAACGAATTTTATTACGTTTATTATGTAAGCCCCGGAGGAATACTTAGTGGTGCACGGAGTTATAAATGTTCTCAATAAAAAAAGTAAAATAAATGCATAAATTTTTTTTTTCTGCTGCTGAAATAATTTCTTAATTTAAAGTTTAAAATTCTGACGAAAAGATTTTCGGCAAACTTTTTGATTCCTGACTCTCTCGAAAGAGTTCTTTTTTTTTATTTTATGCAAAGAGAAAATACTGCGTCATTTACATTCTGCTGCAGATGTATGTTTTCTCAGTTTCTAAGCGATGTCAAGCATTAGAAAACGTTACAGTATGGATAGGAGTTTCAAAAAGGAATTTCCTGTCTTATTCAAAACTCGCGCGATTAACTTATTTGCACTTATGATGTCTAATAACGGGATGGGGGAAAATGTCATTTGAAAAAATCCAATTTTTTCTAATCCAAACGCATAAAAAATCGCCCATCCGGTATAGTGGTTAGTGACGCTGACTGCGATGTCGTAGGGTATGGGTTCGAATCCCGGATAAGACATTGATGTTAGTGTCGTAATCCTTCTCTTTGTGATATGTGCTTCCCGCTTATTTCTATGTAAGCCCCGGTGTGATACTTTGTGGTGCACGGGGTTATAAATGTTCTCAATAAGAAAAATAAATTTAAAAAAAAACGCAATTTTTTTTTCTGCTGCTGAAATAATGTTTTAATTTGCGGTTTATTATTCGTTAAATGGAGGGGGGGGTGCCTTCATTTTAGTCGCGGGGGAAAAAATTCGTTAAATCGGTGTCCGTTTTTTAAAATTCGTTTAATTATAAATAATACTGCTTACCATGTATTTTTCTGGGTACAGTTTACTTTAATTATTTTTATTTGTGCCCATTGTCTTTATCTAAGCTGTTAACTAAAAGTGACACCTTACACATAGATTCTTAAATTTTAATTAAAATATAATAAGGAATAAAAAAAAGAAATCCTTTAGAAATGAAATTTGACTGTCGATAAAAAAAATATTTGTACGATTTTACTGTTTCACAAATAATAATAAAGCTTGATAATATATCTTGTTGCAAGAAAATATTTATTTTGAACGTAATTAATGTTTATATTTTGTGTTCTACTTATTCTTTTTTTTAATTTTCATACGTGAAGGAATGTTCCAAAAAGTTCTCAGTACAAATTGGACCTTCAAATTCGAAGTCCTTGAACATCTTTTTTTAGACATTAACTGTATATAATTTATTTCTGCCTTTTTTTTATCGGAACCTTTGAAGGTCTTCCGTAACTTTCTGTTTTATGAATGAATTCTGTACCTGTTCTAGAGAAGTATGAATTAAAGCGATTGATTCAAATCTTGTTAAACCGGTGTTACAGTTAAAAGTGTATCTTCAGTCAGAAAGGCAAACGTAAAAGAGAAAGTAAATAAATTCGTTTTTAAATAAAGTAATAATAATAATAATAATAATAATAAATTGAAATATTTAATCTAAGTAAATAATTACTTAAACTGCACGGTATAGTCAAGTTACTTAGTGCAAATAAACTACACGGTAGAGTAAAAATAAATGCGCATTATTTATAATTTCTTAAATAATGCATCTTAGTCTATTTTTCTATTCTCTGTCGTGATTTATTAAGATTAAGAAATGCCGTTTGATAACGATCCGCTGAAGAGGTGAATAGAGGCTTATGCAATCAATTCTGAAAGGGATTTATCAGCATTTCGAATTTAATACGGCTGCAATTTTTCATTCAGTTTAATCGCGTTGATGTCGATGAAAGGGATAAACTCGGAAGAAAAGTCTGCACACTGGAAAATTTGAAGAGGGGGGATAAAGATTTTATTTCCCATTAAGGTTATCTTCGAGGCAGTGGCCTAACGAAGACCATTACGGCCCCCCTGCAAAGTCATATTTTGGGCCCCAAGCCGAATCTTACGTACTTGGCGTTAGTCAAGCTTTGGTTTCCCTAATATCCTGGGCCTTCCCTCCCCCCGGAATGCGGGGGTTTCGGGGGTGTACTTTACGCCACTGCTTCGAGGCCCATGGGCTGAATGGTAGTGTATCACGCCTCCACGCCACAGGTCCAGGGTTCAAATCTCGGGTTGGGCAAGGCCACCTCACCTTTTAACCCTTCATTGGGTTGATAAATGAGTACCAAGCTTGCTTGGGAGCTGAACACTGGGGGTTTCTGGTCAGACTGACCACTTGACCGAAGCATCTGCATATGCACCCCAACGCCTAAGGTCACGTTAACTGAGATAGGCGCAGGATAGGTTCAGTTCAGTTCAGTAAGGTTATCTTCTCCTATTGTCAAAAAGACTGAATTTAACTCAGAACATAATGTTTTCCAGCAGAAAAAAAAATCTTCCCAATTTTCAAATAAATCAGTGACGTTGTAAAACACATATCATTTTATCATAAACTTATTTAAAATTTAGGAACATTTCGTTGAACCAGAAACGTTTTGAGGCAAGAGTCGACTGTGTCAACGTCTAGTATCGTTCTCGACTTGGCCTCAATAAGATCATGATCCGAATAATTTATTCCCGTCGTCAAATGTTATCCCCAGACATATTCTGCGAAAAAATGGAAATTTTAAACTGTATGCCAATTGGATATAGTGGTGGAACTGCATTAATTATGTCATGTCCTAGGCCAACCAACATACAACATCGTTACTCATTTAGTCGAAATACAGCAGTCAGTCGAGTCGGTTTGTCAATATGTTTGTGAGATTGTGAGTGAAGCTAATTTGTTTGTTCCTGGTTACCGTTAATTCAATATTTGATAACGTATGCTATGTACCAGGCCTCGGCTACCTTTGACATGCGGAGCAATTCTCAGTGTGTGTGTGTGGCACTCCACTAAGTTATGAGGTAAAGTTAAATCGCTCTGTGTGTGTGTGTTTCTCCCCTCGCGTTTTATATAAAGGCCATTTTTACTTTCAATTCTCTTGTTATAAGACCAGTGGCGTAACATACAGTTCAACAACCCCCGCATCGCGGGGTAGGGGTTTAGGATTCTATGGGGCCTAAAGCCTGACTGACGCCAAGTACGTAACCCTTTGTAAGACCCTGTTTGAGGTCCAAAACCTGACTTTGCAGGGGGTCCCTAATATTCTCCGGTACGCCACTTCAGGATATAATTCTGCTGAATATGCTTGTGTGCAGTTTGTGTACTTAATGTCAAAAAGCCCTTCTTATGTTCAAATGCGATTCATGCTTAGAGTTAAATATTCAATGAAATTCAAAATAATTCTATAATGCTTTAAAATGAAACATCAGTGACAATTGCGTCGTGAAAAAAAGAAAGAAGAGGTTATCCGTTATTCTATGATTTATTTATGTTGAAAGAAAAGTTATGTGTTGTATTATTTTTATGTTAATAAATACCTTTAAAAAAACCTGTATTTTTTTTACCTCTACCCCCTAACTTTGCATTAATTACCGCGAAGATCGAATTGTTTCAAGTATTTCCTCCTGTGTGGCACCTTGAATAATATTTGTAAACTATATAGTTTGGCACACCAAAACTACAAGGTTGCCGACCCTGCTATATATTGTTTACTTTAATTAAAGGATCGCAAGAGACAGGTAATGTAATTTTTGCATAGGGGTGCAGGGCCTCAAGAAGTCTTAAGATGTCACTGCTTAGAAACATATTTCCCTTTAAAATGTCATAGGAAAACCCTATTAAGTATTACAGAAAAAGAGAAGAAATGAGGAAAATTTTTTAAATCATAAAAAAATACATCCATTCAAAAGAAAATTAGTAGTATATTAAAATATGCTATTATCTATAGGATAAGGAAGTCATAATGCGATATTTATATATGTTGCTTGTTTTTTGTGTGAAAAAATATTCCGCGAATTTCCGATAAAATATTCCGACAGGGCATTACCCTCTTTTAAATGACAAAAAAGTATCGTAAGCTGATTTTACGATACGTGCTAAATTATAGTGTATTGATCATTTAAAGTGTATTGAAAATAAAAGAAAAAAGGCCACACTTATAGAATCCCACTGAAAGCTATTGGCGATAAGCCTTGTAGTTTTGAAGCATGATCAAGTGACGAAGACATCATCTTAGTTGGCACCCCACCTCGAGTTGCTTTTTAAGTGCGACGTTAAAAAACAATCAATGAATTCATAATCTTTTCCGTCCAAAACTATTCATAAAACATACGGTTAATAATATTTAGTACTTAATTAACAAATTCAGTGCTTAAAATATACTCGTATTAAACCATTTTGATACCTTAATCTCTTTTTTTTCATTTAATTATTTATTATTTTATTTCAGACAAAATAAAATTTTACTATGTCCTATAAAGACGTCTTTATTATGTTTACGTTAAATAAATTCTAAAAAGTTAGACTTGAATAGGACTAAATTTTTCATAGTTTACAGACATTGTCATTAAATATTATTCCGGAAATGTTTCTGAATATTGACAAGAATTTTTCTTTGCATACTATTGCTCTTATTAAATTGATTAGAGCGAAATTTTACGAATTGTCTTTGACACTTGAATTCCGCTGTAAAATAGCCTTTCAATATATGCTCATATTCTTTAACAACGTCCAATTATCATCCTAAAATATTTCTCTTCTGAACGTTTTGAAAATTCTGTCGGAAGGATAAATCTTCCCCCTTTCAAAAATACTTGTAGTATTTTGAGAGTTATGTGTTTCGTTATTTTAAGACTCAAACTCTCTATATTTCACTTTTCGTGATGTATTTCGTATCCTTGTTTCCTATTTTCAGCAAGAATGAATAAATATCAAATTCGATGATAGTCATTTTTCGAGATAAAAGAAATTTTTGCTTTTTATTTATATTATTAGAAAAAAATGCTATATATTTAGTTTTTTTTAAAGTTATTTTTACTCTCTCTAAGGCTTTTACGGTATCTACTAATATATTTTTTTGTTTATAATTTTACTAATGATATAAGAATAAATAAATACACCGGCTATATTTGCCACTAACCAGTATCGATATTTTTAAAAATTGAATATTAAAATTAGTTTTTATTTAAAAGAACGATAAGCTTTTGCATGGATTAAGTTTGAATTTAAATGTTATTTAAGATGCAACGGGATAACTTAATATTGTATTTTATTATTTAGGAACATTTGGATTTTTATATATAACATAACCTTTTTAACCTTTTTATGAATTGAGGCTTGGTCATGGATGAAAGGAAATTGAAACTACCCATAACTCAGTAAAAGATGCATAAAAGTAAATATTTTGTGTGTGTGTTTCATAAAAATGTTAATATAGTATAACAAATAAAAGCAAAAAAATAAATAAATAAATAAAGAGTTTAAATATTTGGATTAATTTTGCTTCGTCCAATGTTACTTTGGTCTTATAAATTTTTTTCTCCCATTATCCTCACTCGTGAAATACCTGTGTGTCTGACGGGAAAAAAGGCTGAGTACCACTGCTCTAGGTCATCCTGGATAAACAAATTAACCTATGAAATGACAGGTACTTAGCTAAATACTCCGTATAGTAAAAACAAATTCTGTTTGGTTTGAAAAAATGAAAACAAAATAGTAAATAGTTGCATTTCCGAAGTTGAGCTCTATTCTTTAGCAATATGTTAACGCAGCTATAATTGTAAAAAAGAAATAGTTAACAATTGGATATTTAATAATTAGAATTAAATTTTGATTTTTTTTTTTTTTTTTTTTTTTTTTGCGTGAAGTACGCCGAATAAGATTTGTTTTATAAAAATTTAGCTTCATAATTCAAATAGAAGTATTTTAATTCGCTTTAAAATAATTTTCTTACTGGAATGGAACGCATGCGAGAGAAGTTCCAGCTGTACAAGGTTCAGAAGCGCCAACAGCTATCATCTACGAGTTTTTTTTTAATATTTTTTTTTATTTAAAGCTTCAAGTGCCTTTTCGTTAAAAAAAAATGTCTGGTAGAAAAACCTAATTTTTTAGTGGTTTTATCAGCAGTATAATTATTTATCGCATTTCGCTGTCTATGATAAGATAAATGAAATTTCGTTTATAAAATCCAACAACGCGATATTTTTTTTTTTTTTTTTTTTTTTTCAGTAATTAGAAAGCATTCTTAATGGAAGTAAAACTATATTTGTTACTGGGTATTTATTATGAATTTTCAATATTGTGCCAAAGAAACCTTCACAGTATTTTTCAATGTGTCAAATTTCGATATAACTCACTTACCTAATTTGCTATAAATGATTTAACCTTACATTAAATCATATTAAATTTTAAGGAATCGTTTTTTTTTTACATTTGTAGTAGCATACTTTAAAGCAATGTCCCTCGACCTTTTTATCACCGTGGACCGGTCAACGTTTGTTAATTTTACCGCGGCTCGCTAAGGGGGAGGACATTGATTTTTTATATTTTAGACTGTTTTGATTTAATAATTTTAATTTAATTGTATTTAATCGTGACTTCAGAATAAAATATAACTGCACCAAAAATGAATATAAAGTGATTTAACAAGGAATATAAAGTGATTTAGCAAGGAATATAAAGTGATTTAACAAGGAATATAAAGTGATTTAACAAGGAATATAAAGTGATTTAACAAGGAATATAAAATGATTTTCATAAAAAGTAGCCCAGTCCCCCCAAAAATATACCACAGTAAATAAAAGGGAAATAATTTAATGTTTCTTGTGGGACCGGTAGTATTTGATCCACGGACCGTGAATTGGAGACCACCGTTTTAAAGAATATATGTTCGAATCAAAAAATTCGTTTTATTTTGTTCGTTTAGTAAGCGTTAAAATAATTGATATAAATTTCGAGCTATTATTTTTGATTATATATTTTTTATAATGAATCTCTCTTCTTAGCAACTTTTCTTTTTAAAATAACATTCTGATTTCTAATGAATGATTTTGACCCTGTGTTAAAAGTACTACTTAAAGTTGCTTCCGCCAGTGGTATCCAAATTCCTTTGATAAAACGAACGTTTCCCGTAAAACGAAAACAATTATAAAAAGCATCCCATTTTATATTTATATGTACAGTGAAACATGTTTAACGCGAAAACACTTTACGCGAAATATAGGGAAACATGAAATGATATGCAACGGTCCCGACAAACTACTATGTATTTTCTTGCATTTTTTCTCTTAACACAAAACGAAAATTGCTTAACACGAAGAGATTTCCCTTCTGGGAATGAGCAAAATACGGAAAACACCAGACGGATTAGACTGTCCTATTGTATTATCGGAAGAATTCATTGTAGTAGATGATGCTAATGTGTGCACATACCTAATTATGGCAGACAAAAACATTTTTGAGTTTGTTCAAAGCTCAAAAAATATCACTAATGCAGATTCCGACGATGGAAACTGAAATGATTAATGCAGCTCTCTTGTTCCCACATCATCGAAATGAGGAACATCATGAAAAGCATGCGTAGTTATTTAGACACACATTCCGATGGTGAAATGAATAACAAAATGGATGATATCGAACAATTTGTTGATAATCTGATGCTAAAAAAAATACAAAGAAGATATCAGATATTTTTCCAAAAGCTCAATAAATGTTTTGTCTTTCACAAAAAACTCCACAATCTTGTATTAAATTTCTTTAAGTTCTTGTAAATGTTTTTGTTTCATTGATTTTTATTGAATGTATGCATGTATACATATTTATTCAAATAAAATAATCACTAATAAACATAACTTTGTTGGTATATGGGGTTTTTTGGAATATTCTTTAACACGAAAAAATATTTCAGTCCCTTCAGTTTCGTGTTAAGCGATTTTCACTGTATATGTAATCATTGATCTACTTCTCCCAAGAATCTCTCTGTGTTTCCTTAAGGACACGCGAACCACACTTAGGACTTAGATAATTTAATAATTATGTTTTTTACATTCATGGCTGGGGTGGTCGTGGAAACTGAGGGTTCATGGTCGCGAACTCGTGGCTAGAACTGCTTCTATCGAACAATAGGTTCGAGCTCTGGCGGCCCTTAAGCGTCATCGTGTAACCGAGCTGATCAGTCGAGGTTGGAATATCTTTTGTTGACATGATGTGGACATTTGCAGAATGGGACGCCAGCTTAGGTGTTCACCTCGTCACGTGACCGTAGATCGGGGGTAAAGGTCCGTCGCGAGTATTTTTTGTGTTGCTTTTGCATGCGACTTCAATCAATAACTTCATAGAAAGCGCAATTTATCTCTTTTTGGGTAGTTCATTGCTTGAAGTAATTATCGTTCCATATTAATACTTCAATCTATATTGATTCTTAGATTGTGTTATTTTATATTTTTACATCATTTATATCATAGTAGTTTGTAACATATTCCTCTTTTTATTATACGTATTTTTAGGAAGTAACCTTCTTGTACATAATATTTAAAAAAAACATTTTATCTATAAAGTTTTTAACTATTCTGTTCTATTCTCCATTAGTAATGTTAATAATTTCTTCTTCAGTCATCACAATTCATTAAATCGTTAATTATCGTCGTCATACTTCAAAAGTTCGTATTTCTTAATTCATTAACTTTGTGCATGTGAAATAGCTATTATTTTTTGCGTTTATACTTTTTTTTTCACTTCCGAAACTGTTTGCTTAAGCTACTGTTCTAAAATATTTTTTACGAATTTATTTTTACATTGTTTATTCTAACATATTCTTTTAAAGTATCTACGCTCGTAACTTTTTAAAACATGTGATCTTGGTTGTTGAACAAACACTTTTTTTTTTAAAATTTTAGTTCCGCATCTTCATAGAATTCTCAGTTTTTCCTTTCGTACTTGAGTTCAAGTTTGATACATATTCAACGGTAACGTTGCAATCAAGCTCTTTCATTATTTTCAAGAAATGAATTAGAATTCTCGAATCTTCCGTACGTTGTAATTGTACCCTTGCTCCAAAGACCTTGGAACAAAATATATAGCACTCTCAACATAAATAAGCGCGAAAAAAGTTTTTTTCCCCCATTCTCTAAAGCCGACGTAAGAAAGAGAAAACATCCCAACTCGGGGCCTCTGGAAAATACTGCTCGTCTCAACTCTTCAAGGTGATACACAGATCCAACTCAAGGTGATAACACTGGGTAAAAAAAAGGCTTACTGAAATTACCAAGACGTGCCCAGAAATATTGTGAGAGGTATTTGACTCAATCGGATGGACCGCTGTCATTTATCATTCTTGTTGCCACCCTTTCACACCCAGTTTATTTTGTTCTTTCGAATGAATTGCCGACTGAATTCGAATTAGAAAAGTATTGTAACAAAGGACTCTGAAAGTCCATTTTTAGGTATATGAAATTTAGTTATGTAGAACACAACTATAAAGTTTTATAAAACAGTTAAAAACTGAATTTTAATGGTTACAGTGGGTGATCGGTTAACGAACATAATCCATTCCAAGACTTATGTTCGCTATCCGAATTGTTCGTTAACCGATCATCGATTCACTTTAGACTTCTACGTGAAATAGATTAAATCGTTCTGGAGACCCTAAAAATTAAATTTTAAAAAAATGTATAATTTCTTAGTAAGTTTTAAAAAAAATTCATACATATATTCTTGCATATTAATCAGTCCTTTTCATTTTTTGCTTATGGGGCGTTGAAGAACATGTCCAATGTCGATTGCTTTTCTCTCTTTTTCAGGATTTTCCGGAAGTAATTAATAGCATTGTCGTTATAAAGATCCCCAACCTTACTGACATCAGCTTGGTTTGGGTGCCATTCTAAGACCATTGCTCTGACAGCCTCCCACTTTTTCAAAAGATCTTTAATGGCAGATATCGGCATTGGTCCTCTTTCATCTTCCTCTTGTTCAGGAGACACATTTCGTTGTGTTTCTTGGTGTTTGTTCTTCATTCATAATTTCTTGGAGTTCTTCTATCGTCAGTTCATCTTCACGTCCCATTATGAGCTCTTCTATGTCATCCTCATTCACCTCCAATTCCAGATCTCTAGCAGTTGTCAAAATTTCATCCATAATTTCAGGGGTGTCTCCCTGATTACCTACGAATATATGTTCGTTGTCCAAACACAAAAAATCTGTCTTGAAAGTTATCCGAACACAAAAATTTTTCGTGAAAGTGTTCGTTAACCGATTTGTTCCTTAACCGATCTGTTCGCTAACCGATCACCCACTGTATTTGTAAAAAAAACTTTTAAAATCTGTTGAAAATAAAATTTGTTATTTGATTGTTAGATTAAAAAAAAACCCTTTAAATTATTTTAAATATTGATGTGATAGTTGCAAGGACGACTCTAGCAGTTTTGCCGCCCCGGACTAAAATAGAAAATGCCTTTCCCTTCTCTAAAACAAAAAATTATAATTAAAAATGATTAAATATTCACATAAATACGCACTTATAAAACTTAAATAATTCCAGCGAACAAAAAGACAGCATAACTATATATATATGTATCACTTTAAGTCTTTAAAAATTCAAAATAATTAGAAATTAAGGACATAATTACTTGTTTTTATTTCAAACGAGTAAAATATAAGAAAAGAAATCGTCTATTTCAGCAGGCCAATTTCTTCGAAAAATAGTCTACTGATAATGGGGATCACAAGTGTTTGTTTTCAGAGAAGAAATGCTGACCATGCTTCTGTCTTTAGAACGGAGTTAATAGCTATCATGTGTGGTCTTTCATTTATTAACAACATAAGAGATCTAGCTGTTTCTGAAATTTGGATACTGGCAGACTGCCGATCATCCATCCAACATTTATCGAATTGGCCATATATCGGCGACAGCACCAGCAGGAGTATTCTTCACCTTTTTCAACAGCTTTCGGATCGGCACCCTATTCCTCTACAGTGGGTCCCTTCTCATGTAGGCCTTCTCGGGAACGAAGTGGCGGACTACCTTGCGAAGGCGGCTACAAGCAATCCTGTGGATCCGGAAAACCACATGGTCCTTACATCGACTGAGATCTACTCCAGGGCTAAGGAATTAATATGTAGAACCTGGGTAGTCCCTCCTGTACACCCATGGTACTTTCAAAGACACCCTGGATCCACCATATCATTCAATGGTTCCAGATCATATCAAACGGCATTCTCACGATTTTCGACTGGTCACCTGAGGAGCATGAATTTTGAGGGTGGCAAAAGAAGCTTCCCAATTTGCCCCAAATGTAACATCAGTCCGTTTTCTCCTCAGCACATTCTGCAATGTCTGGGGTTTTCCTGTGAGGAGGCTGTTGCATCCCCCCTGCTGTTCTTAGACTTTGTACAGATTTATGGACTCATGGATCTGGTCTAGTTTCACTAGACCAGATGGGGATTAGTCTCACCACCACCACCACCACAAGTGTTTGTTTTAACTAGCAACTACACTTATGACTAAAATAAAACATCTCCTGTGGCTCTCTATCTACCAAAACCTCTTATTACCCTTGTCCCCTTTTGTATAGCTTACACCGGACATCGTAAGGGTGAAAGGAATGTGCGGTGTGACCTCACTCCGAGATGGGGAGAAAGTTACTAGTAAAAGATGTGTAAACATATTAAATTTCATGATTTAACATATACTCCCGCCTCATTATAACAAAAATTTCAACATAAAAGAAAACTGTCATTAAACATGCAGAGTACAAAATAAGGAAATAAAATACGTTAAATGAAGTACCAAATTCATACCCAATAATATTTCAGAAAATATATCAAATTTATGTTTAAAAAGAAAATATTTTTCAAATTCGATCCAAATGCCGCCCTCAAAATTTGCCGCCTCGGACAGAGGTCCGGTTTGTCCGGCCCTAGAGCCAGCCCTGACAGTTGTTTACAGTCAGTGGCGCACACAAGCTCCCCGAGTCTGGACTTTTCACAGCCCTTGATTTTTTTTCGATTATGTATGTAGTACGTAAAATTTTAAGGCGTAACTTGCACCCCCGAAATGCGGAGGAGCCCAGGGATTCTAGGGGGCCCAAAGCTTGACTGATGCTAAGTACGTATTTGGGCTAGGGGCCCAAAACCTGAGTTTGCAGGGAGGACCAAATATTCTCCTTTACTCCGCTAGTTTATACTGTACTAATTTTTAACGATAAGTAACAGTTTACTTAAAATATGCCACAAATTAGTATTTATATCATCAGTACACGATCCAACAATATTTTTCTCTCAACATATCAAAGCCATTAATAGCACAGTCCACGTCTAAACTTTCAGTTGCCATAGCTTGACGAGAATCAGAAAGAGTACAATCTAAGGAGTCGGCAATGTCGATATGAAAGAGTTGAGATTTCAGACATTTGTGATTTGTTAACAATAACAATTTTTTGCTAGTCAACTCGTTTTCCGTCTCTACTCTTCTAGTGTGAAGAGGAAAGAAAATTTCTTTCACACGAGTATACAAAGTCTGTACTATAAAGAGAGTGCTGAACTCATTGGTACAATGTGACTCAGTTCGAAGAAGCAATAAAAAACTTTCTCCATTTTTAATACACAAGTAACTGTGTGTGAAGAGCACAGCTTCCACAGTACCTTTTTAGTTGAGTTAACTAGAGGGGAGTAGAATGTATGGTTTCCAAGGGCTTGAGGAAGTGGCACAACAGGGAGTGCCAGTTGACCACGTGTAATAAAACCAGGGTGATTTCTATTCATAACTATCGCCCGAATGTCAGCTTATTCTTTTAAGTGTGACACAAGTTTACACGTGCAAAAGAGTTTTAAGTGTGTTGACAGCAACTTTTCTTGGGACATCATGAACACAAGTAGTGTTCACGTCAAATGTCCTTTAAGTTCCTTAGAGTAGTGGTTCTTAAACTGTGGTCCGTGGACCCCTGGAGGTCTGTGGTGTCTCTCTAGGGGTCAGCGAAATCTTTCATGTAACATTGATATATTCCTCTTCCACAGTTTGTGAAAGGTCTCGTGGAAGAATTGAAGGATGTGCCGTACTAGACTAGATTACTAAACAGTCCCCTATGAAAAAACTCTGGTAGAACTTATATTTTGATTAAGAATATTAAGTTTGAGGGGAATGTTCAAAAGCTTGGGGGTTCAAAAGCTGATACATAATGGGGGTCGCGGCGATCGAAAGTATAAGAACCGCAGCTTTAAGAGTCCCTCGCTGCGTCCAATTTGTAATCATATTAATTGAAAGTCATATTGTCAAAGGATTTGAGAATGTCCTCATGTTACTTTACAGTACGACGCAAATTAAAATCTTAATCAAGTCAAAAGGTTTGAAGAATTGGAACGCTGTTTAATCGTGATTAATACTGTCATCACGTTAGTGTAGTGTAGAAATCTGGAAAGTGGTATGGCAGCTGAGTTGTCACCCTCGTCACTTGACCATAGTTCGAAATTACGAGGTCCCTTCGTCAATAGTCGTCCCGATAACGTTGATAAACAATCAATCAATCAAACATAGATAAATTTCTAATACTAAATTATTATAGATTTTATTTTCCATTCTTATTTATTTAGTTAGAAGTACGAAGAAGAATGAAAATATATTGCGTAGATATTAACTTATGCGGTATATCTATACAATTTTAAGATTTTGTATTTTATTATGTAAGTTCTATATATCACTCATTTATAAAAATAGACTGTTGCAAAAAAGATGATGGAAAGATGTAATGATATATGATACAACTATATATATATAATTTTTAAAAAATCTTCTTTTATATCAGAATATATTTCTTTCATTTGTTAAACAACTTTCTGTCTTTTGTTACATTTCTTGATGATGTAAAAATTTCGGAAGTCAAATAATAATCTTCAACCGAAGTTATATATAATTTCCGTTATTCAATTATTTAGGCAAAATTAATTTTTTAGTAATGAATAGAATTTTATATAGAATTATAGAATAATGTAATTCATAATTTTTATAATAGCCTGTATAATTTAAAGAATTATATTTAAACAATATTTTAGGGGGGGAACCTATAAAATTCTTTTTTTTCCAATACTCTCTCTGTGATTTATTTTTTTTTTTAAAAAGAAAATCTTTTCCAGCGTTTGTTACTTAGAGTTATCGACAAAACTATTCAAATACATCGACTTGAAATCATTCATGGTTGCCATCTGCGACACAAAATGTTGGGAAGAAAAAAACAAAGCCTTCCCGACCAAACGCACATTTATTTTTGATCGAATATTTTGATTTTTATGGTAACCAGGCGATGATTTATTGCAAAGCTCGACTGAGAAGAGTTTCACTCTTAAGTTTTCTATTCCTTTTTTTTTTTCCCATTCCCCTTTCCTCTCTGTTTGCGTATCACGTGACTATTTGCCGTTACTCACCGAATGAGTGCGGGTCGTTGACATTGTAAATGTGACGTAAATCTCGTGGTTTGTCGTCTGCTTTTAATGATGTTCGCTGGGTTTGTATTTCTTTCTTTTAGCTCTCAACACGTTCATTTGTGATCCAGTTAACTCAGCGATTTTCGGTTCTTCTGATGACATCATCCATTTTTGAAAGTGAATACATCTATTGTATTTTAATGTCCTTTCTGCTTTTGCCGGTTCTGTGCTTAGCGCGCATTTTCTTTGCTAAGCATTTGGAATTAACACCAGACATTAAGCCTAGTTTTTTTAAAAAAAAAAATTTTTTTTTAGTTGCATTGTTAAAGAAGTTCGATTGAAATTTTTGACTGGAAGAAAATAACGGATTGAGTCGGGTTTCTTTTAAGTTCAGAGAGTGTTTATTAAAATTTTTAAAAAATGAATTGCTTGCTGGCAAAATATATTAAATACAGTAAAATATATTAAAAAAAAAACTCCTAGTTTGGGAACCAAAGGAAAATTTTTAATCAAAGGGAAGATAATATTTATCTGTCTCTGTATTAAAAAAAGTTTTTCGTGATGCTGTATATAATGAATTTACTTATAAATAAGGTAAAATTAATAAAAGCAACTACATCTTTACAACAGAATGAAGCAAAACCGAGTTTGGACAAATTTACATAAATGATGATGGTGAGGCTTTGCATGAACGTGCAAAAATAGCTAAACGGGAAGATTTTTTTGCAAATTTTGCAACCTATTATGAATAAAAATCCATATGCAGAAAAATATAGAACTTAGTATGAAATTCAAAATAAAAACCAAGATCAAGAGTATGGTCTGTGTTTTTATACAAGCCCTAAAGATCATCCTAGAGTTTATTATAAACCGTCATTCAATGAATTAGCTGCTATCACACACACTTCGACTAAGACGGTTCTATAGACAGATTGATGTTAGAGTTTATTCAAAGTGTGTGAATAAAATTCTTCTTCTTCTTATGCAGATAGATCCATTGATGAGTTATATATATATATTTATAAAAAAAATTTCGTAATATTTAATAAATTTATTTATACTCAGAAATACATAATACGTGTAAATTACAGTTTTACAATTTGAGCAATGAACGATTGTATAATTTGAACAATGGGGGTTAATTCTCCGTTAGGCAGACACGGGCAATCCCCCAGTTAATATAAATTAAATTTGTCATAATTATACATTACATATTAAATGATGTTCACATTTTTTTTTATTTCATGATAATCCTTTGGTTCATCTGTAAAAATTTTAAAATAGAATAGATTTCGTACTTTTCTCTTGACTCTTTTTTTAAAACAGTTATTCCTTTTAAGTGTAAAGAAATAATGGATTTGATTTTGATAACTTTAGATAAAAAAAAAGTATGTAAATTATGACATAAAATAAATTCTTTAAGGGGACATGGTGCCATTTATAATAAGGAATCACTTGGATTTAATGATTTTTACAAGTTTTTAGGTTGTACCTAAAATGTAAAACATAATACTGCAAAAAAGAACTAACTAACCATTTAGTTATTTTAAAGAAAAATTCAAAAATTTATGAAATGTTTTTAAAATGCTACTCCTCCTGCAATAATTGATGTACGGTCATGAAATTCGATTCTCAAGTACGTCAAACTATGTATAACAGAAGTTAGTATGTGTTTTTTGTGATAACATGTAAAAGCTATTTTTTGTAAATTACTCTATGGGTGTAAATTACTATTTTTTTAAGAAGACTTACTGAAAATTTCTATTTTTTAAGAAAATAAGTATTGCTTTTATTCAAAAGCGTATGACAGCTTTTGTTACATATATTAATAGCAAAAATTAGAAAAGGTATGTAAGTATTTTTGGCGCATTGAAAAAAGTACCTATGCATTTGCAATGAAGAAAAACTAGTAATTATATTCTGAAGAGATAAATTGGTTTAAAGTTTTTTGCCATTGGAATGTGAATAAAAACGAACATTTAAAGACCTGGAGTTTTTTTTAACTTAGAGGTCTCTTTTTTTAAATTTTGTGTAATTAAAAAAAAAAATTAAAAAATTTGCTAAAAAAAAATTGATTTTTTCATGGATTTTTGTCAACTGAATCGTACTGTATCCCTTGAAGTTCGAAAATTACCAAATTATATTAAATGTTCTTAAATTGTTATTTTTGTTATGTTTTGATGGAATAAGTAGAAAAAAAAAGAATAAATATTTACAAAAAATATTGAATTCGCTGCTTTCGCGAAAATTAAGTTATTAGAAAACAGAATGAAGAACTTTTTAAGTACAGACGATTCTGTATCGCTTAGTAAAAACGTAACATTTCTATTAGAAAGAGCGCATTTCATGCTTATTCGAATTGTCTTAAATTTTTAAAGATATATATGAGGTATAATATATGTAATGTTTGCATGGATGTGAACGTGGACCAATGAAATAGTAATATAGAGTTCTAAGTAATTGACAAATAAATAGTGATTGTTGGAAATAGATTATAAATTATTGTAGAAGGGTAAAAATGCCAATTTCGACGAGTAGCTCACTGTGAAACACATCAAACAGCAAGAAACAGGAAGTATTTATTTGATTATCTCTAATATAGAGTAATAACGTCACATGTTACTACAGATTGCGACCTCTATACGGTTTAATACGTAACAGAACAGAGTTCTCACGAAATCATTAGGCCGTTTTCTACGATGTTAGATCAATAAAAAAATGCTTTGACAAATCTTTTTTTAAGATTTAGGTTCTCGTCATAAGAATACTTTGATTATTCAGTTGGATCATCAAGGAATTATATTTTAAATACTTTTAGTAAACAAACAGAAAGCAGACATTTTTTCGAAAATAAGTTGTTCCTCTAAAAATGAGAATTATGTAATTGTAAAAATGTTTTTGAAGAGAATCCCTTCTTTCGAATAAGAACGAATAATTTTATACAACTGGGGAGTGGAAAAAGAAATTAACCGTGGCAAGAAACTTAATCCATGTAATAATTTGTATTATTAATAAAATAGATTTTTTCTTTTAGATGTATATAAACAATTAATTTTACTTTAAATTAAATATATCTCCCTGCCTTAAACTAGCTCTGAAATTTACTTGCGCACACATGCACGTACAATACAAATGCTGCTGCCCGTAATTGAGTTTGAAGGTTATAATGGCTCGGGAAGTACAATTGCATAGTGGCATAAAATATAACCACGGATATCACATCTTCTACCAAGTGTGAGTAGGGTTTCTTTCCCAGCAACCAGAGATCCTGGGTTCCTGGGAAATTAAAAGATTTCTATACTTTTTGCATTCCCGGGAATTATACTTCGTTGCCGGGATTTCCCGGAAATCGATGGTTTGATGAATAGATGGTTTATTTGGATACTAAAACACGCTGGAATAGTTTGTAGGCAATGCTTGAAAGATTTTTAGAAGTAAAGTCAGCAAATTTAAAAGCATTATTTGACATTAAAGAAGAACAAATGATGGCCAATGTAGAGTTTGAAACTGTGACTACAATTGTAGCAGGCTTAAAGCCAGTAAAAATTAGCTTAGAAAAATTATGCTGTCGAAATGCAACTTTGCTAACTGCAGAAGGTGTATTTTCTTTCGTTATTGGAGAATTGAACGAACAAAATTAAGAATTTGCGGAAAATATGAAATATTCTCTAATCCAAAGAATTAATGAGAGACGCAACGTTAATTTAATAGGATTAACGCAATACTTGAATTTTGGGAGAAAATACGAAGCAGCTGCAGTTACTGTCGATATTTCGCAATTGCCTAGTAAAAATTGTTTGGTTAGCCCAAATGAGAGAGAGATTGGCACAAGGTTTTTTTTGCACAGAAGAGGAATCAATATCCAACTCTTCGCACTCAGAAGAAGAGAGCATGGAGATTTTGAAAGAAAATCCCTTTTACATTGGACGAAAAATTAAAGAAAGCAATTTACTCTGAAACCAAAGTTTTTATTGTTCATCCAAAAAAAAGTAATAGTTTCAACAAAATCATGAAACAAGAGATGCAGTTGTTCAACTCGACTGAAAATCCATCACCAAACATTATAAAACTATGTGTGAGTCTTTAAAAACAATTCCTCTAATGTCAGTTGAAGCCGAGAGAGAATTTTCTGTAGCCGGACTGTTCGTAACAAAACTTAGAACTAGGCTAAGTGATAAAAGTATAAATTGCTTATGCTTTCTGAAATCCTGTTTTAAAAATGAATAATCTATTTATACAAAAAAATATATATTATATAATTTTTTGTATTTTTTTAGCTCATTATATAAATAAGAATTAATTTTGGAATTTATATGTATCCTTATTTTATATTATTATTGATTTTATTTAAAAATAACTTGTTTTTAAAATTTTTTGAAATTTTGATGTATTTTCGGGAATCCCGGGAACGACAATTACATTCTCAGGGTTTTCCGGACATTCTCGGGAATGGAAAAACCCGGGAAATTAGAAACCCTAAGTGTGAGAAGGGTAGTGAGTGTTTATTAACGTTGAACTCTGAAACAACGTAGGACTCTTGGCACTGAACATCGTAATTTTAAACTGCAGTCAATAGGCGAGGACGACACCTGAGCTGGTATCCCACTCTACCAACTAACACACCTCGTCAACTTGAAGACTTAGACCCATGGCAGATTTAAAGTAAATAGGCCCTTTACATTGTGAGACTTCGGTGGCGTAAGGACTTGAACTCACGGCTCGTTGTATTGTACATAAAAAGAGCAATTATAATAATTGTTTTAGTAAGTTTTTTTTTTCTTTCTATAAATACTAACTATGTTAGTCTTCTAAAACAGGTGATGATTAGTGAAAAGCTAAAATTCATTAATGAAAGGAACCAAAAATAAACTATTAATCGTTAATACGAAGTTACTTATCAATATTACTATTCGAAAGACAATATTAATTTCGTTAAAAACCGGTAAGATTATTTGTATTTATTATTTTTAATTGTTGAGACACACCAAAATAAGAATAAAAAAATATTATTTCAAAGCTTATATTTTTGCAATTTTTTCCAAACACATTAATGAACTGACTATTTAATTTACCACAAGATCTCTGGAACTACTAGACCTTAAGATTTGAAATTTGGTTAGGATGATTCTTTAGTTGAGTAGAAATCCACCAAGAACGACCCCCCAAAAGGGTTAAAAGAGGCATTATAAATAAAAACTCCAGTTTTTGAACTTTTTACCTACGGACTTGAAATTTGGCTAACATGTTTCTTTTGAAGAGTAGAGACCTGCTTAGAACGAGTTTTAAGGAAATCGACTTTCAAGGAAGGTTGCGGGAGTTACGCGAGCGTTATATATTTTTCAAAAAAATCCCGTTTTTGTACTATTAGATGTACAGAGTTGAAATTTTGTGCAAGCATTTTTCATTTGTCGAGCTGGGATCCCCTAAGAACGGGTTTTATGGTATCGACTTTGAAGGAAGAGTTATGAGCAGTGGCGTAATGTACACCCCCGCAACTCCTGCATTGTGGGTAGGTCCAAGATTCTAGGGGGCCCAAAGACTGACTGACGCCTAGTACACAACCTGTGTAAGCTCCGGCCTAGGGCGCAAAACTTGACTTTGCAGGGGTGCCCTAATGTTCTACGCTACGCTACTGGTTCCGGGGGCGTAAAGGGGCCGCGGTAGCCGAGTGGTATAGGTATCGGATCGTGGCTTGCTTTGTCACGAGTTCGATCCCAGTACCACTAAAGACCCGTCGTGTAGGGCAACGATGCACGTTAAATCGGTCGAGAGCTGAAACGTCCTCCCATTGGTGTGGTGTGGTAGTTAGGAGAGGGGGTGCCAGCTCAGGTGTCGTCCACGTCACTTGACCATGGTTCAAAATTACGTGGTCCGTCGCCAAAAGCCCTCGTGTAGCTGAACAGTGCGATGTTAATATTCAATCAATCAATCAACCGGGGGCGTAAAAAATAATCATAATTCCATTTTAGAAATTAAAGCCTGAACTTTTTAAATCAAAAGGTGATGGTGAAAATAAATGTTTTTCTATACAGTCGAAAGCAGGAGAGATATCAATAACTTAAAATAATGGCCGTACATACGACAGCACGAAATACCCAGCAAAGTAACAGCTAGTACATTATAATTCGTCTAGTAACTATGTTCCGTAAAATCCGGCGTACAACGCGCACTTTTTTAACAGAAAAAGTAAGATCGAAATTTACGGGTGCGCCTTATACGCCGGGTATAAAAATGAGAGCTTTAAAAATAAAAAGAAGCTGAGCAAAAAAAGTAAAAGAAAATTATACTTTTACTAGCTGGTATACCCGTTCTTCGCACGGGTGAACTGAAAGATTAAACAACACAGATTGAAGGATAAAGAAGTTTTTAATGAGTTAATTTTACGTGAATTGCAAATTAAACAAAAAAAAGCCTTTTGCATATCTCAGCTAAACAAAAAAAGAAAGAAAGAAAGGAAACACCTTTGTTAAATTTTAACTATGTAGACCTAATAGCTGATAAAAAGGGGTTTTTTTTTAATTGATAATTCCCCGTAACACTCTTGACGGTCGATTTTTGAAAATACCTTCCTAAGCTGATCTCTGCTCAGCAAAAGTAACACATTGTTAAAAGTTTTGCGTAATGAACGCTTAAAATAGTGTAAATAAATTATATCTGAAAGTGTAATACATTAATAATACTTTCTGTTATATTTATTTTATGTTAAAATTGTAATACTCGCAAGCAACGCCGTTTCTTAAATTATAATGGCTATAATGGCGATTCAATGAAAAACACAGCGAAATGATAACAATAGAGTCAAGTTGGCTAATGTCTAGCTACTTTCATAGCTCGAGCTTTATTAGAGCTTTGTAAGACCCGCCGTGAAGGGCAGCGATGCATGTTAATGCTTTATCTACCACATTATGATTTACTGCAGTTTTTTCATGCAATATTTTTTTGTATCACTACATTGAAAATTAAGGGATATACATAAACGAAATACTTCACTTTGAAAAATTTAATCCTTTAGAGATAATAAATTAAAGATATTCCACTGTAAAATTAATTATGTACACCGTTCACTTAAAATAAATAGTCAAATCGTTTTCTAAGGTCTTCATTAACATACAAAAACATAAGACACTTAAGTTTTGACATAAACTATTTTTTCGGGACAAAAATAATAATCTTTCCAATCCGCTGAAAACGCCGTCAGCTGAAAACGCATATCTGCTGCAAAACTGTTCGCCTTCCCCACTAAAATACTCATCATAGAACCCGTGCTGCCATATATCTTGGAAGAGTGGATTTCGAAGAATATTCCTGCAAAGTATTGGTAGAATATTCCTTCTAAGTTGGTGTGGTGTGGTAGTTAGGAGAAGAGGGTGCCAGCTCAGGTGTCGTCCACGTCACTTGACTATGGTTCAAAATTACATGGTCCATTGCCAAAAGCCCTCGTGTAGCTGAACAGTGCGACGTTAATATTCACTCACTCCAAAAAGTACAGTACAGTAGTTATAATTATTTTTATACTTAAAAATGCAATATCCGCCTATTCAATTAAAATTATAGCGTTATAATTAACCACTAACCACAAACAAACTATGCAAATATGTCAAATGATGTAGTGTGAAAGACAAAGTTTATCTACTGTAAGTACCAGAAGTAATAAAAGTATTTGTTTTGAAAAAAGATCAATTTCTTACTACCAAATGTGCATAATAAAATCATTAACAACCTCTCCCTTCAAAACTTAGTTTTAATCTGAAATAAAAAAAAATTAGGGATTATGCTGATCACAGGAATTAATTAGAAGTAAGCGCCTTGCGTAGCCAAAACAAAAAGGGTTCTTTCACAAACAAAAGATAGATATATGCTGACGTGTGCTTTTTTGCAGCGCACGCCAGAATTGCTTGCAAATGGCAGCATTTTTTCCTACTTACTTGACAAATATCGTTATACACTCAGGAACATTGAAAATAGCGACCCAAGAAGAAAGCATCGGATTGAAATGAAATTTAATACACATAATGACACAGATGAGAGATTCACTTGATCTCAAAAACAAGACAATTAAACGAATACAGGGTGTGCAACGACACAAATACTGGGCAACTTCAATAGCGCGTTGGACTACCTCCAGCTGCAATACATGCCGCCACACGGTCCGGCATTGAGTTGATTAGACACCTTATGTTGTCCTGAGGCAGATGGGCCCGCAAATCTTGAACAGCCAACTCTAAATCATGTACAGAGTGACACGATGGCATCTGCCGTTTCAGCTGATTCCACACGTGTTCTACAGATGACAAATCGGGGAAGCGGGGCGGCCATGGAAGAGTCTGAAAATGAATTAGGAAGTCTTGAGCAACTCTTGCTGTATGCAGATGAGCATTATCTTGCTGGAAAATTGCCCCTGGGAGACCATTTAGGAAAGGTCCTGCATGGGGTCGAAGAATATCATCAACGTAACGTTGGCCCGTTAAGGTTCCACGCATCACAATTAAAGTGGACCGGATATCATAGGCTATGGACCCTCAGATCATTACACCAGCTGTGCGGGCAGTGTGACGTAGAACAGTGTGGGGGAATTGTACCGCTCACCAGAGCTGCTCTACACCCGTACACGGTCATCATCTGTCCTCAAAACAAACCGGGATTCATCACTAAACACAACCTTTTGCCAATCTGTGACATTCCACATTGATCTCGCTTGGCATCACTGTAGACGCAATTGCCGATGTTCCGGTGTTAAAGGGAGTGCACGGAAAGGGCGCTTGGATTTAAGATTTGCTTCTGCAAGGTGTCTGGAAATTGTTTGTGGAACAATTGCTACGTCTGCTCGTATCGTTGAACGAGTCACTGTGGGGTCCACAAGTGCTTGCCGCACGATCCTTCGATCCTCTCTACTCGTGGTCTTCCGGGTCGCTCCAGACCCGGTTTTCCGCGCGTGGGTACCTTCTCGTGTCCACTGCTCCTAACAATTTCTAACGGCACACTCCGGACGATCCACCTGGCCAGCAACAAGGCGCGTCGACCAGCCTGCAGTTTTCATCCCGATGATCAGGCCTCTCTCTCAAACTAGCTTAACTGTGAGAAATGTCTTCTAGCACGTTTACCTGGCATGTTTCGCTTACCAAAGTCTTCCTACAATCGGCGGGTAATCGTCACGTTTATGAATCTTCAAATTTGCGCTGGCTTATATAGCACCCTCTTCCTGATTGTAGCGCCACTTCGGCGTGTATGAGCATGCGTATCGGTACAAAACTTGGATCATTTGCATATCACATTACGCTGTACTTATTTGCAGAATTTCGCGATTATACTTAGCTTCCTTCTTGGGTCGCTATTTTCAATGTTCCTGAGTATATTTTGGACACTTCTCAGAATATCTTTATAAATTATAGTCTATGCTATAAATTATAGCCTATGTGTTATTCTGATGTATAAGCTATATTACTGTAAAGTTTCATTAAAATCCATTCAGTTGTTTTTGCGTGAAAGACTCCCAAACATCCTCACAAACTTTCGCATTTATAATATATATCTAGATATACATCAAAATACTGTTTGCTTTAAAGAAATTACATTCTTTCTGAACTTAAAGTGCTGTAGTTCTAGAAGTATACTATTTTTCTCAAAATCTTGGAGTAATATCTCGAAAAAATGACTTCAAAACATAATTGCATTACGCACTTGCATTTCAGGTTTCTTCGTAAGAAAGGGGGTGCGAGTTATACGGCGAATATGCCTAAAATTGCAGCTTGAAAGAATTGCTACGCGTTACACGACGGTGCGCGTTATGCGCCGGATTTTACGGTAATTGTGTTTCGCTGTCTACTCTAATAATAACTTCCTCGAGACGTATTGAATCATTCTTTTACCAGTGTTTCTCATCAATCTCTGCAAATAAACACAAAAACTAGTGAAAAACTTGCAGCACTATTGAGTTTAACTCAATTATATAAATGAACCTACTTTGTTCATTCAGGGTTAGTGGTTTATTGTATCGAGATAACGTTTTGAAACATACGTAAACCATTACGAAAGGTTACGGCAAAATATTTAGGTTCAAATAAATACGATGAGAAAAAATTTCGAAGATTATCTTTGTTGTGGAATAAATGTTTATTTGTCTCTGACTGATATGATAAGAAGAACCTTGAATTTTGAATCGGGAAGCGAAAAACTGATAAAAATGGAAAAAAAAGAGGAAGCATGATTTGTGAGTCATAGACGGTAATTTTGCTTATGTCTTGTTGGCCAATGTAATGGGGCAATTCAATCCCAAATTGTATCTCTTGTTACATCATAATGTGTTTACGGGTATGATATATTTTATGTATGTAACTGTAAAGTCTTATTTGCCTATTATTTAGGAAATATAATCAAAATTTGTAATGTTACTTTAACCGTTTTTTTTTTTAATGAAGGCTATTATCAAGATACTTCTTAGTTTTTTTTAAGCATGGATTATCCATCTGTAAGTAATAATTTATACATTCGTATGTATTTTATATTTTAACTAGCTTTTACTTCCCTGCTTGATCAGGTATTTCATGATGTTGTGTGACTCTGTGTACTGTTTTTTTTAAATTATTGACATGAAAGTCCTAGCAAAAAGCTTGCGATTTATTTAAAAACTTTCTTATAGCCGTCGCCTCTTGATTTCTAAAAAGTAATACTTATATTTATCAAAAGAAAAACACACACAAAAAAGCTTCTTAGTATAAAAGTCTTTAAAGATCACAGTATTGACTTATGCATGTGGAACTTGGTCCATGTCTCGGAACAGATGAGAACATAAGTATCTACGAAAGGGAGATTTTGAGATTTATTTTTGAAGGAATTCAGGAAAATAAAATGTGGCGAAGAAGATCTAATTTCGAGCTCTATCAATCATATAAAGCATCTGACATTGTTAACTCCATCAAAATACAACGAATTAAATGGACAGGTCACGTTATCAGAATGAACGAAGACCGCACCACCCTAAAAAAGTCTTCAATGCTCAACTAATAAACACACGAAAAAAGAACAGGCCAAATCTTAGAGGCATTGAAAGCCTGGAAAAAGATCTCCCAGTTTTGAGAACTAAGAATTGGAGAACACACACACATTAGCAGGAAGAAGGCTGGTTTGGAAAAGGCTTCTTGATAAGACCAAGACCCCACCCTGGGCTGTCGAGCCACAGATGAAGAAAGGAATACTTATATTTAACGTCACAACTCCCACCCGTTGGATTCGATTTCCACAAAACGCATTTTTAACAGAACTCTACTCAATAAAATAAACGTGTTCACCAAATTTTAAGTCATTAGATCCTATAGATAAAAAAGGAAAACCTTTATCTACATTACCTCTGTAACCACCCGCTATGGTAGTCGCTTTCCACAAATCCCGTTCTTTTTAATGTTTGCTCAATAAAGTTTGAATGGGATGATTTTGATAAGAACCATTTTTTTGTTTGTGAAATTGTCAGTATTCTTGAAGAAAACAATATAAAATGGAATTTGTGTAAATTGACCGTCCGAAGAATTGGAGCAAACTGCGTAGAACATTTTCCATTAGATAGAACCAGTTGGATTAGGATATACATTTTTAATTTACCATTCATGAATAGCAAATTAATAATATATGCCTCAGTCAAGGCGTTACTGAGCAACTTACAGAGACTGATCCTTAGCAGCTTTATTTTTTTAGTATAATGATAATATATGTGTCATGACTATGAAAAATTTATGAATTTACGATTATACTGTACTCTGGAGTTTATACTGTACATTGGATTATAAAAAAGAAAAAATATGTCAGAATAAACGGAATATTATGAATATAAACAATAATCATATACTAAATTGCCATAAATAAAAAAAACCCAAAGTAATAAAGGAAATATAACAAAACAGTATAGGTAAAAAATAAGTAGTCTCAGTAATACAATTGCAAAATCTAAGACTTAAGTTACGGTTAAGGGGACAAAGTTTTAAGGCCAGCCAAAACCCCTTCCCCTGTATTTGACTATACTAAAGATAATAATTATAACACACTAGAACAGGGGTGGTGAACCTTTATGAGTCAACATGCCATTTTTTTTAAAGAAATGTTTAGTGAGATATATACGTGCCGTCAAATAATTTTGACTTGTGATTATTGGGAAAAATAATAAAACTAAATTCTAACAACACAAAACTCTTTATTTACTACAGAAAAATGCATTTTGTATATTATAGTACTAAATGTGTGTTTTAGTTAAACGTGCAATTCAAATTATATAAAGTAATATTAGTGTGATTTCTGCTGTTGCAGATTAGATGGCAAATAAATTATATTAGGATTGGGTAAGATGTTACTTTTAGCAGAATGCATGCTTAATTGGAGTCATCTGCCAAATGGTTTCCAAGCAAGTCTAATATTATACATCTCTGGAAATTATGACTCGTAGGCACAGGTCGATGAAAATATGGTTATAATAGCTTGAGCCTGCTTCTTCAAACAGTTAAACGTGTCTGGAATCGAACTGATTGTTTCCAAAAAATTTCGTTGCTGGCATTTTTACTTATATTTCTTGCTAATCTTTCTGTTTCAATCAATTCTAACTTTTTCCTTGTTTCAATACATTTTTGAATCATTATTGAACTAGGCTAGAAATTAATAAGTTGCATTTCAAATTCTTCAATTCCCATCCAATCGAATTGCGGCAAGTTCAGTTTATAAAATGATGCCACATCAGGATACATAATAAGCTTGAGCGTTTGTGATAATTCTTTGAACTGCGAAAATCTCACTGAAAATTCTTTGATTGAAGAATCAATCGCGGTTGATCGTTTTGATCGGTGGCGTGCCCAAAATATTGTGCCGCGTGCCTTCAATCACTAGAAGAAGAATACTAAAAGTATTGAAATAAGTTACCAATGACAAATATCAAGTTAAAATTACCAAGATAAATGTTCAATCACATTTTTAATATTATGCAGTCTTGAATTAAGCAATCCAAGGATTAGATTTTTTTATATATCTTCTTAATTTACACCGTAGAATTAAACTGCTCCAATATGAATTGTAAGCACAGAAAAAATAGAACAAATTAGCAAATGATGCTAAGGTGTTATCTACCCCTCATCGTAATATCACACGGTGGAATCGCGAGACCTGTCGTTGCATATCCCCATTCCGGTGTCAAAGTTGTCCTCCAAGAATTTTATCTATCCTCTTGCCACTCATCTCACACTCATCTAGCTGTAAAGGTAAGGCCTCTAATTTGGTCGACGCTTACCGTGGCTATTAATACACCATTCGTCCCTTAAGTTTTGCTGGAGTCTCGCATTCTTATTTTTGATGGGTTTTTTTTTAAAGGATCTTAACAGGTATTCCCCGCTCTTCACTCAGTTTAATGACTTTTTTAACCTTCACGTTCTTGAAAGTGATAATAGAATGTTTTTTTAATGAAAATGTTTGCATTTTAACAGTAAATTGTGCGATATGTTCAGTATATCGATGTAAACTACTGCGTAATTAATTGATGCTGTACCATTTAAAATTGGTAATATATCGCTATAAGTGTTCGAGAATTTTGTACAACATTCAATTCGAATGAGAACATTCAGTTAAACATTGTTCCAAAAACTGTGATAATTTCAATTGTTATAGACATCCATCTCTCTTATTCAGAAAAAAAAAATTCTTATGATAAATGTTGACTTGGATATATTTTTGCTTATTGTAAAACAATTTAAATTCATTGACCTTGAATTTTGCAGAGGTTATCAATCCAGTCGACGTTTATTTTTACTGCATGTTAAATCTGTACGAATCGAAAAATATGTTATTAATTCAGTAAAAAAAATACGCAGAATGAAGATGCTAAATATTTTGTACCCCATTTATTATCTCATTTAGACAGTATTTTTTAATAGATTTTCTTATAGAGTCGTAAAATCTTTTTCTCTCGATAGTCTTATCTCTCATACTTAAAAAAAAAACATTGCAATTTTGCAGTATGTGTGGTGGAATAATTTTTTTAAAAATTCCAACAAGAAAGTGATAGTGTTTGTCTTTAGAAATCCTTTCGGATAATTCAATTTATTGTTGTTAATCTTTGGTCTTTGTTTCTACGACATTTTCAGAAAAAAAAAAATCAGCATGCATATCTATCCAAAAATTAGAAAGTTTTCAGTGTATATCACTGGCCTAGCTAGTCCTGAGTGAGCCCTGTATCTAAATTCTTTGGAAGCTCTTTTTTTGAAAAAGAAATAAAAGACACTCATTTGAAAGTGCCAGAATGTCACCCATATTCGGACCCTTGTAGCTTTGGGGGGCCCGTATCATTGATACAGTGGTAGCTACGCTCCTGGTGTGTACATACTTTTTTTATCATTCGTATTTATTACATTTTAAAATGCGTCATATGATTTAGAACAGCGGTCGCCAACCGGAGGTCCACGGACTACTGGTAATCCGCGAAAAATTGTTGATGGTCCAAAGAAAAACTGGGACATTGTTTATATTTTTATGAAGATTCAGTTTCACTCAAAAACGAAGGTTAACAAATCGTTTTATCGAACATGGATTATTCTTCAATTTTATAGCTACTACTTTTACAGAAATTCCTTCTGAGTTTAGCGAAATTCTAGCTACTTTAGCAGGTGTATCTAGCAATATTTGCTAATAACTTGGCAACCATGGTAAATTGGCGGCAAAGCTATTTAGTATGTTGATATTGCTTTGCGCTGTCGGTTTGTTCTTGCTTTTTGAGAGGTTCCTTTTCAGTGGTATGGACAGTGGCGTAATGTCATTGCGGGGGACCCAAAGCCTGACTGAAGCCAAGTACGTATCCTTTGTAAGATACGGCTTGGGGACGGAAACCTGACTTTGCAAGGGGACCCTAATAGTCTCAATAACGCCACTGGGTATGGAAATATAAATAAAAACGTAAACAAGTGACAATATAGTTATAATGGTCCACCATATAGAGGTCAATCATATGAGTGGTATGCCAAACACATATATAAAATTACACAGTCAGTGGCCCAAGAAGTTCTTGAAGTCTCGTGACCTCTGGCTTAGATCAAGAATATTTAAATTTGCTGCTTTAAGGCTTAATGAGTCATTGAGTTCGGTTTTCTGTACTTTAATTTTTCAGAATGAATTTTTTGACTTTCATCTGTACACGTTTTATTCAATTAAATTTTTATCGATGTAACGAAATTAATAGCTTTCATTATAATCTAAATTTAAAACTTGAATAAATCAAACATTTGTTAAAATTCTTTGTATTTAATGTATATATGAACCAGGGCTTCGAACCGTAATTTTTTTCGTTACGGTTCAACTAAACAAAAAGTATATCGGTTCAGTTCCAATTTTCGTTCGGAAAAAAAATAAGTTTTCAGTTCCGAATGAATAATTTCATTTTAATGTATATTCTTTTATTTGTACTAAAACTATAATTCTATCATAAGCAAAAAATTTTATTCTACCGAAATTTAGAAGATTTTATTCTTTTTTAAAGTGGTATACTATGTAAATTGATACAATTAACTTTCATGAATGATACGAGCGGTGAGCAAAGAACGGCGATCATTGGCATTGTTATTCATTATCAAAATCGCATTTGACAACTTGGTTCATGTTTATGTCGGTTAAATGTACCCTCATCTATAGATGCTTGCCCTTCACATCATGCACTTGGCCTTACAATAATTATGTCAAAAATTTGTTTATTTATTTATCTAACATATGAACATTGCTGAACCGAAATAAACCGCTATTTTTTTAAGTTCAGTTCCGATTCTCTCGAAACCCTGATATAAACATTCACATAGAGAATGTTAGTCATTAATTTTCTCACACACACTTTTAAACTTATTATTTTATATCTTAATAAGTTTTATTAGTATTCCAAGTGATGACTTTGATAAATAATATGCATTTAATATATGCTATTAAAACTTCTAGATCTTCAAAAAATTATTAAAAAATAAATGAGAGAGCACGGGTTGGGATATTGCAGATAAATTTAGTCAGCTTTTCAGTTCACAAAAAGTACTTTCAGCCTACGTTTCAGGATAACAAAGGGTTTTCTGGTACCAGGATCCGGTTTCATAGATGGCAACGTTTTCTGAACCAAAAAGAGATTATTAAAAACACATTAGATAAATCATATTCTTTATTTTTCTTCTAAGAGGAGTGAATATAAATACGCATTCCCATTATAACATACCATAATTTGAAGATATAAGGATAAATCAAAAGAAGAATATTCTGATTAAACATTTCTTATAGGAATTCACAAACTAGATCGTGAATAACAAAAATTATATCATATTTCTGATTTAATCTTACAAGAAAAATAGGATTTTAATGGTTTTATAAGATATGGAGCAACAAAGGCTATTATCAGCATCAGAGAAATATGATACAAGGTGGGGGGACCTGTTTTGAAAATGCGCAATAAAACACACTACATGTTTCATTCGACTTTATTGTAATTTTCCGCCTACCGCACAACATTGGAACTTTGAATTTACACAGTCATAAACACAATATCTGTTAAATGTCGCCCTTCATTATCAATATACTGATGCTGTCAATTTCGAAAACTTTGAGTCACCTTTTCAAGCATATTGACAGGGATATTATCAGTTTCGGCTCGGATGTTGTACCATAAGTCTTCCAGGGTTTGGAGCGATCTTTGTAAACAGACTTAAGAAAGTCCACGGGAAGTAATCAGGAGGGGATAAATCAGGTAAACGCGCAAGCCAGTTTACATCCCCTTGTAGGGAGATCAGTCATTCGGGGAAGGTTGATCTTAAAACACCCATAAAACCCTGGAATTGTGGGCTGTGGCCCCATCTTGTTATAACCCCACGTTGTCAAGACCCCTTTCTAGGAGAGTGGTTAAGAAGAATTGTTGGATCATTGTCACATACCGTTCTAAATTGACACACAAACTCCTTCCACATTTTCAGCGGCTGGGTGGCGTGGTTGGTTTGTCGCTGGCCTCCTGCACCCAAGTTTGCGGATTCAACCCCGGCCCAAGTCGGTGGATTTTCAGGATGCAGAAAATCCACAGTGGCCATGTCGTATGATTATACGACATGTAAAAAATCCCTTGAGTGTCCGCTTGGCTTGGATGCTCTCGGTAAAATTGAATTCCTGTGTACTGCGGTAATTGGTATCCTCTATACGGTGCCGCACTAAAAAGTGATATCAGTACTTGGGGAATGTACTAGGTCTGCAAAGGTAGAAATACCACCTCGCAGCCTCATTAGATGGAAAAAAACTTCAGGGGTTCTAACGGTTTTCAGAGATCTTTTCTTTGGAGACATTTCCCGTTGCTCGGAAGGCATCCTGTCCACATAAAAACACATTTCCGATCAGGAACACGCCCTTGTTGAGGAATACCGGTGGCGACGAAAGGCATGTTGTACTGCAATCACCGACCGACCGTTAGAGAAATGCGCCTCCACGGCAAAAGCGCGCTGCTGCCTCGACAACAACATATTTGAGACTGAAACGGGCTGGAACACAAATATCCCACTCCACCCCTTCCACCGAACCCCTCCCCTCCCTACGAACATAACTGCAACATGTTCAAAACAGTAAGTTTCCGCGCCCAACCCTGTATAACCGTAAATGAAATTTGTAAAAAATTGAAAAATGCTTGTAGTAACAGTTTTTTGAATAAACATTCATTCATTTAGTTCTGACGAAATTTTGATGTTTATACAATAATGAAAAAGATTCCAAGTTTCTGAAAAAATTTTCATAATAGTTTAGTCTTATAAGATGCTTATATGCGATAGACTCAAGTGGAATGTCGAGTAATATTTATGTTTTCTTTATATGACAACATTCTCATCCTCTTGTTAAATGTATTCTGCTGTTTATAATATGATTTCAAACAGTCGTGATTACATTTTTATCGTCTCTGTTTGATATTAACCATTTTTATTTTACTATTATTGAAGAAGAAAATTTGTAAAAAATATATTTTCTTTGATTTCAAAAGGAAAAAAAAATTACAAATTAAAACGTACTTTTCGATTTTTAAATTGAAAAAAATTTCAAGTTTTATAGAGTGAGAAGAAAAAAAGATGTGTGAAAACACGAAATTCAATCCAGCGACATAATGCAATAAATATTATGTTAAAAATATAGCTTTCATTATGTTATTACATTGAAAAAAGATTGTACGTAGAAAGTAAAAATATTTTAACTATTTGGTACGTATGTATTATCACAATAATGTGGCCGCGGTAGCCGAGTGGTATAGGTATCGGACTGTGGCTTGCTTTGTCACAGGTTCGAGCCCAGTACCACTAAAGACCCGCCGTGTAGGGCAGCGATGCACGTTAAATCTGTCGAGAGCTGAAACGTCCTCCCGTTGGTGTGGTGTGGTAGTTAGGAGAGGGGGTGCCAGCTCAGGTGTCGTCCACGTCACTTGACCATGGTTCAAAATTACGTGGTCCGTCGCCAAAAGCCCTCGTATAGCTGAACAGTGCGACGTTAATATTCAATCAATCAATCAATCAATTATCACAATAATGCCAACGTTCAAGATAATTGCCAAGTTGGCAACCCCGATTTCGCTGGTGGCGTATGCGCTGAATTGGCAACCATGTGCTTCGTTTCATATAATGTCGCCAGTACGGTTGCGATAACACGTATGTACCAACTATTTTAACAAAAAGACTGAATTTGATACCTTTTTTTTTTTTGCTCATTGTAAAGCAAAAATGCAGCGATAAAAATGAATTTTTTTAAAGTTATTTCATGTATTCATGTGAATTATCTGGTATATACCAGATTGATATGGATTTTTCATGATGAAAACTTTGATTTCGCCTTTTCGATAAATTATTCCATTTCATCAAAGAGAGAAAAGAATAATAGAATTCTTCTTTTAACCAGTCTTATTTATCCATTAAATGAATAGTGAAAGTTAGATTTAATTATTATTATTTAACATATTTATATATGCAGTGCAATGTGAAAAACTTATTTTTCTATATGACTTTCTATTTTCCGAATATGACGTAATAGAATCAAAGGTCAACACGTTACATGGTCGATGTGAGATCCAAAATCGCCATAGCCGAAATCAAATAATAGAAAATCAGTATTAAAAAATAGTTGGTGAAGAAAGATTTGACTTAACGGATGCTTAGTCATAAAATAATTCATTGCTGTGTATGATGTGTAATTTATGAATTATCATGCGGTGTAAAATGGGCATATACACTGAAATTCACAAAAACACCGAGAAGTATTAATCTTAATCATACATCTCTAAATTTTTATTAATGCCAGAACTTATTGCTGCAAAGGATAATATATTTTCTAAAAGATTCATTGTTAGTGCTTTTCTATACGCTTACCAAAGGAAAAACAACATATCAGATGCTTGGTGACAAGGTGTTCCACACCTGCACGTAAATAAGTGATTTTAACACATAAAGAAATAGAAAAAAAAAGATATATATTATTCACAAGGTTACAAAAAAATGTACTTCCTATAAACTGCTATTTTCTATAAAACTCGCAACCAAATATTACATGTTCGTGCTGACGCCAATAGGCAGTATTTTTATATTTCTTGTTAAAAAGAATGTAAAACAAAACACGGTCACGCAACTTCGAGTTTCACATAGTGATTATTTAAAGTTTGGAAGAAGATTTAAAATATCTGTTAATTATAGCGGCGCGAGAAAATTTTTGGATGTGTAACACGAATTCTACTTCCAAAGTTTGCATAAATCAGTGTTTGCCTCTTGTCTTGATGACATATTTACTGCAGAAAAGTGAGCTTGCAAATTTCTTATTCCTTATAATTAGTATTGTAGGAAAACAAAAAGAAATTTATTCGTTCTCATATTTCGGCAATTAGACGAATTTCTCATAGTACTATGTCTTCCTCATTGCACCTTTTTAAACATTTAAAATATATATCATGAAAATTAGATGCCACTACGATCGCTGATTCTTCTTCTATACAGCATTTTTAATAACAATACTTAAAATTAAAAGACTTTGTTCCTAAATGAAACTTTTCTATCGATCGAATGTTTTATGTACAATATTTCTGAAAAACAAATAATCAATAGCGGTTTTATATTTATTCTTTTGTTAAAAACATTCCTTCATTTTTTTTGTATTAGTGATAAATGATAACTTTATCCCAATTACTGAAAATGAAACTTTATGTTGATGATTTGAGAAAGTGAGGTAAAAAAATTGTTCGTCTTAAAATGTATGAATTATGAAAATTCAAATCATTGCAAAAAGTTTTATCACCAGTTCTAATAAGCTTTATTTGACAAAATTCGTAATATATACCATGGTGTCCAAAATTAAAAAGCTAAAAAAACATTTTTACACAATAAATAGAAATATCTATCATAATTATTTTTAAAAGTGATTTTATATAGTGTAATTTTGGTAGCGATTTCAATTTATTTGTCTTAACATCTGTTTCAAAAATGAAGGGAGTCGTTTATTGAAAAAAAAATGGAAATGGAATTTGTGTGTGAAGTTGTGTGGAAAGTGGAATTTTTTTAAGCAACCAAATTTGCATTAGAATTGCACCTTTTAAAGAGAAGAACATCACACACAGATAGTATAAATGACTGGAAGGAATCATTTCAACTATGAATTATGATAGCGAGCCGTTGGTTGTGGGCAATAAGCTAGACAGTCACCCGGAAGTTGCTCGTAGCCTACGAGTGTCACGTATGTTGGTCACTAGATTATGACAACAGTTTCAGACGTCTGGTACGATCATTAGGAGGATTGAACAAGGTATCCCAAGAGTCACTATACTTGCAGAGGATCGCTGTGTGCTTTTAAAAGAAAGGCGCCGCAGAGTTATGACTGCGAGACGGCTGTTTCAAGATTTAGCTGCGTATGGAACAGTTGTATTGAGACAACCCACGTATAGATGGCTAGCTGCACCTTCCCTTTACGCCCCGAACTGAATGGTGTGTGTTCCCAGGGACTCTTAAAGCATGGGCCAACTGGCCCGAGCCCTGGGCCTCACCCTGGGTAGGGGCATCATTTCGTTCTCAACTCTGTCATAATAAGATCCTGATCCGGATAATTTTAATGATCAAATATTATTCCCGTACATATTCTCCAAAAAAAAAAGGAATTTCAAACTGCATGTCAACTGGCAAAAGTGGTAAGACTATATTATTATGTGGTGACCGTTGTCCATATCTAGGCCTAGGCCTAACAAACATAAATAATCATTTGACTCATTTAGTCGAAATGCGGCCATCGGTTGAGCCGTGCACATTAATTTGTTTCAAATTACGGTTTGAACGAGTATTTGACAAAGCATGCTATGTACTCTCTACTTTTAAAGATCTCAGGTAGGGCCTACTTTTGCATAGGGGCCCGGTGCTTCAAAAATTCTTAAAATTTCTCTAAGCCTAGGGCCTCAAAAAGTCTTAAAGCGTCCCTGTGTGTTCCCCCTCTCACGGTTTCCTAAGACAGCCTTGCCCGTCTATCTTGGAGTCGTGACATTCACTTTTGGATTGAGCAAGATTGATGCCATGTCACTTCAGTGACGAATCGTGATTCAGCACTCTACATGTGTCCAGCGTGGTCTCTAGGCAAACTTTTAGAGTACTTGTGGTCAGGGACGTTTTAAGGCATGGGACAAACGGGCCCAAGGCCTTGTTTCTTTCTTGACTTCGTCTTGATAAGATCGTGATCCGAATAATTTTGATGTTCAAATATTATTCCCGTCAAATACTATTCCCCAAAAAACTGAGAATTTCAAACTGCATGTCAACTGGCAAAAGTGGCAAGACTGTATTATTATGTGATGACCGTTATACATGTCTGGGCCCAGACCTAATATCATAAACAATCATTCAACTCATTTAGTCGAAACGCAGCCATTGGTGGAACCAGTTTGTACCTAGGTTTGTGAGATTATGAGTCGTGCACACTTATTTGTCTCAAATTACCGTTTGTACGAGTATTTGGCAATATATGTACTATATATGTATTTTTAAAAACCACAGGCAGGGCTTACTTTTGTATGGGGGCCAAGGACCTCCGAAAATCTTAGGATTTCTCTGGGTCCAAGGCCTCAAAAATCTTATGACGTCTTTGATTGTGGGATACTCTAGGAAAAGCCATTGCATATCGACAATCACCTCCGAGGACCTTCCAGGTGTTAAATTGAGCTATTTTGGAAGAATGAGAGTTACCGCCGCAATCGTTAATTAGTAGCCTCGTTAACATTATGAGAGCACGTTATGATGCTTATGTGGTAGTGTATCGCGTTTCCACACTACAGGTCTGAGGTTCGAACCCCAAGGTGGGCAAGGTCGACTCAGCCTTTCATCCCTTCAGTGGGTTGATAAATGAGTACCGAGCTTGCTTGGGAACTTAATACTGGAAGTTTCGTGTTGAACTGATCACCTGACCGAAATATTTGCTCATGCACTTCATGGCCCACAGTCATGTATACTAAGAGGGCTCAGTAGGCCTTAGCCCTCATGGGCTGTTGCGCCACTGAGTTAAGTTTTGATGTTTATAAAGCAATACAAGTTGGCCAGACTACTTATTAAATGAACTGTACAGAGCTATGGCGTATATATATATCCTATTTTGACCAATATCACTATCATATGCTTTTCAGCCTACATTAAACTCCCGTGCAAGTTTTTTTTATTGCCATTTCTTGCCTTTCTGCATTATTTATTAGTGTACTAAATTCCCATGCATTAAACCAAATTTTTGTGGAAATATCTACTTTTTTTACGTTTGTAACCATAATTTTGGAGACACCAGAGTATTTAAAACAATGTTCTTTATCTAAAAAAAGAGAGCGAATGTTTCAAAATTTATACAAAAATTTAAAAACACGAAATATAAAGTGTTTTTCTAGTAAAAAGTCAATACCCTTGCTATTTGCCAAAACACAGATAAATGAAAAGGAAAAATATATCTGGCAAGAATATTCCGGCCATTTGCCAAAAAAACAGTTCTTTATTTTGTATGGCGGGAAGAGACGGTAGGATTTCATACGAGATGCCTCGAATCTTACTCGAAAATTTATAGAAGAGGAATAAGAAGTTCTAAAATAAAGAACTGATTCAAGATAAATGCACTGTCCATTTATACTGCCAGAAGTTTTAAGAGAATTTTATGCACGAAGAATACGCACCGAGATGCTTTTAAACAGAATGAAATAGTTTTTAGTGTTTTTTCGTTTAATGGATTTGTTTTCCGATAAAGGTTGACAATATGCAGAAATAAGAGCTGATCGGAAAATTCTAGACAGTTTTTTTTTTTGCTTGTTTACCGGTTTGTCGTATTCTAGAAAGTTTATAGTTTCCTTTAAATTTTCAAAGGAATTTTTTTAAGACGCTTGATGTTAATATTTTCGAAAATAAAAAAAAGGTGTGTGGAGGGGGTGGGATCCCACTTACACTTATCTTGGTTTTTAGCTTCACTTTATTATTAGAAAAAAGTGGGATAATATAGTAGGGAAAATATATATTCTTAATGCTATTTTTTTAATATTCCTACTATTAGTTCACTCCCTCCCTTTATATATATATATATATATATATATATATATATATATATATATATATATATATATATATATATATATACATATATATATATATATATATATATATATATATATATATATATATATATATATATATATATCTTGTTCTCAAATTTCAATCGTTAATAAAATACTTTCTATTCATCGATTCAAGTTCAAATACATTTTTTAAAACTTGTAATGGGTGACGCTTGATGTTAACACGGTTTTTTCAAATATTAATTCATTAATTAAATTGAAAAATTAATAAATAGCAACAAAAAAATAGTCCAACAGAATACATAGAAAGAAAAACAATTCAATGTGTTCCTGTTGTGCAATAGATAGCCCGTTGGACTTCTAATCCAAAGATCGTGGGTTCGAATCCCACCTGGGATGGCCTAATTTCTGAGAATGTGGTTTATTTTTTACTATACTATTTTACTTGAATAATTAACTTTAATTAATGAGTAGAAGGATTCAAAACCAAAAAAAAAATAATCCTACACCCTATATAGGAAGGAAAATGGAAAATTGCAAGGAAAATCGCTTTCTATTTTGTCACTTAATATTGTGATTCTGTCATATGTATATGCATATTTATATTAATTGTAACTATTCAATAAAAAGTAACTAAAATAAAATTTTTCTTTGTCGACCAAAGTAGGAATTGACTTAATTTTTTATATATACTATTTGATTTTTTTTTTTTTTTTTTTTGCTAAGAAATGTTTATCAAAAGTTTACTGTAAAAGATAGCCAATAATATTTACTAGCCGCCTTATTAAATTATGGCTTATTAAATCAATAGCATATTTGCGTTTTCATGATGATCATGTTTTTGACAAAAACAAGTTGCAAAATTAGATTTTTAACCCCCTAACTGGTTTGCACATACCCCGTACGGGCTACCGAAAACTAGCCACAACCGGTTTGCCCGTACGCTGTACGAACACTGACATTTCCTTCTTTCTATCTTTGATTTGCACACATTTTTAATTCTTTTAGAGAGATTTTAAGTGACGCAGTTTGTCCACTGTGCTAAAATAGCGGGTGTTTCTAAAAGAATATATATATCGGAGTTTTAACGCTGTGTAGTATTTATCATATATAAGTTACAAGTATAATTCATACACTGAATAAAAGAGTAACTGAAACAGTTAAACCTATAAGTTTACAAATGTTCAATGTGAGCCTCATTCGTCACACGGCACACATCCAGTCGTTAGGCGAGTTCATCCCAAACTTTTTTCAGTGTGTCTGAGGAAATTCTTGTAACATCTATCAGCTTCCATCCTGTGTCTGTACGCCAATCGTGTACTAAGAGATGACAGTGAGGCGCTGCACAACCTTGCTACCTAATAAAGTTACTTGGTTCACTTTCTTCCAATTGAGGAAATAGCCATAGTTGTAGAGCAGTGGTTCCCAAAGTGGTCTATATAGACCCCCAGGGGTCTATGATGACTTGCAAGGGGTCCATGTCAGCGAAAAAATAATTTGGGAGTCCATGAAGTGTAAATGGGCGCCTGAAGTAGTGGCTTTCATTAAACCAGATTGTGACTTAAACCTTTAAAAAAATTTGATCTAGTGGAAACCAGTTTTTACCAATTTAACTGATTTATTTACTAAATTTAGTGAGGTTAATTTGTAGTTACTAGGTGACAGCATATAGATTTTATTAAGACAAGTACCATTTCAGCATTTCTTTCTAGAATTAAGCTAAATAAGTATAAAATTGACCGTCGGGAATTTTCTCGATTTGTCACAGACAGTCTGTCAAAACAATTTAACCTACGTTTAACATTTAAATGTCTTTTACTTAGATTTTGAAACTAGGTTTGAGATAGTTTTTACTGTAGTAATAGACAATGAATTCATATAGTAGCATTGAAAAAAAATGTCATAATCCAATAGGAACTGATCAGAATAGACCCTAACGAAGGTCTTAAAATATAGTTTAGAAACGTATGTCAGCTACATTCCTTTAAGAAGACGTACCTCTTATTTGTAACCAGTTAAGGAATACCGTGAGAACGCTTTGAATTTTTTTTTCCTAGTAAAAGGGAGTTTTAGTGAGTTTGTCTACCTCAAAAACAAAAACAAAAGAGAGAGAGAGAGAAAGAAAGAAAAAAAAAAAACAGATGGACACTTACTTAGGAGGTTTAAGATTAAACCCGACTAAATGATATTAAATGTAAATTTGTTATTGAAGCGCCAGATTCATCGCTCACATTAAAAGCATCCGTTTGTTATTCAGTTATTTTATGTATTAATTTAATTGCAATTTAATTCATTAAAATGTGCTTCTTAAGTTATAAACCACTGTACTTCCCTGCGGTTAGAAATTTCTTTTAAAATAAGTAGTGTACATATATATATATATATATATGCTGTCAAAAAGATATTGAAGTAGATAAATTTGCAAAAGTTCAATATTAGCTAAGCAAGGTCTACCCGAAACCGAAAAACATGGCAAGTGGTCTATGAGACAAGACAGTTTGGGAACCTATATTGTAGAGCAGTGCTCCGCAACCTTTTTATCGCTACGGACCAGTCAACGTTTGATAATTTTAACGCGGCCCGCTGAGGGTGGGACACGTTGTTTATATTTTAGATGGTTTTGATTTAACAATTTTAATTTAGTTAGATTTAAATATGCCTTCAGAATAAAGTATAGTTATACCAAAAATGAATAAAAGTTAATTAACGTGGAATATAAAGGGATTTCCGTGGAAAGTTGCGGAAATCCGAGAGAAATGCACCACTTTAAATAAAATGGCAATAGTTTAATGCTCTTTAGGCGGCCCGGCACCATTTGACCCACGGACCGGGGGTAGCGGAGCACTGTTGTAAAGCATCAAGATAGGCAGAACCAATTACAGTTGGTTACCGGTTACAGCCTTGGTCGTATCGTATTTTTCCCTTTACAAAGGCAGCCAGTTGTTTCAAACTGGTGATACTATCTAAGAATGTTATTATTATATTTGGAGGTTGACAACAGAACTTAATACGGAACGCTCGGTGCACTGCAATAGTAGATTCTGTCTTTGCAAACTCGATAACACAAAACGCTTTCTGTTTACAAGTCGTCATTTTTCTTCTAACGCGTTGATCTGCAAGAAAGGGGGAAAAAATTAGCATACGCTTCGCGTACACGCGCACACATGCCAGCAAACAAAACTGTTTCAGTTGCTCTTTCATTCGATGTATGAGTCATTCTAATATGTTATAGAAATGAATACTATAAAACGTTAAAACTCCTATATTCTTCTCCTATATACATCTCCTCCGGGATTTTCTTTGCGGTGAAGTTGGGAATTTTTCATTGAAGGCAGGATTTCAGAATGTTGAAAATATTCGATAAAGAACTGGGACTGGCAAGGCAATGTGCAGTTTGTTGCTTGAGAAGAAAGGAAAATAGAAAGATACCCCCCCCCTCCCAAAAAGAACAGATATTATCTCTGTCCCCATTGCAATGTATGATTTAGTTTCACACCTTGTTTCAAATTGTGAGCACACAGACCACTGACGTAGCAAATCTTAAGTGGGCCCTGCATCAAAAATTTCTCGGGGGCTGTAGCTTGGAGCCCCGTATCATTGATACGGCGGTAGCTACGCCCATGACACACACATACAATTGTATGCACATTCACACAAAATCCTCAACCGTTTGAAAAAAAGGTACGAATATGACATTTTTTTTTGTAAGTCTGAGAAATTTTTTAAAGATAGATGAAACATTCTTCCTGGATGCTGATTGTACTTATAAAAAGCAAACATTTAGGGTTTTTTTGGGTTCCACAATTATAATACAAGAAATAGTGGAAAAACTTTAAAATTGAAAATTAAAACAAAATTGTTCCATTTTTGCTTTTTGTTAACAATTATGCTTAATTATGTGCATTAAAAAAAATGTGCCATTTTTTGGAACATTTTGGGGGAAAAAATTGACTGTTCAAGAAGTTAAATGATTGTAGAAATATGTTTCTTTGAAATAAATTCGCCTTTGAAACACATTATGATGAAAAAGGGCTAAGAACAAATTAAAAGACGATTACAGAAATTTAATGACTTCATAATTACAATGCAGATATTTAGTACGGCGTTAGATTAAAAAGAAACCCTTAAGAACAAATGCAAAAGATAAAGAAGGACTTAAGGAGGGGGCGGACTCAACATCCCTTAGAGATTTATAAATTCTTAAATATTACGTTCCATTGTACTCACAACAACTTCTGCAAGAACTGACTTTTAATGAATCCACCCTTTTCCCCAAAAAATCTTCGGTGACAAGAAATTATAAAACAAAAAATAGTGGAAAAACTTTATAATTGAAAATAAAAACAAAATTATTCCATTTTTACTTTTTGTTAACAATTATGCTTAATTATGTGCATTAAAAAAATGTGCCATTTTTTGGAACATTTTGGGCAAAAAAAAAAAATTGACTGTTCAAGAAGTTAAATGATTGGAGAAATGTAAGTTTCTTTAGAGGAAATTCGCCTTCAGAAAAGCATTATGATGAAAAAGGGCTAAGAACAAATTTAAAGGCAATTACAGAAATTTAGTGACCATAATTGCAATACATATCTTCAATATGGCGTTAGATTAAAAAGATACTCTTAAGAACAAATGCAAAAGATAAAAAAAGACTTAAGGAGAAAAAAAAAGTATCTTAACATCCCTAAGAGATTTGTAAATTCTTAAATATTACGTTCCATTGCACTAACAACAACTTCTGCAAGAACTGACTTTTAATGAATCCACCCTTTTTCCCAAAGAATCTTTGGTGACAGTTCTTAACCAATGAAAACAAAATGCGGAAAAATTTACATTCCTCTTAGGGAGAAGCTTATATGAAAAATAAAATATTCCCCTTCCACCATTATACTAAACTAAATTCTCTCTGTTTAACTCCTAGATCTGAGTACTCCGGCTTTTCCAATATCATGTCTCTTTACCCCTCTCCTCTCACCGTTCCACACTTTATTCGTGTTTCTATTTTCGTCTTTTGGCATCTTGCCAAGATTCCCATTCTACCTTACTTTTCTATGTATGTGCCTTGGCGCCTTTTATTTTGTGGAGGATTCATTCGAATCAGAAGCACGGAAATCGAATGTAATGGCTTGGCTGTTCTGGAATGTGAATACCGTTCTTTTCAATTTGCTTTGATTGCACGTTCGATTTACTCGTGTTCCGTGGAGAACCGTGTAACATAGCATAATTGGAGGTGCTGGAGGTTAAATTTAGGTTATGGAGAAAAGGATGGTTGAAGATTAAAAGGATAAACAGCGGAACTGACATTCGAATGCGAAAGAATGTCTCTTGTTCCGAATAGGGTGAAATGAGGTGTGCTCTGTGAGAGAAAGGGATGCGATACATATCTTAAGTTTTTAACCAGCAATCTCTCTGTACGTTAGAATTAGAACTATTTATGTAAAAGGAAAATTAATTAAATCTTGTTTCAGTTGTATTATTCTGAAATCGAGAACCAATAACACAAAACGAAAAAAATGAAGTAAAGTCATTTGACCATAATGGAAAACTTACTGACTTAGGACTGATAAGTAGGGTTAAGCTTGCTAAACAGGATCCTAATTCTCCTCATCAGTAGAAAATTTCTACATAATATTGCAGGAAAAATTGAAGAATTTTTACCATGATTTAAATCACTTAGGCCTAAAATTTGCTCGTGTAAACAAACGGTAAGCTTTTAATTAGGTAAACTAATATGAATGCATATTATATAAATGTAAATAATAGCAAAAGTATTGCAGAGAGAAAATATAGAGATTTTTGCAGCCTTTTGCATTAGTCGCTAGATATTGCATTCATTGCTAGATATTGCATTGTACAGATTACCGTGCGATGTAATTGGCATATACCAGTTTTAACGATTGTGTATATATGTTGTTTTAAAAATAATATAAAATCTCTGAGAATTTTATAAAGTAATATATATATATATATATATATATATATATATATATATATATATATATATATATATATATATATATATATATATATATATATATATATATATATATATATATATATAAGAAATGATGATAATTTCACAAAGTTTTCTATTAAAAAAGTGGTAATATATCAATTAAATATAATTCTTAAAAAAGAAGATACATTCGATACGAAAAATTAAGTTATAAAAAAAATAAGTTCTTTTCCAAATAGGAAAATTATAAAAAAAAAAAAATTGTGTTTTTATTTGAATATTTTGATGATTTCATTATTTTTTTAAAATGTATGTGTATAGGGAATAACCGTGGGAGTTTTCTGATTCCGTCAAAGAAATGAATAATTTCTGAGCATGGAAAAATTTTTTAATTTAATTAAAAAAATGTATACCTTGAGTTGCATTTTCTTTCAAATTCAACGACAATTTCATATAGACTAACTGTCGATATTGAATCTAAAGCTACAATATGTGTAGGTTTAAGAAAAGTGTGATCAAATTTCAACACAAAAATTAACGGAACACACGATTGTTTCACATCAAATGTTATAATCGATGATGATTCTACAAGAATTAACTTTCTTGATGATGGTTGTAACATTTTTTAGCCCATATTTTTGACAGAACTCTCATAAATAGTGATATTTTAATAACCGGTTCACCAAATTCGATAAAAAAATTAGTTAATTTCCGAACAGGTTAAGACGAGATTTGTATCCCATAACATATGGTAATCAGGGACCTCTTAAGGCAGGTACCAACTGGGCCCGGGTCCAGGCCCTCACCATCGATGAGGGCCTCGTTTCTTTCTCCACTCTTATCTTAATAAGATTATGTGATCAGGATTATATATATATATTTTAAGGAACAAATATTATTCCCATACATAGTCTCCGAAAAACAGAGGATTTCAAACTGCATGTCAACTGGCAAAAGTGGGTAAGACTATATCATTATTTGATGACCGTGGTCACTGGTGTAGACAGGGGGCCCTGTATCAGAGGCGTAGCTACCGCCGCATCAGCCCTATCAATGATACGGGGCCCCCAAGCTACAGAGGGTCTCAATATGTGTGTAACTGCATCTATTACCTTTTAACAGGGCTTTCTTTTCTAAAAAAGGACCCCAAAGGAATTTTGATGCGGAACCCACTCAGAACTAGCTGCGCCAGTGCCCTGTATCAAAATTCCCTATGAACTTTTTTGGGGGTGGGGAGGCTCGTGCCAAGGTTCTTCAGATTGCGAGTCGTAATTTGTTTCAAATTACTTTTTGAACGAATATTTAACAATGCATGCTACATACTGTTTAATTTTAAAGATCTCGGGTAGGGTCTTCGTGTGCATAGGGCCCCAAAGAGTCTTAAGACGTCCCTGATTGCAATGGGAAAAAAATCTTCTAGCTTTTAATGTCTATTTTGCTATTTTTGTTATTTATCGTTATTATTCATATCTGAACAAATTTAGGTCTATTTATTTGTTTTTGATGAAATATCAACGACGACATGAAACGTTATTCATTCAATAAAAACATTCTCATCAAACAAAATTTATGATCTAAAATTTTATTGAATAGCTGTCGTAGAGAGAAAAATGGTGTGTTATGTATACTTAAGAAAGCGAGAAAACAACGTGTTCCTCTTTCTGTCGTCTCCTTTACGTCACTGTTTATGTTTTATACATAATATCTTCAGTGGCATTTATAGTATCTGGTTCGATACGCCATCTACCCCGACATACAGAATTATTCAAAAATTATGTGTGTGTGTGTGTGTGTAACAACTTAATATTAATTTAAATTGCCCTTACCTTAATATTCTTTTAAAGTAGATATTTTTACCATGTATGTTAATTACGAGTAAGATCGAAATGCCAAGTCTCACGTTGAAAATATTATGCACTCTGTTTTGATTCATTTCTTATTCATAGAAAAAAAATAGCTAAATAAATAGCTTACGAATGCATATTTTCCCAGGAAGAGTGAGTTGATGTCAACTATTTCCTTCAAACCCCCTACATCAGGGATGGCGAACCATTGACACGCACGTCATTGATGGCACGCGGCACAATATTTTGGACACGCCATCAATCAAAACCGTCAACCGCTATTGATTCGTCAATCAAGGAATTTTCAATGAGATTTTCTCAGTTCAAAGAATTACCAGAAATGCTCAAGTTTATTATGTACCCTTATGGAACATCATTTGATAAACTGAACTTGCCACAATTCGATTGGTTGGAAATTGAAGAATTTGAAATGTAACTTATTGATTTCTAGTCTAATTCAATATGGATTTAAAAACGTATTGAAACAAGTAAAAAGTTAGAATTGATTGAAACAGAAAGATTAACAAGCAATATAAGTAAAAATGCCAGTAACCAAATTTTGGAAACATCAAATTCGATTCTAGATACGTTTAAATGTTAGAAGAGGCAGGCTCATGCTATTTTAAGAATATTTTCATCGACCTATGCCTACTTATCATTCTTTTCAGGGATGAATAACATTAAAGACTCGCTTAGAAACCATTTAGCAGATGACTCCAATTAAGCATGCATTCTGCTAAAAGTAACATCTTACCCAATCCTAATATAATTTATTTGTCTTCTAATCTGCAACAGCAGAAATCACACTAATGTTACTTTATGTAATTTGAATTACACGTTTAACTAAAACATTTACTACTATAAAATACAAAATGTATTTTTCTTTAGTAAATAAAGAGCTTTGTGTTGTTAGCATTAGTTTTTATTTTCGCAATAATCACAAGTCAAAATTATCTGACGGCATGTCTATACATCATTAAGCATTTCTATAGAAAAAATAGCACGTTGATGCTTAAAGGTTCGTCACCCCTGCCCTACATGGTTTATAAAATAACAACTATTTTCCCTCACTTGAACAAAAAGCTATTTCCATTCCCACTATATTTATCCAAGTGTTTATCCTTTTTTGAATGTAGGAAGAGATTCGGCTTCCTCTCACGTAAAATTACCTAACGTACGTAAAATTCACGTAAAATGTATACGTAAAATTACCTAAATAAATTCCTGCTTTTTCTTCTCTCTATTACTCTTGCAACTCCACTACGATATCTATTAACAAAATAAATACATTACATGTACGTGATTAGATTTCTATCTAGAAATTTAACGATAACCTCAAAATTTGAGACATTAATTCCGAAGATTCCGTTCTTACCATGTGTCTACTTTCCAACCCAACGGGGTTCTAAGTATCGTAGCCATTACACAAATCGCAAACACAAGATTAAACTATCATAAAATCCGGTGTATAACGCGCACATTTTACACGAAAAATAAGATCCAAATTTAAAGGCGCGAGTTATACACCGGGTATAAAAACGATAGCTTTAAAAATAGCAAAAGAGATGTGAGCATAAAAAATTTTTTTACTGCATAGAAATACTGTTTATATAAAAGATATGACTAGCCTTATATGAACTAGAAGAGTTGTAGTTCTAGAAGAAAACTATTTTGTCAAAAGTCTGGGATAATACCTCGAATAAATTATTTCAAAACATATATATGAGCAATGTATACTAACATTTCAGCAGGTTTCTTAGTAAAAAGAGAGATGCGCGTTATATACGGCGAATAAACCCAAAAATTTTTTTAAAATTCAGCTTGAAAGAATAAGTGCATTTTACGGTAATCTCTGCCTATCAATCTCTGATTAAACTAATAATTTATTTTATAGGGGAGGGGAAGGCTTTCTCACGGGATTAATGCAGTGTTTCTCAAACTTTCAATACTTGCAACCCAATATTCAATCATAATTTTCATCGCCCCCCCTCCATACAATAAGAATGTATTGAATTCATCGTATTCAATCTCGAGTGTGCTATCTTGAACCTATTTAGTACTAAGTAGATCTGAACTGCTTGCAAGCTCTTTTACTAATGCTTTTCCACTTGGATCAATTAATTTAAGCATCATCTCCCTAAACTCAGTAGCTTTAGATAATACGATTCTTTGACGCTAAAGCTACTGTATAACTTTAGCATTAAGTGCTTCCTGCGTATATAAACGTATCACTCAGTCAGTGTGTAAATTGCCCGGACATATATATTCGTCTTTCCGATAAACGATCTTTTCTGTTCACTGCTATCTATAAAATTATTCCGAAGGCTTTGTAAGGCAATAAAATGAGCTTGACAGGGTTTGAAAAGGATTTACTTATTTCAAAGGATTTTCTTATTTATTCCCTTTCTCCGCCTCCCCCAATACCCCACATACATTTGTACAAGTGTAAAACGGTGGCAATGGGGAGGGGCGAATCGCGTAATTTTTAATCGACAGTTAAGGGATTAATTAGAAACCGTTCAAATTATCGAGATAACCGTTAATGTTTGCGTATAATTTTATACATGAAAAGCCTGTGGGGTCACTGGTAATTATTAAACTTTTTCTTAACTTAGTATTGTTAAATTAACTATAAAATGCATTGTGCAGTACTTTTTAGGAAACGGCATACATTTATAAGTGCATTACATCAGTGTAAATGTTGTTTATTTATTTTTTACTATGTCAGAATGTGTATTTTGTTTACTTTCAATAAATTAAAAAAAATTTTAATAATCTTTTGTTTTTTCGACTTTTCAATATGCTCGCCCCCCCTCCTACAGTTATCACGCCCCTCTAGGGGGGCGCGCCCCACAGTTTGAGAAGCGCTGGATTAATCTATAATAAAATATTACTTATCTCTCAGAAATAGACCGGAATGCAGACGGACCAATTCATAGATGATCGCCTTTCAACTATCAACGCCTACCATTTATTTCTATTCACTATATGTTATGTTACCGTTAAAGTATGAAATCCGTTTTTTCATGGAATAACTAGATATTTCATGAAATAAAGGGAAGTCAGTTAAAGTATATATAAAATTATTGAATTCTATGATTTAACTAGGATTCTATATATAATAACGATTACTTGATAGTTAAGAAGACTTGGTACCCAAAAATGACAGACCTGTCGTTTATTTATTTATTTATTTAATCTTATTCTTTGCAATATTATCTTTCGATTAATATATCATTTGTGCAAGTCGGAAAGTTAGAAACTGAATAAAACTTCATTTGAAAACAAATTCAAATTTGTTTCAAAGGGGACGTGGCGATTCAGCCACACCCCTTTTTTAGAAAAAAAAACGTTTTGATAAACATAAATCTCTTTTATAAAGAGAAATAATAACATTAAAAAAGAATGTGTAATATATAAAGCAGAATATTACCGAGGCAATACAATGCAATCATTTTTTTTCTTTATGAAATGTGTGCATGTAAAATTTTTGAATTGAGGCATTTTATATTAATAATTTTATATTTTCAGTTTTTTTCTGATATGTTTTTCATATAAATGTAATACTTCAATATTATGAGAAGAAAAAAAACTAAAATTTCTGTCGTGGCAGAAAAAAAAATTTTTTTAACATTTTTCTTGAATTTTCTTGTGTGCAATTAATACCTTCTTAAAATTGATCATTTATAAAAATGTATGGGTTGAAAAAATATGAAAATGCAATTATTTTAAACAAGAATGTATAACTAATATCTTAAAGTGGTATTTTAAAAGTTTATTTAAGCTTATTATAATTATTTTTCAGAATTATAAACTTTAAAGTGGTTTTTCTTAGTTTGTGTTCTTCGAAACATTAGTGAGGGCTGCGGTAGCCCAGTGGCTAAGGCATCGGACCATGGCAGGCATGTCATGAGTTCGAGCCCAGTACCACAAATGACCCGCCGTGTAGGGCAGCGATGCACGTTAAATCTGTCGAGAGCTGGAACGTCCTCCCGTTGGTGTGGTAGTTAGGAGAGGGGGTGCCAGCTCAGGTGTCGTCCACGTCACTTGACCATGGTTCAAAATTACGTGGTCCGTCGCCAAAAGCCCTCGTGTAGCTGAACAGTGCGACGTTAATATTCTATCACTCACTCGAAACATTAGTGCATTCAAAATGCTCTACTACTACTCCTTCCACAATTATTTACTAATCACTTTCATTTTTTTTCCTGCGTGTTATATATAAAGCATGTAATAAAATTAGGGATCCATTTTACTGTAAACTGAATGCTTTTTTTAAAAAAAATTAAAATGTAAGAGATATTGGCATTTTCTCGTTGATTTTTAGCATGTATATCAACATTTTATTTTTTTCTCGAAAACGAATGAAGTTATTGTAAAATCGATCCCTAAAGTTGTTTAGAACATCCGTAAGAATATTACAAAAAAATTTCAGGTAAAAAAAAAAAAATATTTACAAAATGGGTTGGATTTTAAAATTTTCCAAATTTTCTTAAAAAAAATTTTAATTTTTAAAATTGTGTGAATAATATGGGAAAAATTTCATCTCGTATCATTTTCTTGAATAGAAACATTATATAAAAGGCTAAAAAATAATTTTTAAATACATAAATAAAGAAAGTTCAAAGGGTATCAAGTCCTTCTTAAAGTAAGAAATACAGCACTCGAAAGTTTTTGAACCGATTCTAGCTGCTTTCAATCAGATCTGAACGGCTTATATCTACTTTACGTGTGTGTGTGTGTGCCCTTCATTCCGCTGCTTTTTGAGGTAGAATTTAGACGGTGTACTTATGTTAAGAGCTTTACATTTTGAATTAAAAAATATTTTTGCAACATGTCTTCAAGCACTGACTTCTGCAAGAATGGGAGAACCAACCTGTAAATAAGAAAGATTTAATGCAAGAAAGATTTGAATATTTATTAAATAAGCGTGGGACAAAGGAAAACAGTACTGCACATACTCGTGAAAAATTACTAACTTTGACAGCAGAAGTAAAAAGTGCTAAAACAGCACAGAAAAAAGTACCACGTGACTATTAGTTACTCCACCATTATAATATCCTTGAAGCTTCAGGAGTAGAAAAGTTAATTACGCCAGTAACAGATGCAAAACATATTCCCCCCTCCCTTTTCTATTAAACTAATGTAAGCAATATGAGCAATAATAAATTATAGCATCTGCTTTTCATTATTTATCACTTAATCATCCGCAATAGGGATGAAATGCATTTATCGAGAGGTTTTAGCAGTTTATGGTCAATTAATTTATACAATAACCTTGAAATTGTTTATTTTTCACTCTTAACGGAATTATCATAGAATAACTAGTTATTCCATAGAATAATAAGATAAAGTATGAAATTTTTCGTCTGTTATATACTTTAACTGACTTGTTTTGTTTTTTCATGAAATATCTAGTTATTCTATAAAATATCTGAATTATACACTTAAACGGAAACATTTTTTATTTAATCTCATTTCTGTGTCTTGTTTCCTCTGTAAGTGGTAGTTTTGACTTAAAATAACATCAAAGAAAACCCCAGGTTTTTTCAATATGGAAACTTCACGAGAAAACCCTTTTCTGGATTTACATAACCATTGCCGATTTAAGCTCATTTCGTGCCCTGTGCGCAGAGGATCTGAGGGCCTCCTTGGCACTAGCGGATCGAAATTTATAACCAGAAAATCTGATTAAGTTCAGTTTATCCGGGCCCCTGCGCTCCCGCCCCAAGCGCTCAGTGGATAAACCTGCACTGTACAATAACCATTATTTTAACTTTGAATAGCTGAAATGATAAATAGATTAGTGATCGAGTTTAGGCCTTAGTGTGTGCTTAAAACTGTATATTATAAAATGTGATGAATTATATTCAACATTGTAAAACATAAAATTCACCGCGTAGTTATGTATCAGTAATGAAATTTTTGAAGAAAAATTCTATAAAATGTATCGGTCATAATATTTCAAAAGTATACAGTTTTTGTTTTTTTTATAAAACAATGAGTGAACCTTTTGAATGGTTAATTAGCAAATTACATAACGAAACAATGAAAGAATTCAAATAAATTAATAACCATCGTTTCAAGTATTATATCAAAATTGGTCCATTAAACTCGACAAAAAACTCGCCAAATTAAAAAAATTTGAATCTAAACCCACACATTGTTTAATACCATCACTGGTATCAAGCCTGCATTAACACACATAATTTATAGTTACATAATTACCCGTGCTGGAACTGTTTACATTGTTTAGTTAAAATATAAGAATTGATTACATGTAGTTTTTTTTTAATTACATTAAAATTTTATTTAAACATGGAAATTATTAGAATCATCCTTAAAAGATTTATGTTTTCGTAAACTCGTAAATCAGATTTAATATATTAAATTTCGTCTATTTTTTGCACAACAGATGGCGCCACCAAAATTTGTTTTGATGTTAAGAATTAAATTATCAATAACAATAAATTAAAAAAGTAATTCGTTTAAAAGCTCTTATGGGAAAACATAAATCCTACTTTGAAAGATTTTTGTCAAAGTTCTTTTAAATTATTAATTATTAAATTTTTTTATGAGAATTTGAATTTTTTGAAGAAATGCAATTAGTTTTACTCTTATAGGATTAAATTTACCATCACTGAACAAGTTTTTTTTATGTGTTGTATGTTAAGCATACATATAATGCTTCTTTTTATAAGAGGAGAAGCTAAGCATTTATTTACAGTAAGGGAATATTTTAACACGAGAAAAAAAATGACCCCTTCATTTTTGTTTATTTTAATACACTTGTGAAAATAGCTATGAAAAATTAATCGAAGAAAAATGGTTTCAGGGAGAAGATTGTGCAATATTTCAATTTAAAAAATACATTGTAATTTAATGAATCAAATTTTTGAGTGTTATTTATTCAGTTTGAAGACATTTTCCATAATCGACTCTTGTGTTCAATGAATATAAGATCTAGTTAAAACATAAACATACACAAATATTTAATTAATGTTATAATATAAATATTTCACATTTAAACAGCAGCACATGTATGATTTTAACCATAACCAACTCAAAATCTTTTGGATTAAATTCAAATATTTTAGTTAATTATTAATAAATAAATTTTTAGATTATATGAAAAAATACTCTTTATTGTCCACAGGTGGCGCTATTCGTACCTGCTTCAAAAATACAGGTGATAACAGGTGTTCAGTAGATTGCACACACACAATACATAATTTTTTTTTCTATAATTCCTTCTTTCTCATTCTTTTAAATTAATATTTTACCTAATTTGATTTTGATGATAGGTTACGAGAAGCCATTCCATCATTCCAATTTCAAAGAAGTTGAATATCATTTCCTTGAATATATCAATAAAATACTAAGTTGCATGCTTAATATATATAATCTAGAAAGATCCCATAGTATTCACATGAATTTTTTCGAAATGTTTCGTTATATTTCAATTAGTAACTAAACAGATGCGTTAGAAGGAACTTATTTTCTAAGGATTTCTGTTTGACACTTTATTTTTAAATTAGTCTTTTAAGTTTTTTAATCAATTATGTCTTTGGGAAAATTCAGTTTTTAAAACCTTTCCAACTTTAAAATAATTAAATGAATGAGATTGTTGTATAAAAATTTATTTAAGATGAACCATACAAATTATATTTAAAACCAGTGAGAGAAATAGGTGCATAAAAATTTTACTAGACAGATAAGCATAATTTTTTTAATTGTTGAAAACTGCACTATCAAGCGGGTAAAAAAAAAAATTACTAAGAATTTTTTCAAAAAAATTTCTATTTCTTAAAACATTTCTGAGATTCGTTGCTGAAAAAGTAAGGTGTCAAAAATATTAAGTTAAACAGTTAAATTCTGTCAGAATACTATCAAATTCTTGAAAGGTAATTTATAAAATAAATTGAAAGATAATTTTTCAAAAACAAATGATTTAAAATAGCTTTTTAAAAATAGTTACTGAAACTAACTTGTGAAATTATGCACTTTTGAAGAAAATTTTAAATGAAAATCGTCTAACACGAAACAGAAGGGCATGAAAAATATTTTCGTGTTTAAGGATATTGAAAAAAGAAACATATATTCAACAAAATTAAGTACATTTCATTTACATAGAGATATGTGTTTAATAAATACACACACATGTGTTTTATAATTTTCAATTAAACAAAAACATTCACAAGAACGTAATGAAATATATATATATAGTACAAATTTTTCAAGTTCTTTAAAAAACAAAACACATTTATTGAGTTTCGAAAAACAATATATTTTTCGTTGCATTGCCTTTCTTACCATCAAATTGTCCAATGTCGTCCATTTTGTTATTCATTTCACCATTGGAATGGTCTAAGTCAGTGATACGCAACCCGCGGACCGGTCCCGGTCCGTAGATCAAATGGTGCCGGGTCGCCTAAAAAACATTAAACTGTTGCCATTTTATTTAAAGCGGTGCATTTCTCTCGGATTTGCGCAACTTTCCACGGAAATCGCTTTTATTCATTTTTGGTGTAACTATATTTTATTCTGAAGGCATATTTAAGTGTAACTAAATTAAAATTGTTAAATCAAAACAATCTAAAATATAAACAATCAACGTTTCCTATTCTCAGCTGGCCGCGGTAAAATTATCAAACGTTGACCGGTCCGCAGCGATAAAAAGCTTGCGGAGCACTGGTCTAAATAAATGCGCATACTTTTCATTATGTTGCTCATTTCGGATGACGTGGAAACATGGGAAACAAAAGTGCTTCATTATTCATTTCGTTTTCACCGTCGGAATCAATAGTATCAGTGATATTTTTTTGTGGTTTGAACAAACTCCAAAATGTCTATCTGTTGTAATTGGGGATGTACTGACATTATCATCTTCTACTGCAGCGAATTGTTCCAACGATACAGTAAGGCACACCAATAATACAGAAATTTTTCATTCCCAGAAGAGAAATCTTCTCGTGTTAAGCGATTTTCGTTTTGTGTTAAGAAAAAAAAAACGCATAAAAATACAAAGTGTTTTTTGTCGGGACCTATGTATTATTTCGTGTTTACCGATGTTTCGTCTTACGCGTTTTCGCGTGCAGTAAGGTTAGACGAATAACACAGAAAAATAATGCGAAACCACCTATCTTTCTTTTTACACCAAACTTTAAAATCTCTGGACTTTCCGTATTTTATTACTTCCCAGAAGGGAAATCTTTTCATGTTAAAGTATCCCACTACGATCGGAACCGTGATTTTAAAAAAGCGCATAAATGGATAATTTTCATGATATTTAGTGTCACTCAGATTAGAATACATGCATAAAATTGTTTGAAGGATATTTTGACAACAAAAATTTATTTCAATATAATATTTTGGCAAAAAATTAACTTAGAATAATCTTTTTTCTAAATGTTCTTCTTTTGTGAAAAATGCTTCTATTATAATAATATTTTGCCTGTATATAGCTCAGACCTCTCTACAGAGGCTCAACTAAAATTTTTGAAAAATTCACGTTATTTTCAGAGTTACCACCAATTGAAATAATTATTCGCGTTTTTTTCTTAAAATTGCTCCCCTCTGTTGTCGTAAAATATGAATAAACCCACTTCTAAGTTATATATTTCAAAAATTCAAATTTTCACAAAAGGAGAACATTTGGAAAAAAGATTATTTTAAGTTAATTTTTTGCCAAAATATTGTATTTAAATAATTTTTTTTTGTCAAAATGTCCTTAAAGCCATTTTATGCATATATTCTAATCTAAGTGACACTAAATATCAGGAAAATTATCCATTTATGCGCTTTTGAAATTCACGGTTCCGAACATAGTCGGATACCTTAAGGTATACAACTACTTTGCGACAATTTTTTTTTTTGAAAAAATGGAGATATGGAGATTTTTTTGTGATTTTTAGATTTATTTAGTATATTTTAAGGAGAAAAAAAACATAAAATTGTAAAAACGGAAGAAAAATTATCATTAAAATGGGGGAAAAAAACTGGTAAAAATGTGCTAAAAATTACATAAACGGGGCCCGCTATGTACAAAAATTTTATGAACAAATTCTCCATTTTTCAATTTTGATGTGTTACTTTGTTATTCATGTTTAAAATAACTTTTAGGATAAGAGATGTTTTAATTTTTACAAAACTAGAGCCCTTTATCTTAGTTATTATATGAAATTGCTTAAAAAAACAGTGATTACATCCGCATAAAGAACTGTAAATTTTGTAATAAAACAGTGATTGATAAATCTGAAGGTTAAAACACTTCTACTATTACACAGAACATACACAAAAAATGTCAACAATTTTCAACTTTTTGAACAATCGCTGTTCTTGTTTGAATTTTTCGAAAAAAAACACATTTCGAATAAAACGCATTTTATTTTGACATCTCATTAAAGGTTATGGCATCTTCTTTTATTAAAACACATGTAGTTTTTGTTCTAGTGAATAGAAAATAAAAAACTTGGTATTTTTTTAAGCCAATAAGGTGTCTTATAAAATAAAATGATAAAAGAAATTTGTCAATTTTTTTTAAAAAAAATCATGATTTTAGGATAGTCCGATTAGTGATTTAGTGATTTTCGTGCCGTGTTGAGAGGAAAAAAATGCATGAAAATACATAGTAGTTTATCGGAACAGTTGCATTATTTTGTATTAACCGATATTTCATCTTCAAAGTTTCCACGTAAAACGTATCCCACCGTATTTATATTAAAACAATTGCTAAAGCTGCAAAAATAAATTTAGTTAACTATGATCGAGACTAATTCTTTTAATTTTACTTTCTTTCCTCTACAGATATCTTTTCATTTTTTTTATCGTATTTTACTATATTAACAGAAACTCAATACATACATAAAGAGTGTTTTTTTTTCAGGTATAGAAGTTTAAGTTGGCATTACTTTCCAAGATGGCGACCGATTTAACAGCTGTCAAGTGATTTATTCTCAGTTTGGTTTGGCAAGTCATCAAAACGATCATCAAGCAGGGCGTAGATTCGTCGAATGGGCCCAAAACGAGATTGCCGTTGTTCCCGATTTTCATAAGCGAATTTTGTTTAGCGATGAAGCGCACTTCTGGTTGAATGGCTACGTCAACAAACAAAACTGCCGCATTTGGAGTGAAGCTAATCCACAAGTGTATGTCGAAACACCGTTACATCCAGAAAAACTGACTGTTTGGTGCGCTTTATGGGCTGGTGGAATCCTTCTTCAAAAACGATGAAGGCCACAACGTTACAGTCAATGGTGATCGGTATAGAGCCATGATTACTAACTTTTCATTCCTGAATTGAACAATCATGAAGTCCAGGAGCTGTGGTTCCATCAAGACGGCGCAACATGTCACACAGCTCGTGCCACAATCGATTTATTGAAAGACACGTTTGGTGACCGCCAATTTCACGTTTTGGACCTGTGAATCGTCCTCCAAGATCTTGTGATTTAACACCGCTAGACTATTTTTGTGTGGGGCTATGTAAAGTCATTGGTCTATGCGGATAAGCCACAAACGCTTGACCATTTGGAAGACAACATTCGCCGTGTTATTGCCGATATACGGCCACAAATGTTGGAAAAAGTCATCGAAAATTAGACGTCCAGATTGGACTACATTCGAGCCAGCCGTGGCAGTCATATGCCAGAAATCACATTTAAAATGTAATGCCACAAGATTATCTTTCGAATAAAAAAAAAAAATTCATGTCAATCGAATAATGCATCGTTGTTTTATTGCAATTTAAAGTTCTATACCTCTAAAAAAACACCCTTTATAACTTCTTGTAAACGCATCTTTTCTATTTCCGTAATTATTTTATGAATTTTAAAATTCATTATATGTAATAAAATAAAAATATAGAAAGTGGGGAATGTTGTCGGTTTGAAATCCATTCTTAAAGCTGTCTTCGCTAATGTTAAAAAATAATAAATTTGAAACACTTTTTCGAATAGAAAAGAGCTCCTTCATAGCTCACAAAGTTGCTTCTACTTTTAAATAAACAATATATGTGTGTGTGTGTGTAAAAACCTATATTTTTACTCATATTTTCTATATTTTTAAAGCTATCATTTTTGTCTCCACCGTATAACGCGCACTCATGAATTTCGATCTTATTTTTTTGTACTAAAACGTGCTTTATACGCCGACATATACGGTACATTTTTTTTCAAAGTTAAATTTCTTTTAAGTATATTATTCATCTTTTATACAAAATTGATTTTCTTACGACGAATGTAAAATTTCTCTCTATTAAGTAAATCCATTTAAATAAAAAAATATATATCTGTAGAATTTTTTTTTAATTTATTCTATAAAAAATAAACGAGGAAATGCTTTTGAAACGTGTTGAAGCACTGGTTTAAATAGATCCGTATGTTTGAAAATAAGCATTAAAAAAATTGACATTTTTTAATCCATAATTCAGATATAAAATGAGTCTGAAAGGAGTTCATTTCATATTCTATAAAGATGGGAAACGTAGCTAAAAGAAATAAAAGAAAATGTTGATCAATCATAATCTTAAATTTGAAACTAACAGAAATGAATTTCCCTTTCAAAATCATTTTATACAGTCCTAATCTGAATTTTTTTCTTTTTTTAACATAATTTATCAACAAAATTCACTACGGATATATCCTACTGTGTAAAATAATATAACTCTGAGCAACCATGGTCTGCTATATCCTATAGTATTATATTAAAACACATTGAAAACTCTTCTAGTTCTTTTTTTATCAATAGAATTAAAAAAAATATATGTATTCAAAACACACCTGTGGGGATTAGCATCCGCTATACATCTTCAGAGGCATTTTTATTACATGTTCCTTTGTTTGATATTCTATTAACAGCCGTTCTTTGTTTGAAAAAGCCATTAGATTCTCCATAAAATGGCAGGGGAGCTAGCTCATAGGTGGTATGTGATGGGTTGGAACGGATGAAAAAAAGAAGAAAATAAACTTGTCGAATATTCGACAATTCATGTGTAACCCTAATTTTAATGTGGACAAAAGACCTAATGACACCTAATTTACATTTTCCGATTCATATAATTTTGGGGAAGAAAACGAAATAGACTGGATTTTATTAAAAAATTGCTCAATTTCGTATAAACAGGTAGTTTTTCTTTTTTTTTTTTTTTGAATAAATGTCCAATAATAGATTTGGATTGTTTTCAAATTTAAATGTTTTTTATTCAAGACGGAGAACTTCCACTCTTATCTTTTTGGCTAGGTGCTATGTTTGTAGTTTGTATATATGTCGCAGAAAAATGACGAAATTAGGAATTTCATGAAATCCCTAAGGGATTGGATCAAGTAACGGGAGATGTTAAAATAACGTCTCTCTTCAATGTCATTTCCATGATGAAAGTAAGTGATTTTATTAAACCTTGAAATGTTTCAGTGAAATGATGAAATGAACTAGTCAGAATTTCCTTTGCAAAATGCTATCCAAGGGAGGGGAAACACTTGGGGGGCGAGTCCTTGTACTTCCTAACCATACAGGTAGTACTATCATGCTATCAATCTTGTAAATATCAATCCCATATCTTAAAAAAAAATGGCACCATAGAATTAACATAGGGATTGATATTTGAGTGTGTAAGCAACCGAGATAAAAGATGTTACACATAAAAAATACCAGCCTAATTTTCTAATTATTTGTTAATTAGTTTCAAATAAATAATTTGTACTTCATTGTGACTATTGTTGTATTACTACTTACTTCTACGTTTAATAAAGCACCCTGTTTGTGTGTGTGTGTTAAATCAACACTTTTAAACTCTTGACAATATTATTTCATCATTTCACTGTAACATGTCAAGGATTTGTTCAAATTCCTTACTTTTATGAGGAAAATGACCTTCAAGAGACATTTTAACATCTCCCGCCAATTAATCATCTGCCTTAGGGATTTGATGAGATTACTAATTCCATCATTTTCCTGCGACATATGTGAAGGTCTCCTTGGACCTCACTTTGAGAACGAGAATAAATAGGAGTCATGTAAGAACCAGTAGCCATTTTTATAAACAACTTTCTTTATTTGGTTATCTTATCCAAATAGAATCAAAGACTTATTAACAAATATATCTAACTAGTATTATGAGGTTTTAAAGGTAATATCCTTTAAATTAACTTAATTAATTAATGATCCAATTAATTAACAATTAAATAACGATCACGCAGAGGTTACCACGATAAGAGATCCCAGATTTATATTTATTAATGTTCCTATTGAACATTTAACTTTAATCTCACTCCTAAAACTTTAATGAGACTTTAATTATAAATCAATAATTACCAACGGAATCTCAACTCTTCTTGAGAGTAAATTATCTCCAACAAGAAATCTTCAATTTAACTTCACTATAACTTTCTGCTTCAATCTCTATCTCTTACTGCTCTAACTTTACTATTCCGTTTGACTTAAATACTTTATCTAATCTGCATAACAAGAAATCCTGTCCGCTTTTTGGAGTTGATTGGAAATAGGTAGGGAATTAAATTTCCCTAAAAAGGACGACTCAGAAGGTTAGTGATAAAGTTCCGTATAGATTTGTCACACATATACATATACCGCATAATCCAGTGTATAACGCGCACTTTTAGCACAAAAAAAAATAATATCAGATTTATACCCCTGATATAAAAATTACAGCTTTCAAAAGAAAGAAAAGATTAGCATAAAAAACGAAATAATTCTACAAGCATCTAAGTAATATTTATTTAAAAAAAAAAATGACCGTATATTCCGGTGTATAAGGCGCACTTTTTTTACGGTTGCGTGTTAGACGCCGGATATAAAAGTAACAGCTTTAAATATAAAAAAAAAGAGATGAGCATGAGAAAAAAATTAGGCTTTTACATAAATCGAAATACTATTAATTTAAAAGAAAAGAGATACAAAATGAACTTAAAGAATTGTAGTTCTAGAAGTATACTATTTTTTCAAAACACATCGAATAAATGACTTCAAAACATAAGAGCATTGCACATGCACATTTCAGATTTCTTCGTAAAAAATGCTCGTCATAAGGCAATACTTCTAAAACTTACAAAATACAGTTTGGAAGTTTAGGAGCGCATAATATATGCGACGATGCATGTTATACGGCGAAATATACGCATGGTATATGAATCGTATTTTTAAATAAAACTATAAATATTACACAGTATAAAAAAATCACTGATGTTCATAATCTATTAATATACTCGATTCGTAAATAAAGTTACATTGTACGGCACATTTGTCTACTATGAATAAATGCACAAAACTTTTTAAAAAATGTTGATATTAAGATATTTGTTGACAATATTTAACAATTATATTTGTAATTAATATATGGTATAAAACTAAAGAATTATCTAGTATTAAAACCACATCTAATTCAGTTTAAAATTTAGCCCTAAAAAAGTTTTTGTTAAAAGCGAAAAAATATTATAAGCACTATTTACTGTTGGGAAAAAAAAAAAAATATAACAGTGAGAAAAATGTGTTTGTTTATAAAAACACGTTAGGTTCTTTGTGAAAAAAAAATCGAATCGTCTGGGTAAAGAATAAAGGAGGGAAAAAAAAAGGAATCTTAAGATAAAGGCCTTTTTATTTATTTACTAGTTACTGAAGCCTGAATTGTTATGGCACTGTAAGTTACGTAACATATCAACTCTTCTGTAGTTTCAGTGCATGATTGAACAGATTGTTGTACACGAGACCTTTAAAAGGCCTTTGTTCTCTCGTTCAGTATTGATTACCGGATATTCTTTTAACCATATTTCACTATCTAAAATCAACAGCAGAGAAAAGAATTTCTCTTGAAGAATGATTACTATATATATTGCTTGCTTAGTAATAATTCAGTTGTAATCTAGAAAATATATTTTGAAAAAGTTCGATATTTGTCGAATTAAGGCGATGAGTCATGGAAAGTAGGAATGTACAATATAAGAGTGAATCCATGGTTTCACGTGTTTGGAACTAATTTTCGAAGTTTTGGTGTCTCCTAAATTATTTGGTAAAATATTGTACACCAGGCCATACTAAACCTGAGGCCTGGGGCCGCATGTGGCCCACCGGGACTTCCTGAGTGGCCCTCTCATGGTCCATTCCACTAAAAAATTCAATTATTTAAAAACAATTTATTGGAAATGTAAAGGTAAAATCTATTAATAAAATCTATTAATCAGATGTACCAATTTTGTTGTCGATGTCGTACGAGTCCGAACTGCAAGGATTTTGTTTTTATTTGTAACTGTAACGATTAGTAACAACAAATAACAGTGAAATATCGCACTGAACTGGAGTAGCGACTATTTTATGGGTAAAACTGAGTTTTAATTATAAACAAATAATACTGTGATTCAGTCAAAACTCCTCTTTGCTACCATTCTGCACTTGATAAATTAATATTTGAAATAAAAATGATGTCAGCCTTGTTTGTATGATAAGCTGAGAGCTTGGTTATGGCTGAAAGGGAACTGAAACTAAAAAATACATAAAGCAAACAATTAAAAAATGTGTAAAACCGAAATTTTTTTTGTATGTGTTTGATAGAGATTATAACTTAATATTAAAAACTAAAAATTAGTTCCAGTAGCGCACACAAGAATTTTTCAGGGAGGGGAGGTCCGGGGTTGAAAGTTCACCATTCTTGTATCATGCTCCTTTTGATTTTGTCGATTTTCGGGAACAAAACACAGTAAAAAACTAATTATTGAATAAATAATTAGCATTAATTAATAAAATTAATCATTAATAACAAATACTTAATTAAACTTTACGTACTATATACTTAGAAATATAATCAATGGGGAAAAAAATCAAGGGCGTTGGAGGGGTCCAGACCCCCCTTTGTGCGCCACTGATGTGTTCTAATACTTTGAACATTTTTCCACATTTTAAGTGTCCAATATTCCCTTGGTCTAATAATGTTTTTTCCATTAATCCTCATGTTGTGGCCCGCGTGAAATATCTGTCATGTATGTGGCCCGGCGGGAAAAAAGTTTTAAGTACCCCTGCTGTACACTATTAACCATCAGCATTTATTTTTAATTGACGCGCCACAAAAGTTTTTCAAAATTATTAATTCAATACATCCTCTGAAAATGTTTTAATTGTACACCAATTCTGTTTTAGAATTTTTCGGAAAAAAATTTTGTTTTAAACATTTTAAAACACACAGTTGGTGTACAGTTAATATAACTTTTTTATAATGATTATTCAAATAAACACTGTTTAAATAAATAAGTGCAATGACGTCTTCAGACTTCTTGAAACCCTGTGCCCCTTTGAGAAAGTATAGGGTTTTTTTTAGAGGTATACAACTTTAAATTGCAATAAAACAACGATGACATGAATTTTTTTTTATTCGAAAGATAATCTTGTGGCATTACATTTTAAATATGATTTCTGGCATACGACTGCCACGGCTGGCTCGGATGTAGTCCAATCTGGACGTCCAATTTTCGATGACTTCATAAGCGAATTTTGTTTAGCGATGAAGCGCACTTCTGGTTGAATGGCTACGTCAACAAACAAAACTGCCGCATTTGGAGTGAAGCTAATCCACAAGTGTATGTCAAAACACCGTTACATCCAGAAAAACTGACTGTTTGGTGCGCTTTATGGGCTGGTGGAATCCTTCTTCAAAAACGATGAAGGCCACAACGTTACAGTCAATGGTGATCGGTATAGAGCCCTGATTACTAACTTTTTCATTCCTGAATTGAACAATCATGATGCCCAGGAGCTGTGGTTCCAACAAGACGGCGCAACATGTCACACAGCTCGTGCCACAATCGATTTATTGAAAGACACGTTGGGTGACCGCCTCATTTCACGTTTTGGACCTGTGACTTGGCCTCCAAGATCTTGTGATTTAACACCGCTAGACTATTTTCTGTGGGGCTATGTAAAGTCATTGGTCTATGCGGATAAGCCACAAACGCTTGACCATTTGGAAGACAACATTCGCCGTGTTATTGCCGATATACGGCCACAAATGTTGGAAAAAGTCATCGAAAATTGGACGTCCAGATTGGACTACATCGGAGCCAGCCGTGGCAGTCCTATGCCAGAAATCATATTTAAAATGTAATGCCACAAGATTATCTTTCGAATAAAAAAAAATTCATGTCAATCGAGTAATACATCGTTGTTTTATTGCAATTTAAAGTTCTCTACCTCTCAAAAAAACACCCTTTAGATCCTGACTACGGCCCGTTTATCGAATTTGGAGAATAGATCTGAGAATAACATTAGATGATTTTAAAATGATTCGGATAAATAATCTTATTGAGACCAGTTCGGAAGGAGACGACGCCTCCTCCGAGTGAGTGAGTGAATGTTAACGTCGCACTATTCAGCAGCTTGAAGGCCGTTGACAACGGACCTCGCAATTTGACGCCTCTTCCGAATCTCATGCCGTGAGACATTCCTGAGTTAGTGTATGTATAATGTAGTGAGCTGCATATGTACGTTTTCGGTTATTTGTTAATTTAATCATTATCTTCCCGATCCCCGGCTCTCCCCATAACAAAGTACGGCGAGCAGATATATGAAGAGAACCAGGGACCGTGGGTAGCCTAGTGGTTAGAGCATCCGGCTCCAAACCAGAAGGCCTGGGTTCGATGCCACGAAATACCCTCCGAGTACATACGGAGTACGTGTTCGTTAAATCAGTGGGTCCGAAAGTCTTGTGGGTGGTCGTAGCAGAAACCACGTATGTAGGGGGCTGGAGTATATTTCCCTCCCCTCCAGTTCAGCCTCAGCCTAAATTGTGGAGGTGGAAATAGGTGGTGTCACCATCTATCGTGTAGAAGTTCAACCTCTCCCAGGCTCTGGCAATTTTCATTCCTTCCCTTCGTGAAAGACACAACAACAACCAGGGCCCCTCTACCTGCCGTCCAATATATTAAATATATATATACATATATATAATCCCAAATTATTAATATATTAATATATCCCAAAATATTAAATAATAGACGTTAGAATTTAAAGTATTTTTTTTTTCCAAACGATTTTGAGAAAGGAAAATTATATTTATGATTTAAACATAAAATTTCAAAACAAATGTGTTTTAATTAAGTGTATTTATTGGACAAAAAATATGTATCAAACAAATCGCCGTATAACGCGCACTTATATTTTCAAGCTGCAATTTTTAATTTTTTGGTATATTCGCCGTATAACGAGCACCCCCTTTCTTACGAAGAAACCTGAAATGTGTATGCGCAATGCTCTAATGTTTTGAAGTCATTTATTCGAGGTATTATTCAAAGATTCAGGGGGAAAAAATAGTATATTTCTAGCACTACAACCCTTTAAGTGCATATGAAATTTCTTTTCTGTTAAATAAACAGTATTTCAATATATGTAGAAGCCTAATTTTAGTCTGTTTTTTTTTTTTAGCTATTGTTTTCAAAGCTCTATCGTTTTTATACCCGGCGAACAGTACGCACCCGTACATTTCGATCTCATTGTTTGTATTACAAGTGCGCGTTATACGCCAGATTTTACGGTATTTATATATAACTAGAGGACCCGACAAACGTTGTCCTGTACACACATCTTAAATTCAAAATAAAAAGTTTTTGAATATTCGATACTGCGATCGTAGCGCAGTCTGCTGGATCCAATGTAACACATTCCAAGATCAACAATTTATAAATAAAAAATTAATTAAATAAACATTTCTAAACCGAATTATAAATCTAAACCATTCTCGAGTCCACTGGAACAGACAAAAACTTTCATCAAAATCGGTCCAGCCGTTTAGGAGGAGTTCAGTTACATACACACGCACAGAAGAATTACATATATAAAGATTATTTGAAAAGATATTAATTAAAAACGCTAAAAAGCGTGAATCGTCTGCATTTTCGTAACAATAAAGACCGGGTTTGGCTGAAAATCAATTTTCGACGCCAACTTACGTCTTTTTCAATTCCTACTATTAGCGCACGATTTCTATACATATTTTATTTGTTTGTTTATTTATTTATTTATCTAATTTTCAATCGTTAATAAAATACATTTTAAAGCGCTCAATTGAGCTGAAATGTAATGTACATGATTATTTTGGATGACAATACTATAATTTAATTATAATTAATAAAAATTAATTTTGATTAAAACTAATTATTTAAAAAATTACAAATACAGCCACGTTGGCGACTTATGTCAAAATTTGAAAAGGTTTTTTCTCACGTGTTAAAGCATTCAGTTAAAAGAAAATTTTATTTTCTAACAATAGCGTTGTTACAACAATGCAGGTGAATGTTGAGTTGTATTTTTTGAAAGTTTTTAATTAATATCTTTTTAACTAATTGCGATATCGGACCGAATTGTGAATCTAAACCATTCTCGAATTTACTTGAACCCACACAAAAAATTTCATCGAAATCGGTCCAGCCGTTTAGGAGGAGTTTAGTGACAAACAGACGCACAGAAGATTTTTATGTATAAAGATGTGTGTGTTTTCCAAGGTATTTGAATAACGTAATTTTAGAATGCATAAAAGATTGTTATACGTTTTTCTTAAAAAATGCGGTTATGTTATGTTTGATTTTATATATTATATAACATTCAAATGAATCGTATTTTCTTTTCTTTTCAGGTAAGTTATATGTTCCTGATGGATTATTATTGTCATTGCATCTCATGTGAGTCGTCAGAGTTTATTAGTCTTTTTCTCATAAGTTCTCATTTTTATACCCGGCGTATAATGCGCACCCGTTCATTTCGACCTTAATTTTTGTGTTAAAAATGCGCGTTATACACCGGATTTTACGGTTATTAAAATGACATGCATTTTATAAAAAATATTTAAGTTCTGTCTGGGCTGTCTCCTACAATTTTAAAGTAAAATGCGATTAAAAATTCCTTTATTTTTGTGTTAAATTTTCTATGCTTCTGCATAATATTATGTAAAAATGAGGAATTATCTTGAAAGAAGATAGGTTGTAACATAAAAAAATTATTTATGAAACCTATATATACACTCTGTCGCAAAAAAATATATGCACCCAGAAGAAATTGAGCTACATTCACGAAATTTGGTATGCATGTAGTGTATATGAAAATAAACAAATGATTAAAAATTCAGAACAAAATATCATGTTATTAAGCGGTTACAGCTTGCAAAAGGTTAAAAATCAGTAAGTAGTAAAGCCACCTCTGGCAGCTATACAAGCCGAAATTCGGCGTGGCATCGATTCAATTAGATCACTTATGACCCCCTGTGGAAGATCCTGCCATAGTCTTTGCATCTGCGCAGTTAATTCTCCTGTATCTCGGGACGGCTGCAGTTGCCTTCCCAGCGCGTCCCAGACATGCTCTATTGGCGAAAGATCTGGTGACCTGGCAGGCCATGGTAGGACGTCATATCCTTGAAGACATTGTTGGGGGAGTCGCGCAGTATGTGGACGAGCATTATCCTGTTGATAAATGGCACCTGGGCGACTTGATAGCATGGGTAGCACAATCGGCGTTAAAATATCGTCCACGTATCTGCGAGCTGTCAAAGTGCCTTGAAGGACCACTAAAGATGATCGTGTGTCCCAAGAAATTGCTCCCCACACTGTCACACCTTGTGAAATTGCTGTATGCCGCTCGACAATAAATGCCGGATCGGACCGCTGGCCGGTGCGCCTCCAGACACGTGTGCGGTGGTCATCAGCACTGAGACTGAATCGGGATTCATCACTGAAGATGACACGTCTCCAGTCTGTCACACTCCAAGTTGCCCGAGGTCGGCAAAAATCCAGTCGACACTGCCTATGATGTGGGGTCAGTGGTAAGCGTCTTAGCGGACGTCGGCTCCTCAAGCCAATTTCGGTCAGTCGTCTCCTTATGGTTTCTCTTGATGGCACTGGATGTCTGGAAGGAGGTAAGTGGCGTTGAATCGATGCTAGCGACGTTGTTGGTGCCGAAGTGGCCACTCTTCTGATTGCACGATCCTCGCGATCATTTGTGTTCCTGGGACGTCCTGACCCTCCGCGACGGTACACTCTACCTTCTGTGATCCACTGTTGCCAACACCGAGCAACTACCATATCGCTCCGACCGAGGTGGCGGCCGATACGTCTATTCGACCAACCTGCTTCTCTGAGGCCTATTATACGGCCCCTATCAAAGTCCGTCAGCTGCTCGTACTGCCGCCGGTTACGTCTTAGAGGCATCCTAAGTCTCAATATCGTCTATCAAAGTCATCAGATTCGTTTGGATAGCCGTACGGCGCTCGTACTCATGCTTTTAAACTCTCCCAGTTGCGCAACTAATATGCGCATAGCACACTTAGCCTTGTCTCATTGGCTTCGAAATTTTAATCATTTGCATATCTCTTACCAGACTACATTCTTGCCGAGTTTCGTGATTGTAGCTTGATTTCTTCTGGGTGCATATATTTTTTTGCGACAGAGTGTATATATAATAGACTTTTCTGCAAGTTTATAAAAAAATCCCCAGTTTACAAATTTAAATCTTACGTAACGTATTTTAAACCAATTGTCATCTTTTACGTGACACTCATAAAAACATATGGAGTGTTGATAAATAATTCAATTTTTAATAATCACTTCTATTTGTTCATTTTTAAAGATGTTTACAATTCTTTTATCTCTTATTTTACGGTACGTTTTAAAAAAACAGTAAAATGTTTTTATAAAAGGTATATTTAAAACTATGCGATTGAACGTATGGTTATTGGTGACCGCTACGGAACGTTATACGTTGAAGAAAAATAGTACTATAGAAACTTTGAATTCGATCATTAATAACTGAAAAAAAATTAATCGTACAGAAAATGTATGCATTACAATGTTATTCAAGAAAAAAAATAATAATTAGAACAAAATTATGCAAGAATGTACAGCAATTATCATTTACTCGTCTTTTTTAGAATTTAATCTTTGAACTACTAAATAAAATACAGCTTCCGTTTTTTCGGGCTTTTGGTTTATTAATGTGAATGATGTTTTTGATATATAAGTTACAGATAAAGTGTATAATTCAGTTATTTCATAGAATAATTAGGTATTTCATAAAATAACTAAAACAAGTCAGTTAAAGTATATAATAGATAAAAAAAATTTCATACTTTACCTAGTTATTCTATGAAATAACTAATGACAGACCGTTTAAGTGAAAAATAAACAATTTCAAAGTTATTTTATAAATTAATCTATCATAAATGACTTAAACCTCTTGTGAAAAATACATCTTATCTCTATTGCAGATGATTAATTGATAAATAATAAGGAAAAGCAGATGATATAATTTATATTATTGCTGATATTGTGTGTTAACATTAATCAAACAGAAAGAAAAATAATAATGTGTGTTGCAAAAATATTTATATTTAAATATTATCAAAGAAATACATGCTGGGAAGAAAAACTGTTGCTCCATAAAAACATTGTGTAAAACTGTTTAAAATAAAATCGTAAGAGAATATATATATTAATTTAAATTTTAGGAAATACCTTTATTTTACTTTCATTATTTATTAGAGCGAGGATTGTTGTGGTGACACTTTGAGTTGTTCAAAATTGACTAAAAGCAGCTAGAACCAGTTCAAAGAACTTTCGAGTGTTGTATTTTATACTTTAAAGATCAAGTAATCGTTATTCTATAGAATACCTAGTTAAATCGTGGAATTATATAATTTTATGAACTTTAACTGACTTGTCTAGTTATTTCATGAAATACCTAGTTATTCTATGAAATAACAGATTTCACACTCTAATGGTAATTTATATATCTGAGAAACGTATTCATTTGCTAAAATGAAATAAAATTTATCAAAACACTAAAATTTTGCAGGCAATTTCAAAAGAATGATGTGCCTGCAATGTTCTTTATCATCTATTAAGTAATTTACTATTGTAATTACTTAATAGGGTAAAATGTGTGGAATAAAATAGTGAACAGAATAATATAAAGGTAAATAATTAAGTTTATTTAATGTGAAGATTGTGTGCGCTTAGTTGTGTTCGAATGTTTATCGGGATTAATATTTAAATACTCGCTTTCATGCGTGTGACATAAATAGGAATAAATCAGTAAACAAAATTTTTCAAAGTTCCGAAGGTTAAATGTGTTCCTTTTAATTTGAATATTAATTTATCTGTCCGAATGTTTATCGGATTTAATATTTTAATGCTCTCTCGACATAAAGCTAGTTAAAATAGATTAAAGAATCAAATGAGTTAGAAATCATATGCATATTTTAAGCATAAGTTTACTGGAAAGAGAATTAGATTTTTAATCAAGTTCATTTTTCAGTTGACTATTTCATTTTTCTCAACATTGTTTAATAATTGATTTGAGTTTTTCCTGAGTGTAGTATATGTGTAATAAATTGGAAAAAAATCATCTAAGAAGTAAGTTAGATCACTAAATTTTGTTTAATTTCAATGAAAAAAATAAGGGATTACTATTTTGAATTAATGAAAATAAATTAAGACTGACATGAGCATTGATGTATATTTTTGTTATTAAGAATTTCTTAGAAATATAATCTTAAATAAGATATAATATCTAAGCTATAGTAACACAACAATATAATACAAATAGTATAATTAGACCTCATAAAACAAAACAGACACCAAACATAGACTAAAGTTTCAAATACGTGCAAACTAAAAAGTTAAGATTTAAAAAAATAATTATACAAGGTCAAGTCTATAATCCGTCATTACAAAAATAAATATAACAGAGGTAAATAGAGAGGGGAAAATCGAAATCACTTTTATGCGATAATTTTTTTAGACCTCAAAAGTTCCTAATTATTATTCTGTTATATTAATGAAAGCGAAGAAAAGAAAAAGAAGAATAGAGAGATGTCTTATGTAATGTTGAAGTTCGTAGCCCTAGGTAGAATAACTAGCTCATCTCTTCCTTGAACGTGACAGAGGTCTCGTTTCTTCTTAAACAAGGTCGATAACTGCAAATATTCTGCGGCTGCAGTCAAAATATTTCTCCTGTAAGGATTCTGAAACATTAAACAATAAAACAGAAAGGCGGACGTGTTTGTTTTCAAATTGCGTGTATTGAAATAAATAGAAGTGCATGCATGCACACAGTAAGGAATTTTGAAGTAGGCATATATAAACAATCTGCTAAAGAATTACATAGTATAATTTTAATTTAATAATCCTACAAACACATACAGTTTAGATGAGAATCCTCGGGAGTTCTCCGCGAATCAAATAACAAAAACTAAACATTTGCAGCATCAAGAATTAGTTTTTAAGGCTGTAGAAAAATTCAGAGACGTATAATAATAATACTTTACAAAATTTACCGAGAAATCTGGTATTGTAAAGTTAGTCAAATTACAGGCACTTAAATAGGCTGGTCATCTGGCTAGAATGAATGAAGATCGTTGCTGCAAGAAAATCTTTCTGCAGCAAGACTTCTGGAGAAGGCCAGGGCTGTCGAACCATTGAAGAAGATAATAATAATGTTTACGATAGGGATATTGTCAAGATTTCATGTGCAAGTGTACATTATTTTAATTCTTGATCATGCTGAGGCCCATTCAATCGCAGCACCCCGAAACATAGCGTCCACAGCATCCCCCCCTCTCACCCTGATGACAGGTCCTGGATAAAGGGAAGTGGTAACAAGCGAAAATAGTGCTGTGTGAATTTTGAGAGACTTGTTCATTTAATCATTTCACTGAAACAGTTCAGGGGTTTGATCAAATCACTTACTTTCATCAGGGAAATGACCTTGAAGAGACGTTATTTTAACATTTTCCGTGAATTGACATGGGAATTTGATCAAATTCCTAATTCTGTCACTTCCCTACGACATATAAATGTTTACATTATATGAACAGTTAATTTTTCTATAAGCATGCAAAATTGAAAAATTTTCTTGAATCTCAAAAGGTCTGAACAATTAAGGTGTATTAAAAGAACCAGAAGTGCACACATATCTCTCTTATGGAGTGTGTGGGGGGGGGGGGTTACATTCTAAAAACACGTAAATGAAAACTTCGAGGAGCAATCTCTATCGTAAGAATCGAAAATTTGTTATTCCATAGAGGGGAGGGGAGTGAACATCCAACCCCCATTCTTGTATAAGTGACTGAAAAAAACTACTTATAAAGGTGAAGTCACATAAAAATCTCAATTGAGCTACCGCTAAAACGAAAGTAAATTTAAAAGATTGGCTATTGTATGCGAGACATTATAATTAACTTTTGTGATAAGCAATCGAATGGGATCTTTAAAAAATTTAATATTCTCATCTACATTACCAAGCTGAAAATACAAATATAACTCAACAAATTGACTTTGTAGAGATTTTTAACTGTTGTTTAAATTTAAGTTTTTCCTGTAGTTGAGAGAATCAACCAGTCGTTCTATAAATGATTAATATGTTAGATTTTATTTTTGCAACAAAAAAAGAAACTAGCATAATAATAATTATCAAGTCGCAATTTAAATTAAAATAAAACTTCTACTATCAATCAAATATATTTTATCCGTAAAATACTGATAAAATCTTCCCGTTTGAGGGGGTGAAAATTCCGTCGTTTTCCCTCTTTATCCACCTCTAACTCGAAAAGAAAACGATAACCATTCCCATACAATCGAAACCACCCTGTAATATCTACTGACCCGTCTCACGATCACAACACCCCACCCCTTTTTTCTCGAAAAAAAATAACCGATACTTATCGCCTCCCCCATGAGCAGCGAATCCCTTCTTTCCCAAGGAATCACTGCGTAAACAGGAAAAGAAAGAGGGTCAACTCTTTGAGGACAATGGGAAAGGGGTCGCTGGGGGGATCTTCAGATCCCTTTCTCTTCCTGACGGACGCATCAGAAGCACCTGGGGTCGAAGCAAGTGAAAATAAGTCAAGTATTTAGTGTTTACCTGTGAAATCTCTCACGATGTCCAAGGCCGTCGAGAGTAGGGAAGGAAAGGATATCTTTCTAAACAGATGGTTAGGTGTTCAGACGGAAGAAACCGTTGATTTTGTTTACGGATTTCACTTAGTTCCGCATCCTTGTTTTGTCTGTATAAAACGGGAATTGTAAATCATAACAACTTAGAGAATATGACTACAAACAGGAAATGTATACTTCTAAACTTTGCTGCAAAGTAAATATTATGCTTATAAAATAAAAAAAATGATAGTAATTATTTTTATCCGAGGTGAGCATTACGTCGATCGCGATCGACCGGTGGACCGCCAAGATAACTTAAGGTTGTTTTCACCATATACTCAAGAGCGTGAACTTTACGCGGAACACATTTTCGGACAGAAAAAAATGCCTCAATTTTCATAAAAATTTATGACCTTGTTACTCATGCATTTGTTTATAATATAGTGTTTTTAAAATTTCAAAATATTTCATAGATAATTTGTTTCTTCTTTTAACATGTAAAAGGAAAGCTCGTTTAGCATTATGGTATGGGAAAAAAAGTGCGAAACACATTATTATAAAAGAAAAAAATGTGCCAACTCGGATAAAAATGAGTATTGTGATGAAATAAGTGATTCTCTACAGGATAGTGAGGCCAGAATGTAATATTAATGTTTAAGTACTTTTATATCTGAAAAAATATTCCGAATTTGGGTCCAATCCTTTAACATTAGCCGAAAACAGCCTTAAGGCGATCGCCTGAAATGGATATTCAAGATTAGCTGACAGTACGCAGACTAAGTCTTCCACTGACTATAATTACTAGAACTAACTTTAGATGAAAATGATTTATTTTTGATGTGTAACATCTTTCCTCTCGATTGCCGAATTTTGTTGGAGTTATTTCGTCGAAAGGGACGAATGTGTGTAACAGGAATTGTCAAAGTCTCAGGACTCGTAGTGTAAGAAATCTGAGGTTAATTTATATGTGTAAACTATATTAATAATTATATTTACTGTTAAGTGTCTGAAAAAGTTCAACATTCTTAAGAATATACGAGTAAGTAATATATGGAATTATTCGAATAAATATTTTAGTGTGTATCTTTTTCATACTTTGAGGATAATTCCTGTCGCTGTGTCAAATAGCAAACAGAACTACTCATGTTGTGTCTCCTCAATGGACATTTTTTATCGTCAAACAAGTGGACTGGGTATTGTTGGCAAGATATTGGGGACATGTGTGCGGCAGAATGCATATTTGATAATGGACAAACAGTGATTTCGGTGGCCGTATACATTTCTCCGAATCAAACAGTTCAAAAAATTAAAGATTTCCTGCATTTTATACTTTTACCATATACCGAAGATGGTTCTGCTCTTTTAAAAACAAACTGTCACTTGCTTCCCATGATTTTAAGTGGTGATGTCAGTTTGCCAGAAGTTGAGCCGCTCATAGTTTTTTTGACTGATTAACTAAAGCTCGAAATGAATACAAATCGAAATATTTCGACAACTAACAGTGGTACTCTTATTGACGCTGTTTTTCAGCGGGTTTTAAATACTTTGAAATCACAAGTATATGTGTCATATTTTACTTATCATAAGTCGATTGTATCCATTCTTCCCCAAATTGAGCAAGAATAAATACTTTGGATTAAGAATTGCGTTACTCGTAAATAAAATTTTCGTTAAAGATATGACTTTTCGACAGAAAATTATTTCCAATCATACTCAATTCAAAACTCAATTGAATCTCACTCGATTCAATCAAACTCAATTTTATTTTATTTGCGTAGATAAGTGCACATATTCCGCATGTATTAAGTAATAATAAATATTGTTGTGACCTTTTTTTTTTTTACTTCACCACATCTACGACACTGGGCAGTGGGGGCACTCGTGAATTTTTTAAAGGGGGCACGGCGCGGTGGTCCAGGGTCGAATGTATACCATTTTTATATCCTACCCCAATACGCATCCACACATATTTTTTTTTTCATTTTGTAGGTTGTTGGGAACAAAGAACAGTAAAAAATAAATTATTGAATAAATAATTAACATTAATTATAATAAAAACTTATTAAAAACAAATATACATGGAATTATAATCGATAAAAAAAAATCGTGGGCTATATAGGAAGGTCGGGATCCGTGGAGCCTCCCCCTCTCTCTTTGCGTGTACCATACTGATGGACCACAACACCGTGAAAAAATTAGAAGTAGCCCGTACCGTGGAAAAGTCTGCCCACCCCTGTTTTTATAGTTTGTAATTTACATGGAAATAGTTCAGATGCATTCGAACGGCTTCTATTCGCGATTCTGTCTAGTCCTCTAGGGCAGGGGTGGCGAACCTTTATAAGTCAACGTGCCATTTTTTCTAAAGAAATGCTTAGTGAGATATATACGTGCCGTCAAATAATTTTGACTTGTGATTCTTGGGAAAAATAATAAAACTAAATTCTAACAACACAAAACTCTTTATTTACTACAGAAAAATGCATTTTGTATATTATAGTACTAAATGTGTGTTTTAGTTAAACGTGTAATTCAAATTATATAAAGTAATATTAGTGTGATTTCTGCTGTTGCAGATTAGATGGCAAATAAATTATATTAGGAATGGGTAAGATGTTACTTTAAGCAGAATGCATGCTTAATTGGAGTCATCTGCCAAATGGTTTCCAAGCAAGTCTTTAATATTATACATCTCTGGAAAATATGACTCGTAGGCATAGGGCGAAGAAAATATGGTTAATACAGCATGAGAAAGTTCCTTCAAAACAGTTAAAAGCATCTGGAATCGAATTTAATGCTTCCAAAATTTCGTTGCTGGCATTTTTATTTATATTGCTTTTTAATCTCCCTGTTTCAATCAATTCTAATTTTTTCCTTGTTTCAATAAATTTTTGAATCTATACTGAACTAGACTAGAAAATTATAAGTCGCATTTCAAATTCTTCAATTTCCAACCATTCGAATTGGAACAAGTACAGTTTATCAAATGATGTCACATCAAAGTACGTAATAAACTTGAGCATTTCTGGTAATTCTTTGAACTGAGAAGATCTCACTGAAAATTCCTTGATTGAAGAATCAATAGCGGTTGACCGTTTTGATTGATGGCGTGTCATGCGTGCCAATGGTTCGCCATCCCTGCTCTAGGGGAATACTGTTGTTGACGTTTTTTGATAAGGTCTACAACAATAAGGAACCTTGATTCTTTTTAATAAAAAGGAACTGTGATTGATATTAATGAGGGTTACTATTTTTGTTAAGTGAAGAGCAAAAACGTCTTGAGACTCTTCGAGGCCCTCGGCCCCTATGCAAAAGTATGCCTTACCTGAGATTTTTAAAAGTAAATAGTACATAGCATGCATTGTCAAATACTCGTTCAAGCCATAATTTGAAACAAATAAATGTACACGACTCACAATCTCAAAAATCTAGGCACAAACCGGCTCGACCTATGGCCGCTTTTCGACTAAATGAGTTGAATGATTGTCTATGGTGTTAGGCCTAGGCCTAGACATGGACAACGGTCATCACATAATAAAAGTCTTACCACTTTTGCCAGTTGACATGTAGTTTGAAATTCTCTGTTTCTCGGAGAATATGTTAGGGAATAATATTTGACTACTGAGATTATCCGGATCATGATCTTATTAAGACATTGTGGAGAACGAGACGAGGCCCCCACTGAGGGTGAGGCCCTGGGCTCGGGTAGGGATGGCGATTCTTTCCGAAAAAGATCGATTTTTAAATCGATTCGAATCGAAACCTCATGAATCGAATTACACAAAAAATTGAGGTCTAAAAAATCGATTTTTTTTTCAAGTCTACATTTACAATGTAAATATAAATACATTTTATGGAGAAAAAAAAGCAAGAAACTGTCTCTTATCAGTAAAAACAGCGAATTTTTTAGTTCAGGGAATTTGATAATTACAGTTATTTTTATTACCATATCAAAGTATCAGGTATAAAAGAAGACATTTATTTTCTAAATGTATTTGTTACATTAAAAAGTTAATATAACTTGTAGTTCCCACTGCTTAATATCTAAGCTTTTTAAAAACAACAGTCTGTAAAGTCTACTGGGATATCCAAGCGGTTCCGCTCATCACTTGCGATGTTGCCGGCAATCGAAAATAGGCGCTCACAAGGAACAGATGATCCAACGATACTCATATACATCATGGCTATTGAGTGAACGTGATGACAGGAAATTAAACCTTTAACCACCAACACCGTAATATTACGGTTTAAAAGATGGTGCATTCAACTAATTGTAAATAATTTTATGGTTTTTGCCAAAACAGAAAAAATCGAATTTCGATTTTCTAGGATGAAACATCGATTCAGTGCGACATTTCGATTTAAAAAAATCGATTTTTTGCCAGAGAAATCGATTCTTTGATTAATGGATCTCAGATCGTCATTCTTAGGCCTTAAGACGTCTCTGGTGAAGAGGTAAGTTGGTGAGGGTGATTGTTGCCATTTCTGAGATCAAGGCGTTAGATCAATGACTCTCAGTGCCGTGGCACTTTTGTGTGTCGACAAATTCTTTAAGAGTGCCACCAATTTCTTTTCTAATTATTAACTATAATACTCTGTGAAAAAAATAAAATCCGGAACCGAACCATTCGGCCGTTTTATAGAAAGAAACTAAGGGTATTTATGGTATATGTAACTTATCCTTTCGTGGATCGATGGATATAAAAAAATTTGATTGGGTTCGTAATCCCATTTGTGATAACGGATACATCTGTATATGAATGTGGGGAGACAACAAAGGGGGGTCCAAGACGTTTTTGTCTTTTTCACATTTATTTTAAAACTAACAAAAATTAATTAAAAATGTAGCTATTTTAACACATAAGTTTGACGATGATATGCAGAAGGTAACGCCTGCTCGCGCACCTCTGTGTTTCTCTCTCGCCTTTTTCTCTAAAAGTTCACAGTCTCATCGTTTCAGTTTTTGTTTCACTTAGCTGCGCCTGCGCGCGAAGACTGCTTGGCTTTGGCTGCCACAACGGCCAGCCTGACTGTACGCTGTCCGCAGCGGTACTTCCCTTTTTCCTTTTCCATCGAGACCATAGGAGAATCTGAAACATACAAAAAAGACCGAACAGACAAGGACTATACGACAAATACATAGAGATTTAACATATCATAATTTTTCTGAACTAGACAGTTTCTCCATCATGTGAAGGCACCTCTTCGACATCCGGAAGGTTCCACAGGAAAACATTGTGTTTCACAGGCATAAGAACGTCTTTTTAACAAGTTGATCTTTTTGGTTGAACGCATCGATATTTTCCTCTGTAGAGTTCTGGACGTCTGTTCAAAACGATTTCTCTTTTTCCTCCCGTTTCCACTGCCAGGGCTCAAAGATTTTCCGGAGCAACACAAACCGTCTATATTTACTCCTCATAGATGAAGGGGCGTTGAAGTTCACGGAACTCGTTTTCATGGCACCATTTTCTTTCTTACACAATACTATATCAGAACATTTTTCTCTTACAATACTCAATTTTAACTTAGTACTCTTAATTTTATTACATTTATAATCCTTAATTAGAGAACTCGAATCATTTCTAATATTAAAGTTTTTAACATGTGGCAAATCATAACTAGAGTTTTCTATCACATTTGAAACAGAAACATTTGGAAAAGAAACACCAGAATCTGCACTCAAAGAGGATCCACTTTCACTCAATAAAACATCGCTCTTTGCGTGGCCTAGTTTCTTTATTTCAGAATATACACTGGGATGTATAATAATTTCTTCGGTCAAGGTCGGTGATATTGCCGTTCGAACATAGACCGGGAGAGTGTTGATTAAGAGAAATATTTATGGGTTTAACTTCTACCATACGCTGTTCGCCAAAACATGAACTTAATGTTATGATTTCTTCGGAAGGTGTTTGCACTCTAATTAGTGAGGGAATTTAAAACTGGGATCTGGCAACCTGAATCGATCAAGGCTGTTACGGGCTGATTTTCCACAAAAATGTTTACGTATTGAAGATTTGCGCATTCATCGCTATTTTGTTTTTTTCGCTCTCGATTTTCAAAGTATTCACGTTTATTCTATTATGGATGTGGTCGTTAGATTCTTTAGGTTTAAAACGCTTCTCACAGTCTCTTGCGTAATGAGATGAATCACCGCATATAAAGCAATTTTTTATTTTCTCTTTCAAGATATTGGGGATATAGTTCTCTTTAATCTTTGGTGTAAAGTTTTTGTGATCTATTTTTAAAGGGGTCTTGGGTATATCCATAAGTAATAGGAATTTCTTTATGTGATCCGCTTCTAGATGAAATAGAAATATCGAACTCTTTAGCTAAATCAATAGGCCTGAACCAATCTTCTGCTTCTCGAATGCCAATATGGGTGGTTGCAGTTTCCTTATTTAAAGTTTCAAATAATTTATCAGAAATTATAAGATCACATAGAGATTCAAAGGAATTAACTTTTCTTAACGAACAATAATATTGGAAGTTTGCCGTCAATCTTGCAGCAAATTGGATGTATGTCTCGCCTGATGATTTTACAGCATTTTTTAAATGAGTTTAAACACTCGCGAGGGGTTAATTGGAATTCTCTGAGTACTATAGATTTTAGTTTTTCATAGTCATTTAATTCCTCTTCTTTAATATACAATAAGACATTATGAGCTCTTTCGCCCAGAAGATTTATTAAAATTTCAGATTTATATTCGTCATTTATTTTCTTGGTTAAAAATGCGCGTTCTAATGATTGGAAGAACAGATTAAAATTTTCAGATCTGGTGGGAACAGGAAGAGATAAATTTCTAATACTTTTTTATCATATTTTCTATGTTAGTTTCGAACTGTTTATCTTCGACTTTAGCTGCAGGATTTAAACTTAATGCTTTATTTTTAGCCGTTTGAAGTTCGACTTCTTTTTCTAATTTTGCTAACTGAAGTTTCGCGAGCTCAATTTTCTGTTTTCTAAAGTTACCTCTCTTTCGTTTCGCGATACTCTCTCATCTATACAGTTTTGAATTAAAGTTTTAACGAAATCTGGATCACTTTCAAATGTACTACTGTTCTCAATTTTAGTCTTTAGTTTAACTATGGTGTCCGTACTCTCCACAGTACCGTCTAGATCCTCAACAACTCTTATGAGATCCTCTTTAAGAGCGTTTTTATACATTTTAGAAAAATATGGAAAGATCCTACCTTTTTTTTTCTGGCTCCCTTGTTGCTCGCACGTACGATGTATCCAATAATTGAAGAAAAATTTCGATTCCACTGATTTCACCTCTTCGCAGGTAATATAGTTGAAATTGTTCGAATTGACACCTCTTCGCAGGTTATATGTGAGTGGTTCCAACCTCTACACAGGCGGAATTTTCGTCGATGGGTTCCAACCTCTACACAGGCGGAACGAAGTTTCCGAAAAATGGCGGCGCGTCTCCTCCACGGACGGCTTTTGTTCACGTTCCAAACTTTGATCAAAATCGAAATTTTTTTTTTCAATCCCGGCCTCTACACAGGCGGATATTCATGCTGAGTTCAAACCTCTACACAGGTTGAACGAAGTTTCAAATGGCGGAGCGTCTCCTTCACGGACGCTTTTGTTCATTGTCAGATTTTGGTTCAAAATCGAAATTTTATCGATCGCGGCCGAGCCCCCCATAATTTGTGGGAGACAACAAAGGGTCCAAGACGTTTGTCTTTTTCACATTTATTTTAAAACTAACAAAAATTAATTAAAAATGTAGCTATTTTAACAGATAAGTTTGACGATGATATGCAGAAGGTAACGCCTGCTCGCGCACCTCTGTGTTTCTCTCTCGCTTTGTTCTCTAAAGGTTCACAGTCTCATCGTTTCAGTTTTTTGTTTCACTTAGCTGCGCCTGCGTGCGAAGACTGCTTGGCTTTGGCTGCCACATGAATTAACTTTGAATGAAGAGGAAAAACTATATATAATTTCAAACTGTAATAATGGAGATTTAATTTCAAAACATACAGAATTGTCAATAAATTCATTTAGGATTAAAATTAAGGGCGATTATTTCATACTAGCACAAAAGCTTTAAAAATACTGTTGCAATTTTCTATTTCATATTTATGTGAAATCGGATTTTCATCATTAACAAATACAAAAAGGAAAAAGAAGAAAATTTTTTAATTTTTAATGACGAAATGAGAGTGACTGATTATTTTTACGATCCAAAATATAAACAAAATTATCAAAAATCATCAAGCTCTAATTTCCCTATTAAATGTACTTATAATTAATTTGTAATCAAGTACAAGGTTGGAAACCGCTGGTCTTGCGCAGTGGTCTTCAAACTGCGTTTCTCGGAACCCTGGGGTTCCACAAGTCATACCCAGGGGTTCAACGAGTCACAATACGAAAATCGAGAAGAAATAAATATGTATGCAAAATGGATTCACGCTCTCTATGAAGTTTGTATAATTACGCGTATCTAAAGCTCATTCTATTCATAAAACTGAAAATTTTATTTATATATTATAATTTTATTTTGCTACACTTTTTATAAGTTTTTATTTTAATATAATAAAGGAATATTCAAATGTGTGTTTTATCTTTATATATATTCTTCCTACTAGATTGTGAATATTCTATTGTTTACTATCTCGGGTTCCACGAGATAATTTATACTCGTTAGTTAGCACAATGCCTTACAAAACTAAACAGTTTTCTAATGGAAAATACTCCTTTTTACATTTGTTGAAAACAACACGTATAATGAAGGAAAGGGAACAACATATTTACAGAGTTGATGTTAAAATCTAAATTTAGGCAAGAACATTTCCTAAATTTTAGGTTGTAAATACATGCAAAATACACTTGATTTCTCACACAGCTATAAACATTTTAATGCCATTCAGAATATTGTGTTTAAGTGAAATATATTCCGCAACGTAGTGGGTACAAAAACAAAGTATAAAAACAAATTAAAACTCAGAATATGTAATGCGATTGCATTTAATCTCAATACACCTAGACTTTGACAGTTCGTGTTAATAAAAGCAAGCACGTATCTCAGTTACTCAACATAATGTATGGATAGATGACACTAGGATAACAAGTTAATAATTTTAATGAGTAAATTTTATTAAAAAATTAGATTAGAATTTTTTAATAATAGATGCATACTTTTTGAAATTTCCATTACATAAAGTGCCTATAACCTGTTGATGTACTTATAATATTATTATGAGATATATTCTTCGAAGTATGTGTATGGAATGGGACTCCCCACGAAAACACTTTCTAGTTCTAGGGCAGGGTTGGCGAACCTTTTTGAATCTACGTGCCATACTTTCTCAAGAAATGTTGGATGAGGTACAGACGTGCAGTCAAATAATTTTGACGATTATTGAGAAAATAATAAAACTACATAATCTCTTTATTTACTGCAATAAATTAATTATTTACTTAACTATAAAACTATTTATTTACGACGAAAAAATACATTTTGCACTGTATAGTAGTAAATGTTTTAGGTATAAGTGTAATTCAAATTATATAAAGTAACATTTGTGTGATTTCTGTTGTTGCACATTAGATGACAAATAACTTATGTTAGGATTCTAAGATGTTACTTTTAGTAGAATGCAAGCTAAATTGGAGTAATCTGTAAACGGTTTCTAAGCGAGTCTTTAATATTATTCATCTCTGAAAACAGTAACTCGCAATCATAGGTAGATGGAAATGTGGTTGTAAAAGCATGATTCAGCTTCTTCAAACAGTTAAATGTGTATGGAATAGAATTCCATGTTTCCAAAGTTTAATTATTGGCATTTTTATTATACATCAATTCTAACTTTTTCCTTGTTTGAATAAATTCTTGAATCCATATTGAACTACACTGGAAATCAATCAGTTGCATTTCAAATTCTTCAATTTCCGGCCAGTTGAATTGGGATAAGTTAACTAGTTTATCACATGAAGCCACATCAGAGCCCATAATAAAATTGAGCGTTTCCGATAATTCTTTAAACTAAGAAAATGGGCTGAAAATTCCTTGATTAAAGAATCAATTATGGAAATAAATTCATCAATAATGAGTTTCTTCATCTCGTTTCTCAAGGGCATCTAAAACCGATATTTTTTTTCATGTTTGGGAAATCCTAGTAAACGGTGTTTTTTTAGAGGTATAGAACTTGAAATTGCAATAAAACAACGATGTATTATTCGATTGACATGAATTTTTTTTATTCGAAAGATAATCTTGTGGCATTACATTTTAAATATGATTTCTGGCATAGGACTGCCACGGCTGGCTCCGATGTAGTCCAATCTGGACGTCCAATTTTCGATGACTTTTTCCAACATTTGTGGCCGTATATCGGCAATAACACGGCGAATGTTGTCTTCCAAATGGTCAAGCGTTTGTGGCTTATCCGCATAGACCAATGACTTTACATAGCCCCACAGAAAATAGTCTAGCGGTGTTAAATCACAGGATCTTGGAGGCCAATTCACAGGTCCAAAACGTGAAATTAGGCGGTCACCCAACGTGTCTTTCAATAAATCGATTGTGGCACGAGCTGTGTGACATGTTGCGCCGTCTTGTTGAAACCACAGCTCCTGGACATCATGATTGTTCAATTCAGGAATGATAAAGTTAGTAATCATGACTCTATACCGATCACCATTGACTGTAACGTTGTGGCCTTCGTCGTTTTTGATGAAGTACGGACCAATGATTCCACCAGCCCATAAAGTGCACCAAACAGTCAGTTTTTCTGGATGTAACGGTGTTTCGACATACACTTGTGGATTAGCTTCCACTCAAATGCGGCAGTTTTGTTTGTTGACGTAGCCATTCAACCAGAAGTGCGCTTCATCGCTAAACAAAATTCGCTGATGAAAATCGGGAACAACGGCAATCTCGTTTTGGGCCCATTCGACGAATCTACGCCTTGCTTGATCATATTTAAAATGTAATGCCACAAGATTATCTTTCGAATAAAAAAAATTCATGTCAATCGAATAATACATCGTTGTTTTATTGCAATTTAAAGTTCTATACCTCTAAAAAAACACCCTTTAGCTTCTTGTAATAAAATCGTTTATGAAAACATGCAGTTTAACGTCAAAAGTGCGAATGAGATACCTCATGAAGATTACTCCATAGTCAACTTTGTTATTTTGAACTAAAATGCAAATTATTTTGATCAGTCGCGTGCACAAAATATTGTGCTACGTACCATCAATGGCACGCGTACCATTGGTTCGCCATGCCTGTTCTAGAGGTTCCATGAAAGCACCTTCAAGTTTTAGGGGTTCTGTGAGGTAAAAAAAGTTTAAAGTCCACTGGTCTGCAACATTTCTGGACGGTCCTTCGCCAATAGCCCTCGAGTTGCTGTAGAGCGCAATGTTAATAATGATAATAATAACTCAAATCCAGTCACTTCTGTATGGATAAATCATTTTAATTTTTAGTTTGTTTCTTTTATTTTAAAAAAAATCAGGCGAATTTATAAAAATCCATGAAGTAAACAAATTAGAAATGGTTTCTGATTTCTGATCATTATAATTGCAATGTATTTTTGAAAGAATGCTACAAAAATGATAAAAATATTTCATTTCGAAAAGTCCTATACACATTCTTTTGAACTCCTGAAAAACATTTTAATGATAAAAGTAACATTCGATGGGATTGGCATCCATGCGTGGAATATGTAGTTTTAATTTTTGCATTTCAAATAACACTGCGGAATGAGCTTTTTTTTTAATTATTTTATTAGGCGGAAAAAAAGTTCTATTACAAATACATATAATCAACAAATTTATTTAAAAATTGATGCATCAAAAGATTTAAAACTTAGATGAATAAAAAAATTTCTCTGGTAGATTTTTTAAAATTTATGCAGTATTTTATTATTCTCATGCTGATATAATTTCAAATATTGTATTTTTTTTAAATGTAAAAACGCACAATTACCTTCCCTACCAACTCTATTACAAATACTAATAACAGTATACGTAAGCACAGAAAGCGTTAGCCTCGTTTTATTTAAAATTTAACTTAAAAATCCCATTTTTCACCTTTCCAAAATTTGCATAATACTTTGTATCACATTGCTGAATTAATGGCCAAACCATCCCTACCCTAATTAACAGTAGCCAATGAATCACTTAGCGAGTTGGTACTAAATATTTTTCTAAAGGCTCTTAAATCTTCCAGTCCACAAAAAATCCTACAACGCCCTAGCTGTAGCGTCATACGTGTTCAAATATCACTTTTAAACCGGCTTTCGATAATTGGAATCGCGCGCGATTGTGGCTCAGAGGCGTATGCACTGCATGCTTCAAGACAAGTGTTGATCTAGGTGGCACAACCTACGTCTTTTTAGAAATCAACAGGGTACCTCCCTTTGACGGAAATGTTCTCTTTCCTCCTCTAATTGTCGTGGCAGAGTGTTAAGTTCATAGAAAAGATTATGACAGAATAATTTTTTTTTCTCTTTTTTTTTTATTTTAGATTATATTGCTTGTATAGATATGAGAAGCCTGCTACTTGTGCTTATGCATCAATGTCAAGTAATTATGTAATTTTTTGCTTTATATCAAAGCGTTTAATGATATACATAACTTGTGGGTTGGTTATTTGGAATTCTGGAACTTTTTTGAAGCAAGAAGAAATTTTTGTGGTTTTCTTCTTGTATTTCTCTTTAAAACACACACACACAAGTAACATAAAAAAAAATTTAAGTCAATTCCTACTTAGATCAACAAAGAACATTTTTATTTTAGCTACTTTTTATTAAATAGTTACAGTTAATATAAATATGCATATACATATGACAGAATCACAACATTAAGTGTGGTAATTAATTTTTATTAATTATCATTAAAGTATCGTATTGTCATCCAAAACAATCGTGTATATAAAATTTCAGTTCAACTGAATGCTTTAAAACATGAGGAAAATAAAAACATTTTCAAGTTTTGACTCAAGTCGCCAAAAGGGTCGCTAAGTCGCCAAAAATGATGCCAACGTGGCTGTATTTGTAATTCTTCGAATAATTAGTTTTAATCAATTAATTTTTATTAATTATAATGAAATTACTGTGTTGTCATCCAAAATAATCATGTATATAAAATTTCAGCTCAATTGAGTGATTTAAAATGTATTTTATTAACAATTGAAAATTCCACCAAGATAAATAAATATATAGAGAGTGCGAGGTAATAGAAGGAAATGAATAAAAATAATATCCTATCAGATTCTCTACAGTTCTGAGCATTTTACCGGATATATAGTTTGCTTTTAAAGTCGTTCTAATGATGCGAGTGTGTGTTTATTTACTTTGCACTCTAAAGCAACATGAGGACTATTGGTGACAGGCCTCGTAATTTTGAATCATGGTCAAGTGACGACAAAAAAAATCGAAGAAGTGACATATTTATATCTTCTATGCATAATTTCCATGTCTGTCATGTTTTCAGTTCATACACCTGAATTATCTTATACGCTTATTTTTAACGGTGGAAATTTCAACAAAAATGAGATGAAAAAAAATTACGTATCAATATTAACTACCGTAAAATATATCTGGCATATAACGCGTAGTTTTAACACAAAAAGTAAGATCGAAATTCAAGGACGCGCGGTATGAAAATGAGAGCTTCAAAAATATAATAAAAGAGAGATGAGCATAAAAAGGTTTGACTTCTCTCTCTCTCTCTCTCTGCATATATCAAAATATATCGAGAAGATGTTTTTAAAAAAAAACATTCCTTATGAACTTAAAGGATTATAATTCTAGAAGTATACCATTTTTTCTAAAGATTTTGCAATAATATTTTGAGTAAATGACTTCAAAACATACGTGCATTGCATATACCTCATTTCAGGATTCTTTGTAAAAAGTGGGTGCGTGTTATACGGCGTATATACCTAAACATAAAAAAAAGGAGCTTGAAAGTATAGGTGCGCGTTATACGCCGAATTTTACGGTAATTACGTTAAAGGATTTGTTTTAATTAAAGTATTCGTGTAATGAAATATGCATTAACTTAACTATTTAGAATTCTAAAAATTGTGTTAAGAAGAAATCTTCGTGACTTTCATATCGTATAATTTTTTTTTTCGAGATGAGGATGTGAGAACCCCCCCCTGGGTTCCACCTTGGACTCTAAGATTGAATTGAGGAAAAGAATTACCAGACGCCATTTTTAGAATAACAAATTATATTTATTCAATTAGCAACCTACTAAATGCAAATATTTAGCAATATGTCTACGCCTTTAATATCAATTTAAATCACAAAATTTGATATTAATCAACTACTAAGCTCAATATCGAACGGGTTTACCGGAATAAGAGGACCGTGAAATATACGCAACTTGAATTACTTACATTCATTAACTTTACACTAACTTTATTATATATTAACTCTTGTGGTCAGATAAACTAAGTTTTGAACATCACCTCGCTATAATGTCGTTCTCTCCAGGTAGATCAATCCTTCCAATGGTATTTCGCTGACTAATAACAGTAAGACTCTAATCACGCAATCCACTTGAATCTTCTTAACTTCGTCACTACTTCTCTTGGCTCAATAGCCTTCTATCTGCTATCTTACAACGTTCTCCTTAAATACCTTAATTCATTTGCATATCCCGTTTTCTCCTTTCAGAGCTGGTTGGAAATATACGCAAATTTACAATCCCCAAAGGCGCCTAAGAGTATTAGTGATAAGGTGCCGTATACATTCGTCACAAGGGTTTAATATGTTTTAACAACTTACTTAAGCAATATATACATTATAACAAATGAGATCAATTTTTGAGATTTTGAAAATAAGGAAACACTCATATGTATACGTATTTAGGATATCGTATTATAAACGCCTTTTGAAGTATTTCCTTTGCATTGTTCTCTGAAAACAGTACATTGCATTCTGGTTTAAATAACCAAGGTGTTTTTTATGCAGATTTTTTAACCATGGAAGGTTGGACAGAAATAGGATATTTTCTCTTCATATTACGACTCCAACAACTACAAAATGATTTGTTGTGTTTAAAACTGTGGTATGTATATACAGGAAATAGAAGCAAAAAGAAAAAAGAGAGACACAGAAGAAAGAAGAAAGTAGAAGCAATGTAAAAAATTAAAATAGAAGCAATGAAAATTTGAAAAAGTAGAAGCAATGCAAAGTATCACTCTCCTTCTATTCTGTTTCCTTTCATCTCACATCATCATTTTAACCTATTAGTCAATATAATGTAATTTTAATTTCTAAGAAGTTTTCAATTTAGTCATGTTAAGAAATGAAGCAATATTTGTGCATTGCGAGATATCCACACTGGTGCTCAATATTAAGGTATTTGACTGCTTGCGACAACCTTTTTTTTTTAAAAAAAAATGGAGGAATGGGGATTATTATTATTATTATTTACTTATTTATTGTGGTTTTTATATTTATTTAGTTTAAGAAAAATATGCTAAAATTAAGAAGAGAAAAAAATATTACTAAAATGGGAAAAAATTAGTAAAAATTTACAATAAATTACATAAGCGGAGCCCATTCTGTGCAAAAAATTTGTGAACAAATTTTCAATTTTTCGATTTTGATGTGTTGCTTTGCTATTTATTTTTGAAATGACCTTCAGAATAAGAGATATTTTAAATTTTACAAAAGCTAGAACACTTTATCTTAGTTATTATATGAAATTGCTTTAAAAAAACAGTGATTATATTCATATAAGAGACTGTAAATTTTGCAATAAAACAGTAGTTGATAAATTTGAAGGTTAAAACACACCTACTGTTACACAGAACATACATAAAAAAATTTCAGTTCATTATTTTCAAAATTTTTTGAGCAATCGCTGTCCCCGTTTGAGCATTAAAAAAACACAGATTTCGTGTAAAAAGCTTTTTAAAGTATGACATCTCGCTTAAAGCAGTAACATCTGCTTTTTCTAAAACACTTGTAGTGTTTGTTTTAGTGAATGGAAAATAATAAACTTGATATTTTTATAAAGCTAATAAGATGACCTAAAATAAAATAAAAAAATGTCAATTTTTGGCAAAATTTACAATTTTAGGGTAGTTGGATACACCTTAAAAGAATGTTCAAATTTTGTTTATTTTTCGAAAGAATTGGATAGATTTTAATGAAATTCAGTACGTGTGTACCTCAGTTAGCATACAACAGTTATTGTATAAATCAGGGGTGGGCATACTTTTCCAGGGTACGAGCTACTTCTAATTTTTTCAAGGTGTTGCAGTTCACTCGGGAACGTAGGTGTAATGAGCTAAAAGAAGGTATATAATACTGTCGAATCTCTATCTAACAAATTTCTCTATTTAATGAACTTTTTCTTGGAACTAAGAACATTTCATGATTTTCTTCGTAGAATAACCACCAAATAGTGAAGTACATTTTCTGCCCAATGAAATTTTCCGTGGTGATTCGATTTTTTCCCTCCGTATTTTTAAAAATATTTCTGTACCTTCCTATGATGAAATTACGAGTATTATTAGGTCTTAGTGAAGGTGGTCGAAGCCCAGTGACTGAGTGGTAGTGTATTGCTCTTCCACACCACAGCAGGTCCGGGGTTCAAATCCCGTGCTGGGCAAGGTCGACTCGGCCTTTCTTCCATTCAGGGGGCCGATAAATGTGTACCAGACTTGCTTGGAAACCAAACATTTAGGATTCACGTGAGGTGGACCACCTGACCGGAAATCTGCTCAAGCACCTTAGTGCCACCTGAGATGGGCACAGTAGGCATTGGCCATTATGGACTGTTGGGCCACTGAGTTGAGTTGAGTTGAGTAAAGGCGGTCACCCCAAAATGTCTTGGTGGTCCAACGGTCTATCACGATCGACTTAACGCCCACCTCGGGTATAAATGCATTATCATGCGTACAATTTATCAGAGCAGGGAAATCTTAAAAAAAGATATTGCTCAATGGAACAAAAAATTGAGTTAGTATACTAAATATATAGACCCCTTTTCCAATTCCACAACTTTCGGACTCCAAGTTCATTCTGGAAATGAGACAATTTATGAATCCTTGTGAATCTCCTCCAACAACGCTGTCTCAAAGTCCTGGCGAATTTTAAAAGGGGAAGGCAAGCTGCAGTTGCCTTTCTTTTGGTTAAAGTTTGGAGATTTAATCGGAATTGAAAATTCTCACTTTTCAAAAATACGTCTGTTAGATCCCCCTTATATGTGTAAACGTTATCATCGGGAAATTGAAATCAGGGTCGATTGCACGCCTGAAAAAAAAAGAGAATATGTAGATTCATTCCATGAATCTCACAGCAGTCAGAAAAAGGCTTAGAAGTTTGTGTGCTTGTCCAATATGATGCCATCAAACCTCCGCTGCCATGCTGGTCTATTTTTCGGATGGTGTAGGACATGGATAGTGAACCAGTGGCACGCGTGCCATAAACGGAACGTGACACAATATTTTGGGCACACCAGCGATCAAAATGGTTTCCATTTTATTTCAAAACAACAAAGTTCACTATGAAGTATTACGAACAAACATGAGTGATCAAACGCGGAGTGGCGGGGAGCACTCTCGTTTGTTATTGTCTTGCCTTAGTTACGTCGTGGACTACAATTGCTTATGATGCATACATAGATTGCCTTCGCATAGCATAGTCAATTTCGTTGACACAACTGTATTTGAAAGTTTATTTGTGTTATATTTACGGTTTTTAACTGTTATTTAGCATGGCTAGTTCAGCAAAAGAACAAAAAATGCGAGATAGTAAGTATAAGTGTTCTGGAACAGTGGCATATGTAGAACATTGTCTGTAAAAAACGGCATTTTGAACCAAAGCACAAATCCTCTTGTCAAAAAAGTGAATCACAGCAAAAATAATGAATTGCTGAGAAACATTTTGGCAGATGAGTCCAATTCAGCATACATTCTACTAAAAGTAACATCTTACACAATCCTAATATAAGTTATTTATCATCCAATCTGCAACATCAGAAGTCACACTAATGTTACTTGAATTTGAACTACACGTACAACCGAAACATTTACAATTATACAGTGCAAAATGTGTTTTTTTCGTAGTAAATAAAAGAGTTTTGAGTTGTTAGTATTTAGTTTTTTTTATTATTTTCCCAATAAGAACAAGTCAAAGTTATTTGACGGCACGTCTATACCTCATTCAACATTTTTTTTAGAAAAAATGGCACGTTGATTCATAAAGGTTCGCCACCCCTGGTGTAGGATATGTTGATAGTCCATCAAGGTGTCATCAAGAATCAGTTATTAAAAGCTGAGTCTGAACTCATCAATGAATCGAACGGTGCCTCACCAAACCTTGCTACAATGACGATATACATTTTGTCTTTTGTCGAACATTTTGGTGCGCAAAAATAAGAAGAATGCAAACAAAAAGTCTTCTTGTAAACATACTTCTTTCATGTAGCCTTAAAAGCTATAAGAAGTTCACCTAACAGCCAGGAAGCTGTTGAACTCTTGCTGCACACGCCTCGCTGTAAAGGACGAATATCAATCTTCATTAGTCGTTGTGGCTCTCAGCAAACCTTGCCCAGGCCTTCTCTTAAAAGAATTTCGTCTTATTAAGCGTTTCCATAAATTATACACAGCTTTGGGGTTTACATTAAGGTCTCTTGCCATCTTCACGAAGCTGCCCTACCTTGAGAATCTCAACGATTTGCCATTTCATTAGCTATCAATACGTTAGTGGTCACGAATTCTACGAAAGTCGCGTAGGTGTATCAAAGAAAAGCGCAATGCGCTTACAACGCATTTTATTCTAAATGCATAGGAAAAATGAGTTGCTGACATTTGTAATTACTTTTAAATCTGTTGTTAAATTTATCGAGTCTCAAAATGTAGTGTAGAAGCTGTCAGAGCAGGATGCTACTTTAGGATACTGATCGGGGTTTGAAATTGTGTGGTTCATCGCAAATAGCCTTATATTTTTTTTTCTAAGTTAGAAACTATTATTAAGCTATAGTAGGTTTATATGTATATAATGAAATGTATATAATGCTGAAATATTTGTGACTGCCCCTAATTTAAATTTGATCTAATCTACAAATAATTTTCTGATAATTCATTACGAATGTTTTACATTTGTTTTGATTTTTATTCTAGCCTATATTTGGAAAGTGAAAAGAAAACAAAAAGAAAAAGAAGGAATAGAAATTTATATATTTAATGTATTTCATAGCATTTTAGAAACTTGTTTTAGAAAAAATCGAAGACAATCGAACAATTTTATGCACACATTATTTTAGTATTTGCAGAAACAGTAATTTCAAAAAAAAAATAATAATAATAATATGTGTCTTGTAAATGCACTGCGCAATAAAGTTTGGAAGTGGAGGTTTTAAATTATTTTTTCTTTAAAAATATTTTGTCTTGCTTCTTAAGATTAGTGGAAAGACGGATTCTAAATTTCATGTTCACTTAATTCATATTTAACACTACTAATAATTCCAAATTTTCGAATAAGATGCCAATAAAAGCTTTCTAGCATTCAACAAGATTGCTTAATTACCCATATTAAGATATTATTCATTTTTCGCCGCCTGTACAGTTTAGTGACTTCTAAATCAAAATCCAACTAATCCAAATTCTGTGAACTGTTCTCTAATTTATATACTCTATAACAGAAAAAGATCGACTCACCAAGAAGGAGTTGTCCGATTGTAACGAAATTTCGTGTGCAAAGACATTTGTTCAGAACATGCAAATGATTAAAATTTGGTGTCCAATGAATGAATAGCAGAGGATACAGCGCATCGAAACTGCGCACTCAGCAGGTGTCTATAGGAAGTGATAGTCAAAATTTCTGTTGCATTGTAATTTAGGATACCTTTAGAACGACTGAAAAAATGCCCCACCACAGGATTCAAGCTCATTACAAGCAACTGTCAGGGTTTGAAAGAGATCGTATCATTGGATTGAAAGAGGCAAGTTGGTCAAATTGGAGAATCGCTCGCCCTATGGGCCGGAGCGATGAGGCCATTAAAAGATGCTGGCAAAAATGGGTGGACAGTCGCCGATTTCAGCATCATGATGGTAGCTGTCGACCTAGGGCCACAGCAGATCGGGAGGACAGATTGATTGTCAGATCAGTTGTCACAGCGCCTGATTCATCATTATCAACCATCAGACGTGCGACCTACATACATGTGTCCATAATGACCATTCACAGACGGCTGATAGAGCGAAAGTTACGCTCGTACCGACCGCTACGCCACCTGCCACTCACGTTTTCACTCTGTCAAGCCAGATCACAGTCGTGCCTAGCCCGATCAGGTTGGAATCATGCTGACTGGGGACGTATAGTGTTTAGCGACGAATCCCGCTTCCAACTGTGTCCTGACGATCATCGAAGACATGTCTGGAGACGTCCAAGGCAACGTGCAGATCCTGTTTTCACTATTGCACGCTACACAGGCCCTCAAACAGGAGTTATGGTCTGGGATGCCATTACTTTTGACAGCCGTACCCAGTGGCGTAACGGAGAACATTTGGGCCCCCCTGCAAAAAGTCAGGTTTTGGGCCCTACATTGAATTTTACAAAGGGTAGGCACTTGCGTCAGTCAGGCTTTGGGCCCCTTAGAACCCTGCGGGGGTGTACGTTACACCACCCCTTTTGTCGTCATTATAGAGGCGCACTCACAGTACAACGGTATGTCGACGATATTCTGAAACTGTTTTGCTACCGTTCCTTTGGGAAGTACCCTGGCCTTATTTTTCAGCAAGATAATGCCAGACCACATACGCCACGTGTTGCTATGAAATGTCTTACAGCTTATAAAAAACTTCCTTGGCCAGCCAGATCTCACTCTAATCTAGCATGTCTTGGATATGATGGGAAGGCGACTGTGCATCTACCAGGGAATGTTGATAACCTGGCTCGACAATTGGAACAAATTTGGCAAGAAATACCGCAGGAGACCACCAGGTTACTTTATCACTCTATGCCTTGTCGTGTGGCAGCTTGCATACAGGCTAGAGGTGGATCAACAATTTATTGAATTCGTTACTTTTTAACTATGTAACTCTGAAATAAACCATTCATTTTTTCTGAAATTTTAATCATTTTCTATTTTGTGCATTATCTTTCTACCCACCAATTTTCGCCTCTATTGGACAACTCGTTCTTGGTGCGTCCTTTTTTTGTTTTTGTTTGTTTGTTATAGCGTGTAAAAAAATCAACATTTCCTTTTATCTTTAATTTCACAAAAATTAATCCGATAAAATCAGTGTATATCAAAAACTCAAAATTTATTCTTTAAATTTATAGATTTAAAAAGATTTACATACGTAATTGTAAATACTTGAAGAATGTAACGTTTCTGCGAGAATCTTTTAACTTAAACCGCTGTTCAAAGAATGCGTTTCATCTCCCCTCCAGGGGTTGTTTGAGAACATCGGAAATTCGTTTTCGTCGTCGTTCGTTTTCACTCGAATAATGACAAAACGCTATCACTTCTTCGATGATGTTCCCAAGATATGATAAGCTTCAACGCATTCAAAAAATTTTACTTTCTTTTTTAAATATTTGGGAATTTTTGACATTCTTCTTTTCCCCCCTCTCTTTATCCTATTTGAAATGGAAAAAGGCTTTTGCAGATTTTTCTTTCAAATCATTTGCGATTTTCTGTTTTAGATAGTTATTGCTTTGAAAAAGATGAAGAATGAGTACTATTATCATCTCTTATAGTTTTATTTATTCTGCCCATCTTTATTCAGCATTTCTTTTTAACCGATTCCAGTAACAGGCCATTGACCTTTGTGCGCTAGCATCTTCAACTTAGCTATTATATTTAAAATTGGAATTTATTTAAAATTGTATGGAGAAAGATTCATAATAGTAGATAATCTGAAATTTTAAGATTTAAACGTATTAGATTGTGTATGATTTCTGTTTTAATGTAAGAAATTATTGTTTGAGATACTGGGGGCTAGGTTTGAACCATGCAATAACTAAAGGGCAAAATTTAGAAAATTTGGGCAGTATATCCAGTTTTTTTTCCTGTTTTTCCTTTTTTTCTTCTTATGTGCATAGAAAAGGATGGAATTTTTTATAATTTTTTCCATTCAAATATTAAAAGTGTATCCATCCGTGCAAATTACTATAATTACGATTTGGGAAGAAATATACAGAAATATCATAATTTTTATATTACAAATATATATTTAGAAAATGGTTTGATATGTATTACGCATTATTTGCATTTTATTTTCAATTTTTCGACACCATTTGTACATTCTTATAATCCCCTTACATTTTGTCGTATTTTATTTGAGTTTTTCTTTTTTTAATGTTTACAAATCATTATTACACGGCATCGTGCCCGTCTCGTAAGCCTATGGTTGCGGGTTCGATCCTGGCTGGAGTCGATAGATTTTCTGAATGCGAAAATAGGTACTCATGTTGTTATTGTTTCTTATGCCACCTGACCTCGCCTGCGTCAGATCCATATCCATGAAATTAATCTTGAGTGAATATTAACATCGCACTGTTCCGTTACACGAGGGCTTTTGTTGACGGACCTCGTAATTTTGAACCATGGTCAAGTGACGAGGATGGCACCTGAGCTGGCACCCCCCTCTTAAACTACCACACCACACCAACGAGAGCAGCGGCGTAGCGTGATGATGCAGAGGGGGCCATGGCACTAGGCGGCGGCAAGCACCGCGATATTTAATTTTAAAATATATTTCAAACTCCAAATTGCGCCCGCGCTACGAAACTGACGGAAACGTGTGAATGTTTTAATACACGCAATATATGCAGGAAGTTTATTAGTCGCTATGCAATCGCATTCGTTTTATGATACTTAGGCTTCTGGCAACCGGTGCTGTGCGAAGTCGATGATGCTCAAAATTATTTGCAAACAGAGGGAATAAATATCCATCAATGTGCTCAAAAAATACGTGCTTTACAGATCATATTAGAAGCAAAACGAGAAGAATTCGTGGATGACGCTTTAATATACGCTAAAAGTTTATGTGAAGAGCTTGAAATTTCTTTTGAACCCCCAAGATGAATCAGGAGAAAGCATATATTTGGCAACGGAATTAAAGATGTTCAGTTATCAAATGAAGATGACTTGAGATGAACAATGTGTTCGTCAATAGACAGAGTAACTGCTGAAATTTGAGAAAGATTCCAACAGTTGCAGAATCTAGCGCAAAAATATGCTTTTTTAAGGCCTGAAGTGATACTGAGCATGGAGGAACTTAACTTATATAGATCAAGCTCCTCAAGACATTAATAAAGAATTCCAACTTGAGCGCGTACGTCTACAAGCTTTCGTAGCTGCAACAGACCCAGGCTGTAAAAAAGAACTCATTAGGTCTGGCTCTTTGGGTTCACTAAAATATATTATTGTAGTCCAAACTTGAAGATGGCTTACCAAACATTGTCATAATGTTTAAAAAATTTTAACATCTGCCATCAGTAATGTCAGTTGCGAGAGTAGCTTCTCTTAGCTAAAATTAATCAAAAATTACCTCAGATCGACTATGTCCACGTGAAGGCTAACAAACTTAGCTATTGTGGCAATTGAACATGACACACATATTGATATTGACAATTGTATAAAAGATTTTGCTATGAAAAAAAACACGAAAAGTGCATTTTTAATCAATAAAAAAAATTATAGCTGCTTTTTTTTAATTTTTACTAATTTTCTTGACTAATAATTAAAATAGAGAAACGACAGATTTCCGGTTGGCGCCAGGCGAAGAAAGCCCACGCTACGCCACTGAACGGGAAGACGTTTGAGCTCTCCACAGATTTAACGTGCATTACTCCCCTACACGGCGGGTCTTTAGTGGTATTGGGTTCAAACTCGTGACAAGCCAGCCACGATCCGATAGCTTGACCACTAGGCCACCGCGGCCACACGAAATTCATCATAACAAGGGACTAGATGTACGCCTGTCGTTGGCCGTAGCCTTGAGCATCATACAAGTGACAGTACGATTTAACACGGTTTCACCCCAATTTTGAGAGAGAATAACCTGGAGGGAGGGTCACCTCTCTTGCCCTTCCATCAACCTCTCAAGATGACCTGCGGGTCGACGGCTATTTAGAGTTGCCCCATGGCATGATACATTTACAAGCCCCCATGCCTTCTTCGGGATCCCAAGCCATAGGACAAAACAGACAGCGTCGCTAATGACTATACCGGATGGGCGACTTTGTCATATTTTGTTTGATTTTTTTTTCTTAATGTTTATTACACGGTAGTGTGTCGCCCAACCGGTATAGTGGTTAGCGACGCTGACTGCAATGCCGTAGGGACTGGGTTCGAATCCCGGAGAAGACATGTATGTTTGTAAATGTATAGTGCCTTTGCGGCATGGGGGTACTCTAAATAGCCGTCGAGCCGCAAGTCCTCTCGTGTGGTTGGTGGAAGGGGAAGAGAGGTGGGAGGTCCCTGACCACCACCCCCAGGGTTTTCTCACTCTAAATTGGGGTGGAACCGAGCAAAAACGTACTGTCACCTGCATGGTGCTTAAGGCTAACTACAGGCGTAAATTCTAGCACTTAGCCGCGATGAATTTCGCGGGCCTCGACCTGACTTCGTCAGGCAGGTGGCATTAGTCACAACACAACAACACGGTAGAGTGCCCGTCTCGTAATCACGCTGTTTTGGGTTTGTTCCCTGCAGGAATCTATAGATTTTCTGGATGCGAAAATTATAAGTATACATGTCATATGATTATGTGGCATGTAAAAGATCCCTTGAGTATCAATTGGGTTCTGGTCCTCTCTGCAAAATTAATTCACGGCAATATTCAGCTTCCGATGAGAGCTTGAATATTGAATTGAGCTCAATTTCAATGTATTCAAGTGTCAAAATTTAATAGCGGAAGTCGCCAGTTGATGGTTCCACCAATAAAATGGCTCTCATACTTGGGGACTTGCCGTGTCTTCAAAGTCTTAGCTGTCAAAATGCAGCCCATTTGAAAAAGAAAAAGAGAGTCATCATTATACACTACAACAGATCCAAATTTTTTTAAAAATGAAATTTTAATTTTTTATGTTTAGTAATTAAATTGCTTAGCTTAATACTTAAACTAATAAAAATATAATAAAATACTACCCAAATTATGCATGTATGAAATTGCGCATGATTATAACATTTATTATATTGTAATAAATATTATGTTGCAATCAGGGGCGTAGCTACCGCCGTATTAACCGTATGAATGATATGGGGCTCCCAAGCTTCAGGGGCCCCAACATGTGTAAGAAAAATATCCTAAACTATTAAGGAGCTTAAAAAAAGGGCCCCCGAGAAATTTTGATACCGGCTCTCTCAGGACTAGCTACGCCAGGGGCTACAATCATTATTATAAACTAAAACCTGCATAAAGCATTTTTTTTTTTGCATTGTCTTTTAATAATAAATTAGTTAAGAACACATTCTACTTAAAATAAGTAATACATTACGTTTTGCTTCAAAATTATTAGCATCTAATGATCATAACTCCTTATCTAAAAACTGAATGTGAAATAGAATTGTTCGATTTTTCTAAAAAACAAACTAAAAACTTTTTTAATTAGAAAAATTATGGAATTTTCATTATTACTAACAGGTCAAATCATTTGTTATTATAACTATTCTGGGTTATATAATGGCAAATAATTAAATTTATTTTTTGGTACTTAATTATCAATTTCAGATTGTAATGATCCAAAAGATGCATCGAACACTTTTCTGAATTAATAATTCAAATGTAATTACAAAATATTTTTAAAAAAAACAGTTAAAATAAGCAATAATACGAAATATTAATAACAATAATTGCAGATTAATTATTAGGTTCCGCTAAAATCCTGGTCGAAAAGTTCACGCAAATGAGAATAAATAGTTGAAAAGAAGCAATTATTTATCGTAGACATCCTCTTAATCAGCCATCACGTGATCAGACAAATGACCAATTAAAATCGAATGCTATTGAATTCAAAAGGTTTCATTTGATTGGATGAACATAAAAAGAAATAATATCATTGAACACAAATATAAATTGCGCAATCATATTTTTTTTAATGCCAAACGATTGTAGACTAACATTTTAAATATGCTAATTTAAATGCTTGGGTCCGTATTGCATTTACTTTTGTTGCTAGGATTTTTCATATTATGGAATTTCAATTGGTTTGTCCATATATCATGAATTTTTAATTAGAAATTAAGATACACACACACACATATATATTTATATATCTTTTTATATTACTTTCTGTTTTTTACGTTTAATTATTTACACTAATAATTACACACAAAAAATTTTCAATTTTATTTTGATTGTATAGTAAATATTACTTTATTATGGATAATATATACTGAATAATTATGTATTTTAATATTATAGTGAACATGAATATTAACTTTTTAGAAATTATTTAACATACGTTATTAAATAACTTTCATAAATTGTTCAAAATAATGAATCATTAAATGTATTTAATTAAACGATACATAATTATTATCATTGTATTAATTATTACAAATAATTCAAGATTTCTTCCAAAATAAAATGTTTGGATATAGCCCTGATGTCGAATAAAATGTAAATAACAGGTTAGAGCAAAGTTTAATTATAAAAAAAAAAAAAGAATTAATGTCGTTAAAAAAGTAATTAGTATAAATGCTGAATATATCAATTAGCGTTTGAGAATTTTTTTCCTTTGTTTAATAATCTCTTTTCGAATAAATTTTTAATTTTTCTGATCCATAACAATTGTTATTGACTCTGTGTACTTTTAGATTTATGGGATTTTACGTATTTATAGTTTTTAAAGGAAAAAATATTTGCAAAAATGTGAAGTTCCTGTAATGTGGAACAATATATAAAAAATATTGATTGAAATATTTTTTTAATCAAGTGTAATTTTTTTATCAAAGCTGAATGGAATGTATTAAAAAATAAAATTACAGATATACACCCTATGTTTAGTAAAACAAAACTGAAAAATACTATAAAATGAATGATTTTCGAAAAATAAAATATTTATATATATATATATATATATATATATATATATATATATATATATATATATATGATACTTTCATAAATTCTTTCAGCCAACAATGGTGTTGATCTTTTTTAGATAATGATACACAATTTTTTAGAAAAATTTTAAACTCTCTTTTCTCTCTCTTTGTGAATAGTTTTCTTAATTTTTCATCTTCATCTTCTTTTTCATTTTCTTTGCTTCATATATAACTTTAATTTTTATTTTTTCAATAACTAAGATAGGATTTTCCGATAAGTGACAAGTTAGGAGTTTGGAACTTAAAAAAAATTCGGGGTAAAAATAGTTTTATAAATTTTAATTTAGTTTTACAAAAATGTATGCGAAAAAGACGAGAAATTTGAAATGTATTGATTTTTTTTAAATGCATACATGCAAAACATTTTTCTGAGTTATAAATTTTTATCTGAAAACTTTTAGATTTTTAAAATGATTGTATGATTGAATAATTTCGTTCATTAAAGTTTTTTCTTTTGTAATGCTTTATCAACAAGCCGCGCTGAAATAAATTCTGTCACCGAAAATTTTTAAAAATAAGGTGGAATCCTTTCATAATAGTACTTTAAAAATCAATACGGTAAAAATTATCAGGTTAATTAGTTGGATTAAAAAATGATAGTGATATTTGAATTAATACATTATCTAGATAGAACAAAAAAATATCTGGTTATTTATCTGGATTAATAAATCGGTTGAAAAGAGAAAAGAAAACGAATTTCCTTTCGCTTTTCGTCATCTTTTATGCACCACATAAAAACAATCTTATATTTGCAGTATTTATGTATACATCAAAAGGATTGACAAAGTTTGTTTGTGGAATTATTTTATTTGAAAAGTAATTTTTTTTTTATCGAAAATTTATTTTTTTACTGATTTTGTGGTTCATAGCATTATAATATCAATTCATCCATTTTAAGATGTTACTTTCTATACAGTTTTTATACTTCTGCAATTATTTTCTCAATTCATTTGATAATTTTAATAAATTTTACTTGTAAAATATTTTGTAAACATTTATGTAGTCAAAATCATGGATATCGCGACTAGTAGTTGATGATTCTTCCAAATATGAGATTGAAAGTAGGTGTATAAGGAGAAATAAAAAGACATTTATTTTTATACAAAAAATTATTCAATATAGGAAGAAAATCGGTTGGTGACAAACTCATTTGATTATTTAACAACAAACAAATATTGAAATTGAAAAAACTGAATTAAATATGAAAAATATCAAAATTAAAACGATAATATTAAAAAATAAACATTAAAATTTTTAAAAGTATTTTTTTCCAAACGATTTTGAAAGGAAAATTAGATTTATTATTTAAACATAAAATTTCAAAACAAATGTGTTTTGATTAAATGTATTTATTAGACAAAAAATGTGTATCAAACAAATTACCGTAAAATCCGGCGTATAACGCGCACCGCCGTATAACGCACACCTATATTTTCAAGCTGCAATTTTTAATTTTTAGGTGTATTCGCAGTATAACGCACACCCCCTTTATTACAAAGAAACCTGAAATGTATATGCGCAATGCTCTAATGCAGTGATTCCCAAAGTGGTTTACATAGGCCCCCAGGGGTCTATGACGACCTGAAAGGGGTCCGCGTCAGTTAAAATATAATTTAGGGGTCCATAAGGTGTAAATGGGGGTCTACACGATAGTGGTTCTCATTAAACTAGATCGTGACTTTAATTTTAAAAGAAAATGTAATCAAGTGGAACCCTGATTTTAACTGATTTATTTACTATATTTAATGAGGCTAGTTTGCAGTTATATTTTATTAAAACAAGAACCATCCTTTAAGCTTTTCTTGCCTGAATTAAGCTAAAAGAGTATAATATTGGACGTCGCGAATTTTCCAGTTCCTCATTTTGCCTCAGACAATCCGCCAGGAAGATGACCACGTTCAACACTTAAATTCATTTGTTCTATTCAGATTTTGAAATTAGGTTTTTGAGAATGCTTCGATTATGGTTATACCACAGGAGGCAATGAATCATATGGTCACATTGAAGAAAACAAATGTCATATTTCAGGAGGAGTTGATTGGAATAGGCACCAACGAAGATCTTAAAGTAAAGTTTAGAAACGGGTGTCTGCAATTTTGGCGTTAAAAAGATATATCTGTTATTTATCCTGAATTATGGAACCGAGGAGATTTAGGGTTAAACTCGACAAGCTTGATGCCAAATATGAAAATTTGTTATGGAAGGGCCAGATTCATCCCTCCCATAAAAAGCATTTTTGTTTGTTGCTCAGTTATTTTATGTAACTGTTATTTAATGAATTATTAAATTTTAATTTTTTTAGAATTAACATGTGTTTCTTAAATTTTAAACACCATATTTCACAAAAGTTAAAAATTTAAATCTTTTAAAGTAAATAGCCCTATACCAGTTGTCAAAAAGATATTTAAGTTGATAAAAGTACAAGAATTTAATATTAGGTAAGAAGGGGTCTACCCAAAGGCGAAAAACATGACAAAGGGTCTATGAAACAAAAAAGTTTGGGAACCTATGCTCTAATGTTTTGAAGTCATTTATTCGAGGTATTATTCCAAGCTTCAGAAGAAAAAAAAAATTGTATACTTCTAGAACTACAACCGCTTATATATATAAGTTCATAAGAAATTTCTTTTCTGTTAAACAGTATTTCAATATATGCAAAAGCCTAATTTTTTTCTATGTCTTCTTTTTTTAATTTTAATTTTTAAAGCTGTGGTTTTCATACCTGGCGAACAAAACGCATCCGCAAATTTCGATCTCATTTTTTGTGTTAGAAGTGCGCGTTATGCACCAGATTTTACGATATTTATATATAATGTGTGTGTGTTTTCGAAGATATTTGAATATATTTCATACGTATATAATTGTGGCATGCTTAAAAGATTGTTCTACGTTTTTCTTAAAAAATGCGGTTATGTTATACTTGATTGTATATTATATAACATTCAAATGAATAGGTATTTTCTTTTCAGGTAAGTTATGTATTCCTAATGGATTATTATTGTCATCGCATCTCACGTGAGTCATTTATTAGTCTTTTTCTCATTAGTTCTCATTTTTATACCCGTCGTATAACGCGCGCTCGTTAATTTCGACCTTAATTTTTGTTTTAAAAGTGCTCGCTATACACCGGATTTTACGCGGTATATGTATTATTTAAGTATAAGCATTCAAAGCAAATGCTCTTGAATTCAATGTATATTTATTTGACAATTTTTTGGAACTAAAACTTATAAAAATAACATTTAATTTTTGATGAATAATTGTACGTGTATTTAATTTAAATATTTTTTAAAGTTTAATTTTTGACTGTAACTTAAATACAGTGAAAATCGCTTAACAAAATTGAGGGGACTGAAATATTTCATTTGTGTTATAGGATATTGCAAAAAAAAAAAAGAACATATATTCAACAAAATTAAGTTTATTAAAGTACATTTTATTTACATAGATATGTATGTATGCATGTATTTCATAAAAATCAATGAAACTGAAACATTTACAAGAACTTATGAAATTTAATACAAAATTTTCATATTTTTTTTTAAAAAAATAAGGCGTTTATTGAGTTTTTGGAAAATAATCTGACATTTTTCTATGCATTGTCTTTTAAACATCTAATTGTCAACAAATTGTTCTATGTCGTCCATTTTGTTATTCATTTCACCATTTGTTCTATGTCGTCCATTTTGTTATTCATTTCACCATTGGAATGTGCATCTAAATAACAGTGCAAATTTTTCATGACGTAGGAACACGAGTTGCTTTATTTATTTTATTTTCGTCGTCGCACACAAGGGGGGGTTCTGGGGTCCGGACCCCCCCAAAGCCCTTGATTTTTTTTCCGATTGATTATAATTCTAAGTATATAGTACGTAAAATTTAATTAAGTACTTGTTATTAATGATTAATTTTATTAATTAATGATAATTATTTATTCAATAATTAGTTGTTTACTGTGTTTTGTTCCCTAAAATCGATAAAATCAAGAGGATCATGATTCAAGAACGGTAAACTTCCGACCCCGGACCCCTCCCCCACACACACACTTGAAAAATTCCTGTGTGCGCTACTGGAAGGAATCGTCCATTTCAGTATGCCAATTTCTTCTAAAAAGAGTCTATTGATGGGGAGGGGGAGGGTTGGAAACGTTTATTTTAACTTATAGTAACTACACCCAAGACTAAAATAAAACATCTCCTGTTACTCTCTATCTCTAGAAAACTATTATTGCCCCTGTTCCCCTTTGGATAGCGGACACCGAACGTCGTATGGGTGAAAAAAATGTCCGTTGTGACAATACTCTGGGAGGGGGAAAAAGTTACTAGTGAAAAATGTGTAAACTTATCATATTTCATGATTGAACATGTACTCCCGACTCGAACTCTTAAGTTTCAACATAAAAGAAAACTGACATAAACATACAGAGTACAAAATAAGGAAGTAAGACACGTAAAATGAAATATTAAATTCACACCCAATAATATTTTAGAAAATATATTAAATTTTTTGCGACTAAAAAAAAGAAAATATTTTTCAAATTCTATCCAAATGCCGCCCTTAGAATTTGCCGCCCCGGACTTGGGTCTGATTTGTCCGGCCCTAGAGCCGCCCCTGGTGGGATTGAGTGATTACCACGTAAGTCGTATCATTAAATCCCACATATCAGTCGTTATGTATTTCTCATATAAATACATATATATTATTTTTAAGTGGGGCTGGAGACGAAAGAAAATATTAATTTAGAAAAAAATAATGCATAATAAAATCCACTGGCGTAGCTACCCTTGTATCAAAATTCCTTCGATGCTCTTTTTAGATATGGGATCCCTGTTAGTGGAATGTAGTTACACATGTTGGGGCCCTTGTAGCTTAGGGACCCCATATCATTGATACGGCAGTAGCTACGCCCCTGATAAAATCTTACGTAACATAAATACAAAATCGTAAGCCGAAGTTATTTTGATGTGTGAATGTTTCATAAAATCTAGCATAGTCTGCTGGCTCAAGGACTCCTTTTTTTTTCTCTAGCAAAAGGTCCTCGTAGCTTGCTAATAATTTTTTTTATTCCTTTTTTGTTGGGAAAAATACGCTCTTGTTGGAGATTTTATTTTCTAAAATTTATAGCCCTTTTTCAATTAAACAAAGGCCTTCTGTCAAATTAACAACTGTCATTCAATTTTCTGGTTAAACTGGGCCTGAAGCCTCAAGCTCTTCAATGCCTTGTTCTTGCTCTCATGCATTATTTCTGTGAGCTCTTCAATTGTCAACCCCTGATACTGGGAATCCAGCAGCTATTGAACGTCATCTCTATCCGCTTCTGAATTTATTTGCCTAGCATATTTGACAACTTTTCAATCACATTACCAATTTCATCAGATTCTGGCACTAATTCCGCTGTAGTTTATTTATCATGAAAAAGAAGGGGGGAATGACGATCTGACGAGATTTGAAAATCGCTCAAGGTATCCGACTACGTTCGGAGCCGTGATTTTAAAAAAGCGCGTAAATAGATTAATTTTCATGATATTTAGTGTCACTTGGATTAAAATACATGTATAAAATTGTTTTAAGGATATTATGACAAAAAAAATTTGTTTAAATACGATATTTTATAACCTTTTTTCAAAACGTTCTTCTTTTATAAAAAAATGTTTCTATAATGATAATATTTTTCTTATATAAAATAAAGACTTCTCCAGAGTGTCTGGACTAAGGTTTTTGAAAAATACACATTATTTTCATAGTTACCACCAATCGAAATAATTATCGGCGTTTTTTTCTTAAAACTTCTCCCGTCTGCTGTAGTAAAATATGGATAAATCCACTTCTAAGTTATATATTTCCAAAATTCTAGTTCAGCCTCTGTACAGAGGTCTCAGATGTGTACAGACAAAATATTATTTAATAGACGCATTTTTCATAAAAGGAGAATGTTTTGAAAATGGACCATTCTATGTCAGTAGCGCACACAAGAATTTTTTAAGGAAGGGGGGTTCGAGTTCAAAAGTTCACCATTCTTATATCATGCTCTTTTGATTTTGTCGATATTCGGGAACAAAACACAGTAAAAAACTAGTTATTGAATAAATAATTAGCATTATTTAATAAAATTAATCATTAATAACAAATACGTAATTAAATTTTACGTACTGTATACTTAGAATAATCAATCGGAAAAAATATCAAGGGCTATTGGGGGGGGTCCGGACCCCCCTTGTGTGCGCCTCTGTTCTATGTTCATTTTTTGTTAAAATATTGTACTTAAATAATCTTTTATTGTAATAATATTCTTATAAAACAATTTTTTAAACGTTTTCTAATCTAAATGACACTAAATATCATAAATATTACCCATTTATAAGCTTTTGCAAAATCACGGTTCCGAACGTAGTCGGATACCTTAACTCCGAATTCGCGTAAGTCAAGATATTACTGTACATTGAATAAAACTGCCACTATTTTATTTAGCTTAATATATATCGATTTTTATGGTACAACTTATACATTTTCTGAGATCGCAAGTTCTACTAATGAACGCAATCATTTTTAAAAGGTACTCCCTCCGGCATCATCCGCTTCCATAATGTGACCCTTGAGCAATGACCCACCCTAGTGTTATATGATATTAAGTAACTTGGTATTCAAATTATCAGGTATTTTGTCTTTAATAATTCAGAAAATAAATTAAAGGTCAATTTGTATCTTAACAGACGAAAAATTATGTTTAATATCAGTAACGTAATGGAGAATATTAGGGCCCCCACATTCCGGCGGTATACTGTTTAATATAATTAACACACACATTTTAAGAAATCAACCATGTACACCTCATGGGAGCGTGTGTGGGCTGTTATACCTAAGTTTCAAAGTACAACCCACACACACATTCGACAAACCCCTTCTAGTCTCAATTTCCTGGATTAACCTCTGCACAATATGCTCTTCAGTGCATGTCAATTATCATTATCAACTGCGAGAAACGTAATCGATAAAAAAAATTTTCCCTTAATTCATCTCTGAACTTGGAAACATGCTTCCGTGATATGCGGCGGACCTTGAAATTGTTTCCCTTTAGATCGCCAGGAAGAAATCAAAACTAATTCCGCCCTCGCCTTTTTATTCTACGGGAAAAAGATGATTCTACCAGTCTTATTACCAGGAGGCCATCCTCTGAATTACTAAGCAGAACTTGATTACAGAAAATGCAGCGATGTATTGGGATGCTGAGTTGGCAACAGATGCATCTCATTGCTGTGTATTTTTGTTTTAGATTTCCCTTGTTTACCATCATTATAGTATTATTGTTGTGATGGGAATTGATTGGTTATTCAAAATGCAAAAGTAATAGATACATATATATTGTCAAATGTATAGTAAATAGCAAACACGTTAACTTGAGATCGTTATCCTTTTTTCCACATCAATGGGTAAAATATCTCTTATGTACTGCCTTACGTCATTTTACCTTCTTAGATTTGTTAAAAACTCTTTTTGTAGTTGCTTTCACAATTATAACCATGTTAAAAATTAACTGTTTGATAAGCAAGAGATCTTTTTGGTGGACAAATACTTATGCGTACAACAATCCCATTCAACCTTATAAAAAAATAGTGTGTTTAATCCTCCAAATATAACAACATCTCAACTGCAAATCATTTCTCATATGACCTCACCTGATTGAAATTGTTTAATTGTATATCTTACTTTTTAACTTCTTAAAGTTGTTAAAATCTCATTTTTCTCGGTGCTTATTCAATTTGTGGTTGCCTCCACAGTTATCAGTTTGTCAAAAGTTAACTGTTTGATTAATTAGGGATCTTTTTGGTGGACAATGCTTCTGCATATAACAATCCCATTCAATGTATCAAAAAATAATTTGTGTTTTCCTCCACATTTAACGTCAACCAACTGCAAGCCGATTCTCTTATGACCTCACTGTGTTGTCATTTTACCTTCTTGAAGTTGTTAAAAGCTCTTTTTTTCTGAATGTTGACTCAACCTGTGGTTGCCTTCACAATTATCAGTTCGTTAAAAATTAACTGTTTGGGTTTTTAGTACCTTTTTGGTGGACAAAAGCTTCTACATACAGCAATCCCATTCAAAATACCCAAAAGTAATTTGTATATTTCTCCAAATTTAATGACATCAATTGCAAGTTATTTCTCATATGACCTCATCAGGTTGCAATTTTTTAATTGCATAAAAGGCTAAGATATAATTTGTCACGTTCAACACATAAAAATAACATGTATATGCCTTCAGATTTGGTAATATTGATCATTGTAGATGTACCCTGATGAGTTTGTTAGTGCAGAAAATACAACGCTTTAATTGTTCTTTTCATCTCATAACAATTTTCTCACCAATTTAATCAACCTCTGATTTAACAACATTGATAATGTTTTATCAATGACTAGGTGTGACCCGATATATGTGTGATTGTTGCATTCCATAAATTCAACAATACATTTTTTCTTTTCAATTCATTAAAATTTCCTTGCTAACACTTCCATAATTAACAACATCGATTATAAGTTATGTCAGATGTGCCCTGATCAGTTTGTGATTGTTTTGTTACAAAAAAATACATAGTTATAACTGACGAATTAAGACAACAATGGGTATCACTGCTAATTAAAAAAAAATTTAAATTGTTTGGTATTGCTTAACTATTAATGGCTGAAGTATTACAGACAAACGACGGTACGGAAAAAAATTAAACGCTGAAATCGATCAATGGATAAATGGTGAAAATCACCATTCTCTTCACCAAATGACAACAATATGACAGCTTTTTGAAAAAGTTGCAAACGCATGGTTGGAAATAGTAAGAGAACCACCCAAACAACCAGAGAATAAGAAAGCGTTAAAGAAGAGAACAACAAAAGAAAGGAGAGAGAGAGAAGAGAAGTGAAAGAAAGGAAAAAAAGAACTTTCTTTCACGATCGACGCTTTCTCAGCTCGAGAGGGTAATAAGCAAATCAGCAACAGAGCGCTCACATTAGGTTTCTAACGGTACTCCTTCGAGATCGGAAAACTGGTTGGGAAAAAACTGAGCGGTCCAGCAACTCTGGTGGAAAGCCACCGGTTTTTTGGTCATGCTGCAGTCTCTACGGCTTTTTACCTGAAGGTAGAGGGGGGCAGGACAGGTTCGCACCGCGCTGGTTCTACCTGGTTCGATGACCTGCCAGGTAAACAGGATCGAGTGCGGCACTTGCCGGTTGGTCCTCAGTAGAGAAAGTTGTCCCGAGCCTTTCTCCCGCAATCGTCCCGCTCGGGAAACCTGCACAGTTTCCTTCCTCGCCACTTTTTGATTGTCGCCCAGATCTGTTTTTGATGGTCAAGACTACTACACGTTCCTTCCTTTTTCTTTTTTCTATTTCCTCGAATCTTTGGCCTTCAAACTGAAAGTGGAGGAAGAAAGTGTTCTTGTGAAAAAGAAACCTGCATGTCGCCGGTGAGGATAGCGGCTACCTGTTGCGGAATTTGGGAACTGTTCCTGAGGTCAATGACACCGGGTCCTCCGTAACAGTTGCTGATGCTAAACATTAGACACTGATCGAAAAGGGAATGAACTTGAAAATCGCCTCAGTGAGCAACGTTACATCGTGCAGAGATTATTGTGCCTTTTTGGATTAAGTAACAACTTGACTGAATAACGAAAAACTTTTCCAGCTAGGATTCTATAACATTCCATCCTCGAGACATTGATAGTGAATGTTTTGTTTAACATACTGTTTCAAAACGGCCATTTACAGCACCCGTGATTTAACTGAATATTATGACTTACAACCCATACCGGTGAATTCGCGAAGTTTCAAAAACACCTCTACAATTTCTTGACACGTGTTTTTGTTTCCAATTGCTATGGACACTTTCATCAAAGTCGAAGAATGTGGCCCGGGCGAAGACTTTGCTTCCTCGGTGACTTCCACGGTGGTCAGCCCCCTGGGTCATCAGAATCCGCATGATGACCACATTACGGACTTGGGTTTTGACCCTACATCCGCCGCGGATTTTGGTATTGGTCTATTTGACGACAAAAAGAACTATTTTGATCCGTTGGCGCCAATGGCAGAGCCTGTCAGCACATTCCATCATAATATTAAAAAGGACTATAATTATGAGCCAGTGGTTACAAATATTAGGCCTGCAGCGGTTGTCAGCAGTGTGGCGGAAGATGTTGGGAATTACATCACATCACCTGTGGTGACCAGTGTAACGTCACCGGACATGATGGGGAGAAGTCCCCCTCCCTTTACTCAAAATAATGGTGGACACTCTTATCCCGGTATTACCATTCTCTATGAACAGAAAGGAGTGGAAAGTTCTACGAGTCCCCAACGCAAATATATGCCCCAGAAAGGATATTCACCTACAAAATCGTCTGGTAAGTATCCATTGGTTAAAATTAAGTAATATTCTTGCAGAATTAGTTTTGTTATTGAAGTATGCTGTAAGCGTGAATACTCTGACAGTTTGGTTTGATATTTGAACATCAGTCTATTTTGTTCTCTTTTGTATACACTCAAATGTGGATACAAGTTAATATTATTTTTAATGGTTTAGTTAGAAAAATTTTTTGGATGTTTTGCCTATCTCTGTTTTTTATTTTGCTGTATTTTAAATCGCTGTCTGATTTGTTGGTAAAATTGTGTATATAATTAATGTTGATGCAGATTTTAAAGTGAGAGCTATAAATTGTTTAATTAAAAACTGCTATATTGAAAAGTAAATATTTAAATTAATAAATATGCTTAAAAGGTTATTTATATGCGTATAACATTGTCTTGAAGTTGATAGTAGTGAAACCACAGTAAAATTATTTCCAGCATTAAATTAATAATTTTTGACTTTTTAAAATAAATCCATTTAAAAACAAATTAAAACATCAAAGTAACTTAATAATACAATAAGGAATAATTTTAAGTACTTTAAAGATTTTTAAATTACATTCGTTATAAAAACCTTAAATTAAGTTTTAAATAATATTAATTAAATTTTTGTATTTTGAATATTTTTATATTCTGTATTTATTTTTTTAAATTTTTAGTTTACCTGTTAAGTTGTTTTAAATATTTATTGAAAGGTTTGTCACTATTTATATACGAAAAAATGATACTTTTATTGTAATGTTTTATATGAACTTGTGTTAAAATTTAGGATTTAATTTTTTTTTATCTCAATATAAAATATCCTGAAATTAGTGTTTTTATGTTTTTAACTTAATGATATTTTTCTCTTAATTTTAGATATAAGATATATTGTTTTCACATCGCTCTTGTTATTTTGTATGTTATGTATTGTTATGGATTCGATTAAAGTTTTAACCTTTCTTTCTATGTCCTATGCACATCGCTATTTAGCAACAATAATAAATCACTTATGTAATTCATTCAAATTGCATGGAAGTGCTTTAAAGCTAATTCTGACAAGAAAATTAATTATGTTGCATTTCCGTTCAATAATGAACGCATTAATTCAGAATAAGTTTTTGTTTTCTGCACTTTATTCACTTCATTATTGTGCGTAACATCATTCACTGCGCATTGATTAATTTATTCTGCTGACACGTGACCAAAGAATAAATGATCAGTGTCCGATACTGGATAACCTGTAGATGGCCCCTTTCGATGTTGCGATAGATTTTATGATTTATTTTTAGGGCTACATCTGAATGGTCTTTTTTCCCTAAAAAGAAAAGAATTGATTGTTATCTATCGAAATAATTATAGATGGCTCATCGCTGCATTTGTAAATTCAGTTAGTATGAATATGATTGGATTTCTTCTATAGCTATTTGTACCGTAAAAGCAATGAATCAGAATGATATTAAGGAATTTTATAGATTAATTTTATAATTATACTTCATATGTAACCTTAAATTCAAATTATTTTCCTATACTCGTAAGTTTATATGTTTTGATATTACCTTCCGTTTAGGTTTGGAAAACGTTTTTTTAAAATTTATTATGATCACACTATCCGATAATTCGAATCATATATTAAACAACAAGTACATACTGTTAATGCTTAAGTTTGTGTACTCTGGACTCAAAATAAAATTTCTTGTATTTATATTTGCCTGATTTGCATATTCCGGCTGAAATGTTACTTTTATAAAAGTCATTTAGCTTTTTGTATGTGTTTGAAAATGTCTTCGATTAAAAATCCTAATATATGCACATCTTCACATTTTTTTTTATTTTGCATTTATTTAAAAATAATATATAATAATAATATTATACTCTCTTAATTTCTAAAAATGTTAAGATTGCATATTGGAGAAGAGGAATTTAATTTTTTAAATTTGAATGCGAACTACATTATTTAAAGTTATAACTTATTCTTCAAATGAAAATTCGGGAGAAAAAATTTATAAAAGGAAAAAAAAAATGATTTTGCGGGAAAATAGATCAGTTTTTTTTATTCAGAGTAAATAAAAGAAATAAATAAAATAAGATGAATTAATTTTATTTAGGTTTTCTTAGTCATTAATGATAACGGAATTTTTTTCTTATTTCTAATTAGTAATTTCTAGTAATTAAAAATCAAAGAGAACAAATTGTTAAAAGGAAAACAAAAATTATTTTGTAGGAAAATAGATAAGTTTTTTTATTTAGAATAAATTAAGGAAATAAATAAAATATGTATATGATAAAGAAATAAATAAAAGATGAGAAGATGCATTAACTTTATGTAGGTTTTCATAGTTAATAATGGTATTTTTTCGAATGAATATCTAAATATTCGCATTTTAAAAAAAGAAGTTTACATTTAATCTTTTATTGAAGATTTATGAGTAAACTAGTAAAATGTATAAAACATCTGATAAATAGATTAATGATAAAAAAATTTTTTAAAAATATATATATCTAAAAAATTTTTTAAAGTTTATCATAAAATTCAAGATTATGAAAAGTTATTTAACAAAGAGGAATTTAATTGCTAACTAGAATAGCATTATATAAACACACACACAAATTTTCAAGAGTTCTTTGAAAATATGATATAAATTCAAAAGTAATCAGTTATTCATTTCACTTTCTTTTTATTTTGCAATTTTTATTTCAGCTTGGTTATTATCTGCCATAATTTAATGATTTCCAAAGTTGTAACAATTGAAGACCATTATTAAATCAGTTACCGCAAATGCTTAGAAGAAAAAATATAAATAAGTTGACAAAAATAAAGGCGAGTTCAACACCATTACGTCTTATCGTTTCATCACTTTTGCAAGTTTCGCCACAAATTCTTTACTTTTCAGCTTCCATTCAATTATTTTGCTACTTTCTGTTTCGTTTCGTCACATTTTTGTTCTTTCATATATTCCTCTTCTTAAATTATAGGGCATAATTCTTTTAATCTTTTTTTCATTCAGCTCGTTTGTAAAACGTTCTAATTTCCTTAATTCTAATTATGAATAATGTCTCGTTATTCTCATTTCTTCCTCAATTATTTTAATATATCACGTTTTTTAATTTTTAATCTTGTTAACGTTTTTGTTTCACGTTAATGTTTAATTTCGCCTTCCCAGAAACATTCTCTTTACAAACGTGATCGTGTGTTTCCTTTTTTTTTTTTTTGCTGGAAAACAGAAGTTAGATATTCTTATTATTATTTATTTATTATACGGATGGGAAAATTTTATTTCTTTTATTAGTAGTAGTATCTTAACTGCACTGTATCTTTTAAGAAAGAAACAATATAATTATTTTCTGTCTGGAAGGACTTCTTGTTTAGATTATTGCATATTTTTGTATTGTTGATTGTATCATGACTTCCTGCGGCCTGTAGCGCATCTAGAATAGAAGTTATGTTACGGAAAGAATTTGTTGATTGAGATGTAATCTTTTACATTTGCTAGGAAAAATTATGGAATTATAATCAGTAATGAAACAAACTTGATACAATTTTATAAATGAAATGTGTTTTTAAATGCGCGAGGAAGTTAAATGTTAAAGGGGTGTTTATCAGTTTTGAGCGTACGGCGGGGTACTCTAGGGGGGCGCAAAACCTGATTAACTCCAAGAACATATTTATGCTTGGGGCACAAAACTTGACTTTGCGGTTTCTCCTTTACGCCGCTGTGGACATTAAAATAGTGGTGTACAAAAGGGGAAGTTGGAGGACTGCCCCCTCCCCCTTAAAGGTCAAGAGACTTTAATTTTTTTAAAAGAGCTATTGGTTCTTATGTCTACGTGCAGCAGCGCACACAGAAATCTTTCGAGGGGAGGGGGGATCCAGGGTCCTCGCGCGCACGAAAGTCCATCATTCTTGTATCATGCTCCTTTTGATTTTGTCGATTTGGGGGAACAGAAAACAGTAAAACACTAATTATTGAATAAATAATTAACATTAATTATAAAATTAATCATTAATAACAAATACTTACTGAAATTTTACGTACTATATACAGAAAAATCAAGGGCTTTGGGGGGTCCGGATCCTTAGGATCCCCCCTCCTTGTGTGTGCCATTGTCTACGTGTCTTTTGAAATGTGCTCCCTGGGAGAGGTCTGTGTAATTGAAAAACTTCATTGAAAAGCAAAGAATTTCGGATGATTCATAACGCGTTACTTATACAAAGAATTTAAGGGCCTAATTTAAAAGTATCTAAACTTTAATGAGTTGTGAAATATTATATTTTTGATTGTTTTTATGTATTTTTTTTTTCAAATTTAAATTAGATTGATATGTTTTTGTGAAAGCAAGCAGAGGAACTTGTTTCAGGAACAAGTTCAAAAGATTTAAAGTATTCGATAAAAAAAAATTGGTAGGTTTAAAAAAATCGTAGTAGTAGGCTTTTTTTGTTTATCTGCAGAACAGTGAAAAAAAATTGTGTTACAATGTGAAAATCTGTTCTATAAGAGATTTATAAAGTAAAATATAACTTTTAATCAAAATATTATGTTTGAGTGTTAATTTTAAATCATATTTTGAGCCTTTGCATTTTAAAAATTGAAGAAATGCATTTAACTTTCTCGCATTTGTTTCAAAATCATTAAATTTTTATAATTATTTGAGAAAAACGATTTGTCTTTTAAATTATTAATATTGTAACTTGTAGTAAATACAAATGGAACAGAAAGGAATAAAAAATAATGTAATGTAATTTTTTTTAAAAAAGAAAAAGAAACATTATAGTACAGGAATTAAATTGAAACTAGTTGAAACAAATAAAATGCAATTATGTTTGTAAGCGTTCAAAAAATAATCCCTCAACAAATGCTATTGTTTTTAACTAACGAAACATAATTTAAAAAAAAAAAATTCGCGAACATATAAATCGTGTTATTTAAAATCATCTTATAGTATAATCAACTTTTTTATTCTATAAATTGTAATTTTTAAAAATTATTTTTAACACGTGGCAGAATTTTTAAGATTCCTACGAGAAAGGAGAGAATAAAGAATATATCATCCCAATATTCCACTAGAAAGAACATTCCTCTTTAAAACATAACTAATGAGTCGGGATGGAAGCAAAGCGCAAGTAGTTATCCCTGTCTGAATGAATTGCTCTTCTAGAATTATCATACTTTAAAAGGAACTTAGTCATTCAAGGTCATTGACCCTTCTCACAGTTCTCAAGTCTTTGTAAAACGAAAGAAAGGAGAAAGTGAAAGGAAATATTTTTTGAAATAAATAGCAATTTTTTTTATTGTTTTATAATATATTTTTATACTAAATTTTAAATTTTTTAGGAGAAAATTTATAACTTTTTCCCATTACTTCTGTATCAGGATAGGCTGTAGCAGCGGTGGCCAAATCTTTTGACCTCAAGGACCAATAAATTCATAATTTAAAATCCCGTTTACCACTAATAGGATTTTTTAAGTGTTAAATATATTCTATTAATGGCGTTATTCTATGAGGTAGCGTTTTTATAACTTTTCACGTATTGTTATGAATATTGAATTATGTTTCAATGCGTCTTAAAACATAACTTAGCGATGAGTAAGTATATTCCACATTTTTTGGGGGGACCAGCGAAATTCTCTCGCGGACCACCACTTTGGCGACCTCTGGACTGTAGTATACATTTTTAATGATAATCGCGAATTTTTCTTCCCCCTCAAATAAAAAAAATTATTTCTTTATTATACAAAGAAATATTTAATATTTTTTTAAAAATTAGTTTATTCCTTTCACTTCAGTTCACTGACTTGTACGTCACTTGACCATGGTTCAAAATTACGTGGTCCGTCGCGAAAAGCCCTCGTGTAACTGAACAGTGCGACGTTAATATTCAATCAATCAATCAATCACTGACTTGTATTATGTTTTTCCATGGTACAAAAATTTTAAGTCATACAATAGATAAATTTAACGCCGAAAAATTTTTTTTCCTGTTAAAAAAACTGTGTTATCAATTCATTTTTAATTTCATTATTATTATTATTATTTTACATTTTCCTCCTTAATTCTGATAGTTAATATACATAAAATATTGTGAGGTTTTCTGAACGAAATTAATTAAATTTTGTCTGATAGGATTAGATCAGTTTTCTCAATATTGAAAGGAGAAAACATTTCGAAAATACGTATTTTAATTTTCGCATATACTACCCGATTTCATAATCTTTTTTTCCCTTTATAAGACAAAAAAAAAAAAAAGGCATGCGTGGCAAAAAAAAAAAAAAGAAATCGTTTCGCTCAATTTGTTTTCTTAATTCATAAAAAAAAATGTTCAATACTTAACTTTCAAGCGTTTAAAAACTGCACGAAATCAAATTTTCCAAGTGAACAACAATAAATTAAAAAGTAAGAAAAATAGGGAGGGGGGAGAAAAAATCGTTTGCGGCATTCCATGGAGTTTGAACATGTCAAACAGTGTTGCCTGGTGTCTCATTCAAAAACATAAAGTTGTAAGGTGGGTGTCCCTCACACACTCACTTGTTGTCGGGGTGTAGTGCTGGCGAGGTCATTGAACTCAAGAGAGGATTCTCGTTTGGTGTTCCTCTCTTCATCCCCCCCACCTCTTCTCATTTATTCATCCCTCCCTCCCGCTTTGATCTGGGCGAGTAGGCATATCATAGGAAGTAAAAAAGAAGAAAGATTGTTATTATTTTTTCTTTTTTTATTTGGGAGAGATTTTTTAACAAGTGTTTGGCTTGAAGCAGGCCTTTCTCTCTCCTCTCCAACTTTTTTTTTTATTTCCAAGAAGTTTTTGAAGGGGCGCCTAGTTTTAGGGTAGGGATTGGAGTCTTGTTGCTAAGGGGCCGATTTTAAGGATTTATATGTGTATAGAAAGGAGAAATTATCGTTCAAGACAGCTACAAGGTCGACTTGTAGTTGCTGGAGTGCGAGTTTGTGAAGGAATTTCGCCTTGAGTTCATTCCTCTACGAATTTCATTATTTTCAAGTTTTTTTCTTCTTTTATTTTTCTTTCTTTTTGGGGGCTTTTACTTAATGAAAAGTTCATTGATCCTTAAGTTGTGTTTCAATTTTAACACTTCATGTTGCAATATCGTTAAATATTATTTCTGGGGGCATTACTTAGAGCTTTATCATATATATATATATATTTGACGTTCTAATATTTTTTTATTATTGTACTTCTCTTGGAAGTTTATTATAAGTTGAACTCTTAGAGTAGAATGCTGACAAAATTTATGAACCCTTTTTTTTATAAACTGCGGGTTTATAGTGAATTAATTTTGTATTTAATAAATTGAGAAGGCGCGAGTCATAGACTGGCGTAGCTAGTTCTGAAAAACCCTGGGAAATAATAAAAATTATCTTATTAATCAAACGATTTTGAAAGTGTCAAAAAATACACATGTTGCGGCCCCTGTCGCTTGGGGGCCCGTATCATTGATACGGCCCTGAAGTCATATATATATATATCTTGAACAGTAGAAAGTAATATATTTATTTATCTAGTATATTCATCGGATGAAAATAATTATTATAAAATATATTAAAACTTTCATGAAATTATGAAACGGCTCTGAAGTCATATATATACTTTTGAACAGTAGAAAGTAATATTTATTTATCTAGTATGTTCATCTGATGAAAATAATTATTATAAAATATATCAAAACTTTCATGAAATTATATAAGTAGGTTTCTTAAAATTATTTTTTTTTTCATGCTCTCTTGAGGGAATGCATTTTTAAACAATATATTTCTTTAAAAATGTAACAAAAAAAATAAAGTTTTTTAAAATATTGCTTTGAATTTTTAAAAAATGCACTTAAAAAATAAAACAAATTATTTTTAATGAATTAAGTATTTTTTGGTGCAGTTCAATAAAAACATAAATATGTTTAAATATTTAAATTCAATATCTGAGTGAAAAACTACGTTGAAAATTTTTACTCCCTTTTTTTGTATTTATTTTATCTTATATTAATAATTTGCAAAAATATTTTTGAATTTTTCTTTAATATCATGAAAAATTTCTTTTTTCCGCATCAATAATTTGTGCATAATAATGTTTTTGCATTAAAATGTTTTCTAAAGGTCATTGACCTTTGAACTCAGTATCGAATGTATGTATCTTACTTCACATATACATTTAAAAAAATTACATTTAATATGAATTACCTGGATTTATTTTTTATTGCAGGAAATGCAGGCATTTTATCAGGATGTTTGATTACAATAACTTGAGTTTTTTCTCTCATTAAATTAAGCCGTCGTAAATTAATAAAAATTAATTCAACATCTTTAAAAGCGTATCTAAAATACTATAAAATGTTTATATTTGATCTGTCCAATGATCGTATGATACAAGATTTTGACATCTTACTTTTGAAATAAACATACACAGAACAATAGTCTACGACCTTTAAAATGCCACTGTAAAATTCCATAGTTTCTCACTTCAGTTCGACACATTATTTATTTATTTACCTTTAAATCGAACTGATCAGACAGACAATAACGCATTTTTCTTCACATTCCGCCACTATGACAACATCGCGAAAAAAAATCAAGTACAGAATAAAAAAAAGAAAGAGAAAACTAAGCTGCTATGGATGCGCCGGAATGGTTGTTTAGATTCAAGGTCATCGACCCCATCTTTCCCGCGACCGCGAATTGAATGGAGAAGTTCTGTTGAAATGTTCGCATGTACACGCTTTCTTAACACGCATTCTCTTTAGTTTCACGTTTCATGTGTTAGACGGGCTTAATTTCCACTCTTGATTTGTTTGGTCTCTGGTTGCTTCTCTCTATACGGTTTTTTAATGACACAGCATTTGTAAAAAGTTCCTATTATTTTGTTTTCATCCGTGAAATAATTGTCAGTTTTAATTTTTTTTTAACTATAAAATTGGATTTTAAATGGAAATGGGAAGTCACTATGTCATGATTTGGGTGTTAAAAAAAATTAGTAAAAATAATAATACTTGTGATAAAAATAAATATTGATAATAAGGCGCAACCGCGCGCGTTGGTGACCTTGACTACAACAGGCGATTCGAAATGCTTATCTTGGGGTGCTCAGATTAATGCTTTTCTGCAAGCCTTTATGGCCGCGGAAGCCTAGTTGTCAAGGTCGCAGACTCGTGGCTGGCCTATCATAAGTTCGAGCCTAACGCCATTGAAGACCCGCCGTTCAGAGGCACTGGTGCACGTTAAATCATGACGAATCTCTGACTACGGCCACTATGCTCCCTCGACCACTATTAGAGGAGGGTAAAAATGAAACGACTTATGAAATATTCATGTTATTTTCTATATTATAATAATGGCATAAAGAAATATTTTAAATACATTGTTTCAATTTCTTTAAAATGATAATAATTAAAAAAAACTGCTTTTTTATTTGTACAGAATGGGGAAGTTTAAATTTATTCTTTATTGTGTTGAAAATAATTTGTCTAGCAGTTATTTTAAAACGATATTTTTTTTATCTGATATATATTTAAAACTAATTTGAAAAAATACAGTGAACTTGTGTCGTACTATTATTGATTATCGAACGATAGAGAAATAATTTAGCAAAACCTTTCGCGATATTTCACCTTTAAGTAAAAAAAAATAAATTAAAATTCTACAATTATTACTTTTATTTGAATGCATATTTTCTAGAAAACAATAAGCATTTTATCTTTCCCACTACTCCATTACATTTTCAAAAATCATTCCATAAATTAAATGAGAATTCCGCGCACTAATTCACGAAACAAATTAATTCGTTCTGTTTCGAAGCTACTCAACACGACAAAGCAGTTAATTGATGATCATAGTTAATAACTTAAACCTAAAGGGGGAAACGAGAAAGAAAGGAAGAATAAACACAAATATGACAAGTTAGATAAAAACAAAATTATTATTCAACTTGGTAAATTAAAAAAAAAAATTAGCAGCAGCGAAAGGGAAATGCAGAATGAATGAGTTTCAGAGAAAGCCGCGCAGGGGAAAGTGGATTATAATGTCATGTACATGTGTTTCGAACAGTTCCAAATATCAACTTTCCTAATATCAAGTGCTACACTTGGTTGAGAAAAGTGGTTTTTCCGACGACCTAAAATCATTTGCATTAACTAGTCTCCGTGTTATGTATCAGAAAAAGTGAAACACGTTTTTTGTTATTGATTCGTTTTTATCATTTTTATTTTTTATTTTCTCGAAACCAATCAGTTTAAATTCGTAGCATAAAAATATTAAATACAAAAAAGAAATTAAAAAAGGATTACGATTAAATTTTTTTGAAACTGATGTGTATGAATTTGATTGAATTTGAACATTTTTAGTGTTAAGATGTTAATATTTTAATTAAGTTAAAATAAATGTTTTATAGCTCGATATCGCTTCGAATATATGATAATTTAATTTTCTTATTGTTTTCTTTTGATAAGACATGTAGAGTACAATGTTTTAGCTACAATTTTTACATTTAATTCATTAAAAATTTAATTCATATATTTAATGAAATTTTTACAAATTAGCACATTTTTCTTTTCTTCTTGAAAATTTCCTTACATTGAAATTGCTATGATAAATTGTACGATAAAACTATTTAATTCCAGGTAGTTTAACATTTTTTATAAGTAAAATGCTATATAAGTGTAACAATACTTTATTGAATATATTTTAATATTTTCGGGTGCATGTATGATGATAATATGTATTAATATTAACTAAATAATTTTTTTAGAATCTGCTATTTTCATTTTTATTGTTTATTTTTCAATTAACACTATTATTTTTATGTAATTGATGAAATTAAGAAAAATAATATAATGAATGATAACGGGAAATTTTTTTTGAGAGTAAAGATGTTTTCATATTCTAAAAAAAATATCAATATATATATATATGTGTGTGTGTGTGTATACGCATCGATTGATATGTATAGTAATTAAGGCTCCATTTTTATACGCAATTGTACAAAATTGCGTAAAGTGTAATCATAAATTAGTTAATTTAAATCACATTTACGCTTGCGTCAACTAGTCCATTAAATGTCATTATAAGGGTTAAGAAATAGAATATTTATTCAGTTTTGACGAACAATACTGGAATAGTTGCGTTAAAAAATTTTAATTAGTTACATTTTTCGCGAAGTTTGTTTGAACAATTGATATAAAAATTATTATAAATTCTCTGAGTTAATTTTGTTTAAACAATAACAAGGATATAGTTTTGATTTTCATTTAATTTTATTTTAAAATTTGAAATGATAATTGAATTAAATGATGCTCTTTGACTGAGAAATGATAATTGAAATCCTTAAACGAGTTCTTTTTAATATACAGCTAAATCGTGGACAAAAAGTTCTTTACACAAACGCCCATTATTTTTTTTATCCACCTTTTCCTTCATATAAATTTTGTATTTTACATCAACTGCTAAAAGGAGAGAGATTAAAAATTAAATTATTTAACTTTATTCAAAATAATTATTTAAATATTTATTTAAGGCAAATAATGGATGACATATTATGCAACATACATGCTATGTGCATGCATTTACTTAACATATTACTTATTATTTTCCTTTCTGTATGATGCATTTCTGAAAAATGAAAAATGCATCGCAATAATCTTTTATAATGTATTTTTCATGTAACTTATAAAAACGAGAAAAAATGAATACCTTTACCACGCTTTTCATAGGTAAAATTAGAATTTAATGACTATATTATACAGGGAACAAGTTCCAAAAACTTTATTATAATATTATAAATCAGAAATTATCATACTAATCTCGATGTCTTTAAAAAAACTCCAGTATTGCTGTAATAATTGCAAGGCGTGATTTAGGTGTGAAGTGATATAACATTTCATTCTTCCCACCTTTCTGTCCCCAATAACTTCATGAATAAACCGAATATTTAATTCAGTTCCGAGGAGATTATTCTCTTTTAACGGAGCAATATTTTATGCTGGCTCAATTAGAATATCTTTCCTGAAGAGGCTTGACAGATGCAGTTCACGCATACATTTCTGTGTGGACAGTCTTGGGCGTAATGCACTGATTTCTTCATAAAATACATTGAATAGTAGAGTCTATATTATCATGGATTTAGAGTTATTTAAGCTTTATATATACAGGGCTAGCATAAATAATTTTTTCCTTTTAAAAGGCTATATTTCCAAAAGTTATTACACGTACACACAAGTGCAAGATAAAGGGTGATTCTAAAATAATGGGACAAACTTCGAGCCGGGTCTTTCGTTCACATAGTCCATGATGACTTCTTCCAGATTAGTTTGTAGTACAGTCCTCGATCTGCTTCTTCCACCAGTACTGGCGAGAAGGAACCATTTTCACAGAGCTGTCGATGTAACGTCTACTTGGAAAGGGTTCTTTATAAAAGCCGTAGCTTCTCTGCCGTTATTATTAGCAACACCGTACATTCGATGCATGCCTGCCGTTTCACTATTAGTAAAATCACCCATAATGATCGAATTCTCAAGCGCAAATGCCAATTTTGTTGGTGTAGCGGATCACTGGCATACCACTTTACTGTCTTCAACCATTGCCAATATTGTCTGCCAATCACGTCATAAAGTTTGCCGAGCATGCATGACGGTCGGTGGAAGTATTTTCTAAAACTCTTCAACAATTTCTCTACGAAATCACCCGCTAAGTATGCTGTCAATGAGCATTTTGTTTTCGTTAATGTGTTATTTTTTTTCTGTTTGTGCCTCACACATCACGGCACTTCCGGCCATATATTCCGGTTTCAAAATTTGTCTGTTTTAGTGAGTTCTACCACCCTCAAAGTTTGTCCCATGATTTTAGAACCCCCCTGTACATGAAAAGAACCAGAAACTCACCAAGTTTCTGTAAAAATTCTGTTGAGACTCTGGGGAACTTAAAACACGCGTGTAGTTGGGACCATTGAAGTAAATGTTTGCGGTGCATTATCACAAACAAAGATATATGGACCTTTTTTTTCGCTGAGCAAACTGTGACTGGTAAAAGTTTCCTGGATATGTTGCCAGTAGCGTAACAGAGAACATTTGGCCCCCCTTCAAAGTCAGATCTTGGACCCCCAAGTTGGATTTTACAATGGGTAGGTACTTGGTGGCAGTCAGGCTTCGGGCCCCCTATATCCCTGGGAATCCCGCGGTGCCGGGGTGTACGCTACACCACTGTATGTCGTAGTTGTACTTGTTCCTGCAACTCAGTTTTGTTTTCAGGGGTTTTGTCTTCCAAGACGGGGCACCACTTCATTGGCCCACCCCAGTGTGTCTTCTTATACAATGGACTTCTGCATTGCTGGATTGGACGTATTAGTGAGAAGGATCTAGCTTTGTTCCCTTGCTTTTTCAGAACTATTTAACTTTCTGCGACTTCTTCCCGCGGGGTTACATGAAGGATTTTGTTCATGTACTCCCTCTACCGCAATCATTAGTTGAAGTCAAAGAACGCAAAAGTGCTACAGTGCAGATAAATTGACAGGACCATGCTACAAAATGTGTGGAATGAACTTGATTTGTCGTCTGGATGTGTGTTATGTCACCAAAGGGGCACATATTGAAAATTTGTAGTGGGTGCATATAAATTTGGTGATTTTGTGGCTCTTTTTATATATCTTTCACGTGTGTACGTTTAATACTTTTGAACATCCTTTTCAAAATAGATGAATCAATTATGATAACCCTGAATTTTAAAAACAAGATACATGCTGTCACAGTTTTGACAAATGCTTTTCGTAAGGACAATGACCTCAAGAAAAGGATATTTTGTTGATTTTTTCCCCTACTAACTGAATAAAATAAAATCAGTTATATATACGCGTGAAACCCAAAACAAATATACTTTACAATCAATTTTCTTTATTGTCATAAAAACAGATTCTTCTTAAAAGGAATTGACATATTGGATCCTCCCACATAGCTTGAAAGTGTTGTTTGAGCAGTCTCATTTGATTTATTACAGTCGTAGTGTCTTCGCACAATAAATCACGCGTTGATTTCTCACTTTTATCGTATTTAGTAAATAAATTTTTTCTTCGAAAGGAAGTTCTATTAAAAAATGTTTTGGAAAAGCTCTTCTTATTTCCGTTCGAGAAATAATTTCTTATGGATTGGAAAAGTTTTTCTTGGATTTTTAATATAAAATTATTGCATTCATTGAATGGAATTTAATCTGGTTTATTATTATTAAGTCATCTTTCATCAGGGGCATACACGAGGAGGTTGAAGGGGGGGCTCAACCCTTCCCCATTAGACCAACAAATTTTTAATTTTTACAATAGAGAATATCCCTCGGTGCTTTCGCCTACGTGCTTTTAAAAATGGACCCCCATAAGACAGTACGCCATTGTCTTTCATCATCAGTGACGTCATAGTCCCGGATGGGCCAAAGCCTTCTCAACCAGACGTTTTTAACCATCTCTACTTGCAGCCAAACTCCCCCAATTCTTAGTTTTAAGAACTAAACAACCTTCCTCTCCTGCATCCATCCATCGATGTCTAGGTCTTAGGCTTTTTCCCAGGGGCGTAACGTACACCCCCGCATTGCTGGGGGGAGGGCTCAATTTAACGAATTTATAAAATATTGGAGGTAAAACCTGTCTGTGCTAGGGGGCCTCAACATTCTCCAATACGCCACTGCTTCTTCTAGTGTTACATCGTCTAACCGAAAAAAATTCTTTTAGAATGTTATTGTCGTTGATACGAATAACCCATTCCAATGCTTATTTTATTGTAATGAACATATCTGGCTCTTTGAACATTTGGTATAATTCGGTGTTGCGTCTTCTACGCCAGATACCATTTTACAAACACTTCCCATGACCCTGTGCTCAAAACAGTGGCGTACAAAAAGGTGCGTTAATCCCCACAGACCAATAGATTTGTAATTTTTACCGTAGAGATTACCCCTCTGCGTCTTCATCTATGTGTTTTTTAGAATGTACCCCACCCCTATAAGAGAAGTACGCCAATGTTTCCTACACACCCATAATCCCTTTCTCCTTCAAGGTCATAATCCTGGTCTTTAGTATTATGTCAAGAATAATTAAAATTATTTTTACCGTTTAATATTTCAAATTACTTACAAACATTCAGAATAAATGATATGCATAACATTATTGTATGAAAATCAAATCACTTTGATATAAATAAGAAATAATATTATTTTATTTTTCCTTAGAAATGCTAGAATGGTAAAATATGAGTGTGGAAGCAATTCATAAAGGCGTAACATATTCAGGAAAATAATAAACACTATGCATTCTTTAATTACTTTATTCGAATCCGAATTTATTTTTGTTTGTAACGAGTGTGTGTTATTTTAATAATCAAAGCAACTGAATAAATTAAATCTGTTTACAATTAAAAAAATACTCTTAACAGTAATAGGTAATTATATGAAATTACTATTTGTATTTAATTAATCATAATTCATCTTCAATTAAAGCAATTGTTTTATAGTATCTTTTCCGTACAATTAAAATTAGGAATAATTACTAGTTAAAGGTAAAACATGCCATCCCCGAAATTTATAGCAAATTAAATAAAAATGCAAATAAGTTCGTTCATCCTTGTACAGCGCCACTATAAAGTTAAACTAACAAAATAAAGATTACTCACGACCTTCTCTGAGGGTCGGTACTTTACTTGAAAGATGACTAGAGTGCACAAAAATAATTTTTAAACCGAATCGCTGCAAGGCAAAGAAAAAAAAAAGCAAACACTTTTATTTAAAACACGTTTATTAACCTTCTCGTTTTGTCTAAGCGTTCATGTAATATGTTTAGAATTCTTCCCCCCAAAAGATTTACAGCCTACATCTTGTATAAGGTTATCGTTTGGCTTTTTCCAACGAAAAAAAGGGAAACATGTTTTTTTCCTGGGTCACAATGGCACGTAAATTCACCGGTATGTAACCGGTGTACAACAGTGAAAACAATATTCCCATGAGGAAATACAACAGATTTATTTGAATGGGGGGAAAAAAACAGAAAGTTTTTTGGCCATGGCATTGGTATGCACGTGTTTGTGAGTCTCTTGATTAAGCAAAGTAGGCCAAGTTCACGTTTATTCTTCCTTCTTCCTCATCTCACTTCAGTTCATTGACCTTCGATGCGCGTTCTTTATTGTCAAAAAGCCGATCGCATGAGTTTTGTCTTCCCTTTGTTTTGATTTGGGAGAAAATGACGATGTAGTTTGATAATACTCGATCCCTTTTCTTTTCTTTATCATTAAAAAAAATGTGAGAACAATTTTTTTGGAAAAATTTGAATACTGAGCTATTTTTTTAACGATTCGAAATAAATACTAAGAAAGGACCAGGTTAAACTTCATTGAGAATTTTTTTTATGAAATATTTGAATGAGCAAACAGATCATTTTGATTCTTCTTCACCTGTAATCCTGTTCGAATATCAAAATCACACACGTTGGATTTGTACAATAATAATCAAACCACTGGATTGTTAATAATGCAGAAGTTGATAGTAAAAGGTTATTCAACTTTTGCATTATTTTTAACAACGAGCTCTTTTTTCGGATTTTGGAATTGTTTGTTTTATTTATTGTCAGCATTGTATGTATTGTCTACTTGTGTATTTATTTTTTTCTCTTCGAATTTTTAAAAATTTTATTTAATTATCAAGTAAAATTTCATATGATTAAATAATAGTAATCAATTATAATTAGAAAAATAATTTTCAAAATTTCTTTTTTTTTTATTTCTATTTTTAATTGTTGTAATTTAATGCAGTTAACCAACTATATTTTATTCTTGTGGAAAAAATCATGTTTACTTAAGAATTTATATATATATATATATATATATATATATATATATATATATATATATATATATATATATGCAAGAACTCTTCTTTTAAAATTTCTATCTTGTGAAGAGTTAAAAACAGTTATAAGTTTGTAAAAAAAAAATATCTGTTAAAAATTACTATTTGAATGTTGCCTCCTAAAAATGCTTACTTATATTGTTTATACTGGAACCCATTTCTAATTAGTTTAAAAATAATTAATACAGTTATATGATTTTAAACTGTCATTTATTAGAAGAGAGTTTTTTTTTTTTATTTAAAATATTAATTTATAACGTCAGATTTTTTAAAAAAATTACTTTTTTACTTTTTAGTTTCTGTTCATTATTTCTTTACCATTTAATTAAGAAAATAGTAAGTGTACTTCTGTGACTGTACTTTATACGTCATTCTTGTAGTGTTGAACTAAAAACTTGTACTTCGGTCTCATAAAATTGTAAAATTTCAAAAATATGAGTATTATTTATTTCATAAAATTTTATTTTACTGGTGACATATGTGTAATACAATTAAAAAAATAAACAAAAATCGCTTTAAAAATTTAACTGTCCTTAGTAAATATTTCGCATCTATCTGGAAAAATAGGAATTCGAATTACAGTGGCCATAGTTATTATTTCTCACTGTGTGGTAATTTTCATTCTATTGGTTGTCATTCATTCATCTAATTTTTCAGCCATTATGTTTTATCAAATTTTTTAGTAATGTGTTTGCAGGTATAATTTAAGAATATTTTATTCCCTTTTAAATGTATCATTAAGGTATCCGACTATGTTCGGAACCGTGATTTTTAAAAAAGCACATAAATGGATAGTTTTCATGATATTTAGTGTCACTCAAATTAGAATACATGCATAAAATTGTTTTATGGACATTTTGACAAAAAAATTTATTTAAATATAATATTTTGGCAAAAAAAATTAACTTAGAATAATCTTTTTTAAACGTTCTCCTTTTGTGAAAAATGCTTCAATTATAATAATATTTTGCCTGTATATAGCTCAGACCTCTCTACAGAGGCTCAACTAGAATTTTTTTTAAATTCACATTATTTTCAGAGTTATCACCCATTGAAATAATTATTCGCGTTTTTTTCTTAAAATTGCTCCCCTCTGTTATCGTAAAATATGAATCAACCCACTTCTAAGTTATATATTTCAAAAATTCTAGTTGAGCCTCTGAACAGAGGTCGGAGCTATATACAGGCAAAATATTATTCTAATAGAAGCATAAATTTTTTTTCTCAAAATGTCCTTAAAACAATTTTATGCATATATTCTAATCTAAGTGATACTAAATATCATGAAAATTATCCATTTATGCGCTTTTGAAAATCACGGTTCCGAGCGTAGTCGGGTACCTTAAATAAATGGTATTTTCATGCATAAAGAAGTCCAATTTTTTAATGCTCATCCTCTTTTTTTTATTTTTAAAGGTTTCATTTTTAAATCTGGTGTATAACGCGCGCCCATAAATTTCGATCTTATTTTGTGTGTCAAAAGTGACGCAGATTTTACGGTAGTATGTTATTGTTCCAATGGCTTCATTAAAATTTTATTTGCTTAATAAATTACTTGATGTTTTGATTTTACCGTTTTAAAATTTCCTTTTAATTTAAATAAAATTTTGTAAAATCTGAACTAAATTCAGATTACATAATTAAAATGAAACCTTTTTGACCTCAAAGTATGGCAAAGTCGATTGCCCATTTCCCTTTTTTTCCGAAGAAATTTCTAATACATTTTTAGAATTCCGAACCGTTTTGATTCTTTCTAAAAAAAAGAAGTTCCCGTGGAAGTGGCCATGACTAAATTTTTATGTTGATTTTCTCTTGAGAAAGTTGTTTTATTACTGTTTTTGTTCACATGTACCTGACAGTAGACATAACTATAAAAAGAAAAAAGAAGAACGAAAAGTGAAAGTGTTTTAAAAACAAAGTGAAGCGTTAGGTAATAAAATAGGGTAAAGGAGAGGAAGAGAAAAAGTGAAACTAGTTTTATATTAGAATAAATAAAGTAAAATAGTAAACTTTTTTTTATTGTTGAGAAATTGAGGATAGAATGTTTGTGGCAGAAGGCTTGTTTTGAGTTAGAAAAGCTTGCTTGAAATGGTAAAATGTCATTTGCGTCGTAGTTCGGCCTACATTCGTGTCCTCTTTTCTTTTTTCTTTTCTGTAACTTTTCAAAATGCACAAAATAAATATAAAAAGTTATATGTGTTAAGTTTTAATTTTAAAATTCCCTATTTCCCTGATTTAGCGTGAATTTATTTAGTAATTCTAAAAATTAAAATATCAAACTCACTAGCATAAAATACTATTTACAAAATTTATATTTATTCTATTTAAAGTTAGCAAAGTTTTTTTTTTTTTTGTGAAATCGGAATTAACGTTATAACTCAAAACACTTTATCAAAAATTCAATATAGTATTTTTATTCAATAATTTAATGCCGGTTTTATATTCTTTCTTCTTATGAAGTAAATTCTTTTTAGAAAACGATATTTAAAAGCTGTTTTTAATAAGAAAATCTCTGTTAAATATATTTTCTAATTTGTTTTCCTTCAAAATATTTTCCATTTGTTTTGAAAACAAATTTCATAATATTATAAATTGTACTTGAGGGACAAAGAACTTTATTTTATTTTTTTTTTTTACATATTACCTGTGTTATTAAGTCTTATGTGCAAAAATAAGAAACAATTTTAAAGAATATTACGCAGCAGAAAAAATCTAATTTTTCTGAATAAACGTATTTTTGTAGAGAATCTGTAAAAATTCAAATTAAATTCTTAGAAAACGTTAATTGGAATTTTGGGGCGTAAATAAACAGATAAGGAGTAGAATACCTTCAGAAGTTTTTCACATTGCATGCTAAATCATGTATATATTTCTAAAAAAAACCCTTAGAAATAAATCTTGGTTATGCTAATAAATTATGAAAAATATATATAAATGCTCATTTTTATGTTGTAATACTTTTGAAAGTTTTGAATACACTTAAATATTAACCGAATTTCATTCTAAAAATTCATAATTTTTAAATTTTAACTTGTAATTCTAATTTCTAAAAGAGACTAGCTCCGCAATAAAAAAAAATTGTATTCGAATTTTTTTTTTATTATGTAATAAATATTACTATTTTATTATCATATCCAACTATTACTTTTCTTGAATACTTCAAAAAATTAGGAGAGAAATAATTAAACTCGTACAGAATAATTTTCTACAAGTTTTGAAATAAAAAAACAAAACAAGTACAGCACATATTTGATAAAAAATAAAGTATTTCATTTTATTAAATTTTAATCAAAACTTGTTCTACAAATTAATTCACTTTATTAAGTATGTTTTATAAAACCTCATTTACGAACATTTCGAAAATATCTCAACAATTAACGAATTCGAAATGTATTGAAACGTTCTGGTATTTTTAGCCATTTTTTAGTGCTCATTTTAGCAAACAGTTAAATATTCGAATTAATCTTTCCTACTTTTTCTAACCACGAAAAAAAGGCTTAATAAATTTACTGATAAAAAAAACATTGATTCATTACACTATCTTTAATCCTTCTACAAATCGTCTTAATGCATTCTAGCGTAGAAACTCTTGTTTTAATTAGAAATTTTTTTCCCCACCCCTGCTTTTTTCCGACACAAAAAAATACCTTTCATTCGAAACATGGAACAAGTTCAGTTTCGCAAGCAGACGTCATGCACGTTTTGGAAAGTTAACAACCTTTCCTAGCTCAACTACATTTGACAAGCTTGAAATCAATCCTGTCTTTCACTGCTTTCAACAACCGCACATAGCCAGCGAATCACGGAAGCACGTAGAATAGCAGCAGTAGTACGAAGCAGTGTCATTGACCTTGAAAACCGTAACCCGTTGTATCCCTTCCGCTAACACTACCTAACTAGCAACTTGATCCTTCAGAAATTTCCATAAAAATACTCACCTATTTACAAACAGACGATGGGGGTGGTGTTGCTGCTTAAAATACCTTATCGGTTTTTTCCATTTCAATAGTTTTTTCAACAAAATTACCTTCTTTATCGATAACTGTAGTTCCTACACGATGAATACTGAGAGGAGTTGAGAGGTGTCAATGCCCTTTTATGCGTTGGTTATATGCGTTCTGCCGTAATCGGTTATGTGTGGAGTTAAATGGGAGAATATTTTGGAATGAGAGAAACATTTTTGACAATGTTTTCGGTGTTCTGTAGTTAATTCTGAAAGAAGGAAAAGTGTTTTTAAAATTTGAAATGTGTAAATATTTCTATGACGTAACAAGTTATGAATGGAATGGGAAAGTATTTGGAATGTGTTTCATGATATTCTTGATTCACCTGCAATCGTTTGAGGATAAATTCAGTGATAATTTTCTTTAAAAAGAAATAGAATATTTGCGAAATTATCGTTTAATAACAAAACGTGTGTTAAATGGAATAATATTTTGTGCATACTTTTTTATTATTTATTTGCTTTTTATTTTAGAATAAATAGCTTAAAATTCCGAAAATAAATTTTTTGACATTTTTGGTTTATCATAATGAATTTTGATTGATAAATAGTAAAATAACATTTTAACAGTATTTTTATTCTACAGGTATTTAAAAAAAATGTCATTCCTTATATAATTGGGTCATAGCTAATTTAATGCATTTTTTCTCATGTTTGAACAGAATTATCATTTAACACATATTATTAATCTTTCATATAAATGTTCTGAAAAAATTTCTTAATTTGCATAAAAAAAAAGGCAGGTATTTCGTTGAATATTGAAAATGAATGCGAAGAGGTCATTGACCTCTTCGTCGAAGTCATTGTTAGTAGTGTTGTATATGAATTACGCCGATTTTTTTAAAGTATGCTATGTAATTTTCTTCTGCATTTTTATCCTGATAAAAAGCTATATTTATTTTTATACATAAGCATTTTAAAACCTAAAATATATATATTTTTTTATCTTAGAATAAAATTAATTTTTAATCATTAATACTTTTATTTAAATCTTAGTAATCATTATTCCTAAAATACACAACTTTAAAAATAATTATTCAATTTTGGTACATTTAATTTTTGACTAAAAAAAATAACCGTTATCGTTGTAGCAGCAGAAGTTTTCGAATTGTACGAAGAACCCAGTGGAGTAAGAGATGTCATTGTCCTCTGCTAAGGCAGTTACGCAAGATCGTTTGGTCTGATCGCACAAGTTAACTTTTAAGAAAATAATGAATGAACCGAAAGATGATTTGAAAAACGATTCTTTATTCGTTTCAGAGGTACAAAATTGATAAGTCATTATTCTTATCAGAACTGATTTAATAGATTTTCAATTTTTTAAATCTTATTCTTTTATTTAAATATCTGTTCTATGAATAATGACATTCTTTTGTAGTAATCGAAATTCCTGATTTTCGTCATTGAATAATTTTATTTATTACATTGGAAAATTAACTTGTCAGATTTGTATTGTACAATAAAATATGAATAGATTCCGGTCACACATACATACATCGCAGTTTGTTTAGTAGTATGAATTCGACAAAGCATTAATCAAAATAAATGAATAAAATAAAATAAAACCCATTTATATAAATAAATAAGCGTTTTGTCTGATGCAATTTTTTATTATTATTTGTAATCGTTATTAGAAATGTAAAAGAAGATTTTTAGCTGTACATTGCTACTGTAACGATATTACATTTTATTATGAAAAAATAACTTCTCTCTAAATTTTTTAATTAAAAAAAATATTTTCCATATAATTATTTAATACGTATTAAAATCAAATTTCTGCGATTGGATACATACAAATAACACTCTACTATAATTTTACATAAACTACTTATCCATAATTTTGTATTTTTAAATATTTAAAATAATTATATAGCACTGCAATACTATAGCATAATTTTCATGCAATAATAGTTAAAAATAACTAGCCAACTTTTCCTGTTTTGTTAATGAACGAAATCCTACGGAAAATAATGAATATATTTTTTGAATCTATTATTAATAAGAAGGTTAAATGTACCTAAATTTTAAAATGTTTATAAATCGCTTACTTCTTGAATTAAAAAACAATAAGCGAGTTGTTGCCAGATTCAGTGATCTATATACTAATTCAAAAAATTAAAAAAGGTCTATTACTAGCAAAATTGATAGCAAAAAATTTTTTATGCTAAAATTATAGTAAACTGTGTTTTTGCAAAACTAAAATTGTAACAATAATAAGAATATCATTTATTATTTTCAAAAGACCGTAAAGTTCGGCACACACACACATCATATAACGCTTTACTTTTACCACTAAAAGTAAGATCGAAATTTATGGGTGCACGTTATGCGCCGAGTATAAAAATGAGAGCCTTAAAAATATAAAAAAGACGAGCATAGAAAAAAAAATTAGACTTCCACATAGATCGAAATACAACTTATTTAAAAGAAATAACATTCCTTATTTGAACTTAACGGGATATACTTGTAGTCCTAGAAGTATACTGTTTTTTTCCAAAGCGGGGAATAGTACCTCAAATAAATGATTTCAAAATATAAGAGCATTGTGCATGTATATTTCAGGTTTCTTTGTAAAAAAAAAAAAAGGGGTGCATTTTATACGGCGAATATACCTGAAAATTAAAAATTGCAACTTGAAAGTAAGGGTGCACGTTGTACGCCGGATTTTACGGTTATGTAACCATTTTATTATGTAATTAATGTTTTAAGCTTCATTGCTCACTTTAAAATTACAGTCGGACCTCTATATAACGAAGTCGTTAAATCCTGCAAAAAGTTCGTTATATAGAGCTTCCTCTTTCAATTTTCTTTATAAACCACATAAAACGAATATTTTACTCTCATAAACTCTATATATTCAAAAAAAGTAATTATCCACACCTTTTTGTAAATTAATATATATATTTATTTTTTATATTTTACCTATCAAAAAAGAAAGAAAAACCGCAAGAAAAGTTTCTTGACGTCTTTATTCACTTCCTGAAGAATTGAATTTCTTTCTTTGATGCTCAAGCACTTACGTTTTGACATTTTCGAGCCACTAGAAACGAATTTACCAGTACGAAGGATCAACACTACAAATTAACGGAGACTAGTTCAAAGACACAGGAACACGAGACAACTCCTCTTAGGGTAAAAGAGGATATCGAAGATGTTTCCAGTAAACTGGACAATGGGGGGTAAAGGTTTCACTTATTGGATAAAACGTCCAGAAATGTATTACTTTCGACGAATCAGGCACCGAATAAAACCATTTCCAGATTTATGAGCACCATAAAATGAGTTAAAAGAGAGAATAACTTAAAATGTCCAGAAATACTTCAAAAATAGGGAGAGAAAAAAAACTGAAGCACAAGAAAAGAAGTTCGTTACATAGAAATCCACTTCACTATTGGGGGAGGGGTGTTATTTTACAAAGAAAATCGTGAAATGTCCTTGATTCCAGGAAAAAGTGCGCTATGTAGAAAAATTCGCAATATAAAGGTTCACAATATAGAGGTTCGACTGCATTTTCCTGTTACTTTGTTGGATTTTGTTTGCCCATTTACCAACCAATCACGCACCGAACAAGGGGTTGGAAATTCCTAAATTCTTCAAAGAATATTTGCTACACCTAATTTGTTACAAATAGATAATTTTAAACGTAGTACATAGAAAACACTCAAAAGTGATTGATGTGATCCGTAAGAAAATTTCACACAAAAGAATTCAAGCAGTTAGAATTCCGCTTGTAGACGCCTGGGTTCGGCAGTCATATCTTTCTTCATTTCAGATCATTTCATGCAGAAAGCGTGACGCGATAAATCTAATTAGAACCTAGCGTATCTCAAAACAAATAAACGGCGCTTATAAATAAATTCCGAAACGTGAGAAAAATTCAGATTGTAACTTTTTTTTTTTTTTTGAAATTTTTTCTCCAGTAATTGTTTTTCATTTGCTTTACTTCTTAAAAAAAAATTTAATAAGATTAAGTAAGCATGCTATTTTTTTTTCTTTTGGATAAAGATATGATTTGTTTATCTGTGAAATGAGTACTTAAAATTCGTTGAATATTTATTCAGATGTTATTGAGTTGAGATTATTTATGCAAAAATAAAAAGCGTTAAAACACGAATTTCACAACAGCGTTTTGTCAATTATTCATAGGATTTGAAAATTTTTATGCCTTATTCATCGAAAATTATTCTGCTTCCGTGTTTCAAGATTAAAATCTATCAAATTGTGAATTGAAGCTGTTTAAGTGGGATAATTTTTTCAAATGTTGTAAAATATTTTACTATTTCAATTTTGAAAAAAAAAATATTTGTGAAGATATGAGAAAAGAATGAAAAATGCAAGAAACACTAAAAAAAATTATATGATCATAAAAAGATATTTTATGCATTTTTCGTAAGCTTAGTTCATACATGAAAAAAATAATTATTATTTTGTGTATAATATATACATATTTTTCCTTTTTGGATTCTGTATTATTTCCAGTATTTACGCAGGAATTCGTTATTCAATCTTCAAGGGTGTAAAATTCATCAGAACATTTATTTTTTTCCCATGCATGTGTAATGACTCTTTAAAACACCTAAATACTACAGGTTGAACTTTTTTAACAAGTTTGACAACTTTGCGTTTTTGGCAACAATTCAAGTTTAGCAATTCATTAAATATTGAATAGGATATCTGAATAAAATTTTAGAATTTTTTAACACGCACATTAAATGAAAATCGTCACTCATTATATACAGATTTCATCTAAATTATTTTCATCTATATTCATATAAATTATTCTATTTAAAATATATAAAAGTTTATGTATATTTAAATTTGTATTAACGAACATAATTATCAGTGCTTGAAGTCTTTAACATTTACTTTTATCTAACATCTATATCTCTTAAGCTTATATTAATTTAATAATTTTTTAAAAAAATTTTGAAGAATTCTTGTAGTGATAAGAATGTGTAAGAAATGTTTATAGTAAAAAGAGTTATTCTAAAATCTGTCGTACAAGAATTTTAAATTCAATCGAGAAATGTAATTTTTCTAAGTATTTTTGCTGTCGGAAAAAAATATTTTCCTGTCTCTTTCACTTAAGGGAAATTTGAATATTATTTATAATAACAATAATGTTATATTTCCTAAAATTTTATTTCCAGAAGCATTTACTTAGAGGGCGCAGTAATTTTATTGAAAAATTACTGACTAGGAAATCTATGAGAAAAAAATTTGAATATAACATGCTACTTGTTATATTGTTGATATTTTCCGGATACTTGTTATATTATCGATTTTCCGGTTACTGGTTATTATTATAGATTTTTTTTTGAAAAATTCTAATTAGGAAATCTGTGAAAAAATTTGAATAGCTTTTTACTTGTTATATAATTGATATGATATTTCGGATACTTAATATATTACTGAATTTTCCGAAAAATTCTAATTAGAAAATTTGTGAGCAAATTTGAATACTATTCTACTTCTTATGCTATTTAACAGTGTATTTATATCAAAAAATTTTAAATATTTAATTATTATTTTTCTTAGTCATTGTTTTTCTTTTTATTTCGCCCGACAATTTCTTTTTAAAACTATAAAAATTGGTTTTTTTAGAAGTGCTTTTTCTTACACTGGATTTTTTTTTAATAAGAAATATATTAATTGATTTATGAGTTTACTTAGGAGATATTACTAAAAAATTAAGGTTTGTAATAAACAAACAAACATATTGCTGCCCCATAATTCCTTTTTCTTCTTTTTCTTTTATTTTATAAATATAAATAAAATAATAGCATTTTATTGTGTATTAATGTCCTGTCCTATAAAGAAAAATTTTTTATATTTATTTTATATTTATAATTAAGATATTAATTTTACTTTATTATATTTTATTTATCCTCCGTTCCCTTTACAATTTGTTGAATGTAGTAATTACTTTTAAAACTACATTTGGAATACATTTCATTAAAACTGAAAGTAGTATTTTTTTTAAAATTTCGTAAAATTTATTTATTTTCTTTTTACACGCAAAGAAATTATAAATCTGTTTAATATGTGTATATGTATGTAACTATGCTACTGAGAAAAGCTACTTTAATTGAAAAGATAACTCTGTAATTATGTAACAGATTTAACCCAAGAAAAATCTTTGGAGCAGTGAAAATTAAATAAATAGCATGCTATTTATTAATCTTGTGCTATAATTTGCTGTGAAACAGTCCAACTCCCTTATTATATCACTAATACGTTATTAAGCTAACGACTTGAGAAAGAGTTTGGTTGTCAAAATTTTTCTGAAGTTGTATGATTTGTTTTTTTATTATTCATTATCTCGTTTGGCAACCTAGATTTGAGAAGGCGTTTGAAATAGGTACTTTCATTAGAAATTACTTTTTCTCCAATTAGCATGATAAAAAGAAAAAGTTTTCTTGTCGCATTTAGACCAGTAGGATGAGAATTTTATTCTCTCTCTCTTTTTTAAGATTAGGAACAAAAAAAAAAGATTGCAGAATTATAAAAGGCAAACGAAAAGTATGGTTCATGAATTATCTATGCGAAAATATATTTTTAAATTTAATTATTAATGACTATATTAATTCTAGATTTACGTGATGGAATTTAGAATTTTGTCTTTCGAATATTTCACTTTAAGTATATCGTGAATGAAGAGAACTGAATTAAAGATTCAAGACTTTTTATAACAGATATTTATTGAAGTAATAATAATATCAGAGATAAATCGTCTGATGAAATAATACGCATGTTCTTTTTGATATCGATATAATTTGTAGCTCTAAATATATTCCATCAAAAAATTATACTTGTATGTTGTTAACTTGTCTAAGCACATACGATTTTGCGTGAATAGGATTTGAATTGGATTTTTTACGGCTTTAACAAAATTGAAGGTTTGAACATTATTTTTACCGTGATTTAAAAAAAACTTATGAACAAGAAAAAGCTAATAGTTTTATCGAATTAAAAACTCAACTTTTTAGACAGGTGCAATTATTTAGAACTAAAAAAAAAAATTCTTACGGAATTCTATTTTTAAGAACATACGATTTTTATATTTTAATGGAAACCATAGTTATATGATAAAATACAAGGAAACAAAAATAATTATTTGTGTGATATTGCTGAAAAGTTAAACTATTTTTCGGAGGAATATACAAGATTTTAATTGAAATGTTAAGAATAAAATAAAAATCGAATGCTGCTCTTTTTATACCATAATTATATAAAGGTAAAAAGTCGCGCGTTTTCAGTTTGGAATAAACTATTTTATTTAAAATGTATGCCTAATTAGATAAGATAAGCCTATAATTAACTTGATTTTAATAGTATTGTAAATATGTGCCAATGTGTATTTACCACAGAATTTATTTTAGAAGTATATATTCGAATTTTCAATGCTCTATTTGACTTTTCTTTTTAAAAAATTAAAAATTCATAATTTAGCCGAATATTGGATAGTTTTAGATGTTTTCTAATGTCCTAAAATAAACATGCCAAATTATTAAACCCAATTAAAATACCCGTTCGAGTAGTGTTCCGTTTTTAATACATTCCATTAAATTCTAGTGACTGTCTCCCAGCTTATTCGGCGAAATAATGTTTGCCATACTTTACTTTACGGATTACAGTATGTAGGTCGAGTAGCACAGTGTCAAGATTTTTGTTACCTGAGAGAGAATGTAGAACAAATGAAAAATTATTTCACCCTAGTTTGCTTATACGTTTTATTTTGACGTGTATAAGGTTAAAGGGTTAAGGTTTGGGATTATAAATTTTTTTTGTCGCATAACTTCTTTCTCTGATAATATGATATTATCTTCTGAGAGAGAGATAATTACTCTAAATGTATATATATAAAAATGTAGAAGAGTGTGAGCGTGAATGTAAATTTTGTATAGATATCTTTAACAGATAGATTATAAATTTTTATACTATTGAGAGACTTACTTCTTTGATATAACATTTTTAAATATTTCGTTTGGGAAGTACTTATAAAGGGTGTTTTTTTAGAGGTATAGAACTTTAAATTGCAATAAAACAACGATGTATTATTCGATTGACATGAACTTTTTTTATTCGAAAGATAATCTTGTGGCATTACATTTTAAATATGATTTCTGGCATAGGACTGCCACGGCTGGCTCGGATGTAGTCCAATCTGGACGTCCAATTTTCGATGACTTTTTCCAACATTTGTGGCCGTATATCGGCAATAACACGGCGAATGTTGTCTCCCAAATGGTCAAGCGTTTGTGGCTTATCCGCATAGACCAATGACTTTACATAGCCCCACAGAAAATAGTCTAGCGGTGTTAAATCACAAGATCTTGGAGGCCAATTCACAGGTCCAAAACGTGAAATTAGGCGGTCACCCAACGTGTCTTTCAATAAATCGATTGTGGCACGAGCTGTGTGACATGTTGCGCCGTCTTGTTGGAACCACAGCTCCTGGACATCATGATTGTTCAATTCAGGAATGAAAAGGTTAGTAATCATGGCTCTATACCGATCACCATTGACTGAAACGTTGTGGCCTTCATCGTTTTTGAAGAAGTACGGACCAATGATTCCACCAGCCCATAAAGCGCACCAAACAGTCAGTTTTTCTGGATGTAACGGTGTTTCGACATACACTTGTGGATTAGCTTCACTCCAAATGCGGCAGTTTTGTTTGTTGACGTAGCCATTCAACCAGAAGTGCGCTTCATCGCTAAACAAAATTCGCTTATGAAAATCGGGAACAACGGCAATCTCGTTTTGGGCCCATTCGACGAATCTACGCCTTGCTTGATGATCGTTTTGATGAATTGCCAAACCAAACTAGAATAAATCACTTGACAGCTGTTAAATCGGTCGCCATCTTGGAAAGTAATGCCAACTTAAACTTCTATACCTGGAAAAAAAACACTCTTTATTTATATTGAATTGGATCGAAATGTCTTTTTTCCAGAGTTGTTATATAAGGAGAACCAAAAGTCTTGCTCTGATTATAAAAATTCTTTACTAAAATAACCATTTAATATAATAATGCAACATTTATATCTTTGAATAGATCAGTTTTAGCAATTTTACTGTGCAGTATATGGTGCAAATGTTCTTTTAAGAATGACCCGGGGATATTTGCAAGAAAGGCACAATGTTTCGCCGAAATAGCGTCGATTCAAGAGAAAGCCCAATGTGTACTTAGGTGTCACGAAACGAAATTGCCCATAATGTTCAGTGTAAATTTCGACGTTGTTATGGACGCATATCTACTGGTGCAAAATCTATAAAGGGATGGTAGGGAATGTTTGAAAAAATAAGCAGCTTTAAGGAGCTTACTAGAAGTGGCAGGCTCAGTGTGAGTAAAGCAATTGTTGAACTTAAGACTTGGCCTCGAACTGGAATACAACCCGGGACATCTTAAGACTTCTTGAGGTCCTGGGCCCCTACGCAAATGTAGGTCCCATCTATGACCCTTAAAAGTAGACAGTGTATAGGTGTATACAGATATAGGTGCAGTGTATAGACAGTGTGCATTAAGTTTCAAATACCATTACAAGCTATAAACTCAAACTCAGTGGCGCAACAGCCCATGAGGGCCAGGGCCTACTGTGCCCATCCCAGTATACGTGACCATTGGGCGCTGAGATGCATAAGCAGATGTTCTGATCAGGTGGTCAGTCTGAAGCGAGATCCCCAGTGTTTAAGTCCCCAAGCAAGCTTGGCACTCATTTATCGACCCTCTGCAGTAGGGTTGAAAGGCTAAGTCGACCTCGCCCAGTCCAGGATTACAAACAATAACCCACAACAAATAAATGTGCATGACTTAAAGCGTTCAAATCAGTTCGACAGACTGCCGCATTTTGACTGAATAAATAATGCTGGTGGGTAGGCTTAGGCCTATATACATGGAAGACGGTCATCACATGTAGCTAATTGACATATCGTCCAAAATTCCCAGTTTTTCAGAGAATATATTAGGAAATAACATTTGATCGTTGAAATTATTCGAATTATAATTTTATTAAGGCTGAGGTGAGAGCGAGAGTTGGCCGCTTTAAGCCAGACGTGTAACGGAAATTATTAAGACCACCCTGCAAAGTTAGATTTTGTGCTCCCAAGTCGGATCTTACAAAGAGTGATCAGTCAGACTTTAGGCCTCCAAGAGTTCTGCCCCTCCCCCTTCCCGCAATGCAGGGGTGTATGTACGCCACTGCCTTCAGACGTCACTGAATACCACTTAGATATTCTCCAAGCTACCAAGGAGGAGCACGTTGAAATTTACTGAGGTAAATGATCTTATAAAAAATCCATAATAATACTAATAATATATCGAAAAAAACATATTAATAGTTAGAGCACAATAAATATTTATAATCAGCACAAGACTTTTTTTTTTGGTTCACCCTATTTATTGAATACATTGAGCTGTTTTTACTTTGATTTACCTATCATAATACATGGCTGTTTTTTTTTAATGCCTGTCAAAATAATCAGCGTGTGATTAAGTAATTGATTATCAACTAGTTTTCTGAGAAAGGCATTATATCATTTAAGGAACAAGTCTGTTGAAATGAAATTAGGTTCGTCAACGAAATGTAACAAATTCAGTTATGGAAGTTCTTGTAAACTGCCTCATGACCTTAATAAGTATTTTTCTTTTGATGCAAACGAGAGGAAAAGTGTGTCTTGAACGTGATCTTCTCTCTTTGTAGCATTGCACTTTCTCTCGTGTTCTTGTTTTTGAGAAAAACGTCTTTGGCATACCTGGAAAAACTATGCCGAGTTGGGTTGAGCGTAAATTGTTTTGGTTCCAAATTCTCGTTTGGTTATTATGTATTTATGTGTTGCGAAATGGTTTGAGAAGTTAAATAACGTCTGGTGGTAAGTGAAACAAGAAATGATTGAATAAAATTGTCCATTTTTGTGTGTATTCGCATAAATAATTCTGCCAAAAATGTTACAACTGGAAAACTGTACTTGAGAGTGACCTTTCCAAATCTTAAAACTGCATGCCTTAAAGTTTTTTGAAAAGTGATATTTAAAAATGTTATTCTTTCATATAAATTTCAATGCAACGTTGATTTTTTTATAATAGCAAGTCGTGTAATCGGAGTACGCTTTTTCAATACTGTTATGAAACTTATAAAATTGCGTAAATGAAAATATGAATTTTATCTCAAATTTATTAAATTTGTTTTTAAAAGCAACTTATTTTAGAATCATGTTTATACTTTAATCCAGTGGCTCTTAAACTGTGTGTGTGGCCCGGGGTTACCCATGTTTTTCCAAAGTGTGTCCGCGAAGGTCTCTTATTAAATATTAAGATTTCCCTCAAAATTGACTTTGAAAGGCCTCGTGCAAAAACTGAAAAAGGTACCATCCTAGGCTAGAGCAGTGAAAAAACTACTAGAACATGTATTTTGATTAAGAATATTAATTCAGTTTTTTTTTATTGTTTGCTACTACATAGCCATTACTACAACATAATATTTTCAAAAAAAAATGGGAACCTTTAAATCGCTCAGCCATGCGTCGGGAATCAAGAGAGGGGTGTTCAAAATCTTGGGGGTCCGCGACGTCTGGCTGATAACATAAAGCGATGCTGAGGCTTTCGAAATTTTAAGGGGAAAATGTATGATTTATATGAAGAAATGTTTTTTTTTTTTTTTTGGTGGGGAAGGGGAGGTCATAGTTTTTGTACTCAAAATTCCACAAAAAAACTAACCATTTAACTAAAAAAAATCATGAAATGTTTTCAAAAAGCTACTCCTACAATAATTGACTTACACTCATGAAATTTGATTAGCAAGTACGTCGTAATGTGAATCAAATTTGTCTAGCAACTTTTTGCACAACAAAAGTTTGTTTGGGATTTGTGATAAGGTGATTGATTGACATTCGTAAAATACTTTTTTTTTAATGCGTATTGAAATTTCCGTAAAAAAAATGTATAAATTCTAAATTCAACTATTTTTGAAAAATAATTAAGTATTGCTTTGATTGAAAAAGGCTTACCAACTTTTGTTACGTGCATTAATAAAAGAATAGAAAAAATATCAAAGCATTTGGCACAATAGAAAAAAAAAGCCTTGGCATTTTAAATGCAGATAAACCAGTTTTTCCTTTTATTAATAAGATAAATTAGTTTAAAATTTTTATTTTCCTTTAGGATTCGAACATAAAAGTTATTATAATTCTGAGTTTTCTTAACTAAGAGTTTTAAAATTTTCTATGATAATAGATAAATATATATTAAAAATAATTTAGTCTAAAAAAATTGTTTTTGATTTTTTGACCGAATTTTCTCAATTTAATTATATTGCGTCTCCTTAAAAGATAGAAAAATGTTTTATCTTTATTCTAATATAAATAATTAAGGGTTCAGAAATAATTTTTAAAACTCGATGAGGAATTTATAATATTTGTGAAAAGTGTATAGTTCTAGTTTTTTTCTAAATAAATTTTATTGCAAAGAAGTTTTTTTTTTCTCTGAAAATATAGGTTCCGGTTCCCCCTTTTTAAATCCTCTCATGTACAAGCTTAACTTCATAAATTATTATGACATTTCAGTAATGAGTTCAAACCATAATTCGTATGTGTGCTAATTTACGTAAAAACACGTACTTCAAAATGCAAACTGAGTCATTATTACGTTGATTCGCAGAAATCTGTCACATTTTCGTAATGGCCACTTAAATATGCTTGCACGCTAAGAATATATAATCATTTCCACGATCTTTCATTTAATTATTACATTTAAGATTGTGAAGTAAGAAGTATACCTTGAAATCATAAGCTATCATTTCATGTATTATGATTTGTATATATCTTAATTTTTGATTTGGAAGTCTTGGAAAATAATGGTTCATAGACATCGCCCATTTCTTAAGTCTTATGTCACGACTGAACATAGGAGAGCATCTTGCATTATGTTATATAGAAGCTATTGATGTATTTTTTTTATAATTTCATTTTCACTTATGCTTTGTGTGCTTTGGGTTTTAATACGTTTATCACGATTAAAAAGTACTAAAGGTTAAATATATGTGCACAGATGAGACCAAAATAATAGAATTACTGTCTAACTATGCTGAACATAAACGTGTGTGGGACCTTAACCTCTCCTCATTTATAATAATAAAATTTTTCTTCTAAGTATAAGAGATGTAATTGAAAAAATATTTTTAATCGATATATATCGGATTGGTAAGGAGACAATTTCGGTTTTTTAGTATGTAATTTTTCTGCACAAAAAATTAACTTTAATTTGTAAAATATCTTCCATTCTGTTCAATTATCGGTTGACATTTTTCTGATAATTTCAAGAATCCCCTTTAGTGTTGAGTTTGTGGTCATTATCAGCAAAAAAGAAGAAAAAAAAAATTCGATCCTTTGTGATTAATATTAAAATTTTTACCACTAAAAACTTTTGTATAACTCAAAATAAATCATAATTAAATGGTGCAAAGTCGGGGCTATATGAAGGATGCGACATCACTTCCCAACAGAATTCCAATAATTTCGTACGTCTTACGAAAAGACAATGTTAAAGATGCATCAAGTTTGGAACATAGCCTTTTTAGGGTAATGCTATTGTAGACGATCCATTTTTCATCCCCGACCGTTCGTTATCGAATTATCATTCATACCAAAGCTTACGAAACTTTTAACTGAAAAAAAATTTCAGTAATAATGATGATTTCAAATCGTCATTGGTTGAGTTTTTTTGCTAATAAGGATAAAAAAAACTCTGAGCTTGGAATCATGAAGTTGCCAGAAAAATGGCAACAGGTAATTAAACAAAATGCAAGATATCTGACTATAACTAAAGCTTATTTAATTAGAAAAATTTTACATTAAAAAACCGAAATTACTTTCTTGCTAACCCTAATATATGTAGCATGCATAATATGAACCCAAACTGATAATAATAGGTAATATATTATTCTTAAAAATTATTATTGTAATTAGAAATATTGAATGCGGAAATCAAATTATATAAAAAAAGTTCTCTTATAACTAAACTTCCTTCTCTTAATTGGTACAATTATTTAAATACTGACTGGTGAAAATAATTCTAGTTGTTCTAGAAGTTGCCCCAAGATAGGAAAGATTGATTTATAAAATCAATTTTACGTAAATGTTAAGGTAAGAGATGCAATTCGATCTGATAATCGTGTTGCCAATTTATTATTCAGAATGACATTACGATCCATCATCGTTTGTTATAAGGAGGGGAAGGTTGGCTGCAATTTCTGAAGTTAATTTGCATTTCTATTCATTTACCTGTGTGTGATGGCTGTAAGATATATGTACTGAATGGTACAACTTTTAATGAAAAGTTGAAGAAGTGTCTGATTTTTTTTTTTAATAAAATAAAATTGCTGTCTTTTTTTTTTGTTACGAAAGACTTCGGCAATAGGGTAAGAATACTTATTGGCATTTGTTTTTTGTTGCATAAATCCCAATAATGGTGCAAAAATAAAGAAATGTACTATATTTGTATATACGGTAGTGTAACGGAGAATATTAGGGTCCCATTTCATAGTCAGGTTTTGGGCCCCTAGAATCCGCCCCCCCCACATGATGCGGGGCTTATGAGGATGTACGTTACGCTGCTCTGTATATGTATCTACAATCTAGTAATTTCTTTTAACGTTTTGAATAATTCTTTGAATGTTATTTGTAAGGAATATTCTTGCATACTCAACATAGGTTGTGTGTGCATCTTATATCTTTATATATAAAACCCTCTGTGCATGTGTATGTGACTAAACTCTTCCTAAACGGCTAGACCGATTTTGATGAAATCTTTTGTGTCCGTTCCAGTGGATTCGAGAATGGTTTAGATTCACAGTTCGGTCCGATATCGAAATTAGTTAAAAAAAGATATTAATTAAAAACATTCAACTCAATATTCACTTGCATTGTTGTAACAACGTTATTGTTATAAAAATGACGTAAGTGGGCGTTGAAAATCGATTTTCAGCCAAACTGTCCAAACAGGGTCTTCATTGTTACGAAAATGCAGACGAATCATGCTTTTTAGCGTTTTTAATTGATATCTTTTCAAGTAATCTTTATATATATAATTCTTCCGTGCGTATGTATGTGACTGAATTCCTCCCAAAAGGCTGGACCGATTTTGATGACATTTTTTGTGTGGGTTCAAGTGGATTCGAGAATCGTTTAGATTCACAATTCGGTACAATATCACAATTAGTTAAAAATATATTAATTAAAAACCTTAAAACGCATAATTGTTTTACCCATGTGTCATTTTTCTATCAGAATCAGACAAAAGATAAATACAGAATCGGAAAGATTATTCATTTCGCCACGAGATACGGCATATATCTTTATATTATATATGTAATTCTTCTGTACGTGTGTATGCGACTGAACTCCTCTTAAATGGCTATACCAATTTGGATGATATTTTTTGTGTGGATTCAAGTGGGTTTTGAGAATGGTTTAGATTCACAATTCGGTCCGATATCGAAATTAGTTAAAAATGCGCCAAAATTATGTAAGGGCCTGCGATTGTTGTCCCAATGATTCTTTCAGACTCATCTACTCATTCAAATGTTTGCAATTTCCAATTCGCTTGGCATTTGCTATGACCATTAATAAGTCACAAGATCAAACAATGACAATTTGTGGCTTAGATTTAGAAAACCCTTGCTTTTCGCGCGGCAAATTATATGTTGAATGTCTGAGGTTAGGCAAACCATCGCATTTGTTTGTTTATATCCCTCAAGGATTAACCAAAAATATTGTACATTCAATGGCATTACGTTAAATTTTTTTTTTTTGAGCATTAAAAAAATATAGTTGAGCTTTGAAGACTTTTTTAGTGGTGCGGTCTTCGTTCATTCTGATAACGTGACCTGCCCATTTAACTCGTTGTATTTTGATGAAGTTAACAATGTCAGATTCTTTATATGATTGATAAAGCTCTAATTTCGATCTTCTTCGCCATGTTCCAGTTTCCTGAATTTCTCCAAACATGAATCTTAAAATCTTCCTTTCGTAGATACTTATCATATTCTCATCTGTTCGAGACATGGACCAAGTTTCATGTGCATGAGTTAATACTGATTTTAAAAGACTTTTACACAGTAGAACCTTTTTTTTAGTTGAATAGTCTACCATGTTTAAATAGTTCTGCTTTATGCTTATGAATTTATAGCATGATGAGAGGGATTTTTATCATTCAAGCAATTTCTGTTCTTACCAGAGATATTTCATTTTGATCACTGGCGTAGCTAACTCTGAGAGGGCCCTGTATCGGCCCTTTTATAGACATGGAAGCCATGTTAGTGGGACTACACATGTTGGGGCCCCTGAAGCTTGTGGGCCCCGTATCATTGATACGGCGGTAGCTACGCCCTGATTTTGATCTTTATACGAATATTGTAGGATGGAAAGGGTAAGGTCAATAAAACAAGGAAATTCGATTATCTGATGCAACTCTAAACATTAGAAGAAAAAAACAAATCAAATAAGGAAAAACTAATGTTGATGTGTGCTCGAGTACGAACTCGAAAACCCTTACCTCAAACCAAAGTTAAAGACGTTACAAAATGAAGCAATAGTTACATCATATCAAACACTCAGAGCTGAAGTAATTTCATAACAGATGTGTGCACACACACTCACAAAAAAATGACAAGTTTAACCAGCAACCCCATGGTGGCACTCACTGTAAGAGCATCAGCCTAGCTGGAAGATAAAGCAGAGAGAAGGAGTCCCCATCCTAGAGCCTCCCAAATGGGATTTTTATTTTATTTTCCTCTCCCTCTTCCAAGAATTCCGCAACTACCCCAAGGGGTTGATACTGAGGGGGTAAGGGGTGCTAATAAAGGGTCAATGCCCGTTCTGTTTTATGCAAGCTCCCTTTACCCTCTGTGAGTTATGTAACGCTTTTTTTATGTAACAAAACGTTGGAATTTTTGCTAAGGATATTTATCAAGTCTGTGCGGTCGTCGTACTTGAGGGCGGGAAAAAAAGGTGCATGAACTGTTCTGTTTCGTCATAGATTATATAGGAACGGTTTTTCCTCTTATGTCAATTGGGATTATGTTAAGCAATTTTGAGTTTCTGGTGGGCCAAGGGGGTAGCAGGAAGAATGTACCAGAATAGGGGTAGGATACCTGTGATTTTTAAGTCCACCCACATGCGAACTGTTGAATCAAGTGTAACCTACTTAAAGAATTAAAACTGTGAAAGAGAGAATACGATCTTTAAACTGTCATGGTTGTAATTTTATTTAGTTTAATTTTTTTGTTTACAAAAGTAGTTGTTGCTCATTAAGAAAATACAGGACTTAACAAGTAAATTCAACTCTAACAATTCTGCAGCCATTGTCTGTCTTTTTGGGGGTGGGGGTAGAGAAGAGATTTTAAGAATTTTTTGGGATTTGAATGAAGTTTCATTTAGAAACTATGCATTTTTTCTCAAGATGATTTTTTTTGGGGGGGGGTATTTTTAATGTTTTTTGGCCATTCCAATTATGCTTGCAAGCCAGGAAAATGTAGTATTTGTTAAGGAAAAAATCACGCATGGGCTTAAGGTTATTTTGATAATTTATTTAATATTTTTCTCCGATATTTAGAGCGTTTAAATTTTTTTTGTTTAATCGTTAAAATAATTACTGAAAGAGGTTTTTGATTTAACTTCAATTGCATATCAGGGAAGATTATTGAATTAACCTTATACCAAATATCCTTAGCACTTATGAAAATCTCTTGGAAGCAGAATAAGTACAATCAATAAAAAATAAGTTGTCCTCTGTTTGTATTATGTTTCAAACTTTATAATTGAATCCGTTACGTAATTTTCAGGCGAAAAAAATTATATTTTGTTTGCATAGATATTAATCAGAACATTCAAAAGTGCCAGAATTATTTTCAAGTCTATAGTTGAATCATCCTTTTCTGAAGGAAATTATATATAATAATATTATGATTTAATATATTCACATTGCTATACGTTTGTATATATAGGTTTAATACTAATTTTATTAATCATTTAATTTCAAATACGATAAACCATATTTTCGATGCAAAATGTAAAGAGAAATAAAAAGCGAGTTTAAACATGTATAACATGAAGTGCCAGTTAAACATATCTCATTTTTGACACGTATTCTTTTTCAATACATTTTTCTCCTTTGAACTTCTTCAATCGAAAGAACAATATTTATAACTGAGCAATTGATAGCACCAATTTGGCGTGAAAATATTTTCTTGGTGTTTCAAATTGCTCAAAATTGCTTATAGATGTCTCTTGAAATAATAAAAAGAATACGCCCTCCATTAAAAAAAACTCACAAACTCTCTTTCCGAAGGTCAATGAACTCCGTCGAGTCGGATTCTACTTCCACTCCTATCAAAAAATGACGTCATTTCCTTACGACCTTGAAATTCGCCGAACGCTTGCTGCCATTGAATGTTTTTTTAACAGAGCGATTTTATTTTTTTTGTAGTTTTAATTCTTTCCCTTTTTTTTATACAGCCACAATAGGGTGAAAGGGACAGTTGCATTAAAAAAAAACGCTCATGCTACAATAAAATAAGTATAAATTACTAAGTGAACAATGCCACGCTGTAGAGAAAAGAAGTTAAACAAGTGGAAAGCGATTTTCGAAGCTTAGTCATGGTTGTTCGCCAATTTTGTTTCCCGCGCTCTTTTTCACTGCGCCTTTGTTAGCTATTCTGGAAGATTTTATAAGCAAAGAGTTATCGCTTATACGTAACGGTATTTTAAGGCAGAGACCAAAGGATTAAAAATGTGAAAGCTTTAACATTATTTGCACTCTAGTGAACAAATAACGATTCACACAATGGGCTATGAAAGTTTAATGAAGCACATAATTTAAAGTCAGGAAAAAAAAGACGGAGGTGAGAACTTCATGTATTGAATGTAAATAAAACCATTGATGGTTTTTTTAAGTCTTTGTTAAATTTCCTTCTCTATCTTTTCAGGAAGAATTAACTTTATTCTATGTGAGACTTTTTGTGTTTTTCTTTTTCTTTTTATATGAAATGTTTATACATATACTTACTAATTACATGCCTGTTTTAAAAAATACTTATCTTATGTTCAGGAAACGGGGTACTTCCAACTGGGCCAGGGCCTCGACCACAATGGGGGCCTCATTTCGTTCTCGATTCAGCCTTACTAAGATTATAATTCGAATAATTTCAAACGTCAAAAGTTATTTCCGGTTTACTACATTTGTGAAGATCGTTGTCCATGTATAGGCCTCGGCCCACTACCAGCACTATCATTACTCATTCAATCAAACGGCGGTCGTAGGTAGAGCTGGTTTGTGAGATTGTAAGTCATACACACATTTTTTTTGTTTCGGGTTTGTGCGAGTATTGGCCAACGTATAATATGCACTGTCTATTTTTATGGGTCATAAGGGAGCCTTTATTTGTGTAGGGACTCAGGGTCTACATTTGCGTAAGAACCTAGAGCCTCAAGAAGTCTTAAAATGTCCTTGCTTATGTTAGTGCTGAATGTTATTTCTCATTGAAAAAGTCGAAAAAAAATTTAAGTTCTTCCCTTGCTTTAATACTTAGGTACATTCAACCATGAATGCAGAATTAAAAATTAATAGTTTGAACAATGTCGTAGTTATTCTTGAATGGGCCCTGTGTAGAGGTGTAGCTACCTCTATGTCAATGATACGGGGCCCTCACTCTTCAATGGCCCCAAAATGTGCAATGAAAAGATCGATAAATGTTAAGGGTCCTCAGAAAAGAGACCACAAGGAATTTTATTATAGAACCACTGGAGTAGCTAACCCTGAATCGCCATTGTATCAAAATTCCATGGGAGCTCTTTTTTGAAAAATAAATAAAAATGATCACATTAATAAAATTTATTTGAAATTGCCAAAGTGTGAAACATATTGGGTTCCTTGAAGTATGGGGACCCCGTATCATTGATACGGGCCCCTGGGTAAGAATATTTATGAAAAAATTTCTTTGATAAAAAAAAGTTGAAGGATTTGTTGGAAATGAATTATGTTTTCGTTGTTTCAAAACGTATCACATAATTTCCGAGATTTTATTTTAAAATAATTTTTCGTGAAGACATACTGTTTTTAGATAATTGTTGTATAAAGATTTTCAATTCCAAATTGATCTCTTTGGTTTCCAAAAGCGAGTATTTTCGATCTTGCAATGAGTGTGTAATTCATGCCAATGTTTCCAGAAATTTTGTCCACAAAAATTTATATTTTTAACGAAATAAAGGAAAGAATCCATGCTGAATTTTTCTACTTCCCGAGAGAAAATATAAATTCTTTATAAATTTTACCTATGTTATCAAATCATTATTAAAAAAAAATTGAATTTCAAGGTTGGAAAACAGACACACAATAAACATTATACACATAAAAAGAATTATAAAAACTTTTCATTCACACACTGGAATTCACTTCCCACTCCTAATCAAAAAGAATTTTTGCCGAAAAAGTTGTTTAAAGAGAAAGAAAAAAAAAAAGACATATCCCGTCACACTATATTTCAATTTTTATTATTTCCTATTGTTGGTAAAAAAATGGAAAGAAAGAAATTCATTTTTTTTCAAACCCGTGAGAGAGGGAAAAATTATTATCTCACCATGAAACAATCAAGGGGATAGACAGAATGGTAAGATGGAGGGAAGAAAAGGGGATGTCGAGGAGTTGGCCTTCGTTTTCGAACGCTAGGGTTCAATGACCGACCTTCGAGCTACGGAATACATATTCGGCTGATAAGTTTTTACTCTCTTCTCAGTCACTCATCTCGCAACACTTGAGTAACATCTTTCTTCTTATTTCTTCTTCTTTTTATCTTCTTTTTGGAAGGAAAGAAGCATCATCTCATTATTCATCTTTATTAATTTTACTTTCGCAGCTGCTCTTTCTCCACGAGGGAGGAGGGAAAGGGGAGGCGAATCAATTCTACAAAATCCGGAATTGGAAAGGAAAAAAAAAAAAAAAAACGAATTATTTTTGTTGAGATGCGCTCCGTTTGGAAATGAGATGTAATTTTAGATTAGGATTTTTGAACGTGTGTTTAGTGTTTATTTTATTATAAGTGTTGTTCTAAAAAGAAAGGAATGATTATTGTATGTCTGGGGATTATTTTTAAGGCCACCATCACATGAATTTTAAGTTAAAGGAAATATGGCGTGGTTTTTTATTTATTTATCTTTGGAGGTTGAGAAATTTGATTTTTTTTTAAATCATTCGAAATTAGTTAGTGTTTCGTCAATAGTATTTTAAAAAATTTATACAAATCGATTAAATTAATAAAATTAAAAATATTTCTGAAGCTGGTTTTGCATATCAAGTTTGGGATTTTTTTGTGAAATGGGTATTAATTTATAAAATTAGTTTTGAGTTGATTCTAAGTATGATTTCATAAGATGATTTTTTATTAATTGAGAAGAAGTAGTTCTACAGAAATTAAAAAAAAAAGGTAGCATTGGTTTCATAATTGGCATGCAAGAGGGCTCCAACAACATTGTGATGAAAAATACTTCCTCCTATCTTCTTTTCGGAAACCACATGTTGTTAGAAACCAGGATATAATTCAGGATTTCAAGATGTTATTCATTCTGTGTAAGGTTCGCAATACTTTTTTTTTATAAAAAACAAAAAGAAAACCACTGATAAACTGCCGGAAACTTATCGTGCATTTATTGCAGTTCCGGCGTGCATTCACCCAGGAATGTGTTTTAAAAAATTGTTTTTCAATACAAGCAATAAAAGTGGAATTCTAAATAAATTTTTAAAAAATCATCAGAATATGATAAGCAAATGCATTTTAATCCTTGATTTCAGATGTCGTTATTTAAATAAGTTTGATATAGCTTATTATAACTAATTATCCTTTGACAGTGGTGCACACGAATGTTTTCAAGGGCAAGTTTTCAAGCAGGATTAAAAGTCCACCATTCTTGTATCTTACCTTAATATATTCTCTTCATTTTGCCGATTTTGAAATAAAAAACATAAAAAGTAAATTATTTAATTGATAATTAGCATTAATTTAATTTACATTTTAATTAATTAAATTTACATTTGGGAGTAGAATTTATAGATATACTCAAATCTTCTTCGTATTTTTTAAAAAGGAGCAGAAAAATCAATATTTTATTTTTTTTAAAATGTCAAACATTGAATTATAAATAGTTTATAAAAATTATAAATAATTTTTTTATATATTTTTTCAATATGATTTAAATAAAAAAAATTAAATCGTACGTTTATGCAGTTCAAACTGCTTTAAAGAATTTTAGTACTTTGAAAGTACATTCGAACTTCCGCATTTCAGAGACCCTTAGTAAAATTAAGATCTTTTAAAAAATTAACAGATTTATATTAATAAATAATAACATTATTTATTCAATGAACAGACAATTAATGTTGAATACAACAGAATTAACAGCTTATCAAAAATAGAGCGAAAAAAAAGAGAATTTTTCTAGGTAATAAATGGAAAACATGTGGAAAATTGAATATTTAATTAAATAAAATAGTTATGTAATTGATAACAATCAAATATCGCTAAATATCTTATTATATAGAACTCTTGTTTAGTAATATTCATTTAAATACTAATCAACTGATTTTGCGATCAAACGCAAACGATTTTGATGGCATAGCTGTATTTTTTTCCTTCTGACTGTTATATAGGTTTAAAAATTATTGGCTCTGATTCTGAACTGTGTAAAGAAGCTTTTACCAGCTTTTTTTTAGCTTTTTTTAGTTCCATAATTTATTCAAAAACTTATAAATGCATAAAGAGACTTTATTTGAGAAAATAATATTACATTCATATCTCAAAAACGAACTCCATGTTCGCTACGGTTTTAACTCCAAACACAGGAAGAGTTTTATTGTCTTTTACTTGTTCCGTACTTCTTATTGTTTGCATATCTTGTCACCATTTTTGACTTAAATGACCCTGTGTACGTCATTCGAATTTTCTGCGTCATGCTTACCTTTAACATGTCTTTTAGGTTATTAACCCGGATTGACCATTCTGTTGTATTATCATCAGCATCTCTGAACCATTTTTTTTCTTCTTCTGTCACCACAGAAATTCTTAATTTCATTAATTCTCGTCAGGTTTCTTTCGCAATTGTAGCTATTCCTGTTAAAAGAAGCTTCTATGACTGACTTATCAAGAGGTAATTTCATATAGAAACAGGATGACTCCACCTTAGTCGACATAGGATACCATCGCATAGTTTTTGTGGCTCCCGAACAACTTCTTGAAGGTCTTTGAACTTACCGTGTATCTTGTTACCCAACGGACTTTTATTATAGGTGAAGTTTCGCAACACGTAGTCCGTAGACCCGTAATGTATATTCTTAGAAGAATACAGAGTGATTTTTTTGGGGGGTGATTTTCAAAGAAAACAATTATTGGAGTAAAATTATAGAGGGTAAATACTAAGAGTTAAGAATGATGGTGCTCTTTGAAATGAAATATTACAGAAGAAAGGAAAAAAATGATTTTTTTTTCCTGGCTGTAAAATTGTTTTTAAGAGTATTGGAATTTTTAGTTTTAACAAATTATAGGTTCCTGCGAAAGGTAGCTTGAAATATTATTCCACTTTTTCTAATTTTTATTTTACTATCACCCTAATTGTGCACAGTTAAATATTTTATCGGATATTATTGTACATAAAATGATGTTTATATACATTGTTTTTCTTTTTTGAATAAAATAAATAAAGCTTATTATTAGATGAATAAGGAATAGTTTAATTTATACGCATGGGCTACATATATGTATTCCACTTAGAGCCAGCATAGTTATACTAGTAACTTGTATGTAAGTTTAAATGAGCGTCTTAACCCTTGCAAAACCTTAATGTTGCTGAGAGTAAAAATTAGTGTGCAACTGTTTAGTTTAGCTTATTTAGACGTAAAATAAATAAAAATTTACAAGTAAAATAAAAAACATTGCATATTTTTTTTATCAATGTATTGGCTTAATTTGCATCAACGTATTGTTTTCAGAAACATTTCATTTGTTCTAATATACTCTATTATTGCACAAAATTATATTTACCGAATTACAAAAACATGTGAGAAAACGCAGTAATATATTAGTACACCATTCTCGTATCATGCTCCAATACGCCGCCCAATGTATTGTTTTGATTTTGTCGATTTTCGAGAATAAAGAACAGTACAAAATTAATTGTTGAATAAATAATTAGCATTAATTAATAAAATTAATTATTAATAATAAATACTTAATTAAATTTTACGTACTATATAAATAGGATTATAATCAATCGGAAAAAAATCAAGGGCTTTGAGGGGGGTCCGGACCTTAGGCCCCCCCCTCTTGTGTGCGCCACTGGTACACGACACAATACACTGAAATAAGAATAAGAATACAGCACTCGAATACTATATCATTGGTTCCCGGCTCACTTCCATTTTGGCATTCTATATAAAAATGCAGATAAGGTAATAATTAAATACGACAATGTTTCCTTTAGTCTAGTGGCGTTGCGGAGAGTATTAGGGCCTCCTTGCAAAGTCAAGATTTTGGCCTCATCTTACAAAGGATTGCAAAACCATAACATCGGCTTTCGGCCCTCCTGCCCCCCCCTGCGGGGGTGTATGTTACGACACTTGCTTTAGTCGTGAAAGGGTTAAAAATTAAATTGGATAATTGAGTTGTATATGCTCTATTATGAAAGATTTTAATGTTTTATAATCGGTATTACATCTATTTATAATAGAAACTACACATATGAGCATTATCAAAAACATATATTTAAGTAGTCCTTCTCTCATAGCTTGAATTAAATAATACTCTCCAGTGGCGTACACGGATGTTTTTTATGGACGGGGAGTTAATTCTAAAAACATGTAGACGTAAGTGCGATGGAGTAATCTCCAGTGGCGCACACAAAGGGGGTGTCCTAAGGGTCCGGACCCTACCGCTCCCCCTTCGAAAGGCCGGGATTTTTTTCCGATTGACTATAATTCTAAGAAAATAGTACGTAAAATTTAATTAAGAGTTTTTCATTAATGATTAATTTTATTAATTAATGCTAATTATTTATTCAATAATTAGTTTATTACTATTTTTTGTTCTCGAAAATTGCCAAAATCAAAAGGAGCATGATACAAGAATGGTGGACTTTCGACCCAGGACCCCCGCCCTGAAAAATTCCTGCGTGCGCTATTGGTAATCTCTATGGTGAAAGTTAAAAATCTGTTGGTCTTTGAAGAGGTTAGCCCCGAATCCCACCCCTTGTATACGCCACTGATTCCCTTTAAGGAAGTGCATTAAAGTGTCAGAAGATTCAATTTATATAAAAAAAAATTGTATATCTTTTTATATAAACAAATGTAATTTTTTGAAAATGAGAATTCTTAACTGTTAAGAAAATAAATGAAAATTAATTCGTAAGTTTGAAATTCGAACAGTTTTGCATCTTATCGAAATCGATAGAATATTTGTAATGAAAAATAATCAAACACACCATTTAAAAACTTAAAAAGATAATTAAATGAAAGAAGGGGTAAGGAAAAGAAAAAGAGCAATAAAACGCGTGCGGTTGACGGGGTTTCCTCCATCGACTGTTAATAATCAAAGCGGCGTACATTAACGAACTTAGCTTTTGGCGAAAGCGTATAATTAAAGGAATAATACTGCTTTCCACTTGGCTCTATAATTCACACTCTAAAAAGAAATCGACGCAATTCTTGTTTAGGAAGAAACAAAGTGCCTCTTAACTTGTTTGAGACACACCCAGAAACAATGCATTCGTTCTACTAATTTGCATAATTCAGTCCTTTATCGGAGTCTTTTTCTACAACGCCCGCGCAGACTCAGTAGAGCTTGTACTTCATTGTAAGTGCAGGAAATTTGAATACAAGTATCCACCTGCACAGAGCATTATACAGTAGACGTTTTCTTTTAAATCCAGTTTTCTTTCTTTTCTTTTTTTTTTTTTTGTGAAGAAATTTTCGATTGTATTTCTCAGTTTTTTAAATTTTCTTTTTTGTTTCTTTTTCTTTTTGATTTTTAAGAAGTCTGGCTTAAGAAACATTTCTTAGTTCTAAATTGTGAAACTTTGTGTTTTTATAGTTGGAATTTGACAAAGGTTTCTTAAAATTAACTTATATGTAGTACTGTCGGAACCCGATTTAATGAATTCCTCGGGACTGAGTATTTTTGTAAGTTCGGGGTTATTCGTTATATCGGGGTCCAAACAAAATACAAAGATATCCGTAGTAATATATTATACAAATTTTGCACAACAGCTAAAAATAATATTAGTTAATTATTACGAACCAGTTATATATATATATACACACACACAGTAGAACGTCGTTTATCCGAATCAATTGGGACCGGACACCGTTGGGATACGCGATTGTTCGGATAACCGAAAACCAAATGCGATCCATGCAGTATGTGAAACCAGACACTATACGAATATTGAAAATCATCACATGCGGGAAACGTGCTTGAAGAAAAAGCAAAATAGGGGCAAAATGTCGCAATTTTACCTTTATTGTGGAAAATAGTCACTTATTTTTCGCTTGCCACAACTCAACTAAAGAGCATTTATACACCCCTCATTTGAAAGCAAACTGACCTAATATTCCGCGCAGATGTATACCCCTGACCTTGGGTTTTCCCGCGTCACTTTTGACCTCACGCGAAACAACTGTTGAGTACTGCACTGTTCGAAAACGTATTCATATACAGTACATGTAGTTGACAAAAAAAAAAAAAAAAAACTGGTCCGGATATTTGACGCTCCGGATAATAAACGTTCGGATAAACGGCGTTCTACTGTAATAGGAAATTTTAAAATACTAAATAATAGATTTTTTTCAATTCCTACTATTATAACTCACACTCTCTATATATTTATTTATTTATTTATTTATCTTGGTAGAATTTTCAATCGTTAATAAAATACATTTTAAAGCGTTCAATTGAGCTGAAAATTAATATACATGATTATTTTGGATGAAAATACAATAATTTAATAATAATTAATAAAAATTAGTTGATTAAAACTAATTATTTAAAGAATTACAAATACAGCCATCATTTTTGGCGACTTGTGTCAAAACTTGAAACGGTTTTTTTCTCACGTTTTAAAGCATTCAATTGATCTGAAATTTTATGTACACGATTGTTTTGGATGACACTACGATACTTTAATTATAATTAATAGAAATTAATTACCACTTAAAGCTACGATTCTGTCATATGTATATACATATTTATACTAACTGTAACTATTTAATAAAAAAATAGCTGAAATAAAATATTTTTTTTTGTTGGTCTAAGTAGGAATTGACTTAATTTTTTTATATATATTACTTTTTTGTTTCTAATACAAACCAATAAAAAAAAATTTTTTTTTCAGCAGTTGAACGAATTTGTTAATTTGGGATTTATTATTTGTTAAATAAGGGATTTCCTCTTCATTCTAGACAGAGAAAAATTCGTTAAATCGCAAAATTCGTTAAATAGGGGTTCGGTAAATCGAGGACCGACTGTATATATGTATGGAACTATTTTGTTAAAAATCATTAAAGAAAATTTCAAAATGTAATACTCAATAAATAATATAATTATATCACACTTATAACTATTTTAATTTCGTTCTCGGGCGGTAAGAAAAATTTTAAATAAATTTTTTTCTTTTATAATTAGGATAAGTCTCTCTCTCTCTCTCTCTCTCTCTCTCTCTCTCTATATATATATAATTATTTGTCTTCTCCAAGAAAAGGAATCCTCTCTAGGATCCTATCACTGTTTGAAAATATTTATTCAGTCTTCATGGAGGAAAAATTATAATTTGTGCTTAAGCTATTCTGTGAGCCATTAGCCAATATTTTATTCAAATTAAATATATTTTGGATTTATAATCTTAACACTGAAATTATTTGAGCTGAACGTTTCACAAAATAAAAGAAAGGGAAAAAAAGAGAACAATTTTTTTCACCTTTACTGCAGTTTAAGTTTTTGCTGTAGCTAAATTAAAAGTATTTTAGCGTTAGGTAATGTTAAGCTTTACCTTTAAATCGCAATATTTCAAATTTTTCAAAAGCAGCATTTTTGTGGGTGGGAAGAAACTGCTTAACAGCTTTAAAATTTCGTACACATGTATTAATTCTATACAAATAAATATTTTATTAAAAAGTTTTGTCAAAAAGCTTTTAAAATATTTATGAGTTAAAAATGTACATCGATTTTTATCATTTACACCATACATGAATTTAAAAAGGAATCAATTTTTTTTAAATGCTTGCATCAAATAATAACAATAAATGCTCTCAAGAAATTGAGGGGAAAAAATGATACCTATAGAACCAATCAAATTTTCAAAAGTTCCTGAAACTTAGGCTCTTAGACTGGAGTGGTACTTGAAGTGCTCATGTTAAGTGATGTAAGAAAATGGACGAAGTCAAAAGAGATATTCTTTGTCATCTAATCATGGTACAAAATTATTTAGACTAGAGTGAAGAACCGTCTTGTATCTGAAGGTCATAGTTTAATCTGACAAGGCCGTGATGTATTACTTTGAAACTGGAATAGCCGTATTAGTTCATGCTTTTAGTCTTAATGAACCTCTAGGAATTGATTTTTAAAATTATAAGACCTTACAAATTTGCTTCGAAAGCTACTTATTTCTAACTAGCGTGCGTACAAGCGCAAAAATTTCAAATTTCTGTCTTTAAGTTCCGATATCATTATAACATAAACACAGCTGAAAAATATTACCTTAAAATCCGGCGTATAACGCGCACTTTTAGTTTACATAAAGGAAATGACATTCCTTATGAATTTAAAAGGTTGTAGCTCTAGATGTACTAGTATACTATTTTTTCAAAAGCTTGGAATAATACCTGGAATAAATGACTTCAAAACACTTAAGAACATAGCGCACGTAAGTTTCAGGATGCTTCGTAAAAAAAAAGGGATGTGCGTTATACGGCGAATATAATTAAAAATTAAAAATCGCAGTTTGAAAGTATAGGTACGCGTTATATACTCCGGATTTTACGATGCTCTAAAGAATTAAAGTTTGCTCGAATCATGTCAATCACAAAATGGGCGTGGCTAACATAAATGTCAATCTTACATAAAGACAATCTTCAAATAGATATGCTTGCTTTTTTTAAAAAAACTGCAATTGATTGTCAGATGATTTCGTTTTGACAATTTAAAACTGATCTAAAATATATTGAAGAAAAAGTTCGATTTGGGATTGGGGAGGAGGGGGGTTAAAAGGCAGAGCTTGATTATCTTGAAGACGTAGATGGTTGTTAAATCTAGTATGTTCTGCATTTTCAAAGAAAAAGCAGGTAAAAATTTTTTCTCTCTCTCTACAGGAATACACAATAAAAAAACATTCAAAACAAATCGCAGTTATGAAAAAATTGGAAAATAAAACGGAATTTGTATTGGAATGTTTAAATCAAATCGATAAATTCTACGATGCTGCATTATTTTAATATATCCAAATCGGAATGAGAGATGAAAAATGTTCACGCGAGATATTATTTTCAGTATAAGACAGGGAATAAAATTGACGTTAAAATGAATTTTGTTTTAGGAGTTGTTTATTAGATTTATATTAGTACGATTTGAAAGATGAATGATGAGTTTTAAGAACTTTTAGCAAGTGCTAACATACAAAACCAGAGAAATTTAATCAAAGTGCATTAAAAATTTTGAGAACATGAAATTAGTTTTTCAAAAAATTAATTTGTTATTCAGTGTGCATACGTGTGGGATTAATAAAATGAAGTGAAACTTCCAAACAAATTCTTATCATGATTAAAAGTTGAACCGACACTACAAAATTAATCAATTTTAGCCGAAATACTAGAAAAGGTGATATAATTATAACTTTCAAATATTATGAATTTCTGAATATATATATTAATATGAAATATAAGAAACCCATGAACAGAAATGAAGAGTTATTTAATTATAATTCATTATTGATGTCTAAGATACAGTAGTGGGAATTTATTAGCAACACCACGTCAGAGGAGAATGTTAAATAATTTTATTTCTTCCTACATGGGTTTCAATTCAAATAATTGCCTCTGTAATATAATTTAACATTTCTCTGTACGACTCTGCTTAACAAGAAAATTTATTAAGGAAATTAGAATATGAACCGTCTCTACCTATTTACAAGAACTATGGGAAATGTGTGTTGGTGTGTATTATACACATTAGCTATAGAGGCGTGATTCCATATATAATACACATGTTTTCTTATTAATCTTAGTTAAAAATAAATGAAAATAAGTACAGCAGAGTGAGAGAAGAAATTTTGCGTTTAACTATCAAAATAAAATTTATATCTAACTATAATGTAACTAACTAAATGCATATCTTGAGGTTGATGAAAGAAAATTAATTTCTGGCATAGGACTGCCACGGCTGGCTCGGATGTAGTCCAATCTAGACGTCCAATTTTCGATGACTTTTTCCAACATTTGTGGCCGTATATCGGCAATAACACGGCGAATGTTGTCTTCCAAATGGTCAAGCGTTTGTGGCTTATCCGCATAGACCAATGACTTTACATAGCCCCACAGAAAATAGTCTAGCGGTGTTAAATCACAAGATCTTGGAGGCCAATTCACAGGTCCAAAACGTGAAATTAGGCGGTCACCCAACGTGTCTTTCAATAAATTGATTGTGGCACGAGCTGTGTGACATGTTGCGCCGTCTTGTTGGAACCACAGCTCCTGGACATCACGATTGTTCAATTCAGGAATGAAAAAGTTAGTAATCATGGCTCTGTACCGATCACCATTGACTGTAACGTTGTGGCCTTCATCGTTTTTGAAGAAGGATTCCACCATCCCATAAAGCGCACCAAACAGTCAGTTTTTCTGGATGTAACGGTGTTTCGACATACACTTGTGGATTAGCTTCACTCCAAATGCAGCAGTTTTGTTTGTTGACGTAGCCATTCAACCAGAAGTGCGATTCATCGCTAAACAAAATTCGCTTAGGAAAATCGGGAACAACGGCAATCTCGTTTTGGGCCCATGCGACGAATCTACGCCTTGCTTGATGATCGTTTTGATGAATTGCCAAACCAAACTGAGAATAAATCACTTGACAGCTGTTAAATCGGTCGCCATCTTGGAAAGTAATGCCAACTTAAACTTCTATACCTGGAAAAAAAACACTCTTTACAAACAAAATTTGAAAAACACTTTCGCATATAAAAATATTTTAAAGTACTCATATATACTTTTTTTTAAATCTCATCCATTTGTTTTATTTAAGGTGTAAAGAAAATAGTGGAAACATTCCATAAATACGCCATTTTTTTTTTTAACATGGCAAGGGATCAATCCATTTAGCATTACGATGGAGCTCATTGTACTACAGAAAAAAAAATTGATTTCGACAGAAATGACAATTATATGGATACATGCTTCTTTCAATGGGATTACGAAGTCAGAATATAATATTAATGCTTAAATAATTTTTTATTTTCCGCGATCCTGTTCTTGGACAACACTGCGCAAAACAGCCTAAAGCTAATCTTCATTAATGGCTTTCCGGTAAGGAGCGTGTTTTAACACAAGAATTCGTTAAATTTTCTTACGGCATTTCTGATGGCCAGGACTGCAGTTTCTTTTAATTTGAAGTAATTTTCTTTCTTAAATTATGCTTAAAATAACAAAAACATTTAAACAAAGCCTCTCAACAGCCTTCAGGCTTAGTCCTTACGAACAGATTTTTACCATATTTGTGTATCCATCGTTTATTGAAAACCACTACATGAAAAAAATAATAATAATGTTTTTCAAACTTAGACAACAGAAAGATAGTAATTGTTTTCCTAACTGTCTTCTTAACTTTATGTGACAGCTCAAACAGTTTTTATAAGTTTCTTTTATAAGTTTCGCTTGTATGTTACGGAATCTTTGAACTCAGTTTTTACCCAATTTAAAAGGTCAAATTAATTCGAAATTTTGCTCACTTGTCCAGGACCGATGGCAGTACAATAATTTAATAATTTTGTTCCAATGCTCTGATCAGGATCATTAGGAATGACGATTTCCCATTTTCAGATCCCATTCCCGCATCTGGCGACTAATTTCAGATCCCATTTCCAGATTCGACGACTAATTCCAGACTTGGCAACTAAAGGATTAAATTACAACTTTTGATTAACTGTAAAAGTGTGTTTTTTAGTTCTTTTAAACTGTAGTTTATTATTAAGAAGATAATTAATACTTTATTTATTGTCTTTATAAAAATCAATTTTGTGTTTGATTGCTTCCCATTTTAAACATTATTGAGTATTTATCTTGTAAATACTTCCTTTGCATCCCTTTTAAATCGTTTGTATTCTTGCAGAAATACGCGTATTTCTAGAATGTTGTTAGAAAACTGTAGCATCAGATAATTCCAATGCGCAATGTTAATAATAGTGATTCAAACGTTGATATGTAAAAAAAATGCTGATTTCTCTCGTGAAAGTTTTTTTTTGGATGAATCTAATTACAATTGATTTATTTTAAAGTGTTATTTAACGACGCATCTTTTCGGTTTCTGATTCAAAACCTCTCTTTGATCGTTCAGTTAATTTATAACAAACAAATGCTAAATTGATTAGTCACTGTATTATATTTTAAGATGATTAAAATATCACCAGTTTTTATTTATTATCGTCACGCTCAAGTAATGATGTCACTTGCAATTCAATCTGCTTTGCATTTGATTTAGTGCATGAAATTTAAAAAAGGTATTTACGGTGACGCATTCACACTCTCTATTCGGCGTACCAAGAAAAAGTTGAATAAGATTTAAAGTTTCTAACACATAATCCAATTTTTATAATATTGGGGGAAAGTAGCATGCCCTTTCAACTTTATATCAATGAAAATGTTTAATGAACACTTGCAAATATTTAGAATTTCTGTAATTATTGTTTTGTTGAAACTGGCTACTATTGTTGACTATTAATATTGGAACAGGTTACTTTAGACCAGTGCTCCACAACCTTTTTATCGCTGCGGACCGGTCGCTGTTTGATAATTTTACCGCGGCCCGCTGAGGGTGGGACACGTTGATTGTTTATATTTTAGATTGTTTTGATTCAACAATTTTAATTTAGTTACATTTAAATATGCCTTCAGAATAAAATACAGTTACACCAAAAATGAATAAAAGTGATTTAACGTGGAACAGTGGAAAACTGCGCAAATCCAAGAGAAATGCACCACTTTAAATAAAATGGCAATAGTTTAATGTTCTTTAGGCGGCCCGGCACCATTTGATTCATGGACCGGGGGTTGCGGATCACTGCTTTAGACGACTTTTTCTATTGTTGATGATGTTGCTGGAACTTATTTTTCATTCTTCTAACTTCGTCACTACATCGTGTAAAAATTTTGGATCCGTATTAAATTTAATGTGCAACAAATCTTTTATTTCACTTGGTAACTTGTGATTTATTTATTCGAATCCACTGAATGGTTGTTTGTGCTTGTTATTTTTAAAATCTATGATATCCTAAGGTCTATTAATTAAAAAAAATTATTATTTGGGCCAATAAGAATGGAATATTTATACATCGACAGGTAAGGCCTCTTTAAACCTTTCGTGATCTATTAAGGTTGGAACAATTTATGAATAATCTAATGAGACAACACCCAAATATCTTCACATATGTATATATGGGATCTCTCTCTCTCTCTCAATAATCATATATTATATAAATTCTCATAAATCTAATAAAGCAAAACAATGAGCAGAAATATAACTGGACAGCAAAGATCAAAAATAAGATAGCCTCAGTAATATAATTTCAAACTCTTAGTCCTTTGGACAATGATTATTAGTTAAGCATAGCTTTAAAGTCTGCTAAACTTCCCCTAAATTTGCCTATACCACTGATATACGTAATTTTTAAAGTTCCTTGTGTTATAACTATTTTAGTATTCTCCGATTCTGATCCACATTAGAAAGCAGAAACTCAAGTCTCTTGGTTAAATTTCTTAATAATTTAAATGAATAAGAGATAACACTAAGCAGATTTTAAATTTGACAATGCCTAAAAAAATTCAGTATTCTTTACAACACATATCCTTACAATAAGTTTCTAAAAAGTGCAAAAACAGAAATAATAGAAAATAAAACCTCTTCGGCATCTAAATTGATTCAAATGGTCTCCCTCAAATTAAATTGAACGAAAAAAATTGCATCCCATTATGAAAACCGGAATTTTTGAAAAAACGATAAATAACTTGTAATTAATAAAATATTAACTTTGAGTCCATTACTGAATAAATATCTTATCGCTCTAATTGCATCCCATATTCTCAAGCAAACGAGTTAACATTTATTACAATGTCAGGAAATTTAATTTAAATTTTCCTCATAATTATTAAATTTCTCGAGGCTATCATACATCATGGGAAAAGAGCACAAAATCCTACAAATTTGACCTAAAATGGAGAAGTCGCAATCTGTGGATGTGAATAGTTTATCAGATACAACCAGACATGGTAGGTACAAAGCTTGAATTGATTAATGTAAAAAGAGTAAATAAAATAGAAATAAATTGATCTTTTTGTTTCTTCCACGTTTTGCTTTAAATATGATCAATCGAAACAACGAAAGTACCCAGAATCCTTTGGTGGGTTTTACCAAACAAGTCTAGGAATCGGTGAATTGGTTAAATGTCCAACTATTGCAAATGTTTTGTAAACATCACATAGAGTGGTCATCTAGTGGACGTAAAAGTTGGCCACTAGGCCAAATGTTGATTTCATCCAAACGTGAGCATGACGTAACCTTATTTGCAGTTGATGCGAATTACTTCAACTGCCTGTAGCATTTTCTTTTCCTTGAGCACTAATAATACGAGACCAAACATCAAAAAGGAAACAAGCTAGTGTTGGGGATTTTTTTTTCCTTTCCCCGTTTTTTAATTGTTGATTAATTGATTTGCCAGTGCTTCTTGGCCTTTTTCAGTCCCCCTGTGTCCATGTTATAACTCTGTAGTGAAGTCCTTAGGGTAAGTAGTGCTAAGTGGGTTATGAGAACCTAATGGACGTTCTTGAAAAGTCTTTGAAGAGCTAAGGGCAATTCATTGTCATGGTTTACAAATTGTTCAGTTATGTTTTTTCTGGGCCTATCACTTTTTGGTGGATGACGAGAGGTTTGAATTTGATGAAATGCGAGATTAAAACGTTGGGCAATGAAGTGAGATAATCATTGAAGAAAATTGGGTGAATTATATTTGTAAGTATAATTCTAAATTCAGGATGAATGAAGAATAAGATTGACTTAAAAATGTTTTGAGGGAACTGAGAATTTTAAAACTTCAATGAAAATAATGAGTGAGATAAATAATTAAAATTCCTGCAAGGATGTGTGAATTTTTTTTTCAGTTTATATAAACTGAATGCGTAAACTATTCCATTGAAAGGATTTTAGTACATAATGTAGCAATTTTAATCATAATGTGAAAGTTATCAAAAGTGATGACAAAATCGCTTTTAGTTAAAAACAATTTAACAGAAGAACTGTAATAAACGAAGTTAACTGTTTACTAACTAAATAAGAAATGCTAAAGGAATATTTCCTATTGTGAATTTTGACAACGGAGGAAAAAACGCATTTGGCAACACTTATAAAAATATAATTTTTTTCCATGTTTTCAATAAAGTATTATTACTTTTTTAACGAAATTAAAAATTTCAATGCAATAATTTCGAATTATAGTAATATTTAGCAATATCTGATAAGTCACAAACGTTTACACATGCTCCTTTGAAGAAATTGCAAATTTATAAATAATTATATGAATTCATTAAACATTTGAATACTCTGGTTGCATGTGTTTACGGAAAGTTCCAATTTAATAAATAATTTTTTAGTTTCATGTAACAATTTACCATTCTATAGAGAAAGGGAAAAAAATAATTTCTAACGTTCTATTTCTAAAGTTTAATCTTGTATTGAAATCAAAATTTATCAGAAATTCATTTTCTGTACCTCGAGCATATCACTGGTAAAATAAGAGTTACTTATGGAAAATATTTTTGTAGAAATAAGGATGAAAGATAATTTTTTTAATTGTTGCCTATCATGTTAAATAGAGGGGAAAAATTGTTAATGTAAACCTTGGTTATAAAACAGACTGAAAAGTAATAGAGCGAATTTTTTAAGGCGAAGTTAAATGAATTCAGATTCAGTGTGTTGAAAAATGTTAAGTTCCCAAAATTATAAAGTAAAAAAAATATATATATTGAAAAGGAATTATTTAAAAATCTAAATCATTAAACAAATACTTGGAAAATGTTAAGTGTATAGTTCCTGCATCGTGGCATAAAAACTTATCAAAAAGATTGATGAATAATATTTCTGGAAGTTTTAATCTGATTTAAAAATCCGCCCTGATTGTGCTTGAGCTAGATAAGGAAAAAAACTATCTATCCATTTGGATCTAGGCAGGCAAGGGTAACCAACATGTTTCAATACGATTCGCTTCAGGACACTGCGGAATCTACTTTTTCGTAATTGAATCGAAATTTCCTGTCATTGTTAAAGACCAAGATCGTTCAATATTATTTTTTTTTCCTCCCCATTTCTAGAAGACTTGAAAAAAAAAGGGTTTTCTCGGTTTCCAGGTTACGTCCGCCTACTTTCGCCGTGAACTAGAAAGCGAGCCGCAAGAAATTGATATTCGAAAAGTGGAAAGAAACAAAATAATAACTTTGACTTTTCCCCCTTTCCGCTCACTTTTCATTTCTTGTTGCCATTCGACGTTTTCCAATTGCGAAATTAGGGAGGCTATAAGCTTGGTTTGGCTGAATTACTGTTCCACCAAATTCATTTTTGCAAATGAGGGCATTTTATAATGACTCTCTTCTTAAAACTGTTTAATGCCCATCTATTTTATTCAAAGAACAATGTCTCATTACATCTTTTTCTGGAAAGATTTTATGAATTAAAAAAAAGAACTATTTAAGTAAAAAAAAAAGTAATATTTTACAACTTCCAATATCTCTTAACAGCGCAATTTATAAAAATAGTTACATAAATCTTTCCTATTCATTTCCTTAAAAAATTTCCTTTAATTTATATCTTGAAAGCTTGAATAGCTTGTAATTACTTGACTTCGCAATTAAAAGTTTTAGATTCTCCATATGGCAATTATTTTACTGCTTATCATTAATAATTATATTCCTTCGAAGAACGTTTATCAAATTATTAAAATTTTGGAATATTCGATTTTAATTATTGTAAGAAAACTGAATTTGATAACTATAAAATACATAAATACCTCTTAAGAGGACTTGGTACCCTAAAAATCACAAACCTATCGTTTTTTTTATTTTCATTTAATCTTATTCTTTGCATTATTATCTTTCGATTGATATATCACTTGTGCATGTCGGAAAGTTAGAAGTTGAATAAAACTTCATTTGAAAACAAATTAGGCAATTCAGCAACACCCCCTTTTTAGAAAAAAAAGCTAAAAAATGCGTTATGATAAAAAAAATCTATTTTATAAATAGAAATAATAACTATAAAAAAGAATGTGTAGTATTAAAAGCAGAGTATTTCCGAGGCAATACAATAATGTAATTTTTCTTCCTTGTGAAATGTGTGCATGTAAAATTTTTAAATTAAGGCATTTTATATTAATAATTTTATAATTTCAGTTCTTATTCCTGATATATTTTTCATACAAATGTAATACTTTAATATTATAAGAAGAAAAACAGCTAAAATATCTGTCGTGACAGAAAAATTTTTTTTTTTTTTAAAGTTTTTCTTGAGTTTTCTTGTGCAATTATAGTACTCTCTAAAAGTGGATCATTTATAAAAATGTGTGTGTTGAAAACATATGAAAATGCAATTACTTTAAAGAAAACGTATAAGTAATATCTTAAAGTGGTATTTTAAGTTTAATTAAGCTTATAATAATTATTTTTTCAGAATTATAAACTTTAAAGTGGTTTTTCTCAGTTTGTGTTTTTCGAAACCTTCGTGCATTCAAAATGCTACTCCTTCGACAATTATTTACCAATCACTTCCATTTTTTTCTTGCGTGTTAAAAATAAAGCATGTAATAAAATTAGGGATCCGTTTTGCTATAAACTGAATACATTTTTTTATAAAAAATAAAATGTAAGACATGTTGGCTTTTTCGTTGATTTTTAGCCTGTATATCAACATTGTATTTTTTTTCTCGAAAACGAATGAAGTTATTCTAAAATCGATCCCTAAAGTTGTTAAGAACATCCATAAGAATAGTATAAAAAATTTCAGGTCAAAAAATTAATTTTTACAAAAGGAGTAGGATTTTAAAATTTTCCCAATTTTCTTCAAAAAGTTTAAATTTTTAAAATTGTGTGAATAATATATGAAAATTTTCATCTGGTAACATTTTCTTGAATAGAAACATTGTATAAAATGTTAAAATATAATTTTTAAATACGTAAATAAAGAAGTTTGCTCAAAGCTGCCAAGGCCCCTTAATTACACAGCTTCATGCATGCATTTATAATACTGATAAAATAACTAACTATTCACTCCTTATTAGGTTTACTTTTAAATTTATTTTAATTTCGTAATATTGGATATCGATAAACCATTTTAGAATAGTTTTCAATTTTCGCAAAACCTTGTTGAGAATTTGGGGCGCGGCTTAGATTCGAACAAATACTGTATTTCTAGACCTTCGTATGATGGAATGATTATTAGGGTCTTAGTGAAGGCGGTCACCCCAAAACGTCTTGGTGGTTCACCGGTCGATCGCGATCGACTTAATGTCCACTCCGGTACTAAATTGTTATGATTCTGACTTAATGCTAAACAATGGTAAGAAAGACAGAAGCAAACTCTTTGGCTTATTGCTAAGATTTCTTGGTTAAACATAATTGCAAAGCACCAACCTTCCCCTGTATTTGTCTATATCAACGGGGTATACAGGTAAAATTAATTATATTATCTGAAAGTATTAATCACCATAATCCTATAATATAAAACGTAATCTACTTAGAAATATGTAAGAAATTAAAAATACTAAAATTAATGAGAAAAATGTAATCGCTAACAACTAAAAGTAACAAAAGCTAGTACATAAACTTTTTTTTACAAAAATCAAAAACAATAGAAATCACAGAATAACACTTACGGATTATTGTTTAACTCAACGCACTTCAACTGTAGACCGTGGACCCCCGAGGATCCCCAGCACCTTTTTAGGGGATCCTTAAAGGTCTCTCATTTAATGTTAAGATTTCTTTCTTTTACAGATTCTGAAAGGAAAAAAATAGAAATAATACATTTTTAATTAATTTTAACTCTATTAATAAAATTTTAATTAATACAGTTAAGTACATTATTTATTTGAAATTAGTATTTTGTAATACTTTTATATATATAATTAGATGTTTAATATTTTCTTAAAGAAAAAAAGGATTTAAAAAAGTCTGTATATACGTAGCAGAGGCAGTCTTAGGATTATTGAGGAATCTTAATGTCATTCAGGCATATGTTGGGACCCAGGGAGGAGTGTTCAAAATCATGGGGTACGCGATGCCAGCGTGATATGTAAAAGGGGGGACGATGAAAATGATACCTATTATGGATATGATTAAACTTGTAAATTTCAACTAAATTTAGTAGTGTAAAATAAGTAAATAAGTTACTATCATCTTTTGATAAATGCACAATATTTATAAAAGTAATATAGATGATAATTATGTACAGTCAGGCTTCTATATAACGAAGTCGCTAAATCCCGGAAAAATATTCGTTATATAGTGGTTCGTCTTTTAATAGACTTTATAAACCACATAAAACAAGTTTCAAACTCATAAATTAAAAAAAGTAATTATTCACCCCTTTTTTAAAATTAATATATGTGTGTTTTATGTATCTTACCAATCAAAAAAGAAAGGAAGAAAGAAAAACTGCAAGGAAACAAGAAAAAAAGAATGTCGAAGAATTCACTGTATTTTCAATATTAAGAAAATAATTTTATACTAAAATTAATAAATTTTAGGGACGTTTTATAATTTAAAGCATACAAGTATTATTAAACATACATTACTTTATAAATAGAACACGGGGACACTGGGCAACTCCACTGAGGGTGAAAGAGGATATCGAAGATGTTTTTAGTGAACTGGGCAATGGGAGTTAAGGGTTGCTATATAGAAAAATTGGATGAAACGTCCAGAACTCTATTGCTCTCGGCGAGTTAAGATCTAATAAAACCAGTCGAAGATTTATGACCACCATAAAATGTGTTAGAGAGAGAAAAACGTGAAATTTTTTTCAGAAATACTTTAAAAAAGGGAGAACAAAAATAGAATCAGAAAAGAAAAAGTTCGTTATATAGAAAATGCACTTCGCTGTAGAGAAGTTATTTTACGAAGAAAATCGCGAAATGTTCAGGGTTTCAGGAAAAAGTTCGCTATATAGAAAAATTCGCAATATAGAGGTTCGACTGTATATTAATATTATTTTTCGATGCATGCGCAATAATTACCTTATAATCATACTTATGATAATTATATATTTTTATATGCACATATATTAATTATATTATTATACATGTCTACTTTTATTAGCATAGGTTAATTCATATTAAAACTGCCTTAAAAGCTTAGTACTTAAGAACGTTCTTGAAAAAGTGTTCTTGTTTTAATGTTTTGATTTTTGTTTTGATAGATCAAAGCTTCACCGCAGCAGATTCGAACAGCAGTTCTACCACCAAGTCATTTGTACCCTGCAAAGTGTGTGGAGATAAGGCTTCGGGGTACCACTATGGAGTTACTTCTTGCGAAGGCTGCAAGGTAACAAGATTATTTATTACGAAAGACTTGTTTTCTTGTTTTGTTTCACAGATTAAGTTATTTCACTAGAAGGTTTTTAAAGGTCTTCCCTTGTTTCTGATCGGAAACATCAGTAACCTGTTCAAAGCATGAAGAAATAAACGTATTCCAAAAGAAAAAGTTCAAAAATATTGATGGAAAATGTTTTTTAAGTGTAAACTCCTGTCATTTTTGATGCTAATAAAAACTCATGAATGTGAAAAGGATTAATTATGCATTTTATCAAATACCGTTAATTACTGAAATCTTTAATAATACGGATTTTTAGATATCTGTCAACTTGACTTGCAAATGAGTATTGTATTACGAATTTGCTGTGCAAGATATTTTGGGCACAAATTCAGAATCTTAGTTTTTACCTAAAAAATAATATTTCATTGATCATTCGAATGAATCAAATGTTATTTCGAGTAAATATAATTTCTTAGAGACTTTTTTAATTTCAAAAATTAAAATGGGTTTGAAAGAAAAAGCGTCTTGCTGTAAATTATCAAAATATTTTTTTATTTTATTACAATATTATGTGAATACATTTAAGAATCGTGTTTTTTAGTGTACTATAGTAACCTCGGCAGTCTAGTGATTTTGAGCCCTAGTGCCACTGAAAACCCATCGAGTAGAGGGGTTGATGGACACATAATTATTGCACTCATGATACTCTTGAGTTCTAGTATCTTATGTTCTGGTATTTGGATACTCATGAGCTCTAGTGTCTCATGTTCTCGTATCTAGATACTTATGAGTTCTAGTACCTAATGCACTCATATGAGTTCGAACCTTGAAGACCCGCCGTGTAGAAGGGGGGTTTAAGGCACGTAAAATCTGTCGTGGTACAAATTCCTCGGATGCTGGGCGTCTCTGGGAAACGGAACGCGAAGCGTTCCTCCATCCCATGTCTAGATTGTATATGTGGCCTGATGTTATTGGGCCTGCCTGAGAGAGAGTGTCCTGATTGGTAGGTCGATCGTGGCAAGGAGGCGTGGTTACAGAATCTGAGTTGTTCTTGGATACGGTTTCGGCGGGAATGTCCTGATTTGTCGGAGTAGCACTGTTGTGGTTGGTCCATGGCACTGTGAGAGTAGGCACTCAATTGGTTGCACTGATACGTTGGTACAAGTCAAAGGGGAGGTCTAGTAATCTAGCCTGTGTGGGGTTGCAATTAAGTAAAAAAGTTAAGAAGTGAAAGGAATTAAATTAAATAAAATGCAGATGAAAAATTAAATAAAATGAAAATTTAGCAATGAAAGTCGTCACTCGCCACACGGTGAGTGACTAAATTAATTGTTAGGGGGAACAAATTCCTCCTGTCGGCATGGTGTGGTAATTAGGAGAAGGGTTGCCTGCTCAAGTGTCGTCCTCATCATTGACTGTGATTCAAAATTGCGAGGTCCGTCGCCAATAGCTCTCGCATTGCTTTATATTCCGACGTTAATAAACATTCGCTTACTTGAGTGTTCTATAGCTTCGGGGAACTTAAGTATATTACGAAATTTATATATTGTTATTTTTCCAATTTGATATGATAAAGTAGAAAAAAATTATTTATTAAAAAAAATCCTGTAATAAGATTATACGTGATTAATTTTTAAATTTACAAATGTTGTGTGATAAGTTTAAGAATTTCGGAAAAAAAACCCGGAGTATTAGAAAGCTGTATTTACGTAATAATTTGTGTTAAGCTAATGGTCCCTTTCCTTTTTTAAAAAAAATGTTATCTCATAGTTAAGTAAATTTAAAACGTGCAAAATTTCTTTGTATAACTGAGATTCTTCTTCCCTTAAAAAGGCTTAGCATCCTGCCAATTTATTTTGGATAATTTAAAATTACAACAGGATCATAATATATAACACCATTAAACTGTAATTATTGCTAACTTTTATGAAAACCATGCTAATGAAAAATTATATAAATTAATACATGGATTTGAGCTGAGTAAAGTAGAACAAATTCCAGGAAATGTTAAAAACATTTAAAAAGGAATTTGTTCCACTTTTTGTTAATTTAAACGAAAACACATGTTTTTCTGCAAATATATTTTTTTAATAAATATTTTTCTTCGAGAACAAACGGGTAAAAAAAATGTGGAAACAGAAGTTTTTGTCAAATCATCAGAAATTAGAATTTTGTTGTTAAGATTTTTATTTGAAGTAAACAAATTCTTGTTAATTCTTCTCTCATATACATGTGACCAAGATCTTCATCTACTAAGTTTATTCCAACATCATAGAATCAGAAACTATAAAAATGCGATACAGTTCCTTCGCCAGTCTCAATGTCTCACAACGTGTTTAGATTTGAATGCCAGTTGCGTAAACCAACTGTGGCACGCATCAAGAGTGTGCTAACACGCTAATCGAGTAACCAAGAGCACTCAGCAACAAGTGCTCTGCTTCTTGAAAAGAAAGCGGTACATCCGGAGGTGTGCCATAAATTATCTTTTTACTTGGTAATACCATTGGCAGTTATGTTTCACTATGACATCAACATTGTTTGGCAACAAGAAGAAGATATTTCAAAACCGATCCTCAAGCTAGGCTTCTACCTGAACAACTGCCAACCGAAGTTAATGTATTGGAATATATTTACAGCCACCATCTTACGTAATTTTACCTCGACAATTGTCATTTGTAATTTCTGAGGATAAATTCACAGTGACATCATCCAGTTGTTTCATGCAGCCGCGAATTGGATGGATTCGCTGCTTTTGTCTTTTTGGTAGCTTTTCAAAATACTGTAGGCGCACTTTTTTAACCGGTCAACGGTTCGGTCTCTTGAGACGGTGATTCATTAAACATTTATCGCGTTGTGTTTGTCATTGGTATTTTTTTATTTATATTTGCTCTTATAAGCGTAAAGAGCAACATACTTTCCTACGATGCTTATTTTTGACTTATTTTTTGCATTTACTTATACGTTATTCGTTTTTCAATTCCTACTCTCTCTCTCTCTCTATTAGTTCACTCTCTCCCTATATATATACATATATATATTTATACGAATAGCTTGTTCAAATTTTCGATCTTTGATAAAATACTTTCTATTCATCCATTCAAATACATTTTTTAAAACTTGTAGTGGAGGATACTTGATGTTAAAACAGTTTTTTCAAACATTGATTCATTAATTAAATTTTATTTTTTAATTTTAAATTTAATCTGCTTTATTTCTGTCGAAGTTGCAACAGATGGCACCAGTACGTTTTTCCAACGAAGTAGGAATTGACTTTAAAAAAATATATATATTCCTTTTCCCCCCCTAATTTTGTCGATTTTCATAAGAATTATTTTTATGTTCATCGACTAATATATTTATTTGGCAAAATTAAATTTTTGCGAGTCATTCTATTTTAAATATTTCTTCTTGAATTGTAGAAATTTCAAATAGGCGATATTAGATTGTATTTTAACGGTTCCTTAACCAAAAAAAGAAGAAAAATATCTATAATTCGAAAACTCCACACACATGTTTGATTTTAGTACAGAGGAGAGCTTAAGTTCAAGGTTTTATGACAGTTTTCGGTATTCATGTACTATATATACCATTGACCAATTTCCCCAAATGAAAAGACATCGCCAAATGTTGTCATCGTTATTATGGACCAAATTCATGACGGTTCCATTGTGATGGGTCATATTCGCGTCCTTTTATTAACCCCCTCTTGTGGAAATACTTCTTTAATTTCACATCTTTCCTAAATCAACGTGATTATGTCATTTGAAAGTCTGAAACCTTCTTTGATTCTCTTAGTATTCTTCCGAAAGGCGCTGCGCTATTCTCAAATATCTTAATAACAGCGAATGACTTACCCTAACACCACTCACATTTCTAGTACTTTAAAGGCACTCAAATTAGCTTAAAATTAAGTTCTCTCTACGGAAGGCGGTTTTAAGCTTAAACAACAGCTAAAGAAGTATTCTCCCAAGAGAATTAGTGAAAGGATTCGAATAGGACTCGTCACAACATGATAAATGTAATCACGTGTTTTCCTTCAATTCAAAGTTGACCTTAGACTTATACGTCTTGTGTTCGTAAAGTCCGAAAACAGATTTTTCAAGTTTCAAATATGCCCAAGTGTTAAAAAAGCTTCAAAATAATAATAATAAAAAATCTTATACAGGATTTTTTTAAACCAAGTGCATTTTATTAAATTTTGTGCATTATTATTAACTAATATACACTCTTTTTCAGGGAAGTGTGTATAAAAAAATCAAAAGTTGCCAATGGTGAGAGGACAGAATTGATTGGTTGGAAGCAGTGGCGCACACAAGGGGGTCCGGCCGCCCCAAAGCCCTTGATTTTTTTCCGATTGATTATAATTCAAAGTATATAGTACGTAAAATTTAATTAAGTATTTGTTATTAATGATTAATTTTATTAATTAATGTTAATTATTTACCCAATAATTAGTTTTTTTACTGTGTTTTGTTCCCGAAAATCGACAAAATCAAAAGGAGCATGATACAAGAATGTGGTGAACTTTCAACCCCGGACCCCCCTTGAAAAATTCCTGTGTGCGCTACTGGTTGGAAGCATACAATTGTATTTATCATGGGATTATGACGTCACAAGGATTCATGAATTAATTGGTTGGAAACTCGTGATTATATTTATCATGTGACTATGACGTCACATCAATTTATGCCGTTACTATGCATGAACGTGCGCGGGAATGGTTTCACTATTGGCTGTATATGGCAACATTTGGCGTTGTCTTTTGGTTCAACGAAATTGCATGACGGTATAATACGTAAGTACCCAGTCTTCGTAAATTATATTATTAGTATGTATTTCGTATAACTGTCTTGAATAGATTTCTTTGTTATCCGGTTTAGAGTTTGGCAGACTGCCTAAAAAAAGCATCTGCTGCAGATTGATTGCCTTTCGGATTTTTTTGTTTCTTTTTGGTTATCTTTCCCTCCAAAGTAAATCTTTTTACCATCTCGTCTTTTACTTTTGACATTTTTCAGCGAGTGAGATGAATTACAATGATAGAAGGTTTTGGATCGGCCTCCCCCTACTGTCAGTAGGAGATGGCCTTGCGGTAGAACGTTGATCTTAACTGCAGAATAGTGGGGTGTCAGAAAAAGAGGGATGACAGGGCTTAAAACCCCCATTTTAGCCTCTCGCTGTTGCCGATGTGCCCTTGAAGTTCATAATTATCACTTTTCTTCTATCGGATAGTTGTCATCAATCTTGAAATGGTCGTTCGTTTTTTATATGTTTAAAAAAGTAGGGGGAAAAGTCTATTAGTTTTAATAGGTTTTAAGGAGTCCTGTGTGCTGGACAAGTACATTTTTAAAATCTCACAAAGACAATATGTGTATGAAGTTTGAATGATATATGAGTCTTTGAATGATATATGCGTGACATACAGAAATTATTTTTGATGTAATTGAAATGAGATACTTGTTCTCTTCTCCATTAGTTTTAAAAATTGTTATTAAGGTATCCGACTACGTTCGGAACCGTGATTCTCAAAAGTGCATAAATAGATAATTTTCACGATATTGAGTGTCACTTAGATTAGAATATATGCATAAAATTGTTTTAAGGACATTTTGACAAAAACAATTTATTCAAATACAATCTTTTGGCAAAAAATTAACTTAGAATAATCTTTGTTCCAAATGTTCTCCTTTTGTGAAAAATGCTTCTATTAGAATAATATTTTGCCTCAGACATCTGTTCGGAGACTCAACTAGAATTTTTGAAATATATAACTTAGAAGTGGGTTTATTCATATTTTATGACAACAGAGCGCAGCAATTTAAAAAAAAAAAAAAACCGCGAATAATTATTTCAATGGGTTGTAACTCTGAAAATAATGTGAATTTTTCGAAAATTCTAGTTGAGCCTCTGTAGAGAGGTCTGAGCTATATACAGGCAAAATATTATTACAATAGAACTATTTTTCTCACAAAAGAAGAGGCCGCGGTAGCCGAGTGGTATAAGTATCTGATCGTGGCTTGCCTTGTCACGAGTTCGAGCCCAATATCACTGAAGACCCACCATGTAGGGCAGCGATGCACGTTAAATCTGTAGAGAGCTGAGAAACGTCCTCCCGTTAGTGTGGTGTGGTAGTTAGGAGAGGGGGTGCCAACTCAGGTGTCGTCCACGTCACTTGACCATGGTTCAATATTACGTGGTCCGTCGCCAAAAGCCCTCGTGTAGCTGAACAGTGCGACGTTAAAATTCAATCAATCAATCAACTCACAAAAGAAGATCATTTAAGAAAAAGATTATTCTAAGTGAATTTTTTGCCAAAATATTATATTTAAATAATTTTTTTGCCAAAATGTCCTTAAAACAATTTTATGCATGTATTCTAATCTGAGTGACACTAAATATCATGAAAATTATCCATTTATGCGCTTTTTTAAAATCACGGTTCCGAACGTAGTCGGATACCTTAAATGAGTATAATATTTATTTACTAATACCTGATAGCAATATTAGCTTTTTTAAGGTTAATAATGTTATCAAATATTGAGCTAGCATCGTAGCAGTACTATTATATTTCTGAACATTTAATTTTTTTTTCATTTAAGAGTTATTTTCTTTCTTTTTTTATATTTAAATGTATTTAACGCATACATATTTTTTTTTATTAACGTAGAAATTATTACAAACTTTGATAGAAATTTTTTTTTTTTTCCGAAATGAGGTGGTTTTTCAATTCCTACTATTAGATCACACTCTCCCAATATATATTTATTTATATACATATCTTGTTCAAATTTTCAATCGTTAATAAAATTCTTTCTATTCATCCACTCAAGTTCAAATACATTCTTTTAAACTTGTAGTGGATGAATGACACTTGATGTTAATACAGTTTTTTCAACTGTTAGTTCATTAATTCTATTTAATTAATGAATAAATAGTAACAAACAAAAATAATAGTCCAACACCATATATAAAAAGGAAAATCGTTCGTTGTGTCCCTGTAACGCAATGGATAGCGCGTTCGACTTCTATTCCAAAGGTTGTGGATTCGAATCCCACCTGGGATGGGTTAATGCGTTTTCTTTTTACTATACTATTTCATTGGAATAATTAAATTTAATTAAGGAATAAATAGTAACAAACAAAAATAATAGTCCAACACCCTACATAGAAAGGAAAATGGAAAATTTCAGGGAAAATCGCTTTCGATTTTGCCACTTAAAATTGTGATTCTGTCATACGTATATACATATTTATATTAATCATAATCATTTGATAAAAAGTAACTAAAATAAAAATTTTCTTTGTTGACCTAAGTAGAAATTGACTTAATGTTTTTATATTACTTGTTTATTATTAAATCGCCATTTACGATTAAAAAAATTTTTTTACGTATTTCTTGCATTATTGATTTATTTGTGTTTCAAAGTTTTAGATGGTTATAAAATAAGCAAGTGATGTTGTTGTAGTGAATTAATGTGTTGCAAAGGCCGCGATAATGTCTTTTCTAAATATATTACTTTAAATTAATCTCGTCTTATCAATTATGCAACCTGATTTCCGGAGACATTGACAGGAAATATTTCTGAAATTTTCACTTAGCAATAGGAGAGCAATTAATTATAAAGTAAAATAATGTATGTAAATCATATTTTATTCACTTAATGGAAGTGGTCGTGAAATATTAAAGATCTTAATAAACTAAATTATTGATTTTCACGCCGTCTTTTAATGGAGGAAATATTAATTGAATTCGTTAGAAATACATGATCAGTATCAAAACTTATTTAATTATATTTTAAGTTAAGAATTAATTATGCATTTTTAGCTTAGAAAATTCTGAAACTTAACGTGTCAGAATGAAACTCAGATAAGAATTAATTACGTGTATGGTAAATTTTAATAAAATGAACATATAAAATAAACGATTTAAATGATGACTAAACGTAACATTTGTAAAAATCTGTTCAACTAATAAATGAAGAAATTAAAAAACGATAAAAGTCTTGTAATTTGAATTTTTTATTTAAATAAATTCTTTATAAAAGGTAAACTGTCCTGCTTACCGAATGAACTAATGTTAAATTCTTAAAACATTACATGTCTGTCAGGATATTTTTCTTTGTCTTAAAGTAATTGAAAAGTCTTGTCAATTGACAAGAATCGGTCAAAAAATCAGATCAAAATTTTTAGCCTTAATTATTTTTTATATATTTTTCTGTCATCTCAAAAAATTTTAAAGCTCTATTTTTTTTAAAAAAAAATTCAGCTATGATAACTTTTATGTCCAGGTTGATTCATATCCGAATGGCAAATTACTGATTAATATTATTTATTATTGATTATAAACTGATTTATCTTAGAAAGAAAAAAAAATAACTATTTTAACTTTATTTCAAATGCTAAAGCTTTTTTTTCTATTGAGTCAAAAGTTTTGATATTTTTTGTATCTATTGTTATTAATTAATACATGCAACGAAAGTTGGTATGCATTTTTGAATTCAAGCAACACTTATTTTTCTTAAAAATAGTTAAATTTAAGATTTTATGCATTTTTTAAAAGAATTTTCAATAACCATGCATTAAAAGAAGTATTTTAAGAATAACAACCATGTTGTCGCGAAACCCATACCAACCTTTGTTGCACATAGTTCGACGTACTTGTAAATCAAATTTTACGTGTGTGAGTTAATTATTGTAAGAAGAGTAGCAGCTTAAAATAACTTTGTTTTAAAATTTTTCTTTTAATAAATTAAATCATTTGCTTTTTGTTGTATTTTGAGCACAAAAACTGTTTTACATAATACATATACATAGGAGGCAACTAAAAAAAATGTGAAAACCATTAAATTGAAGGGTTTTTTTAACATGCTTCACCTGTATGTAACGGAATCTTTGCACTCGATTTTTACCCACTTCAAAAGGTTAGATTAATTCGAAGTTTTGCACACTTGTCAAGGATCAATGAAAATAGAATAATTTTGCTTCATTGTCCTGATCAGGATCAACAATTTCCCATTTCCAGGTTCGACAACTATTCTAAATCCCATTTCCAGATTTGGAGACTAAAAGATTTAGTTACAACCCTAAATTGAAAACGCTTATGGTTAATACAAATACAACAAACAAAAAAAGGTGTTCTTTATGTGAAAAAGGGGAGGATACGTTTTTAAATTATCATAGAAACGTACCATGTCTCCTTGAAAAATCAGAGGCTAAAATGAAAGTAATAACTGAGTGCCATAGTAAAAAAAAATCATTTTCTATAATTTTAAACATTAGAAAATAAATGTTTAAAATTCAACGAGTATCTCAAACACAGATCAATCTATACTAAACATATTCCTGTTACTGCATAGTTAATTCAGACTCCTATAATTTACCTATCCTCAGTGACTTGTGAATAATAGTGGATTTAGAAGCATAAAATCAATGAAATTATCCATAAAATTTTCTCTTTAGTAATAAGTAAGGATCATGCTTTATACATAGAATTCTAATCTTCGTCAATCCCGTCAAATGACATATGAGTTATATTACTTCCATATGTCACGCCATATAAAATAGGATTGTACGAATTTAGATGTATGAATGATCCTAGATAAGGATACTTAAAGAGGGATTTTATGATGACTTTATTGATACTTCAGTTCTTTTTACGACGTTCTCTTCCGTTTTTACGACAAATGGGTGCTTCACTTGAACCAAGACACTTCGTGAGCACTCCAGTTTAACTAATTGACCAAGTGGGATTTTTAGATACTTGAAAGAAGTTTGAAAAAAAATGGCGGAAATATTCGAACACTTTAAAGTGTTTCTCATATTTTGTTCCTATTTATCATAATGCTTTAGAAATCTAACAGCGTTCGTTAGGCTTAGCTTCTGTGAAAAAGTTCGATTGTGTGTGTTCGTTTGGGGTTTTAATTAATGAATTTGATGGCAAAATGTTCGATAATGTTATTTTTTTTATTTCACTATCCTACAGAGAGCATTCCACTTTGTTATTCTTCTCAGTTTTGTTTGAATTTTTCTGTGTGTGTGTTTTTTCTTAATGATTAAAATATTTTCCACGTTCTGTCGCCAAAACTGTAACATTAAATGAATATTTAACTTATAATGTTAAAGCGAAGAATTTATTATTTTTTGAATTGCTCTAAATTTTAAGAACACCATGTTGTAAAAGAATATATTTTTTTTACAACCATTCGAATTTGTAATCATGTTAGAATATTTTTTGTTTTTGTTTTAGGTAGTATTCTTTGCTTGAAGTCTCTGGCTTTTTTGAGTCAAGATAGCATTTAAAAAAAAGCAAATTGTTTGATTTGTTTTAAATTAAACAAAATTAAATATAGTTACACATCCTCATTTAAATTATTGAGTAAATAATGACAAATTATTTTTTTCTACTGTTTATTTATCCATAACTATTTAATCTTATAATTTAGTAAATAACTCTTTTCATTATTTCCACATATTTTGTGGCTTCTAATGCTTAAAAAAACATATGTACTTTGACGATGGTCGCCTAGGGGATTATACTCTTAAAATATTTTCAAAATTTGATACTTTAAAATAAAAGTTATGATACATAATTTAATAAAATAATTTTTTTTCTCTTATCAGTAATAAATTTTCTTAATTTTGCAGTTTGAAACAAAAGTTTATTAACAGCTTTGTCATTATTTCTCAGACTTTGATCTTTACAATAAATTCCAGGAAATAAGTTTTATTTCATTTCTATACGATTTGCCCAAATCTTCAGAGTTTAATATGTTTTATTTGAAATCCTTTGTGGGTAAAATAATTAAATAAGTTTTTAATTTGCATTTTTTATAAATACCTAATCAAAAATTCTTTTTTATATATTCGTTTAATTGCATTGCATTTGAAAGGGAAAAATTTTGTAGCATAATATTAATTATTTTCATTCGTTGCATATATTAAAACATTTTTTACTTCAAATATAAATACGGTTGAATACTATTCTCTATGAGTCAATAAAATTCGGTGTATTGAATTTTATGGAGCTAAACCACAGTTTGGACAAACTTACATTTATGATGATGGTGAGGCTTTGCATGAACGTGCAAAAATAGTTAAACGTGACGATGTATTGCAAATTGTACTAAATATAGAACTACTTAATGCATGCAAATTACAGTTTCATAATATGAGCAATGAGTATGAGCAAATGTATAATTTGTATAATGGGGTTGGTTCGCCGTTAAACTGCCAGGAGTAGTGTTGCACACACACAAGGGGGGTCACGGGTCCAGACCTCCCCCCTTCCAATGCCCTCGATTTTTTTTCCGATTGATTATGATCCTATGTATACAGTACGTAAAATTTACTTAAATATTTGTTATTGGTCACTAATTTTATTAATTAATGCTAATTTTTCATGCAGTAATTAATTTTTTATTGTTTTTTGTTCCCGAAAATCGACCAAATCAAAAGAATATGCTGGGCGGCGTCTTGTAGCATACGAGAATGGTGGACTTTTGACCCTGGACCCCCCAATTGAAAAATTCCTGTGTGCACCACTGCACAGGGGTTACCCCCCTCTAGTTCTTTTAATTAAAATTTTAAGTCTGTCTTTCACTTTTATAAATTTTTTTCTGCAAATTGAAACAATTATATTTTATTTGTTTACGATTGTCCTGGTTAAAAAAATTTTTTTTTGTTCTCCCATTTTTTTTTTTTTTTTTTTTTTGAATTGCACATCCAACCTAATCAATACTTTTGTGAAAATGCCCTACGGAAGTCTGTTATGTAAGTCGAGCAGCACTGATAATCATTTGAGAGTAAGTGTTGTTATCCGTTACCTCCCCCCTCTCTCATCCCCTTCTAACAGTGATGCGACAGGTAATGCTCTTCTCTACATTGTAATCATTTCCCAACAGGGTTTGAAAAGAGGTCACACAGCCAAATAAACAAACAAAAAAGAAAACAAGAAGAGGGTCAACGGCGAATAAGAGAAAAGAACCCCTTTTTTTTACACTCTGGTTCTATTGTAGCTTTTACACGCGATCCTGTCTGCAATAATCAGTGACGGCAGAGAATAACGTCTCTTCGAATTCAAAAAAATGAAAGACGGGGTAAAAAAGTAATAAAAAGAAGAAACAAGACCCGACTCTTCTTCGCTCTCTTCTGAAAGTAAATAAAGATTTCGAAAGAAAAGCGAAAGTAGATTAAGTGAGCGTGGTTGCTGAAAGCAGATGCCTTTACTGCGCCACACTACAACTACTTTCACTTTTCTTTTATTGCTATTTTGGCGCATTTCGATCGTTTTTTGAATGTGGGTTGCCAAATTTGGCTCTTGAGCTTCTTTTTGGCTAGTTACCTAATAATTAAAAAATTTTTTTAGAATTTTTTAAAAAATATTTATTATATAGTAAATTTTTTTGAATATATATATATATATATTATATTATATAAATTGAAAGATTACTGTTAGAATTTTAATTTTACGTGTAGAATAGTTTTGTAAACATCTGAAATAATAGAGTAAGAAATATTTTTTAAAAGTAAAATAACTGTTGGTTGCTTATATTTTAAATTGTATTGAAATCAGAATATAAAGTTCAGTTACATAAAAATGAATCTAAAGAGATTGAACATGGTACTTTGGGAGCCATTAAATTTTCTTTTTAAATTATAAATAGTGTACTCTGAGAAAAAAATTTAAAAAATCCGGAACCGTATCGTTTGTGCGTTTTATAGAAATAAACTATTTATAAAATTGTTATTGATAATTATTCATTACTTTCTAAATTTAGATGTACAAAAATTTGATTGGGTTAGTAATCTATTTGTGATACTAACCCAACTGATCTGTATATGAATTAACTTTGTGTGAAGAGGAAGAACTAATTTCGCTCTGTAACAATCGAGATTGAATTTCAAAACATTTGGAAGAGTCCCTTAATTCACTTTGGATTAAAATTAGACTCCATTATTTCATAATAGCACAAAAGCTTTAAAAATATTGTTACAATTTTCTATTTCATATTTGTGTAAATTCGGCTTTTCATCATTAAGAAATACAAAAATGAAAAAAAGATAAAAGAAATGAAGAGTGGCATTATCATTTTTACCACTCAGTATAAGGGAAATAGAAAAATTACCAAGCTCAAATTTCGCATTCAATGTATTCTTATAATTAATTTGTAATTAATTACTTTATTGTCTTTGTGTCGTACAAATTATTTTATTTATAACTTTGAAAATTATTATCATAAACTATTTTACATATTGTATTTACAGATAAATGAAATTCTTTTAAACTTAACGTAAAATCTGGTGTATAACGCGAACCCATACTTTCAAGCTGCGTTTTTTAATTTTTAGGTATATTCGCCGTATAACGTGCAGCCCTTTTTTTACGAAAGAATCAGAAGTGTCTTGTACAATGTTCGTATGTTTTTAAGTCATTTATTCAAGTTATTATCCCCGGATATTGAAAAAATAGTATAAACTATTAGAATCACACACACACACAGAATCCTGTAACTTCATTAGGTATGTCATTTCTTTCAAATATATAGTATTCCGATTTATATAGAAGTTTCATTTTTCTTATGCTCATCTCTCTCTCTCTTTTTTTATTTTTATTTTTGAAGCTATCATTTTCATACCCGGCGTATAACACGCACCCGTAAATTTCAATCTCATTTTTTGTGGTAGAAGTGCGCTTTAGACTCCGGATTTTACGGTATTTTCTTGTTAGTGTGCCGCCAAATTTTGAAATTGTTAAACGTGTACCGTAACAAACCAAGAAAAAGGTTCAGAATCAGTGGTCAAAGGCAATATTTTTTATAGTTTAATGGAATTTATCTCATAAAACACGAAAATTAATTTGAAAAATATGAATTGCTACATATAATTTAATATTAAAAAATCGGATGTAAAATATATTCAGGTGTTCACCTCAACCTTTCTTTCCAAACCAGCTTTAACATAATGGATACATTTGCACTCATTATTACTGAACATATTAGAGCATTAGCATAACAGATTAACATAATGACGTGGCAGATTATTGAAACACTAAATCGCACTAATGAAACCGTAGCACAACCCACATATGGCTTTCAAACTGAGTATTAAATATGATGGATGGTTAAATTGAAGGAAAGCTGGATAATATATTTCATATTCTACATTCAAAATGATTCAATGAAAAGTAAAAAGGTTTTTTTTAAAGAGCTGGCAGTAACATTGTTATTATATTACAAATTTGGTTACATTGTTATTTTACTTAAACAAACCAGCAGTGAAAATAACAGTGTTACCATTTTCTGGAAGATTATTTTTTATTATTCAATTCGCACTATTAGTTCACACTCTCCCTATTTATATATGTCTTGTTCAAATTTTCCATCTTTAAAAAAATACTTTTTATTCATTTTCTCAAGTTTAAATAATTTTTTTATTCTTGTTGTAGATGACACTTGATGTGAATACAGTTTTTTCAAATATTAATTCAGTAATTCTGTTTAATTAATGAATAAATAGTAACAAGCAAGAATAATAATTCAACGCCATGTATAAAAAGGAAAATCGCTCGTTGTGTCACTCTAACGCAAAGGATAGCGCGTTAGACTTCTAATCCCACCTGGGTTGGTCTAATTTCTGTGTGAGAATGTGATTTCTTTTAACAAAACTATATTTATGGAATCATTAAATTTAATTAATGAATAGTAAGCAAAAATAATAGTCCAACACCCTATATAGAAAGGAAAATGGAAAATTGCAAGAGAAAAAAAAATATCTTTCTATTTTGCCACTTAATATTATTATTCTGTCATATGTATATACTTATTTATATTAACTGTAATTATTTAGTAAAAAGTATCTAAAATAAAATTTTTCTTTGTTGACCTAAGTAGGAATTGACTTAAATTATATATATATATATATATTACTTGTTCCTTTGAATCTTGTTGATTAAGTAATTTCTGGCCGTGGGTAGCCTAGTGGTTAGAGCATCGGACTCCAGACCGGAAGGCCTGGGTTCGATGCCACCAAAGACCCTCCGAGTACACACGGAGTACGTACTCGTTAAATCAGTGGGTCCGTAGTCTTGTGGGCTTAATCACGAGCGCAGGGACTGGAGAATATTTCCCTCCCCTTCAGTTTACATGCAGAAACTGTGGAGGTGGAGATAGAGGTCGTGTCGCCATCTATCGTCCCTTCGGGGAATTTCGCCGAGCTAAATTCGCACTGTCACCTGTATGGTGCTCAAGGCCAACGACAGGCATACCTCTTGCCCATGCCACGATGAATTTCGTGGGCCTCGATCTGACTACGTCTGACAGGTGGCATCAGAAAACAACAAACAAACAAGTATTTTCTAAAAAGACTATTTTAATTACTAATTTAAGATAACTACATATTTGGAATCGTGATATTGTTAAAGCGTATAAAAAATAATTTTTTTTTTAAATTTGTACACTTTGTGTCTGTTGAATTAGGAAATACATATAAAATTGTTTTAAGAATATTATTACAATAAAACATTATTACAAAGCATTTCTTTAGCAAAAAAATGGAGAAAAATTATTTATTTTCAAAACTTTCACCTTTTATGAAAAATGCTTCTGTAATAATAACATTTTGCCTACATATAGCTTAGACTTCTGTACAGAGACTGAGGAAGGATTTTTGAGATATATAACTTAGGATTGGATTTATTTGTATTTAAACATTTCAGAGTAGCGAAATTTTAACAAAAAACACCGGTTATTATTTTAATCGATCCACTGGCATAGCTAGTTCTGAGTGGGCCCTGTATCAAAATTCCTTCGGGGCCCTTGTTTAGATATGAGAGCCTAGTTAGCGGAACTATAATTACACATGATGGGGCTCCTGTAGCTTGGATGTATCAATGATACTGGGCGTATCATTGATACGGCCCCTGAATCAATCGTAACTCTGAAAATAATGCAAATTTTTTCAAAACTTATAGTTCAGTCTCTATAGAGAAACCTTAGCTATATATAGATAAAGTATATTTCATCTTGGAGCACTTTTCATTAAAAGACGAATGTTTTGGAAATATGTTATTCTTTCCTCATTTCTTGCCCCAAAAATGCATTTACGTAACTTTTTATCGTCACAATATTCTTGAGACAGTTGTATGTGTATGTTCTAATACAGGGGTGTCAAACTCGCGGCCCACACAAGTATTTTTGCGGCCCGGTTAATATATTGGCACACAATAATATATGATAAAATATCAAAATTTCTCCCGAATTAGGAGAGATAGTAGCAGAGAAAAGATGTCAAGTGTCAGGACGTACAGTTTTCTTGGTCTTTTATATATGTTTATTACAATGTATTCGAAAGAAACCTACGTTTATATGAATTTTGATTTTCTTTGCGGCCCACCTTAAATTAAACCTTCTTTATTTGGCCCAAGTCAACCGTTGAATTTGATACCCTTGTTTTAATATAACTAAATATATATATAAAAAATTCATTTTTTTATGCGCTTTTTCAGAATCAACCTGAATACTTACAATAGCCTCCAAGCTTTGAAATCGATTTAAATTTTTAGAGATGCATAATTATTATTTTTTGCAAATGTTGAGTATTAGAAATTCTGTTATTTATTAAAAGAAGAAATTGTGGATATTTGTTTACAAAATAGATTATATTCAATATGAATTGTTAATAATTTTTATTTGTGTAAAATAATCAACTTCTAATCTTAAAGGGCAGTCAAAAATTTTAATAAATAATTTGATAGTTTGATAAATAAATACATTTTTAATATAGAAAATTCACGTTTATTATTCATTTCATGTAATATTTAGATTCTTTAGAAAATATTATTTATGAAAATTATTCACTTTGCAGTTCGCATTGCAATCCTGGACATTCATAGCAACCTCTTCTTGCTTTATTCCTAAATTATCATAATTTATATAGTCTTACAAAGTGTTACAATCAATAAAGAGTGTAAGATGACAGACGTGGTTTTTCTTTCTCTCTTCTTTTTCTTTTTTCAAAATAATATCTTCTTTCTCCTAAAACATTCTGAAATAAGGCTGCAGTTTTGCAAACTTTCGATTGTTCCAGAGAGGTCAAATATTATGACATCAAGGAAACTTTCCGCTGTACGTCTAATTTTTGTTTTTACTTCTACTTTATTTTGAAAATAATAATAATAATAAAAATGAAGTCGAAATAATCGAGCAGAAATTTAATTGTCATCTGTATGCGGATTGAGTACGTTTTTGGAATAGGCAATATATGAAAGCATTGAATAGAATGGCTGTACGTTAGGTGAATTTTTTGTTTTTCTGTCAGAAATGGTCCCATATTATTGTTTAGATATGTAACATGTTTATCGTACGAAAAAAAAGGGGGGTTTTTAAAGCTGGGAAGAAATGTTGATTTAAAACTCTTTGTATTAATTTATGTTTTTATGGGGTTGTAAAAGATTTGTCAATTTTACCCCAACTTGAAAAAATAATTGTTAGTTTTATAACCTTGGCATCATTTTCTTTTTCAATGAATTTTGTTGTTGTTGTTTTTATTTGATGATTCCCGTTGGGGATTTGTATTTCATCATTTGATCTTTTCGAAACACTTCTAAACCATTTTTTCTTAGTGGATTTCAGTTATGTATTATGATTGATAAAATTGAGCAAAATATATATACATTAATTACGGATTTAATTATTTATTATTTGCAGTTCGAGAGTTTATTTCAGCAATTAAAGTTATTTACTGGATATAATATAGATAAAAAAATGAATAACACACTTTTTCCCTCTGATTTCTATTTTGTTTCTAAGAAAATATAATGTATCTTTTAGACCGAGGTGGGCAATTATTTTAACTCGAGGTCCACATTGTGGAAGTTGAGGATACCTCACCTTTTTAAAATGATTGCATTCATTGTTTGACTTTGCATTTCATACAAAATATAAAGTGTACCATAAAAATCAATAGATATAATTTAAATAAAATAGTGATATTTTTATTTAATTGATTTATTACACTTACTTCAAATCATCTTTTGCTGCGATCACATTTAATTTTAGAATCAGTTTAATGAGACACATGTGTGGCACTTTTCTACAATTTTTTTTGAAATCAGGAGTTAGATTGCTTGTTGAAGTTCTTATCACAGCCTGCAAGTTAATGTCCACCAACTTGCATCTATATTCACCAGGGACGTCTTAAGACAGGGACCAACTGGGTCCGGGCCCCAGGGCCTCGGTTGCAATGGAGACCTCGTCTCGTTCTCAACTCAGCCTGAATAAAATCATGATTCGAATCATTTCAACGATCAAATGTTATTTCCGATTGTATTCTCCGAAAAACTGGGAATTTTGGACGATATGTCAACTGGCTATATGTGATGATAGTCGTCTGTATATGGGCCTAAACTTGGCACCATACACCCTCTTTACCAGTAGCACAAACAAGGGAGGGGGGGTCCTAGGGGTCCGGACAGCCCCCATAGCCCTTGATTTTTGTTTCGATTGCTTATAATCCTATGTATATCTTACGTAAAATTTAATTATACATTTGTTATTAATAATTAATTTTATTAATGAATGCTAATTATTTTTTCAGTAATTAATTTTGTATTGTTTTTGTTCCCGAAAACTGACAAAATCAGAAGAATATATTGAGCGGCTTATTGGAGCATGATACCAAAATGGTGAACTTTCGACCCTGGACATCTCCTTTGAAAAAATTTTGTTTGCACTGCTGCTCCTTACTCATTCAGTCAAAAATGCGGCAATCGGTCGAGCCGTTTTCTGCAATTATAAGACCTGCACATTTGTTTGTTTCGGGTTATTGTTTGTAGGGGTGTTTGACAACTATACTACGTACTGTCTGCTTTCAAGGGTCAAAAGTAGGGCCTATATTTGTGTACCCAAGGCCTCAAGAAGTCGTAAGACGTCTCTGATATTCACTCTTGATCTTCATGCAAGAAACACAACTATCTTGATAGGCATTTACCCACCCCTGTGCTCAGTGGCGTAACGGAGAATATTAGGGCCCCTCTGCAAACTCAAACTTTGGGCCCAAAGCCCAAATACGTACTTAGCGCCAGTAAAGCTTTGGGCTCCCTATAGTCTTCCCCGCAATGCGGGGGTGTACGTTACGCCACTGCCTGTGTGCTAGACATATTATTCATTTTATATCATTATTTTAAAGACTCTCTACATTGACTTGAAAAGATTAAATATTTATAATAGTTATTTGATGGATTTGATCATATAGATTGCAAATTTTTTTTCGCTTATCTCGTTCTTTTTAAATGTGCAAGGAAGAAAAAACGCAAATTGATAACAGTGTATGTAATCTTGCATTATTTCCATTGGTTTATTACAACTGCCAATTGCCGTGCATTTTTCTTTTTACAATAGGAGGGCGGATTCTGAACTTTTTAGGCCAGAGTTTGCACCACCTGCGGCGGTTTGGAAAGCGGTTCTACGTGTTTTATTGCGATATTTTTTGGCACTTTATTATTTTTTGTTGACACATCGTTCGATCCTTTTCTTAATCGCACGTTGGGTAGGTTTCTATTAGTTTCGGGTTTCGTCTTAACTGTAGACAATTAACATACATTACATTGCTCTTAACATACAATGAATTTAGTCTGTTTGCTTGCGGAAAATCTTCGAGATAATCATTTTGCCGTTGAAGGAAAGAGTAAATATTTGTCTTGCTGTGTATTTATTTATGGTCAAGATAAAAACTTTTTAACTGTTTCTTTATGTGAAGGGATGTAATAAATGGCTAGTTGGTATTTTATATTTTCATTGTCATAAGTGTGTGGTTATAGATTATATTCTCATCAAAACATTTCAACTAAGGTTAAAAAAACACGATATGGTCATCAAATTGCAGCCAATACATATATTTTTCTTCATTTCAATTTAACGTTTACAATTTAAAATGTATCTTTTCTCTTGTTTCTTCACCTGCAAATTTGGGGGGGGATAGTTCTATTGTTACTTTACGTCATCGTATTAGTATTTCTCAAGCTTATATTTTTTAAAACTTGAAAGTTATTTACAAGAACAGCGCATTACCCCCCCTTTTAACAACGATTCATAAAATAGTCTTAATATTTCATCATTTGTTTTCTCTTTTTCAAACACGTGTTTGTGCTATCACTCGAGGAAACTGGACTCTCGCGACAAGGGCTTAGAACTATAAAACCGGTACGTTCAGTTATTAAATGTTTTAGGAAAACTTATTGCAGAACTTTAAGAAAAATATGAGAATTAGCATTACTTCGCGGCTAACGTTTTATAAATAAAAACCTATCTATAAAATTTTCCTTTTGCTTTTTTTTTTTCTTATATTTTTCTTATAAAGATTTCTGTACCAGTTCTTTTTTTTTGTCTTTGAGTATTCACGTGTTTTTAAAAGCGATAATTTGTTAAAGAGGGGTTGGTCCTCCTTGTCCAGCTAAGTCAGTTTTCTTAACTTTTGTAAACTTACAAGATACTAATAATAAGTTTAAGAAATGATGGACGGATAACATCAGTAGCGTAACAGAATATATTAGGGCCCCCTGCAAAGTCAAGTTTTGGGCCCCATGCTGGATTTTACAGAGGGTTGAAACCGTAACATAATGGTGTCAATCAGCCTAGAATCCTGCCTCTCCTCGCAATACGGGGATGCTACGCCACTGGATTAAATATCCTACATAATTGAGAAATACGAAATTCTGAAACCAAAAACAAGAACAACAAACCGATATATATATATGTAAAAATCAATTGACCGGAATGAAAAACTGTTTTGTTTTCTAAAGCTGTCGCCGACTTAGGGCAGTTAAGTAGGGTTAAGTTTGCTATATAAGATTCCAACCTTCCTTTTCAGCAGAAGATATGTAAATAGTAGTGAAAGAAAAATTGAAGTAAATAAATCAAGATTGAAAATAATTTAAGCCTTTAATGTGCACGTATTATCAAACTTTGATTTACTAAACAATTAAACAACGAGAAAGATAGAGATATAAATTTTATATTTTGAACTTTTTAAAATTTTCTAGCACTGGTTGAGACACAGTGATCTATTGTATAAATAGTTTTCTTAAACACGAATCATTACTTAAAGATTGTACGCACAAAATTCTTTTATAAAAAACATTATATGTGCATTTGTATTGAAATTATTTCTACTAAATCATATAGAACAAAAAGCTGTCTTGAAAATTTATTTACATAAATTGCGTCATTGAACTTTTGTCAAGAATTAAAGGTACTATTAAATTGATTTTTGCTTCTAATTTAAAAAAAAAGTCTTCGTTGGTATTCACTGTAATAAGCAAGAATACATTCCGAATGACTTAAAAAGATATATTTTCAATTTAATTTTATGCGAATTATCCTTCTAAATAGTATGAAAACGAAAAAATAATAGCATTTTTTTATCAGTTGTGGAAATGAGTCCATTTTCATAAAATTTTCTTTTCACGAACCTTTCTACTTTCCATTTATTACATTCTTTCGAATACTTAAAAATCGAATATTCGAAAGAAAACAAAAGGTCCATGTTCATTTTTATTCAGCGCAGTTTTCTTTCGTTAATCCTATCTAACCGTTAACAACCCGAAAATCGGCTTATCCGAATTACTGGGGGTTTGTTCTTTTTTTACTGCCGACTTCAATCCAATTTCTCCCACGCAACGAAGCGATTCCATTTCTTTTGGATCACATGATCGTGAAATCGATCCCATTTGGTAAATAGTAATTTTCCATTCTGACTCACTCCGAATTTGTGTTTCTTGTTGTGTATTATTAGACCTACAAAGCAAAGAAACCCTGCAAATGGAGTAAAAGACTTATGATAACGTAAAGCTCAATTATTTGCATTTTCAATTGTTTTTGTAAAGTTAGAAAAGTTTTCTAGAGATAAAAACACATTAATAACAATACCATTCTTAATCATATTTTGAGCCTGATTTTTATTATTATTTTTCCCGCCCGCGTAAGGTAGTTGCTTTTTGTTCTTTTTTAGAACAATTTCAAATATTTTTTTTAAGAAATTATGTTTAAAATAACTGCATTAAAAAATCAAATTCACAAAGCTTTTAAAAAATATCTTTGGTAATATTTGCCAATAATCTTCATCGTATAGATTCCAAAGAATTCCCTGGAGAATTTGTACATTGAATCGCTTATATGTATGAGGTGTTTCAAAGTGAGCATCGAGAACTTTGTTAAAAAAACAGAGTTTATTCTGTGAGCAATCGATACATTCTCCACTGAGAGAAAATCAACGCCAAGTTGTTAAATTAATTTAAATTCAGAGAAGGAAAATTTTGAGAATCAGTGAATCTCTTGATATGTGGCCATCCTATCAAAACCCACAATTTCAAAATGAAAAAAATTAACTTGTATACAATAAAATTACTGACGAACAAAATAATTAACAAAGTAATGAAATTTAGTGGAGAAAAAGAATGCAACTTGACTTTCTTCTTGTTTCTAACCAAATCAATATCATTTGTATTAGTACATTAGAGTTATTTCTCTAATAACTAAAAATTACATCTTTCAACCTTAAAACAAGAAGAACTATCAAAATTGCAAATTCGCTTAACATTTTAACATAAAATAATGAAGTACATTAAAAATTCTCAATAATTGTAATAACTTTACTTTCTGTTTCGTAATATAAACTGTACCACTTAACACAAAATATACTATAAATGTTTAATATCATATATATATATATATATATATATATATATATATATAAGGTATATTTCTAACCTAATGCTGAACAATACGTAAGAATAAGGTATTACAATCAAAGTAAAATAACCACTAGATTACAATAACAGAAGGATTCAAGGCGCCAGCTTCCCTATCAATTGCTATATTATTGAGTTAAAAAAATTTTTTTGTAAAAAGTAAAGTTATAATTTCTAAAAGTATTAATACTTCATAATCTTATAGTATAAAACTGTAATCTCTGTGCTTATTTAGCAGTAAATAAAAAATTTAAAAATAATAAAATTGATTTGTAAAATATAATTGCAATAACCAAAATTAACAAAAGTAATATTCCAAGGACCCTATAAACATCCAAAACAACGGCGAAGGATAAAATTGTTCATAAATTTTCTTCGAATAATGCTACAGTATATTGAATGTATGCTGCATGTAAATTATGTAAAAAAAATTGTAAATAAATTTTGACAGAGAATAAAGTGCAAGAACAGAAATTAGCAAAAAATCCTCGAAGTTCAAAAAAATATTTACTAGTTAACACATACACTAGATATAGATAAAACATAATTCAATGATTTTAAAAAGATTTTGTCAGAATAAAATTTTACTTTCAATATAAAGGGTGCAAATAAAGAATTCCATTCGGCATTTGATGTGAATGCTTGGAGAGATTAATCAAAATATGTTGGAAAAAGAACAATTTTGATGAAAAATTAAACGATAGCCTTAATTTTGACGGGTTTTTTTTTGATTAAATAAGTAAAAAAGAAGTTAATAAGTTAAATTTATTTCAAACTAAGCAATCTCATTAGTTAGCTGTCATGCCGGAAAGAAATATTTATCATACATTTTCTTTCATTAAAAAAAGTAATACAAACTTTGATAGGTTTCTAATTATGTTGGAGATACATTGTGTTCTCTGAATATTGAATTAAAAATTTAAAAACTGATTACTCTTATCAAATGAATTTTTCCTGGATAAATTGGTGCCTAAATAATGATTTCTTTGAGATTTTTTCCCTTTTTTTTTTACAAAAAAAGTTATTGAAAAAGTTTTACACAAAGTTCTTGAAAAAGTTAATTTTTTTTTTGTGCGCAAATTTTCGGACTTTTTTCTATGACATTAATTTATTTTATTACTATTATTATAAATTATTTTATCAATAAAATTTCGTAGGTAACACCTTAATCTACTTTATTGATTAAAGAAACTTTTTTTTTCCTTTTTGATTTCCTCAAAATATTTGGAGACCTCCTGAGGGATTATGGGAAAGAAGAGTTTGGAAAAGATGCATTAGATGTGGACTGAGAAATAAATAATTAATTCCGTACTTAATTGAAAGAGATTGTTAGTACTCAACTTGAATGATACAATAAACGAAAACTTCGGCTTAAATTAAACAGAATACTAATTAACTATTTAAATGGGAAATAAATTACTAAAAAACTCGCTAAGTAAATAAATTTCCCTGAGTATAAATTGATATATTTCCAAATTAGATCCAAGTCACGAATAATAATGTGTGATGTTATTTTCATTTAAAAAAAAATTGGAATTCACATCAAATTTTTTTTATTTTGACTATATTTAAGAGTGCCAAATTAAAAAATTCTGTTAATTTACATAAACATTTTTAGAAAACGAACATGGGATCTTTGAAAGAAATCACAAATCAACTAAAGCTAACAAAATCGTATTGAATGAATTAATCGATATAGCAAGTTAGAATTACTTTGTGTTATTTGTAAAACTCATACCTTGATAATGAATTTAGAGCTACTAGGTCATTCACTTTTAACCCATGTTGAAAAGGCTTGGTGCAACTTAAATTAAAACAAATTAAATGTAATATATTTATTTGCTTAATCTAGCAAGCTTAAGACTTGTATGTTATGTTGTTGTGGTAACACGCCCCCATTGGTCAGCAGTGCTAGACCAGGTCCATGACATCGTACACTTTCAGAAAGTCCAACACCAGCAAGGGATCGTTTGCTAAGTCCTGCTTGGTGAGCCCTACTCACTCGAGGATGTGAGCAGGTGTGACCGGCTTAGAAGAACAGGCTAGAAGAGTTTGATCCTGTCTTGTAAAACCGTGAGCCAGATAGCCTCCAGGACAAGTACATTGATACCAAAGGTGCTCTGGGGGGTAATCCGAGCGGTCTTATTCTGGTGTTTAGTTCTAGAGAAAATCTTCAAAAAGATGAGGGGTGCTGACGGCTCTGGTACCTCACAAGCGCCAGCCTTGACCAAAGTGTGCGCAATCTCATTTCCCTCTAGATCTATGTGAGAGGGAATCCACTGCAGATGAATTGGATGCGATGTGGAAAGTCGTTTTAACTTGGTGAGTATTGACACTCCAACATTATCTCTCACACTTTGCCAATTGGACAAGTGCTGTATTGCACTTCTACTATCACACACAGTAACCAAATCTCTTTTCCATTTGGAAGAGATGCAAGAAAACCAAAAGCCTCATCAATGGCTTTGTATGTTATTTATCATTTTACTCGGATTTAAATAGTATTATCCAAGTCTATTTGCATTAATGGAATAAAAAATTTTTTCGACACTTTTCTCAATTCCAGTTACATATTTCAGAATACTTCTGCCTTTATAGTAATAAAGCATTACACGTATTTCATACAAATTTCTCACTATTTTGAATGATTTTAGACTAGAAATTATATATAATCTTCATTCAATTTTAATTAAAATCAGTTACAATCAAGGACGTCTTAGGACATGGGCCAACTGGGCCCAGGGCCTCGGCCGCAATGGAGGTCTCGTCTCGTTCTCGACTCACCCTGAATAAGATCATAAATCGAATAATTTCAAAAGTCAAATGTTATTTCCAGCTATGTTCTCCAAAAAACTAGGAATTTTGGACGATATGTCAACTGGCTACAAATGATGACAGGCAGTCGAGCCAGTTTATACGATTGAAAATCATGCACATTTATATGTTTCGGGTTATTGTTTGTTCGAGTATTTGACAATGTATACTATGTACTGTCTACTTTTAAGGTTCATAGGTGGGGGTCCAGGAACTACTTTTGAGTAGAGGCCCAGGTAGGGACGTCCTAAGACTCGGTGGCCCTGTGCCCAGAGAAGATTTTTTGAGGCCTTAGGCCCCTATGCAAAAGTAGGCTCTACCTGAGATCTTTCAAAGTAGACAGTATATAGCACACAAGAGGGCGTCCTAGGGGTCTGGGCACCTCCCCTCCTTTCCCAAAGCCCTTGATTTGTTTCCCGATTGATTATTATTTTAACTATATAGTACGTAAAATTTAATTAAGTATTTGTTATTAATGATTAATTTTATTAATTAATGATAATTATTTATTCAGTAATTAGTTTTTTACTGTTTTTTGCTCTCGAAAATCGACAAAATCAAAAGGAACGTGATACAAGAAAGGTGGACTTTCGACCCTGGACATTGAAAAATTCCTGTGTGCGCTACTGGCACACCCATTGTCAAATATTCATTCAAGCGGTAATTTGTAACAAATAAATGTGCACGACTCACAAATCTCAAAAACCTAAGCACAAACCGGCTCGACAAATGGCTGCATTTCGACAAATGAGTTGAATTAATGTTTCTGGTATTAGGCCTAGGCCTAGTTATGGACAACAGTGGATGACAGTTTATTTTTGGGAACCTGGACTGATAAACAGTCCTCAATCCCATATCATGATGTCTTTGATGCAGGACTTGACTTCGTTGGTTTTCACAGTCTGCGGAGTGACATGACGGCGATTGGCTGTGGCGATGGAATCCGGGAGGAGGGGCTTAGAGATGACTACTTGGAGTTAAAGTTTTATGCGGTGCTGTGAGAGCTTAGGACTGCTCTCTCAGTAAGTTGGGGGTAGAAGTGAATTTAGCCGCAGGCTGGCTGCCCATGGGGGTAAAAGATATAAAAATATACTTGTCCAGTGGGGTGTAGAGATTAAATAAATATTGAAAGAAAAATAACAAAAAATTTTTAAAAAATTTACTAGGGTGCAATAATTAAAAAATTATTGCAGGGATAAAAAAAGCTAAGGCGGATTGTAAGAATCCAGTAGGATTCTTCTTGGCCTTTTGGTATTGATATCCCATAATGATACAGTTTTTCCATTTTTGCCATTTGAATTGCAATTTGAAATTCCCTGTTTTTTGGAGAATATGTGTGGTAATAATATTTGACCATTAATATTATCCGGATCACATGATCTTATTAAGACAGAGTTGAAAACGAAATAAGGCCCCCACCGAAGGCAAGGCTTGGGCCCAGTTGGCCCTTGTCTTAAGACATCCCTGGTTACAATGTATTAGAAAGGTTAAGCCTCCTTGAAAGTTTTCTACAAGCACAAACACACATGTTAAAAAATAAAATTCAAACTCAGACACTGATGATGCTTATTTATTCAGATAATTCGCTTATGTGCCCCCCTTTAAAGTGTTTCGTTCCAGCTGCCTAGAACTCAATTAACCGTGATTTTACGATTAATTAGGCCCTCTCTCCTCCACTGTCTCGGTTAATTGAGGTTCTCATGCACTTGATTCCAGTCTGTATTCTCTTTGAAAAAAAAGGGTTGGATTTCGACGTGCAATCAAATCTCGACCTCTTTAAAATGATACCCCAGATTCGTTTTCGCTGTGGATACTAAGATTTCCCTAAGGTTTTGTTTACAATCCTTTTCTCTGGGATTTTAAATAACCATCTCGCTGTCTCTCTCTCTCTCTTTCTGTGTTTCGTTTTTTTATCCCTTTTACTTTTAACGTTTCAATTCACGTGATCACTTTCACTTTTTTTTCCTCGATCACTTTCTCCTGGCTTTTGGCGACATGGCCTGAATCCGTCACGTGAACCGCACAGCCTTAATGCGTCCGTTCCATTTTCGCCGGTGTGACGTCATGGAATTGGGCACACAGAAACGAGGCCAAACCGACTTTTGTGCCATTAGAGAAAAGTGAAAGTGAAAACACAACAGCAGGGGAAAAAAATGAAAATAATAATAACAAAAATGTTACTTTCTCTTTCCTTTTTTTTTTTTTTTTTTTTTGCTTTTTTTCTAACGAGCAGAAGTCAAGAGAGAAAAACGGAATAAATAAATAAAAAAATATATGAAAAGAAAAATGTTGTTGTGTGTGTTGGTACAAAATTACTGTAGTTTTGATGGTTCCTGTCATAACGTTTTTTCGAATAGACCCATTGATGATATAATCTATTGTGCTCCGAACGATGAATAATATAAGAGATTTTGCCGATTTGGCTTGGAGCACGAAAAAGTGATTTTGGACGAGAACGATTAAAAGTGTTCTTTTAAGAGATTGTAAGAATCCATCACGTAGGCAATTGAATAGTTTCTTCTTTCGATGTGTCCTGTAATTCGTCTAAGTTTCCTAAATGTTGTTATTGAAGAAGTTGCGAGATTTTATATGAAAAATTTAAGTTCTGAATTATTATTAATATTTCGTAATATCTTAAAAATGTTGTTTAAATAATAATAATACACATTCTGTCGCATTTAAATTTGGTGGGATTGTGAGAATCTCACAATCACGTACAATCAATTGAATTCATCTTACAATAGTTTCTTCGTATGATACGTACCTTAATTCGTCCTTGTTTCCTATCTTTTCTTTGATTGTTGGAGAGTTTATGGGATTTTATCTGTGGAATTTTTTTTCAAGCTCTGAATTATTGTTACTAAATATTAACTGAAAGATGTGGTTTAAATAATAATAATTCATTTGGTCGATTCTATTAAAATTTGTTGGGATGGTAAGAATCTCTTAATCACACGTATAGGCAATTGAATTTATCGTAGAATAGTTTCTTCTTTTGATATGTTCCTTAATTCATCCATGTTTCCTGTCTTTGCTTATTGTAGAACCTCGGGATTTTTTATGAGGAATTCTAGAACTGAGTTATTATTATTAAATAATAGCTGAAAGATGCTATTTAAATAATAATAAATAATTCAATTAGTTGCATTTAAATTTGTTGGGATTGTAAGAATCAATCACGTATAGACAGTTGAAAATTTATCGTAGAATAATTTCTTTTGAGATGTGCTTTAATTCGTTCATGTTTCCTTTCTTTACTGTAATTATTGTTGTAGGACTTTATGTATGGAATTCAAGCACTAAATTATTATTATGATTAAATAATTGCTTAAAGATGTTATTTAAATAATAATAATAAATCATTTAGTTGATTGTATTTAAATTTGTTGCGATTGTACAAATCAATCACGCATAGGCAATTGAATTTATCGTAGAATAGTTTCTTCTCTCTCTTTTGATTATGTTCCTTAATTCTTACATGTTTGCTACCTTACTTTTAATTGTAGAAGTCACGAGATTTTATACGTGAAATTCAAGCACAGAACTATTATTAAATAGTAGCTTGAAGATGTTATTTAAATAATAGTAATTCTCAACATATATAGATTAAAAATATCTTTATAATGAAATATTTTTTAATTGTTGGAATGAAATTTTGCTACTTTTATTTTTCTTACCTAATAACTTTTTAAATTTTTGTAATAAAAATTATTGATTTTTATCAATTAATTATTAATTTTTATTTTTATTCATAAACATAGCTAAAACATTTCAATTTTAGTAGTATTTAATCATTTTTTAAAGCAAATTATTTGTCCTTTGTTCGTTAACTGAGGAATTTTGTATTTGCTTAATATCTTCCAATTTTATTTTATTTATAGAATTTTTTATTTTTTCATCGTTCTTTTAGTTTTAATTGTCATTATTTCCTTAGACATTGATCCCAGAAATACATTCAGAACTTTTCCCTGAAGATCCACAAACCTATGAATCGATGATAAAATTATACCATACTCTCTTTCGAAAAGTTCTCTTCCAGAAAACGTTTTTGTTTAGTTTTATGTTTTGTGTGATTCTTCTCAATATTTGCTTTCATAAAGCTATCTGTGTTTAATTATGATTTTTATTTTATTTGCTCTGGTGTCCGTTATTTTTTAAGTGGGTCTAATTTAATTCTAAAACATTTATTTTATTTTTTTCCCATATTTTCTCATTTACATATTTGATGAAGGTAACGATTATTTTCATTCAATTCGTAAAACCTCATGCTTTTGAAAATAAGATGTTTAAACATTTATTTTAGATATATATATATATATATATATATATATATATATATATATATATATATATCTTACTTCATTAATATATATTTTTTTATTATGTAGTGCAATTAAACTTAGATTTTCCCTGTACATCGCCAAATATTAAGTGGATTGCGTGGTGGACAGTTATCACACTTATTATTAAAATCGATGTATCAATAATATTTTGAAATTTGAATTGTTAGATATTTTAATAATATATTTGCTTATTAAAACAAAAATATTTCTAAAGCTTATAGTTAAAAAAATTAAATAAATACGATTTAAAGTATTTTAGCTTGATTTTTTCAGATATACGAGAGTGCGTTAAATCTTATACACTAGATGTGTAATGATAATTAATTAATTAGTAAACATTTCCTTGGAAAGTTTCAAAGCGGTCGATATATTTTATGTAATCATTTCTTGAATGTTCCTTTATGTTATAAGCAGAGACCTATAAAATAGTTCTAGAGTGACATTAATGAGTTAATAAAAGAACACAAACATGAAATTTCAGTTGCTGATGCTAAAAAATAGTTGCGAAACATCCGAATTAAAATACCTTGGCTGTTGTGAGTTTTTGAAAGTTGAGCAGTGAACAGTTATACAGTATTCGAAAAACTCTACAGATTCAAAAAGAAAAAAGAATGTTTCGTTAATTGTATCCTAATATGGACCAGTTCCCTTTGAAACTACCCCTCCCCTTTTCCTCGGGGCTTTCCTTTTGGAATGACCCAGACCATCGTTAATTGTTTATTATGTTGTTTAAGAACTATGTAATTCAAATTAAACTGACTTTACTTTGAACTATATATAATTTTTAACATATACTTTTACTTCTATAATCGTTAACACCATTTAAACTGGTGATATTTTGACATTTTGAATAATTAAGTAAGGAATATTTTAATATATATATAAATTCACATTGTTGTAGAAATGTTATCAGTATATGTGACAAACATTTTCCTTTTTAAGGATCGATCAAAATAAAAGTACTCTAAATAATTTTTTCTGTTTCTTTAAACATCACGACAAATGTATTAAATGCAAGTATTGGTTTTATAACATAGTTTCTAGTCATCAAAAAATAATAATTAAATGCAAATCCACCAAGACTTTTGAAAGTTCCCTGCATAAAACGAGACTTTATACAGTATCTTTCATAATTCCCTCCAAGTTTTCGAAGCGCTATAGTAAGAAAACTAATACGAATACAGCAAAAAAAAGGACATTTGGAAGAATACAGGTACAATTCAATTTTTATTTACATAATTTACAGGTGTTCTATATGTGAAACCTTGGTTATGCGATACATCAATGCGATAATCCAGTTTCTGCTACAACTCTACTGACTATGGTACTATCGTTATTCTTGATGGCATGTATTAGTGCCGGTTTATCTATTGGACTTAAATCAAATTTTCTTATTATAAATTTCATTCCTCCAGTGCCAAGGGGGCCGGTAGATCTTCTGCGCTCAGGGCCTGAAAAGGGCTTAAATCGGCACTGATATGTGTTATCCTTTCATGTAGTTCTGTTACATCACATAGAAAAGAGGGTACGAAAACCTGGTCTTAAGTAAAATACGAAGTTTTCGCATAACACCGAAAGGATAATACGTGCTATCAGTAACATTGATAATACATTGTTGAGCAGGTTGCATGAACTGAGCATGTAGGAACTGGACTATCGTATTGATGTATGCCATGTAACCGAAGTTTCACACATAGAACATCTGCATATAAATAAAACTTGAATTGTTCCTATATTCTTCCATATGTTCTTTTTTTCTGTATTCGTATTAGTTTTTTCATTATAGGACTTCAAAGACCTGGAAGGAATCGTGGATGGAAGGATCCACCTTCTTCATTATCCTTATTGAAAAGGGGAATGCAAAGCAGAAAATAAATCCTTCTTGGTATTGAGCAATCTTTAGCATATATTTTAAACAAAATATAAGTATTATAAATCCTTTTTTGTTCTTGAGGTGTCATGATAACCATAAATAACATTAGCAGATAAAAAATAAAGTTTACTGCAGGTGTCTTTTATATTTTAAATAATGTATAAGTGCATTATAAATCCTGGTTTTTTTTTTTTTTTTTTTTGGATCTTGAGGTGTCATGGTAACCATAAATAATTTTAATAAACAAAATCCATAGCTTACTGCTGGTGTCTTTTATATTTTAAACAATGCATAAATGTAGCAAATCATTTTTGAAACTCGTATCACCATCATAAACGCAAAACAACAACAACATCGAATTTGTACCTCTTTTGCAATAATTCTTCAGGCCATCTAAAAGTGAATATATAACACGATCCAGGCACGACAGCTAAAAATCTCTTGTATAAAAAGATAATTTAAATTATTCTACCACGTTTTTGCATGGAGCACGGACAGGAACTTTTCCAAGAAAAAAGCATGATGAGGTAATTTTTAGGTAATTCTAAAAATGGTCAAATGGAGGTCAACTGATCGCCCGAGGTAGCTCAAAAGAAAAGTGAATGTTAATTCATAGCTTGAGAGTGACCTAGGCACGTAACCCAGAGAGCGGAGAATGTGACAGCATATATTCAACAAGGCGCCAACTGAAAAGATAGCTTTTTTCAATGAAGGGTTGGGGCCAGGAGATGCACTGGTGATGGTATTTCAAGTTCCATTCAGAAGTGGTGGGATTGATGTTGCAACTAGCTTTAAGAATGATGATTTAAGAAGGGCTTTTCTTTCCTTTTCGGAATTTAATTTATGTGTATTGTGTTAAGTAATAATGTAAGGTACTTCATTTCATGCTATAATGGGACTGGATTAAATGATATACATACCATAATTGATTATTTAAATTCTATTTGTTTTGTGATGTAATTTTTGCATGTTGTTTTGTTGTTTATGGTTGATTTGATTTAATTTAATTTCTGCTCCATCACAGCTTCGAAAGTAGGTATGGGTTAGGAATATTGTTATTTTGAGCTACATTTTAATAATGAAAACATCCGAGTTTGTCCTCTGTTGATAATTGAATTACCTATAAAAATATTATTGGTAGAAATGATGTATTGTGATTTGCAATAAATCATTGCCTAAGTTTCAGATTTGGATCTAAAAACATTTTATTATGTATTTTGAATACTTGTATGGTTTGCTTTTATTTTTGTTGCTTCTTTTCGAAAGAATTTGTTCTGTTCTGTTGATTTTACCTCTTTTAAAGAGTCCACATTAGTTTTTCGAAGTTTATACAAATATATTATGTATTGAAGTAGAAATATATATTTACCAGTTTAATATGCAACGGCATTTTTAAACATAATCGAGAGGAGGGATTACATTTGTGAGTAAACAAGAGTAACTGATGCTACTAACACACACAGAGGAGATATTGATGTTACGAATTGCTTTGTTGTGAATTATTTCCTTTTGAGGTAATATCGACAATTAATAATGCAGAACAGCGGTCTACAGCTTCAGAACTTCAGTGACCACTAATATATAATTTTACATTTTTGATGGACCACTAATATGATTGACCAGTATATGCTTGACCACTATGCCTAAATTGTCTCTTATTTATATCTATGCAGTGGCGTAACAAAGAATATTAGGACCTCCCTGCAAAGTCAAGTTCTGGGCCACAAGCCATATTTTACATTTGTTATAAACCCATAACATGACAAATGCTTTGGGCCCCTAGAATCCTGCCTCCCCCCTGCAATGCGGGGGTTGCAGGAGTGTACGTTGCGCCGCTGCATCTATGTTTACATGTCCATCTCAGAAAGAACAAACCAGCAACGCAAACAATAAATTGAAGTGTTTTGCCACCAATCCACCACTTTTGCTAAATCTCATTTTCAAATGCCGCTAGACACACTTTTAAAAGAGGCCAAAAAGAAGGAGTCTCGCTAAAAGTAGTTGCTAAAATTTTTTTAAAAAAAGTATAATCCACATATTCCATAGTACGCGTTTTGCTACTCCTCCTTTTTGAAACTGTATCTTCATAAATATATAAATAATAACCCATTTTTTTCTGTGGACTATCAAAAGTTTTTATGGACCGTTGTCCGTAGATCTGGCTGGTGACCACTGATATACAGGGCTATCAGAAATGAATGACCCGATTATAAAATTTAATAAATCCCAGATGAATAAAGAGAAAATGATAATTAAGATGTCATTCTAAAGATAAAGTATGAAATTTTTTTCATACGTAATGTTTCTAGAAGTAAAGTAAAATTTGTTTTCACAAATGTGTTCAATGTGACTTCTCTTAGTCACCCGTATAATATCATTGCGAACTTAGTCACCCTGGACTTTTGCCTTTGCACAGGCATCCAGTTTCCTGGAACTGTTTATACCATCTTCTTAGGCTCTTAGATGTCGGTGAATTTCTATGGTACTTACTACGAAGTTCAAGCTGAACAGTGATTACTCAGAGACTTTTTCCAAACGGTAGCACACAAAATGCCTTGCCTCGCTGCGACGCCATTTCCACTTCTGTTCACAATTACAACATAGCTGCCCCCTATTTGACAAAAACAATGTTACAAACTCAAAATTTCATATTTTATCTTTACAATGACATATTAATGCTCATTTTCTGTTTATTCATCTGGGAATTATTAAATTTTGTAATCGGGTCATTCATTTCTGATAACCCTGCAGAAGACGCCCAAATGCGTTGGGTATGGAACTTCCGATTCGTAAATTTATTTGGTTGCAACATGTATTTCCTTACCCTACATCTGTTAAGTTGCTTTTCTTTTTACCTCAAATTGAAAAAGCATACCTTTGTTAATCTTTTCAACTCAGTGTTTGAAAATTATTTAATGAAATAATAATAAAAGAGTACGAAGTCTTCAATTTATTTGATTTCATAATTTGACTTCATACATATTTTGGAACTAAACTTAAAATAGTTAAGATAATAAGGCTAAACCTCATATATCTTTCCTACTACAACATATAATTCATAAATTGTCTTTTATATCGAAGAACGAAAAGAAACTCATATTCTAAATACTCTAATTATATTGGTTATAAAATATGTATAAAATAATAAATTCTATATATAAAAGGTTACCTATAATTAAGTCACCTAAACAAATTTCGTCATTTTTAGACATTTATATTTCGGAGGCTTTCGGAACCATTCTCAGACACGAGAAAACATACATTATAATAATAAAAACTTTCTTTTTAAAAGTCAAGTAAATAATATATCTTCAAGCATTTGAAAGATCAATTAGACTTGATTGAAAATCGGCACGGCTGCTCTAATTTTTCATACGAAATAACTCACCGATAAATGAAGTCAAAATCAAACGTCTGTTTCCAAAAGGAATAGAGGAGCTTTCTTGAACTTTCGACCCAATTATAACTGGCCTCTGGTCATTTTGAACTTGATTGACGGCTCCTCCAGCGAGATTCCGAGTGTTTCTGAATCTTAATGGTGGGTCTTTTTTTCTCACAGCTGTAAAGTAATTATTTGCATTGGCTTACATCTGAATTTCACCCAATTTATTTACTTGGTAAAAGTGGTTGCGCTGACAAAATTCTCTTAAACTCATCTCTCTTATAGTGTCTTAAAAAGTTTCATAATTAAAACGGGGTTTTGAGGTAATCGTATGTTGGATCTGACGAGATTTTAAAGGAGTAAATTGAATCGTCGAAATTTGTGGCTAAAAAAAATTAGCATCAGTACATCTTTGGCTTTGGAGAATATCTTTTGTAGTTGCTTGAGTTTTTTAAATACTTTTTTAATGAGAGGTTAAAATTAAAAAAATATATATCTCCAAAAAAATTTGCTGAACTATATTTTTTTCTGTCAAGAGAACAACACTCATACCACTATATAACTAAGAATTTGGGCATTTCCACCGAATGTGGCAACTGAAAAGAAAGTACATTCGCTGAAGTGCCCAAAACTCATGAGGTACTTCCTAATATTGTATGGGACCTCCTTTTTTTCCTGTGAATTGCACCAATTCGACGTGACATTGATACAACACGATGTCAGAAAGTCGGTATACTGAAGAAATATTGAGCCATTTTGCATTCACAGCCGTTCAGAATTGCAAATATGTTACCAGTGCAGGATTTTGTACAAGAACTGACCTTTCGATTATGTCCGAAGTATGTTCTGTGGGATTGGTTTCTGCCGATCTAGATGGCCAAATTCTTCTTCTTTCAAGCACTACTACAACTTGTTACCGTATGTCTCTGTCAGCTTAGACCATGATACTATGTTCTTCCATCGGTTAACTCCCAAATCCTTCAACCGCTTTTCTACCTCACCCATCCTCCCTGTTCTCGGTTTTTCTCTTTTCCTTTTCCCTTTGGAGTTTGGAAAGTTATTTTCTTAACAGGATTTTCATCGGTATATCTGTCACAGGAAAATGATGAAATCAGGAATTTCATCAAATCCTTAAGGGAGATGATCAGTTGACGGGAGATGTTCAAATAACATCTCTTCAAGGTCATTTCCCTGATAAAAGTAAGGGATTTGAACAAATCTCTGATCTGTTTCAGTGAAATGATGAAATAATATTTTCACGAGTTTAAAAATGTTTATTTAACAAATAGGGTGCATTATTAAACGTAGAAGTAAATAATACAACAATAGTTAGTGAAATACAAATTATTTATTCGAAACTAATTAGCAAATAATTGGAAAATTAGGCTGGTATTTTTTTATGTGTAACATCTTTCCTCTCGGTTACTTGCACACTAAGATATCAATCCCTGAGTCAATCAATCCTATGGTGCCATTTTTTTAAAGATATGGGGTTGATATTTAAGGGATCGATAGTACTGCCTGTATGGTTAGGAAGTAGAAGGACTTAACCCCCCAGGTGTCTACCCTCCTGGACAGCATTTTACCAATGCAAATCCTGACTAGTTCATCATTTCACTGAAACAGTTCAGGGATTTGATAAAATCACTTACTTTCATCAGGAAAATGACCTTGAAGAGAGATGTTATTTTAACATCTCCCGTCAATTGATCATATCCCTTAAGGATTTGATGAAACTCCTAATTTCGTCATTTCCCTGTGATATATCGGAATACATGCCTCAGCCAACTTATTTTGGAAGCAGTGGCAAAATGATTCTCTAGTATTTTAAAGAATGTTCCTCAAGCCGATCTCGAATAATGTTTGGTCTAGTGATATGGTTAATTTTCATCCTAGAAAATTCCATCGTTGTTTGTGTACATGAAGTCTGTGAATGGCTGCAAATGATGTGGATAGTGTGGATGGGACATAAACATTTCCATTCAATAATTGGTTATGTTTTACCAGTAGACCCATTGCACGTCATATAAAAATAGCCTAATCCAGCGGTTCTTAAACTGTGGTCCGCAGGCCCAAGATTATTAATTCAGAGAGGCGTGCTCAAAACCTTCGGAGTCCGGTGCGTCAGCCTAATGCATAAAGGAGGCCTGAGGTGATCGAAAATTTAAGAGCATCTGGCCTACACCATTATGGAGCTCGCACCAGCCTGAGTGGTGTCCTGTTGAAACTTGAGTCAAGAGTAGTATGGTGGTGTGATATTTGTATAAACCAGTAATAGTCATTACGCGAAGACGATCGTTTTGGCGTGATCTCTAAAGTACTCACTTACGGAACAGAAGGTGCTCAAATCGTCACATCCATCACATCACCAATGAAGGTAGGAAGATTCGATCGGGGCACCTTCTGTTCCGTAAGCGAGTACTTTAGCGATCACGCCAAAACGATCGTCTTCGCGTGATGACTATTACTGATTTATATAGATAACACAGCGCTACAGTAGTAAGAAGGCTTAGTGTCTGTAAAAATTAACTTACTAAGTATGACATAAGAAAATTTTACCTTAAAGATTATTTATAACAACTCAGTGGCGCAACAGCCCATGAGGGCCAAGACCTACTGTGCCTGATTCAGTATACGCAATCTTGGGCCGTGAGGTGTATGAGCAGATGTTCCGGTCAGGTGGTCAGTCTGATGCGAAACCCCCAGCGTTAAGTTCCCGAGCAATCTTGGTACTCATTTATCGACCCACTGAAGGGAAAGAATATTCATAGGTCTTTAAAAAATTCCAGATCATGAAGTCCGTTTCTGATAGCGTGTTTTGGATCTGTAAGGCGACTTCAATCTAAAAAAGAAGAAAGAAGAAGATCCCTTAAAATTGTAGAATACGTAAGAAATTTGCCTTTGTCGGATATGAAATTGATTTAAATTTTATAACACAGCTAAAGTTATAGTTGAAAATAAGTTATATGCAATAATATGCATTAACAAGCATCAATATGCATTTACAATATATTACCAAAATTCCTCATTTATGCATTAACCAGTGGACCAATAGAACAAGAATATGATAATTTATAAATTAATGTACAATCTTTTAAAAATAGAAAATTGTATAAACTAACAAAAATAATAAAATAAAATAATATTTTATAATATATATAAAATATATTTGATATGTATAAAATGTATATGTATGCTGTATATATTTTATGTTTTTTTATATGATAAACTAATATTTATGTATTTTCTATAGTATGAACTATGCTAATATTTTATATAAAATTCACATGAGGTACTGTATTAAAGATTGAACTATGCATTAATAAATGTTTAATTATTTACAAAAATTTATACGGAGAGATTAAGAGAGTTATTTACTTATTTTATATAAGATATATGTGAGAATGTAAAAATATCTTTTTAAGTGTTTTAAGATCGAAAATTTCATGTTCCAATCTTATCCATCTCATATACATAGTGTTAGATAATAATAATAATTAATTAAATCTTAAATATTTTGGCAAGGATAAACATCTATCCTTTTTCTTTCTTTCTTTTTCGCAAATGTTTTGCTTTTTTATGAATGAAAAAAAGAAAAAAACTATATAAAAAAGGGATTTTTAAATATTAATGCAATAAAGAAACTAGGACAAAATAGCTTTGTGATAAATTAGTATATCGTGTTTAGCTTTCTAAATGCATTTATAAAACAAAACAAGAGTAACGTATAATACTTTTTTCTACCACAAACACAAATAAATAAACAACTTGTTTTGTTAGTAAATGATGAAATAGAATGTGGTAATATGGCAGTGGGTTATGCAGCTTAATTGCATAAATAAACCAGTTATTCTTATATTATCACAAATATTTAAAATTTAGCATTTTCTGCATAAATTAGCAGAAAAAAATGTGAGAATAATTAATGAGTAATATTATTTCAAGCATTGTTTTTTTGTTTGTATCTTGAATAAACAAAACAACATGACTCGTTATTTGAAGAAATAAATTCGTGTTCTTAAAAACTTATTTTTAGGGGTTTTTTTATTATATAAATAGGACATTTAATTCATATATTTCTTTAAACAATCAGTCGATATTTAATAATAAAAATAAAGTTGTTATTTATCTAAAAACAAAGACAACAATAAAGTAATTACAGTTTCATATTAATTTAGGTATTCTTAATGCTTAACATTACGAAACGCAAACGATTTCTTTACAATTGTGCTAAATTCGAATTTTATTTAATCCTATTATAGCAGGTGAAAAGAATTCTTTTTTCTATTAAACAGTTATTATTATTCATTTTTCGAGGCTGATTAAATATTCGTTATCTCTGAATGTGTTGCATAAATCAAAGGCTTTAAACTCATCAAGGAAAAGTTACTTCCCAAACAAAGCTACCGTACGAGCCTCAGACAAAACAAAGGAAAAATATGAACCTATGTCATAAAGGATTTGAAAAAAAGTAGAAAATGAATACACACGCTTTGGCAACTCGTGTTTTTCAAAGGTCCATCATCCTGAAAATTGCATTATGTAAAAATGAAGCAATCTCGTCGACCTGAAAACCGATTTTCTAAAAAAACTCAGTGGTCATTGAGAAAGAATAATTAATTACTATTTTCTTCCGTTGTAAGCGGACCATCAACAATTTTCAATTAGGAACATCTTATGTTGTTGATAACCTGGCAACGGATTTTGCTCTTTTTTTATTAATGTGTGATTGAAACTTGCCAATCATGCTTCATTTGTTCGAGATTCAAAGTCTCTAATTAGATGAAAGGTTTTGATTGTTTTGTGCAGGACTTGAAAGGGAGGACATCTATTCCAGTCCTCTTTTGGTGTACGATTTCCTGAGGACTCTTGGGCTCATGGACCTGGTCTAGCCTGCGGCTAGACAGGAGGAATTAGTCAACAACAAACAACAAGGTTTTGATGATCGGTGATGAATAGAAGTTCGAATAGAAATTGCTGTTGATGAAAGGTGTTTTACAAAACTTTTAAAGGGAAATGCTTTTTAAAATGTAACAAGTGTTTTTTTTTTTGATTAAAGTTCTTTAAACTTAATTTAGTGGAACTGGTTACGCTGATTCTTGATTAAACAAGGATCCGTTTTAATTAAAAGTTGATGGAATCTATTTTGGATTGAATTCATATGTAAATAATTTTAGAGTTTGATTTGATTAACAAACGTAAACTTTTTTTGGATATTCAGTTTTTATTGAAATCCATACGATTGAAATCGAATTTTCTGACATATGATTTCCAATGTAATTACTGTCTATTTAATTAGTAACATTATATTTAAGCTGTTAAATTTTTAGATGCTATGTTTATTTATAAACCTAAGAAAACGTAAAAAAGGACGTAACAACTAAACGTAAACGTAACAAAACGTAACAACAAAAAAAATCGTTTTTATACGATATTGAATTACGAGCTATATATTTCGTTAAAAAGAAAGAAAAAAACGTTTTTTAATGAACTTCGTGAACTTGTGGTCTTTTAGTTGTACTTTTGACTCTACGGAATAAAATTTACTGGTTCTTTCGTTTTTGTTTTAAACTGATGTCTTCTGAATTCAGTTAAATCCGACCTATGAGAAATGGTTGCATAATTTTACGCAATGTATTGGTTCATAATTTTATGTATTGGGTGGAGCGTGCATCTTATAAATCACTATTTAAATGCAAATTAATGGTATTAAACACGAAATTAGAAAAATGTAATTGCTTATGTGGCAACATTTTTACTTACATATTATGTTACCCGAGTTGATCACACCCAATAGCAAAATAGAAATGGAAAGTAACCATAATCGCTGTTTCTTTATTTTAGAGCCTTATTTCACAACTTATCGTTAAGAATGAGATCTGTTTCCGAAAGTATTATCAGATTACCACACCCTTGAGTCTATATATATATATAATTTTTAATATAAACTCACTTGAGGAACTGAAATAACTTAAATATTTAAAATTAAATTATCATTGAGATTTTGGAAACTTGAAAAGATGGATATGCTACAGTAATAACAATTATAAACAATGTCGAGTGAGGACAACTTTGACATTTCATAATCATGGGGTTTAACCAGTTCTAAGGTTAGCCAAAAAAACTTTCCCTCTTTCTATTTGTAATATACGTATAGTTGTTTATATTGGTTTTAACACTTACACCCGCATGCATATATATATACAGACGAACCTCTATATAACGAACCTCTATATTGGGAATTTTTCTATATAGCGAACTTTTTCCTGAAACCTTTAACATTTCATGATTTTCTTCGTAAAATAGCCTCTTTATCACGAAGTGCATTTTCCATGTATCGAATTTTTTCTTATGTGATTCAATTTTTACTCTCCTTTTTTTTTAAAAAGTATTTCTGAAAAAATTTCAAATTATTCACTCTTTAACACATTTTATGGTGGTCATAAATCTTCAACTGGTTTTATTAGATCCTAACTCGCCGAGAGCAATAGAGTTCTGGACGTTTCATCCAAGAAATGCAACCTGTAACTCCCGTTGCCCAATTCACTAAAAACATCTTCGATATCCTCTTTTACCCTCAGTGGAGCTGTCCCGTGTTCTAATTATAAAATAATGTATGTTTAATATTACTTGTATGCTTTAAATTATAAAACGTCTTTAAAATTCATTAATTTTAGTATAAAATTATTTTCTTAATTTTGAAAATACAATGAATTCTTCGACAATCTTTTTTCTTGTTTTCCTTGCAGTTTTTCTTTCTTTTTTGATGGGTAAGATATATAAAATAAACATATATATATTAATTTAAATAAAGGTGTGAATAATTACTTTTTTTGTTTTATGGGGTTTATAAAGTATATTAAAAGATGAACCTCTTATATAAGAATTTTCCATATAACGAACTTTTTTCCGGGATTTAGCGACTTAGTTACGTAGAGGTTCGACTGTATGTATGGTGGTTTGTTTATATTTTGCTTTACTTTTTCGCTCAAAGAAAGGGGATTAATAATGTTAAATTTAGATAAGTGTAAATATTATTAAAAATGCTTATTGACTGCTTATTTAAGAAGTTTATAATTACTACGAAACAAATTAAGTTTTATTGTAATAACACATATTTAAAAACACTTTATACGTGTAAAATCATTCTTAAAAGTTAATTCAGTACTCGAAACTTCGATGTTTTCTTATTTTATACATACGATTTCATTTTAAGTTTTTAGTTATAAAATAGTGCATTTATCGCTTAAAAAGTTGATTTATTATTGAATTTTCATTGTTATTAAAAATAAAGTAAACACTGTTAAACAAATTTGTTATTTTATAAAAAAATTAAAAAGTTTCTAAAAAATGTATTTTATAAATTGAAATTTAGATTTTTAGTTTTCAACTAAATAAGTTTATTTTATCGAAATTTTCGCCTTTGAGTTTTAAAATAAATGCGAAGATTCTAATAATTCTTTTTTTGTCAAGAATTATTAGAATTTTGTATAAGGAAGTCCATTTATATTGGTATTTCGGTTTTTTAACTACAAAAATAATTATACTATAGCATTCATGTATAAAAAAATGATTCATGAATGATTTTTTATGAAAAAATGATTTTTTTATTTAACATTTATTTGTTTAATGTTATTTAATTTTCAAATGTTTAAAAATCGTTTGTATTAAACGAAATAAAGTTTATCCTCTCTTTTTTTTCTTCTTTTTTTACAGACGATCTTTTATTTTTTGAAAGATATATTTGAATTGACTCTCTAGAACTCTTCAAAAATTATTACTCTCGTTTTGAAATGATTATTCCGCTTTGTCATAGTCTCGATAAATAAATGTCAAATTAAATCACAATAGGAGGATTTTCAATTTCGTGTGATCGTTCATAACTCAAAATCATTCTTGCTTGGAAATTTAATAGGCAGAAAAAGTAATGAGCAAAAAGTCATTCGCACAAATGTTGAAATTAAAAATGACAGTTCAAGCTCGCGAAGCATGCGCAGAATATTAATTACAAATGTAAACTTCCATCCGTTGATTAAAGCCAAGTTCTTTTGGAATTCCAATCAGGTTTCAGGTTTACTGCCCACTGCTTTAGGAATTTCTACACTTTTTATGTACTCCTGTTATAGTGATTTATTAAATTAAGAAAAATACATTAAAAAAATTTCATTGACTTAATTGAGAAAATGGATTTAGTTTCTATGGTTACCATACTTTTATTCAAGTGTAACATTGATTAAATACATTCAATATTTTCGATTTCAATTTGCATAATCAAAAATACTTGTAAATTTATCATCAGCTACTTGTTATTAGTTAAGTTTTATACTCTGGTACATGATAAAGTTGGGTTTTTGATTTAACACTCCAACATCTACTCAATGAATAATTTTATATTTTGAATCTTCATTCATTCATACATAGTAGATGTTTAATTAATCTAATAATCTCGCTGGGGATTAAAACATTTTAGAATTCTCGCCAATTAAAAAAAAGTCGCCAATTGCTGCCATCATAATTATTGAGTTTGAACTTGCGCTGGAAAGGTTTTCACTAATGGCTGTATATTGCGGTCTTTGGCGACGTCTTTTGATTTGACGAAATTGTTCCACGGTATAATATGTAAGTACCAAATTAAATTTAATTTACAATTTGGATTAAATGATTTAATTTGGCATCTTTTAATTTCTTCCTCTTAAAATTTTCCTCTATTTCTGAGGTTCCCTCTTGTAACAAACTTGGGATTTCTTTGGTTTAATTAGATCCAGTATTGGAAAATGATTCTAGATAGATTATAATTTTTTTCAGAGAATTCTTTTCTATTAATTATTTTTAGTGAAATTTCAGTGAATTCTCTAAATATTCTTGTACTGGAAAAGTATACTTTTAAAATTTTGAAGCACATCTAGTAGTACTCTTTTGTACCCAACTGGATCCCGAAATATGTAAAAAAGAATACTCTTAAATATTTTTAAAACATTTTTAAGGAAATATATTGAAGTAAAGGGTGTTTTGTTTAGAGGTATAGAACTTTAAATTGCAATAAAACAACGATGTATTATTCGATTGACATGAACTTTTTTTATTCGAAAGATAATCTTGTGGCATTACATTTTAAATATGATTTCTGGCATAGGACTGCCACGGCTGGCTCGCATGTAGTCCAATCTGGACGTCCAATTTTCGATGACTTTTTCCAGCATTTGTGGCCGTATATCGGCAATAACACGGCGAATGTTGTCTTCCAAATGGTCAAGCGTTTGTGGCTTATCCGCATAGACCAATGACTTTACATAGCCCCACAAAAAAATAGTCTAGCGGTGTTAAATCACAAGATCTTGGAGGCCAATTCACAGGTCCAAAACGTGAAATGAGGCGGTCACCAAACGTGTCTTTCATTAAATCGATTGTGGCACGAGCTGTGTGACATGTTGCGCCGTCTTGTTGGAACCACAGCTCCTGGACATCATGATTGTTCAATTGAGGAATGAAAAAGTTAGTAATCATGGCTCTATACCGATCACCATTGACTGTAACGTTGTGGCCTTCATCGTTTTTGAAGAAGTACGGACCAATGATTCCACCAGCCCATAAAGCGCACCAAACAGTCAGTTTTTCTGGATGTAACGGTGTTTCGACATACACTTGCGGATTAGCTTCACTCCAAATGCGGCAGTTTTGTTTGTTGACGTAGCCATTCAACCAGAAGTGCGCTTCATCGCTAAACAAATTCGCTTATGAAAATCGGGAACAACGGCAATCTCGTTTTGGGCCCATTCGACGAATCTACGCCTTGCTTGATCATATTTAAAATGTAATGCCACAAGATTATCTTTCGAATAAAAAAAATTCATGTCAATCGAATAATACATCGTTGTTTTATTGCAATTTAAAGTTCTATACCTCTAAAAAAAACCTATATATATAAATAAAACCAACATTTTTAGCATCCAATATTTTATTTGCAAATTTATTAAAAGATAGCTAAATTGTGTTCCGTTTTTTTGAATTCCTACAATTAGTTCACTCTCTCTCTATATATATATTTACTTATCCACTTAAGTATTGTTCAAATTTTCAATCGTTAATAAAATACTTTTTATTCATACACTGAAGTTCAAATACATTTTTTTAAACTTGTTGTGGATGACACTTAACGTTAAAACAGTTTTTTCAATTAATTAATTAAATTTTATTTTTTAATTTAAATTTATCCTGCGTTATTTCTGACGAAGTTCGATTTATCTGCAACAGATGGCGCCAGTAAGTTTTTCTAACGAAGTAGGAACTGACTTTAAAAAAAAAATTTCATATTACTTGCTTGGTTAACAGTTCTATAACACTGTACCTTCTGTTGTCCTTCATATACTTCCCTATATGGAACCTCTCATTCTTCTACGGTGTTGCCAAAATATCTCAAATATTTGTCAATATATGAAGAATTCGTTTATATTCATCATTATTCAAGTATAGCTATAAACATCCAAAAATCAGCCCAGAATATCGAATTGTACAATAATTAAATGAAAATTGAGAATTGTCTACATATTATAATTTCTCGAGTGAAACTTCTCACCCTTAGTAATAATATTTTGCGTTTGTTTGTTTCTTAAATAAGTTAAAAGCATTTTATCTAAATCTTCTTTCTTCTTACTTTAATATGTTATGATATTTCATAAGATATATATCCACAATAAAAAAAAAATTTCTACTATTACAAAACCAGATCGCATTTTTGTTAAAAATGCATAGAATGAATTTTTACAAATTTATAAAAAAAATATCTGAACAATTTTTATTATTTGAAGCACGTACTAAACCGGTGCTGGAAGTCGTTGAAAGCGAAAGATAAATTCTTTGCTGGGAGCGGTGTTATCCCTTAACTCTTACAAAACGTTACGTTGATAGGAATGACGAAGATTCCGTGATATTTTTCTTAAATCGTTTGGCGCTGCTCTTTTTGTTATCGTTTTTATTTATTTACTTGATGTGTAGATGCTTGCTTAGGATTGCAATTCAACTGGAAGGTATATTTTTTTTATTATTAAGTTTGTATTCCTTCATTTCTGCTTTTATTTACTTTTAAGAGTGTTTTTTAAAGGAAGTTTTTACTTTGTCCATGTTTTATTTATTTACTTTTCTTACATCTCCCCCATTCGTTCTTGACTCGAGGGATGTGTGTTGTTTCGAACGTTTTTTTTTTTTTTGCTTAAGGGATGGCGAGAAAAAGAATTGTGAAAGGATTATGAAGAAATTTTTATTGCTAGAATATCCTAGAAATTTTTTTTGGCGAGTTGCCTGGAAGAATTCTAAGGACTTTGTAGTTGTTAATGTTTTTTGTCGAGTGATAAATCTTCAAATTCGAAATGCTTCTTGTAAGGAGAGGAAGAATTATGTGAATATGTATTTAATATACATTATTGTAATTTTTTAAAAAACAAATTAGAATTGTTTTTTTAGTAATCGCTGGTTGAAAAGACTAATTTTGATTTTGTTCAAAACTTAACTTAATATTTCAAAAGCAACGTTGACTTTTTATTGAATAAATTTTGCATCCTACAAAGCAAAACAAATACATATTAAATGTTAATAGTTTACTTATTATTTGATTTATCAAATTTCCTTAACAATTATTAAGTTAGATTTCAAGTGAAAGTTGTGATTTTTTTTTAAAAAAATCTGCATCACTGAAGATAATTTATTTAAGCATGATTTTAGTAAAAGTTCGAATATTTTTTAAAAAAGTATGACTATTTAATATATTTCGAATTATGCAAATAAGAAAAGGAAGTTACTTGTTGTAATTGTTATTAAGTAAAAAAAATTCGCTAAATATTTTTATGTAATTTTTATCATTTAGCGAAACTTTTTAACTTTTTTTTGCTCAGTATAAAACATTTTTTAGCTTTAAGCATTTTTCATTGGATTATAAAAACAATCTATTACTTGTGAAAATATTTATTTTACTATTTACTATATTTACTTATTGTAATAACTGCCTTTTTGCTAATTGATGTCATTAACTTATTTTTTTATTGAAAAACAAAACATGAAAAGTTTTTTTATTGTTCAAATATTATATGCACTGATTATTAATCCAGATGAAAAAAATGCATTGCATTTAAATTCGGATCATGCCTATTCAATCATATCGCCTAAAAAATGAAGACTATCGAATGTGCTGCCATCTGGCGAATAACTAACATACTAAATTGAATAATTTAAATATACGTTTTTCAAATTGAAACAAACTTAAAAAGCCATGAAACTCGGGAGAAATAATATTTATTCTTTATTTATATTTTATATTTATTTATATTAATTTATCCTGTAATTTATTTACTTTTATCTTAAAATTTAAAAAAAAAAATTAGCAATTTTTATTTTGATCGACAAAAAAATTGTATACTATTTTCCAGAAAGTTAACTATTTTAATGAGCATTTGAAATTAATACTACGTCATTGTGGAATTTTCTTTTTGGACAAATCTAATTAAATAAAACAATCAAAAACGAAAAACAATGAATTTCAATATAACTTGGAAATATATAATTCGAGTTTGATCAGTTGAAAATATTTTAAAAAATAATGTTTTGAATTTGTTTATAAATATTGTATGAATTTTGTTACTGCTGCGTTATTTTTTTTTATACGTTCCGCTTAAAATTACCAATGAGGAATAATTAGGACAATCGCGCATCAAATTAAAACAATCTCAATTTTCATGTGGAGTGATGTGGAAGCTAAGAAAGTGTCATATTTACGACCATTGACTTGATTCAAAATTAAGAAGTCCACCCCTATAGGTCTCATACACATTAAAGCAGTTGGTACGTATGTATTATACCGTCAACCAGTTTTTTTCAAATCAACAGGCATTGCCAAATGCCGTGATATGCAGCGAATAGCAAAACAACAATAAGGATGACAGCTTTTGGCGACGTCTTTTGAATTGTCACATTTTTTTCTTTGGAAAAATTGATCGACGTTATAATGCGTAAATACCACGCCATATGTATTTAACCAGCCTGATGGATTATTGTATTTGAAATAGAAATATTAATTAAAATGAAGTACAAAATATAAGTATTCAATTTGGCAATTTTTGCCGACTATTATAATAAGTCGCCCAACTACATTAAAGGTTACCAGAAAAATTGAATATCGCAAGGGTTAACAATATATTTTTTTTCCAAAATAAAATTGCTGCGTAACAAACAAGTGTCGGATTTTGCTTGCTCGACATACATTTTACGTCAACCAAAATATTAAATATTAATTTTTAACTTATGAAATAATTGAAAGCATAAAAATTTTATTTAATTTTTGTAGATAGTATATCATGTTGTTGATATTTCTAATAATATTAATATTGGGATATTTTATATTTGAAAAAAAAAAATATTGTTCTATTGAAATATCTATTGTTTAATATTAAGTAGGCTGTCACATATGTGTTTGTAATGCGTCGTTCAATACATTGTGTGTGTCTTGAGTAATTGTTTTTTACTGACAGACAGTGATTGATGTGATTGTTACATGCTGCAAGTGTACTGTTTATTGACGTGACTAATTGCTTGATGTTGATTGTTTTCTTTTATTATTCCAGGGTTTCTTTCGGAGAAGCATCCAGAAGAAGATTGAATACCGGTGTCTGAGGGACGAGAAATGTCTCGTGATCAGGTTAAATAGAAACCGATGCCAGTTTTGCAGATTCAAGAAATGCCTGGACGTAGGCATGTCCAGAGATTGTGAGTACACACTTTATTTCCCCATGCTTTATTCTGACCACAAAGTTTATGGGGCGAAAAGGAATGAGTAAATTATTTCACACACACATTTTCGTTAATAAATTCCTCCCCCCCAAAAAAAATGCAATGCAATGAGAGTTGTACTTGACACTGTCTTACACAAGGGTGGGTCTTAGAAGTTTAAACCCCTCCCACCTTCCCAAGCCAACTCATTGGCCGACAGATTTTTCGTCATCGTTTTTTTTTTTTGCTACTTACGTATAATCGCACATGGTTACGTATAAGCACATGGTTGCCTATTCTGCACGTACGACACATGCAAAATCGGGGTTGCCAACTTGGCAAGTTAGCTTGTCGTTGGCATTGTTGCAATAGTACTTTTTTTTAGTGAGCTTCTTTAGGCGCGAAAGTGAATGGGAAATTTGCCCAGTTTTGCGTTAGAGTGAAAAAGCGAACGGAAGTAATGATTGCACCCCATCCCCCCGAATCGTCACCATGGTGAGGAGATAGCAAGCGGGAAGAAAAGAGAGCGGGGACACCACGTGACTTACGTCATATCCGTGAAAAAGTTGGACGATTGCCAAGGGGGAATTGCATCATAGGTAAGGAGTGGGGCCTCTTGCTGCTTCGGACGAAAGGCTCTTAGGTATTGGAGACATTAAGTGCTACTCGTAATGAACTCGCGTGGCGTATTTTCGTAGTTATTATATAATAAACGTACCGTTTTTAACGAATAAACGCACCCAAAGTATTACCATTATATGACTCTTCCCGCTACAGGAGTGTCTGGGGCACTGTGTATATGTCACTAACGTTCGCGAAAGAATAACTACGTATAGCGTCTTGTAAACAAACACAGTGACTTCTGTGAGTGATGCATTACATTTATATTATTAATTTCATTTTCGTTGAATTGTAATTAATTCTAGTCAGAATGCCTAGAACAAATGCAAAAAGAGGAAAAGAGTTTCGCGAAAGGGGGAAAAAAAAGGAAAACTAGCAGCATGTCCTATCGAAAGTCTGTATATCACCAGGTATTCCTCTTGCAGCTCTTATCACCTTCATCCATAAAGTTTTAGTGTTGTACACACACCAGAAGCTGCTGTAATCATTGGATCGGATGATGATTGAAAGCATATTACTTTAACTGGAGACTTTAATGTTGATTTTGCTTCAGAAGAAAGCCACTCATTGAATTCTTGAAACGGACACTGAATTTGACAATGAATACTGATTTTTAGAGAAGGAACAACAAGATACGGAACCACGATTGATGCAGTTTTCTCAGGTTTTCCTGATTGATTACAATCGAGGATTTTTATATCCTACTTCAATTACCACAAACCTATTGTGTCTTTCTTGGAAAATGATGATGCAGAAAATTGAATAAAAATATTATTTTCATATACAATAAAAATGAAGTTCGAATTTTATTTGATGTAAGTAAATTCTCCCTGCAGTTTAATATAATTAGATCTATTCTTGCTTACGGCCAACGTCGCCAAAGAAGTTCACTTCTATCGCCTGGCTTTTCTCGTTTTTTTTTTTTCAAATATATCCCTTCCCTTGAAAGTAATTTGTGTACGCCATTGGTTCTTGATATTATCTTAGATTTTAATAACGATATGAATGTTATGAAAAGGAGAGTTATATCTATTTTTAATGGCTTATTTATTTATTTAAATCTCATTCAAGTTGTTTAATTACAAAGTAGAACCAATTTGAAAGTTCAAATAAATATACGCATTGTTAAATCAATTACAAAGATAATTAAATATAAACATAGGAAAAAATGAAAATATTATTTAAAAAAAATAATGTAGTATACAATAAGATATTTGATTTAAAATCAGTAGAAGAAATCTATACCATTCTTACCGGATTCAAATGAATATGGAATTTATAATAGACATCTTATCATGATAAGAATTACATACACACATAAATTTCAGAGTTCTCTTGTCTTAAAAACAATTTCCTCAATAAGCTAAATTCATGTGACATCATAGTCACATGATAACTATAATCACGTGTGTTCCGACGAATCTGTTCCTTAATTCATATGACGTCATAGTCACATAATAGATGCGTTCTCTTGTTTCCAGCCTATCTGTTCAGGCGTTTGCTGTTGCCAATTTTAGCTTTTTCCTGAAACTTCTAAAAAGTTCATTGTTTGCAACTGTTATAACTCACATAGGGAAACAAAATGCACTTGATTTAATAGTAGAAATACAATTTTAAATTTTTTTTTGTTTTTTAATTTGGAAATTATCTTTGTGCATTTTTACCGAACTATGAAATTTAAAATTGTACTTAAATTTTACTATTAGAACAACAAGGCTAACACACGGCAGCTTTGAAATCAATGGAGATCACGCGATTGTATTTATCACGTGACCTTCATGAATTTAACCCATTTAAAAATCATCGAATTCTGTTCCAAAATATAAAGATAAAAACAATTAAATTGAAAAGAAATTAAACGTTCTTTTAAAAAAATAATTAAGTAATAATACTTTTTTATTTGTATGCGAAGCATTTTTCTTTTGTAATATATTTCCCTTTTTTTATAATTTTTGGTGAATCGATTAACCAGTCGTATTCTCAAAGGGGTGGGACAAATACTTTTCTATCATTTACGAATATCTATGGAAATACAATCTGTTTTCAAATACAAATGTAGAATGATTATTTTCTCCCTTATAGCTGTGCGATATGGTCGTGTACCCAAACGCACTCGTGAGCGCATGGAGGAGTCTCGAGTCGCTCAATCTGAAAATGACCAGTCCATCAGGGACATGGAGAGCAAGGAACTGGCGATTTACGACCTCACACTGACCGTTACCCAGGCGCATCATGTGAACTGCGATTACACAGACATGAGGACGAGAGGTCTCGTCAAGAAGCCTGCAATATTCGTGAGTCTTTCACCTCTTAGTTTGATAATTTACTGTAACAAAGTCATAAATATATTACTGTAATAAAGCCATAACTTTGTTACTGTGATTAAGTCATAACTTTGTTACTGCAATAAAGCCATAACTTTGTTACTGCGATTAAGTCATAATTTTGTCACTGTAATAAATTCACAAATTTGTTGCTGTAATAAAGTCATAACTTTGTTACTGTAATAAAGTCATAATTTTGTTACTGTAATAAAGTCATAACTTTGTTACTGTAATAAAGTCATAACTTTGTTACTTTAATAAAGTCATAACTTTGTTACTTTTTTTAATAATGTCCTGAGTTTCTTACTATAATAAAGACATTAATGTAATAAAGTCATAACTTTGTTTAACAAAGACATTATTACTGTAATAAAGTTATAACTTAATTACTGTAATAAAGACATGATAACTGTAATCCAGTTATTTGTTTCTGAAATTACGACATAATTACTGTAATCAAGTCATAACTTTGCTACTGTAATAAAATCATAACTTTGTTACTGTAATAAGGACATTATTACTGTATTAAAGTCACAAGTTTGTTAGTGTATATATATATATATATATATATATATATATATATATATATATATATATATATATATATATATATAATAAAGCTGCTGTAATAAAGTCGTAACTTTGCTGCTGTAATAAAGTCGTAACTTTGTTGATGTAATAAAGTCGTAACTTTGCTGCTGTAATAAAGTCGTAACTTTGTTGATGTAATGAAGTCGTAACTTTGTTGCTGTAATAAAGTCGTAACTTTGTAACTGTAACAAAGACATTTTATTTCAAAATGCTTTCTAGCGCTTTGTATAAACAATATGTCATTATATATCACATTTAATGAATGCTATTTTATTTTAACTGATGTTTATGGCTATATTACAACTAGTTCCTATCAAATTTTGAATGATATAAACAGTGCTTATATATATATTGTTGCTCGTTGTTTTGATTTATAGTAGAAACTAAAGGTATTTACTTATATTTATTTTAATAGTATTTCTAATTAGTTCTAATTTGTAAACTTTAAAAAGACATTATTTTATTTTTTTTTCTCTACATGTAAGATGGGTTTTTAACACAGATATTTCAATCAATTAAATTTCAAAACAATTTTTTTTTTTTTCTTTTGTCGAAAAGAAAACACTAATTTAAAATAAGATAAGAATATAAAATCTTTTTTTTTCTTATAATCAACGTATTTCAACTACGAATAAATTATGCGCCCTTTTATTGAAAATCTTTTTATGTAATGTGTTTAAGATTTTACGAGTTTTTCATAATTTTCAGTTAATCCAAGTACTTTCCTATTACGTAATTTGGTATTCGTATTAATAAGTAATCTTGTCTTGTGTTATCAAAATAAACTTGTTGCTTTATTGTTGGTTCTTATCACAAAACTTCAAAACTTTTAATATAGTTAATTATGTCCGGAAGAGATACTTGGGGACTTTCGAATTATGCCTCGACAAATTTCGCTAAACGAAAAGTCATCACCAATTCAAAAAATGATGCCAAATGCAGTCGTCTTAATTTTACTGTACTTGGTAACGTTTTCTACTATTGGCTGGGTATCGCGGCATTAGGCGACGTCTTGTGATTTGACGAAATTGGTACATGGTATAATACGTGGGTACCGATGCTTGATTCAGTATAAATTCATAACTTTATTTACTCCATTAATGAAACATTTATGACATATTTCTAGAGCCTGAATGACTTCCAGAGCGAAGGGGGTGGTCCCGATAGTGTGGAGCACCAGAAAATCGTGATGTGGCAACACTTCGCGACGTTCTTGACCCCTTCCATCCAGAGGATAGTGGAGTTCGCCAAGAAGATACCAGGATTCTCGGAGCTGACGCAGGACGACCAGCTGCGCCTCATTAAGAACGGATTCTTCGAGGTGTGGATCATGCACGCGGCTAAACTCACGGGCCCTGCAGAGAACACCATCACCTTCTATGACGGAAGTTACATCACAAGGCAGCAGATAGAGCTCATGTTCGATGTGAGTTTTCTTCCTGTCTTTTCATTCACTTACTTACCGTTTCCGTCAATTTCATACAATAAAATTTTATGTAGACCATTGTAATAATCTAAATTATCAAGTTGAAAGTCTTCTGAAATTAAGTCCTCCATGTGGTGACTAGTGTAGCCTGAGGTAAGTCAGGCTGCAGTACTCATTGGCCGGTGAAGGCTAGACTTTCTCATACTTTGCCCTTTCTGTAGCATTTTATAATGTTGAAAATATTCTTCCTTCCTCAGTGGCTCGACAGCCTAAGGTGGGCCTTAGCCTTCTCAAGAAGCCTTTTCCAGACCTGCCTTCTTCATTCTAGTGTTCTCCGATTTTTAATTCTCAGAACTAGTGGATCTTTTTCTGGGCCATCAATCCATTTTAGATTTGGCCTGTCATTTCTCTCTGTGCAAATTGACTGGGTATTGAAGATTGTTTTAGTGGTGCGGTCTTCGTCCATTCTGACAACGTGGCTTGCCCATTTAATTCGTTGTACTTTGATGAAGTTAACGATGTCAGATTTTTTATATGAGGGATAGAGCTCGAAATTTTATCTTCGCCACATGCCATTTTCCTGAATTCCTCAAGAATAAATTTTAAAATCTTCCTTTCATAGATACTTATCATGTTCTCATCTGCTCGAGACATGGACCGAATTTCACATGCATAAGTTAATACTGATCTTAAAACACTTTGATACAATAGAACCTGAAAATATCCAGAAACAAATATTAGGCATCAAATATGTCCAGACTTCGAGACTTATTATGTTAGAATGACTACCTAAGTAAATATATGAGTCAACACTTCGCGATGTCTGGCTGTTACTGGCTTTTTGCAGAATTTTTTACATTACATCCATATTCTTGAATAAAAAAATCACTATTACTGAAGTTATGTGGGCATTCTTAGATACTCTTATAAAATGCACACAAACTAAGAATAGTTCGATTCCAAATCTACCATGCGAGAAATATATTCAGTGACTACAAAAAAAAAAAAAAAAAAAAGGAATTATAATTATTTGTATTGATTTTAAATATTTTGTCTTTATCATGAACTTTTCGAACAATTTATCAGACACTTTTTTTTAAAAAAGACAATGATAATTGACAACCATGTTAGTCCGGAACTACACGGAAGATTTAACAAGTAAAAAAGTTTACTTTCATGAGCTAAATTGTTTTGCCACGTTCTACCAAATTATAGCAGATTTTGTATATATGTAGACAAGTGGCGTAACGAGGGGCGTAGCTACCACTGTATCAATGATACGGGGCCCCAACATGTGTAACTACAGTCCACCTAACAGGGTTCTCATATCTAAAAAGGGCCCCCTCAAGAAATAGCTACGCCAGTGGCGTAACGTACACCCCGCATCGCGGATCAGGGTTCTAGGGGAGCCCAAAGCTTGCCTGACGCCAAATACGTATTTGGGTTTGGGGCCCAAAACCTGACTTTGCGGGGTCCCTAATATTCTCCGTTACGCGCCACTGCATGTATATTATTCCCATAACTTATTCATACTGAATGAATAAAATCCTTTACAGAACTAAAAATTTAATGATTTTTACCATTTTATTTCATGTGCATATTATGGAAAATGTAATTTTAAAACAAACAAGTTGTACTAAAGAAGAAATACAAGTAAAGACTTGTTAAGTTTTTGTATTGAAAAGAGATGTAGAAATATTTCTTGAAAATGGTTTATAGAATAATAACTGTTTTAACCCAGTGATTTTATACTTTTACAATTCGTGGCAACCTATTTGAACTAAGATTTCCCCTAGAATCCTACGCAACTATATATATATTCCTACATAAAATATAGGTTTTTACAAATAATCTGCAGCGCCCTTGTGCAACGCCCATTTTGGGAACCATTATCAGATTTTCAGAAATTAAATATGAAGAGCTCCAGCTAATAACGCGGGATTTAGAACTGACGAAACCAAGTACATAAAGAAAAAAAATAAGTAGAGCAGTGCTCAAAAATAGGGTAAGAAAATTCAAAAATAAAAGGAAAAAAAGTTCCAAACAATGCGTTGCAAAGAAAGTTTCAGTTACTTGAGAGGAAGTTTTTTTGAAAGAATAATAATACAATTCATTTGTCAATACCATATGAACTACTTTATGAATAAAAATCAACATCATCAACTTTATCCAACACATCTTTTATTATACAAACACTATTGCAAAAAGATGTAGATCAGACGTACATAGTTTGAAGTTCCAAGACAAAGCTAGCATTTTGGAATTATTATTTTTACAAACTCAATTTTACAAATCAGTTGCGGAAACCGTTACCAGTTAGACAATTTAATAACAAACGATTTATTTAAACAAATGCATTATAATCATTTAATTAAAACAGTAAACGATTTAAAAGAAAACACGTCCAAAAAAATAAATCTGCCAAAAGATATTTTAACAGCTACTTTATTTTAAAAATGATTCTGGTGAGAATTTTATACCTTAGCAAAGACAATAGATTTTTAAGTGTCTAGTAAAAAAACAAAGAAAGGGGAAAAAGAGAAAACCCAATTAAAACATTGCTACTGTTAAACAAAATGGTTGGGGAACGGAGGTGCAAGTCATGCAACTAACAGTCAGTTTGAAGCTTAAAATTGAATTAATTAGTATTGATTTAAAACTTAATTAAATTCGTGAAGGTTTTAAAGGTAGTAATTATTTTGTCGTCTTGTATTTATAATTTTTTAAGAATGTGATTAAATGAGAAAGAAAAACATTTTAGCTTTAATAATTGGACTGTTATGCTTACCATTTGCAAGAAAAACATTTCTAGCTAATTTGAGGATAAATTTTTTGCGATTTTCAATTTGGAGATCATTATGGACATTTAGTTTTATTTAGAAAGTGGTTAAGGGAGAAAAGTATAACTTTCAATGACTGAGTTATTGGGTTGCTTAAAGAAGTAGCTTTTTTTTTTTTTTTATGAATACTACATAAGGATTTGAAAATAAGGAGTCTAACGAAAAACGTGTTAAAAAAATTCCAAATTGTTACTGTTATTTGAAAAATATCACCAGGATGAATTCAATGAACAAATTTCTGATTTTGATGTACAAAAAAATTCAGAAATCTATTTTGAAATTAGATAATTAATGTTTTTAGTTTCCTGTATTTCAGTCTATGCAATCAAATAGTTAATAAAAAAAGTTCTGAAAAAGGAAAAAAAAAATTTTTTGAATATTTTTTATCTTATACTAAATGCAGAATTATATTTTCTGCTTTTAGTGCAGAACTGATTCTTACTTTCAAATGTATTATTCTGATTATTCGTCTCACTGCATTAATGTATTTTTTGCTAATTTTTTTCTTAACTCGTAATGGCATAATTGTATGGGGATTTCTAATCAAAAATTAAAGCACCATTCTATTATTTTTAATATAAAGTAAAAATTAATATAGTTTTCATTAATTATGTAATAATTCTAACCCTAGTGAAATAAAAGTTACAATTTCATTCTATTAATTTAAACATGAAATACACACACACAAGTCAAAATATTATTCTATAAATTCATTAATGAAGTAAAAGAGAGTTTTATTACATTGTCCATATAATTCTAACACTAAATATAAGTTAATAAATTATTCTATAACTACTAGTAAAAGGAATTAAAATTAATTCCTGAAATACCTTCAGATATTGACAGTAAACTAAAAATTCTGAGTTATTTTACAAGAAAGCAAAAATGCCAAACGATATAATGAGAGTCTAATAAATAATTATTTTACTCAATTCCGTATTTAATTATATTGAGAAAAAAAGATTTTTAAAAAGTAATAAAATAATGCTTTTTGTTTCCAAAGTAACAAAACTATATATATATTTTTTACAATGATTTTTCTTCTCTTTATTTTTCCCAGTACGAATTTGTATTGGCTCTCTTCAATTTCGTAACTTCCATCAACAGTTTGGATCTAAATGACTCTGAAATTGGACTATTTTCTAGCGTCATTCTCCTTACATCAGGTAAGTAGTATGATATATTATTCTAACGAAGATGCTGTTATGTGTGTGTATGTATGCACCTTTATGAAAAGAATTTATTAATTTTATCATCGTAGAAGACTTTTTGACTTCCAGATGAAATGTGTATGTCAAAATAAAAAATATTAATTGTAATGATATTTCTTGTTTGCTTGATGGAATTAATTTACATTAGCTCATTAGTAATTCTTCAGTAAATTGGATAAATAATTTAAAGTTATAAGCCATAGAACCCATCAATAGACAGCACTTGCACTTCGAACGTTCAAAACAGAAAATGGGGAACTCGCCCTCCCTATAGTGGTGCATGCTACCAGACATTTGTTAATATTTGCTCCACATTTGCAACATTTTGAATTGCAGGAATCGGGCGACCTACCATTTCTCATTTATGTTCTTTTGGCGAAAGGTTGGTGACATTTATATCCAAGGAAAATTATCAACAACATAGAGGCAGTTCAGAGATATATCAACCGTATGCCTGGTATTACCTTGTTGAAAAACGGCCCTAGACGACGTGCTATGAAGGGTAACACAACCGGCCACAGGCTATCATCAACAAATCATTGAACTGTTGAGACTGTACGCATGATAACCAGAGGCAACCTACTATTGTAAGACATATCTGTCCATACCTTTACGTCGAGGGTAATGGCTGGATGCCTTTGTAAAACAAAGGCTGGTTGAGATCGTCTTCACGGTCCTTTTACAGGCGGATCCAATGATCGTTTTTTCCAAGATTGAATCGGAATCTATCGTTCATATATACTATGCGATACCAGTGTGTTGGCAGCCATGATGATCGGGTAGAGTACTATTCTTGACGATTCTGGCAATGTTATGGGGTTGAAAGCAGATATCTCAGAGGTTATTGCGAGCCCAATTCCATCATTCCGTGAGATGGTGGAACACACCATGGATACTCTTCCCATACTGTAGCATGATGAAGGAAGGCAGCTATGCAGTTTCAGCCGCACACATTGCACAATTATCTTATCTTGCTCGTATTTGTGAATCTTCGACCTCCAAAGTCTACAATGCGTTCTGTAGCAACTATTGCTGCCAATATCTTTGAACAACTGAGTTCGAACGTTGCAGGTGGCAATCTATTGCTTAGTCTGAGGAACCAGCTTCGCACATCTCGACTATGTGACCACGTTCGAAGTCATATATTCGCTATAAGGTATTCGGGAACGTCATAACAGTATTATTGAGTTTGTCTCCAAGGGATTATAATGCTGACAACGAGAGAAAATTAAACCATCTGCAATTGTTACCTATTTATACAATGCTAGTTTAGCAGTAGAAATTCGCGCTGTGATTGAAGTTAACATTAATCGGCCGAGTAATGTACGCAGACTATTTTTAAGGGAGGTTTTTCCATTTTAAAAAAAAAACACTTAGATGAAAGTGCAAAGACATAATCATTATGTTAAAAATTAAAAATTTTGGGGTTGAGCTCCCAAACTCCACCCTTGTGTATGCCTATGAATTGACCTTAAAAATTTAATCATTTGCATATTTGATATAAAGAAATATGCACACGAAATTTCAAGATGATCAAATTATTTTCATAAAGGATGCTACATTTAAAAAAATATTTTTTTTAAAAAAAGAGAGCTTGTATCTTACTTTTAAAGTTTACATATTTAAAAAATACATTCAAAAGCATATAAAGAGATAGAGCTATTTAAGTTCATTCACATGTTTTAAAAGTATATTCAATGAATAATTTATATATATTTAAGAAAGCTCCATTTTTATTTTAAGAATGCATTGAATTATTTTAAAGCATGCATTTAAATGAAAAAAAGTACATATTTTACTAAACGATGTTTTTATTTTAAATTTTAGTAAGGTATTTAATTTTGCAAAATCGAGTATATTTAATTCAAATTTATAATGTAACACTAAATGATAAATTGAAATTGATAAATCATAATTGAATTTAAAAATATCAGATTGATTTATAAATATAAATATATTATATTTAAATTTTAAAGTTTAAAGTATTTTTTTATAATTTATATTTATATTCAATTTATAAAAATACGTTACATTAAAATAATTAGATTTCTGAATATGATTTATATGCATCCAGTGGGAACAGAAAATGATAAATTATTATATTTACCCGCTTGACTAACTCTTTTGTCTTCTCCAACAGAACGAGTTGGCATCTATGACCACAAAGCCATTGACCATATCCAGGAACGTCTGATCGAAGCTCTGAAGGTGCAAATCACAAAGCACCACCCCGGTGAGCCTAACACCTTCCCCATGCTCATGATGAAGCTCCCGGAGCTCAGGTCCCTGGGAGCCAAGCACTCGGAGCACCTGGACTGGTTCCGGGCTAACTGGACGAGGCTCTCGGTGCCAGCTCTTTTTGCAGAGATCTTCGACATCCCAAGATTCGGAGAACACGAGCAATAAACTACACAAAACAGTGTAAGTTAAACTCAATCCGGTTGTTGAAGAAGTTTCAAAAGCATTGTAAACCTGCGTTGCATGTGATGTTTGAGGCAAAATGAGGGTAGTATTCAAATGAGGCAAATGAGGGTAGAATTTGAAAGGTTTCGAACGTTTAAAATCATTTCTGAACATGGCAGAATTAAGTAAACAAATGTTCACTTTACACGCTTCCTTTCATCTGAGGAAACTATTCTCATACACCAACTATCACGCTTTGTTTGCTATTTTTTGGTTAAATGTTCTTCCAGCAAGCAATAGGCAAATTGTTGGAAAAAGTTGTATTTCCTTTCTGTTTTGGCTTAGCTCAGTTTCTTTAATTTAGTGCGTGATATAAGTTTAAAAAGACTAGGAAATTATCTTTGGCGTAGTTCTGAATGGACCCCGTATCAAAACTCCTTCGGGGACCTTTTTTAGAAAAAAAAGCCCTGTTAATGGTATGGTAGTTACACATGCTGGGGCTCCTGTAGCATGGGGGCCCCGTATCATTGATACGGTGGTAGCTATGCCCCTAGAAATGATACAAGAGCAAAGAAATTTAGAATTAATTATGAATTATTTCGTTTTAGACAAGAAGTATAAGTGTTTCGGATATTTCTTACGTCCATAGTTTGTGAAATGTTAATTGTTTTCTGTACAATGAGAGCAGTCATTTCATTATGGAGACGCGCTACATGATTGGTCATGGTCAGGAACTCATGGCCAGCTTAGTTTCTATTTAGCCATGGGTATGAGCAGTGGCGTAACGGAGAATATTAGGGGCCCCCTGCAAAGGTAGGTTTTGGGCTAGTAGCCGGATCTTGCTAAGTATTGCAAAAGCATAACAACAGGTTTTGAGCACCCTCGGGGGTGTACGTTACGCTACAGTGCCCGAGCCCCTAATGCCACGGACCAGTAATGAATAAAGTCTGGGGTGATGTTTAATCTGTCTTGGCTCAAAATCCTCAGGTGTCATTTTCGTCATTTGGCCGTAGTTCAAAGTTACTTGGTGCGTCGTCTACAATCCACGAATCTCACCAATGGTGACGTTAATAAACAAAGATGCGACAATAATTCTTTCTATTTGTCGTTAATTCAGATTTTGTTACTTGGTCGTCGGTAAACAACATTACGTTTTTTAACAGCAATTGTTTTAGGAATACTAATGGAAACTGACCGCTTGAGATATAAATCAGATGAATTCAGCAATGTGATATAAACCAGAAATACAATTTTCGATGGTCGATTTACATAAAATGCCTATTTGAATAAGGTTTTGAACCTCATAAGTGGTTTTAATAGTTGATAAATTAATTTATGAGTTTCTTAAGTGTTTTGAAAAGCTACTTATCCGATTTTTTCTTTATTTTCATTTCTTTCTTGTAACTTCATTTCTTTTATTAGCATAGGAAAGACCATCTTCTAGCAATCAATGGTAAGTATTCAATTACGCTTCTAATATCAAGAAGTATGATTAGCAAGTGGAAGTAAGGAAAAGATGCATCTTTACAGATAAGCTATGTATATGGAAAATTTAATATAATTCCCGAAAATGCATTTTTAAGTCCTGATTTAATTACAAATTTAATCAGCGAGTTCAATTCCAACATTTGACAAATCTCAAAGGATGTTATAAGATAACCAGGCGTTGATATAAGTTATACCTAGAATAGGGAATGTATGTATAGCTGCCAAAAGCAATACCTTTTAATTACAATTTTTTTTTTTTTGCTAAGAAAATTCTTGGGTAACATTACCTTAGTTAGAAATATTTTAATATAATTAAACCTCGAATCTAAATTTTTAAGAATAACTGTAATTATTTTCATTCAGATCTTGAGGTCTAATTTTACGTTTTATTTTGTATGATCAATTTTTATAACTTCCATTGTTGTTATTAAAATTAAAACATTTTATTCTTCGTATTTAAGGATAATATAAAATATTTAATAGTGTGGAGGATATTATACCGCCTCCATAATTTCTATACATTCTGTAAATTAGTAATGGATTTAAATAATTGCCGTTAACAAAATGCAACAAAAAAGTTGAAATCTATCAGATTAAATTCCATATTCCTCTTGTTGAGAAGCTGTTTCCCTTCAAGCATCTGGATTAAAGATGTATCTAGTGGCGTAACGGAGAATGTTAGGGGCCCCCTAGAGTCCCTGTCCCCCCCTCATAATGAGGAGGTTGCGGTGTTGTATGTTACGTCACTGGCTCTATGGTATTTACGTAATCTCCACTTTTTGCATATCGCTTTTATTTGCATTTGAAGAATTTCGAATTACTTTTAACTGATTTCTCATGATGATTTTTCACTTTGTTGCTCATCGTTTAAAAAAACCTTCGTATTTTCAAAAAATTTCAAATTTATTTAAAAGTTGCTCTGAGGTAACCTTTTTGAATGCAGAAACAAAATAAATGAAAAAGGACGTTCTCACATTTTTAAGCATAATATAGAGACTTTTAAAGGGTAAGATTTTTTTAACTGTATACGTTTCACACAGCCGCTAAGGAAGGAATTTTCGAGGCTTTAAAGATGGTATTATAATACACACACACACAAAAAGGTATCTGATTAAAGCTTTGTTCTACCTCATTTTTTTTTTTTTTTTTTAGAAACTTCAAACTGAAAGCCTGAAGTTTTAATACGGTTATTGTAAAACACAGATTATAGTTTAAATGACAGAATTTTTTATGTATAAGAAGTTATCTGTGTTTTGCAACAATTATATTAATACCTTCAGCTTGTATTTTTGTCTCTAAATCATCTTGATCTAATTTAAAATGTCTATTCGTGTCTTATTCCATTCATTGAACAAATGTTTTAAAAATGCATACTCTTCTGATTATATATATATAATCATAAAGTACTATTCAAATCCGTTGTCATCAAAAAGTAATGATACGTTTGCAAACTGTTATTTACTGCAGTGTATATGTTTGACGCCTTGATATAATACACTTGTTTTATGTTTTGGTTGTTTCAGATTCTTTTTTTCTTCTTTTGTTACGCAAAGTGCAAGAGAATGCTGTTGGACTCATAATCGAACGAATGTGTCAAGACTGATTCCATCAGGAGAGAAGAAAAAAGAAGGTAAAAAAGAAAAACCAGTGAGCCAGCAAAATCGAAAAAAGAAACCCTGTACAAAAACTTGCAATTTTGAAATGAATGGGAGTTACATGGACGAAGTAAAAAGAAGAGAAAAAATAGTAGTTCATTTCAAAGCATGTGCCCTGAAAACCGTCATTACGTGTGCTTAATTGTTTCCCCTGATCTGTTATCAAAAATCTCGTGAACATCGGGACCATGGTTTTTTTGTATTTAGTATTTATTTTGAATCATTGTTATTCCGTGCTTATCCAAACCCATCGTTAAAACTGATCGATTCGTTGTAATATTGCTTGTTGGGTGGTGAAAGATTTGCAAAGGACGCATGGAACAAAACATCTCATTCTTTGTCGCAATTTTATATTCTTTGTTTCATTTAATGCTCAGTGTTATTCATTTCATTATGCTTTCATTAAATAAAAAAAAATGCAAGGCTTCTTTTTGTTTGTTTGGATGAAGCCCTCCACATTTTTGTACCTGAGAACAGGTCCAAACATCGGAATTTTCAGTAAATGGTCACAGTATTACGAAGATTGTTGTATTGAAAGTGAGTAGCATAAGCCAGGGATGGGCAACACTATTGGCTTGAGGGCCACATTCAGGGATGTCTTAAGGTATGGGCCAATTGGGCCCAGGGTCTCGTCCTCGGTGGGGGGTGACTAAAGTTCGGGAGTGAGATTCCTAGTTGAAATTCTTGTCACAGCCTGCAAATTAATGTCAATCAACTAGCATCAAGCTTAACTCTTGTTAAACTTCATGCAAAAAAAAGCTGCTCCCAAACATATGTTGACCCTAACGTATAGAACAATTTCTGCCTGTCTTGGCAGGCCGCAAAAGAGCTCTTCGAGGAGTGCATGTGGCCCGCGGGCCGCTATTTGCGCACCCCTGGTATAAGCAATTTGAGGCCATTCACTAAAAATCGTGATTTTGAGACTAGCATCAAAAGAACTGCGCATTTAGTTCGAATTGTTAATATTGTACCGATATTGTTGCATCTGAGGTTGTCAACTGTGTGTTTTTGTGGCCATAACAGACCTAACGAATGCATATAGAAGGAAGGAAAAATCCTCACATGCTAATTATGGGTTTATTTTTGTAACAATAGAAGAAAATAAAACATCTTGAATTGCATTTAACAATGTTAAAAATACGTATTTGTCAATGAATATCACCACAATTTAATATCAATTTTATAAAATCGAATTTCGATGAGATAGTAAATAATTAGCAGTTTGTGGCCTATTTAAAATGTACAGTAGTATATGAATGGATAACTCAATTTAACGTAAAAATAATTTAACGGAAATTCTTGTAAATATATTTTTTAAGCCACATTATCGGTAGAACTCCCGATTTTTTAATTGCACATGCTCATTAAACCCATAAACATTAGTTCTTTGATGACGATGCCGATTAGGATGACCTTTATCTCGTGTTTATTGTAGTTTGTTGAATTATTTTGTACGAATGAATCTAATATCTATTTATTTAAGTGTTTTGGGTTGCCTACCTCATTAATTGTTTATGTGTTTGTTCAAGCATATTCATTCGAATTACATGTAAGATGATCTGTTTGTTCTGATGTGTTAAAGTGTTGAAAGCTAGAGCCGCAGATGCGTCCTTTGCAATTCTGGATGTGTACAACATTCTACTCTGAAATTGTGTAAATCTGTTAAAATTGTTGAAGTTAATTATTAGCTTTTGAAATTTAATTTTATTTTTTATTAAAATGAGGAATCGATTTAGATGTATAAAAGTAAAAATATCGAATTCGTGAAACTTTAATCTTTAGAAAAAAACCAATTGGTTAATATTTTGTGAGAGTGAAAGGTACTTCGCAGCTCTTGGAATGTACTTAGAACAGCTGCCTCTCCCCTTGTTCAAAGTTCAAAAATACGAGGTCCGTCACCAATTACAAACAGCTTTACACAATACACTGAGTGGAAATAATTGTTCTGAAAGAAATTGCTATTGATAATTATGTTGGTAAAAGTAAAGTTATTTGCAGTAAGCTTCATATTTCCAGATTTTTTTGAAATTTTTATGAAAAATACTCTTTATTCATTGAGGATAATAAATAAAAAATGTTAGGGAAAATAACAATAGAACACAGTATAACGCTACATTGATAATATTTTTAATTACTTATTGTTGAAGATATAACGTTTTAAGTTAATTTTATTAATCGAAAACACTAAAATATTTCAAAATAAATAAATAAATTCAAGCATAATCTTTATATTTTTTTAACAACAAAAATGTTTTTTTTTTCTTAAAATACCTGAAATGACATAATATGCAGTGCTTTCTTTAGTAATTTTATTAAAAGATTTTTTATTAAAAAAACTGTCTGCTGACTTTACATCCGAATTATATACATAAAGCTTTCTAAATTTTACGAAAACATTTTTCACTGCAAATTTATTAAATAAATTCCATTTTTTTTCACTGTCACTTGTTAGACATTACATGCTCATGCAGTTAGACCTGGAAATATGAAGGTGTTGAGGTAGCAGGCAGCTTACGTGCATATTTAAAATGTTTTATTGTTAAAACCATGCACTAAGCGAACTGTATATGTTATTGTAACAAATTGTTGAGGGTTGAGGAGTGATTTTGTTTAATATTTACATACCCCATATCCAAATAGTGTTCATGTTCATCTTTCATGAATATTTAAGGTGTGTAGTTAAGGTTTTTGTTCATTTTTAATTTTAGTGTTTCTTATCTCTTTGTGGAAGAAGTGTCATATAATTTTTTTGTCACATGGAAGGGTTTTACTTAAATAATGCTAAAATTTTCTTAGAACATTTTTTTAGAGTTCTTTTCCTTAAAAGCATGTACGATATCTGAATTAATGATCCAATAAATTTGTTTATATTTCTTTGTTTATTATTATTACTTTTTTTTTACTTTTTAAAAAAAGAAAAAAATAGATATCAATAGTTTGTGAGTTTACTTGATAAAAATTTTCTACCAAAAATTGAATAATACTGATATCAGTATTTCTTTGCAAAGTTTTAAAAGTAACGATTTCTTAGCAGTGTATAGAAAAATGTAGAGAACACCCATGTAGGCTCTAGTTGAAAAGTATCACTTAAAAAATGTTTCGGTTTTATATGATGTAATTTGTTGATACTTGCAAATCTAAGTTTTTTTTTTAAAGTTAAATGTGTGTTAGTTACGCTATAAGCAAATTTGATAAATTTTTATTAAATCGTTTTAAATGTAGTTGGTCAAGGTTGTATGTTAAGCTTTTTGTGTATTTGGGGTATAATGTGTTGCTTCAAGTGATAATGTTGAAAATTTACATGTATAAAAAAAATCTGTGAAAGCTTGCATTAATTGTGATGAAAATGTTTCGTATTTTACAGAGTTTATGTTTCCTCGAAAGACTTTTTAATAATGAACATTTGCGCTGTGTTTGGTTACTATGTTGTAATGCATTTAAAAGTTAGTTGCCCATACGAAAAAAAATGGCTAAAATCTTAATATCTTTCATAAACATGAAAAAAATTTCATCCACTGGTCAGTGTAAAAGAACCACTGAAACAAATCGTTCTTAAGGGCAAATGTAAAAAAAAAAAAAAGATGAAAGAATAATAAATTACTATTGAATTGTTACAATTTCTAGTTTTGTAAAATCTTTCTCTAGAATTAGGCTTAGCGACTAAAATCAAACATAACTTTTTCGCGAATTTGTTAAATTACATTGTAAGTAAGCGATATTCTGGAGCTTTTTATGAAGTACAGTAGATATTATAGTGCTGCAGTAATTTATAGATAGCGAAAGAATTTCATTACACATATTGTACATTAAAATCTACATAAAGTTTGATAAATTGTAATAATCGCATTTGTTACAAAAAGTTCTCAGTCTTATGTATCATTTACATGATATATATAAACTTACTCTTAAAATATTTATAATGTTTCAAAGACACAACAACTTATTAAAAAAAGACCCAAGCATTTTTAAAAATGCAAAAACTACTTTAGACTTCGAGGAATCCTGTATTTATATATTAATTAAATAATACTGTTCTACACTTGCATATACTCAGACGATAAATTTAAACGGTAAATAAATTAAACAACTCTACTCATCTCCAATACCAAGCGTAGTTTTTATAGCAAGGCAGAGTTAAGTTTTTGAGAAAGTTATAAATGTTCTTATCGCTTATTCACTACCTTTACTATTTATGAAAATTCTTAGATGGTTTAATTTTATTTAACTTCTTATGGTTATTTTGTAATGCCATTTAATCTTTATTTATTAAGAAGAAAAATGATAAATTCAATACATAATCTATCAATAAATATAAAATAATGAACAGTTTTTTGAAATATTCTTCGAATTATGAATACGATTGTGAAATTTCTCTTTCCTGGAAATAAATAATATTTTATTAACCAAGGTATTTTTAATAATTGTACCTTGTTTTTCAAGACCAATGTAATATTTTTTTTCTTTTAATTTTGGGAGATCATTTTGTTACTAATTCGAATGTTCTTGCGAAATTCTGTTACCATGTTTTTATTCAAATGGAATATAATGTATTTCATTAATTTAATTAAATAAATTCAATCAGGATTAATAATATTTCTCATAACATCTTGCATTAAAAAAAAACAAATTATTATAAACTCATTCAATAGAAATATTTTTAAATTATGCGTTATTTTATTGTTTTATTAGGGTGAAGTAGCAAACATTTTTACATGTTCCAATATTAAAACTTATTTTAAAATTAAATGAAATAAAAACTTTAAAAATAAACTGAATCCCAACAAAAAGTACACTTACAAAAATAAAAATAAAGAAAACTACACAGAACTTGTAAGTAGGCATATTTGATACAAGGCAGTTGCTTAAAGATAGTACATTGTTAAACTGTATGATAATGTTGCATGTACAGGAATAGGAAATAGGACAGTTTTGGCACAGTACTGCTTGGTTAGAAGCATGTGGAAAATATTAGTAGTTAGTACATGGCATATCAACATAGCTATGCATTTGTCATTGGTTATAATACCATTGAATTATTATGTTTGGTGACCATTTGATTTTAGATCCGAGGAAAAAAATAGTGTGTATAAAATGTGTATTGTTTAAATCTGTTGTTAAAGGTGTTATTGCTTGAAAAATGGTACATTTGTTGTGCTCTGGTGTTATGAATTGTTAATTCCAAATCATTGCTACTGCATACAATATTTTTTATTGTGTTTTCTACAGTTATTGTGATCATTCTTGAATATATCCCAATGTTCTCTGAACCGTTAAAATGTGTATCTGGAAAACCGTGGAGGTTAAAATTTTATAAATTATGCGATTTTTATTAAAATGTGCAAAACAATGAATTTTAAAAATTATATTTATATATATTGAAGAAATTAATATTCAAACCAAGAGTACTTACTGTAAGTTTTAGGTATATATCATATTAAAATATATATTACTTTATATTTATTAATTTGTTTTAAAAATTGAATTGAATAAAATTCAGTAAAAATACCCAAAGAATAAAATAAATTTTAATACCTTTTAAAACTTTTATTGCAAATTTTTGAAAAACCATAGGTACACTAATTGAAATAGCTCTTAATAATTATTTTTTATTTAGAATATTGCATAGTGTACAATACTTTTGTAGTTGAAATTACATTAGCTGTGCGTGGAGCTCAATATGTGGATAAAAAGTTATCTCAGTGGCTAGAATGAAACTGGACTAATACTTTAGATTTATTAAAGGCAATCAATACATTTCTTTTAATATATATTTACATAACTGTTTCGATGTTAGTTGTTTTCCAGAGCGTCATTTTAATGTTTCGGTTAGTTCGTTGTAATACAAATAAAGGAATCGTTACTGTATCACTGTACAGTCATACTTGTGTATGAATACATTTTTGTGGCCTATTTGTTACCATTTACTATGGTAGTAAAAGTTTTCAATTCTTAAGGTATTTAAGAATATTTTAAGACTATACATATTTGGGACTATTGGGGAGAGTGGAAAAATATGAAAGAACTACATTTTCAGCCAATAAATAGTTCGTAGTTTAATCAGCTAGATCTCTATTAAAATTGCGAAATGTTCAAAAATTGATACTGTAATTTTTATAAAAATGCTTCAGTAAAGTAATCATTTATAGTATTTTTGATTATGGTATAGCTGTTACTACAGAATTATTGGTACTTTTCCATTTCATAATCTCTCCAAGCAGATTTTTTTTGGCGATAACACACAGTAAACACATAAAAAATGTTAATAAATATTTGTTCTATAGATTCTTTGCTTGGCAAACGTAAACATTTTAATATCGTTTATGTTATGCTATCGTATGTTTTGAAAATGGGGCAGTGAAAGGTTACCATTAGAATATTCCGTTTGGCGTCTGTTGCATCCGACTATTGCCTCCGTCGGCGAAATGGAAAAGTACCGAATTATTCAATCAACTAAAAAAAATCTGGCTTTGTAGGAAATAATCATAGATATATGCTGTAATTATAAAATTCATATATAAAGAATACAACGCTACTAATTTTTAGTAATTTTAAACTAATTTTTGTGCGATATTCTTCATTTTATGTGACAAGGAAATATATATAAATATAGACATTCAAAAGCTCAATTATGTACAAAAAAATTTAAGCTTTTCTTAATTTTCAAAATATGCTTTATTTTATATATTGTTTAGCATAAATTATATTAACGTATTTTATATATGTAAATAATTTAAACTGAATTCCTACTCAAGCTTACATTTCCCAACATATTGATTTAAATATAACTGTTTCAGTGTAGTTCATAACTGTTCTTTGTCTGTTAATGTACTATAAAAATTTCTGCTCTCCCCTGAGCAATATAAATCCCTAGCACCCTACTTTTAAGTACAAGTTAGGTTTAACCTTTACATGTCTAAAAGGCTTTAAACTTAAAAGCTTTTTTTTAAACCGCTTCTTTCTAATGATACTTATGCTGCTGCTGCGTAAATCTCAAAATATAGATAATCGTACCGATTAATAATTCATTGCTAGAAAATGGGCTTGCAAAAAGGGCGCCATCTATTACTAATCTATGCAATTAACATTTTGACAATTAAAAGAATCATTTTTCTCTTTGTGCTTTCACTCAGTAGATGGCGCCAGGGTTGGTTGATTAGCAATATTATTAATCGGTCGAATTTTTGTATGTAGATAAGATCGTGTACCCCGTATCTGTTATCTTTTACTCTTTTACATTCTATTATTAGATTTAAATAACAGGAAATGAGTAATGAGCATTTGCATTTCCTCCTTTTTTATGTAGTTGTAGTTTTATATAACGTATATATTTCATTGATATAAATATTTTATGTCTTACACCTGGTTGATTGCCAGCGCCACCTAGTCTTCACTGCCAAAATTCTAAGACTAGGGCCTGGTTGGTTCAGTTGCAAATCTATGAAAATGAATTAATTTTTTTTTATTTGTAACTTAGCAGTGGCAAAGTAATTATGAAAAGTGTAAATTAATAAAGCATGTTATGGAAGCTAAAGTTTCATTCTTTGTTATTTTAATTGAGAATTTATTACACCTTTATGATTTTATAAGTTTTAATTATTTACTTTTAATTAAGTCAATACATTCTTTTTTTACTCAAGCATATTATTGATGTCGCCTCTAATTTTAATAATTTAAAGAATACTAAATTGGTAGAACTGTATGTTTAAATATTCATGTATAACAATATGGAAGTTTATTACGGATTATTTACAGCAGAAAATATTAATTAAAGAATTGTTTGTAAAAAGAAGAATTCATGCTATGAAATTTATTGTGCATAGTAATACTAAAAGAACATATATATGTGTTTGTGAGTGTTTTCATTCTATTCGTAATTCAGGAATTAGGCGGTATAATTAAACAATATTTAGATTATATTTAAGAAGGTAATATATAAAAAATATTATAACAATTTATTATATTATAGATTTATATACTTTCATGCGTTACATTTTTCACAGAATAGGACTCTTATTTCGAAAAACAAATCATTAATACTTTACATAAAAGCTTATAGATAACAATAAAAGATAGTCTTATCGATAATAATAATAAAAGATAGTCTTATAGATAATAATAATAAAAGATGAATTATTTATAAATTATCTTTTTAGTAAAAACCACTTTTCTTTTTTTTGGATTTATTAATTTGATATGGACGATAGTAATAATTTTAAAGTCAAAATGCAAAAAATTTTTTTTGCTTGCTGTGTGTGAATTAAAAAACTTTGAAATGTGTTGTACATATGCATATGAAGTGTTTTGAGTTATCATTTTAATTTCACTTTCAAGAATTTGACATTTAAACTAAATATTTTAGCAAAATAATTTTAGAGAAATAAATTAGAAAATAAAAACTTTTTTCAACGAACATGATCATTTATAATTAAAGTAAGAACAGAATGTTAACACATGTCATTCTTCTGCAACTTATTCTGAAATAATAAAAGTCATACACAATTCACATAAATTGAAAAGAAATTTCAGGAAAAAAAATTAAATTCATAAACATTAATTGAAGTTCTGTTTTTGTTTTCCAACCTCATCATTAGCCAGTCTTTGCGAAAATTGATTTTTGACTGATAGGAAGTTCGTTCACATCTTATTTTAAAATTTAGGTTAAACACACACACAAAACTGAGATTTGTTTTACGTTTGTTTAATTTTACTCTCGAACAAAAGTATTCCTCAAAAATTGATTAATTAATAAAATATTCCAGTATTTTTAAGTTTGATATCCAATTAAAAAAATTAAAACTATTCAAAATCAATATAATTTGTAAATTTATTCCGTAAAGGTACTTCAAAGTCTACACAGTACCCTTTTCCAAAAAAATTTTTTGGAAACAGTAGCAGTAAAAATAATTTATGTTTTACAATTAGATTGTATTATTTAGCTGATGCTGTAAGTAAAAAGTCGGTTTGACCAGTTGATGTTACAATTTTAAAAAAATTAGAAATTTTCGAAGTTTTTTTCAAACTTATAAAATGCTCACATTTTGAAATTTTTTAGTCGGTTTAAGTGATATACATTTCTTGGATTATAGCGAACAAAAGTTAGTATGAATTTGAAAATCTGTTCCCTTGTTGATGTTTCAATTCCTACTATTAGCTCACACTCTCTATATATTTATTTATCTTGGTGGAATTTTCAATCGTTAATAAAATACATTTTAAAGCGCTCAATTGAGCTGAAATTTTATATACATGATTATTTTGGATGACAATACAGTAATTTAATTATAATTGATTAAAACAAACTATTCAAAGAATTACAAATTCAGCCACTTAGGCATCATTTTTGGCGACTTGTGTCAAAACTTGAAAAGATTTTTTTTCTCACGTTTTGAAGCATTCAGTTGAACTGAAATTTTATATACATGATTGTTTTGGATAACAATACGATACTTTAATGATAATAAAAATCAATTACCACTTAATGTTGTGATTCTGTCATATCTATATACATATGTATATTAATTGTAACTACTTAATAAAAATTAGCTAAAATAAAATTTTTCTTTGTTGATCTAAGTAGGAATTGACTTAATTTTTTTTTATATTACTTGTGTGTGTTAATAATTATTTTTCTAGCTAAACTTGGAAAAACGCAAAATTTTTTAAAAATTTGAATTTAAGTATTCAAAAAAAAAACAATTAGAGATCTCAAACCTATAAAATCCATACTAAATTTTACAAAACATACGCTCTTGGGAGTACATACAAAAAATTTCAAAACTAGCTTGAACAGAAAAAAAGCCTTAGAGATTAAAAGACACTTATATCTTCAAAATTAAAAATCTGAGAAAAACGCATTTAAAATTTGTAAAGGCGCAAAACAGAAACTGATAATACCCCTAAAGCTCTAATTTTTTAATGTTATTTTCCAATGTATGTTCTACATTAAAACACTACTTTAATTAATTACAACTGAAAACATTTTTTTAAATTTCAAAATATATTTTTTCATAATATTGATAGCATTTGCTACGACGACTGGCTATTCAGCTTAATCTTAACCTAATATTTTTACAAAAGTTTTGAAACACGAAGCATTTATGTACACAATATATAATAATGCTACTAACCTAATCTAAAAATCGCCAGGTTTGTACATAAAATTTAATTTTTTTTTTCTGTTTTAAATTGGGGAAGTTTAGCAAGTTTGAGTATTTGTTTTGGACGACTTTAAAATACTGTACTACAGTATGTTTACTATAATGGAGTTCATTACAAGATGAAAATATTGAGTTTTATCAGCGATACTTGTATTCGGAAGTCTAATTGTAGCATCAGCTGAGGTCGTATTTAGATTTATCATTTTCAGTAGTATTCCATCCCTTCAAAATATTGTTTCTCATATCAACCTGAGAACGTTTGGGCCCTTTCATTTTTTCAACTGGAAAAAATTGATGATTAAGTTTCTAAGTTATATGAGCTTTTTTTAAAACAAAAATTGGTAGTACATAATTGAATTCTTATTGAATGTTTAACAAAAATTGAGTTCTCACAGTTACAAATTCATCTGAATTAAGTAACAGTGAGAACTCAAAACGTAATCAAGCAGAAATGATTTTAGTAATGAAATTTAAAATTAACCATTTCGCACTGAAAGAGTTGATTGTACTCAAAAATATTTTTAATTATTTTAACTTAAGAGTTGAAAAGTGCTTTAAAATGAAACCAAAACCTAAGCTCAAATATCTGAAAAACTAATTTGTTATCAGATCTGAAATTTGGTGGCAAGCTGCGCAATGATATGGGTCACAAGAAAATACAACACAGAAAAAAAATAGGTATGTTTGAGATTTATAGAGTACTGTGTGGCCTTAACACGAACTACAATGGGTAGTCTAATATGTGAGCAATCTTCGAAAGTGGGTAAGTTCATAAGGAAAATTGCTGAAAATCTGTTTTTGAAGGAAAACTGTTAATGCCGTATTATACTATGCTTTATAATTATTATTAAGTTCAATAGTTTTACCTACTGTGAAATCAGTATCAATAAAAATACGTGAATTTTCTTCTAAATTCTAGTAGGTCTATTTATTGACAAAACAAAATATTGCAATAAATTAATTATTTATTTTAAATAAATCACATTGAGATTATCGTCTGCTCTTTTCTATTTTCATTATTCAAACTCATAAAACAATACAAAACATAGTGTTAAGGAAGACGTGTTAAAACCAGGGCTTCGAACAGTAATTTTTTTCATTGCGGTATTTGTTTCGGTTCAACTAAAAAAAATATATCCCATTGTTCGAATTTATCAGAATTTAAATGTATATATTCAGCCTTCTAATTTCTTCAAATGGACAATTGTCATCGATTTTAATATCAGGTATTGCTTTCAATAAAAACTCAGCACAATTTTCTAAATCTGCAAGTTTACTTACACTGAAGTCAAAAAATACCATTGAAAACTGTTATTTCCTGTGATATTTCTTTCATACTATTCTTCGACGTATTAGAAACATGTTTGATGAAATTCTGCACTTCTTTGTTAAACTTTTCCGTTATGCCTGGATTTGATTCTTCTCTAAGTTTGATAATTTTCTCTTTATTATTAAAGGAATAAATTTTTCTTCAAATCGGGATTTTTAAACAACGATGTATTATTCGATTGACATGAATTTTTTTTTATTCGAAAGATAATCTTGTGGCATTACATTTTAAATATGATTTCTGGCATATGACTGCCACGGCTGGCTCGGATGTAGTCCAATCTGGACGTCCAATTTTCGATGACTTTTTCCAACATTTGTGGCCGTATATCGGCAATAACACGGCGAATGTTGTCTTCCAAATGGTCAAGCGTTTGTGGCTTATCCGCATAGACCAATGACTTTACATAGCCCCACAGAAAATAGTCTAGCGGTGTTAAATCACAAGATCTTGGAGGCCAATTCACAGGTCCAAAACGTGAAATTAGGCGGTCACCAAAAGTGTCTTTCAATAAATCGATTGTGGCACGAGCTGCGTGACATGTTGCGCCGTCTTGTTGGAACCACAGCTCCTGGACATCATGATTGTTCAATTCAGGAATGAAAAAGTTAGTAATCATGGCTCTATACCGATCACCATTGACTGTAACGTTGTGGCCTTCATCGTTTTTGAAGAAGGATTCCACCAGCCCATAAAGCGCACCAAACAGTCAGTTTTTCTGGATGTAACGGTGTTTCGACATACACTTGTGGATTAGCTTCACTCCAAATGCGGCAGTTTTGTTTGTTGACGTAGCCATTCAACCAGAAGTGCGCTTCATCGCTAAACAAAATTCGCTTATGAAAATCGGGAACAACGGCAATCTCGTTTTGTGCCCATTCGACGAATCTCTATGAGACGTGAGTCCATTCATGATGAATTGCCAAACCAAACTGAGAATAAATCACTTGACAGCTGTTAAATCGGTCGCCATCTTGGAAAGTAATGCCAACTTAAACTTCTATACCTGGAAAATAAACACTCTTTACTTACTCATCACGAAAATTTGCAGCAAAAATTTAGGACAATATTTTAAGCATGCATCTCTTCTAAAAGAAAGCCTCATCGACTTATGGTCTGACGAAACTCTCAAATTTAAATTTCATTCATCCTTCTCAAGGTCTCAGTTTTGGCTTTCTATAAAAAGTGAATACCCTTTTCTTAGTGAACAGGCGATGAAAATTCTGATTCAATTCTTCACAACTTGTTTGTGTGAAAAGGCTTTTTCATCTATCACAGCCATCAAAACACTGTACCGATCTCCCCTTGAAATAAAAGTAGTTCTCTGTCTTGCAGTAACAACAGTGGATCCAAATATCCATAATCTTATTTCAAGTAAGCAGGAGCATCCATCACACTAGGAATGTATAATACTAAAATTTTGATATACTTAAACGACTTTTTAATTGTCTTTACAGTTTTTGTTTATTTAATTATGGTTTGTCAATAAAGCTTTCATAACTTGGTTCCAATTAATAGTTCCATTTTATTAACTATGTACACTTTATGTGTGTTCCTAGATCACAATATATTTTTATAAATATATTTAACACTTAAAAAATCCAATTAGTGGTCCGCGGGATTTAAATTAAGAATTTACTGGTCCGTGAGGTCAAAAAGTTTGGCGACCGCTGCTTTAGAGGTTTATTTATAAACACAAAGAACTACTCACACACTCAAATATTTACATATATAAATAATAAATCTCTCGAATGGTTGACTTTAAGGAAAAAAAAAAAAAAAAATGGACCCGAATAGTATCCTTCGACAGATACAAAACCTTCACACAAAGCTCGCTGGCGGAGCTCACAAACCTCTTTCCTCAAGAGTTAATCACTGAATACCCTGGTGTCGCACGCGCCCAGGCACAGGACCTTACGCTACCACCATCTAGCGCAGTGATTCCCAAAGCAGTCTGTATGACCCCTAGGGGTCTATGACGACCTACATGGGATCCACGTCAGTGGAAAATAATTTGGAGGTCCAAGAGTTGTAAAAGGGGGGTCTACGATAGTGTCTAAACCAGATCGTTACTTTAATTTTAAAAGAAAATTTTTTTAAATCAAGTTATATAAACCAGATTTACCTATTTAATAGCTTTATTTACTAAATTTACTGGAGTTAATTTGCAGTTACAAGGCGACAGCATACATTTTATTTAAAAAGGACCATCATTTCAATGTTTCTTGTGCCAGAATCAAGCTAAAGGAATATAAAACTGGACCTCTCGAATTTTAACAGTTTCTCAATTTGTCACAGACAATATGCCAGAAAAAGGACGTTTCAAACTATGTTTAGCATTTGCATGCTCTTTATTCAGGTTTTGAAACTATGTTTGAGAATGCTTCGTCTATGGTAATATCACAGTACGTAATAAATTCATGTCGTCAGATTAAAAAAAAATATATCTGATTACAAAAGGAACTGATTTTTAATAGCCCTAACGAAGATCTTAAAGTAAAGTTTAGAAAGGAATGTCTCACACAGACAACCATTTTGGCATTAAAAAGACATCCCTGTTATTTATCCCGAATTATGGAACATCTCAAGAAAGTTTTCAATTGCTTTTCCAGAGAGAGGAGGAGATTCAGTGCGCTTGCCAATCTCCAAAATAAAAACAGAAAGAATAAAAAGAGAAAGATTGGGAGACTATACTGAGACCAAGGAGATTTAGGGTTAAATCTGAAAAGATTAAAGCCAACTGTTGAAAATTTCTTATTGAAGTAACAGATTCACCCCACCTATTAAAAACATTTGTTATTTTAACAATTATTTCATATATTAATTAAATTTTAATTTAACTGATTAACATGTGTTTTTCTTAAGTTTTAAACACTCTACTTAACTACAGTTAGAAACATAAAACTTTTAAGTAGTGCTATATCAGCTGTCAGAAAACATTTAAGTTGATAAATTTGCAAAAATTCAGTATTAGGTTAGTAGGGGTCTACGCAAAACCGAAAACCATGGCAAGGGGTCTATGTGACAAAAGAGTTTGGGAACCTCTGATCTAGCGTCCTAGAATTAGTTTTGAGTTCGTTGCAACAGAACCTATAAAAAAAAGGACTGTCCTCTTAAAAAGAGGACGATTGGTTACCGCATCTTAACACATAAAGAGAACATTCAGCTGTAATTTTCAACAGCAGAAAGAAACAAAAAAGGTCCAGTCTTAGTAAGTAGCATAAAAAAAATATGCTACTTTTGATGCTCTAACGAAATCAAAATGTGATAATTGTTCGTAAGTGGAAAATGAGATGTAGGTGATGACGCGTATCAGTTCTTAAAACTATTTTTTAATGTTAACATTAACTATTACCAAGTTGGTTGAATCAGCCACAAATAAAGGCAGTTGTGAGTTGTAACTGGTGTCTGCTGTGTTGCCGGCAGTTACTCAGCTTCTGCCGAGTATTGCAGTAAGCCGGTAGAGGGCACGCTTAGACGCCAACAGTAACTATATCAGGATGTTTTTTGCTATTTAAAAATAAATTTAAAGTTTTTGAGATCTGTTCTTTAAACTTAAAAAAAAAAGTGAGGGACTGTATTGATGTTTACTCATGGGCTGAATTCATGTGACGTCCCACTCACATAATAACGACAACCACGTGTTTTAGCCAATCAGTTTAAAAATTTCAAGTGACGTCATAGCTACACGATAAAAGCAATCATGCGTATTCATCTAATCAGTTCATTTGCTTCGTTGTTGCCAACTTTTGCTTTTTGTGGAAACTTTCACTTGTCAACAATAATAACGCACCTAGGTATACAAAATGCATTTTATTTTAAAAAAGTTTTTCTTTCCCCTAATGCGGTTGTGCATTGGTATTTTTAACCTTTGGAGACCTAGTACATTCTCCAGGAGCTGGTATCATTTTTTTTAACCTGGCACCATATAGGCTATACCAATTACCGCAAGTAATTTCGACGTCCAGTTACACACACACACATAAAATGAGTGAGTGAATATTAACGTCGCAATGTTTAGCTACACGAGGACTTTTGGAGACGGACCACGTCATTTTGAACCATGGTCAAGTGACGAGGACGACACCTGAGCTGGCACCCTCCTCTCCTAACTACCACACCACACCAAAGGGAGGACGTTTCAGCTCTCGACAGATTTAACGTGCATCGCTGCCCTACACGGCGGGTCTTTAGTGGTACTAGGCTCGAACTCGTGACAAGGCCAGCCACGATCCGATACCTTGACCACTCGGCTACGCGTAAAATAAAGGTAAGTTGCGACATTTTGCATCTATTTTGCTTTTTCTTCCAGCACGTTTCCTGCATGTGAGGATTTTCAATATTTGTATAGCATCCGGTTGCATATACTGCATGGATCACATTCGGTTATCCGAACGGTCTCCGGTCACAATTGATTCGGATAAGCAACATTCTACTGTAAAAGGAAAATAAAAATTTATTATTATATTTTACACACATTTTTATTTGTTGATAATACACAAGCACTTACTTACTACAAGAAGAATCAAAATCACTGTCCATATATAAAATATATCGGTACATCCACATACGTGTATATATATTATCGCAACTATTGTCATCTATATTAATAACTCGCCAAGTTGGCAAGCCCGATTTCCTATGAGTAGTACGCGCAGAATCGGCAGCCAGCCAGATGAATTTTAGCATAGTGTAACGGCGTGACACATAGTGCACTAGGAGGCTTGACACATAGCACACGATAGACTAGAAAGAGGGCGCTGCAGTGAACTGTTTTGGTTTTTGAGCGGGAAGAAGAAGAAGGTGGTCTCGAACGTAAGATGCAGGAAGCTGTGCCTGTAGTTCCCGATGTGGTTTAAAATTGTAAATGAAATTGTAAATATAGTGAGGTGCTTTGAAGGAAATAATAAAAACGGTAAATCCGGTTAATTTGATTGATGATTAATTCAATTACAAGACGATCTTACAATAGTGTGATTCTCTCGCAACTGGCATTACTGATTGCAGATGTTAAAAAAAATCTCAACATAATGACAATGTTTGGTAAGCCATCTTCAAGTTTGGACTCAATAATATATTTTAATAAACCCAGAGAGCCGGACCTAATGAGTTCTTTTTTACAACCTGGGTCTGTTGCATTTACGAAAGCTTGTAGACGTACGCGCTGAAGTTGGAATTCTTTATTAATGTCTTCAGGAGCTTGATCTATATGTATAAGGTAAGTTCGTCCATGCTCAATATTACTTCAAGCCTTAAAAAAGCATATTTTTGCGCTAGATTCTGCAACTGTTAGAATCTTTCTCAAATTTCAGCAGTTACTCTGTCTATTGAAGAAAACATTGTTCGCCTCAACATCTTTACTTCCGTCGCCAAATATATGCTTCCTCCTGATTCATCTTGGGGTTCAAAAGAAATTTCAAGCTCTTCACATGAACTTTTAGCATATATTAAAGCGTCGTCCATGCATTCCTCTCGTTTTACTTCTAATATGGTCTGTAAAGCACGTATTTTTTTAGCACATTGATGGATATTTAGTCCCTCTATTTGAAAATAATTTTGTGTGTGTGTGTGAGCATCATTGACTTCACATAGTACCGGTTGCCAGAAGCCTAAGTATCATAAAACGAATGCGATTGCATAGCAACTAATAAACTTCCTGCATATATGCGTGTATTAAAGCACTCACTCGTTTCCGTCATTAAGCGCAATTTGAAGTTAGAAATGTATTTTAAAATTAAATATCGCGGTGCCTGCCGCCGCCCAGCGCCATGGCCCCCTCTGCCCCATCACGCTACGCCGCTGCTCCCGTTGGTGGGGTGGGGTAGTTAGATGAGGGGGGTGCCAGCTCAGGTGTCATCCTCATCACTTGACCATGGTTCAAAATTACGAGGTCCGTCGCCAAAAGCCCTCGTGTAACTGAACAGTGCGACGTTAATATTCACTCAAGATGAATTCATGGGTCTGGATCTGACACAGTCGAGGTCAAATGCGATTGCATAGCGACTAATAAACTTCCTGCATAAGGGCGTGTATTAAAGCTTTCACTCGTTTCCGTCAGTTTCGTCGTGCGGGCGCGCTTTGGAGTTTGAAATATTTTTTTAAATTTAAATATCGCGTGCTTGCCACTGCCCCTTTTCACATGCCGCCCGGGGCCAAGGCTCCCTCAGCACCTCCCACTCTACGCCACTGACAATCTATCACATCTGATATGTTAAAATGCAGTGAAGATTTTCGACAGGTAATAACATTTAAAAACTCGAACTTATTTCTTCAATATTTATTTTAAGGTACAGGATGTAAAAATAAAAAAAAAAAAGCAAAAACTGCGGGGCCTTGTCTCTGGAACAGTATTATTTCAAAACATTGTAAAAAAAAAAAAAGAGTTGGGTGTAATTGAGGATCTTTTAATAAATTCAGAAAATCGAAATGAAAATGGGAAAGATTTTAGAGGCAGTTTATAAGAGATTGGACAGCAAAATTCATGACATCTGAAGCATTTAGTAATAACAAAGAATTTCCTTTCTGATTACATATTGAAGAAACCTTGTTTGGTACTTACGTACTATCGCAACAATGCCAACATTCAAGATAACTTTCCAAGTTAACAACCCCGATTCCGCATGTGTCGTACGAGGTGAATTAGCAACCATGAGCTTCATTTCCTATAATGTAGCCAATGCGGTTGCGATAATACGTAAAACCCTTTTCATTTCATATTTTTTTGTAATAGCATTGAAAAGTAAATTTATTTTTAGAGAAAGAAAATAAGAGAAAATAATTACTTTGGTGTTAAAACAAGTCTCTTTTGAACATTAGGATATATTGAATTATTTTTCTCAATATTTTATTTTCAGTGTCAGTTTACTGTCCTCTTCCCAATCTTTCACTTCCCCCCCTTTCTTTCTTTCCAATTTAATTTTTTCTGAAAAAAGTTATAATAGATTATACCTGTGTGAACAAAAATGTAAATAGTAAACAATTCATCTTTCTATAAAAATATAAAACCTTATGAACTTTTTTTTAAAAAAATATATATAATTAGGAATTGTAAAAATTCTGTTTGAGGTAGTCAAACGATTACAAGTTTTGTAGTGGATGATTTTCTAGAGTATAAATTTTGATTTTTTTTCTCAGAAACTAATTGCACGAAAAGTGAGCTTAATTTTTCTCTGTAAAAACATTTTGTATTGAAGTTAATACGATTTGATTTTTAATATTTTTTTTTACGAAATCCATGATATTTTTCTTTTGTAGAAATATTAAATCAAATTATTTACCTCATTTATAGAAATAATTTATTACATAACAAGGCATATTCTGCAGTCTCAATATTACTGGTACAGAAAAATTTTCTTCTTAAAATTGTATTTTCTTGCGAATTATTTTAATACTTTTAATTTTACATGAAGAAAAGAATAACATATTCTTAACGATTATAAATGCAACAAACCATAAATAAATAAAGCGCATTATTTATTTTTAGTTTGATGACACACTTTTAGATATATATCGACTTTTTATATTTAAGAAATACAGACTTTTCTTTGAGAATAACTAAACGAATAATTAAGTTTGCTTTTATTTCCATAAATAATTAATTAAATCACATATCATGTTTAAATGTTATTGAGAAATTTTATAAAATGCCACGAATTTATAAATATCTGATAATATAGTTTAGTACAATTTATTGAAAAAAAAGCAATTTTTTTTAAAAGAAAATACATCCTTGAGATATTTTGAAAACACTTTTGAGCAAAATATGTAGAGGAAATACAATCTTAGTGGAGAAATAAATTCTTTTTTACAAAGAATAAATGTACATTTGATTGGAGAAAGCAAAAATAAAAAGTCCTCCCCGGCGGGGAATCGAACCCCGGTCTCCCGCGTGACAGGCGGGGATACTGACCACTATACTACCGAGGACTCGGCAGGTTGAGCTGTGTAAAAAATGAGCACAATTAACGTAATTATTCATTGTTAATTCTCCTTTCATATTTTGTGTTATTTCTTAATTTTATTATAAAATACTCATAAAAATGAAGCATTCTGTAAAACAGAAATAAAAAATTTACAATTACAAAACAATTGCAGCCATATGAATCAAAATTCTTTCAAAAGCAACATGAAAAAAATGTTCCATTCCAGCCTGAACACTTATCTATTGGTGAATCATTTATATTATTTATGAGACAGATTATTTTGTTGAAGTTTTGGATATGCCTAACCGCCTGTCTTCGTTAATTTTTCGCCAAAAGAGGGGATTTTTGTTTTTGGTAAATATAATGAAGTGCTAGACTGGCTTGAAATATTTGAAGACTCCCATGCGCCAAAGATTAATACGATCTTGGATGTTAGATGCGAGTGAAATCTCGTATTGAAATTGCTTTTTAAAAAACACACCATGGTTTTCTATTTCTCTAACTTTTTTTTCTGCAGCCGAAGTGGAGGTTATATTTTTGAAGTATTGTATAAACTTTCTATTATTCTGTAAATTGGAATATTAAATACATGCCCTTGTGGCGTCATCTTTATTCCAATATTAGAAATATATTGTCTTTAATTCCATGTCACTCATTCTAATTAAAAAGGCGAAAGATTAACACGCCGTTTTTACTGTCAGAGAGTTATAAAAATAAATAGTTCTTATTCCTAAAGCTTAGATTAAAATTCGAATATGATATAAAAGTATTATACGTAATTTTATTATTATTAATTTTATAAAAAGGAGTTATTTCTTAGAAAGAATTTTAAACATCTTCAGGATGAACTGAAATTCCAAAATAATTAAACTATATTACATAAAATTTTTGAACTATTATTTATAAGGTCTTTTTTTCTATGCATGAAATAAGTGAAAATCAATACAAATGTTCCTTTTGCGAAATAATTTTTTTCTGAAGCAATTAATTTTATCAAGCAATAAAAAATTCAAGAGGTTTTTTTAGGAATCTTTTAAACCCTTTTCTTTCTTTTAATTAATTTTTTTTTTGCACAATACGATATTAGTAGAATGTTAGAAACAAAGATGGCAGCACGAGCTCAAACCAGTTGAGCGAAATTTCACCTAATTGTAAGATTTCTTGCTTCTAAAAAGTATAACATCATTCTAAGACATTAGTACCAATAAATAATAATTGAAATAAAAGATAGAAAGAAAAAATTTTTTTAATGTTGTTTAAATCCCACCTTTTTTGAAGTGTTCTAAAAGGCGTTAGTTTGAAGTTAGCGTCGTAATTAAGAAAAAAGTATGTGTGGTTTGTGTTACTATGGTGAACGCGGGGAATCGAGAGTATTTAAAAAATGAAAACTTGATCAAATCAGTGATATTATTTATTACATAGGATCTCCAAGCTGTGTAAAGGACTTGGAGTTGAATATTAAAAAAATTATGCATATTAGCAAGGATGCAATTAAAAATCGAGAAATATTTTACAAAGTAACAGAATGAAATAGAAAAAAATTATCGTGATTTTTTTAAATAATAATATTAGCATTATTTTTATTTGAATATCACAGGGAAAAAAAATAAAAATTTAGAAGATTTTTTAAAAAATTAATGCGAATCAGTATTAACATAGCTTTATTAAAACTAACAAGATTTGATTTATGATTTTAAAAAAAATCTCAAACAAGATTGATTGCAAAAGTAGCAGTAAAACGAGAAGAAACGAAACCCTTACATAGTTCCTGTGCTTTTTCAGCATTTTTACCTCTTTAACGTTGGAATTAAATTAAAAAGTAATCTGATGCTGTTGAAGTTGGAATATAAATAGTTTTTTTTTTTAAAGAATATTCTAACTCAATTCGAAAAATGCTCGGAAAAAAACAACCGCCCGAACAGGGACTCGAACCCTGGACCGTTAGGTTAAAAGCCTAACGCTCTACCGACTGAGCTATCCGGGCTCTAAGAAACAGGGCTTATATAAATTCCTGGATAAGGGCTGCAAAGTTTTCAAAGATAAATTTAAAATTTGGAATTCCTGTACTTTTTCAGCATTTTTATCTCTTCATTGTAGAAATTAAATTTCACAAATTAATATCTTTCTATTGAAATTGGAATGTTAATATGTTATTTTTAAAGAATATTATGACTGATTTCGAAAAAAAAGAAACCGCCCGAACAGGGACTCGAACCCTGGACCGTTAGGTTAAAAGCCTAACGCTCTACCGACTGAGCTATCCGGGCTCGAGATACGTGAGCTTACATAACCTGAAACTTAAGGTGTACAAAGATTTTAAATAAAGTACATTTAAAATATCTGGATATATTAATACAACCTCGGAATTTAATAAATTTTTGTTTGTGGTTTTTCTCTCGAACTCTAATAATTTTACATAAAAGGGGATAGTTTATATTCCAGTAGTTTTCATGCCATAGAACGCATATGAATCGGGGGGAGACAGAAAACTCTAAAGGGATACGGGTAACAGAGATAGTCCTTCAGATGAATTTTGACTCCCCAATATATATGTAACAAGAAAAAACAAAATTAGTAAACCATTAAATAAAGTATTATTTGTGGAATTTATTTTATAAAAGTGTGGCGCATAACAAAATTTTCTAAGAAAAATATAACTAAAAGTAATAGAAATTTCTTGTAAATGTATGGCTTATATATATATATATAAAGAGTGTTTTTTTCCAGGTATAGAAGTTTAAGTTGGCATTACTTTCCAAGATGGCGACCGATTTAACAGCTGTCAAGTGATTTATTCTCAATTTGGTTTGGCAATTCATCATGAGTAGACTCACGCCTGAACAACGCTTTCAAATTGTGCAATTTTATTTCGAAAATAATGGTCGATTTTCATAAGCGAATTTTGTTTAGCGATGAAGCGCACTTCTGGTTGAATGGCTACGTCAACAAACAAAACTGCCGCATTTGGAGTGAAGCTAATCCACAAGTGTATGTCGAAACACCGTTACATCCAGAAAAACTGACTGTTTGGTGCGCTTTATGGGCTGGTGGAATCCTTCTTCAAAAACGATGAAGGTCACAACGTTACAGTCAATGGTGATCGGTATAGAGCCATGATTACTAACTTTTTCATTCCTGAATTGAACAATCATGATGTCCAGGAGCTGTGGTTCCAACAAGACGGCGCAACATGTCACACAGCTCGTGCCACAATCGATCTATTGAAAGACACGTTTGGTGACCGCCTAATTTCACGTTTTGGACCTGTGAATTGGCCTCCAAGATCTTGTGATTTAACACCGCTAGACTATTTTCTGTGGGGCTATGTAAAGTCATTGGTCTATGCGGATAAGCCACAAACGCTTGACCATTTGGAAGAATACATTCGCCGTGTTATTGCCGATATACGGCCACAAATGTTGGAAAAAGTCATCGAAAATTGGACGTCCAAATTGGACTACATCCGAGCCAGCCGTGGCAGTCCTATGCCAGAAATCATATTTAAAATTTAATGCCACAAGATTATCTTTCGAATAAAAAAAATTCATGTCAATTGAATAATACATCGTTGTTTTATTGCAATTTAAAGTTCTATACCTCTAAAAAAAACACCCTTTATATATGCTTAGTTATGAAATATTACAAAAAAGTAAAATTACATTATTATTTTTAGAATGGGTATATCAATTTGCGGAATATTTTTCGCGCTTCATTAAGTTTTTGATAATCTTTATTTTCCTTATATTTCCTAGACCCTTAATCTATATCCCCCTTTTTTTTAAAGTTTTATTATTGTTCGTAAAAATAAATCTTTCCTCTTAAATATATATATATTTTTATATTCTATTTTGGAATTAATTTTCTGTGATAATTTTGAAATTTTTACGATTGAAAATTGCACATCTTATAAATAGGAATCTGTTATTATTCACACTTGCATAGCTGGCCCTGAGTGCACTCTGTATCAAAATTCTTTGGGGACTCTTTTTTTGGAAATAAGAGCTTTTTTAATGGAAATGTAAGAATATTTTGCACGTATTTGTTATCAGTAAATATTTCGTTACAATTTTAAGGCATCTAACTAGATTCGGAACCATGTTTCTGCAAAAGCGTTTAAATGAATCACCTTTTTAACATTTAGAGTCACTTGAATTAAAATATACTTCTAAAATTTCTCTAAAAATGTTATTACAAAAAAAAAAATTTAATTAAATTTGTGTGTAGTGGTAAAAAAAAAATGACATTTTTTTTTCCAAAAAATTCTCATTTTTTGGAAAATTCTTCTGTCATACTAATAATTTGTCTATATATATCTAAATAACTTCGGTTGAGAGCAGGGGTGGTCAGACTTTTCCAGGGTACTGGCTACTTCTAATTTTTTCAAGATGTTGCAGTCCACTTCGTGGCGTAGGTGTGGTGAGAGGGGTGGCTCTAGGGCCGGACAAACCGAACCCCTGCCTGAGGAGGCAAATTATAAGGGCGGCATTTGGATTGAATTTGAAATAATTACAAAAAAATTGATATATTTTCTGAAATATTATTAGGTGAGAATTTGGTATATCATTTAACGTATCTTATTTTTTTATTTTATTTTTTACTCAGTACTTTTAATGACAGTTTTATTTTATGTTGAAACTTGAAAGGTTCGAGGTGGGAGTATATGTTAAAGCATAAATTTAATATGTTTACACATCTTTCACTAGTAATTTTCTCCTCATCCCGAAATGACGTCACAACGGACATTCCTTTCACCCTTACGATGCCCGGTATCAGCTATTCAAAAGGGGACAAGGGTAATGAGAGGTTTTGTTAGATAGAGAGTCCAGGAGATGTTTTATTTTAGTTTTGAGTGTATTTGCTATAAGTTATATATATATATATATATATATATATATATATATATATATATATATATATATATATATATATATGGGAGAGTCCGAATAAATCTTCGAATAAAAATCAGATTCTTCAGAAAGTGGGATTTTAGATTGGTGATGTGGTTGTCTAGGGGTAAGTATTTAAGGGTGAGTGATGAGTTAATTGAATCAAAGTCATTTAAACACAGATACTTCATTTAAGTAAAAAAGAATTTATTTAAAGTTAAAGGGAAATATTTACAAAAGGGGATATTTACAAAGAGAAAGACATGCAGGAATTAGGTTAATTCAGTGCTTCTCAAACTTTCAATACTGGCGCCCCCCTTATCAATCACAATTTTTATCGCGCCCCCCTTATACATTAATAATGTACTGAATGCAATAATAATGCACTTTTTTTTTTACGCTAAAGCAATAATCTTAATTATACACCGTACAAATTCATGACATAAGTATTAAATTTTGTATATGTTGCTTTTAAGCAAAAAAAAAATATTAAGTAATAGGATAATTATTATGTTATTTTTCCTTTCTTTAATTTTTAAATTGGAACATATTGCAAAATGCGGTGGCTGCTTAGAAGACAAAATATAGATATCAGCTTTTTTTAAAAAGAACTCAGTGGGTCAATTTCTAATCATATAAGCATTCCTTTGTAAAATTTGCTCTGTAAGACAAGCCCATGGAAGTCGCTAATACTTTTTAAACTTGTTATTAATTTAGCATTAATTAATTAGTTATAAAATACTCTGTGCCGCACTGATACATTAAAAGTATACCGGCTGAAGTACCCGCTATTTGCACGAGTTCATTTATAAGAAAATAAAACATTATTGATATAATCGCTGAATTTTAAGAAGAGTAAAGCCAAGTGCGCAACAATGTTTACAAAAATGTAAAATGATTTTTTAAATCATTGCTCAAATTATAATTAGTTTTAAGCGAACTGTAATTTTAAGCCTCACAGAATTAGCATTTAGAATTGATGTTGAATAATGAACAATAATATAAAATTCCGATGAGAAATAATTGTATTATTTTTAATATTTAAAGTGAAAAGACTTCAACATGCTTTAAACCTGGAGCAGGCCCGCACTCGATACTAATGGTCGAGTGGGGTTATTGAGCCACCCCAATCTTTTTTTTATAATTAATTTATAGTACACAATAAAAATCGTAATTCCAGTGAATAATTTAATTAAGAAAAAATATACTCAACTACTTTAAAGAACACAGAAAATATTTCGGAAAAAAAGTTATCACACTTGGAACTCAGTCAAAACAAGTAAAACAACGTTTGTCACTCCCAAAAAAGAGGGAGATATGTGACAAATATATTTTAGTTCACACGTTAAGACTGTCAAACAGGAGGATAATATCTCAGAGCCATTGGTAACAATTAAACAGTTTTGCCAGAATTACCGATTTCATGCACTCTGTGCTCGGCGTGACAGCTCCGGAATAAAAGGGTATTCATTACAATATGGATGTTCAGAAAAATTATGTAAAACGTTTTTTTCATTATGCTTTTTTATATGTTTGGGAATAACTCATAGAAATAAATCTTGGCCAAGTAATCCTTCAAAGAGCTCTCTGTGCTTTTCCAAAAATCATAAAAATATTTTACAAGGAAAAAATCGCAGCAGAAATAGTTTATTTGCAATTCCCTAAATGAAAAAAACAAATACATAAGAGCAGGGACGTAACTAACTGTACAAGTAAGTTCGAAGGTCAAACCGCAGCAACTACATTCTGCTGCCTACAGCTGATGACAATAATATAACAGTGATGAATTTTTTCTTCCTAAAATTTTTTTTCGATTATGGATCTGGGTTTTGTTTTTTCTCATTTTGGTTTGAAAAAAAACCGTAATAGAAGTAGAAGCTTTAATTTTTTTATGACGTAATATCACAGATATATAAATTATATCAGTGTAAATGTGTATTTTTTTATTATGTCAGAAAGTATTTTGTTTTACTTCATTCCAGTAAATAAATTTTTTTAAATCTTTTATTTTCGATATGCTCGCGCCCCCCTTGTACGTTTAACGCGCCCCCCTTGTACGTTTAACGCGCCCCCCAGGGGGGCGCGCCCCACAATTTGAGAAGCACTGGGTTAATTGAAAGTTGAGTTATACCTTTAGAAGACGGAGAAATTACCTTTCTCATGCTTGGACGTTAGGACTGGTGGTATCGCGAAGGGCGCGAAATGCGCTAAAGACGTGACGTGTTGAATCGGCGGTGGTTAGTAGGCCTCTGCCGAAAAATTATTCAAGCCGGAGCTGCGAAAGCTCACTAGACGGCGTTGCTTCGGAATGCAGTAATAAATAAAATTGAGATTAATAGTCCTCTGAAAAGGATATGACTCAACCTTTTAACAAAATGTTTCAAAGGGAAAATCCTACATATATATATATATATATATATATATATATATATATATCTGTGTGTGTGTGTGTGTGTATAATCCAATATAAAAAAATTCAATATATAATTATATACATATACATACACATATATATAAATTTATACGTATATATATATATATATACACAAACATATAAACGAAAATATAAAATTAAACATATAGTTATTTACCTAAGATAACTAAAATTAGGAAGAAGACACAGTAGTATAATGACAAACTCCTGGCCTTAGGAACCAGGATTGCAGGTTTAAACAAGTTTTGCGGCCAGCCAACCTTCACCTGTAATTTGTCATACTATGTACCAAGAGGAAAGGAAAGAATTATATATGTAGAATTTAAATATTAAAAATCATTAAACTAAATAACATATTAACAAAATCATAACCTACTAATTCGGAGCGTAAACGATGGCCAAGAGAGCATCAACAAGTAACGTGTTCCCGCCAAATACGAGGGGTGAGAGCAGAACCGCATAAAATTAATTGCGATACGATAATAAGAAATATATATATATATATATATATATATATATATATATATATAGACTATTTTTTGAAGACATTGGCCTAAATGGACGATTCCTTCTCTTAGATTTCACTCTTTCGAAATAATAACAAGTAATTATGTCCTTAATTTCGAATTATTTTGAATTTTTTAAGTCTTAAACTAATGTATATATATTGAGAGAGAGGGGGAGGTATTTTCCATTTTTGTCCGGGCGGCAAAACTCCTACAGCGGAACCCTGGTGGTGAGGTAAGAAAAAGTCTACACTCTCTGCTATAATTCTATTTATTTCTTCAAGGCCATTCCACCCTTCTTTTCATTCTCCGATATCTAAGCATTGATACTTTTGTTCAGGCTGAATTATTACTTTAGTGCAGGGGTGGCGAACCTTTATGAATCAACGCGCCATTTTTTCTAAAGAAATGCGTCATGAGGTAGAGACGTGCCATCAAGTAATGTTGACGTGTGATTATTGGGAAAATAATAAAACTAAGTACTAGCAACTCAAAATTCTATTTCGAAAAAAATATATTTTGCACCTTATAGTAGTAAATATTTTAGTCATACGTGTGATTCAAATTAAAGTAATATTAGTGGGATTTCTGTTGCTGCCGACTAGATGAAAAATAACTCATATTAGGATTGGATGTTACTTTTAGTAAAATGCATCGTGGATTGGAGTCATCTGTCAAACAGTTTCTAAGTGAGTTTTTAATGCTATTCATTTCTGAAAATAATGATTTGCAGGCGTGGGTAGATGAAAATATGGTTAAAATAGATGACTTAGCTTCTTCAAACAGTTAAATTTGTCTGGAATTGAATTCCATGTTTCCGAAAAATTTCATTATTACCATTTTTACTTAAATTACTTGTTAATCTTTCTGTTTCAATCAATTCCAACTTTCACCTTTTTTCAACAAATTTTTGAATTCACATTAAACTAGACTGGGAATTAATCAGTTGCATTTCAAAACTTCAATTTCCAACCAATCGAATTGGGACAAGTTGTGAGAACCCCCCTGGGTTCCACCCTGGACACTAAAATTGAATTGAGGCAAATAATTACCAGACGACATTTTTACAATAACAAATAATTTTTATTCACTTGAATCAATTATCAACCTTCTAAATACAAATATGAATCTATATGCCTACGTCAATGGGATTGAACTTTACTATTTAATTAAATCACAAAATATGATACTAATCAAATATTAAACTCACTATCAAACGGGTTTACCGGAATAAGAGGACCGAGAAATATACACAATTTGAATTGCTAACAATAATTAATTTTACACTAACTCTATTATTTATTTACTCTTATTATCTGCTAAATGATTTAAATATCACCTGACTTTTACTACTTCACTCCTTTCCAGTCAGCTCAACTTTCCGAATGTAGATCGCTGCCCGATAATCAGCTAGAAATTAATCACACAATCAACTTGAATCTTCTTAGCACTCCGCCTATGTATCTCTTGCTCAATAGCCTTCTCCGCTAACCTACAACACTCTCCTTATAAATATATATTAGGTGCTTGTTTCATAGCACTCTAATAAATACTCATGTGTTGAGTTTTCATTAATTCATTATTCAGACTTTATCAATATCTACTGGAATTTTTATTAAGCGTGTTCATTCAACACCGTCAGCAAAGCTATCTCCACACGTTGTACAGCAAATGCCACGTTTTCAGTATTCTATACAGTTATGTTGCAGTTAAGCATATATATAATCGATACAAGTACACAAGTAAAAATATAAAAACTGAAATATAAATTATGAGGATCATTTTAAAAATTAACAGAAATTAAGTGCATTTATATAAAATAAGTTTAACAATTATTATTTAAGTTTAACATTTATTTGAATAGAATTAATTGGGACTATCTTGCACCATACCACGTTTCGCCAATTCGGAAACAGCTGACAGGTGCAGCCATCTAGTGAGAGAAAATCTCTACAAAAACTGTCCTTTACATATACTTTGATTCATATTTTCATATCTCGTTTCCTCCTTTTAGAACTGGTTGGAAATATACGCGAATTTACAATCCCCAAAAATTCCCAAGAATATTGATGATAAAGTTCCGTATAGATTCGTCCCAAAGTTCAGTTTATTAAATGAAATCAATCAGGGTACATAAAAAAAAATTGAACGCTTCCGATAATTCTTTGAACTGAAAAAAATCTCGGTGTGTGTGTGAAAACTGCGACCGATTACTTTCGTTTGTTCGTAATAATCTTATTGTAATCATATATTGCATGCGCAAAATATTGCGCCGCGTGCCATCAATGGTACGCGTGCCAGTGGTTCGCCATCCCTTCTTCAGTGTATCAAAGAAACGTTGCTGGAAACGAGAGGTGGGGCTGTGCGCCGCTACATTTGAATCTATAAAACGACAATTTGAAGTACTGCACCATGCGAATCAAAGTAAATTCGTCTGTATGCAAAAAAATTCTATGGTATGCTCTTTTCCCTAATGCCTTAAGCGTACGCCTGTATTGCTCACTGGTTGATTCACTCTTTAGGCACGCGGGAAATTCTGCTAAGAATGCGAGTAACGAAATATAGTCGGACCTCTATATAACGAAGTCGCTAAATCCCGAAAAAAGTTCGTTATATAGAAAATTCGTTATGGAGAGGCTCATTTTTCAATTTTCTTTTTAAACCACATAAAACAAATTTTAAATTCATAAACATTTTTAAAAGAAGTAATTATTCTCACACCTTTTTTGTAAGTTAATAATATTTATTTTATACATCTTACCTATCGAAAAGAAAGAAAGAAAAACTGCAAGAAAAATTTCTCGACGCCTTTATCCATTTCCTGAAGAATTAAATTTTTTTAATTTGATGCTCAAGCACTTACGTTTTGACATTTTCGAGCTACAAGAAACGAAGCTACCGGTACGACTATCAACACTACAAATGAACGGAGAGCAGTTCAAGGACACAGCGACACGAGAAAACTCCACTGAGGGTGAAAGTGCATATGGATGGTTAAGGGTTGCATTTCTTGGATGAAACGTCCAGAATTCTATTGCTCTCGGCGAGTTAGGAACCAAATAAAACCAGTCAAGGTTTATTGCCATTATAAAATGAGTTAAAAGAAAGAATAACTTGAAATGTCCAGAAATATTTTTAAAAATAGGGAGTGTAACGTCGTGTGTAGCTATCCATCAATAAATAAGGTTACAGCTTCACATAGAAATAAAAAAATATTGTTTATATGATAAACAATTCTTAATGAAGTAATATTGCCAAGCCGGTGTAGTCAGTTCATATTCCCATTCTCAACGCCACCGGCGTTCCTCCTCTTTTTCACTCCAATTTCCGGACTAAGCCCTTTTCTTTCTCCGTCTCTCGTGTCTTCTCCTCTCGTCCGTTCTCGTCCGACCTTCTTTCCTTCTCCTTTGCCGTTTCCTCTCTCTTCTCCTTCCGTCTCCCCTCGTCTTCTCCCGACTTTTCTTCCGACTCCCCTTCTCTCCTGAAAAAGAACCCTTTTAAACACCAGGGGTGTGTTCACAACACGCCCCTCGTTCCTTCTTATTGGCAGGTCACAAAAGTCTCTCTTGACCTCCCTCGTCCTATTTGCGCATAACACGCCAAAACACACCCGAGCCATCTGGCCCAAGGCGCCATAGTTCCTTGTCGAACATCTGGACACACTTGTCCATCACGCCACCTGTTCCTAGTATCCCCTTCACACAACACTAGAAAAGACGACATAATTGTTTTAAGATAGGCTTCACCTATTGTCAATGGGGCTCCGACTCTACTTTACTATTATGGCGACCCGTTTGTCTGTCTTCACTCCCTGAGTTCAGACAATAAACAATGGCCCCATGGCCACGTGCACTGGTCATTCCACTGCTGATGGATCGTAAAAATTCAGGGACAATCGATGGATGTGGTACTTGTCCTTGAACAGCTGGAGAAACCATAAAACCTATCGTGAATCGAAAGATGGGAATTCACAACCATCGACGATGTCACAGGAGAAAAAATTGAATCACACAAAAAAGTTCATTCTATAGAAAAATGGACTTCGTTATTGGGAGGTTATTTTACGAAGAAAATCGTGAAATGTTCTTGGTTCCAGGAAAAAGTTCGCTATATAAAAAAATTCGCAATATAGAGGTCCGTAATATGGAGGTTCGACTGTAATTTATTTTATCACGGAAAGCGGGACATAGGAAATGGTTGGTGTTTCCAAGAAAATGCATAGTCCTTCATACTTTACTTTTATTAATAAAAATAAGAGAATTGTGAAAATAAGTTATTTAAAATTGCTTTTATATTTTTCTGACGAGTAAACTTACGTTTATATGTTTTCCACGTTTATTTTTTTCATTCGGATTTCAAATAAAAATACAATTCGTAGCGGAAGTTTTTAAGGAATTTTTCTTTGTTGGTCAGCATTACTTTAAGGATTGTGTTGACACAACTGTGCTTTTTCACTCGTCCACAATTTATTCATGAGAAGGGGGAAAAATCCCCTTTCATTGGGTATATTATTGTTGAGCAGGCATATGTAAAATATATTCAATAATTACCGTAAAATCCAGTGTATAACTCTCACTTTGAACACAAAAAAATAAGATCGAAATTAACGGGTGCGCGTTATACGCCGGGTATAGAAATGAGAACTTTAAAAATAAAGAAACACGAGCGTAGAAAAAAAAAATTAGACTTCTACATAGATCGAAATACTGTTATTTAAAAAGAAATGGCATTCCCCCCCCCTTATGAAATTAAAAAGAATTGTAGTTCTAGAACTATACTTTCTTTCCCTAAAGCTTGAAATAATAGATCGGATCAATGACTTCAAAACATAAGAGCAATGAGCATAACATTCCAGGTTTTTTCGTAAAAATGGGCGTGCGCGTTATACGCCGGATTTTACGGTATATTAAAGCTCACACGATTCATATTTTTTGTAGTAAAAGTGTTTTAACTATTAGTGGCGAGAAAGCTTTCTACTAAAACCTGTCTTATGGTAATACAACTTCTGAAGGAAACGTCCTATTTCGAGACCACGTGTTACATTAAATCACAGTCCAGGGCTACAATAGATTTTTAGCCATAGCCAAAAACTAAATCAAAGAGAAGGGGGGGGGAACTAGTAACAGCTTCCCGTTTCCCAATATAGTGTATTTTAAAATATTAAAGTACAGTTTTTTTCATATCTATGGCTAAGTAACTATTCTCGCTGCTTAAATGCTTACATAATATCAGTGCAAATTATATATATATATATATATATATATATATATAATTATATTATATGTAAGTGCCAATTTAAGTTCATTTCGAGCCCTGGGCACAGATCTACAGGCCCCTTTGGCACTCGAGGATCGAAATTTATAAGTCTAGCTTATTCGGGCCTTTCTAGGGGGCCCGTCTCGTGTGCCCAATGGATAAGCCTACACTGATATATATATATATATATATATATATATATATATATATATATATATATATATATATATATATATATATATATATATTTAAATATGTAAAATCAATCACAATTATCAATTGAAAAATTGAAATATATGAATCTTATAATACTCCCATTTCAAAATATCAATGGCGAATATAAAAGATAAAATTCCATCGTTTTCAAACAAAATTAAAAAATTATAAAATAAAATAAAAATTTATAAAATATCCAAGTGCAATCTCGGACTTAGGACCGATAAGTGGGGTTAAACTAGTTTGATGGCGCCAACCTTCCCCCTATTGCAACTTGGTAAATTAATTGGAAAATATCCAAATTTCAAAAAAATTTTTAAAAATTAAAGATTAAAAATTTAAATTAAACCATTATACTTGAAAAATTAAACTATTCGCCATCGCATTCTGAAAGATATTACAACACTAAAATATTAAAATTTAAAAACAATCCAGTGCATAAAAGTGAATCAAACGCCCAAGATGATGCACCCATCTTTAAAATAGTTATATAGGTAGAAAAAATAGTTGTATATATATGTATAAAAAATATTTGAGATTCGAAAGTTCAAATTAAAAAATATCTAAAATCAAAAAGTTCAAACTAAAAAATCCAAAAGTTCAAACCAAAAAATCCGAAAGTTCAAACCAAAAAATCCGAAAGTTCAAACTAAAAAATCCGAAAGTTCAATCTAAAAAATCCAAAAGTTCAAATTAAAATTTCTAAAAACCGAATATTCAAATTAAAATTTCTAAAAACCGAATATTCAAATTAAAATTTCTAAAAACCGAATGTTCAAATTAAAAACGTAGTATATTCACAAATGAAAAGCGTAAATCATTAAAAACTCACCAGAGAGTATCCTAACAAGAATACAATCCATATCTTATAGCACGACTTTTCATATTTAATATATCAATTACCACATCCATATTTTGCTCATAACATCTACCAATGCCATGTCAATCCAAACGATTCATGATCTAACACCAAAGTTTGACCACTTGGCATTATATATATATATATATATATAACTTTTTTAGTTTGAACTTTCGGATTTTTTAGTTTGAACTTTCGGATATTTTGTTTGAACTTTCGGATTTTTTGTTTGAACATTCGAATTTTTTTAGTTTGAACTTTCGGATTTTTAGTTTGAACTTTTGATTTTAGATATTTTTTAATTAGAACTTTCAGATCTAAAATATTTTTAATTTGAACTTTCGGATCGCAAATATTTTTTATACATATACAACTATTTTTTCTACCGATACAACTATTTTAAAGATGGGTGCATCATGTTAGGTGTTTGATGGTTCACTTATATTATGCACTAAATTGTTTTTAAATTTTAATATTTTAGTGTTGTAATATCTTTCAGAATGCGATGGCGAATAGTTTAATTTTTCAAGTATAATGGTTTAATTTTAACTTTTTAATTTTTCAAGTATAATGGTTTAATTTTAACTTTTTAATTTTTAAATCTTTGAAATTTGGATATTTTCCAATTAACTTACCAAGTTGCAATAGGGGGAAGGTTGGCGCCATCAAACTAGTTTAATCCCACTTATCGGTCCTAAGTCCGAGATTGCACTTGGATATTTTATAAATTTTTATTTTATTTTATAATTTTTTAATTTTGTTTGAAAACGATGGAATTTTATCTTTTATATTCGCCATTGATGTTTTGAAATGGGATTTAGTATTATGGGATTCATATATTTCAATTTTTCAATTGATAATTGTGATTGATTTTATATATATATATATATATATATATATATATACAACGCAATACATTTCTAGTGTCAAAAAAACTAGAAAATATAAATAACTATAAACATTTTACTAAATATTGCTTAAATCAGAAATACCCAATTAATTTTATTAATAGTTATATGAATAAAGCTATTCGAAATAATAAGGATTAAAAATTCTTAGATTAATAATAGTTTACTACTATAAATTTATCATATTTCCTAGTTGTAATTACCTCCATATTCTAATATTAGATAAAATTACTTATTATTATTTAATTCATATATACTCTAGTGTCACTAAAGTTAAGGTATATATAATTTGTAGCTCTCTTTTTAATTTTTGTTTCTATTCTTTTCATACTTTTGTAAAGAGCTACATTTCAGCCATTCAAATGCTTTGAACCTGCATTAGGGTCCAGAATCTGGCAATAACTTATTTATTGCAGTCAAATTTAGCACGGGCTCTGCATTTTTAAGTGCAATTTTTAGGAAAGTTACCTCTATTTTGTAATGGATTTAGACATTCCTATCCATTACTTTCAGTAGGTTTTTGCTCAGTATTATTTACATAAAGAGGGAAGGTTGGCTGGCCAAAAAACATGTTCAACCCCACTTTTATATAAATTATTTTATATATTAGCTGTCCTAAGTCAGAAATATTTATAATACTTCAGCATCCACTTTATAATTTTAATCTCGGTTGCTCATGTGTGCTCATGATTTTCCAAATGTCTATGTGTTTTTCGCGAATGTGATAATTGAATGTTTATCTCTCGTTTGTAGAGAATTAGACTATATATATATATATATATATATATATATATATATATATATATATATATATATATATATATATATATATATATATATATCATTGTATTTTGCAGTTTGGGGGAGCACTTAATTCTTCTGAACTTTCATCTCCTTTCACGATATTTTAGATGACATTAAAAGGCTTTAAAAATTGCCCTTTTTAATAAATAATATTTAAAATATAACTTTTGTAAAAAACTTATTATTGTATTTGCTATATATATATTTTTATTTTTCAAATTTTGTTTTTAAAAGCACCGCTAAAGTATGATCAGTGGCGCACGCATGAATTTTCCAGTGGGAGAAGGGGTGTGTGTGTCTAAAGTCCACCATTCTTGTATCATTCCCAATACATTGTCTCTCCGCCAAACATATTCTTTTGATTTTGTTGATTGTCGGGAACAAAAAATGTAAAAAATAAATTATTGAATAAAAAAACCAGCATTATACTTAATAAAATTAATTATTAAAAACTAAAACTTAATTAAATATTATATATAAGTACTATATACTTAAAAATTATAATCAATTGAAAAAAGAATCAAGGTCGATGGGGAGGAGTACGGCCCCAGGACCTCCCCCCCACACTCCATGATCTATTTTCACTCACATTTTCAACAGTTCACTGCGCAAAGAATCACAACGTAAACAATAACATGTACAGATTGAATTGAAACAAGCTTTAAATCCTCTTATCGGTGCCTTCGGTGCCTTCGGTGCCTTCGGTGCAATTACTGGGCATATGGCTCGCGAAGCGAGCCTCCATCCCATATCCGGTATATTTATGTTGATCGGACCATATTATTGTCATGCTAGCGAGTAGCAGAAAGCTGATTGGCTGAGCCAATCGTTGAGGAAATGTCCTGGGTCATGCGGAGATCTGCTTTCAAGACGGAGAGCTGAGTAAGTGCTCTCGTATTGGATCATGGCTGGTGATTTTTGTGACTCTCATTGGCTGCTCAAATCTCTCAGAAAGAAATTTAAGACTAAAAAGGGGGAGGGGCTAACCCTGATGGTGGGGATACGAAAAATAATAGATAAAAATTATAATAAGATAAAATAAACGAAAAATATTCAAAATAAATGATAAATAGAAAAAATTTAGCAAAGAGTGTGCAATCAAATTGCACTAATCCAAATGATTAAGGTGGATTATAAGAATCGAGAAGAATTCTTCTCGGCCTTTTGTATTGTCATGAAAGTTGTAATTTGGCATGTTAATCATATTTTCATTGTTTGTATATTTAAGTGAATTAAAGAAATTTTTGCAATTTTTTGAATGTAGGATTTAAAGCTATTAATTTTAATCGCGTTCCGAATGTCGTCATTTCTCATATATCTACGAGCACCTACGATCATTCGGATGGTAGAATTTTGCAGAGTATCAAGGATGTTAATATTAGTTTTAGCTGCGTATCCCCACACTGGGCACCCGTAGGCTAATATTGGACGCATAACGGCTGTGAAGAGAAGCACTTTATTGTCTCTAGATAATTCGGAATTCCGGCCAATTAGGGGTATAATTTAAACATTATTTTCCGGAATTTATTTCGCGTGTGTTGTATGTGTGTTTTCCAAGTGAGATTTTTATCAAAGAATATACCAAGGTATTTAGTGCTTTGAGACCATGAAATCCTCTTATCGGCAAGCAAACTGTATACATACTACTTATAGAAAACGTCTTTCTTTGGTCAAAGAACTGCGCACCACAGGGGAGCTATCAACTGGGCAATTAACTAGTGACTGGATGACCTCTGGACAAACATTGGAGTGAGGAACAAGTTTTCCTGTAATTTCTAATCGCGACGTTTGCATAGAGTAAATCAAATAGTTGACAGAGTAATGTTGTCATTTCCTTTCCGGTTCAAACCCTTGCTGACCCTGAATGCACAATCGATCTTAGTGATGCTATATAAACAAAAGAAACAGAATCGATTATTCTCTTTCATTAGACCACTTCTGACTAAGGGCTAAGCCTTCCTGAAGCTGCTAAGTGCGACATTTATCTGTAGCCATTCAATCAATAGACGAAAGGATGTTGTCATTTTACAAGCAAAAATATTTCCAATGAATTTTCTCTAATTTAAATGTTATCTCAGAGCGGGTTCTAGCAGTTTTGTCGCTCCGGACAAAGCGGAAAATTCCACCTCCCCTCTCTCTATATATATCTCTCTATATACAGTAGCTCACACAGGAATTTTTCAAGGGGGTCAGGGCCGAAAGTTCACCATTCTTGAATCCTGCTTCTTTTGATTTTGTCGATTTTCCGGTATTAAACACAGTAAAAAACTAATTATTGAATAAATACTTAGCATTAATTAATAAAATTAATCATTAATAACAAATACTTAATTAAATTTTACGTACTATATACTTAGAATTAAAATCAATCGGGAAAAAATCAAGGGCTTTTGGGGGAGGACCCCCAAGACCCCCTTGTGTGTGCCACTACCTATATATATACAGTCGAACCTCAGTATTACGAACCTCTATATTGCGAATGTTTCTATTTTTCTATTTGGAACCAAGAACATATTTCACGATTTTCTTCGTAAAATAACCTTCCAATACCGAAGAATTATTTTCAATATAACAAACTGTTTCTCTTGTGATTCAATTTTTTTCCTCCCTATTTTAAAATTATTTCTTGAAATTTGGAAGTTATTCTCTCTTTTTTAGCACATTTTTTGGTAGTCATAAATCTTTAACTGGTTTTTTTTTGTGCCTAACTCACCGTGAAAAATAGAATTCTGGGCATTTATTCCAATAAGTGCAACCTTTAATCCCCATTGTCCAATTCACTGAAAACATTTTCGATATCCTCTTTCACCCTCAGTGGAGTTGTCTCGTGTCCTTGAACTAGTCTTCGTTCATTTGTAGTGTTGATCATTCGTACTGGTAAATTCGTTTCTCGTGGCTCGAAAATGTCAAAACGTAAGTGCTTGAGCATCAAAGAAAGAAATTCGATTCTTCGGGAAGTGGATAAAGGCGTCAAGAAACTTTTCTTGAGGTTTTTCTTTCTTTTTTGCTAGGTAAGATGTATAAAATAAATATATATTTATTTACAAAAAAGTGTGGATAATTACTTTTTTTTTAAATATTTAGTGTTTATGAATTTAAAACTTGTTTTTTTTTGTGGTTTATAAAGAAAATTAAAACATAAACCTCTATATAATGAATTTTCCATACAAAGTACTTTTTTTCGGGATTTAGCGACTTCTTTACATAAAAGTTCGACTGTATATATTATTTTAAGTAAAAAAATTCGGAAAAATTCGAAATTAAGGACATAATTGCTTGTTATTATTTCAAACGAGTGAAATGAAAGAGAAGGAATTGCTATTTTTGCTGGCCAATTTCTTCGAAAAAGAGTCTGCTAATGGCGGGGATCACAAGCGTTTGTTTTAACTTATAGTAACTACACTCAAGATTAAAATAAAACATCTCCTGTGGCTCTCTATCTAACAAAACCTCTTATTATCCTTGCCCCCTTTTGGATAGCTGAAACCGGCCTTCGTAAGGGTGAAAGAAATGTCCGTTGTGACCTCACTTCCGGGATGGGGAGAAAGTTACTAGTGAAAGATGTGTAAACATATTAAATTTCATGCTTTAACATATGCTCCTGCCTCGAACCCTTCAAGTTTCATTATAAAAGAAAACTGTCATTAAATATAAAGAGTACAAAATAAATAGTTGTTTTTAAAAAACTAAAAAACACGCTTTTATGTTTAATCGGACTAAAAAGTAAAAAAATAATTCGTAACATAAGAATGAAATGATTGGCGAGAAAATTAATGTCATTGGGGTAAAAGCGTGGGGTGCTCTATATCAATTGTTACTATTTCTTACTAGTTCTATTCCGAAATGCTGAGTTCGTGTAAAAATGTAGTACAAAGCACCCCACGCTTTTACCCCAATGACATGAATTTTCTCGCTAATCATTTTATTCTTATATTAAGAATTATTTTTTTTTTAGTTTTTTAAACTATCATTTATTCATTGATGAATTAATCTTAAATGCGTCATTTTTTAGAATCTGGAATACCCATTGGCATCCTATCAGTGCGTCGATACGGCCTGGTTTGCAAAATGTAGGATCAGTGAAGGAAATGAAGGAAATCTGGAAGAGCTAAGTTTGAAATACTCGTATTTCATGCAAAAGAAGGTGTAAAGTCAATGGTATTTTGGTATTTTTCACTAAAAAGAGCTCAATATTCTCTTTGAAACTTGCATCAGTATTAGACACAAAAGTACACTTATTGAATAGAAGAGTTTGTGAGAAATTATTTAACCCGCGATCACTCACGCGGGGTGTTCTGTAAACCCCAGCAACAAGAAAATCCTTCCAGGATTCTAAAAAGAATGATTAGAACCACAATTTTTTCTGTAGCTGCACATTTTAGGTCATTGAACCTTCAGGCCTGATGCAATCCTTCTTTCTCGAACGATTGGAATTTAATGACCTTCAAAAGTTTATCTGAAGGGGGAGGCTGAGAACTCTTGCGAGCAGTTGAGCATATGTATACAGTCTGCTCTGAATGTTTGGAAAATGATTAAAATATTTTTTTCTACTTTCTACAATCATTATCTCATTAATTACAAAGTATATTTATTACTTGTATATAAGTTTTACTGGTTTGTGAAAAAAAATAAAATGATGTGTTTTAAAATGAAAATTTTGTACGTTTAGTTTCAATTAATGTTAGTCTCATTTATATGCCATAAATTTAATAATTTTATTTGTATAGTACAAAAAACATCTTGTACTTTATAAATATGTATCATAATCACTTAATTTTATTTTCATAATTAGATACACGTGTCAAAAGTTTGGGGTGTTCTCTACACCCCGCGAGTAACGACGGTAGCAAAAACAGGCGCGAGTGACCGCGAGTTAATCCGGTGACCTTTGAATCAGTTCTCAGCTGTTTTTTGGTAAAATGAAGCAATGAATGAGACTTCATTCCACAGATCCGAGAAGAGAATTTATAAAACAGACTTTAATTATGAGTTGAGCGGTTAGAACAGTGCTTCTCCTCATACTTTCCATATTTACGACACAATTTTGAGTCATAATTTTCATCGCGCCCCCTCATACAACAACAATGTACTGAATGCAATAATAATGTACTTCGACGCTAAAGCTACAATACGACTTCAAGCCCATGGAAGTCCCTAGTAATTACTAGACTTTAATTTACTAGTGATAAATCAATTATTAAATGCTTTTGCCGCACTGATAAATTTATAAGTATACAGGTATTATATCAGTGTATATAAAGGGTGTTTTTTATTAGAGGTATAGAACTTTAAATTGCAATAAAACAACGATGTATTATTCGATTGACATGAATTTTTTTATTCGAAAGATAATCTTGTGGCATTACATTTTAAATATGATTACCGAGCCACGGCTGGCTCGGATGTAGTCCAATCTGGACGTCCAATTTTCGATGACTTTTTCCAACATTTGTGGCCGTATATCGGCAATAACACGGCGAATGTTGTCTTCCAAATGGCCAAGCGTTTGTGGCTTATCCGCATAGACCAATGACTTTACATAGCCCCACAAAAAATAGTCTAGCGGTGTTGAATCACAAAATCTTGGAGGCCAATTCACAGGTCCAAAACGTGAAATTAGGCGGTCACCAAACGTGTCTTTCAATAAATCGATTGTGGCACGAGCTGTGTGACATGTTGCGCCGTCTTGTTGGAACCACAGCTCCTGGACATCATGATTGTTCAATTCAGGAATGAAAAAGTTAGTAATCATGGCTCTATACCGATCACCATTGACTGTAACGTTGTGGCCTTCTTCGTTTTTGAAGGATTCCACCAGCCCATAAAGCGCACCAAACAGTCAGTTTTCTGGATGTAACGGTGTTTCGACATACACTTGTGGATAAGCTTCACTCCAAATGCGGCAGTTTTGTTTGTTGACGTAGCCATTCAACCAGAAGTGCGCTTCATCGCTAAACAAAATTCGCTTATGAAAATCGGGAACAACGGCAATCTCGTTTTGGGCCCATTCGACGAATCTACGCCTTGCTTGATGATCGTTTTGATGAATTGCCAAACCAAACTGAGAATAAATCACTTGACAGCTGTTAAATCGGTCGTCATCTTGGAAAGTAATGCCAACTTAAACTTCTATACCTGAGAAAAAAAACACTCTGTAAATATGTATTTTATTTTTTATCATATCAGAATGTATTTTGTTTTGCTTCCTTTCAGAAAATCAATAATTATTTTAAATCTTTAGACTTTTTGATATTCTCGCGCCCCCCACGTAGGGTTATCATGCCCACCAAGGGGGCGCGCCCCACAGTTTGATAAATTCTGGATTAGAACAAAAAATTTTTTTCATATGCACGAGTCTTTTTTTTATTTCCATTTCAGAAAAACTAGACAATACCATTTATATTACGGTAAGAAATTACTGATGCAAGCGTTTTCGTTTTTATAGGGTTGTAATTTAATCTTTTAGTCGCCAAATGTGGAAATGGGATCTGGAGTTAGTCGCCGAATCTGGGAATGGAATGTGGAATTAGGCGCCAAATCTTGAAATGGTATATGCAATTAGTCGCCACATCTGGAAACGATATAATGAATTAGTCACCAAATCTGGAAATCCTTATTCCTGAGGATCCTGATCAGGACAATGAAATACAAAATTATGAAATTATTGTATTGTCGTCGGTCCTTGACAAGTGTGCAAAATTTCGAATTAATCTGACCTTTTAAAGTGGGTAAAAATTGAGTTCAAAGATTCCGTTACGTACAAGTGAAACTTATAAAAGCATGTTAATTAAAAAATAAGATACGTTAAAGGAAATACCAAATTCACACCCAATATTTCAAAAAATATATCAAATTTTTTGTAACAAATTTTTTTTTTCCAAATTTGATCCAAATGCCACCCTGAATAAGAATGGCGTTTGTAGTTTGTATCTCCAAAATAACCCCACATTTTAAACGAAACACATAAAATGTGAATGTATGTTATTTTTAATATATGGCTGTGATTGTAGCGTACCTGGTTCTCACGGACAGTAGCAGCCAATGATTTACAGATTACAGTTTAAAACAACTTTATTGTAATTCTGTCCAAAACATCAATAGCGCAACTACAGGGAAAGATCGATTTCTACAGTTGAACCCTAACTGGTTAACAGAGGTCAGTACTTATCCGTCAAATAAATCTTTGAGCTTCTATATATATCTTCAGGTAAATCTGACAAGACCACTTTTAATGGGGCTATTACTCAGTGGGATCTACAGGCCTTTCTCAAACTTTTCACATCTATTATCATTTCCTCGCGAATTCTGATTCACCCTTTCTCTCTCTTTTCCTAACTTCTTAACTTAACTCTTCTAACTTCTTTTCCTAGGTCTCTACTTATAGTAATGTCTGTGCATATATCACGGTGAATATGAACAGGTTTTCAATTCAAAAGACGCCATAAACTCAAAAGAGGAATCAAAGAAAGTATTCGTGAGCTGCCTAAATTATCAATTTCTAAGAATAACTCTAATGAGGCCATTTTGGTTCTAAAGATATATCGCCTATTCAGGATTGTAAAAGCAAAGTACAGGGTGTTTTTTTTAGAGGTATAGAACTTTAAATTGCAATAAAACAACGATGTATCATTCGATTGACATGAATTTTTTTTTATTCGAAAGATAATCTTGTGGCATTACATTTTAAATATGATTTCTGGCATATGAATGCCACGGCTGGCTCGGATGTAGTCCAATCTGGACGTCCAATTTTCGATGACTTTTTGTGGCCGTATATCGGCAATAACACGGCGAATGTTGTCTTCCAAATGGTCAAGCGTTTGTGGCTTATCCGCATAGATCAATGACTTTACATAGCCCCACAAAAAATAGTCTAGCGGTGTTAAATCACAAAATCTTGGAGGTCAATTCACAGGTCCAAAACGTGAAATGAGGCGGTCACCAAACGTGTCTTTCAATAAATCGATTGTGGCACGAGCTGAGTGACATGTTGCGCCGTCTTGTTGGAACCACAGCTCCTGGACATCATGATCGTTCAATTCAGGAATGAAAAAGTTAGTAATCATAGCTCTATACCGATCACCATTGACTGTAACGTTGTGGCTTTCTTCGTTTTTGAAGAAGGATTCCACCAGCCCATAAAGCGCACCAAACAATCAGTTTTCTGGATGTAATGGTGTTTCGACATACACTTGTGGATTAGCTTCACTCCAAATGCGGCAGTTTTGTTTGTTGACGTAGCCATTCAACCAGAAGTGCGCTTCATCGCTAAACAAAATTCGCTTATGAAAATCGGGAACAACGGCAATTTCGTTTTGGGCCCATTCGACGAATCTACGCCTTGCTTGATGATCGTTTTGATGAATTGCCAAACCAAACTGAGAATAAATCACTTGACAGCTGTGAAATCGGTCGCCATCTTGGAAAGTAATGCCAACTTAATTTTCTATACCTGAAAAAAAAACACTCTTTATATGACGATTTTATTAATGGCCATTACCAACGTGTAATTACAAGATATCTCATTATCGTACAGCGGTGGTACCTACGGACCCCACGGGTATTATTCAGGGGATTCGAGTAAAAACAATTGATTTGGGGGTCCCAAAACAGCATCAGGGGGTCTGAGCAAGGTTTAACATAAAATAAAAAAGAAACATTTCAACCATTTTTATTTTTATGGAAATTTAAAAAATTAACAATGATTTATATGGATATTCTCGACAGGGCGTTGAACTCTTTTGTGTGTGTACTAACTAAGATCCGAAAAACAGATGAATTCATACTAATACAGGAGCATCTTATTGAAATATCCACAAATGATGGACTTAAACCAATGTTTGAGCAAGGAGATACCACACATTCTGGTTACAAAAACATATTCTAGTTTTATATCCTGCATTATGCGTTATTGTACATAAGTTGTTGATTACTTTCCCATTTTCCAACTTGGTAGAACGTGGATTCAGTGCCGTAAAAAAAACTCATCACAATAAAAAAAAAAAAGAAACCGACTAAAAACTAGTACTTGAAGGGATTTACGGTTGCTACTCAGAAACATTGAGACAGACAAATACACTCAATAATATCTCATCAAAATCATCAATGTCATTAATTTTTTAAAATTTATTTAAACAAAAGTTATAATTTCAATAAATAATTCTTCAACAAAATGTTTTTTTTAAAAAATTTTTAAATTTTATACTATGCTTTATGTTGTTTTTTCACTTAGAGGTACTTGGGAAAGTTTTGACTATAAAAAGGGTAAAATATCCATGGATAAAAAAAGTTTGGGAATCACTGTCGTACAGGATAATTTAAAAATTATAATAAGTAAGGGAACAGGTTATAGACATGAGATAACTAATGAAACATCAACTGTGGGAAGATATAAATTTCATTACTAATATCTAAAATACCTCTAGAGCAGTGGTTCTCAAACTTTCACTACTGGCGACCCAATTTTCAATCATAATTTTTATCGCGACCCCCTAAAAATAATAATGTATTGAATGCAATAATAATAATGCACTTTGACGCTAAGGTTACAATACGATCGTAATTATAAACCATACAAATTAACAAGATAAGTATTAAATTTTGTATATGTTACTTATAAGTAATATTTTTTTTACTTTTTAGTTTGATTCACTATAAAAGCGTGTTTTATAGTTTGTTTTAAAACTATAATTTATTTTATAGTTATTTTTACTATACACGATAAAAATCACAAAAAAAATTCCAGTGAACAATTTAACTAAGAGAAAATATACTTACCTACTTTCAAGGACTTTTCAATTTTTCTTAGAAAATTTGAGAAAAAATCCAATAAAACTAAAGAAAATGTTCCAAATGTGCGTGTGCTTAATAAAGGACAAATCACATACACTTTTCGCTAACAACACAAGAACGCTATTTTCAAGCTAAACTGTCATATTTTGTTCATGTTTTTGTAGTTTTGCTATTGTTTGATGATCTACAAATAGAATTTTGAACTTTTTCTGCTTTGTGTCTTTTTGACAAGGCAAAGTGCTACATTATGGCTTCATAGTTTTCTTCGTAGAGATCTTTAGGCAGCATTCGAAAATTTCAAATCAACTCAAACGTTTCATGTCTAACGCTTTACTGATATTTATTTTGGCTATATATATATATATATATATATATATATATATATCTTGATTAATATGCATTATTTCAGTAGGTTCTTCAATTGCTTGATCAGTTACAACTTCCTTCAATAGGGATCACAGATGCCCATTTTTTTAATACTCTGCTTATTTACATTTATAAACCATAATAAGTCGTACAACACAGCAATCAAAACAACAAAATTGTTCATGGGAAACGTGTAGCATGTTCTAAAAAATAATTGTGTAAAACGTTTTTATGATGCATTATATGTTTCAAATACTCATGCTTATCCATATATCATAAAACTCTTTCACATGGAAAAAGATGAAACAGAAATATATTATATATATTTACAGCTTCCCTAAAGAAAAGACGGAGATAAACATACCAGTAAGTTCGATGGTCAGCTTAAGTAATATTTTAGGTTAAAAGAAACGTAATAAAAAAATATCTCATTGTTTGATATCGTTAAAAGAAACGTAAAAAAAAAATAATCTCTCATCTTTCTCATATTGACCGCAAAGCAAACAAAATTTTTTTAAAATTTGGTTATAGGATCAAAGATGGCTAATGAGCGTTTGAAGTGGAATCTTTTATTTTTGATGATCACCAGATGATAAAAATAAATTATATCAGTGTAAATGTGTATTTTTTATTATGTCAGAAGGCATTTTATTTTACTTCATTCCAAAAAATTATTTTTTTAAACCTTTTATTTTCAATATGCTCGCGCCTCCCTCGCAGGGTTACCGCGCCCCCCAGGGGGGCGCGCCCCACAGTTTGAGAAACACTGCTCCAGAGGAATTTGAAAAATTTTCGATTCAGTATTACCAATTAATTAGCTAAAGAAATATAATTTTACAACAGACAATAGTCTCGTTTTTAAACAACAGATTACAAAATTTTAATAATAGTAATAAATGTATAAATAGGGACTGTTAATAAGAGTGTAAAACAAATTTTCAAAATTAAATTGATATTCACTTCGTTTTAAAAATCTCAAATCATAAATGGCGATATAATAGTACAAAAACATTTCTTATTAATATATATTGTTATTTTTGTGTAAAAAAATTATGAAAATATTCTTAATATCACTGATATAATTTTAGTTTTACTTGATATTAGTTAATCAACCAATTTTTATAATTATCGATTTTGCAAAAATAGGTTTTTCTTTTTCAAGCTTTGAACTTTTATTTAAATCGCTGAATCTGCCAATGACTCGTTTATTTTTCTTTAGTTCGAGCAGTGATCGAAGCATTGTAGAATGCGTTTTTAGCTAAGTAACTTTTTTATTATTACTGGATTCGGAACATCAACCCATTATGTTCCGCAGGATTTTGATCTGTAATATAAAAAAAGGAAGGTTACTTAATGATAAACCGGGTTTAACCCCATTTTTTAAAAAAGCTGTCCTTTGCAATGTAATTGGATACTGCAACATCCGTCTTTTTTATTTCCAAAATTTAAATTAAATTGTCATTTTTAATCTTTAGCAACGAAATAATTCTTGTCTCTCAACTAGATTATATATATATATATATATATATATATATATATAGTGCATACAAGGGGGAGTTCCCGAGTGCAGAGCCCCCTCCCTCATCGTCTTTGATTTTTTTTCGATTGATTATAATCCTATGTATATAGTACGTAAAATTTAATTATTTATTAATAATGAATTTTATTATTTCATAATAATTATTCACTCGATTTATTTTTTAGTGTTTTTTGTTCCCGACAGTTGACAAATTCAAAAGAATATGTTTGGCGGCGTATTGGGGTGTGTTACGAGAATGGTGAACTTTCGACCCTGGACTCTCCCCCTTTCTCGAAAAATTCCTGAGTGCGCCAGGGTATAGATATAATGTATATATATATATACTTATTCCAACTTTTTCATTAAGCTTTCTGAATCTGTATCTTGATTTTCTAGAAATATCTTTTGTATCGATATTATAATACAAAAAAGTACATATCTTGTGTCTCTGTGAGATTAGAGTTCAAATTAGCTTTAAGGGAATTTTTCGAATGTTTGCCAATCTAACTATGGACCATCATCGTTGACTGGAGCTGGAGGTACTTCTGAGAAGATATCACAATCACTTTTCTCAGGCCTGCATAAGTAATTCTTTGCAAAGGACATCATAAAAACACAAAGTATGCAGACTTTGAAAATACCAGAATGGATGCCATAAAAACGAAGAATGCAGACATCACAACAGCCAGAATGGAAGGCGTCTTGGCTTTTCAAGTCTCTCTCCTTTCTCACGGCCTTTTACATAAAATAGCGCCATTCCTTATATAGATAAATATAGATTATTATATTTTTCATTCCATTAATTTATATTTTTATTCAAATATTTTATATTTTACTTTAAGATCGTGTGTATTTACTGCTAAAAACCAGGAGTTAATTGATCCAGTTTGTATATCTTGAAGGGTAAAAAATTCGATCTCGAATAGGGCTTTGCAATAGAATAAATTCGGATATCGAAGAATTATTGTCCGTAGGTTTGAGAACTAACATTTCTTAAGACCCACAGCCTGTTTAGATTACATGAGTTAAATAAAGTCTGCCTTTTCCAATGGTTGCCAGCACATGTTGACATTACAGGCAAGGAAAATGTGTATAAATTGGCGAAAGATGCTAGAAATCTCAATAATGACAACTTTGTCAATAGTACCATATTAGACGCAAATGCTGTTGCAAATTTCAAATTGAGAGAGAAGTCCATTCCTGTAAAGCAACGGCCTTACTTAGGGATTGCAATATGGGACTAAAAGTTCAATACCGGTATTCGGTATTTTTTAGATCTTAATACCGGAATACTGGTTTTAATACCGGTATTAGAAATTTTAGAAAAAGCATGAAAACGTAGATGTATCTTTGTTTTATATTTGCAAGTTTTATTAGAGAATGTAAATATCACAAAAAATAATTTGTAACTTATAAATTATAACAGTATATAAAAAGCACACACAAACACACAAAATAAAGGAGCATCTTAACTATTAAAATCACAAAAAAAGTGTAAATATCACTATTCAGTCTGTGATACTAGTATAAATTTTTGAAATGTGATCTTAAAAAAAACAATGCATCAATTACACTGTCATTAAGCCTGGAACGTAATTTTAAACTATAATTTCATCCGAATTATATTTTTTTCAAAATAATCTAAAATCCCTGATGGCTTGGGCTTAGAAAGTGTGCTAAAATTTGTATCTTCATCGCAATTAGATTCTTTCCTCTCATTAACAATTTTGTATCATGTTTCGTTTTTAAATGTGTATGGAGTCCTCGTATGTACTTCCTCCATTCATTTTAATAACACTAGAGCATTTTTTACATTATGCCACTATATTCTTTTCATCATATAAATAATGAAACCCAACCGAAGTATTATCAACTGATTTTTTATGTTCTTTAAAATTATTCTCATTCATTATTATGGGTTATTATTTATGAGTATATATATATATATATAATCCAATATAAAAAAATATTTTTTCAATATATAATCATATACATATACATACACATATATATAAATTTATACATATATATACATATACACAAATATATACATATACACAAATATATAAACAAAAATATAAAAATAAACATATAGTTATATACCTAAGATAACTAAAAGTAGGAAGAAGGCACATAGTATAAAGACAAATTCCTGGCCTTAGGAATCAGGATTGCAGGTTTAAACAAGTTTTGCGGCGCCAACCTTCACCTGTAATTTGTCATACTATGTACCAAGAGGAAAGGAAAGAATTATATATGTAGAATTTAAATATTAAAAATCATTAAACTAAATAACATAGGAACATAAACATAACCTACTAATTCGGAGTTAAAACGATGGCCAAGAGTGCATAACGTGTTCCCGCCAAATAGGGTGAGAGCAGAACCGCATAAAATTAATTGCGATACGATATAAGAAACGATTAATTGCGATACGATATACGATAATAAGAAATATATATATATATATATTCCGTATTTAAAATGGCAATTAAATACGGAATGCCGATTGAAGCATTCAATCAATTTAGATCTTATATAACAACAGAAATTCAGGAATTAGATTTTACTGTTGAAAATGAAATTATGTATTTAGATCTTAAATCATCAATAGTAAATATCCAAAATGACTTCGTTATTACATATGTTGATAAGGTCTCTGCTAATTATGCCATAATTTGTAAATATTTTTACAGTAAAATATTAAGTAACCACATTTTAAATAATAATTCATTTCAAAAATCAATTCACAATAATAGAGAAAATGATAATCGTCTTTTAGCTTTTAACAAAAGACTGAATATTCATCTAAATAATATTAAATATCCAAGTATTTTTTTAACACCAAAATTTCATAAAAGCCCTATAAAATTCCGTAGTATCACTAATGGATACAATACATATATCACGAAGTCTGGGAAGATCTTACAATCTCTTCTTCAAAATCTAATTGATAATTTACAAAACACGGCAATTATTAAAAATAGCTTAGAGATTGCTAGAGTTACTAAGGATATGATGATTTTTTCTATGCATGGTTTTGATTTCGAGGACCTTTTTAATTCTATAGATATTGACGATATGATTAAGGTTCTACAGTTAATTTATGATAAATATGAATTGTGTACTTCAATGAGAAGGGAAGGATTTGATAACCTCGTATTAAAAGAAAATTTCATTACATTTGATCAGAATCTTTATAAACAGATCAAAGGATTACCTCAAGGTGGTCCAGCTAGTAATTGTTTAGCGAACCTATATTTACATTTTTTTGAAATGGATCATGTTGTAAATGATTCTTACTTAATTTATCGTTATATAGATGATATAATAATTTTTGGTAAAAATAGTGAATACAGACCAAATATTACATTCTACCCTGATTATCTCAAGCTCCTTAAAACTAACTTCAACTCTAATAGGGTGGAATTCTTGGATTTAGACTTGCATCTTATTAACAATAATGTAGTCAGTAACATTTTTGACAAAAGAGATTCGTTTAAGTTCCATATAATTAAAATTCCCGTATGGAACAGTAATTTACATATATCAATTTACAGAAATATCATTTTGAATTTTTTATTTAGAAATGATAACTTAACTACCCACAAAATAGATAAATGTAATAATATAAAAAAAAATTTTCAATGTTGTTTAGATCATGAATACCCTTTTAATTTCTTGAGATCTTATATTCATCACAAATACATTAACCGGCTTGCTACTTCGAATTCCAAATCCACCACACAACAATAGGTTTTCAAAGTCAGCATGTTAGTGGTCTTGCTGTGAAGATTATATCATAACACTCATATCACAGTTTACATTTTTTCCACACACATCTTGAACATCTTACATATTGTTGACAACCAACCAAATTAGAGCCTAGCAAATTTACATTTTTGACAATCAACCAATTCAAATTTTACCATATTTGATTGTTGTCATTTATACTTGTCTTTTCTGGCTGGTTTAAAAGTCAGCTCAAAAGATGGGGTTATGTATTTTCGAATTTTTTTAACTTAGTGAATAATTGACTTTCATTAATGGCAAGACGCTTGTTTCTCTTCGTAAAAGCTTTGTGAGTAAAGAAATTTTGTTAAATTAATTTTTGAATGATACTTTTCTAATGTAATTGTTTTAGCATTTTTCTACTTTTCTTACATAATTATTTTGTGATTTTGTGATTTTTTCTGCATTAAGAGTTTTGGGAGAGTTTGTTACATAATAGTAGTGATTGGTTTTATCATGCTCTCTGAGTTATCTCTGAGTTCAATTGCTGCCTTTAAACAATCTTCTATAACTGAACCTTGGTAATTAAAGCCTACTTTTATTCTTGTAACTTGTATGTCATCAAGGTACTGTTCTCCATTATGAATAATATGTGCGTTTCCATATATTTCTTTCGCAATACTCTGAAGTTTTGTTTATTTTATTTTATTTGGTTTTCCTACCGAGTTGCAAAGGGGGAAGGTTGGCGCCTTTAAACTAGTTTAACCTCACTTATTCGGTCCTAAGTCCGAAATTGCTTTCTGACTCGCTAGGTTCTGCTTTTTTGTAGTTCTTTTATTTCTCTATAATTTTGTTCTTCATGTTCAGCTTTTATATTTTTATTATGCTATTTCTTGTTATGTTCTTTATCTATTATTTCTTGTTTTTGATAAATAATACATATTTCTTTTATATATATATATATATATATATATACTTTTAAAAAATCATAAAAATAATAATCATATAAAATTAGCGTAAAATATAAAGGAAACTCAAAAAATATATATTAAATTTTTTAAAAAAATAAACATGTGGCGCCATCTATTTAATAATTATAGAATAAATTAGATATTGTCTAAATTTAAAAAAACATTACAAAACATAATAACAGTAAATAATTACAGTAATACAAAATGTATCATAAAAAACCATTATAAATATAATTACAAAGAAAGTTAGCAGGGTATCCATGTTCAATACAGTGATTAAAATTTTTTTAAGATTTAAAAAAATATTAGCTTTATCGCTAACTAATACATTATTGCGATAAATATAGTTAAAAATAATATTTCTATATATAGATATTGATAAATTAGAATTCCAGTAAGGCACTTTGATGATATTAAAATTAAAGGCATCTCTTTTATCATAAATATTACTATGTAGTTTCAAATCCTTAATATACAGTGATACATCTAGGTAATTTGTTTTGATTGGATTATTATTAATTTTAACTAAGTTTAAGTAGGACGGATAAAAATTAATAATGGGATTTAAATTATCATTTTTACCAAAAATAATTAAATCATCAATATATCTAAAAATGTAGTAGTCATTATTAATAACATAATTATATTCATAAAAATGTAAATAAAGATTAGCCAAATTATTACTAGCTGGGCCCCCTTGTTATATATATATATATAAATAATATAAAAAATATTTTGAAACCTAAAGTATGATATACAAATACAGTGTGAATAACAAAAAAAAAAAACTCACCTTTTTTAAAAATATCAAAATATTACGCGCTTTCTTCACAATTACGATCTTGTTTTCACAGATATGAAAATCAGTCTACGAATCCTGAGCGTGTGCAGTTTCGCTGTGAGCTGTAACACGATATTTTTGGCCCGCCTCACTTCTCTTGACCGTACGATACAACTTTGTATTCACAGTTTAATTAATTTCGTCCGTTAGGGAGAAGCAAATATAAAAACGTGTATCATTTTGCGATGTTGACGATCCCTTAACGTATAGTGGAGACAATTTTAAGAAATTTCTAGTAATAATTTCTTTAAATACCGAAAAACCGGTATTTAAACTTGGGAATACTGGTGTTTCAAAATTGTATAAATCGCTCAAAATACCGGTATTCGGTATCCCGATTTACCGGTATTGCAATCCCAAGTCTTACTTTTTGAACTCACGGAATCCATAGAACTTGAAGGTACTTTCGCGGAACCCCATTCCATACACATACTTCGAAGAATATATATCAAAATAATATTTAAAGTAGATCAACAGGTTATAGGTACTTTATGTAAAGGCAATTTTAAAATAGTATTGCATTTATTATTAAAAAATTCTAATATAATTTTTTAATATAATTTTTTCACTAATAATACTAATTTTCGATTCAAGTGTCACCTATCCATGCATTATATTTAGTAACTGGGATATGTGCTAATGCTTTTTTTCACACAAACTGTAGAAGTCTAGTTCTTTTGAGATTAAATGCAATCGCGTTACATTTTCTGAGTTTAATTTGTTTTAATACTTTGTTTTTGTCGCCATTTACGTTGAGATATATATTTCATTTAAACACAATATTCTTAATGATATTAAAATGTTTATAGCTGCATGAGGAATCCCGTGTATTTTGCATGAATTTGCAACCTAAAATTTAGAAGCTGTTCTTGCTTAAATTTAGATTTTAACATCAACTCTGTTGATATGTTGTTCCCTTTCCTTCATTATAGGTTTTCCACAAATATAAATGGTGCATTTTCCAATACAAAAATTATTTAGTTTTGAGAGCCATTGTCCTACTTAACCAGCATAAAATTATCTCGAGGAACTCGAGATAGTAAACAATAGAATATTCAAAATCTGGTAGTAAGTATACATACATTAAAAAAGATAAAACGCGCGTTTATTAAATACATTATAATAAAAGTTTAAAAAGTGCAGCAAAATAAAATTCTAATATATAAATAAAATTTTCAGTTTTAATGAATAGGATGAGCTTTAGATACTTGTAACTATACAAACTTCGTAGAGAGCGTGAATCCATTTTACGTACATATTTATTTCATCTCGATTTTCTTATGTGACTCGTGGAACCCCTGGGTATGTCTTGTAGAGCCCCAGGGTTCCGTAGAACACAGTTTAAAAACCACTGACTGTAAAGCATGAAGTCTGTAATATAAATTTAGACCGTCTTATAAAAAGTCTATTTCAAGACTAAGGGTTGGTAAAAGAACTTATAGGAATTGTGATAACTGTTTAGATACAGAGCTTTAGAACACTTGCTTATATTTTTGACTGTCCAGCAAAACTTGCTGCTTTACAATAAATAGGGGTCTTGCTTACGCTAAGAAATCTCTATGTGGATAGTATTGAACATTTCCAGAACAGTCATATGGGCCCATGTTTACAGTTTTATTTGGTCCCATCATGAACTCGTCGTCATCATCATTATCAAGATCCATCATGTTGAGGAGTTGATATGTGTTAAATATGTTGAACTCTAAATATGTTGAAATATATGTACTGTGGTGCATACGTTAGGAGAGCATCCTTGATATAGTAGGGGTGTGCCAGCATCATATTTTGTCCTCGGCACTTGACCGTGGTCAGATTTACGAGGTCCGCCACTAATAGCTCTCACCTTGATTCGGGAATAATCTATCAATCAAAAAGATGTACAGATGCAACTGTTTATAATTTGGTTACTTTATTTCATATCACTGACCAACATTTTTTACTTCAAGAACATTTAAATCTTGTGTGCAATGAGAAGATTATTTTCGAAGTTATCCACTTGTAGTTTAAAAGCTCTGCATTGTGATTATAATATTTAATAGTATAGCTGACAGTAATTTAGTACTTAAAATAATTCGCAATATAGTTTAAATACTCTTAAAAATTGTTTTGTTTGATTTTATTGGTTTATTAACACCACTTTTAGAAGCTACACGGGGTCTATTGGCGACGGATCTCATAAATTTGTACTATATTCAAGTGAGAAGATGACATTTGAGTTGACATTCCACTCTTCGAATCTCCACACCATGTCAACCTCTGAGGACTGTGAGCTTTGATAGATTTTGAGGGCATCATCCCCTCTATACGGAGGGTCTTTAAAAGCACCACTGTTAAACCCTGAATTAAATAATTAATTCCACTAAAATTTTACACATAGTAAAAAATCCTGTAATAATAATTCAATACAAAGATATGTTCTTAGCTCCCGAATGACATATATTTTCCCATTGGAAACGAGTAGTGGATGCAACTAAGTCCCTCAAATAGTTTTTTTTTTACTATGTTGTTGACTTTATGCTAAACATTGTAGAATTAAATGTTAACAAAATGCATATATAAAACTCCTTTTTTCAATTCAGACATTTAGTTCACAATCTGCCTACACACATATATATATATCTTGTTCACAGTGGCGCACACATGAATTTTTCTAGTGGGGGGTACGGGGTAGAAAGTTCACCATTCTTGTATCATGCTCCGTTTGATTTTGTCGATTTTTGGGAATAAAACACAGTAAAAAACTAGTTTTTGAATAAATAATTAGCATTAATTAATATAATTAATCATTAATAGCAAGTAATTAATTAATTTTAAGTACTATATACTTAGAATTACAATCAATCGGAAAAAAAAATCAAGGGTTTTTTGGGGGGCGAACCCCCCCTTTGTGTGCGCCACTGCTTGTTCAAATTTTCAATCGTTGATAAAATATACTTTCTATTCATCCATTCAAATCACAAGTTCAAATACATTTCATTAAACTTGTAGCGGATGACACTTGAGGTTAATACAGTTTTTTCAAATATTAATACATTAGTTAAACTTTATGAATGAATAAATAATAACAAAAATAATAATTCATCACCATATATAAAAAGGATAATTGATGGTTATGTCCCTGTAGCGTAATGAATAGCACGTTGGACCTCTAATCCAAAGGTCATGGGCTCGAATCCCGCCTTGGATGGCCTAATTTCTGAGAATGGGATTTCTTCTTACTATTCTATTTTATTGTAATAATTAAATTTAATTAGTGGATAAATAGTAAAAACAAAAATAATAGTCCAACACTATATATAGAAAGGAAAATGGAAAATCGCCTTCTATTTTACCACTTAATATTGTAATTCTGTCATATGTATATGCAAATTCATATTAAATATAATTATTTAATAAAAAGTAATTAAAATAAAAATTTTCTTTGTTGATCTAAGTAGGAATTGCCTCAATTTTTTTTAAATATATTACTTGTTTTATTTAGAATTTGAAGTTAAAGGATTTGTATTAAGAATTATCAGGTTGGGATAGACTTGGAAAAAAATTATGCTTTAATATGTGGTTGGAATGCTTATTATGTATATTAAGCAAAAACTTATATATTACATAAATGTTATAGAATTAATGTAAAATAAAATTTATAAATAATTTTCCAAGTTAATATAGATTAATAAAAATACAAATTTAAAAATTTTAAAAATTAAATTTTTTTATAAGAAAATAAATATTTTTTAGATTACAATATAGAATAGATTTCCAATATTTCCCCCTCTGAATTAAATCTACTTCTTTTCAAAATCCTGTGGTTTTATCCAACAAATATTTTCTCTTTTACATTGGTTTAGAATTGTTTTATTTAGCCAAATTGCCCCCCCCCCCAACGCTGATTATTTTATAAAGAAAAAGTAAGTATAATACTTTTGTGCAAGAAAAGAAAAGGGGTGCACATACCGAGAACAAAAGGAACAGGTCGAGAAAAGCTCACCAGGACACACTTTAGACGCTCCCGACAAAAAGGACAGCACACTTTACAGAAGTCGTAAATCATGTTCCTTCCCAAGATCCACCCCTAGGGCTCATGTTATAGACTGTAAAATTTGCAATACAATTGAACACCTTACAATGAATAAGTCATAAATCGGAAAATTGACAGCGAAATGCATGAATACAAAAAGAATCAGGTTTCGTTGTGAACAAATTCAGGGAGCACCGCGATAGAACCAATTTCTCGCTTTCAGAAAAGAAAGCACCGCTTAAGGCACGAATTTTGAAAGAAATACAGATGTATTTCCAATTACATTTTCTTATAATGACCAAACACGTACAGTGTGATATTTTTCTAAAACGGAAAATTAGTGGATAATCTATTCTCTTTTGCTCACGCTTTTACAAGAAATGATGTGCCCAATTGGGTGTTTTTAAAATAATTTTTTTTGTCTCAATCGAACAAAACGTGACTACTTTTTTACTGTACCTAATTGCTGCGCCAACGTTGAACGCCTAGAATTATCCAGCACCACCTGATGATTACCTATCTTGATTATCACATCAATATTAGCGTCACATAGACAGGAACGTATAGCGCTTATATTTCAAATACTAAGCAGGAACGCTGGTTTGATTTTTTCTACTAAGACATTAAGTTGAGAAAAAAAATAGGTAAGCTTTTATTCATAACATTATTTGGAAATTTAAAATTTAATAAAAGGGAAAAATGTAAATAGTTCGCCCTCTCTATACGAATGCAGACATTACATCTTTTTAACCGGGAGCGGTCGCGCGGGGCTCAGACACCCCAGACTCATGAAATCTTTAATTCTGGTTAAACTGCTTATTTGTTACCAATAGCCTTGCCAGTATCCTCCTATATGACAGTCTTCATGGGTACATAAATGTATTTGTTATATATCTTCCTCTTTTTTGGAAGTGGCAAACGTTTTCTTATAATCTTAAGGTACTTGGGATGACTGAGTATAGTGCGTGACCACTTTTGTTGTAAGATATTTTCTATGAACAGGCTACATTTCCCCTCCCCTGCGGCGTATTTAGTGGTTTTGATTATTGTGCTTTATGACTCTTTATGGTTCATAATTGTACATGAACAGAATATAAAAAAAGAAAAAGAAAAAAAAGAAATGGGCGTTTGCGATCACTAATGTATGAAGTTGAAATTTCAGAAAAAGAAATTGATCAAACAAGGGAAAAACCTGATGAAATAATGGATATTAATCATGATAGCGAAAGTAAATTTGAGAAAAGCGAAGACCATGAAACGTTTGAGTTGCAAGGAAAAGCTTCAAATGCAACCTAAAAAATTCCATCAAGAAAGATATGAAGCCGCAAGTGTACCCCAAAACACACTGTGCCCTGTCAAAAAAACACAAGAAAAAAGTTTAACGTGCGATTTGTCGATCACCAGAGGACGGTAAAACTACAATAACTTGAATAAAATACGTCATTTTTACCTGTAAGTACCATCAGGGGCGCACACAAGGGGGGTCCTGGGGGTCTGGACCCCCTCCCAACGCCCTTGATTTTTTTTCCGATTGATTATAATTCTAAGTATATAGTACGTAAAATTTAATTAAGTATTTGTTATTAATGATTAATTTTATTAATTAATGCTAAGTATTTATTCAATAATTAGTTTTTTACTGTGTTTTGTTCCCGAAAATCGACAAAATCAAAAGGAGCATGATACAAGAAAGGTGAACTTTCAACCCCGAACCCCCTTGAAAAATTCCTGTGTGCTCCACTGAATACCATTGATGTAAAGTTAGCGAAAAATGTGTGTGATTTGTGCCCTTTATTAAAGTGACGTACATTTGAAACATTTTAGTTCAGTTTGATTGGATTTTCCCTCAAATTATCAAAGAAAAATTGAAAAATCCTTAAAAGTAAGTAAATATACTCTCTCTTAGTTAAATTATTCACTGGAACTTCGATTTTTATCGCGTGCAACAAAAATAATTATAAAAAAGGATTGGGGTGACTGTCACCCCACGCGATCACACTAACGTTAGTATCGACTTCTCCCGGGTTAAAAGTGATGCCTTGACGAGTTGTGAGCAATTAGCTAAATTCATTTCTTCGACTGGTTCAGTAATTCTTTTGTCGCAGTTCGGTTGGTTTAAAAGAAGTTAAGAAGGAAGAAACACACTTCGAACATTTAATTCACTAAGGTATTATAAAATGTGTTCGGTTTTTTATTTATAAATTTATTGCTTAGTTTGAGTTATATATACACACTTAAGATAAAGTTTTTTTTTTTTTTTTTTTACATGAGGTCATTTTGTTATAAAAGATAATCCCTAATCCAGTGCCTCTCAAAGTTTCAATATTTGTGCCCCAAAATTCAATCATAATTTTCATCGCGCCCCCTGCACATAAATATAATGTATTGAATTTAAAAATACTACACTTTGACGCTAAAACTGCAATACGACTTTAACCTCGTAAGTGCCACCGGCGTATATAAACATCTCGCTCAGCCAAAGCGTTAATTGTAATATATACGCATATATACGTCTATATAGACGTATATATCTATATAGACGTCTATATATAGACGTATATATAGACGTATATATACGTCTTTCCGAAGTACGATCCTTTCTTTGAACTGCCATCCATAAAATTATCCCGAAGGCTTTAGAATGTAATAATATGACTGACACAGTATTTGCGAAGGATTTACTTATTTCAAAGGATTTGATTATTTATTACTTTTCTCTCCCCCAATACACCCCATGCACTCGCCTTGGTGTTAAAAAAAGGGGGCACTGGGGAGCGAATCGTGTAACTTTTAATTGGCAGTTAAGGGTAAATTATAAACCGTACAAATGATCAAGGTAAGTGTTAAGTTTTGCATATAATTTTATCTATGACAAGCCCATGGGGGGTCACTGGTAATTATTAAACTTGTTCTTAACTTGGTATTGTTAAATTAATTGTAAATGTATGTATTTTATATAAGTGTCCACAATGTATTTTATAAGTGTTTGATATCAGTATAAATTTGTATTTCATTTTTTATTATGTCAGAATGTATTTCGTTTGCTAACTTTCAGTAAATTAATATACATATATTTTAAAATAATCTCTTATTTTCGACTTTTTAATATGCTCACTCCCCCCTCCTAGAGTTATCACGACCCCCTAGGGGGCGCAACCCACAGTTTGAGAAACGCTGCCCTAATTGTTACGGATAGAAAAGTAGTAGGTTTTGAACCATTTCGGAATTTAACTGAACGGTTCATCTTTTTAAATAACTTGCCTAGGGTAGCATGTAATATTTTCCTTTCTTTGGAAAGTCAAGTGTGAGATATCATTTTTCTCAAACTACGTTAATTTTAACGAAACCGACAAATTTATTATCTCAATTTGTGACTGTGGTTAATAGCACGATTATGTAAGTTCACGATAGAGAAAAAAATAACTGTAAAATTGTGAAATTCGTGGTCTCGGTACCCAATGATGTAATAAAGGGTGTCAACAGAAGTTTTTATAATGAAGACATGTTGAAATAAAAAAAAATCTCTCTCATTGTTATGGATATAAAAGAGCAAATGTTGTACCAGTTTGGTATCTAAGCTGAATGGGCCCTCTTTTGAGAAACTTGCCTGGGGCTAAGTGCGATATTTTTCGTTTTATGATGAGTCAAAGTTGGGTGACATCCTTTTCTCAAACGTCGACTCAAACACAAACTATGTTGATCTGAACTGAACCAACAAAAAGTTTTGCCCGACTTATGACTGTACACCAGTGCTTCTCAAAGTTTCAATATTCGCGACCCAATATTCAATCATAATTCTCATCGCGGCCCCCTCACACAATAACAATGTATTGAATTCAATAATACTATACGTTGATGCTAACACTATGATACGACTTTAAGGGGAGTAGGAAACCTCTCTCTCTCTATACTGACAATGTTAAATTGTCTGTTTTCGATGTACCTTTTCTCAAAATTTGTTTTATGTACGTGATTGAAATTTTTCATACTATTAAAGTACACCTCTCTCATTATACTAAAATGAGCTTTTAGCTAATTTTGAATTTTTTAATAAATTATGAAATATTTCATGAAACATTGCGAAATTTGACCCATTTTCACTTAAAAATTTGTAAAAATTAAATTTTTGAGTTTTTACAAAAGCTCATTTTAGTATATATTAGACATCATCATAAATAATTCATAAAAAATTTACATACCTGTGAACAGTAGTTTCTCAGAAAAGGTAAATCGCACATTAAAATTTACATTTTGAGATAAATTGATTTTAATGTATACAGTGAGACTTCTAATTGGCTAGGAAATAAAAAAATAAAAGGCTCAATTTAAAATAAAAGATACATGTTTTGGTTTATATCAGTCGTTACACTTTTAAGCAAAAACAAAGTAATTTGTTTACAATGTTCGCCATTAAAATGGGCGTGGCCCAAATTCAAGGATTATTTAAAAACACGTTTTAAGGGCTTCTAAATACCCTAGAGGTTAAAGTAAGGCATTTTAAAAAAAGGTTAAAATCTATACAATTTGAAAATGTAAAAATCTCAAATTGTCAAAAAGATAAGATTTTAGCTTTCCAACACCCCTTAACCTCTGAAGAGTCACCGGCCTATATAAAAGTCTCGCTCAGCCAAAGCATTAATTTCCCTTGACGTAAATATACGTCTTTCCGAATTGCGATCTTTTCTGTGCACTGTTATTAATAAAATTTTCCGAAGGTTTTGGAATGCAATAAGAGGACCTTGACAACGTTTGCGAAGAATTTATTTAATTCAGATTATTTCCTTCCTTTATTCCCCGCCCAATATATCTTAAACGGGTGCCTAAGTAGAAAACGATTGGCTTTGGGAAGTTAAGGGATTTATTATAAACCGTACAAATTATCAAGACGAGTGCTACTTTTTCTATATAATTTTATCTATGACAATCCCATGGGGTCACTGGTAATTATTAAACTTGTTCTCAACATAGTATTGTTAAATTAATTGTAAAATACATTGTGTAGCACTGATTCATTTATAAGTGTAATGTATCAGTGTAAATGTGTATTTTATTTTTTATTATGTCAAACTATATGGTTTGCTTACTTTCAGTAAATTAATTTCTTTGAAAATAATCTTCTGTTTTCGACTTTTCAGTATGCTCGCCCCCCTCGTAGAGTTGTCATGACTCCAAGGGGGAGTGCGCCCCACAGTTTGAGAAACGCTGCTGTACACAGCTATGTAAAATTACGTTGGAGAAATAAGCTCTGTATATATATAAAATTGCGAATTTTACAGAGATAATGATATAATGGAAGCTAATGATATAATAGAGGATGTCAATTTTCCCCATTTTCAAAAATATGCGAGTCATCACTTAGCCAAGTAACAGAGATTTTTTTTTTTTGATTTTTCCCAGAACTGACATGACCCACCCTTACCGGATGTACTCGCTTGGATCTAGTTTCGGGATACCCTGTATGGGATTGACAATGCACTCGGAAGTGGCGGTTTAAAATACTGATTAGGAGGTGCCATTGACCAAAACCCTCCGGCAAAGTCAATGGCAGCCAAAGTTGTAAATTTTGATGAGTCATCAATTGTTGCCTCAGCGTGAGTGCGTTCCTAATTAGTGAAAAGTCTTCGCTTCCTTTTTATCCCTGCGGGAAGCAGGTTCTCCAGTATCTATTCAACCAATAACTATTCAACTTATCTTCCTTTTCAATGATTGACAGACTGTTAGGATAATTCGAAGGAAAAGGGTTCGGCTTTTAAGGGACAGAAAGGGTTTCAGTTTTCCGACCGGACAGTGAATTTCATCTCAAGTGTTGACATTTACTGATTAGTCTTTTCACCCTCTGCCCATATCACTCAAAAGCGTGAGAAAGCAATGCTCAATTCTTTTCATCTTTTGTTTAGCCTCCGTCGACAGGAAATATCGTTGATTTTGAGTAGCCCACGCAAAAATTTTTCAAGGGAGGGGTTCAGGGTCGAAAATCCACTATTTTGGTATCATGCTCCATTACGCCCCCCAGCATATTCTTTTGATTTTGTCGATTTTCGGGAGCAAAAACAATACAAAATTAGTTATTGAATAAATAATTAGCATTAATTAATAAAATTAACTATTGTATAAATAATTGACATTAATTAATAAAATTAATTATTAATAACAAATACATAATTAAATTTTACGTAATATACACGTAGGACAATGTTTCTCATACTGTGGGGCGCCCCCTAGGGGGCCGTGACAACTCTACAAGGGGGGCGTGAGCATATTGAAAAGTTGAAAACAAAAGATTATTTAAAAAAAACTATTAATGTACTGAAAGTGTAAACCCACAAAATACATTCTGATATAATAAAAAAAAAATGAAGTATGCATTCACACTGATATAATACACTTATAAATGCACTTATAAGTTAAGATTAAGTTTGATAAGTTAAGATTAAGTTTGATAAGTTAAGATTAAGTTTGATAAGTTAAGATTAAGTTTGATAAGCTAAGATTAAGTTTGATAAGTTAAGATTAAGTTTAATAATTTGCAGTGACCCCATGGGCTTGTAATATGTAAATTGTTACATAAAAACGTAAAAATTAATATTTATCTGCCGATTAAAAGTAAAGATTTACTTCCCAATGCCACCATTTTTCACGTAATTGCACGTATGGGATGTACTGAGGGGGAGAGTAAAGGAAGAAAAATAAACAATTCCTCTAAAATGAGTTACTCTTTCGCACTGCCAAGGTCCTTTTATTGCATTCTAAAGCCTTTGGAATAATTTTATGGACAGCAGTGCACAGAAGAGATCGTACTTCAGAAAAATGTATATATACGTCCAGGGCAATTAACGTTTTGGCTGAGCGAGACGTTTATGCACGCCAATGACACTTAAGAGGTTAAAATCGTATTGTAGTTTTGCGTCAAAGTATAGAGTTATTGAATTCAATGCATTGTTATTGGATGGAGGGGGCGATGAAAATTATGATTGAATATTAAAAGTTTGAGAAGCAATGACGTAGGATTATAACCAATCGAAAAAAAATCAAGGGCTATGGGGGTGTCCGGACCACTAAGACACCCCCTTGTGTGCGCCACTGGCTTTCAGACATAGAAGCAGGAACAGTTTAATGAATATTGTTGAAATATTCGGACATTAAGTGGGGCTTTGTTTACTTTAACTGTCAATGTCGCTAGTGAGCAACTGAAAAGCTGACCTTCTTAATATTCACAAATTATCGTATTTTTCCCTTGATTTAACTACATTTAAGTTACTGTATTAATCTTTTCATTTAAGGAATCCGACTACGTTCGGAGCCGTGATTTTGCAAAAATGTACAAACGAATATATTTGTTTTTATAATGGCACTTACATTAGAATACACGTATAAAAATTTTTTAAAAATATTACAATAAAAAAAAATTTTTTTTTAATACACTATTTTGGCAAAAATGAACTTAGAATGATCTTTTTTCAAAACATTCTCCTTTTTATGAAAAATGCTTCTATAATAATAATATTTTGCTATGTACAGAGTTTTTTTTTCAGGTATAGAAGTTTAAGTTGGGATTACTTTCCAAGATGGTGACCGATTTAACAGCTATCAAGTGATTTATTCTCAGTTGGGTTTGGCAATTCATCAAAACGATCATCAAGCAAGGCGTAGATTCGTCGAATGGGCCCAAAACGAGATTGCCGTTGTTCCCGATTTTCATAAGCGAACTTTGTTTAGCGATGAAGCGCACTTCTGGTTGACTGCCTACGTCAACAAACAAAACTGCCGCATTTGGAGTGAAGCTAATCCACAAGTGTATGTCGAAACACCGTTACATCCAGAAAAACTGACTGTTTGGTGCGCTTTATGGGCTGGTGGAATCCTTCTTCAAAAACAATGAAGGCCACAGCGTTACAGTCAATAGTGATCGGTATAGAGCCATGATTACTAACTTTTTCATTCCTGAATTGAACAATCATGATGTCCAGGAGCTGTGGTTCCAACAAGACGGCGCAACATGTCACACAGCTCGTGCCACAATCGATTTATTGAAAGACACGTTTGGTGACCGCCTAATTTCATGTTCTGGACCTGTGAATTGGACTCCAAGATCTTGTGATTTAACACCGCTAGACTATTTTCTGTGGGGCTATGTAAAGTCATTGGTCTATGCGGATAAGCCACAAACGCTTGACCATTTGGAAGACAACATTCGCCGTGTTATTGACGATATACGGCCACAAATGTTGGAAAAAGTCATCGAAAATTGGACGTCCAGATTGGACTACATCCGATTCAGCCGTGGCAGTCCTATGCCAGAAATCATATTTAAAATGTAATGCCACAAGATTATCTTTCGAATAAAAAAAATTCATGTCAATCGAATAATACATCGTTGTTTTATTGCAATTTAAAGTTCTATACCTCTAAAAAACACCCTTTATATAGCTGAGGCTTCTCCAGAGGGCCTGAACTACGACTTTTGAAAAAATTCACATTTTCAGAGTTACTACCGATTTTTAAATAATTATCAGTGGTTTTCTGTTAAATTTTTTCCACTCTGATGTATTAAAATATGGATAAATTCACTTCTAAGTTATATATTTCAAAAATCCTGGTCCAGGCTCTATAAAGAGGTCTTAACTATATATAGGCAAAATATTATTATTACAGAAGCATTTTCCATAAAACAAGAATATTTGGAAAATAAATAGTTCTATGTAATTTAAATCATTTTTATTTATAATACTATTCTTAAAACAATTTCATACGTGTATTTTAATCTAAGTGAACCTAAATATTAAAAAAAAATTATTCCTTTGTGTAAGCAATTGAAAAATCAAAGTTCCGAACGTAGTCGGATACCTAAAGAATTTTTTTCGGTCATTTCACTTTTGACAGTAATCCTTTATATAAAAATAATAATACAGTGAAAATCGTTTAAAACGAAACTGAATGAACTGAAATATCTTTTCGTGTCAAAGGATATTTGAAAAAAAGAAGACATGTATTCAACAAAATTAAGTTTATTAGAGCACATTTTATTTACGTAGATGTGTGTATATACATGTATTTAATAAAAATCAATGAAACAAAAACTTTCACTGGAACTTGATGAAATTTAATACAAAGTTTTCAAAAGTTTTTGAAAAACAAATTATTTATTGATTTTATGGAAGTTAATCTGATATTTTTCTTTGCATTGTCTTTTTTTGGGGGGGTTTCAAACTCTTCAATGTCTCCATTTTGTTATTTATTTCTCCAATGGAATGAGTGAGTGATTATTAACGTCGCACTGTTCAGCTACACGAGGGCTTTTGGCGACGGACCACGTAATTTTGAACCATGGTCAAATGACGTGGACGACACCTGAGCTGGCACCCCCCTCTCTTAGCTACCACACCACACCAACGGGAGGACGTTTCAGCTCTCGACAGATTTAACGTGCATCGTTGCCCTATACGGCTTTCTCCAATGTGGAATATTCGTCTAAATAACCATACATACTTTTTTAAGATGTTTCTCATTTCGGATTTTTTTGTGTGGCGTTTATAGGGTGGAGGGTGAAAGTAGTTTCACTGAACAAAATTGGCTCTTGTCACAGGCTATTTTAAGGGTATTTCAATGCCGAGTTAGCTCCCTTTCTATGAAACATGTGAAATCATTTCTTCCATTTCACACCCTTCTTAAATCTCTCCTGAGATGACTGGTGTTTTCCGTATTTTGTTCATTTTGAAAAGGGAATTTTTTTTTGTTTGAAGAGGAAAAAAATGCATGAAAATATATAGTAGTTTGTCGGGACCCGTTATATTATTTCGTGTTAACCGATATTTTGTCTTAAGCGTTTTCGCGTTAAACGCGCGAATTTCCCTGTATTTTTAATATCTTTATATATACATAATATAGGGCAGGGATGGCGAACCTTTATGAATCAATGTGCCATTTTTTTTCTAAAGAAGTGTTTAAAGAGGTATAGACGTGCCGTCAAACAAATTTGAATGTGATTATTGGAAAAAAAATAAAACTAAATGCGCTAACAAAGCAAAACTCTTTATTTATTACGAAAAAATGCCTTTTGCACCGTATAGTTATGAATGTTTTAGTTATACGTGTGGTTCTAATTAAAATAAACAATAGTGTGACTACTGTTGTTGCAGATTGTGTGTGGATGATAAATAATTTATATTAGGATTGTAAGATGTTACTTTTAGTAGAATACATCCTGAATTGTAGTCATCTGCCAAACGGTTTCTATGCAATTAATTATTTTTGCTGTGGTTCTCTTTTTTGACAAGAGGATTTGGGATTTTTTTTTAAAAATGCCGTTGTACAGACGATTTTCTGCATGCCACTGTTCCAGAGCATAAAACACACACCTCTTTATCGTCTTTACTAATGATGCCATATTTATAGATTCAACAAATTTGAAATTCTCACACACACAGTTACACTTACTATCTTACATTTTTGCTGAACTAGTCATGTTAAATAACAGTTAAAAATCGCAATTATAACACAAATATACTTTTAAATGCAGTTGTGTAAATGAAATTGACTATGCTAGGCGTAGACAAGCTTTGCATCCTAAGCAATAGTAGTCCACGTCGTAACTAAGGCAAGACAAGAACAAAAGAGTGTGCTCCCCGCCGCCCCGCGACCGATCAATCGCGTTTGTTCGTAATACTTAACGGTGAACTTTGTTATTTTGAAATAAAATGCAAACCATTTTGATCACTGGTGTACCCAAAATGGCACGCGTACCACTGGTTCGCCATCCCTGAGAGAGGGTATCCGAAAAATATGACTACACTTTCAAAAATGAATTACAAATAAACAAGTATTTTCACTTATGATTTTTTTATATTTCGTAAAGAAAAGATTTAGTTTCTGTTTAATGAAATGCAAAGTAGGTGGAGCAATGTCCACATTCAGCGACATTCTCGTTTCACCACACAAGTTGTAGAGAAGGGTTTATTGAATTTAAATTGTCAACACATGTCCAGCATAAATGGGGCATCACCACATTGGAGTTCGTAAGTGAGAAAAAGTTCTCTAGGCGGTGGATAGTCCAATACCTTGTCCATCTAGAACTGTAGACGTAAGACTTTTGGTCTTCATATAGGGATACTAGAAAAACATTACTTACCAATCTCCGATTCATAAAACTGAAGAATTGAAAAACCGAATTACAGAGCTGATTCAGAATGTTGATCCTGAAGTGCTTCATAGAATGTGGCCAAAAATCTCCTATAAACCTAAGAAGTTATTAATGGAAGTTATATGAGTCTAAAAGCTTCCGGTTGAGGAAGCTATAAAAGCTCAGATCTCCGAAACGAAAAAAGAATGTTTTTGTGTATTGTCCTATAGCCCCGGGGTTAGTGTTGTGCTTTTTGTGTCATCGCTTTATATGTTTTAAAATTAATAAAAATGGAATTAAAATACCAAGAAGTCTCATCCTTTCAGCGACTGTAAAAAAAAAAAAAAAAAAGCTCTATCCTAGTAAAAGGTTTTAATTCCCGTAAAATTGTTACATATACAGTCGGACCTCTATTTAATGAATTCGCTAATTCCCGGAAAAAAAGTTCGTTATATGGAAAATTTGTTACATGGAGGTTCATCTTTCAATACACATTATAAACCACATAAAATTTTTTAAATTCATAAACACTATGTATTAAAAAAAGCAATTATTCTCACCTTTTCGCAAATTAATAACTGTTTATTTTATACATCTTATCCATCAAAAAAGAAAAAAAACTACAAGGGGAAAAAAAAAAGAATGTCGAGAAATATATGTATTTTCAACATTAAGAAAATAATTTTTTTATTAAAATTAATGAATTTTAAGGACATTTTCTAATTTAAAGCATACAAGTAATTTTAAACATACATTACTTTAGAACTAGATATTCTATGCATACATTACCGCATGTGTCTTTATATTTAATTACTCATAAAATCTGTTAATTTTGCGAGTTTTTTGTTTGAAAAAATGCTTCGTTTCATAATACGCCTCACATGTTTGCAGTGGAACAAAAACTCCTTTCCCGGGGTTAGTGTTGTGCTTTTTGTGTCATCGCTTTATATGTTTTAAAATTAATAAAAATGGAATTAAAATACCAAGAAGTCTCATCCTTTCAGCGACTGTAAAAAAAAAAAAAAAAGCTCTATCCTAGTAAAAGGTTTTAATTCCCGTAAAATTGTTACATATACAGTCGGACCTCTATTTAATGAATTCGCTAATTCCCGGAAAAAAGTTCGTTATATGGAAAATTTGTTACATGGAGGTTCATCTTTCAATACACATTATAAACCACATAAAATTTTTTTAAATTCATAAACACTATGTATTAAAAAAAGCAATTATTCTCACCTTTTCGCAAATTAATAACTGTTTATTTTATACATCTTATCCATCAAAAAAGAAAGAAAAACTACAAGGGGAAAAAAAAAGAATGTCGAGAAATATATGTATTTTCAACATTAAGAAAATAATTTTTTATTAAAATTAATGAATTTTAAGGACATTTTCTAATTTAAAGCATACAAGTAATTTTAAACATACATTACTTTAGAACTAGATATTCTATGCATACATTACCGCATGTGTCTTTATATTTAATTACTCATAAAATCTGTTAATTTTGCGAGTTTTTTGTTTGAAAAAATGCTTCGTTTCATAATACGCCTCACATGTTTGCAGTGGAACAAAACTCCTTTCAGGCGTATTTTTTTTCTCACATTAATCCGCGTCGAATTGTTTCAAATGATTTTATCATTGCATCATATGAAAGTCCAGAATTATTATAAAAATAGGGGGAAAATAAATTGAATCACAAAAGAAAAAGTTTGTTATTTGGAAAATTCACTACGCTATTGATAGGTTATTTTACGGAGAAAATCGTGAAATGTTCTTGGCTCCAGGAAAAAGTTTGCTACATAGAAAAATTCGCAATACAGAAGTTCGTTATATGGAGGTTCTACTGTATATACATAAAAAAACATATATTCACTACATAAAATATATTATTTTAGGAACCCTACTCCTCTTAAAAGTATAGGTTAGATACTTCCATTTCCAAAACTTTTTTTGAATGTTTCTTTTGGAACAATACTCATCTTCCCCATCGCGCTCAGCGGTATTTCTTTTCTACTCTCAGAACGGGATCCTTTCAATAGCTTTAACAATACAAGAAATAACCAGAAGTCTAATAGAGCCATTTCTATAGATAAGGGAGGTTGAGGTATAATCTGGAATTTCATGTTCCGCCAAACAAACCTGAATAAGGTGTGATAAGCAATCTGGAGCATTGTCACAAAGCAATTACCAGTTTGTCACTTTCCTGGTCTTTTGCGTCTAACAGCATACGGAGTTGGCGAAGTACTTGTTGGAAGTATTCTTTTGTCCCTGTTTGTCCTTCTCGCATATATTGGTGATATACAATTCCCTGGATTTTAAACAACACAGTCAGCATTACTCTGATATTGCCTGTCACCTGTGCAGTTTCTTTTGGCCTTAACTTTGGAGACTCAATACTCGTTTATAGCGAACACTATGATTTTATTTCCGAACATCAATGAAGTAAGAACAGATAATCTGTATGGTTTCTACAATTCTGTTTAATATTGAGTAGTGGCACACTTATGAATTTTTCAAAAGGGAATTTCACTTAGGAATTTTTCGAATCCCTAAATGTTGTAAGTCCACCATTCTCATATCGTACCCCAATGCGTCGCCAAACATATTCTTTTGATTTTATCAACTGTCGGGAACAGAAAATAGTAAAAAATAAATTATTAAATAAAAAATTATATAGCATTAATTAATATAATAAATTATTAAAATAACATATACGAGGACAATTCGGAAACTAACCGCCGTCTCGGCGGGGCGCTGGAAGAACGGTTTGGAGCGCCCTCAATCGAATGCATGAGCAATCTCTGATTCAGTAAGCTTCCTGTCGACGAATGAAAGTGTTGTAGGGCCAAGAGTTTGCTAGTTATAACGTGACAAAATGTGTGCCGCCGTAGAAAATCCCGCGAAATGTGAGGTGCGAGGAGTGGGTTTCTTTAGACCAAGAAAACTCTCAGCAATGGATATCCATCGTTAATCGTGGGCCCTATACGGGACAAACATTATGAATGAAGGTGTAGTTCGTCAATGGATACGCTTTTTCAAGGACGGAAGAACAAACATCCATTAGGAATCATGGAGTGGGTGCTGATCTCATCAATGAAATCCATGAAAAAATTCGCGCGTTTGCTCTGTAATTTCACAATCTCCCTAGTTTCAGAAATCTTTCCAAACATTTAGAATGAGACAGTCATGGGAACACGCTGTGTCTTAAAAACGCTGTGGCACATCATTGGTTTAAATCGCAGGCGGCCACTTTTTATACAGAAGGAGTTGGTAAATTGGTAAAACGATACAACAAGTGCTTGAATAATGGGGGATACTATGTTGAAAAATAGAGGAGATTGCACCTTTAATATGTAAATAAAAAATTTTTCCCCTCTGTCTTAGTTTGTTTTTTACAGCGATTCGGTGGTTACTTTCCGAATTGCCCTCGTACTTACCAGAAAATCTGGTGTATAATGCACACTTTTACCACAAGAAATGACGGAATATTACGGGTGCGCGCTATACGCTAGGTTTAAAAATAAAAAAAATAGAGATGAGAGAGAGAGCATATAAAAAAATTAGACTTCTTTATGCATGAAAATGCTATTCAACTTCTATATACGTATATCGAAATAGTGTTGATTTAAAAGAAATTGCATACCTTATGAACTGAAAGAGTTGTAGCTTTAGAAGTACTCTTTTTTTTCAAAAGCTTGGGATAATACCTCGAAAAAATGACTTTAAAACTTAAGAGTATTGCATATCTATATTTAAGGTTTCTTTGTAAAAAAGGGCTCACACCCATTAAACAACAACAACAAAAATCGCTGATTTCTATATTCTACGTTTCCTAGTAAAAAAAAAAATTCATATAAATATTACAAAACAAGCACAAGTAAAATATTCAATAAATATAGTGCCAGTTACAGTTAAGGACTCTAAAAATTATAGAACAAGATCTAACAGATATTAACTGTTGATAAAATAAAAGAAATTCGAATTCGAATAAACTCCTGACGAAATTAATGTAATATATATATATTTTAATAATAATTCCAAACACAGAAGTTATCGTGTGTGTGTTTGTACAACAGATTTAATAACGAAGATGATAATATAATATTAAATAAAGTTAGATGATAAATTATCAAACTAAAGCAGATGATGATAATATTCTTCTTGGAAAATTAAATTTTTTAAAATTAATTGCTTTCTGAAAGAAGGGAGTTTTTCGAAAATTTTGTTACCTATATTATTCTGTCACCGTAGTTTAATAAATCATGGATAAATAGCACAAAACCAGATTAAGGATAAAATATTGAGAGAGAGAGAGAAGGGCGTACTTGTCTTTCTTATGTAATTAAATCCTGGGGTTTGTTAGGGAAAATCCACCTGTATAGATTGAGTTGTCTCTAAAATTGTGACATAATAATAAAATTGGTGGCAGCAGCAACTATAGAGATGCGATGTAACATAGAAACACTACGATGCCTGTTCATCTTGATACTGATTTAAAAGCGGAAGTGGGATTAATTGTCCATCGCGAAAAATAAAACAAAACAAAATCCTCTGAAGCATATTTCTTTATCATAACAAGGCAGAAGTTATGGGCAGGTGGGCTAGCGGAAAATAATCTAGAAATTAGAGTATTATGACAGATAGAAGTGTCGTAAATTTAGAGCAGGTGATGGTTTGAGGATCGTGGCAAATGGAGCTGTTTATGATGTCATTGGTTGTCGTTTGTCAGCCGTCTGCTTTGATTAACAGCTTTGCGACCAAAATGGAATTCCAGAAATCTTAATCGATTTTGCTAACGATTTATTTTAAGAACAGAGTAATTTTTTAGTTTTATTTTAGGGGAAAAAGTAATACTCTCAAAAAAAGAATTATTTATAACATGGGTGGACAATTGTTTTAGCTTGAGGGCTACATTATGAAAATACAACATACCGAAGGGCCGAACCTTTTTAAAATGATTACATTCATTAGTTAACTTTGCATTTCAGAAAAGGTATAAAATTGTACCATAAAAATCAATAAATATATAAATTACCGTATTTATTCGAATCTAAGCCGCCATCGATTCTCACAAATTCTCAACAAGTTTTTGTGGAGAATGAAAACTAGTATAAAATAGTTTATCGATGTCCAGTTTTATAAAATTAATATAAATTTAAAATGAGAATTAGAGTAAGAAGTGAATAATTAGCTATTTTACCAGTATTATAAACTTTTAAGTACAAATATGAACCTGCAATTGTTCTAATAGCACCATTCAAAGAATTTGTTTTCCTTCGATTCTAAGTTGCATCCGATTTTCAGTAGCATTAATATTGGAAAAAAAGCGCAGCTTCGATTCGAGTAAATACAATAAATTAAATAGTGGCAGTTTCATGCAATTTATTTATTGTGCTAATATGTCCAAGGTTGCAAGAACATTAAATTTTAAAAATCAGTTTAATTAGACAAATGTACCCTATCACACTTTTCTGAGCATATTTTAAGTCGTTTTATTGGTAATTTACAGCAATTATAAATTCCAATTGTTTTCTATCTGGGTTCATATTGCATGATACTAGATGAAGTTTTGTATTAAAAACTTTTAATTAAAGGGAAAAGAAAAGAACTAATTTTTAAACTTGGCCCCAGTTCTAAAAATAGCTTTCACAATTTTCGTTTATTTTTTCCCTCAAGAGAACTGTATAGCAGTAGCGCACACAGGAATTTTTAAAAGGGGGTCCGGGGTCGAAAGTTCACCATTCTTGTATCATGCTCCTTTTGATTTTGTCGATTTTCGGGAACAAAACACAGTAAAAAACTAATTATTGAATAAATAAGTAGCATTAATTAATAAAATTAATCAATAATAACAAATACTTAATTAAATTTTACCTACTATACACTTAGAATTATAATCAATTGGGAAAAAATCAAGGGCTTTGGGGGGGTCTGGACACCCAGACCCCCCCTTGTGTGCGCCACTGCTGCATAGTATAGTTTTTTATTCTTTCTTCATACGTTTATGCCCTCATATTATCTAATAATATCAAACAAATTAAATATCCCACTAAGAAATCCAATTTATAAACAAACTAGCAGTTTACCACCCGGTTCGCTTGTGTCCATTTTCTTAAAATCCGTTCTTAGCGAATTTTTACTTAACAAAAGAAATATGGTTACCAAATCTTAAATCTATAAGAGTCTAATACTTCTTAAGGGGCGCTTTATACATGCGCCTCTATAACACTCCCTTCTCACAAATCTTTTTTAGTGTCGATTTCCACAAAACCCGTTCTTAACGGATCTCTACTCAACAAAACAAGCATATGTTGCTCAAATATTAGATCTGTAGAACAGTTTAAAAAGGGGAATTTTTATCTATAACACGCCTTCAACCATCTTTAGGATTCGACTTCTGTAAAACCCGTTCTTAGCGGATCTCTACTCAACAAAACAAGCATATGTTGCTCAAATATTAGATCTGTAGAACAGTTTAAAAAGGGGAATTTTTATCTATAACACGCCTTCAACCATCTTTAGGATTCGACTTCCGTAAAACCCGTTCTTAGCGGATCTCTACTCAACAAAAAAAAGAAACATACCAAATTTCAAGTCTGTAGGTTTAGTAGTTCTGTAGATCTCGTGATGAGTGAGTGAAAGAGCTGCTTTTCTCCTATATTCAAGGTGTTCCAAAAACAGCACCCAAACTCTGCACATCAGATTCCTCGTTGGGAGTACATAAAATATGTTCTAAGAACTGTACATGTGCGATTTGTAGTTAATGAGAAAGATAAGGTAGATGATAATGAGTGAATGATGATGTATGACAGGGATTCAGCGCATTTCTGTGCTCCTGAAAGTGATTGACTCAATATAACATGCTCCTGCCGCTGGCTCGGATATATGGGTTCTATTCTATGGTCGTTACGATCACCGGATCTCACACTATTGGATTTTTTCCTTGACACCTTGTTGCTATGACGTGTGCATTCATCCATTACACGGCACGCTGAGCTTACGGACACATTGAATTGCCTTCTTAAATATTTGCAATTACTGCTGCTGACGTGTCCAATACGGTGTTTTTTCCTTGCACCAACTGTGACGTCTTATTTTGTTTTTTGTGTTTTTCTCGTAAACTATGAATTGTACAGATACAGTTCTTTGGACATGTTTTATGTACTCCCAATAAGGAATCTAAAGGCTTCTGGAGAAGGCCAAGGTTCACCCTGGGCTATCGAGCCACTGAGGAAGGAAGAAACGAGGAATCCGGTTGTGCAGAGTTTGTAGGGCCGTTTTTAACCACCTTGGCGCCCCAGGCACTTCAGATTGTTACACCTCTCCCCACCACACACTATTTCCAGAGCATCCCTCCTTCAATTCTTACCTTACCAGTTTTGGTTCGGGACGGATTTTCCCTTAACTATCCTATTCTTCTCCATTTTCTCGTTTTTGTTCTTAGGACAGTTTTTCCATTATCTACCCCTTATGGACGCGCCGTGTCCCATACTGGCAACTGACAGCCGTAAGGAAATGATAGCGGCATGGTTTGGCCACTCTTGTTCATTTCTTTCTTTACGGCTTCACGAACCACCCACCCTTTTGTAAATTAAAACAGTAAATTAAAGAAATTGTTTACAATTACAGTATATACATTGTTGTTTGAACTTCTTCCAAATTGTTAATTATCATCTTTCTCATCCCTTATCATTTTACTAGCTTTTACTTTTCGACATCCTTATTCTTCATAAAGTCACTGTCATTGTCAATGTACTCATTCAACAAAGGTTTTCTTCGAGCTTTGGTCATTGAAAAATCGCTGATGACATCATTGTAATATCATCTTGAGTGTATATCAACATCAAACTATTAAACTTTTCTTTTTCCATAGTAAATCTCATTTCAGTTTTAAGGGCAGAATAGCTTCTCTCTGCTATAAAGTTTGTCACAGGAAGAGTCAAGTAAATTCTCATTGTGACTTTTAAATTTGGAACGTAATTTCCAACTTGTTTTTCTTGATATAGGAACAGATTCGCTTTGTTATTTTTTCCACCTTCTTATGCGTTTTGAAGCGTTGACACTCTTATACAAACTGTTCTTCATCGATGCCTTTGGGGGTAGTTTAGAGCCAAGTATTTCGCATGCTTTGTCAAATCTTCTTACTTTTTTTCATGAAAATTTATGAATACCTAGAATCTTGTGTTGAGAGCTTCGTAGCAGTTGTACGTTTGCAGTAATTTTAATTCTTTCTCATTTTTCGGGCTCCAATTTTTTGCGCCCACAAATCTCTTGTGCCGTAGACACGGGCCTAGTGGGCCTAAGCTTAAAAGCGGCCCTGAGAGCTTGGGAATTTTTTTGGAAACGCACTGTATATAGACTATTTTAAAGACAACATCTAAGTCTTTAAGTTAAAACTTTTTTACATTGTCAAATTAATCACATATAAGCAATATAAGTTTTATGAATTGATTTAAGGTATCCGATTATGTTCGAAACCGTGATTTTAAAAAAGCGCATAAATGGATAATTTTCATGATATTTAGTGTCACTCAGATTAGAATACATGCATAAAATTGTTTTAAGGACATTTTGACAAAAAAAAATTATTTAAATATAATATTTTGGCAAAAAATTAACTTAGAATAATCTTTTTTCCAAATGTTCCTTTGAGAAAAATGGTTCTATTATAATAATATTTTGCCTGTATATAGCTTAGACCTATCTACAGAGGCTCAACTAGAATTTTTGAAAAATTCACAATATTTTCAGAGTTACCACCAATTGAAATAATTATTGGCGTTTTTTTTCTTAAAATTGCTCCCCTCTGTTGTCGTGAAATATGAATAAACTCCCTTCTAAGTTTTATATTTCAAAAATTCTAGTTGAGCCTCTGTAGAGAGGTTTGAGCTATAGACAGGCAAAATATTATTATAATAGAAGCATTTTTCACAAAAGGAGAACATTTGGAAAAAAGATTATTATAAGTTAATTTTTTGTCAAAATATTATATTTAAATAAATTTTTTTTGTCAAAATGTCCTTAAAACAATTTTATGCATACATTCTAATCTAAGTGACACTAAATATCATGAAAATTATCCATTTATGCGCTTTTGCAAAATCACGGTTCCGAACGTAGTCGGATACCTTAAAACGATTAATTTTTCTATTTGATTGCGTTTGTTATACTACAGGTATTTTAACTTAACTAATCCTCTTATCAGCATTCAAAAAGGTCCACAACAATTTAAAAGATAAATTTTTTTAAAAAAGTATACGGCATATTATGACTTAAGGGAAAAACTATTAATCACGATATTAAAACGGATTGTCATTGAAACCTCTTTCACCTACTCAGATTAAACGGAAATCAATCTCAACTAAACACATCAGCGATATAATTATACTTACTCTAATCCCTAATCGGTTAATTTGACAGTGATTAGATAAAATTGACGAACTAGACAGGCCTAGATAAAGCAAGCCTAAATCTTAAAAAAAATTTCTCTTTTGTGGAATATAGAGAAGGAAGTTTTGAAAAATATAATCCTAAAAATATTGGGTAATCAGCGTGTTCTGAAAGCTAAAAGTGACTTCCACCTATTTTTTATAACGATTTTTTTTAAACAGCAGCTTCTTCGAAGGATCTTAAAGATAAATAACAAAATAACATATTAGGTGAAGACTGGGGCCATTAATACATTTAATTGATGAGTACGTTTGAGGTCAAGTGGTTGTTTGAAGTAACTAATGATGGGCGCCTCTTTAGAGGTTTAATAAACTAGTTCTTAAAGTCTCTGTTATCGCCAAGATCTCTCTCTCTCTCTGGCCGTTTTACACTGGGATGATCATCAAGGCGAGAATTTGTTAGGCTTTGTAGTTCATATTTTTATTGCATTTTTTAAGGAAAGTGTGTCATTTGTATCTAAAATGACACTCGGTAGTTATCTGCTGTCCGATCGATAACTCAACAGACTGGCTTATCTTTTCGAAGTTAGGATAAGTTGACATCTCTAACGCTGCAAAAATAAGCGGTGATTTTTCTTCTCTTTGTCTTATATTTGCAAAGAATGTTCAAGATAAAAACAAAATAAAATTATATATCTATTCTTTTTTCGAAGTATATTTTGGTTGTAAGGAATAACCAAAAGATGGATGGCTAAATTCATCCATCTTGACATGATCTTCAACTCGTATTTCGTTAAGCTTAAAGTCCTCAATTTGGCGTGGTGTGGTAGTATAGGTAGACGAAGTCAGATTAGGTGTCGTCCTTGTCACCTGACTGAAGTGACGAGGACTAGCATGAACATAAAATTGCACACACACACACACAAATTTTTCAAGGAAAGGGGTCCAGGGTCAAAATTCCATATCATGCTCCAATACGCCGTCCAACATATTCTTTTGATTTGATTTTGTCGATTTTCGAGAACAAAAAACAATAAAAAATTAATTATTGAACAAGAAATTAGCACTAATTAATAAATTGAAAATAGCACTAATAGATAATTGACAACGTATTTGTGCAACTGAATTTGAGGAAATTGTACATTTGTTGGAGTCAATAAATACCGATTTTAATGCAGAAATTGATTGTGAAACTTTTATCAAATTTTTTACATTATCCAATGGTTTTACATTGTAAGGAAACTGTGAATATACCTTTTACCAGCGTTTCTCAAACTACGGGGCTAGCCTCCTAGGGGGTCATGATAACTCGATATATTGAAAAGTCGAAAACAAAATATTGTTTAAAAAATATTAATTTATCGAAAGTAATCAAACAAAATACATTCTGAAATAATAATAATAAAAATAAAATACACACACACACACACATATATATATATATATATATATATATATATATATATATATATATATATATATATATATATTCTGATATAATACATTCATAAATTTATCAGTATCGCACAATATGTATTTATAATTTATTTAACAATACTAAGTTTGTGATGGAACAAGTTTAATAATTACCAGTGTCCTCATGGCCTTGTCATACATAAAATTAAAAACAAAAATTAACGTTTATCTTAATAATTTGTGTGTGTACGATATATAATTAACTCTTTAATTGCCAATTAAAAGTTACGCGATTATCTCCCCAATTGCCACCGTTTTCCGCGTAAGGACGCATATGTGATGTATTAGGGGGGGATAAGGAATAAATAACCAAATTCTCTGAAAGAAGTAAATCCTTCCCAATTTTTGTCAAGGTCCTTTTATTACATTAAAAAGCCTTCGAAATAATTTTATGGATAACAGAGCGCAGAAAAAGATCGTACTTCGGAAAGACTTATATATACGTCCGGGGCAATTAACGCTTTGGATGAGCGAGACGTTTATATACGCCGGTGGCACTTAATTGACTTAAGTCGTATTGTAACTTTAGCGGCAAAGTATAGTGTTATTGAATTCAATACATTGTTATTGTATGAAGGGGGGCACGATGAAAATTGTGATTTAATATTGGGTCGCGAATATTGAAACTTTGAGAAGCACGGCCTTATACAGCAGGATATAAATGAATCAATATTTCTTCTAAGCATATTCGAAAAAGGACTCTTTCGAGTTAGGAATAAAAAGATTGACGTACACACACAATAATTAGACAAAATATTCATTTATAACTGGTGTATTATCATTCACTAATAGTATTTTAACTATTGAATAAAAAGAGCGTATTATTTAACTAGGGATATTTTTTTTGTAGTTTCTTATTATAGTATTTTTAAAGTTAAATGGCAGAAATTTGTATTTTGATTGGACTCCAATATAATGAATAGCCTCGAAATAACAAACAAAATATTCGGTCCCGAAGAATTCGTTCAGTCTGTGTCCGACTATATACAGTTTAGGCACTTTCAAACGTATTGTTTGGTGTATTGCTTTAATTTATTTTATTTCAAATAGGAAAAGATAAAAGATCAATGGATGGTCCAAAACAAAGTAAAGTTTAAATTGATATTCAAACTGTGAAAATGATATTTTCATACTACAATTCTCAAAACACATTTAAATAATTTCCTCTTGGTGTATTTAAAAATAAATACACCGAATAGTTCTGATGATGTGCAATTATTATGTGCAATGTTAACAAAATCTAATTAGTATACAGTGAAATACGTTTAACGAGAAAACACTTAAGGCGAAATATTGGTTAACACGAAACAATACGGTAGTCCCGACAAGCTACTATGTATTTTCATGCATTTTTTTCTCTTTACACGAAACGATTTCCCTTCTGAGAATGAACAAAATATGTAAGCCTCCAGTCGGAGTTTGAGAAAGTTTCTGTGTTATTGAAGAGTCCAGCTGTGTCATCGGAAGAATTCATTGCATTAGATAATGATAATGTGTTTACAGCCCCAATTATGGCAGACAAAAAATATCGTTGATGCCCCAATTATGGCATTTGTTCAAAACTCAAAAAATATCGTTGATGCAGACTCAAAAGACGAAAATGAAATGAAGCTCCTGTTCCCACGCTATCCAAGATGGGGAGCATTATGAAAAGTATGAGCAATTATTTAGACTCACATTCTAAGGGTGAAACAAATAACAAAATGGATGACATGGAACGATTTGTTGAAAATTTGAAACTAAAAAAGACGAAGCAAAGGAAAATATCAGATTATTTCCCAAAACTCAATAAATGTTTTATTTTTCCAAAAACTTGAAAATTTTTTATTAAATTTCATTAAGTTCTTGGGAATGTTTTTGTTTCATTGATTTTTATCAAATACATGCAGATATACATATATATGTAAATAAAAGGTACTCCAATAAACCTAATTTTGTTGAATATATGTTTTTTTTTTTGCAAAGTTTTTTAACACTGCATTCTTTTAACTTGAAAAAATATTCCAGTCCCCTAAGTTTCGTCTTAAACGATTTTTAATGTATATTTGTTGCATTGAACGTATGGCATGTGTAATTATACTTTTAAATAATCGTTAATATTTTTTCAATACATCAATAAACTGTAAAAGGGTCAAACTATCAACAGAATTGAAAACAATAGTTTGCCTTCGAGGGCCAAAAGAAAAAATAAAATTCTTATACATATACTAATGTTTGGTAGAGTCTCGACGGAAGCGAAAAGCTGCAGAAGCACGAGGAAGCATGAACCCCAAAGCTTTAAGAAAAAGTACTATTAGCAATACATATATTTCCTGAAGAGCGTTTCACAATTCGCGTGTATTCCTAGATATTGTATATTCTTTTGTTCGATAATGTGTTGACTTACATCAAAAATATCACCATTACATCTTGGATCTGGGTGGTAAAAGTAAGAGTCCAAACACAAAAGAATGCTTCTGTACCACAATGGGACTCTAGATATTTGTACGAAGTATATTGTTCTGTTACAAAGAGCCCAATCTATCAACACATCAATGGAAGTGAAAAAGAATATCTTTTTTTTCGAAAGGATGCACAAGAAGCATTGAGATGTTTGCTGCCATACCAGGGGTCCTAGTGACTTCTAGCTTAGTGAGACCCCCCACTATTTTCTTTGTAGACAGCGGGATCCCCATGCTTTCTGGAGCTCAGCGCCTCACACAAGAATTCTCAAATCTGCCAGGTACGTGATCCATTTAAACTAAACTATTTTTTCCCCAGTCATCAAGTGTCTGTGTTACTGTGCTCTAGGAAGATGTATAGCTCTGTGCCATGCAGCTATCAAAGGGACTTGATCTGACTGTCAGTTCTTGAAATGTATGAGTATATCTTACAGAGTAAATTGCGTAATTTAGACGCTGATGCTTGTTGAAGCTTCCTAATCGAGTTCCGATGTTACCCGTGAGAGTACAGCACATCAACGAAGTGAAACAATTCTTGACAACTGATGGTTGGTCACGTTTAGCAAACGTCCTTTTTCTATCTACTTTGTCGTCGTAAATTAGGGAAATTTTTTGGATATCTTAGTCCAAATTATACCCCTGCGTTGGCTGTCCGGGGAAATCTAAATTTTATTTTTTTTGTGTGTCTCGAGTATGCCATAACTTATATCACGAATGTCACAATGTTGAAGATAGCTTAAATGAATTATTTGTCATTTTCGCGTTGTAAACAACTAATATTTGACGGGGATTCGTCTAATGTCACGGAACGGGATCCGAAGAAAAACCACATTTTCAAATTAAGACACCCTCAATACCTTAATTCGCACACATATAAAAATGTTAGTCTCTATAAGATACTGAAGTCAGATTGTATAATTAATGTTGTAGAATTTTGTGATCCAAAAAGAAGTGTCATTTGTCTTATTCTTGAGCATTAGATGGACATCTTAAGATAAGATTAGAAGAATCACAAAAAATCTTAAGCCACGGTTGAATGACGATGTAGACCTGAGATTGTAATTTAACTTTCTTGGCTTTAGCAACGAAAACTTTGAAGATTAACCCCACAACCAGTTTGCCCGTACGGTGTACGGGCACTGATGGTTTCTTCTTTCTATCTTTGATTGACCCATATTTTGAATTCTGATAGTGAGATTATTAGTGCTAGTGTTTATAAGTGATGAAGTTAGTTTATGGTACTGAAATACTTCACCTCCGGGATTTTCTTTGTGGTTAGGGCGGGAATTTTTCTTTGGAATTTTTCCAAGGTAGGAATCTAGATCCTTAAAATTTGGGGCCAATGCTTTTGAATTAAGACCGGCGAGTATTGAAATTACGAATAACATAAACAAGAAAAAAAAACTTTTTTGTGAAAGGATGTATTAAATTTGGATAAAATTCAGAATGTTTTGCTGATTGTATGGATTTATTCGTCAGAGGAACTCACAAGCACTCAGCCGTTTGAAAAAGTGCAAACATAAAAATGTGTTTAAGATATATGAAAAATTCTTCATAACATACAAAGTGTACCTACAAAAAGCAAACATAAAGGAATTTTTGTGTTCCACAATTATAAAATTAAATATGAAAAAAAAACATTAAAATTTAAAAATAAAATAAAATTCTTACATTTTTTTTTCAATCTGTTAAGCACAGTGTTCAAATATAAGTAGAAAAAAAAAGGTGCCTTTTTTCAAAGCATTTTGGGTAAGAAAAAAAATGACCAATTAAAGGGTTCAGGCTGTATTAAATAAGCTATATTCACACGTAAAGTTATATTCTACGTGTAATTAAATACGCTTCTTTTTTCATTGGTGAAACTATTTTCACTGAAAATCACTTTATAAAAAATCAACAAAAGGAATTTTTAAGGAAATATGAAAAATACAATATGCAAGACATTTTTAAGCAGATATTATACTTTTGAGAAATGTGTGTGCAGTTTTCCAAACTGTTATTTGAATTCATTCAGATATAATTTTCGAGATATCTGATATATCTGGAAGAAAATATCTTTATAAAATGTAAATTGTTTACAACAACGAAATGAAAAAAAGAACATTCCGATGCTCCTGGTTTGCGATGGGAGTATTTAAGAAAATAAATTCATTTATCTATCACCTGGATAATAATTCTACGCTAATAATAACTGCATAAAAATCCTTTTTTTTTTATTTATGAATGTCCAACCAGATTTGTGAAACGTCACACTGAGCATCGTTGCGATGAATAATTCAAAGTGTGGCATCATCTCACCGGAAATGTTTCACGAGAAGTTGTGGAAAACTTCCTTTTAAATACATTGTTGTATAACGTATGATATTTAATATAATCCTCATCTCACGTGTAAGATCTGAACTGTGCACTGGGAGTAACTTATACCTTTGTCGGGGTAGCCTTCGTATATCCTGCTTTAATGGGATTCTTTTCCGTAAATGGACTCGATGAAATAGCCAAGGGCGAATTCCAGAATCGCGTAATCTGATTTTTACTTCAAAAAAGATTTATTCTATAATTACAAAGAAAAATAATCGGACAAGTATATCAACTCTAGAATAAAAATAATAATTTTTATGGTATATTAAAAATGAATTAGTTTATACTGGGTGTAAGGAATAGTTGTGTCTTTTTTTTTCTGAAGAAGAAAGAAAACATTTTTTTTTTACTTTTTGTTTAAAATCTCTCTCTATATATAAATGGATGTTTGTATATATGAAATCACATCCCTCCAACATCATTCAACCAATCACTGTGAAAATTGACATGTATATACATTTTTTTGTGGAGAAGGCTTTTGTGCTATCGACTTTGTTGCAGATCGCCACCAGCTGGCGCTACAGCATATCACCTTCAACCCCATTCAATCAATCACCAAATTGCCAACGTGGTCGCCAAAAATGAGGCCAACTTGGCTCTATCGCCAACATTTCGCAATGTTTGCATTGAATCGCTATTATAATGTAAGGAATGGTGTTGCTTGTGCGAATCTTACAATTTTAACATAAAATAAATGCAACAAAAAGTAATATTGACGTATTACACATCCAGATATAAATTGTTTACACTATTTTAAGAGTTCATTACACAACATTTATAACAATGTGTTACTTTTGCTGAGCACAGATTAGCCTAGGAAGGTGTTTCCAAAAATCAACCCCCAAGAGAGTTACGGGGCGTTATAATGAAAAAAAAAAACTTTTTATCGACTATTAATTCTACAGACTTAAAATTTAACAAATGTGTTTTTTTTGTTCAGTTGGGATATGCAAAAAGCTCTTTTTTTGTTTAATTTGCAATTAACGTAAAACTAACTCGTTAAAAACTTCTTTATCCTTTTATCTGTATTGTTTAATTTTTCAATTCACCCGTGCGAAGAACGTGTATACCAGCTTGTAAGTATAGTATAAAATATAATGTCCTTTGTTGGTTACAACTGTCTGGCAGCTCTTATCTAACTATTTCCCCTAGAAAAGAAGCTCTTTGTTTTGGTTGATTGATTGAATATTAACGTCGCACTGTTCAGCTACACGAGGGCTTTCGGCGACGGACCACGTAATTTTGAACCATGGTCAAGTGACGTGGACGACACCTGAGCTGGCACCCCCCTCTCCTAACTACCACACCACACCAACGGGAGAACGTTTCAGCTCTCGACAGATTTAACGTGCATCGCTGCCCTACACGGCGGGTCTTTAGTGGTACTGGGCTCAAACCCGTGACAAAGCAAGCCACGGTCCGATACCTATACCACTCAGCTACCGCGGCCGCTCTTTGTTTTGGAGACAAAGTATTCATCCACTGCCAATTGGGCATCCTCATAATTGATGCATTCATTTCCATCAAGAAAATTTTACAGCGACTTGAACAGGTGATAGTCAGACAGGGCAACATCAGAAGTGTATGGTGGCCGAGGTAAAGTTTCCTAAATCAACTCTGCAATTTTTCATACCGTGTTCCTAGCTACGTGTAGTCTAGCGTTGTCATGATGAAGAATCACACCCTTTCTGTTGGCCAAAGATGGATGTTTATATCGAATTCTTTATTCAAAACATCAAGTTGCAAACAGGAACGACAATTTCATTTTCTTTCAGCAACTCAGAGTGCACTATATACCCTTGCTGTCACCCCAACAACACAACACATCATAACCTTCTTCTTATGTAAGTCAGCTTTGGATGGTGGTGTCTCCTGTTTGTAAACATATGCTTTTTTTCCAAACCACATGTTTGTATACTATCCACTTTTCATCTCCAGTCACCTAGTGGTCCAAAAAAGGTCCCTTTTTGTTATGAACAAGATTTGAAAAAGCATATCGAAATTCTGTTCATCACATTTTTTTCGCTTTCTTCGTGGGGCACCCAAAGGGAGAATTTGAACAAGAAATCAAGCCTTTTAAGGCTATCTTCGGCTAATGTCAAAGAATAGGAGCCAAATTCGGAATATTTTTTCAGATATAAAAGTACTCAAACATTAATATTATATATATATAATATGGCTACACTATCCTGTAGAGAGAGAGAGAGAGAGAGAATCACTTATTTTATCATACCACTCATTTTAATCCGAGTTGACACATTTTTTCTTACATAAAATGAGTTTTACATTTTTTTCCCACACTGTAATGTTAAATGAGTTATCCCTTCACATGTTAAAAGGAAAAACTAATTATTTATGAAATATTTTGAAATTTTAAAAACACTGTATTATAAACAAATGCATGAGTTACAATGTCACAAATTTTTATAAAAATTGAGGCTATTTTTCAGTTCGAAAATGTGCTCCGCGTCAAGTTCACGCTCATGTACATATTGCGAAAGCAGTAATCAGATGAACTCTCCAAGCTTGAAGCCAATATCTGTGAAAATCTCCAATTCATCTCCAAACACGTCTCACAAAGTTTTATTTTTTTTTGCCTCTACCGTGTTATTCCCTTTTTGGAGCTTAAACATCATACAATGTCTTAAGTGTACTTTTTCTTCAATCATGACAGTTTTACAAGTTTTTTAAAAAAACTAAATGCAAAAAAAATGTGTATAAATCATAAATAGTGCACTAATCTACTTGTTTAAACCAGTTTTAGTTGGATCAAAATTCTAACTAGGGATCGACAACGCATAAAAGCGCACATTTTTAGATATTTGTTAAAGTTCATATTTTCTTAATTAAAAAGAAATACTTTTCACAAATTTTTTTGAGGTATGTATGAATTCTTTATGGTTAATTCTGTATTGTAAATTGTAACAAATGATGGTAGAATAAATGATAAAACACATGATTCTTGATAAAACTAAAATTTGATGAAAAATACTGTGTACAAGAAGTCCTATAAATAAATAATACTAAAAAACTCTTGAGGAATAAATTAAATATTATAATGCACATTCATCATTTATAAAAAAAAACTCTTAAATTTTGAAAGATACGGCTGTATAAATTTTTTTGCACATTGTCTGATGGATCCACATTAACGATTAAAATTTTTAAGAGAAATTTGAAAACTTACAAATTAATAAAAAAAATTTTTAAAAAACAAAATATTTAGAAAATTTAAATAAAAAAATATAACGAGAGAATAACAATTGCATATATTTTTTTACAAAGATATTTTATTTCCAGATTATATATAAAGAAAAAAAAAGAGTGTAAATATAATTTGTCAAACGATTCCCGTCTCTTTAAAAAAATTCTTCATATTTATTCATTATTCGAGGCTAATTTTCAGATGAGATTTAAATCTTAACTTTCTTAAAGGTTGACAAATGAATAAATATTTATTTATTTTATTTTCAATTCAGTATTTCATTGAATGGCAACGAATGCAAAGTAAACGATTTTTTACACGCATAAAAACATTACAATTTTAATTCCATTTTATAAAGTATTATTTTCTACTAGGAAGAAAAGAAAACGTTGATTGTATTTAAACCAAAAATTTTATTTTCAAATCGTCTGCCGAAGTCTGTTTTCGTTAATATAAGTTTCATCTTAACGAAGAGATAACAATTTTTTACTTCAAAGTTAAATTTTAAGCCAAGTTACTAATATATATGTAAGTATATATTTTTTATTTTATTTTAGCCTTTTTGTAGTAATTTAAGCTATATGTAAATGACTAGTGATTACGGTTAAAAAGGGATTAATATCTCAAAAAACATTTTCGTTGGTTGGTTATTACTTGCATAGTTTTAAATCGAATTCTAACTGAAACAGAAAATAAATTAGCCAGAAATTTTAACTGTGCAATGTTTATGCATAAAATATTTATTTTAGTAAATGATTTTGTTTTGAAAATGATGATGCATATATTCAAATTTTAGATTTTTTTGTAAAGTGGAACAAAGTTTTTCATGTATATTAATGATATTGGATGCCTTTATTGTTCGTAAATCTACACTCCTTTTTTTCTGAATTAATATTAATAGATTTACGTAAAATATATCTTAATTTTTTGAAGTGATAACTTCTATTGAGACGTGTTTTGCAAGAGAGTAAACTTGACTGAACGTCACGCTCGCTAATGTAACGCTATTTCGGCTTCAGTCGGACATCACACTCCTAAAAAGGAAAATGAGGGACGTTTCCCCCTGCCACTCTAAAACGCGCTTTGTCCCCCCACCAATAGGCAGTAAAAGTTAAGTTCGTAGCTTCGATCTAAGTGCCCCCCCCGCCCCACCACCTCTTTCTACTAAAATGAATGCGGGATTAATTCTAATCCTAATAGAAGCATGAAAATGAAACATAATATTTTTTTAAAAAAAATAGGCTTAGAAAGAAAGAAAAATATTACACTAGAGTTTCACATAAAATGTAGAAAAAGGACAAATTTTTTTAGAACTAAGTAAATAGTCTAATTATCATTAGCAATATTGCAGTGATCGTAAGAATAAAAAAATATTTTTTTAAGCGAATCGGAAAAACAATGAACAAATTGTTCTATTAATCACATTACTGAAATATACTTTGATTCTAAAAAGAAAATTAAAACAATTAAAAATTTAAAATAACGAAACTAAGTATACAGGTATCAAGAAAAAGTTAAATTAAATAATTTAAATACAAGAAAGCAAAATATAATTAAGAAGACTTTACTTGCAGCAGCACCGGATATATTTGTACAAAACTGCAATACAATGACAAAAGACCTAGTATAAGCCAGAGATTATGTGATATAAATCTTCTGATTAAATCCCTTTTTTTAAAGGTTGTGTGTGTGTGACCGATATTCCTCTCTTCCCAATCAACTTAACTGTCTTACTATCCCTTTGCTTAAATTAATTCATGGATAGAATTGAATATTATTAAATTACAACCAAAATTCACAAAACCGGATCGGGTCTTCTGAGCAAATTGTTATGATTTTAAGTAGAAGTTTTAAAGTAGATTTTTCAAAAGACAAATCAAAACCTTTAGATGATTTTTTAAAATCAAAATTCAATTTAATTATGTCAAATAATCCAAATGAAGCACAAGGATGTGCGGAACAACGCTTGACTGAGTTTTTTTAATAGATATTTAAATAAAATTTTTTGAATCTCTCTAAAGTGTTTATAGCCTATTTCAGCTACCATAAACCTATTGTTTCCTGCTTAGAATACAATTAATTCCCAAATATGATTGTATGTTTAGCACAAAAATATTACTTTATGAGTACAGACATATGAATAAATAATTTTATAGGACAATACTAATATCCTCTTGTTTTTTATTCACCTAACTAATCCCTGAAATAACATTACAAAATTTGAAGTTATCACTTTTATTGTGTGGTCATAAGCACACACACTTTTTTTAAAATAAAAAACAACTTACTTGTAGCTTTTTTTTTGTTTTGTTTTAAAAAATTTGTGCCATTTTTTGGAACTTTATTTGAGTTCAATATTTTAAATTTTCATGTGAATAGGAAAGGATACAATGATGTGTGTGTTCATGCGTAGTATTGTTATATTTTCTGTCTTTAATTTAAAGCTAAGGTCACACACACACACAAATGCTTTTTATCTTTTAAATTTAAGAATTTTATGAATCTTTGCTTAGTTATTTCAAGTTACAGAAAATATCGTAGCTTTTATGCAATTATCTCTCTCTCTTTTCTGCTTTTTTCCTTTTTTTTATTTCCGAATACACAAATACGAATACGTTTCCGAATATGTTCAAAATTTATTATTCGAATTTGTATTATTTTTTCAAATTTAATATATCTCATTTTAAAAAACAAATTATATAAACACTTTCTTACATACTGTCATTTAATTATTTTACTTGTTGAAGCAGGTTTCATAGCAGGAATCTAAGAAATAATTCAAAATAGTATTAAATTGTACAGAATTTTAGAATAATATTAGAGGCGGCCATTTTTATTTTGAGAATTTCAAAAACTGTTTCTTTCCTTCTTTTTTTTTGTCTATCATTTTATGTTTTGGGGGCCCCAAGTAAGATTTTTATCTCCATTTTTTATTAATTTTATTATTCCAGACATAGCCGTTGCTTAACTTCAAACCTGCAGAAGAGCTCGAAATATTTAACATTAGGCCTTTCCGTTAAAATCTGAAAAATTTATTGGAATAAAGAATAAATTTTATATTGTATTTAATTAAGTATTTTAGTTTAGTTGTACTTTGCAAGAATTCTCATAAAATTTTTATCTTTTATTATAGTGCAATATATTTAATTATTTGCTTAAGTTTATGTATGCGATTACAAATTTTGTTTATTATTGAGCTGTTGTCTACTTTGATTAATTATTTTGCTATTGTTGGTATAATTTATTTTTGTATTTATTCGATTTTATTCGAGGAATTACTAAAACTGTTGTCTCGATTAAAAAACACGATATTGTTCATTATTGCTGTTACTCTTTTTTGAAACTGCGAATTTAATCTCTTGTTTAAGTTATGTCTTAAAAAATAAATATTAATAATTAAATTGAAACAGGAGCTTTTTTTTTCCCAAACAGCAACAAAGAAAAATAAGCAAAAATGTAATAAAGCTTCATAATTTATGTAATTTATATTTTAAACCCTAAGCAAAATTCACTGAAAAGTATTTAATTAGCTCTCAGTATCAGGTATTTCAGCTAGTGTTTATGAAAAAGATGTAATAAAATAACATGTTAAGTAAAATATTGTAAATTATTATAACTATTATAAATGTTTAGATTATAACACATTCCAGTTTTTCGAAAATAAAGTTATCTCACAGGGCATTTTTGTAGATATAATAAAAAAAAATGGGATAGCATAGTTTTTACTGAAATATTTTCACATTAATTTTATATGTTAAAAAAAAGAATGGAAGGTGTTTCAAATATTTTTTAATAAAAATAGTTTAAACATATAGAGGAACATGTTGAAGTTATTTTCAATTTCAATTAATATAATTATATGAAATATTTCACAATAATGCTATTCTACTAATGAAATATTAATCTTTATATAAAAATAACACCAATGTGTTTTGCAATTTCACTACAACGCCCCTAATTTTTTTAAGAAAAACTCTTGCATATCATTATTATCATTTTACTTTCCTCGGTTCATGAACATTGATGCTCAAAATTTTAAAAAACTTCACTTTTGGGCAATTATTTAATTGACTCGAAGAACAAAGTACTTTGTCTATTTAATATGGAACCAGTGATATTACTTAGGGAGAAACAGGGAGGAAAATGCCATATAATTTCAAGGAAAGTGGGAAACACCGTCGGGTCAAACATTGTAGGCAATGGAGACGTAGAGTCAGTGGCGTAAAGTACACCCCCGCATTGCGGGGGGCAGGGCTCTAGAGGGCCCACAGCCTGACTATCGCCAAGTACCTACCTTTTGTAAAATCCAACTTGGGGGCCCAAAACCTGACTTTGCAGGGGGGCAAGTGTTCTCCGTTACGCCACTGCGCAGTCTTATAAAACTATTACAAATATCCTTCGGGGTCATTTGAGTAAGTTAGAATTTATTAATGTCGCACAATAAAGCAACATGAAGAATATTGCCGACGGACTTCGTAATTTTGAACCTTGGTCAAGTCACGAGGACGGCAGCTGAGCTGGCACTGCCTCATCCAAACTACCACTCTATAATAACGTGAAGACTTTGAGCCTCGACAGATTTGACGGGTTTCAACCCCTCTACACTAGGGGGTTAGGAGGCATTTGAGGCTAAATTCCAGGAACTGCATTATTTTGGAAAAGCACATTGATGTAGACCAGTGACGCACACAAGGGGGGGTCGTGGGATTCCGGTCCCCCAAAGCCCTTGTTTTTTTTCCGATTCATTATAATTCTAAGTATATAGTACGTAAAACTTATAATTAATTTCTTGTTATTAATGATTAATTTTATTAATTAATGCTAATTATTTATTCAAAAATTAGTTTTTTACTGTGTTTTGTTCCCGAAAATCGACAAAATCAAAAGAAGCATGATTCAAGAATGGTGAACTTTCAACCCCGGATCCCCCCTTGAAAAATTCCCGTGTGCACTACTGATGTAGACATATATTCAACTTGTGTTCTAATGTCTAAACATTTTTAGATGCATTAATATTTGTTATACTTTTAAGTTATGCATGGTCACAAAAATAAAAATTTAATGTAGTAAAAAAAATTAAAAGGCTAAAACGAAAAGGAAAAAAAAATGTCCACATCGTATTTTATAAGTAAATTAATCAGATTCATTGAGTGGGGATTTTTATTCATTGGAATGTATATAATATAACTGTGTTTTCTAATACATATACTATTACTTAAAAATTAATAGTTGTCCCGTTTTTAAAGAAAAAATAAATGGTCATATTATATATATATATATATATATATATATATTGCCACCATTTTGGGGTATAAGGTGAAGTTTCATCTCTTAAAATATACTTGAAACTAAGAAAAATATTCAAATACAATAAGTACTGCCTCAAAAGTAAGATAGTTAATGAACAACTTTGTGAAATCAGAAGTCCTCGACAAACACACTAACAATTTTAAACATTTTTCGACAAAATGTTTCTTACTTTTACAAAAGGTACCTCCTCTAGACCTAAAATGCAAATGTTCCAGGAAATTTATTTTATTTTATAAATATCCAGAAACAGTAGCACACACAAAAATTTTTCAAGGGGGGGAGAGGGAGCATCTAGGGTCGAAAGTCTACCATTCTCGTATCATACCCCTATACGACTCCAAATGCATTACTTTGATTTTGTCGATTTCGTGTGCGGGGGGGGAGAAAGCAGGGGAAAATATATTAATTAATTAATAGTTAGCATTAATTAATAAAATAAATTGATGATTACAAATACTTAATTAAATTTTACGTATTATATATATAGGATAATCAGTAGCACACACTAGAATTTTTCAAGGGGGGTCCAGGGTCGGAAGTTCACCATTATTGTATCATGCTCCTTTTGATTTTGTCGATTTTCGGGAACAAAACACAGTAAAAAACTAATTATTGAATAAATAATTAGCATTAATTAATAAAATTAATCATTAATAACAAATTCTTAATTAAATTTTACGTACTATCTACTTAATTATAATCAATCGGAAAAAAAATCAAGGGCTTTGGGGGCGTCCGGACCCCCAGCCCCCCTTGTGTGCGTCTGAGGATTATCATCAATCGAAAAAAAATTCAAGAGCTATGGGGATGGGGTCGGAACACGGGGACCTCTCCCCTTGTCTCTACCACTGTCCAGAAATGTTCTCTTATTGTATAATTTCTGGTCACTCTCTTCTTTGTTTCCCCCTAACCACTTTCTTTTTTTCATCCAACTCATTCGAGCAATCAACAATGCAATCCCTTTAATATTAATAAATTAAGAAAAACATATTACATATTTTACTAACATTTATTTTTCTATTTTCTATTTAAACTCAGCAGTGAACTAATAAAATACAAGTACCTACAGTTTCATTTATTGCAACCCTTCAAATTATTTTCTGAGTTTTAGTATGCACTATATTGGACATGGAAGAAGTCTTTGAGTAGAAAAAATGGCAATTTATTGAAAAAGTAGAAGGAACGAAAGGACGTAAATAAATAAAGCATTAGGACAGGACGGTTTTCAAGCGTTTTAACAACGCGGAAAGAGTGATACTAATGTGAGAGAAAACTACCACTAAAGTGTGAGAGAGAAAGGTGTACAATGGAGACGTTCAAAAAGGGCAAAGACGTTATCGTAAAGCTGTTTGGGGTCACTAGCCACAAATTTAGATTTCCCCTTTCACTAGTGGGAAAATTGGAAGAGAGAGAAAAAGAGGAGTCTTTACCCCAAGCACTGATTGATGGGAGAAGGGGGTCTAACAGAATTTTGGTCATCAGGAATCACTTTCTCAACTTAAAAACTTTTATAAAGGCTCTCTCTCTGTGTCGAAACTAGCTATAAATGAAAATTAAATTAGTTAAAAATTAATTAGTAAAAAAATCCAAAGCCTACAAAAACCTTTACTTTGAAATCAAGAAGAATGTTGAAAATGAAGGGAAAAAAGTTAATTTTTATAAAATATACCTAGTATACATATTTACATATGCTCAGTACGACCAGTATTGTTAAAGTACCAGTATTCCTACCAGGTGCGGCTCTGGGGCCGGACAAACCGGACCCCTGCCCGGGGCGGCAAGTTTTAAAGGCGGCATTTGGATCAAATTTGAAAAATATTTTTTTGATACAAAAAATTTGATACGTTTTCTAAAATATTTTTAGGTGTGAATTTGGCATTTCATTTAACGTATCTTATTTTTTTATTTTGTACTCTCTATATATATTTAATGAGAGTTTTCTTTTATGTTCAAACTTGAAGGGTTCGAGGAGGGAATATATGTTAAATCATGAAATTTCACATGTTTACTCATCTTTCACTGGTCACTTTCTCTCCATCCCGGAGTGAGGTCACAACGGACATTTCTTTCACCCTTATGATGTCCGGTTTCAGCTATCCAAAAGGGGACAAGGGTAATAAGAGGTTATGGTAGATAGAAAGCTACAGGAGATGTTTTATTTTAGTCATGAGTGTAGTTCTACAAGTTGAAAAAAACTCTTGTAATCCCCACCATTAATGGACTATTTTTCGCAGAAATTGGGCTTCTTAAATAGACAAATCCTTTTCTTTCATTTTTCGCTCGTTTGCAATAATAACAAGTAATTATGCCCTTAATTTCGAATTATTTTGAATCTTCAGGACTTGCAATAATGTATATATATATATATATATATATATATATATATATATATATATATATATATATATACCTCTAGGTACATAGTATGACAAATTACAGGTGAAGGTTGGCGCCGCAAAACTTGTTTAAACCTGCAATCCTGGTTCCTAAGGCCAAGAATTTGTCTTTATACTAGGTGCCTCCTTCCTACTTTTAGTTATCTTAGGTATATAACTATATGTCTATTTTTATATTTTTGTTTATGTATTTGTGTATATATATATAAATTTATATATATGTGCATGTATATGTAAATGATTATATATTGAAAAATTCTTTTATATTGGATTATATATATATATATATATATATATATATATATATAGAGAGAGAGAGAGAGAGAGAGAGAGAGAGAGAGAAAAGGGTGGCATAGGAGAAAGGGGCGGTATTTTCGATTTTTGTCCGGAGCGGCAAAACTGTTCGAGCCGGCCCTGGTCCTACCTATATTCAACCACTTCCCTTCTTTCTCCATATTTCTCTCATGACTAATATGTCCTGACTATTTATCGCAAGTCTTACAGCAATTAAAAAGAATTTTTTTAATATGAAATGCTGCCTATTTTGTATCAAAGTACAAATGCTATTTTTCGGAACCAGGGGTGGTGAACTCGTGTCTTGGGGGCCACATGTGGCCCGCCTTGAATAATTTTGTCGCCCACGAGATTCATTACAACTCTAAAAAAATACAGCTATTTTATACAATATTTTTGTTTTTAGACTTTTTTTTAAAAAAATAAATCCCATAACCACACACTGTTTCCATTTAATCATGTTTCTTCTGTCACTACGAATCTTTTTTTTTTTTTTCGAAATTGAAATTTATCAAACATAAATCGCGCTCAAACTTAACGGAAGAAAACCGAGATCGATTACCATGCTCAAATACAAGCATTGAGATCGACTTGCAAAAACTAAGTGAAAGAGTTAAGGAACAAATATCTCACTAATTAAATAAATTAAATATTATTTGATTATTGAATTATTATTTTATTATCTATGTTTATGTACATGAAAAACAATGAATACAACAATAATATGCACATCTGTTTTAAATTTTAATCCAATAAATATTTGTAATGGGTCCAAATCTAATATAACATATCTATTTTTATATGCGGCCCAAGCAGTAGCGCACACAGGAATTTTTCAAAGGGGGGTCCTGAGTCGAAAGTTCACCATTCTTGTATCATGCTCCTTTTGATTTTGTTAATTTTCGGGAACAAAATACAGTAAAAAACTAATTATTGAATAAATAATTAGCATTAATTAATAAAATTAATCATTAATAACAAATACTTAATTAAATTTTTCGTACTGTATACTTAGAATTATAATCAATCGAGAAAAAATCAAGGGCTTTGGGGGTCCGAACCCCGGGATCCCCCTTGTGTGCGCCACTGGGCCCGAGGGATTATAATATTATTCCGAAGTGCCCCGCTAGGTCATTTAGGTTGGCCACCCCTGTTCTAAACATTCTAAACAGTATGCGAGAAACGTGAATTTGTCCAGTAAAAAGCAAATCGAAAGTACCTTGAAGGCTTGACCCATCTCGTGCGACGTCATCCTTCATTAGTCACGAAAGATCTGCTAATACCCCTCAAAGCCCACCCAAGTTGACTTTTTACTCCAAAACTTTTTCAAGCGGTCAAATGGGTGTACTAACACTTGTATACACGTTGAAATTAGTTGCACCTGGTTATAAGAAATAAGGAAATGGCACAGTTTCTATTTACGCTATGCTACATATAATTGAGAACGACTTGGTGCTTAGTTAATTTGATGTGCATTACACAAAAATTACCAAATACAAAATAATTTTAGATTTTAATTTGGGGATTACCCAAGTTTTTGGTAGTTAAAATACTTTTATATTTTAAAAATATTTTTATATGCATTATAATATATTTTACTTTTTATTTTATTTTATCTCCCTTTTAAAAATTTTAGTGTAATATTCAAATGTTTAATTATATATATTACTTTAATATTTCTTATAGTTCAGAATGTCCCTTTCAATTATAAATATTTGTATATCATTTTAAAAACATGTATGATGCAAAAGTTTTTTTAAAAAGTAGAAATTAAAATAGATTAAAAAAAACTTATAGATAACTTATTTAAAAATATTCTTAATGCATACCCATTTATTAATTTGTTGAATCCAATAGCTATTTACTTTTAATTTGCATACATTTTATTGAAAAATGAATTTGAAGCTTAATAAAATGCGAAATAAAAATGAAAGAATGCTATTTTTTAAAAATATTCAGCTGCTTTTTTCTCAGATATTGAAAGCAATTTTTCTGAAAGTACATTTTATTCAATATTCAATCTTGATTTTAAATTGCCGAAAGCTGATTCAAATGCGAAGTATTGTGGGCATATCGTGAGGAATATTGATACTAAATATAAACATTTTACAAACTGTATAATAATAAATATCATTGTATTTTATACGAATTTCATAAAATTACTTCAGTAACATATTTGTTACTAAATGTATAATAATTTTGTAACAAAATATAAGGGTAGATCAAAAATAATATTTGTACTTTTGTAAATAAAGCAACAATGGTCAGAAAAATTGATAGGAATTAAGCAGTTAAGGCTATCTTCGGTTAATGTTAAAGAATAGGAACCAGATTCGGAATATTTTTTCAGATATAAAAGCACTCAAACATTAATATTGCATTCTGGCTGCACTATCCTGTAGAGAATCACTTATTTTATCATACTACTCATTTTTATCCGAGTTGACACATTTTTTTTTTTATAAAATGTGTTTTGCATTTTTTTTCCAATACCGCAATGTTAAATGAGTTATCCCTTCACATGTTAAAAGGAAAAACTTATTATGAAATATTTTGAAACTTTAAAAGCACTGTATTATAAACAAATGCACGAGTTACAATGTCACAAATTTTTATAAAAATTGAGGCATTTTTTCTGTCCGAAAATGTACTCCGCGTCAAGTTCACGCCCTCGTACATATGGTGAAAAAACAGCCTTAACCATTCATTTTTCCAATTTGTTTAAATGGTTGAATTTAACTATTCTAAGTATTTTATTTCATTTGAACGAATCAGTTTATTTTTATGTATTATTATATATTTCAGTTAATAATCTATTTTTATTTGGACTGGAATCTATTTTGTGAATACAAGTATGACAAAAAAAAATTATGTATAAATAAAAATGATTGCTTGGTTCGAATTTTATGATATTAAGTTATTGTGGGAGTTATTGTGTTTCCAAAAGAGAACAACATATATTGTTTACTACTGTTTTTACCTGAGTTTATTGTTGTTTAGTATAAAATATGTTTCACATTTTCCTTTTACGAAGTAATAATAGGAAAGCTATTTTTTTACATGTTAAAATGAAGAACTACTTGCTTATATGGAATATTTTGTACAGTTAAATTGCAATATTATAAACAGATGTATGAATTGCATCGCTGCAAATTTTCATTAAAATTTAGACATTTTCTGTCTGAAAATGTTTCCTTCAAATGGGCCGCATTTGGGCAGCTAAGCCTTTGCAGAAACTGCAAGTAGCCAAGTGTAAGAGCCATTTCATTGGTGGTACCATCTAGTGGCTGGTCCAACCACCAAATTTTTGATGCTTGAACTTATTCAATTAAGCTCTCGTCGGATGCTAAATATCGTCATGATTTAATTTTTCCGAGAGTACCAGGGTCAAATTGATACTTAATGAATCTTATACGTGCACATAATTATATGACATGCACGCCTACGATTTTTGCACCCAGAAAATCTATCGATTCCAGCTGGATCGAACCCTCAACCTTAGGCTTATGAGACGGGAAGCTACCTCTAGCCACCGAGCCAAATGTCTGAAAATGTGTTCCGTTTTTATTTCAAGATCTTATACATTGAGTGAAAACAGCCATAAACTCCTATTTAATTGAAAGAATTTATTTTTAAAGTCGTTTTTTGTTTTTTATTTGAGTAAATTCTTGTTTAATGAGATACATTTATTATTTTGCAGTAGGGGATATTGATTATGTTTTTAATCCATGAAATCGAATTTTCGATTGAACAATTCATATATTTTTTTTCTGTTTAAATTATTGGGATTCTAGTTTTTTATTTTTGAGAGCTGTAACAAAAATAAAGATGTATTGTTGAGTTCTAATTCCTCTGGCGTAATAGTCTAAGGTTTGATCAGATCCATAATGGAAATGTGAGCAAAAGGCAGCTTAAGTTAGAGACAGATTCGATTCAAATAGAAATGTATTATTATTATTTACCTTTCTTTTTGTTAAGATCTCGAAATTCTTAATCCTTTTAAAGGTTCTTTGATTGAAAGCTTCTTGATTTAACTTCCTAGATATTTTAATTATGGTAATATAGTCGCACAAACACTCATTGGTATAGAATCAGTGGCAAAGTTAATACGTCATGAATGAATTCTATATTCTGCAACACTGGCGTAGCTAGTCCTTAGTGGGCCCTGTATCAAAATTCCTTGAAGGTTCTTTTTTGGGGCCTCTTAACATTTCGTGATATTTTGTTAACACATTTTGGGTCCCCTGTAGCTTGGGGGCCCCGTATCATTGATAGAGCTGATACAGCGGTAGCTACGCCTCCGTTCTGCACCCAGTCTTGGTATCTAAAAAGTAACGTACAATCAGTCTATTGTGCACAATTTGGAAGGAGAGGGGGAAGGAAACTAACATAAAAATACGAAATTTAAAAGAATTGGGCTTTAAACAATTAATTATTGAATTTTATATTTTGTTAATACACTGTAGTGATGAATTATATTGCAGCACCAAGAAGAAAAAGAAAATAGCAAAATTTTACTTATTTCAAGCATGCATCCTAGTCGGAAGAAAACATAAATTTGTGGCAAGTTTGGGGCTGGGGGGAGATACAGTATCCGGAAGCTGCTGCCTTTGCCAGCTAAAATGGCTCAAACCCGGTTAGGTATCGAATCGAACTGGGCTTGGATGACAGATACGGGTATTTCATTCTGTGTTGCTTCAAGTCTATGCCACTTTCGTGAATCATAATGGCTAAAGAATGAAGCCAGCCCAATTTATCAGCAACTCATAGCCATATGTTTTCAGTGGATGAGAGATCTGGAAAACATGCTGGCCTGTGCGACTGTCGAACACCTTCTATGTCGAGGTAGGGCAGGATATGACTGGCAACATGTGACCTAGCTTTACCTTGAAAGATGGTGTCTCCGAAACCTAGAAGATAAGGCACATTTACCATTCCTAAGGTCCGAGAAATGTAATACTAGCTGTTCAGATTGTAAGGGCGCCCCTCTTGGGGGCCCTTCTCCTTGATTATCAGCGTGAGCTAGAGGTGTAGGAATAAACGAAGAACCAGAAGCTGCCATAATCTTACTATTACTTTATTAAGATCTTAACTTAAACCAATAACAGATTAGGTAATAATATGATATATGAGATAATCTACGGTGGCTAAACACATAATATATAATACCGAAATAACATAACCCGGAACACTATCAATAACTAACTCGTCTAAGCTCAATTTCAATGTAAACACAGATACGAATATTAAAATGGTAACTCCTACCTCAATGTCCGACGAAACAGCAATCTATCTAATACTAGCTGAAGTTGCGGTTCACTGGTGTGCAATGTATGCACCTTGACTAAAGGCTCTCTGTCACGCGTAACCTCTCTTGACTGTCACTTAACTTCTCGAAATACTCTTCACACTTGTAACACGGACTAACATAACATTCCCCAAATGCCTCCTCGCTTACTCTAAACTTCTGTTATTTAAAAGCTTCTTAATTTGCATCTTTCCTTCACGTTTACTTCTCGGATTGGTTGGAAAAGAATTGCCATTTATTCTGGCCCCAAAGAGCCCAAAAGGACATGTTAATGAAAAAACGTGTGAGCCCGTCACAAGATCACTTACGACACGAATAAGGAATGTTCATGTCGTGTTCTCAATGGGTTTCCATGCCATGCATGGCAATCTCCCCATAGCTGTGTCCTTCAATAATGCTAGATTGGTAATATATGCTGTCTCTCCAAATTAGCATATGACCAGAATCATCCTTGGAGGTAAACCAGATAGTGAAGAATCCTATTGTTTTCTGTCCACATAACGTACTCTCTTGCCTAATGTAAACGAATGAAAACACAAAAAGAATCGTCTTAATATAACTTTTGACTGTAAAATTGGTGTAGTAAATATTTTGCTCCTATAGTTGCGCAATAATCTGAAATGAGCTGAGGCACAATATTACATCTCCCTCTTCGGACTAAAAGAGCTAGGAAGAGATTTTTACAGGATTTGTAGCCCACCAGAGACTAAAACACGTTTTCTTGATAATAAAAATTTAAATTTAAATTGATTCTAGTGTCTTTGAACGACCCAACGAAGCGCATTTAGATTTCTAGCAATATCAGCTTGTGATAACCTCATTTCCACCATTTGATTGTCCGTCATTTTAAAGAATCAAGTGAATAACCTCTTCTAGACATAGCCAACAATACTTCAGTACAGTGTTTCCAAACTTTTTTTTAATTGACGGCACACTAAAAACATCTCGTGATACATATGAGTATTAAAAAAAATGTAGAAGTTGTATTAGACGAAAATAAAAAAAAAATTACAAAATTTATTGTGTCCGTTACCCCTCAACAAATTAAATCAAAACGAGGTTTCATAGTCATCAGATGAGTTCTCATTTCATCGACAACTTTTAAAAGTCTTCCTCGCTTTTTCGAATTGATATTTCTGTCAATACTGAAAATTCAAATTCACAGAATCATGAAGATGCAAATAGCAGAAATATTTCAACAGCTTTCGAGCAAATTGCAGAGTAAACATTTTTGGCAGAAAGCCAAAACTCACTTAAATTTTTACCGAAGATGTTATATATATATAAACCGTACAACTTCTCATTTCTCAAAAAATTCAGTGATTTATTCTTTTTCTGTTGTCAAAGTTGGTGTCTTGTAAATTAAAAGCTGATTGAATAATTCTTTAAATTCGTCTTCTGAAAGTGAAGGGAAGTGTAACTTTTAAGTAAAGTTTGAATTCAATTTGAATTCTAAGTTATTTACAAGTGACGAAAAAAATAATATCAAATAAAAAGATGGGGGAAAAAAACCAAAATTAAAAGGATTTTTTTAGTAACCGTTGGGGTATAATTGCATATACTATTTCAAAGTTACAAAAACTAGGAAATCTTAATTATTTTCTAAATCCCTTGTGACACGTCACACAGCTGGTTGAGAAAGCAGGATCCACAAGCCTAAAACGATTTTACACAAATTAAAGTAGTGGAATATGAGCATTTTCTTCTGACTGCTATATATGTGTCCAATTTCTTTAAAAAGTAGTTGTTTCATAAGTCAGGTATAGTGTTATAACGTTTTTTAAAAAAAGTTATATATATATACATATAGTCTAATTCTCTACAAACAAGAGATAAACTTTCACATCAATCACATTCGAAAAAAACACAGAGACGGTAAAGATAACATACAATGAAAGACACTAGATTAAAATTATAAAATGGATGCTGCAGTATTATAAACATTGCTGACTTAGGACAGCTAATATATATAAAAAAATTTTATATAAAAGTGGGGTTGAACATGTTTAATATATATATATATATAGTCATGACCTTTTTTATAAATCATATTTTTTACCTTTCTTATGCTTCTTTTGATAATGAATGTCAAGAACTTGTTTGTAGCTTTACTTTTAGAAACCATTGCTTCATAAAACAAGAACTATGCAATACGTTTCCATTTTACTCTCCATGCATTTATGACATTAACTTTTTAAAAAAAATTGAAAGTTGAAAATTGTTTTTTTATATCAATATAAAACATTCAACTACTCATTGAACAAATTAAAAAAGTTAAAGAAAGGATTTTTTTGAAGGTACGATAATACAGAAATAAAATTTATTTTAATGTGGTATTATAAAAATTAAATATTTCTCGTAAAACATAAATAAATTAATATGAACAGCATTTTTCTAAATATAAAAAAATGTGTAAGGATTTTTTAACACAAATCTTTTTTGGACGAATAGACGTTATACATATATATATATATATATATATATAGTTTTTAAAAAAATTCATTAAAAAAATTTTTTTTAAATATTTTCTCCCAATATTAATCAGAAAGGGAAACACACAAGTATTTAAGGAAGTCATATCAGAAATATAATTTTTTCCAAATAAAATATTTTATTCTTCTGTATATTTGATTCCTATAAGTGTAAAAAAGCAGTTGACGAAAACATAATGAATTTTCTTTCATCTTGCGATTTTATACGACGAAGTTTTCATACTATGTTTTATGGATTTTTTGTTAATAACATAAGTAAGAAAAAGTGCGCTTTTAATGGATATTAAATTATGAAATGATACATTTTTTTACTTCGTAACACCACTAATTATTATTTGTCTATTTTTAATGTTAATTAATTATGTGGGGAAAAAATCTTTGCTATATAATTAAACGTACAACAGTTTAATTCATCTTCTGTGGTCCATTTCTTGAATCAATCATTTGGAAAATACGTACAAAATGACACTTTTACACATCTTCTCGATACAGTCTTGTGTAGCTACAGGCTAAAAATTAACAATCCTAATATTCTCAGCAATCATTACCAAATTTAAATGATGATCCACATTAATTAAATATATCTAAATTGTTATTATCCACTCGAGTAATTAATTAATTAATATTTATAATTGGTGGTACGCGTTAGAATTTTCGCTGTATAATAGACACGTGGTACAAAAAAATTTTACGTGATAATAGATGCTGTCAGAAAATTGAAACCTAAAAAAAAAAAAAGCAAAATATTCAGATTTTCTAACCTTTCCTTTATTAAAACAAAGATATGAGGAAAAAATTTCGGATGGAGCAAACAACTTTTTTAAATACTTTTACTACAAAAATTTTAGAATGAATAATAAAATTTAATTAATTAATGTTACCGTGAAAAATATTTAAAAAATATATCGAAACTGGAAGTAAAAAGTTAAACACAGTTTTACCAGTATTGCATCTGGTTAATCCTTTTGAATAATTACAACATCATTGTTTATTAACTTTTGCTCTTGGTGGTTAGTTTGGTTCTAGTTAATAATTTAAGTATTACTGTTCTCGTCATTCAAGATCGGAAAATACTGTAAAATACTTCATATTTATTTTAAAGTCTCATTGCGAATTCCAATACTATTGCACTATTTTATTTGTAGTTTTTTTAGTATATTCTTTCGTTAGTTATAGATTTAATATTCTATGAATCTAAATTTGAAAGTAATTGATATCTAAAATAAGGTAGAAAAAATTCCATTTTTTAAATTTCTGCTTAATAACAGGTATAAAATATAACCTTAGAATACGATATAGCATTGTAAATTGTTGGAAATTTATCTAAAGAAAGTTGCAAACTAACAATGTTTTGAATTAAAAAAAATCTTCTTATTTTTGCATTAATTTAATTTTTTCCAAGCTTATTGAAAGAAATTAAGGAAAAACAGAATTACAAGCCAATATCCATCGCTACTCAAATCTATCTTGTACTGTTAAAACTTCACATTAGAGCCATTCTTTCAAATAAAAGATAAGGGGAACAAGAAATACCAAATTGTATTAAATTTTATATCCATTTCATGCCATTTTTCGCTTTGTTTCGCATAAGAAAGAAAACGGCAATAACATATGTCTAGGTTACAATCATTACTGATCCTTATTACAAATTAGGTTCATATAAGTTCAAATTTACTCAAGATATTAAAAATTTATTTTTATATAAATAATTATAAATATTAAATTTTGAAAAATTTCTTCCTTTGAATTAAAAGAATTTTACATGAATTTAAAAAAATAGTAAAGATTATAATTATTATTTTTAGAGGTAATATCTTCACTTGAAAGTCATTTTTTCTCATTACTAATAATTTAACTGAATATATATATATATATATATATATATATATATATATATATATATATATATATATATATATAAATTCCGATTGTATTTGATTTTTTGGACAGATCTTTCATCACGAAATAAATAAATAAAACCATGCTATAAGCTTGAAACATATCATGAATTTTAATGTCGACAGTAATTTCTGACTTATAAAGAAACAGATAGTTTACTTTATATTATTATTAGATTGTGAAAGTGCAGAAACCTTTGGTGACCTTTTAATTAAAAGTCTATAAATCAGCCTTGCTAGCAATGTATGTATAATATTTTAGCTTGCTATAGCCGAATTTGGATATTCTTTTGTAGTTATTACATATTTTGATACATGAAAATGTGATTTAATTCTCCATGTTCACTTTACAGCTGTTTTCAGTGTGTTGATAATAAATAAAACAAACATTTAAAGTCAATAATTTATAAATCCATATTTTTACCATCCGAAATTCATAAATTTATTAAATAATAAATTAGTAATCGATTTGCCTATTTGTTATCAGTAAATTTTACTAACTGAGAAACTTTAGAATTCATAACTTTTGTGGTTAATCGAAACAAATTAACGAAACCTTTTGTGATATATTTAGTGTCGATATTTTTTTCTGGATGAAAGAAATTTGCTGTAATATCTCATATTATCTAAGAGCATTCAAATATAAGCCAACGAAAGAGAAAATTTTTGTGCGTAGGTTTATGGTATAAATAATATCAAATTATCTAAAACACATCAATGAAAATTTATGAGATGAAATATTCTATAATTTCTAATCTGTACTCAGATTTATAGTTTATAACAAAGAAGAAAACTTTTAAGCGGAACTTAATGTGTAAAAACGAAGAGGTATGTAGGCATTTAGAAAGTGTTTAATAGGAATATCGAAACAAATATATCTTGAAATAAAATCAAAAAACAAATCAATGAGAAATCAAGATATTCACCCAAGGTGAATAAATAAAAGCGATTGTAATTATGATGAGACGAACTAAGTCACTATAAAAAATTGTTTAAGACTTAGATCTAGAAATTAAATCCTAAAATTCTTCCTCTTTTATGTTCTTTATTTTTTATTATCATTAAAAAAATGTTTGCGTAAAAAACCATAAAAAAAAGTTTTATTTGATATTATCATGAGGAACTTTTTGTATATACATTACCCACTTAAAAATTATCCGTTTTACTTTATTTACTTTTAATTAATTTATAATTGTTGTTATTTTTAAAAATATCCAAGAAATATACGTAAAAAAATGTGTTGAGTTTTAAATTTTCTCAAAGACATTAAAAGGAAAATAAGTCTCTAGTGATTCCATTTTTTTGGAAGAGCAAATTTTTACATTTTATTTCGATTGAAGTATATCGAGTTTTTTAAAAGCATTTTTTATTAAACATTGTTTCAAAATCTTGAGAGAATTAATATCGAAAAACTACACCGAATTATATTCTTTTAATTTTTATTGCTTTTGTATTTATTCTGTTGTACGTAAGGAAATAGAAAACATGCATTGACTTGAAATTATTAAACTTTTTATGTGCAATTATTGTGCGTAAAAAATTATTTTCTATTTTTTATTCTACAGAAAAACAAACTATATACAAAGTTGCTATCTAAAAACATTTGTTAGTTTTAGAGTAATTTTTATTCTTAAAAATAAAATAAGGTGAGAAAATATGTTGAAGTGTGTGTGAAGCTTCTTTCCCAAAGAAATTTTTTTCTCTTGCCAATTTCGAGTTAGCTCAATTTAAGGCTGAAATAAATTATTGTCTCTTATTTCCGAGTCACACTTTTTAAGATTGGTTGTAATATATAATCTTTCTATTGATAATAAGATGACCATACCCGTAACCTTAACAGTTAATATCTGAATATTTTAAGCAAATTTAATCTTCACTGGCATGTCTCAATACTAAAACACCTTCTAAAATGAAATGAGACATTTAAATATATATTATTTTAAACAACTACAAGGCTCTATCATATTTTTGGCTACATATAGCATTTCAGTAAAATTTACAAGCGGAAATATTTAGCAAATCTATTAATATCTTACATTTAAAATTCATCGTATTTATTTTTCATATAACCTTACTTTCATATAAGGAACCATTTTCCTTACACTTTTTTACCCCAAAAAGTTTAAAGATGTGAATAAACACTCCTTAAATAATTTTTTTGAAGAACATTAGAGGAAGAAAAGGAGTCATAATTCTTTATAAATATTTGCAATAAAAGTATTACTAAAATGTGAATCCTATAAAATGAGAAATTATTGCAACTGACATGTAAGAAATTCTATACTTAATACATTAAATTAACTTTTTGTTATCTTAAAAAATATAAGGTTCAAAGAATTTGATATAAAAAATTACCTAAATCTTTAATTTAAAGATTTTGTAACGTTTTACTTGAACAGAACAGTTATAATGTAGTTTTTTATATTTCGCACATTTCCTTTCTCATTGTCCTTTTCTATGTTTTTTGCAAGGCATTTTAATATATATTCAGAATTTAACACAAGCGTATCATTAACAACTGAAAGTAACATTTCACAAAAATTATTATTTAAACTCTTTAACTTTAAGAAATCTTCTGCATAAACAAAAAAATGTCCTTCGAAATTTTATTATATACTTAATTATATAATCTAAAACATCAAGAAAATTAATTTTATTTTATTATTTTTAACAATTTTATAACTAAATAATGTGACAAAGACTAACAAACAATATTTTCAGCAATTAACCTTAGAAAGTCCCCATCTACTATTTCCTCCTATCTCACTTCTATTTCACTCATGATTTTCGATACAACTTTGCTTTGAAATGATGCGGAAACACATGGCACTGATATGCTTTTACTCCGCGTTCACAGCAGCTGAATTTTTCACTTTGAAAGATGGAAGTTACCCTTTGAAAACTGCGGACACCTCTGGGGCCTCCGACGAAAATCAAGGACAACTTTCCGAGCACATCTGTCCCAGTAAAAAAACGGATGTGTGTCGAGTAGTTATGCTACGGGCGTGTAAAGGATTTGTATGTGTGTCTACCACAAAATCACATCAGTGTCTCAACAGGTCTTAAACATGATTATCATGGATATAATGAAGGTTTATAAAATTAAAGGATTAAGAAGTATTTTCACTGATGGTTCAGTGAAAAAGTGTAGAATCAAAGGATTGGTTTAAAAATGAAAGTGAAAGGATTGAATAACAAAGAACGTAAAGGTACGTCTTAATGCATGTGTTTTCTTTTGTATTTTTTTTATGGAAGGTAGACAATTTTTCTTAATAATTGTTATTTTCTATAAATGTTTCATTATGGAGATGCTCTGAAATAATTATTGAAAAAATAATTTTCTACAAATGTGTAAAATATTTATTGAAATGGAGAATGTTGTTTAAAAACAAGGTGTTATTAGTTTTAGTTTTTCTTTCTTAATTTTGTAAGTTTCAAGTTTCTATTATTTTATTTATTTAAATAGTTGATTTTTATTATATTTATATTAATTAAAAGTAAAGTAAATATTTTGATAATATTTTTATTGAATACTTTCTAAATAACTCTATCTGTTTCTGTAACTCAAACGCTTTTTTAAATCCATTATTAATAGTAAAAACTATGCATTTTTAAATTTAACACTGCTTTGTGGAATTTGATGATGCAATTATTTTAGGATACAGATTATGTGTACGTGTTTAATGTAACCTATGTTATATGACTAAAGCTGGCTGATTGTAATTACCAGAACATGTTTCTTGAAAAAAAAAAATGTTGAAAGAAAATTTTTCAGTAATTTCTAATTTTGAAGATGAGCAATTAGAATTGCAAAACAGCTCTGAAATGGTCAAATTTTGTTATACATCAGTATTTTTTTCAGTTAATTAACTTTATTTGTAGCTTCTGCACGTTCTTTTGGGCTGTATTACAAGTGAATAAAATCATATAAATTTGACCAAATTTTTATTTTTATATACATAATTTTTCTTATAATTTCAATATATTTTTATAAATAACCCATACCAAATAATTAAATATCAAATTAGAAATTTTAAAGATATTTCATAGTTATATAATAAAAATTTAAATATACGTTCATTATTTTTTACGACTTCCTATATTGAGTTAACATTAATTTTTAAAAAACACTCTTAGATATTTCAATATATATAATCAAATTTCAAAAATAAGAAATCCAACATTAGTATCTGCTATTGTGTTTCATTATATTTTGAAATTTTAATTTCCTTTTGAACTTTAAGTTTAAATATTTAATATATTTATAAGATTTGAATGCTTTTTTTTGTTTTTTATTTATTTTTAAATAGACCTTTTAAAAAGATTAATGTCTTCCCATTGTAATTTTAATAATTTGACGATATAAGGTTAAGTTAAAGTATATATTCAAATTACATAAATTGGTTCTTAATTTATTAAAAAAGCTTTAGATTAAAGTTTAATAAGATGAAATTTTAATTTTCAAAAATTCATTTATTTATTGATAAGAGAGAAAACTAATTGAATTTTGTTCCACTTAAAAAATAACATCCAGAACTGTTTTGTTTATAAACTATGCTTTGAATCCTTTGAAATTTTTGAATAAATTAATATGTTCAGTAATTAATATTCTGATACATCAAAAATGGTTATGAGAAGCAAAATTTGCTTTCAGTTTTTGAATTACCTTTATTTTCGAGAAAGGAGGGGGAGGGGGGGAGGAACTACTTGCATTCAGATTAGAAGAAGCCTTATAAAATATGAATAAGAAATACTTTAAAAAACACCCATTAAAATCAAAGCTGTTATCGATGAAGAAATTACTTTAAAAGATTCTATAGCTTTTTTTTAAGTTTGAAGAAAATATTTAAAAATAGTATTAATATTCCATGATATTTATTAATCATGTTTTTAAATTTTTTAAAACATAGAAATTAAATTAGTTTGATTAAACTTCAAGGTAAAATTTAAGTCAAGTTTTTTTAGTTTTTAAGCATGAATAAACGTATTAAAACATTATTGTATCATGAACCCATAATAGTTCGATAGAAATCTTTTAATGAAAAGGTACTTCCGGGTCTATTGTATTCTGAAGTATTAACGTACAGCTTACGATGAAGAATCCACACGCTGTCACAAGAAGAATGATGGAGGAAGATAAAAAAATCATTTTTTGTGTCGAAAAATAATACATTTACTAGCTGCATGGCCCGGCGTTGCACGGCTATCTCTACTTTTATAAATTTTCCCTTTCTTTCACAAAATCAGAGCTAATACTCATTTTCAAAATGACTCCCCCCCCTCCACCGCTTAGTCCGGCGTTGCTCGGGCTTTCTCTTTTCTTCATGACACCAGCATTTCTCTGTGTATGTGTTTGTACGTGCACAATGTGAGTGATTTCTAAAATTGTGTCAAAAAATTTCCCTTTTTCGAAATAGCTGCATGGCCCGGCGTTGCACGGTTATCTCTATTGTTATAAATTTTCCCTTTCTTTCACAAAATCAGAACTTCTAATGCTCATTTTCAAAATGACTTCCACCCCCACCCCCTCCACCGCTTAGCCCAGCGTTGCTCGGGCTTTCAATTTTCCTCGTGACACCAGTATTTCTGTTTGTGTGTGTTTGTACGCGCACAATGTGAGTGATTTCTAAAATTATGTCAAAAAATTTCCATTTTTCGAAATTTGCTCCATCCCACTTATTTTTGATTTAAGACAGGTTTTTTCCCCTCTCTATAGCCCGAACACGGTTTTTTTTAGTGTAAAATTATTGTTCTGTCTTCCCTCCTTCTCACAGATAAGATATAGCTTCAAATTTCGATGTATTTATGAATGTAGTCAAAGTGAATGAACATTGTATTCCATTGCCTATTTGTAAAATTCAATTCAATGGCGTAGCTAAAACAATTATAAATATACATTTATTCTCTCTTCATTTTCTAAAAAGTATTTTTTTTATAATTTACTTTTATTAATAAGTAGACTAAAAGAAGTTTCACTGATTTGAGTAAATTGGATTTATACGAATGCATTGAAAGCATTTTTGAGAGAGATATTTAATCATTTTCGAAATTTTCAGTTTTAATGTAATTAAATAATTCTTTGTTTCAAGGTTTAAGTTATTTTTCAAACTTTTTACTAATTGAAAATAAACATTTTTCTAGATATTAGAGTCTTTCATTACAGGAAAGTTAAATAAATATAGAAACAATATTTAAATTCGAGTTGGGGGCCACGCATTATTAGATTACAAAACTAGGCATTAATAGGGTAGTGCACTAATTTGTTATTTGATTTGTTCTATCTTTAAAATCAATCGAAGACTGGTTTTTTGAATTACTTTTATATATATATACACAACAATTTTAAATTTAAAACCAAAGATAAAAAGAAATAAGAGATTTCATGTTTAATCAGTATTTTATTAATGTGTACAAACTAAAACAATTTATTAAAAAATTCTTTGATTTTTTTCCAGTTTGCTTTCACATTGAAGATTTCCTAATATTGTTAAAAACATGATGATATCACACTGGGTTTTCAAAAAGTTCTGTTTTTTTTCAGTATTTACTTTTTAATTTAAGAGTAACAGGAATTTTTATCCTACTTCTCCAAAGTAAAGGGTGTTTTTTTAGAGGTATAGAACTTTAAATTGCAATAAAACAACGATGTATCATTCGATTGACATGAATTTTTTTTATTCGAAAGATAATCTTGTGGCATTACATTTTAAATCTGATTTCTGGCATAGGACTGCCACGGCTGGCTCGGATGTAGTCCAATCTGGACGTCCAATTTTCGATGACTTTTTCCAACATTTGTGGCCGTATATCGGCAATAACACGGCGAATGTTGTCTTCCAAATGGTCAAGCGTTTGTGGCTTATCCGCACAGACCAATGACTTTACATAGCCCCACAGAAAATAGTCTAGCGGTGTTAAATCACAAGATCTTGGAGGCCAATTCACAGGTTCAAAACGTGAAATTAGGCGGTCACCTAACGTGTTTTTCAATAAATCGATTGTGGCACGAGCTGTGTGACATGTTGCGCCGTCTTGTTGGGACCACAGCTCCCGGACATCATGATTGTTCAATTCAGGAATGAAAAAGTTAGTAATCATGGCTCTATACCGATCACCATTGACTGTAACGTTGTGGCCTTCATCGTTTTCGAAGAAGGATTCCACCAGCCCATAAAGCGCACCAAACAGTCAGTTTTTCTGGATGTAACGGTGTTTCGACATACACTTGCGGATTAGCTTCACTCCAAATGCGGCAGTTTTGTTTGTTGACGTAGCCATTCAACCAGAAGTGCGCTTCATCGCTAAACAAAATTCACTTATGAAAATCGGGAACAACGGCAATCTCGTTTTGGGCCCATTCGACGAATCTACGCCTTGCTTGATCATATTTCAAACGTAATGCCACAAGATTATCTTTCGAATAATATCAATCGAATAATACATCGGTGTTTTATTGCAATTTAAAGTTCTATACCTCTAAAAAAACACCCTTTATATTCTGTGTTCACCTTAAGTAGAGGCTTATTTCTTGTCGATTTTTTGTCCAAACCTGAGCATTCTAATATAAGTAAATCAAAGTGAATCAACAGGGTTTCTAAAAAATGATGCGAAAGCGTTTTTTTTTAATTATTTGAAATTTATATATATAAAGAAACCCTTTTTTATTCAGTTTTATGAAATAATCGCGAATGGAACTAATTGAAAAGGCATAGTGGAATTACATATAAACTTTAAGCAGAATTTTTAATTGGATCATGCATAATTATTTACTTAGACTGTAAAACAAATTAGAAAATTAATCTAAAGTTCTTCATTTGTATCAATATAAAAAAAAAAACGCTATATTTAGTTTTCTGAAATTCAATTTTCTTATATATTTGTAGAACGTCTAACACAAAAATGATATTTAAAGCTTAGGTCTTCATTGATTTTAATGAGAAATAGCTTTTTCTTTCTTATCTTCGCGTTAGCTATCCTTAATCTGTATTGTGTGAATTATTTTTTATTCTACATCAGAAAATAAAAACGCAGAAAATTCTTCCATCTTTACTTTGATAGAAAGCGTGGAATATGATTACTTTTAAGTTTCATCTAATGTCTTCCCTATGGTCTCAGTATCATATTTAAACAATTTTCCTCTTTGAAATTATATATTGGGGTTCTGTTGTTTCTATATATTATTTTAAAAAATCTATTTATAACATTTGTTAGATTTCCATAAAATTCTTCTCAGATATCTTATTGTTTTCCTCTTACAAAAGTTTCTACTTTTATTTTTGAAAGAAATCTAAATAATACGGAATTTCTATTTTGTTAATAATATTTATTAATATCAATCCACAATTGATTGATTGATTGAATATTAACGTCGCACTGTTCAGCTACACGAGGGCTTTTGGTGACGGACCACGTAATTTTGAACCACGGTCAAGTGACGTGGACGACACCTGAGCTTGCACCCCCTCTCCTAACTACCACACCACACCAACGGGAGGACGTTTCAGCTCTCGACAGATTTAACGTGCATTGCTGCCCTACACAGCGGGTCTTTAGTGGTACTGGGCTCGAACTCTTGACAAGGCAAGCCACGATCTGATACCTATACCACTCGGCTACCGCGGCCATAATATCAATCCACAAAATCAAATAAAAAATAGATGAAAAATTCAGATTTGTAATATCATAGTTCCAGATCATTTATAAACCTACCTTAAGCTCAGCATAGAAAAGGCAACATCATGAAAGAGTGAGTATAATGTATAGGAAATTGATACACACAGATAGAAAATTAATATGAAAGTAAATGATTTTATTTACAAGATGATCGTTTTAATACTGAATATGAAAATGGAGGGGGTCAGTATAAAGTAGGACATACTCGCGGTGATAGAAGCAGCACCCATTTGAGGAAATAATTCAATTAACATACTGATAGTGTCCTGAGGAAAGAAAATCCATTAGCTCAGTGTTTCTCAAACTGTGGGGCGTGCCCCCTGGGGAGGCGCGGTAACCCTGCGAGGGGGGCGCGAGCATATTGAAAATAAAAGGTTTAAAAAAATAATTTTTCGGAATGAAGTAAAACAAAATGCCTTCTGACATAATAAAAAATACACATTTACACTGATATAATTTATTTTTATCATCTGGTGATCATCAAAAATAAAAGATTCCATTTCAAACGCTCATTAGCCATCTTTGATCCTATAACCAAATTAAAAAAGAATTTTGTTTGCTTTGCGGTCAATATGAGAACGATGAGAGATTTTTTTTTTACCTTTCTTTTAACGATATCAAACGATGAGAGATTTTTTTATTACGTTTCTTTTAACCTAAAATATTACTTTAGCTGACCTTCGAACTTACTGGTATGTTTATCTCCGTCTTTTTTTAGGGAGAGAAGCTGTAAATATATATAATAAATATATTTCTGTTTCATCTTTTTCCATGTGAAACAGTTTTATGATATATGAATAAGCATGAGTATTTGAAACATATAATGCATCATAAAAACGTTTTACACAATAATTTTTTAGAACATGCTACACGTTTCCCATGAACAATTTTGTTGTTTTGATTGCTGTGTTGTACGACTAATTATGGTTTATAAATGTAAATAAGCAGAGTATTAAAAAAATGGGCATCTGTGATCCCTATTGAAGGAAGTTGTAACTGATCAAGCAATTGAAGAACCTACTGAAATAATGCATATTAATCAAGATATATATATAGCGAAATTAAATATCAGAAAAGCGTTAGACATGAAACGTTTGAGTTGATTTGAAAATTTCAAATGCTGCCTAAAGATCTCTATGAAGAAAACTATGAAGTCATAATGTAGCACTTTGCCTTGTCAAAAAGACACAAAGAAGAAAAAGTTCAAAATTCTATTTGTAGATCATCAAACAATAGCAAAACTACAAAAACATGAACAAAATATGACAGTTTAGCTTGAAAATAACGTTCTTGTGTTGTTAGCGAAAAGTGTATGTGATTTGTCCTTTATTAAGCACACGCACGTTTGGAACATTGTCTTTAGTCTTATTGGATTTTTTCTCAAATTTTCTAAGAAAAATTGAAAAGTCCTTGAAAGTAGGTAAGTATATTTTCTCTTAATTAAATTATTCACTGGAATTTTTTTTTTTTTATGATTTTTATCGTGTATAGTAAAAATAACTATAAAATAAATTATAGTTTTAAAACGAACTATAAAACACGCTTTTATAGTGAATCGAACTAAAAAGTAAAAAAAATATTACTTTTAAGTAACATATACAAAATTTAATACTTATCTTGTTAATTTGTACGGTTTATAATTATGATCGTATTGTAACCTTAGCGTCAAAGTGCATTATTATTGCATTCAATACATTATTATTTTTAGGGGGGCGCGATAAAAATTATTATTGAAAATTGGGTCACCAGTAGTGAAAGTTTGAGAACCACTGCATTAGCTCTAAGTCATTAATTCTAGTTTATTCTTCGATTGCATCAAGGCTGTCACATCTAATATGCTCGATCCGTAAAGTTGCAAGGCTTATTCTTCAGATGAATGCCGTATATGGTTACGCGTATCCTACTCAAAAATACCATTTTACATACATTAAATGTAAAGAAGCCAAACCGCCTTAGAATTTCACTAACACATGTATCGTAATGCTGGCTGGCAATGTGCATTTTATGAGAAATGACCAGCTATTGTGTATGATGGGATCCCGAATCATTATGCCAGTTAGCGAGCGTTATGGTTTTCAACAACAGTGATCGGATTGGCTTTATTACTTCGATGTGCCCAGACTCACACTCGGTGACCGTAATCAGAAAAACAGAATCGAGACTACTAGCTGAACACAAACCACACTGTATCATTCAATTGTCCAAGTGGCTCAATCCCATCATTCATCATAATTTTTCATGTCAATAAAGTGGTCTCAATGGCATTCTTCATGAAGGGTGGCTTCTGCGACGACCGCTTTTAGGATGCTTCCTCACGAAATTATTCTCTCAGATATTGGACCTTTCAAAGATCCCTATTTATTCCTCAGAATATCGAGAGCAACTGATTGTGGAGTCACTACAACCTCCCTTTGAGAATATTGATTCATTTGTTCTGTTATGCGTCAAGGTGAATCTAATCTTTCGTGACTTTACATTTTGTTCTTCGATTCTTCTGGTTCAAATTCTAAGCACAGTGGCGCACACGAGAAGGGGTGTCCTAGGGGTCCGGACCCCTCCACCAAAGCCCTTCATTTTTTCCCCCGATTGATTATAATTCTAAGTATATAGTACGTAAAATTTAATTAAATATTTGTTATGAATGAGAGATTAATTTTATTAATCAATGCTAATTATTTATTTAATTATTAGTTTTTACTATTTTTTATTTCCGAAAATCGACACAATCAAAAGGAGTATGACGTAAGAATGGTGAACTTTCAACCCTGGACACCCCCTTGAAAAATTCCTGTGTGTGCAACTGTCTATGCATAATGGGTGCAACTACATAGGTTTCAGAAGCAACACGATGGCTAGGCCAAACATAAGCCTACAATTTGAACCTTCCTAAAAGCACCTGATTGCTAAAACTGCTTTCGTTGTCCATGTATTTCTTACTCCACACGTGTTTTCTGGAACGTAAAACCTCGAATTATCTACGGCGCTTCAGAAAAGTGACTATTGATTCATCCGTCGTTTCCTTCCCTCTTATCCGGCGCTGCAACCACGTGATCACCTTGTATTTCCGATCATCTGCACAACTTATTTAGCTGTGTATTCCCCGAAATTTGCATATTTTTTACGGTTGTTTTTTTAGGTTGCATTTTCTACGTTAGGCAGTATATAAACGTTTATTATGACATTAATATATGCCATGGGATAAACAAACATTGCTAATGGTTTTTAATAAATATAGAATGGAGATTTTTATATCCTTTAAATGTTTGTTAAATACATTTTCTTTTATAAGACTGTCTAATAAGACTTTTTAAAGAAAGTTTATCAATCAAATTGTCCATAAATATTAACCACGTTAAAGATTCTATTGATTGCATATGAATCAATGGCGCACACAAGGGGGGGGGTCCTGTGGGTCCAGACCCCTTCCCAAAGCCCTTGATTTTTTCCCTATTGATTATAATTTTAAGTGTATAGTACGTAAAACTTAATTAATTAATTGTTATTAATGATTAATTTTATTAATTAATGCTAATTATTTATTCAAAAATTAGTTTTTTTACTGTGTTTTGTTCCCAAAAGTCGGCAAAATCAAAAGGAGCATGATATAAGAATGGTGAACTTTCGACCCCGGAGCCCCCCCCCCCTTGAAAAATTCCTGTGTACGTTACTGCATATGAAAAAATAACTTTTCTTTCTAATTAAAAATATATGATATTACAAGGGAAACAATTAGCCAGTTTTTATTGACTTGAATGTATGTTATTACACTTAACGGTTAAACGAGTTGATTTATTGAACTATAGTTATCAAGCACCAATATTTTTCTTTGAGTGTAGTTTTCTTTTTAATTTATGTTGCTAATGGCTTTTCGTGTAGCGTTTCTTTATTGAACACCTTTGCATCTGCATTTTCTGAAAAGACAAGTGCCACTTTTTGGCCATTAATTGCTATATAATAACACTTAAACAGTTTCCCATTAACGCTCATGTATATACTTATCTGATGTGGAAATGCGTTGTAAAAGTTATATACATTTAATACATGAGTAATAAAACTAATACCAATTACTAACCTTCCCAAGATTCAATGTAATATGATAAATTATTTCTACTCAGCTACTCATAACTTGATATCCCAATTAATCCTGATAATTACTAGGCGAACCGAAGCTAAACACAGAGGAAGGGGATAATGATAGAAATTAAATTCTATTAAGCGTTTATGATAAAATATATGCACGAAGACTGACTTTTCTTCTTTTTCCCATCCTACAATTAATATAGATTTATAGATATTATCTCTCCGGAAATAGTTGAAAACAAGCTTTCTGACAGCAATGCGGTAGGCTTAAGATGTGCTCCAGAGAGCTTCTGAAATAAATATAAAAAATATTAGTAAAATAATAGCAGTAATTTCTCTGATAATGGTCTTGTTTAAATTCTTCATTCTAAAGAAATATTTTATGTCATAAATCCGAAAGAAAAGCATAAATATTATTCTATAAGTCATAAATTTCGATAAGTTAAAGGAAACTATCCAAATTGCATTTGCATTCAACTCGTTTATCGCTATTTACTTTACACAGTGATTTTTAAACTGTGGGGCACCTCTTCCCATAAGGAGGCCTGATATCCATACGTGGGGGGTGAGAGGTTTTCGAAAATAAAATATTTTTAAAAAGTAATAATTTTTACTTAAAGACAGCAAAATAAAATATATATTCTGATAAAATAAAACACACATTTACACTGACATAATATACAAATAAATTTATCAGTATTTGCGATTATGTATTTGTATTAATTGTGATGGATCTTGACAAAAAAAAAAAAAAAGAGAAGATTTTGGCGACTTTTGAAAGGAAGGTCCCGTGAGTCCTATTTGGTGATGTCCTCGATAATAGCAATTGGATAAAAAGATATAATTTTGAAATATATATATATATATATATATAAGACATTTAATAGTGATGAGACAGATATTATTAAATTCATAAAACTAAGTAGAATGAGATGGGCTGGGCATATAGTAAGAATGAGCCCAGAACGAACAGCACTGAACATTTTTATGCAACTCCCTCTAATATAAGACCACAGGAAAGGCCCAAAAGGAGATGGAAAGACTGTGTGGATGAGGACTTTTCCATTCTAAAAGTGAAGAACTAGAGATCAATTGCTGGGAGAAGGGCAGAATGGAAAAAACTTCTGAGGAAGGCTCAGTCTCCTCTTCTATGATCTTCTCTTGCAGAACAAAGTTTTCGAAGGAAGGTTTAAGGTTTAATGCAAGAAATATTATGCAGATCTTAGAAATTTTTAAAGAAAAAATCTTTTTCGTTGTATCATATAATATTTAAAACAAAAGAATTGGATACATTATTGTGTGTGTATTTTTATCCCTTCTTATTTTCAAAAATATTTCCCAATTTCAATAAAGAGCACACAAGTGCTATATTCCTTAAGAACCTGTTGCTAAAAATCATAATTCAGGATTAATACAAAAAAGGTAGAAAGTATTCAAGAAACGATATTCTTCCATGCTCCGATGGCTTAAATTTTCTTCCTTGTTTTGTGCTTAGAAGTTAAATCATCACATTTTTTCTTGATCTTTTGTTTTGCATCAAGACTTTTATCCTATGTTTATACTTTCTTGACCAAAATAAACCCTTTAGAGCAGCGGTTCATAAACTGTGGTCTACGTACCCCTGGGGGTCCGCAACACCTTTCTAGGGGGCTCGCGAAATCTCACGCATAACGTTCCGATTTCCTTCGTTTACAGACTCTGAATGATCTCCTGGAACAAGTGAAAGTTGTGCCATACTCAAGGACGACTTAAGAATTCTTGTGACCCTAGGCCCCTATGCAAAAGTAGACCCTTAAATGTAGACCGTATATAATATACGTTGTAAAATACTCGAACAAATGGTTATGGGAAACAAATAACTGTGCACGATTCACAGTATCACAAACCTAGGCACAAATCGTCTCGGTCAACTGCCGCCTTTTGATTAAATGAGTAATGATGGCAAGCCTATGCCTAGACGTGGACAACGGTCATTACCTAATAATGCAGTATTGCCACTGCGGCCAGTTGATTTGTAGTTTGATTCCCAGTCTTTCGGCGAATATGTCCGGGAATAACATTCGACCATCAAAATTATTCAAATCATGATCTTATTGAAGAGGAGTCGGGAACTAAACAAGACCCCCATCGAGGCCCAGGGATTACTTAAGGCATGGGACAAATGGGCCCGACCTCGTCTCGTTCTCGGCTCAATCTTAATACGATTATAATTTGAATAATTCTTACTGTCAAACGTTATTTCCGGTTGTATTTTCCGAAAAACTTGGAATTTCGTACGATATGTCAACTGGCTACATCAGCGTTTCTCAAACTGTGGGTCACACCCCCGGGGAGGGGCGTGATAACTCTACGAGGGGGGCGTGAGCAAATTAAAAATTCGAAAACTAAAAATTGTTTAAAAAAAATATTAATTTACTGTAAGTAACAAACAAAATGCATTCTGACATAATAAAAAATAAAATTCACATTTACACACTGATACACATAGACAAATGTATCAGTCTTTACAATGTGTTTAATAATTAATTTAACAATACTAAGTTAAGAACAAGTTTGATAATTATCAGCGACCTTATGGGTTTGTTTTAAAACTTACCTCGATAATGTGTACGGTTTATAATTAATCCCTTAATTGCCGAATAAGAAAAGTTACGTGATCCGCTCCCGAATGCGTTTTCCACGTAGATACTCATATGTGAAGGGGTTTTTTTTGGGAGGGGGGGTTCGATCGAGAAAAGATCGTACTTCGGAAAGATGTATACATATGTCCAGAAAATTAATGCTTTGGCTGAGCGAAACGTTTATATACGTCGGTGGCACTTAAAAAGCTAAAGTCGTATTGTAGCTTTAGTGGCAAATTATAGTATTATTGAATTTGATACATTGTTATTGTATGAAGAAGGGGGGCGCAATGAAAATTATATATGATTGAATATTGAAAGTTTGAGAAGCACTGGGCTACATTGTGACGACTGTCATCCAAGAACAGGCCTAGGCCTACTACCATACTGCATCATTATTCATGCAGGCAAAAGGCGGCAGTCGGTCGAGTCGGTTTGTGCAATTGTAAGTCATACATATTTATTTGTTTCAGGTCATTATTTGGATGAATATTTGACAAGTATGATGAGTATGTACTGTCTACTTTTAAGAAACATAGGTGGGATCTACATTAGTGTAAGGGCCCAGAGCCACAAGAAGTCTTAATACGTCCCCGCCCAAGTCCAGTTGGTCCATGCTCTAAGACGTCCCTGGTCATATTAGACTATTACACTGCTAAATAGTCACCAATGAAGTAACTCTACTAGAACTCTCTTGTATTTTGATCAAGAATATTAAGTCAGGGAAGGATGTTATAATCTTGGGGAACCGTGATGCCACCCTGATGCATAAAGGGGGGGGCATGGTGATCAAAAGTTTGAGAACCACTGTTTTAGAAACATTGTATTTCGCATCCACTAAGTTTTCTTCTTTTTGAAACACATTTTTAAGCTCCCGCTGAAAACCGAATTTGAAAAATTTTCTCCTGCTTGTGATCATTTCAGGAACATTTTAATTTCCTTAATCTATGTAATTTTTACGTCTGGAATGATTCATTGAAATAAATGACAATTACTGTCCTTTGAAGTAAATCTGTGTTTGGAATTATTTGCATTCCTGAACGAAATACAGAGGACTGAATCATCTAAATAAATTATTTAAAAGTGTATCGTTAAGAAAAATTAAGTAATAAAACCACAAAATCTTACTATCCTGTAAAAGCGGTTGAATTTATCTTGAAATTTTCATAAAGCTCTATACATTTATATTGTTTCATTATGCTTGATTTTTAATTTAAATGTTATAAATATATACTCAAATGAGATGCTCGTCATTTTTATAATGTATATTTGTGACTTAGATTTAATAAAAGAATGGAATTTTAAATTACATGTTTAGCTAACGAGGAGTATAAATGTTATAAAATATTTTAGGTAGGGGGGGATAAAAACAGTTAGTACCAAAAATTATACATAAATTTAACTTAAAGGAATGAAAATACAGTCGGACCCCGATTTAACGAATTAATAGGGACCGTACATTTTATTTGTTAATTCGGGGTTATTCTTAATATTGGGGTGCCCCCAAATGCAATTTTTTTGCGATTACGTTTTAGAAATTCTATTACAAGCAACCACACACACACAATCCATAATTAGAAATTAAGCATTTTTTACTCAACAGCTAAAAATATTAGAGAATTATTACGCACCAGTTAATTGAAAATTTTAAATTAATGACTATAAGATGTTTGCCAATCTTTTTTATTCCTAAATAGAAAGAGTTCTTTTTCGACTTTATGCTGGAAAGAAAATACTGTGTCATTCACATCCTGCTGCATAAGGTATGTTTTCTGTTTTCCAATAATGTAAAGCATTAGCAAATGTAACAGTTTTGATAGGGGTTTCATTATGAATTTCTACATCAAAATTGCTATTCTTTGGCTCCGACAAATAAAAAATTTCCCCAACTTCAGTTGCACAGATATACAGTCCGTCATCAAATGTAAAATCTTAAAATATCCCCTACGCTGTAAAGAGGGATGAGATAAAGTTAATTTTCTGTCATATTCACAGCTTACTAAAAAGGTTACACTCATGACTCTTTTCAAACTGTTAAGTCTAAAAATGCTTTGCACCCTTTCCAATCGAAATTTGCTACTTACAAGAAAAGTCTTTACGTTCCAGGCAAAAAGAATGCCATTTGAAAAAAAAAAATCCAGTTTTTTTCTAATACAAACTAATAGATTTTTTTTTCAGCTGTTGCAATAATTCGTAAATTTGGGGGTTATTATTGGTTAAATGGGGTTTTTTAATTTCTATTTAATTGGGAAAAAAGGAAATATTCTTTAAATCACGAAAATCGCTAAATAGGCGTTTTTTTTCATAAAATTTCTCCCCTCTGTTGCCGTAAAACATGGATAAAAAAACCCATTTCTAAGTTATACGTTTCAAAAATCCTAGTTGAGCCTCTATGCAGAGATCTGAGCTATATACATTAAAACTATTATTATGATAGAGGCATTTTACACAAAAAGAGAATATTTTGAAAATTGGTCATTTTATGTTAATTTTTTGTCAAAATATTGTACTTATAAAAGTTGTATTGTAATAATATTCTTAAAAAAATTTTATGTACATTTTCTAATATAAGTGACACTAAATATCATAAATATTATCCATTTATCCATTTATAGTATAAATGCACACAGTAATTTCTCAAGGGGGTCCGGGATCGAAAGTTCACCATTCTTATATCATGCTCCTTTTGATTTTGTCGATTTTCGGGAACAAAACACAGCAAAAAACTAATTATTGAATAAATACTTAGCATTAATTAATAAAATTAATCATTCATAACAAATACTTAATTAAATTTACGTACTATATACTTAGAATAATAATTAATCGGAAAAAATATCAAGGGCTTTGGGGGGTCCGGACCCCCAGGACCGCCCCCTTGTGTGCGCCACTGATTTAGACGCTTTTGCAAAATCACGGTTTCGAACGTAGTCGGATACCTTAAACACTTTACAGGATGGGCTTAAGTAAAATGAAATATGGGAAAGTTATCATAAATTCTCAAAATTATTTTGCAATGTACAAAGAGTTTCTTAATATGAAACAATATAGTAATTTATTTAAGATTTGTGATTAAAAAAATGGTCAAAGATTATTATAAAGTATTATATTCATAAAGATGAGAAAAATGAGGGGCACTAATATACTTGCAAAAAAGATAAATGTCTTATTCGGTCGGAATCTCTTAAAACGCAAAAATCAAAAATTTCTTTAAGTAAAATTGGTTTAATATGGTTCAAGTTAAATATAATGTTCGGCTGAGTTACCCGCTATGATTAAGAAGTTAAATTGATTCTCTCTCAAAAAAAAACAAACAATTTTCTACCTGTACTGTAGGAGCAGTATAAATCTCGAACTGTGGACTTCCAACGTTGGCAAAAGAGATAAAATAGAGCCACTTTACATTTAGATCAATATTAATCTTCGAAAAACTTTACGTTAAACTTAACTTTAAAAAAACATAACTTTAAAAAAAACAAAATTTTTTTTTACATTTAAATATTTTCTAATTTAATTAAATTATTTTTATTTAGTCAATGGAGAAAAACGCAAAATAATAAAATGAATTACAGCAACAGTTCTGCAAACTAGTAAAATGCTGGTGTTTCGGGTAATTTCCATTGGCCGATGAACTATAAGATTGATATATCACACATTGAAGGAGCAATCAAGTAATATTTGAAAGGATATCGATTAAAGAGGAAAGAATATAATACTAAAATAGAATTACATTATATTTTAGATTCTCTTTTTTTTTCTTACCCCTACCTCCTCCAGATCCTGTTCAACTTAGTTTGTCTTTTCATAAGAACATCGTAAACTGAATAAGAGCCTTAAATTATATTCGAGATGCTTTATTTTTTAGCACATTTCAGAACGATTATTATCGATTTGAATATTTTTTATTATCTCACACTCTAAAGCAACAGAAATCTATATTATCGAATATCAGCAATACTGAAATTGAAATGCAATAATAGGCATACAAAAACTATATACTTGTTTCATTGTAACATAATTTCAAAAATATTGATTATCTGAAATTTCTTATGTTGTTTGAATTTTTCCGATGGAAATAAATTGATTCTTAAAAAAATTCTGATTACCTTTTATTTTTTTCCACACACACAGCATTGGTTTCTTCTTATAATTTTATTAAATTTTTCTTTTATTAGAATTTTATTTAGTTTCTTCTCCTTTTTATTACAAATTCTTTGAATATCTCTTTTATGAATTACGTTCCATATTTTATGTGATAGTATTTTTCTTGTTTCTCATGTGTTGCAAATAAAATTACATGTTCCTGTTACGCAATTTAAAAATTTCATTATTTTTTCATACAATAATTATACCGGGTGGGCAAAAAGTCCGTAAAAATTTTAAAAATTCATAAAATCTGGAGAAATGAACGAAAAAAAAAAACAACTGTTTGCAGGATCAGCATTAGTATGTCACGGGATTTTTTTTAAGCTAGAAAAAAAAAAATAATTCGAAAATCATCCGGTAGGTGGCGCTGATGTACGCAAATCAAAGAAACAATGCATAAATAATGAACAGAAAACTTTCACAACTTTATTACACCAGAATATGTTCGACATGACCACCACCACCACAGGGGAGAAGACATTCCAGACGAGTGACAAATCCAGCAACGGCAGAGTGCAACATGTCCGGATGTATGGAGGATACTTCTCTGCGGATCGCATCTTTCAGTTCCGGCAGACTTGATGGACCGGATAGATACACGCAAGATTTCAAATATCCCCACAACCAGAAGTCTGCCGGTGTTAAATCTGGAGACCGAGGAGGCCATGGGTACCTGCAGTGCCTGCTAACGATTCTGTCTCCCCCGAACGCCTGTATCAGGAATGTCTTAACCGGGTTAGCAGTGTGACTGGTTGCTCCATCCTGCATGAACGTGACATTCGAAATCTGACCTCGTTGAATTAAACATGGCACGACAGTCTCCCGCAGAAGCGTTAGATAACGATGAGCATTTACCGTTTCCGTTATCCATCCATTTACTGGGCACTGCGTTTCAAAGAAGGGTCCTATGATAAATGAACCCGTGAAACCGCACCATGCTGTCACTTTTGGGGAATGCAATGGCTTCTGTGTGTACTCACGTGGATTAGAGGTCGCTCAAATGCGACAGTTATGGTTGTTAATGTCACCATGAAGCGAGAAATGAGCTTCATCTGTCCACAAGATGTTAAAAACCCAGGTGGGATCCTGTTCCATTTTAGAGAAGGCCCACTTCGCAAATGCTTCCCTCTGTGCGGTATCTGCTGGCAAAAGTTCATGGCACGATTGCAATTTGTATGGATACAGCTGGAGGAGTCGACGAAGAATATTGCGGACAGATGATGGTGGTAAGCCCAATCGTCTGGCAGCTTCACGAGCACTGCTGGTCCCTGAAGCTGCTTCGGACGCAATCGCTTCCATTTCGACAGCAATGCAGGGTGCACGTGCTTCTTTCAAGCATGGTCGTCCGGCTCGTGCTCGATCCTCCAACTTTCCAGTTTCCTCAAAACGTTTAACAAGCTTTAAGAGACCTGCAGGTGTTAAAGGGCCTTTTCCACTCTTCACATTTTTCTGAACTCGGAATTTACGCAAGGCAATGGTCACTGATTCTTCGTTCATGTAAAATAATTTCACTAACAAAGCTTTATCCGGCGCACTGAGTATCCTTGTTCACATTCACTGTTTGTAATGGTGAAATGAATGTGGATTCATTGAGAGCAAAGGTTTTTATAACCGTCTAATTTGCATACTTCCACCACAGACGCTTGCAACAGCGCCACCTACCGGATGATTCTCGAAATTTTTTTTTCTAGCTTAAAAAAAATCCCGTGACATACTAATGCTGATCCTGCAAACAGTTTTTTTTTTCGTTCATTTCTCCGGATTTTATGAATTTTTAAAGTTTTTACGGACTTTTTGCCCACCCGGTATAAGGTTTACTTCCCCCAGTGGAGTACACGGACTACTTTAATGGAAAGGGGATACATTTAAAAAGAAATTTAGACCAAAACACCGAGGCGTAATTTTTTTGGTAAAATTTAAAAATTTTGTTAGCTTAGAGAAGGGGTTTAAGCCCTCACAAAGCCAACCAAGTCAAAGAACACTATCCAAACTTAGAACACTTTTTCAGGCAGAAAACTGTGTCGATTGTATAAATCCATCTTTGAGGAGGCTCAAATCTTTAGTCTAGTGATTCCCAGAGTGGTCTATATAGACCCCCAGGGGTCTATGATGACCTGCAAGGGGTCCACGTCAGCAAAAAAATAATTTGAGGGTCAATAAGGTGTAAGTGGGGGTCTATGTGATATTGGCTCTCGTTAAACTAGATCGGAATTTTAATTTTAAAAGAAAATTTAATCAAGTGGAAACCAAATTTTGCTTTTTGGGCAGATTTATTTACTAAATTTAATGAGGCTAATTTGCCCTTACAAGGTGACAGCATAAATTTTTTTAAAACCGGTACGATTTCAGCGTTTTTTTCCAGAGTTAAACTAAAGAAATATAATACTGTAGGTCCGGAATTTTCGCAAATTAACTCAGACAATCTATCAGCACGTTTTAACATACATTCAACATTTAATTGCCTTTTATTCAGATTTTGAAACCAGGTTCTGAGAATGCTTTGACTATGGTAATACCACAGTAGGCAATCAATTTATATGGTCATATTGAAAAAAATGCCACATGACAACAGGAACATTTTGTGATATGCACCAATGAAGATTTAAAATTTTAGAAACGGATGCCAGCAATTTTGGCTTTAAAAAGGCAAGCCTATTATTTGTCCCGAATTGTGGAATATCGTGAGGAAGTTTCTAATTATTTTTCCTAGTAAGAAAAAGCCTCAGCGCAGTTGCCAATCTCCAAAACAAACAACAACAAAAAAAAAACTGGACACTACTAACAGAGGAGATTAAAGGTTAAACCTGACAAGATTGATACTAAATGTTGAAAATTTGTTATTGTAGCGCTAGATTCATCCCTCCCATTAAAATCAATTGTGTGTTGTGTTTGGTTATTTTATTTAAGTTATTTTATGTATTTAACTTTTAATTTAATTAATTAACGCATGCTTTTTAAACTTTTAACTCTCTACTTCATTAGTTATAAATTTAATTCTTTTAAAGTAGTAGTAGTAGCTGTCAAAAAGATATTTAAGTTGATAAGTTTGCAAAAATTCAATATTAATTAAGCAGGGGGTCTACCCCATACCGAAAAACATGGTAAGGGGTCTATGAAACAAAAAAGTTTGGGAACCTCTGCTTTAGTCCATTGATTTCAATTTGGGGTGGTGTGTGTGGGGGGGTGAGGACTATCACCAACAGAAAAATCTGGGCCAGATTCTACCATGAGAAGTAATGCGTCTTTATCCTTCAACAGATTCAAAATATTATTTAAACAGAAATGTAAGTTTTATTTTGATCCCCAAGTTTCAATTTTAAGTAAGCACAAAAAACTTTCTTCACAAAGTCACTTATGTTTCTTTGTTGACTATTATAATCACAAGAAATAATTATATTCACCACAAATAAAACAAAAATTGTCCGGAGAAATAACACAATTTCTTGGAGACATGGTCCAAGTATGAAAACACGAGTACAAAAACGTTTCGATTGCTGGATGTAAACTGAGTTAGGCTATATTTAGCAAGCGAGATATTAAATTTGTTTAGCTTGTTGTGAAACAAGTTTACTTACACGTTTATTTATACTTATTCCTAGTACTAGGAAACTCGTCGAAACCTGCTCAATCTAGTAATATTCCTCAAAATTCCCTATAAATTAGTAAAACAATTTAGACCCTCTTCCGACACATTTTATTTTCCCTCTTTCACTTTCCTCTCCTTATTCTTTTAACTTTTTTCTCTTATTGCCGAGCCCAACAGTAATTAAAAAAATTAATATGGGAAGTCATGTTTTTTTATGGTGACTTAAAATAAAAAATACGGTACTAGATCTTAAGTTTAACTCTAAGCTAAACTCAGTGGCGCAACAGCCCATGAGGCCAAGGCCTAATGTGCCCATCTCAGTATTCGTGACCATTGGGCGCTGAGGTGCATAAGCAAATGTCAGGGGGTCAGCCTGAAGCGAAACTCCCAGTGTTTAATCCCCAGGCAAGCTTGGTTCTCATTTATCGACCCACTGAAAGGATGAAAGGCTCAGTCGACCTTTCCCTGTCCGATGATTAAACCCCGAACCTGCGATACGCTACCACTCGGCCACTGGGCCTTAAAATTTAACACTAAATGAAATTAAAAACAAACTTTTCACAAAAAAAAAATTGACATAATGAAACCCTTAGTATTTTTTTTTTCTATTAGTAAATTAAAATGTATAAGAAAAAACAAAAGAATTCTAGACATGTGTTATTTCAACAAAATTGTTAATATGGTTCTCTAGAATCTAAAACATAATTGTGTTTTTGGTACTTACGTATTAGGGTCATCGCAACAAAATTTGCGCCACGTGAATCATGCCATGATATCAAAGCAACAAAGCTCTTCTTACGTGTTTTATTTGAAGAAAAACGATTCTCGTGGAGAAATTCTGGATGTGGTGGTGCTAATACGTAAGTACCTAATTTTTTATACAATCTACTAAAAATTTGAAGTTGTCTGGAATCAATCAAATGTTTGATAAATCCGTGTATATTGATGCCCCACTGTAAAGCAACACGAGGGTTATTGGCGATGGACCTCGTAATCATAAACCTCGGTCAAGTGACGTGGGCGACACCTGAGCTGGTAGCTTCCTTTCCTATCACACCAACGGAAGGACAGTGAGCCTCGACAAATTTAACGTGCATTGGCCCTCTCTACACCTGGGTTTGCAGTGGTTCTATGATCGAACTCATGACACTACGCCCACGAGCTCGGGGCCATAAACATTAGGTTACCGCAGCCATTTGATAAATACGGAAATAAAACTATAAAAAAAATCGATAAAATATTTGACATAAATTTTGGTTCCAATTAGATTTATACATTTCATCATATATTTAATTAACCTATAATTATTTTGAATAAAAATATCATTAGCTTGATTAACTTATTCTTATTTAAAAGTTATTATATAGTTGGAACTCGATTTAACGAATTCAATGGGACCGAACATTTTGTTCGTTAATTCGGGGTTTTTCGTTATTTAGGGGTCCAAAAAAAAAAAAAAAAAAAAAAAGCAAAATTTTTCGCACTTACTTTATTCTGAACACATGTTCATTGTTAGAAATTACATACTCTTTATTCAACATCTAAAAATACTATTTGGGAAGTATTACGCACCAGTTAATTGGAAATTTTAAAATATTGACTAATAGATGTTTGACAATCTTTTTGATTCCTGACTCGAAAGATTTATTTGTCGACTCTAAGCATAGACGAAAATACCGAATCATTTACATCCAGCTGCATAAGAGAGAGGTACTTTTTCACAGTTTCCAAACAACGTAAAACATTAGAAAAGGTAACGGTTTTTTGATAGGAGTTTCATTATCCATTTCTGCATTAGAATCGCTATTTATTGGATCCAATAAATATATCAACAGTTTCCTCAATATAGGTTGCACAAATAGGAAGTCTGTAAACTCGTGAGTTCTTTTCCGACCGTGTTCGAATTGTGACAAGAAAATAATTGCAGACAGGGTTTTGTCCCACTGTTTATTCCACACCTTCTGTGGGACATTTCTTAAAATAAAGAATATATTGAGATGTTACAAGATTAAGATACATCGTTCAGCCGTGTCTCCTTTTCACGACCCCGGTTTTTCTCGCCACCCTCTCCTTCGTTCCGACCTTTTTCTCGTCTCTCGTTCGACCTGTTGCCAGGTTCAGGCAGCGGTTCCTTACAAAGTCCACCATCAAATGCAGCATAATCGTTAGAATTTTAAAATATCCCATGTGTTGTCGATTGGGATGAGATAAGAAAGGAGTTTCCTGTCCTATTGAAAACTAACACAAAAGAGAGGTTACATTCATGACTTATCTGCAACTGTGAAGTTGAATAATGCTCTTCACCCGTGCCCGTTGAAATTTGCTGCTTACAAGAAAAGTCTTTTTCTGTTCCGTATAAAAAGAACATGTCATTTGAAAAAAAAAATCCAATTTTTTCTAATACAAAGTAATAAAAAATTTGTTTCCCCGCTGCTGAAATAATTCCTTAATTTGGGATTTATTATTCATTTAATAGGGGCTTTATGCCTTCATTGTAATCGGGGAAAGAGAAAAATTCGTTGAATCGCGGAATTCCATAAATCGGGATCGAACTGTACTTTATAATTTCTCTTGTTAGTAAACAGGAAAATAAAAGATAATCAGCATAGTTTGATCTGTAAGCATCATTAGACAAAGTTTCATGCTGCATTGCCTTCATTTCGTAATTGATAAATTTTTTGGAAGATGTAAAAGTATTGAACCTTTTTCTGTATAAGTTTGATTGTTTGTCGTTAATTGACTATGTTTGCTTTTAAAGCAAATTCAGATAAAAATTTTCCCTAGACTGTCTGATCATTATGCCTTTTCGTTACATTTTATTCCCTTTGAAACATTTTGACGAGGTGAAGAAGAAGGTATGCCGGACATCCAGTAATGTTTGAATCTTTTATTTCGTAACTGATGAGTCCTGTCTTACAAGATAAAACTTTTCTATTATCTATTCTCTTTCTCTCTCTATTCTTCCCATTTTTTTGTCTTGTCTCACGCTGCTTTTATTATAGAGTATTGTTTAAAGCAGAGGGTTTGAATTTTCAAAAAAAAACATGGTCTAGTAAATTCCTTTTCTTTTATTACTAAAGAATTTGTTTCAGTAAGTTTATTCGTAAAATAATTTCTTCTGCAATATAATTTTATAACTGCATTTTCAGGGGACTTGAAAAGGATTGCTACGCAGTGTTATTGAGTATAACAGTCATTTTTTTCTAATATCTGTTTTTAGTAGTTCTTTGACAGAAAAATATTTATTGTCATATATTTTACTTACAATGGTATAAATTATGTGTGCATAAGATGTCAGTACGAATCGCATTAGATCGTGAATCATAATTTCGAAGAATATTGGCTGTGATTTACAGTTTCTTGAGTCAAGTAAAAATAAGGGATCCTTTGTTGTTCCATTATCCCAAAGCACCAAATTAAAGAAATCAAAATAAATGGCAGAAAAATGTATAAATATGTGTGTGATGAGAAATCAATATAATCATTCTCAAATTAAAGCAAAGATTTACAAATTAGGACGAGCTACGATTTTTAAATTACAATTTATTGAGAATTAAAAATATTTTAATATTTTAAGTTTTTGGGTATTTGCATTTTTCTCAACTTAATTTCACAGAATAAGGGAGAAAAGAGTGATGAGACATGCTACATAAGATATTTTTCGTTAAGTCATTGCTAAAGTATTGAAATGAAATAATTTTCGTATTGTTCAATGAAAATATGCGGTATATTAATCATAATAACCAGAATACATACAAAGCTTAGAAATATAATTATATTTTTCTAGACATTGAAATTACATGGTCACGGAACTGAAATTTTATATTTTATTATGAATGTTTAAAAGCAGTTTTAAGAGGGCAAAAATAAATAAAAATTAATGGGCATAATTGTTTATGAATCTCTGCATAGTTTATTGAGAACAATTATTGAATATACAAGGGGTTTTTATTTATATAAGTAATATTGTAATAAGTAATTAAATAAATAAAGATATTAAAAATTGTGCATTTCATGAGAACATAATTAAAAGATATTAAAATACTCTAAAATCTGTTTGTTTTTACACACAGCTTTCTGTTTGTATTCAATTTGTTAAAAAATATGACCAGAAGAATTATGTCCCTTTAAAGCTACATTGTAATTGTAAGTTTGTTCTTACTAACATTAAAAAACATTTTGAAATTCGATATATTATTCTCATGTTAAAATGCTTCAACATACATAAAAAAAAGCAATTAAAATTCTACCTCACATAATCGAACTAAATATTAGGGTATCTGTGAGACCACAAAATTTTTGATGATTAAACAAGCTGAAGATAATTAAGATTTTTTTTATTTACAATTAGCTCAAATATTTAACACATTTCTTAATCAGTTTTCCCTTCTATTATATTTTTAAATTTTGTAAAATCTTCCTTTTATCTTCTAAATATTAGACATCTTTTAAAGAGTTTATTATATTTTATGTGATCTTTTTAATGAGTTTAGTATTCATAAATGAGTTTCTTGCTTTTATCATATTTATGAATACATTGCAATTTTCAATCTAGGTCTATGTCGCATATCTTTCTCAGTGATCTTATTGAATAATTATATAAACTGACTAAAAGTATCCTCCATATTATCAAACAACTTTTTTTTTATCTTTTGTGCAAAAATGAATCATTTACGCATCCTGTTTAAAACAGCGTCAGTACTTTCGACGTGTATTCTAAATTTTTGCCTTAAAATTCACTGAATTTTACCATTATTGTCTGAGATTGTAGTATTATGACTAAACGTTTTTTTTTCCTCTGCAGAGGGAGTAAGTTAAAATGTGTATTTTCAGCACATGTTCCAAAAAACTAAATTTACTTACGTGATCTTTTTTGTTTGTTAAGAATGATAAATATCAGTCTAAACGAGTCAATAGCTCACTTAACCACGAAAGATCTCTAAGAATACAAGGAACACAGATAATTCAAGCAGGTGGAAAAAGGTCACGATTCTTAATGGTCTGTGAGATGACCGTGATAAAAGCATCTGGTTTCTAATTCCTGTGCAAGTCATTCCGATAAATTAGCGCTTGTGTGGTCAGCTTTCAAAATTCAGGAACAGATGCATAGAATAGAATTCCAAGACCGCACTTTGCAACTTTGTATTCAGTTTAAAGAAAGTGGGTAAAAAAAAATATTAAGTTTTTTTACCTTGGTATAAGAAGAAATTTTGAGATAAAAGTTTATTTAAGTTTTTAGGAAGAAAAAATGCACAATATGTTATGATCCAAGAAATTTTTTTTACCTGATACTGATATCAAAAAGCTCCAAAAATGAAATAGGAACCAATATAATAAAAATAGTTAAAATGGCAAAAATAATTTACATATAAATAATTTACATTTCTTATAAATAATTTGCAGTATTTAAGATGGATTTTCCACATCATTAAGTGAAACTTCAAATAATTTAATTTTCCTCTGATAATATAAAGAAAAAGTGGAAAGGAGACTTTTATCTTAAGGTATCGGACTACGTTTGGAACCGTGATTTTAAAAAAGCGCATAAATGGATAATTTTCATGATATTTAGTGTCACAGTCACTCAGATTAAATACATGCATAAAATTGTTTTAAGGACATTTTGACAAAAAATATTTTATTTAAATATAACATTTTGGCAAAAAATTAACTTATAATAATATCTTTTTCCAAAAGTTCTCCTTTTGTGAAAAATGGTTCAATTATAATAATATTTTGCCAGTATATAGCTCAGACCTCTCTACAGAGGATCAACTAGAAGTTTGGAAAATTCACATTATTTTCAGAGTTACCACCAATTGAAATAATTATTGGTGTTTTTTTCTTAAAATTGCTCCCCTCTGTTGTCGTAAAATATGAATAAACCCACTTCTAAGTTATATATTTCAAAAATTCTAGTTGAGCCTCTGTAGAGAGGTCTGAGCTATATACAGGCAAAATATTATTATAATTGAACCATTTTTCACAAAAGGAGAACATTTGGAAAAAAGATTATTATAAGTTAATTTTTTGACAAAATATTGTATTTAAATAATTTTTTTTGTCAAAATGTCCTTAAAACAATTTTATGCATATATTCTAATCTAAGTGACACTAAATATCATGAAAATTATCCATTTATGTGCTTTTGCAAAATCACGATTCCGAACGTACTCGGATACCTTAAGATGTTCAAATTCAAATTTAAGATGTTTAAATATTACTTACTATAGATCTCCATGGTTTGTTTCTTTCTCTTCTTTTTTTAAAATCCCTTTTTTTAAAGAAAAAAATACATAAATCGATTGATAAAAGCCCGCATATTCCTATCCTGCAGAAAACGCACTGAAATTGGTCAGAAAGAATGTCATCTTATGTAATTGACCTATGAACATCAGGGACGTCTTAAGACATTTTGAGGCCCTGGGCCTCTACATAAAAGTAGACACTGGGCCCTTACACAAATGTAGGCCCCGTCTATGGTTCTTAAGAACAGACAGTGCATATAGCATACATTGTCAAATACTCGTACAAACAATAACACGAAACAAATAAATATGCGTGATTTACAGTCGCACAAATCGACCTGATCGACAGCCGCCTTTTGAATGAGTAATGAGGGTGTATGGTGGTAGGCCTATTCCTGTACATAGATGACGGTCATTACATGTAGCCAGTTGTCATATCGTCCAAAATTCTCAGTTTTTTGGAGAATACAATCGGAAATAACATTTGACCGTTGAAATGATTCGAGTTATAAAGACTGAGTCGAGGATAAAACGAGGCCAACATTGTGCCCGAGACCCTGGGTCCAGTTGGCCCGTGCCTTAAGATGTCCCTGGTGGTTGCCATTAGCGAATGGGCCTGGTCGAAAATTCGAATGGTCATGGTGCCACTAAAGACCCACAATTGAGAAGTGCTGATACACGTTAAATGCATTGAGGTTTAAAATACTTGAGAATAGGGTGCCAACTCAGGTGTCGTTTTCGTCATTGACCGTGGCTCATTATTATGAAGCCCACCACTAGTAAAAAAAAAAAAGACCGAAAATATCTGAAAATCTTAGATTAAATATACTATTTTTCGCCTTTAAACGAATTTATTGAATTATGTGTGCTTGATGGAAATGAATCCATAAGCTTTCATTGTAGGGTGATGGGATGGCTGGATGAAAAGGTATTATACCAAGTCCTTAGACCATATTTTAGAATTACGGACCTCATCAATAGACCGCTTGATATCCAAAGAATATAGATTAACAACAACCAAAAAAATATTAATCGAGATACAATAATATAATTTAAAAACCACATTTTTTAATTGATTTATTGTTACAATGTTTCACATACAATTAACACGAGGCCTAATAGACAAATAGCAGACTAATTTTAAATTATGAACAGATGAGGACGGCATTTGAGCTCTCTGGTATTCCTCTCTTATTCCTCTCTTATCCGACTACTTGCGACAACTTTTTTTAAAAAAAATGGAGATATGGGGATTTTTTTTGTGTGGTTTTTTGATTTGCTTAGAACATTTTAAGAAAATATGCTAAAATTAAAAAGGGGAAAAGAATTTATTACTAAAATGGGAAAAATGGATAAAAATTGACAAAAAATAACAAACGGGGCCCATTCTGTACCATCAGTTTATGAATAAATTTCCAATTTTTCTATTCTGAAGTGTTGCTATGTTATTCATTTTTGAAATGTTTTCCAGGATAAGAGATATTTTAATTTTTACAAAAACTAAAGCGCTTTATCTTAGTTATTATATGAAATTGCTAAAAAAAAACAATGATGATATTCACATAAGGCACTGTAAATTTTATAATAAAACAGTGATTGATAAATCTTAAGGTTAAAATACTTCTAATATACAGAACATGCACAAACACACAATTTCAGTTGATTATTTTTTAAAACTTTCTGAGCAATCGCTGTCCCCGTTTGAGCATTTTCAAAAAACACACATTTCGAGTAAAACGCGTTTTAAAGTGTGACATCTTTTGCTTAAAGTAATGGCATCTGCTTTTACTAAAACACTTGTAGTTTTTATTTCAGTGAATGGAAAATAATAAATTTGGTATTTTTATGAAGCTAATAAGATGCCTTATAAAATAAAAATCACAAAAAATTCGTTACTTTTTTGGCAAAATTGTGAATTTTGCCAAAAAGTGACGAATTTTTTATGATTTTATTAATATTACCTTAATTTTTACTATATTCTGAAACAAGAAGTTTGAGTCGCGGCAGTGTTTCCTCATTTCCGTTAAATGACGTGTATGTAGTAAAATCAAGACTCGGACCCGTAATTCGACTTAAACAACGCCGGCCACAAGCTCTTTAGGATTCAGAGTCCTTATATTAACGTTGTATAACATGAGCAGTAGGGTGTCGGCTGAGGTGTTCAACTCGTCGTTTGATTATGGTTCAAAATTTCGAGGTATATTGGTTGTGATTATAACTTTCGTTACAACAAACGGGCAACTAGCTATTGTTAGGATAACAGCTTTTATATCCCATAAGGCCATAGTTATTCATCTCTCATCCTGTTTGTTTTTGAATTAGTTCCTCTGTTCCTTGCACACAAGAAGCGGGTAGAAAAAACAAGTCGATATACTCACCAGCACCTTTTGAGATAAGAGCTCTTTCAACATCAACTTTAGAATTGGTAAATTTACTACGTAAGTACATTTTTTTTATTTACATAAATTGAAAATAATTTAACTCAATGCGACAGTTAATTGTTAATTTTAGATTTTTTTTAAAAAAAATAAATGCTTTTAAATATGCATAAAAGAATGTTATGAAAAATAATCTTAAGGCATATATTTTGAAAATGCAAGTTGAAAAATGATTCTGATGTGTATTTTTATGATTCGAAAGAAAACTACATATTCGAAGTTTCAGTCATTGTTACCATTATACATGTGTGTGCTCATACGCATCTTATTCATTCTATTTTTGAATTATACATGTTTAAGTTGTAACAATGAATGAATAAGACACCCACAATGAAAACGTGGTATAAATATAATTACTCAAAACTTACGTTCTCGTTTGGCTCCCCTTTCCCTCTTTTCGTAAGAGGAAAAGTATTATTAAATATTTCTTTTTATGTGTTTGTGTATATTTTGCTTTGAATATATTTTCGCACATTTGTAAAATCATGATTTTTATTAGTGAATAAATTTTAAAAGTATAATCAGCAGTAGCGCACACAGGAATTTTTTAAGGGAGGGGGGCCATATTTTACTGTAATTACAAATATGAGAACGTATTTCATAAAATAATAACATCATAGAGCAAAAACCTTCTAAAGAAACAGATACGTTAAGTTTTTTTTTTTTGCTGAATATTATCTTAATGCATGCCAGGGGCGCACACAGTAATTTTTCAAGGGGGGCGGGGAGTCCGGGGTCGAAAGTTCACCCCATTCTTGTATCATGCTTCTTTTGATTTTGTCAATTTTCGGGAACAAAACACAGTAAAAAACTAATTATTGAATAAATAATTAGCATTAATTAATAAAATTAATCATTAATAACAAATACTGAATTAAATTTTACGTACTATATACTTAGAATTATAATCAATCGGGAAAAAAATCAAGGGCTTTGAGGAGGGGTCCGGACCCCCAGACCCCCTTGTGTGCGCCACTGATAATCAGTCAATAAAATATACACAGAATGTATAGATTTTATTCACTCTTTTTTTACGGATGTTTTTTTTAAATTTCAAGCAGCAAATGCAGAAATCACGGGAATAAAAATTCTTATAACTTGAAGCATAAATTGTTTTAATCCCAATGCATTTTATGAGAGTTTGATATTTATTTTCTACCTACTGCTGGCAAAAAAATGTTTTGCTACCATTCATTTGTATTAAGCTCCTTTTACCGCTCCAGTGGTCTTCTGATAACGATCCCCGTAATTTTAAAATAGTATTATGACGAATAAGAGACTTGCTGTAATACCTCTTCTGATTATCGCATCATAACACACTGTAAAAATTTCGAGATCTATTTTCTTCCAACATGCAGCCAATACCACTATTCTGATCTACGGGTCTAAAAAACTAAAAATTTTCCTCACAAATGACTTTGAATATCCTTAACCTATAGAGCCTACGACGTTAAATAATCATTAAGTTAGTTATACATGCCTTACGAACTGAAATATAATACGTTACTTGACGCTGAAAATGCAACTCCAAGAAGGAATGATTAGGAAGTCATAAGAAAGTAGTGTTTATTATGAGATAAAATTTGTGACACACAGTGAGAACGATGTCAACTTGTGTTATGGGACCACTGCGGATAGCGATACACGAAGCAGCACGTTTAGGTACAGTGTCTGGCAAGGAAATGCGAGTGGAGTCCTATCACGCCTCACACGTATTCGATTGGTTGAAAAAAAGGGTTGACCATCTAAAAGAGCAAGTTGGTTGATACGTGCAGTGTCTGGTCAATCGTTATCCTTTTAACAAAAAGCATTAAGCACCACCCTAAAGAAGGAAATTCCCTAGATACAACATATCATCCACAAGAGCAGGACCCTGTGCCATTCTGTCGTCCATGTCACCATGAAGCCATCAGTATGCCTTTACGTGTGGTAGAATGATCAGCAAACTGGAAGAGGAACATAGTTCGACGAATATTGACTAAAAGTTTGGAACTAGTAAGCGTTGTATCACGACCGTGGAAAACCTTCTAAATCACAGGTATAGTTGTAACAAAAGTTGGTGACTGTGAGCCAAGGAGAATAACACAAGTGATGACCGAAATATTATTGTGTTGGTGAAAAGAGATCGAATTCAGACAGTAGGTAACATCTCTCGGCAGTAATGTATGGTACCTGGATGACAAGTGTCTCGATTTAATGTGGCGAGACGCCTTCGCAAAGGTAACCCATTTGCACACCATCCTGAACACTGTATAACCATTGTAATGAATACTAAGACCGGACATTTAATCAATGGAGTCGTATTCTCTTTACCTATGAGTCGTTTCAATCTGACTAATGATTATCGGCGCTAGTTCATGTAGAGAGAGGTAGGGACACGCTTTTTAACAGAGTGAGGGAATATTAACGTAACGCTGTTCAGCTACACGAGGGATTTTGGCGACGGACCACGTGATTTTGAACCATGGTCAAGTGACGTGGTTTCTAACAGAGAAAAAGAGACCAATGGAATGGAGAGAGAGACTTAGCATGCTTGTGTGGGGAGAATTTAAGATAGTGCTTCTCAAACTTTAAATATTTGCGACCCCATTTTCAATCATAATTTTGATTGTGCCCCTCTCCATTCTTTAACAATGTACTTTGACACTAAGGCTACAATACGACCTTAATTATAATCTGTACAAATCGTCAAGCATTAAATTTTGTATATGACAAGCCCATGGGGACAATAGTAAATATTAAACGTTCTTAACTTATATAAAATTAATAAATTAATTATCGAGTACATTGGTGGAGTACTGATTTATTTATAAGTGTAAATAAGTATTTGACTTTTTATAAAGTCAGAATTTATTTTGTTTTGCTTCCTTTTCAGTAAATTAATAATTTTTTTAAAGAATCTTTTATTTTCGACATGTTTGCGCCTCCCCTCCACATAAGGTTATCACGCCCCTTAGCGAGACGCACCCCACAGTTTGAGAAACGCTGATTTAAAATGAATGAAATATAGACGAAACTCTGCACTTTTTTTAGACGGAGGTTCAATTACCAGAAATCGTTACTTTGGTGAAATTATCCTCCCTCTCGTACGTCCGTTCCAAGGTGCCATTAGTCCAGACTTCGTTTTTATGGACGATGACACACAGCCATACAAATCTCATGCTGTTCAAAAACTTCTAGAAAGAGAAGGTATCCTTAGAACAGATTGGTTCGTTGTTTTTCCTCTATTTGAATCCCATGAAACATGTGTTAGATGTTTTTGGTGAGACGTTCTGAGGGTTATGATCGTATCCTCTGTAGAGCACCAAATTACCTTTTATAGAGGCTCATTCTCAAATGAGAACTTTTATCTCAAATGCTGTATAATCTAGTTTTGAGTAGGAACAGAAGATGGCGTGTAATCATTGCAATTACAGGAGGTATTATCCTTTACTAAAAGATTTTGATTTGTTCTCCTTGACCTGAGAATGTCTTTCAAATGCAGACAAGAAGTTTGCCTGTCCATGCTGTCAAATCCGTTCTCTCCTTTATACTGTAGAGCGTGCATCCTATTACTATTTTTGCTACTGTGCTTTCCTTATACTTAATATACGTATTATATCCAGTCTTAGTAGTCTGGATTTTATGCCCCTCCCTCCACTTGATTTTTTCCAGAATTACAGCAAAATTTTAAGATTTACACATTTATGTAAGTGAAATAATAATAAAATAAGATTTTCTCTACATAGCATATAATTAGTCTTTTAATTTTGAACTCTTAATTTTCAAATACAAAAGTAATTAGGAATAACTGAATTGGGTCTTTTAACTTGATAATTAGTTTGTTTTTGTGACAAAGATGTTTCCACAATATCAAATCTAGAGAGATATACATAGTGTCACAAAAATAAGTATGCAGAGTTATTGGGTCTTAAAAACACAACTATTTTTGTTTTCTTATTTTACATTTGAAACAATTTATTCCAATGTAACAATACATCTAAACTTAATATTCTAGTAAGAAATTCTCAAAATTCAAAATAAATTAATTGGTAAAAAATGGTTTCTTTTAAAATTAACTGTCTCGGAAATAACCATACAAATAAAAACGATGAATAGAAAATATTCATAAAAATTTCCTCTGCATAGATGAAATTTTGTAGAGAAATTTTTTGAATGTAGACTTATGCTTTTAATCGATTGATGATAATGAATAAATTAAATCTTGTCTAACAAAATATGGTATTTTCCGCCATTCTTCTAGAAATACTTTGTTAACAAAGTTGTCGTGAACTTTGTGGACAAATTTCGCGAAACAACGCCAATATCAGGCGTTTCTGTCAATTCGTGGGTCCAAACCTCGATGCCACTAAAGACCCGCCAATTTCTGATATTGTGGCACTTTCAATGTGTCATGTCCACATTTTCGACAAACATTCACTTACCGCAAATGTTAATGCTTGTGGTAAAGTTATGTGCATGTTCCGAGGCGCCATTAATCGAGACTTTGTTTTTATGATTATCATCACGCAACCATTTACTAGGTCCCATGTTGGTCAGAATTCTCAATTTTGGCGGGGTGAGCAAGGTGTATGGGAAGGGTCTGAATCCCGAAACCCACTCTTGTGTACGACACTGAGTGGTCCATAAAGTGAAATCAAAGCCCTAGTATTCAATGTTTCGGTGCCTACAATTTTACTTACAAAGATATCGCAGTATCTCCCTGATAACAATATATTTTTCGTGGATATGCATTTTTCTATTAGTAATATAATTTCTAATTTTTCATATTCATAACAGGATATAATTTAAGAAAAAAATGTCAAATGAATTAATTTTATCTCGACGAGATTACTCCTTGATACGAAAATAAATCAAAGTTGAATTTTGTACACGCATAATTCAGTTACTTGACTAGTCAAAACGAAAAATGTTAAGTTTTCTGTAAAACTATTTAAGTTGAAATAGTTTGAAAGCTAAGAAAGACCCTCTGAAAATTTAACGCTAGCCATTATATTGTAACAACACTAGTAAAAGTAAAAATTTGTGCACATATAACGTTATATTCTGGCATAAAAAGCGCACCAACAATTTCGAACTAAATTAAAAAAAAAAAAATTAGATACATTCTCTGTATGACGTACACCGTTTTCTTTACGTAGAAACTTGAAATATGCACACGCGATACTTTTATCTTTTGAAGTCATTCATTCGAAGAATTTCCCCAAATTTCAGACAATAGTGTAGTGAACTGACAAGCCATAAGAGGAATAAAATGAGGGTGTAGTAAATAATTCTCCAAACAGGATGGTATTCAATGTAAATGTGCACACGAGTGTTATTCTAGATGTTTGAGATATGAAAATACAATTTGAGGTAAAAAGGCACTTCAACACGAATAAATTACGGATATAATTTATTCTTTATAAATTTTTGAAGTATAGTCGGACCTCTATGTAACGAAGTCGCTAAATCCCGAAAAAAAGTTCGTTATATGGAAAATTCGTTATATAAAGGTTCATCTTTCAATTTTCTTTATAAACCACAAAAAACAGATTTTAAATTTATAAACACTATAAATTAAAAAGTAATTATTCATATCTTTTTCTAAAGTAATATATATTTATTTTATATATCTTGCCTATCAAAATAAAAGAAAGTAAATAAAGAAAAATTGCAAAGAAAGTTTCTTGACACCTTTATCCACTTCGTAGAGAATTAAATGTTTTTCTTTGATGTTCAAGCACTTGCGTTTTAACATTTTCGAGGGCTGCGGTAGCCCAGTGGTTAAGGTATCCAACCATGGCAGGCATGTCATGAGTTCGATCCAAGTACCACTAAAGACCCGCCGTGTAGGGCAGCGATGCACGTTAAATCTGTCGAGAGCTGAAACGTCCTCCCGTTGGTGTGGTGTGGTAGTTAGGAGAGGGGGGTGCCAGCTCAGGTGTCGTCCACGTCACTTGACCATGGTTCAAAATTACGTGGTCCGTCGCCAAAAGCCCTCGTGTAGCTGAACAGTGCGACGTTAATATTAACTCAACTCAACTCAACTTAACATTTTCGAGCTACAAGAAACGAAGCTACCTGTACGACTGATCAACACTACAAATGAATAGACTAGTTCAATTACACTGTTACACAAGACAACTTCACTGAGGGTGAAAGGGGATATCGAAGATGTTTCTAAGGAACTGGGCAATGTGGGTTAAAGGTTGCACTTCTGGAATGAAACGCCCAGAATTCTATTGCTCTCGGTAAGTTGGGCATCTAATAAAACCAGTTCAAAATTTAGGACCACTATAAAGTGTGTTGGAAGAGAGAATAACTTAAAATGTCCAGAAATACTTTAAAAATAGGGAGAAAAAAATTGAACCACAAGAGAAAAAAAAAAGTTCGTTAAAAAGAAAATGCACTTCACTACTGGGAGGTTATTTTACATAGAAAATTGTGAAGTGTTCTTGGTTCCAGGAAAGTTCGCTATATAGAAAAATTCGCAATATAGAAGTCCATAATATGGAGGTTCGACTGTATATATATTTTTAAATATTAATATATTTTTCGTATAATCATCTGATTGCTGATTGGAAGAATGTTTCATTAATTATAGATAAGTCTTGTATTTGAGTTTTAATTAGTTGTTATTATTACTCTCTAGTACATATAATGTCCCCAAGGACGCTGTTCATATGTACACGGACGGCAGTAAACTTGGTAGTGACTGTTCTGGCAGAGACATCTATATTAGTTTTCGGGGCCAGGAAATTAAAATCCAGAGAAAAAATCCGGACTCTTGCTCGGTATTTCGTTCCGAACTTGTTGCAATTCTTGAGGGACTGAATTCCATTGAGTCCTTCCACGGCTACACGATATCTGGATTTTTTCGGATAGTAGAAGTTTCATCCAGCACTTGGCCAATTGGCATAACATGAGGGATCGCACAGGTACAGACATTCTCAAGATACTAAAGAGACTTTCCCTTTCTCGTCAGATCCACCGTCTCATGTCAACATTGCTGGGAACGAAATTGCGGACAGCTTAGCCAGGGCTGGTGCTGGCGAAACTACAACGCCTGCCGCTCCTCTCACTTATTTGGAACTATTTTCAAAGTATAAAGCAAAGAATAAAGCCATTTGGATGATTCCACCGGTGCACCCATGGTATCAGAGCGAGCGGCTCCTTGGTTCGGGGCAGCAGTAGACGAGATCAAACTGAGCTTACTCGTTTCCTTAGTGGTCATTTGATGTTATTGACTTTTGTCGATGTTATTAAACATTTCAAAATTTGTACTAAGTGTTCTTCTGCTCAGGCCACATTTTCTTGTTTGGGGCTTACCAGGCAGGACTTGGTTCAGGATCCCCTATTGATTTTGGACTTCTTCAGGGTGAATGAACTCATGGACCTGATCTAGCTCTGCTGATCTCGGGGATGAGAAACAACAACATATATTTCACCCAATCGTTTTATCACTGAGAGAGATAAGGTTGCTATTCCTTTAATCTAAACTTCTAGGTACTAATTTGGATATATGTGTTGAATTTAATTATAACGAAGTATTTCCAATTGAGATGCTAACGTTTTCCTTTGATTAAGTTTCGAAAAATTGATGTCGGTTGTCAATAACTTGTTATTGCAATTCAATTAAGTTACAAATTCTTTATAGCTGTGATACCCAAGTGATAATACTTGTGAACTCGCGACCGGAATCGTTTGTTGATTCATAGGTGTGAGTCCCAGCTCCACTAAAAATCTGCTATACAGAGGGTCTGAAGCCTGTTAAAGCAGTCGAGGTTCAAAGTCCTCCCTGTGGCACGGTACGCAAGTTTGGAGAACGGAGTGACGGCTTGTGTATCGTCCTTTCGTTCAACTACGGTTTGAAACTAGTAGCCAATAATTGTAGAGTTGCTTTGAAAGGTAACATCAATGAAAAAAGTCAAGTCAATCAGTTAAATCCAGGGAGTGGCTTTTTGTATAGACGATTGCTGCTTTTTAGATTTCCACCTTTGTATTAAGGTATCCGACTACTCTAAAACCATGATTTTTTTCAAAAATTGGCAATTTTTTTTATGACTTTATTCTATAGACCATTTTATTAACTTAATAACAATACCAAGTACTTTATTTTCACTCCACTAGAACAAAAACTACAAGCGTTTTAGTAAAAGCAAATGCCATAACTTTACACAAGATGTCAAACTTTAAAATGCGTTTTACTCGAAATGTGTTTTTTTCGAAAAACTCAAACGGGGACCGTGATTGCTCAAAAAGTTTTGAAAATAATTAGCTGAAATTTCTTGCTTATGTTCTGCATAATAGTAGAAGTGTTTTGATCTTCAGATTTATCAATAACTGTTTTATTTCAAAATTTGCAGTTCTTAATGTGAATATAGTCAATGTTTTTTTAAGCAATTTCGTATAATGACTTAGATAAAGTGCTCTAGTTTTTGTAAAAATTAAAATATCTCTTATCGTGAAGGTCACTTCAAACAGGAATAACAAAGTAACACATCAAAATTGAAAAATTGAGAATTTGTTCATAAAATCTTTGTACAGAGCGGGCCCCGTTTATGTAATTTTTCGTACATTTTTAAGTTTTTTCCCATTTTAATAATAATTTTTTTTTCTTTCACCAATTTTAGGATTTTTCCTTAAAATATACTAAATAAATATAAAAATCACAAAGATCTCCATATCTCCTTTTTTTCAAAAAAAAAAAAGTTTTCGCAAGTAGTCGGATACCTTAAGAAATAATTATATCCATTAAAATTGTGTTTTTCCCTCTTTGTTCTGTAATTATTAAAAAAATGTTCCTGTATTTGTACATATGCTTAAGTATTTGACTGGCTTTAAACAATATCTATATTAAGCTGTTTTTTCCATCAAGAAAGTTAGTTTAAAATCAGTGAGAATATTAGGATTATTTCAAAAGCAGGTGAAGTCCAGTTTTTTGGTATAAATGCCACAATGGGGAAAAGTCAAACATAAGACATTCTCAGAGCCGTTTTTAATCTCCCCGGCGCCCTAGGCACTTCAATAGCTACGCCCCTTCCATATTTCCAGAGCACCCTCCCCCTTTCTCCTCCAGCGCTTGCTTTTCCTGTTTTGTTTCGGGAGGGATTTTCCCTTAACTTTCTTACTTTTTTCCCTCTTTCTTTGTTTTTGCAGCTTTAATAGTCTTTCCATTATCCACCCCTATGGACCACTGTGTTATGGACTGTAAAAGGTAAGGAATGGATAGTGGTATGGTTTGACCATTCCTGTTCATTTCTTACTTTACGGCTTTACGGACCACCCTCTCTTTTGTAAATTACAAATCGTAATTTTTGCAATGAAATCGTTTGCAATTACAGTATAGAGTATGCATTATTATATATGAACTGTTTTCAATTTGTTAATCATCTTTTTTTCATCGCTTTATATTAACTTTTACCTTTTGACATCCTTATTCTTTGTTGAGTCACTGTCATTGTCGAAAAACATCATCGAAACACATTCGAGAAAATCATCAGTAACTTCATTGTAATCAATTTCCATTGCAATATCATTTTTAGTGCATAGAAGCATCAAACTGTTAAGCTTTTCATTTTCCATAGTAGATCTCATTTCAGTCTTTAATCTTTTGAGGGCAGAAATGCTTCTCTCACGATTCACTAGGCAAGTGGTACGTTCGCTGTAATTCTAATTTTTTCTCTTTTTTTCACCCTCTGATTTTTCCCCCCAAGGCACGTGCCTAGCGTTCCTCAGTAAAAAAGCGGCAGTTCGACAACCTCAAGAGAGATACACTGAAGTCCCCAACAGAAAGGACAAAACATACTCTATATTTTATTATATGCTTAAGGGTCAATAAAAATAGGGTTGAAATGACCTTGAAAAAAATCGCATTCTTCGAATAAAAAGTGGTATCTGCAGCTTTAAACAGGTTTTTTACTCTTGCATTTCATACCTTGGAAACAGTGACAGATAACTATGTATTTATTATCGGATTTTTCCTTGAGATATAAAGTTAATATTTAGTCATAGTAATTAACATCATTATCATGGTAACTAGCACCATCTGGACTAAACCAAAATTTATCACAGCCAGTTTAATGTATACTCTTAAATGAAAACATAGAGTACGTGGATTTAATTTCTGCACAGTAAGATTTGCTAACTTTCGAGAGATGTCCTGAGAGAGAAACGCTTTGCATTGTGTTTAGAAGAAATAAAATTGTTCCTACGCGAAAAAGGCAAAAAGAATCCGTTTGAAAAAGACACAAGGTTACAAAAGTTATATTTCTTGGTTGACATTGCTTCACATATTAGTTATTTCAATTTATTGTTTCAAGGAAATGAAAATATCGCATATGTATTATTAGAAGAGGCAAGTTCTTTGAAAATATGACTAATTCTCGCTCAAGATATGGAGAAATGATGAAATATTCACTTCAAGCATTTAAAACAGCATTGCAACGAGGAAAAAATAGAACCTGTATTGATATGAATTATTTCAGTAGGATATTAAAAAGTTTTGGTAAACGTTTCCAAGAATTGACGGCAAATAAAGCTACACTACCTTTCATTGAAAGTCCTCTCAGAATTAAAGTCAACCAACTCGACACGACACATTCGACACAGATGCTATTTCACTTCAGATATAGTTAATAGATTTAAAAAACAAGGAATTTGTAGAAGAAAAAATTCACAGCTCTGACCATCTGCTTTGATGAATTCAAAAGAAAAAATAATCGGATTTAATTTAATATCTCGGCAAAAATCGGACAGCTAAGAAACAAATGTCATACACAGAAACGGTAATATGATAATAAAATAGTTTATCTGAAACATATGACGTGCGCGTTAAAACATTATCAATTGCTGTGCTCACAATATTTGTGATTCTACACTTTCATTCGATCGTTATCTTCAATCAAACACCGAGGGCTACTAACAAAAGGTAATTTACAATCATGCTTAAAATTAGGGAAAAAAAAACTATTTTCCAAACACAAGAAAGCTTCCAAAAGCAACATAAACTCAGTATAATATATCTATCTATCTATCTATATATCTATATATATATATATATATATATATATATATATATATATATATATATATATATATATATAATTTTTTTTTTTAAAAAAACTTGCACATTTGGATTTTTCCAGCCAAAAAAAATCCTGATATGTAACTAAATATGCATGCATGGATTACCCAGAGTTTTGAGCAGGTGGGTCTAAATAAGGTTTACTTAAAAAAATGAATAGCTTAATGCACACACAAAAATAACCGATGTAAGTTTTTTAAATGAAGATGAGAGGTCCCGTATTCGGCTAATAAACTTCCCAACTTTTATAAACAAGACTAATAATTATAAAAGTCAATTTTAATCATTGGTGTAAACATGAAATTCCCAAATGAAGCATTTATATTGTTATAGATATTTTTCACGACGCTTGAGAGCTTAATTTTCCTTCATTATATGTTGACATTGGTCGTTATATAGAGCGCTGTAATTATAAAAAATATATTCCATATTTCTTAATTTTTGAAAGAATGGAAAATGTAACTTGTGGGGAAAACTTTTTTCAAATAACAAAAAAACTTTAATAGGAGTGTGGCAGTCTTATTGCGACTGCTTGAGGGAAGTCCTCCTCCCTCTTCCCCTTGCACAGGTGCACACGTGTATGGGCTCTTTTAAACCTTACGTTATCTTGTTTCACTAACAGCTTGGGTGGTCGTGGTAGCCTAGGGCAGTGATCCGCAACCCCCCGGTCCACGGACCAGTATCGGTCCACAGAACAAATGGTGCCGGGCCGCCTAAAGAACATTTAACTATTGCCATTTTATTTAAAGGGGTGCATTTCTCACGGATTTGCGCAACTTTCCACGGAAATCACTTTTATTCGTTGTTGGTGTAACTATATTTTATTCTGAAGGCATATTTAAATGCAACTAAATTAAAATTGTTGAATCGAAACAATCTAAAATATAAACAATCATCAACGTGTCCCACCCTCAGCGGGCCGCGGTAAAATTATCAAACGTTGACCGGTCAGCAACGATAAAAAGGATGCGGAGCACTGGCCTGGAGGACATGGTCAAGGATTCGTGGCCGGTGTGTCTTGCGTTCGAGCCCTAGTGCCGATCGCAAGATCCGTCATGTAGGATTGCTGCGCGGTAAATCTGTCGTGGCTCTCCTGTTGGTGTGACCACGGTAGCCTAGTGGTCAAGGTCCATGGACTTGTGGCTAGTGTGTCATAAGTTCGAGCCTGATATCTCTGAAAACTAAAGCAGGTGATGCACATTAAATATGTCGAGGCTCAAACGTTTTCTCGTTGAAAGTTAGGAAAGTGGGTGCTGGCTCAGGTATCCCCTCAGTAGTGCACACAAATTTTTTCAAGGGGGGGAGGAAAGGTTCACGAAAGTCCCCCATTTTGGTATCATGCTCCAATACGCCGCCCAGCATATTTAGATTTGGTCGATTTTCGGGAACAAAAATAATAAATTCTCGAATAAATAATTAGCATTAATTAATAAAATGAATTTTTAATAACAAATACATAATTAAATTTTACGTAATATATATACATAGGATTATATCTAATCGAAAAAAAAATAAAGGGCTATATATATATAGGGGATGTTCGGACTTCTAGAATACCCCCTTGTGTGCGCCACTGGTCATCCTAGTCACTTGACCATGGCTCAAAATTACGAGGTCCGTCACCAATTGCCCTCGTGTTGCATTAGAGTACGACGTAAGTAGACACTAAAAATTGGCTCTTTCTAGAAAGTCTGCCGACCTCTGCTTATGAACCCTCAAATGGGTTGACTTATCTAAATTTCTTTTATAATATAAACCTCGTCCTAAAAATAACGAGGATTAACCAGATTCTGAAATATTTAAAAATATAGAAAGATTGTTAATTATATATATTGTTGGAATACATTCGGTAATTATTACGTGGCTGCGGTAACCTTGTGGTCAAGGTTACGAAATCGGGTCGGAGTGTCGTGGGCTAAAGTCCAGGTACCACTGAAGATCGTTCCGTGTAAGGGGACGATGTGTGTTAAATCTGTCGTGGCCCAATGTTCTCTCGTTGGTGTGGCGGGGGTTGGAAGTTAGGGGGGGGGGTGCCAGCTTGGGTGTCGTCTTCGTCACTTGAATATGGCTCAAAAATCCGAGTTCCGTCACCAAAAGCCCTCGAGTGTCTTTAAGGTGCATCGTTAATCTAACTTTAACTCGGTCACACGGTAATGATAACGTATATTGAAATTACGCAACATATGTTAGAAAGTCAGTCTACTACACAATATATAAAATTAATTTTAATTAAATTTTGTCTCTAAAATCTGTGAAGGGGAGGGAAAATCGAAGAATTTTTGGATGCCTTTCGTTTATTTTAAATAATTACTTCGTCATCACCAATTAAGTAAAAAATAAAACTAATTTCCCTATTTCCGACAATTAGTAACTTGATGCCAAGTGCGGATAAATTAATCACCAAGATGTTCCTTGGAACATCAGATTAAATATAAAAACGCTCGGAACAAAATATTTCTTAATTGTAAAATTTATTCTTTTAACGAAGTATTGAGAAAATGAGAGTATCTTTTTTTTAATTGCGTAAATGAATTCAATTATATAAATGAATCAGAAGTTGATCAGTGGTGCCTGAAGCACATTTTAGAATTCCCTTTACGTAAATACTCCAAGAAAGAAAATGAAAAATTCTTTATTAAAATATTTTGATAACGATTTTTTTTATCGTGCGATTAAAACAAATTTGCTAACTAAGCTCAATTGAATAAAGAAATTATTGTAAGTAGAGGGCACAACAAAAATAATATTCATTAGCAAGTAGTATATGATTTTATTATTTAAAAAAATATTTTTTATTTATTTGAAATATTAAACTAATTGGGTTTCACTAACTATCTAATAAAAATGATAAACCTAGTAAAAATATTTAAATTTCCATTCACAGTTTTGTTTGATTAAATGAGATGGAAAGTGTAGGTTATCTATCATGACTAATGTTTTTTCATCCGAAATTTATCTTTTGCAAGATCACTAGAAAATATTTCCGTTTTAAGTTGCGACCTCAGTTCATTCTGTATTTAAGCCATGAATATTGATTTTTAAAATCGATAATTCTCTTGTCTCTACGTGTGCAGCTTTCCAGCTGTTTATTTTAATGTATTAAATATTTATATGTAAGGCCAGTGGTGCTAAGAGTAGAGTATCGCGCTTCCCCGCCATATGTCCGGGATTCAAATTCCGGGCAGGGCAAGGTCGATTCAGCCTTTCATCCCTTCAGTTGGTCGATAAATGAGTACAAAGCTTGCTTGGGAGCTGAACACTGAGGGTTTAACGTCAGACTAAACACTTGACCGAAACGTCTGCACATGCACCCTAGCCCCTAAGTCACGAAAACTGAGATAGGCCCAGTAGGCCTTGGCCCTCAAGCGCTGTTGAGCCACCGAGCTCAGTTCAGTAAATGCGTATTTATATTAGAAAGTACAGAGCTTGTGATTTTTAAAGGTAAACACATTTCGGAGAAAAGACTAATGACCACGAGAGCCAAGGAATCTTTGTCTCGAACTCGTGACCGATGTTGTCGAATATTGGGTTCAAATCCCGGTGTCATTAAAAGTTCACCGTGTAAAGGGACTGATGCATATTAAAATTCCCTAGGCTAAAAGTGTCCGTGTTTGCCTAGTGGTCAAGGTAAGACTCGAAGTCGGTGGGTCATGAGTTCGAATCTAGTATCCCTCAAGATTTACCGTGGAGGGGGGGGGCGATGCAAGTTAAATATACCGAGGGTCAAACAGGAAGTTAGGAGAGGGGTGCCAGCTCATATGTCGTTCTTGGCACTATTTGACCATGGTTCAAAATTACGAGGTCCTTCGCCAAAAGCCCTGTGGCCGCGGTAGCCGAGTGGTATAGGTATCGGATCGTGGCTGGCTTTGTCACGAGTTCGAGCCCAGTACCACTTAAGTCCCACCGTGTTGGACATCGATGCACGCTAAATCTGTTGAGAGCTGAAACGCGTCCTCCCATTGGTGTGGTGTGGTAGTTAGGAGAGGGGGTGCCAGCTCAGATGTCATCCACGTCACTTGACCATGGTTCAAAATTACGTGGTCCGTCGCCAAAAGCCCTCGAGTACCTGAATAGTGAGACTTTAATATTCACTCACTCTCGACAATCTACAAAATCAACAGAATATATTTAATTGCCTATTGGGGTACGATATGAGAATGGTGGACTTCTGCCCCTGCCCCCCTTCGGAAAATTCATGTGTGTGCCACTGATCATACCTTAGCGGTGCTTTTAAAAACAAAATTTTAAAAAATAAAGAAAATATAGCAAATACACATAATACATTTTACAATAGTTATATTTTTAATTTTAAGTATTTATTGAAAGGGCAATTTCAAAGCGTTTTAATATCTAAAACGTCATGAAAGGAGATGGAGGTTCGGAAGAACTAAGTGTCCCCCCCCAAACTGCAAAATACAATGATATATATATATATATATATATATATATATATATATATATATATATATATATATATATATATATAGTTGTGCATAATTTGTCATGGCGAGTGGACGATTATACTGTAACAACCAAAAAGGTTGGGCGTGGCCGGTGGTGAGTGATTATGATAACTGTAGTACGTGGCGAGTTCATGATATTGTTGTAATATTGACGAGGCAGTCTTGTAAGTCAATCCAGTTCATTCGACATTTAATATAAAGTTTCAACATCATATGAAGCAGACATAATGGCACAAAACACAGATCAAAGAACAAACACACAACGCGCTGCAAGCGGCTATATGATTACAGACAGAAGGGTGAAGAGAGCGGGATTTCCAAAGACATCAGTATTTATACACAGCGGGACATCACATGATATATCAGATGGATGGATGTAGTTTCAAAAGTTTCCGGTAAGTGGGTAGCTAATTAAAATAATTACACCGTTATCCTGAAGGACTGGGCCATAAATAATTCAAGAGCTATTAAAGTTTAAATTACTGGGAATGATTACACATATATACAGTCGAACCTCTATATTGCAAATATTCTATACAGTGAACTTTTCCTGGAACCTTGAACATTTCACGATTTTCTTCGTAAAATAACCTCTCTATAGCGAAGTGCATTTTCTATGTAACGAACTTTTTCTTTTGTGATTCAATTTTTTTCGTTTTTTTTATTGTTTTTCGCATTGAGTTCTGGTATTCTTTAAAAAAATATTTTTATTCCTTCACCACATAATGATACTAACTTTAAATTAAATTCTTACTAATTATTAAGAGGTAAAAATGTCATAAAAGCACAGGAATTCTGTAAGGGCTCACACTTTCGTTTTACTTTATCTACTTTTGTAATCTTGTTTGAGGATTTTTTTTAAAATCACAAATCGAATCTTGCTTTAATTGCACTATGTTAATACTAATTCGCATTAATTCAAAAAATTTCTTGTGAAGTTTTTATCCTCTTTCCTGTGATATTCATATAAAAATGTTACAATTACTATATTCTATTTTCCACGTGCTTTGCTACAAAGATTTTCTTGCAGCAATGGTTGGAACAATTTCAATGTCAACACAAATTGAGAAAAAGATTAATTTGTCTTGCTAAAAATTGACTGTTTGAAAACGCAACATTAGTAAGTAATTAAATGATAAATTTTTCAAATCAATATTGTTTTGCAGGAGTCCTAAACCAATTTATTTCCATTTAGCTTTTCGTAATATTTCGGTAAAAAATGCATTTTTACAACTTTTATAAAGGAAAGGTTCACGTTTTTTGATTTTTATGTAATTCACATAGTAAAGGGTGTTTTTTTTAGAGGTATAGAACTTTAAATTGCAAAAAAAACAACGATGTATTATTCGATTGACATGAATTTTTTTTATTCGAAAGATAATCTTGTGGCATTACATTTTAAATATGATTTCTGGCATAGGACTGCCACGGCTGGCTCGGATGTAGTCCAATCTGGACGTCCAATTTTCGATGACTTTTTCCAACATTTGTGGCCGTATATCGGCAATAACACGGCGAATGTTGTCTTCCAAATGGTCCAGCGTTTGTGGCTTATCCGCATAGACCAATGACTTTACATAGCCCCACAGAGAATAGTCTAGCGGTGTTAAATCACAAGATCTTGGAGGCCAATTCACAGGTCCAAAACGTGAAATTAGGCGGTCACCAGACGTGTCTTTCAATAAATCGATTGTGGCACGAGCTGTGTGACATGTTGCGCCGTCTTGTTGGAACCACAGCTCCTGGACATAATGATTGTTCAATTCAGGAATGAAAAAGTTAGTAATCATGGCTCTATACCGATCACCATTGACTGTAACGTTGCGGCCTTCATCGTTTTTGAAGAAGGATTCCATAAGGTGGAAGGATTTGGTGCCCATAAAGCGCACCAAACAGTCAGTTTTTCTGCATGTAACGGTGTTTCGACATACACTCCAAATGCGGCAGTTTTGTTTGTTGACGTAGCCATTCAACCAGAAGTGCGCTTCATCGCTAAACAAAATTCGCTTATGAAAATCGGGAACAACGGCAATCTCGTTTTGGGCCCATTCGACGAACTTCGCCTTGTTTGATGATCGTTTTGATGAATTGCCAAACCAAACTGAGAATAAATCACTTGACAGCTGTTAAATCGGTCGCCATCTTGGAAAGTAATGTCAACTTAAACTTCTATACCTGGAAAAAAAACACTTGTTACAATATTGGCTAGTTAAAATTCGTTAATCTCTTTCTAAATAAATTTTAAAATTTGAATAATTCTTCCCGTATTGAACGGAAAAAAGAAGTATAATTCTTTGGATCCCAAAGACTATGTTGATATCAGTCTATCAAATAAATAAGTTACTTTAATTAATTTTATTTCAAATTTATTTTGATACTCTAATATAAGAGTTTTTCTGTTCCACATTTATCTTAGAAATGTTTTTGCATGTAGCAAATGTGTTATTTTTGTGTTTTTTTTTACATTGTTTTATATGATCCTAGAAAAATATAAATGATTGAAATGTGATGAACTTCATGAGTAGCGTAAAACCATATCGAATAACAAAAATATTTATTTTTTTAATACAAAAGAAACAACAAAAAAGATTTCATAATTGTCCGAAAATTTCACTAATATTAGAGTGAATACCATTTTAATTACAGTAACCAAACAAAAAATGTCATAGAGAGATTATAAATTCTTATACAAAATTTTTAAAAATAGTTGTTTTACTTTTAATTTTGTTCTAATTTAGTAAAATGCGATGAAAAAGATCACAAAGAACGAAATTTTAGAACCTTTTATTAAATGTATCGTAAAATAATATTTTGATTGTAAGTTATATAATAGAATTATTCACGTTCTTTTGTAGCTGGAAAATTGCATACACGTTTAAGTCGGATTTTTATATAATTTAATGTATCTTCAGGACTTCGTTAACATTTAAGAGGAATCACACAAAAACGTTTTGACTCGTGTATTTTTTTTATTATTTAAGAAATATAAAAAGATATTACGGAATAAAAGATATTTGTCATGGAAAAGTACATTCGATCATTAGAAAGTTTAGAAAAAAAATCTAGAGGGATTTCCATTTGTGTAAAATTTGATATAAAAATTTCAATATATATAAGATTAGTGTATGAGTAAATATATCCCAAATCATTGTTTTTTTAAAAAAGGATTCCAGAGATGTTTTTGACAAATTTTAAAATTTTGTGGATATTTTTTGGTACAACATAACATCAACACTTTGCCTGAATTGTTCTTTCTTATTTGAAGTTTTTTCCTTAAGGTAATTTTAATTCTCTGTCAAGCGCTAAGGACGAGAGAGAGAGAGACCCTTGAGCTGGCACTCTGCTCTGAACCTTAGCTGAGAGAAAAGTCTGAAGAGTTTTAGTCTCTCAACATATATATATTTAGCATGTATTAGCTCTTTCTTGAGGTCCTGGACCCCTACGAAAAAGTAGATCCTGGGCCCCTTCACGAATGTAAGCCACACCTATGACTCTCAAAGTAGATAGTACACAGCATAAGTCGTCAAAAACTCGTATAAACAATAACCTGAAACAAATGTGCATAACGCACATTTGTGACATTCGCACAAACCGGCTTGCCGACTTCCACCTTTTGACTGAATGAGCAATGATGGTGTATGGCAGTGGTCTTCAAACTGTGTTCCACAGAACCCAAGGGTTTCAAAAGGCATACCCAGGGTTTCCACAAGTCACACACAAAAAAAAAAAATTGAAGAAATAAATCTGTACGCACAAAATGGATTCACGTTTTCTATGAAATCTGTATAGTTACAAGTATCTACAGCTCGTCCTATTCATTAAAATTGAAAATTTTATTTATATATAATAACTTTGTTATGCAACACTTTTTAAACTTTTATTATAATATATATATAAAAAAAGAAAATTAAAACGCTTTATCTTTATATATATACTTCCTATTAGATTGTGAATATTCTATTGTATACATTCCCGGGTTTCACGAGATATTTTATACTCGTTAGTTAACACAATATCTTTCAAAATTAAATAGTTTTCTAATGGACAATGCACCTTTTTACATTGTGGAAAACAACACTTATAATGCTGGGAAGGTAACAACATATCAACAGAGTTGATGTTCAAATCTAAATTTAAGCATGAACTGCTTCTAAATTTTAGGTTGCAAATTCATGTAAAATACACGGGATTTCTGACACTTGAATACCAATCAGAACAAGTGAAATATATTTCTCAACTTAAGTGGCTACAGATACAAAGTATAAAAACAAATCAAACTCAGAATATGTAATGCGATTGCATTTAATCTCAATAGACCTAGACTTCGACAGTTTGTTTAAAAAATACTTGCATATATCCCAGCTACTAAATATAATGCATGGATGGGTGACACTTGAATCAAAAATTAATATTATTAATGAGTAAATTATATTTAAAAAAAATTAGACTGTATAGAGTTTTTTTAATAATAAATGCAGTATAATTTTTTTAAATTGCCTTTACATAAAGTGCCTATAACATGTTGATCTACTTTAAAAATTATTTTGAGATATATTCTTCCAAGTATGTTTATGGAATGAGGTGTGACGAAAATGCCTTCTGGTTCTAGGGGTTCCGAAAGTTGAAAAGTTTGAAGACCACTGGTGTATGGTGATAGGCGTTTACACATGGACGACGGTCAGTACCGCACACAGGAATTTTTTAAGGGGGGAGGGGTCCAGGGTCGAAAGTTCACCACTCTTGTATCGTGCTCCCCTTGATTTTGTTGATTTTCGGGAACAAAACACAGTAAAAAACCAATTATTGAATAAATAATTAGCATTCATTAAAATTAATCATTAATAACAAATACTTTATTAAATTTTGTATACTATATACAGTGGGTACTGGGTTAACGAACATAATCCATTCTATGTTCGCTATCCGAATTGTTCGTTAACTGATCATCGATTCACCATAGACTTCTATGTGAAATCGATTAATTCGTTCTGGAGACCCTAAAAATTAAATTTTGAAAAATGTATAATTTCTTAGTAAGTTTTTAAAAAAATAATACATGCATATAGTCTTGCATATTAATCAGTCCTTTTCATTTTTTGCTTATGGGGCATTGAAGAACGTCCAATGTCGATTGCTTTTCTCTTTTTCAGGATTTTCCAGAAGTAATTAATAGCATTGTCGTTGTATAGATCCCCAACCCTACTGACATCAGATTGGTTTGGGTGCCATTCTAAGACAATTGCTCTGACAGACTCCCACTTTTTCAAAAGATCTTTAAAGTCAGATGTCGGCATTGGTCCTCTTTCGTCTTCCTCTTGTTCAGGAGACACATTTCGTTGCGTTTCTTGGTGTTCTTCATTCAAAATTTCTTGGAGTTCTTCTATCGTCAGTTCATCTTCATGTCCCATTATGAGCTATTCTATGTCATCCTCGTTCACCTCCAATTCCAGATCTCTAGCAGTTGTCAAAATTTCATCCATAATTTAAGGGGTGTCTCCCTGATCACCTCCGAATATGTGTCCGTTGTCCAAACACAAAAAATCTTTCGTGAAAGTGTTCGTTAACCGATCTGTTCATTAACCGATCACCCACTGTATTTAGAATTATAATCAATCGGAAAAAAAAGTCAAGGGCTTTGGGGTGGGATCCGGACCCCCTCCCCTTGTGTGCTCCCCCGACGACAATTATCCCATGTAGCCAGTTGACATGACACCGAAATTCCCAGTTTTACGGAGAATACAACCGGAAATAACATTTGACCGTTTAAATGATTCGAATTGGGATCTTATTAAGGCTGAGTCTAGAATTAAACGAGGGCCTCATGCTTTAAAACGTCCCTGTTTACGTGCCGGAGTCTTCAGTGGTATAAGGAATTGAGTTCATATTGATAGCCACTAATTCTTGACCATGACCACTCGGTTACTGTGGCAATATAACGAAGTCAGGATTTGATAAAAAAAAATTTAAGCATATTTCTATTCGGGGGTGGAATCCAGTTTGGATCTTTTGATTATATAATTTTTTAGATTAGACTAGGAGAATTTTGAACCGGTAAGATGTTTTTCGATGTTCCGAGAGAAAAATTTTATCTCTATTTACTCAAAAGTATTTATCAGCTATATTTAACAAAAGCATTTTGGGGTATTTTTGAAAAGAAGGGATAAATTCTTGTGTGAAGTCATAAATTTGTGATTGGAGAATAATCAGTTCTTTCTCGAAATAATTTATGATAATCGACATCGCTTACTTATTTTTAAAACTACTACCATTGAGAAATTGCTTTAAACTCTTTTCAATTTGCTAACCCTATTCTATGACCAAGCCAATAGGAACAGAAGATGACTCGATTGGTGGGAAACGGGGGGGAGGGGGTCTAAACATGACACCGTCACAGAAGTTAAATTCTTTTAACAAAGAATACAGTATTTATCACTAAGAATTTGTATAGTACGGTGAGAAAGTTTTACACACCTGCAAAAAAAAGGCTTTACACCAATCAGTTGGTTGGAGTTGCAGTAACGTCAATCGAATGACAGAATATTCTGTACAGGCTTTTAACTATCTAGTCATATATTTTATCTCTATAAGCAATCTATTTATATAAGCAAGGAAGAGAAAAAGAGCTATAGATTAGTTAGCGTCCGAAGAGTAGAGTTTAGTAGTGTTCGTCAACTTTCTCTGAGGATCCAATAATATTATTATAAGTTTATTTATTATACTTTGTAACAATATTCGTAAGTATCATTCACGTTAATGTAAATGTAATTGAAGATAATATAGCTTAGTGTGAAAAATGTTTACAATTTTTCCTTCATATGCAAATCGCTCTACGAACCCAGAGAAAAAATAAGTGACGTATAAGAAGCTCAGTAATTGTAATGTAGTATATATTCCGAAGAAATTTGTGTGTATATATTAGAGAAAACCGCATTCCCTCATTTTTTAATGTATATAAGAATAGTATTTGTATTTTTATGTGTCGCTGTGGGATAATTCATGAAGGAAACATCCCCAAAAAATCAATATAAATCTAATTATACAAACTAACTACTGCTGGATTAAAATTGTAATTTTTTCTATTATCTTGTAAATTTACTTAATGCTTTAATTTAAAATGAATTTTTCAAGTGTCTATTTTTGTGTAGATAGAATTGAATACAGTACATAGAGAGAGAATTTAATGCTAAATAATTGTTACAGTATAGTGTTACTGATTATACGCCAACCTCTGATTTAATATGAATTATAGATAGGTAATCTTGTGCGTGTGTGTTTTGAAATAATTTGAAATTCTATATTTATATTCATAAAGTTCTTCAAATGTCATCAAATTAATTGAATATTTATTAACAGCTAGATATCTAATTTAACATTTTACAATTTGCCAAAACACTTTGTTGCAATTCATCTCATTTTCTTTAAGTATATGTAACTAAGATCGATTTATTCAAATGAATCACAAATTTTTATTTTTATTTTAAAATTTTTTAACTTTGTCTATTTTTTTTTTACCTTTTCTGCACTAAAAATACTGTATTCTGTTACGGAAAAATTTTTTGAGATGACGATACGATGTTTACCATATCATTTGAAATGGGTTTTTCCATTCGAAATTTCCTCCTTATCACATCTATTTTATATTAAAATGCTATGAAAGTACAAATGAGAGAGAAAACAAGTCGCTAGGAAAATGGGCTTAAGTCGTTATTTATGATGAATCTGCATTTAAGTAATACTCGGAATAGATGCGTAATGCTTTAGTGGAAGCTGAATCACCTAAACAATACGACTCTCATATACATAATGAAAGACAAGAGACATTTGAATGGTTTGAAAATTACAAATAATAATCTGAATCACATCGATAAATGAATTTTAACCAAAAACTGCATAAAATAAATTAACATAAAGATCATCAGTGACTGATTTTAGGCTGTCTTCGTCTAATGCAGTGGTCTTCAAACTTTATCGACTCACGGAACTCTTACAACTGTAAGGTGTTTCTTGTGAACCCTATTTCACCCTCAGAGGAACATTTCTTAATAGAGTATAAAATGGATAAACACGTTATTGGGAGGGGTACTTTATGTAAAGATTAATTTTAAAGAGTATTGAATTTATTAAAAAATTTTAATATAATAATGTGATTTACTCAATATTAATTTGCGCTCCTGGTATCACTTACCCTTACATTATACAGTCGAACCTCTATATTGCGAATTTTTCTATATAAAGGGTGTTTTTTTTAGAGGTATAGAACTTTAAATTGCAATAAAACAACGATGTATTATTCGATTGACATGAATTTTTTTTATTCTAAAGATAATCTTGTGGCATTACATTTTAAATATGATTTCTGGCATAGGACTGCCACGGCTGGCTCGGATGTAGTCCAATCTGAACGTCCAATTTTCGATGACTTTTTCCAACATTTGTGGCCGTATATCGGCAATAACACGGCGAATGTTGTCTTCCAAATGGTCAAGCGTTTGTGGCTTATCCGCATAGACCAATGACTTTACATAGCCCCACAGAGAATAGTCTAGCGGTGTTAAATCACAAGATCTTGGAGGCCAATTCACAGGTCCAAAACGTGAAATGAGGCGGTCACCAGACGTGTCTTTCAATAAATCGATTGTGGCACGAGCTGTGTGACATGTTGCGCCGTCTTGTTGGAACCACAGCTCCTGGACATAATGATTGTTCAATTCAGGAATGAAAAAGTTAGTAATCATGGCTCTATACCGATCACCATTGACTGTAACGTTGCGGCCTTCATAGTTTTTGAAGAAGGATTCCATAAGGTGGAAGGATTTGGTGACCATAAAGCGCACCAAACAGTCAGTTTTTCTGCATGTAACGGTGTTTCGACATACACTCCAAATGCGGCAGTTTTGTTTGTTGACGTAGCCATTCAACCAGAAGTGCGCTTCAACGCTAAACAAAATTCGCTTATGAAAATCGGGAACAACGGCAATCTCGTTTTGGGCCCATTCGACGAATCTATGCCTTGCTTGATGATCGTTTTGATGAATTGCCAAACCCAACTGAGAATAAATCACTTGACAGCTGTTAAATCGGTCGCCATCTTGGAAAGTAATGCCAACTTAAACTTCTATACCTGAAAAAAAAAAAACTCTTTAGCTAACTTTTTCCTGAAACCCCGAACATATAACGATTTTCTTCGTAAAATAACTTCTCTATAAGGAAGTGCATTTTCTATGTAGCAAACTTTTTCTTTTGTGATTCAATTGTTGTTCTCCCTTTTTTAAAAGTATTTCTGGAAAAATTTCAAGTTAATCTCTCTTAAACATATTTTATGGTGGTCACACACACACACACACACGCACACGCACACGCACACGCACATCTTGAGCTGGTTTTATTAGATCCTAACTCGCCGAGAGCAATAGAGTTCTAGACGTTTCATTCAAGAAATGCAACTTTTAACCCCCCCCATTGCCCAGTTCCTTAGAAACGTCTTTGATATCCTCTTTCACCCTCAGTGGAGTTGTCCCGTGTTCTAATTATAAAATAATGCATGTTTAATATTACTTGTATGTTTAAATTATATTACAGTGAATTCTTCGACATTCTTTTTTCTTGTTTTCCTTGCATTTTTTCTTTTTTTGATGGGTATGATATAGAAAATATATATATATATATATAAATTTAAATAAAGGAGTTAATAATTTTTCTTAATATATAGTGTTTATGAATTTAAAATTTGTTTCGTGGTTTATAAAGTATATTAAAAGATGACTCTCTATTTAACGAATTTCCCATGTAACGAACTTTTTTCCGGGATTTAGTGACTTCGTTATATAAAGGTCCGACTGTATTTAGTAATTGGAATATGTATAATTACTTACCTTTTTAAACACAAACTGTCGGAATTTAGGTCTATTGAAATTATCTGTAGTCGTATTTCAGAATGCGTTTCTATATTTTGTTTTTGTTGCCACATGCATTGAAATTTTATCACTTAATTACATCGCTCCGAATGATAAAATGTTTATAAACGTGTAGGAAACTTCTGAAAATTTCAATTATTTATCTTCCATTCGAGTTAATTTAAAAAAATTTTCATTCTTTGAAATTTTGGTATATATTTATTTGACACGACTATATAAAAATACTATTATATACAGTGGCGTGTGTTGTGTGTGTACACAAGGGAGGAATTTGGGGGGTTCAAACCTTCACCCCCACCACCATAGACCAACACATTTTTAATATTTTGCTTGCAAGGATTGCGTCACGGTGTTGCTTTCGTCTGCGTCTTTTAAGAGGTCTCAGGGGTGTTAAATTTCTCTAGAAGGCTGAAAATATAAACAATTTTCAGACAGGTATAATTCTTTTAAATTAAATAATTCGAATCTTTACACATTATTTATAAAGGAATGGGGCTTCAGAAAAGTGTAAAATGTTTAAAATATAATCATAATTTTTAAAATTATAAGCACACGAAAATAAACATTTCTGTAAGAAATATTAATTTTTACGTTGCGCATGCTTGTTGATTTATAAAGTTAAATGTATCCTTATTACACTGTAGTAATTTTATATGAATAGAATAATAAATTATATTTTTTAAAAAATAAAAAATACTTTCAAATTTAAATTTTTTTTTTAAATATTCTTCAAATATTTTAAATTTCAAAAGATATGTTATTCTTAAATGTAGGGTTTAAAGAGTATGATACATTTTATAATTCTATAAAGTTTTATACATCAGAGGCTACTATTTTAGAAAATAGCGTGCGCAAAATTTACTTAATATTTATTACAGAATTTTCATATGCTTAAAATTTTTTAAATTATATTTCAAACATTTTGCACTTTTTTGAAGCCACAATCCCTTGTAAATGTGTAAAAGATTCGAATTTAATTTAAATTTTAAAAAAGTATACTTGTTTGAAAATTGTTTTTATTTTCACCCCCCTGAGACCCTTAAAAAATATCCCTCATGAAAATATTCTGTATATTCCACTGCTGCTCTATAATATTTATACAGAGACACTAACTTCATTAGTTAATATATAGAGAATGATTTAAAAATATGAAGTGAATTAACAGTTAAAGATATGTTTACTCTATTGGATGAATGTTTTTTTTGTTTTTTTTTAAGCATTAAATTTGCAAATGTGTATAAAAATCGCTGTACTTGAAATGTACAAAATGTTCATGTATTTGTGCAAATATTTTTGACGAAATGATTGTTCTATTTTGAAATTAAATGTCTTATATATTGAACCTTTTTTTATACTTCTATATGCATTTAAATAGATTTAATTGATTTTTAGTACTGAATTTTGAATTTTAATTATTTAATGAAGAGGAAGCATGTGAAATGGATTTATATGTTGAAGTCTTGTTCGTCATTAAATTTGGGATCCCGAATTTTCTTGTATATAACACTCGAATTTTTAATCTTATATAAGTATTCGACAGCTTTACCTTGAAGAGATGAATTGTTCTTAATCAATATATAAATATTAATCAAAGGATTTTCATGTGATTTTGTAAAAAGAAAAACCTGATTGTTTATTCAGTGGTATTTACATCAAGTATTTTATATATTAATGATAAATAGGTGGTATCAAAGTTATATTCTCAAATAAATTTTCTTTTTTCAATACAAAAATATTTTTCTCCCTAGGAAAAAAAATCAAAATTTTTGTATCGAGAAAAAAAAAACTATTTTAGAATATAAGTAATTTTTAAAATTTATCAAATGAGTAATTGTATTTTGTTTATGTTTAGTGATTTTTTAAATGAAATTTTTGCTTCGTGGCCTTTATTATTATTTTTTTTAAGAATTACAGAATTGATGACTCTCTAATGTCCTTCAGTGTTATTTACTGTCTCTTGTTACTTCTAGCAAACATGGGGATGTGCTTCCTTTACCCCCCCTTGTTCTTTCTCTATTTTCAACCTTTCTCCTGATCTACCCACCTTTTCTTTTTTTCATTTGCAATTTTATCTAAGTCAGTTACACATTCCCCCCCCCCACCCATTGTAAATTAACCAGTGTTTGCAACATTTTAATGAAATATGATCCTTGCGCCAATCAAAATGAGGACCTGGCAATCTAATTGAATTTTTTGTGCAATTAACTTTTCTATAATACTTAATCTTTTTTTCTAAACTACAAAATAAAAAAAAATTGCATTATAATTTTTTTTTTTTTAAAAATAAGCGCTTTTTTATTCATCTCGATTTTTGATGAAAATTCAAAATATATAATTGAAATCTAAAATAGTTCTCAATATAAAAAATAAGTTATATATAAAAGATCTAAGAACTTTAATAAGTTAACACAAATATGATAAAAAGTTAGATTTAATCTTCCACATCAATTTTTAATTTGGATCAATTTGTAACTAAATTAAATTAATGATTTAGTTATTAAATTTTTTTTTATAATCAATTTTAAAATAAGGTGAAAATAATTTTCGACAAAAATATTATATATTAAATTATTAATTCTAAAAATAGTTCTATCTAACTATGATTTATGTACACTTGGAAAGAGAATGATCTAAGTGTTCAATTTTCAAGCTCGGTAGAAAAACACAACTTAAAAAACAAACAAATAAAAATCTACTATTAAGCAATTAAAATACAGAAATACCCATTTCGTCATTTTTGTAAAAATTTAAATATTTGTTGGAAAAATTAAAATTTTAAATAAAGAAAATTAAATTGTTACTCGAATATTTTAAATTAAAATTATAAAGCGTAAAAAATGCTTCGAATTTGCACTGTATCGGATTAGGAAACTAGTCGCCAAATAATTGGATAAAATGGAAAAGCTGGCAGCCCCGCAACAATTGCTTTTTTTATTTTTCGTCTCTGGCAGGAGAGGGTTACGTTCTTTTTCCTACGCGCCGGAGAAGGACTGGAGATAAAAAAAAAACGACGGAACTTTGGGAGAGAAAAGAAAAAGCTGCTCAGCAGCCGAATATTGAGGCAAAGAGGCAGGTCAAGATTTACGGAATAAATGCGAAAATCTCACCTTCTATTTTATTTTAACACGCAGTTTTTAGGGTTGCCTTAGAGAAATCTCTGCACGTCGCCATATCGATCCAAGCTCTTCCAACGTCAGGCACTGCGAGTTAACAGATAGTTACACAAAAAATGAAGAATAAAAAAAATCTAATTGCGACGAAAAGTAATTTTTAATGCAAACTGCGCTCCAATTAAAAAGAAGCGTTTTTATTTTCTTTCTTTGCGGGCCAATCGGAAGACGAGGGTGGGTTCATTAAAGGGTATCCTGCATCTAATTAAAGTTTATCTCTGAATCCTATTATTTTACTCCTTTTTTTTTCTTTTCATTTTCTTTTCCGAGCACGCATGAGAGTTGGGGGTGGGAAAAGGTAAAACATTGCACTGCCATTCGCTTGCCGCATGGCTGAATTTAAACAACAACTATAATTAATTTTCCTTCATCATCGTTGTCTAAAAAACAAAGCGTTAAAAAGTTTGATCCAGTGGGACAGATAAGGGAAAAACTCGTACATTACTTTGTCTGACAACTGGCGATAAAAAAAAAAAAAAAAAAACTTGTCTGTGTTCTCAGAAGGATAGATGAAGTTTTTCTCCTTTCGTCCGAATAATAAGAAATCCCAACTTTTTTTTTGTCATGTCAGGAAATTTTTATACTTGGGGTAAAAAAATAACGAAATATTTTTGTTTTTGCCCATTGCCTTACATTACACATACATTAAAAACTCTACTAGAAAAAATTGGTCCATAATTTTTTTTTTTTTTTTTTTTTTTACTTCTAGCAGTCTTTTTATACACTTACAATAATAGCTATTTCTTTCTTTTTTTTTTAAAGAAAAATAACTACCTACAACTACTATATAGCTGGTTAACCTAACTACTAACAGCTGGTATCAGTAGCGCACACACAGTTTTCCAAGGGGGGTCCAAGGGTAAGTCAACCATTTTGGTACAATGCTCCAATACGCCGTCCAACATATTCTTTTGATTTTGTCGATTTTCGGGAACAAAAACAATACAAAATTAATTATTGAATAAATAATTAGCATTATAATTAATAAAATTAATAATTAACAACAAATACATAATTAAATTTTACGTAATGTATATATAAGTTATAACCAATTGAGAGAGAGAAAAAATTAAGGGCTATGGGGGTGTCCGGACCCCTAGGACCCCCTCCCCTTGTGTGCGCCACTGGCTGGTACTACCTATAACTACTGTACAACATTCCCAAGTAGTAAAGAATATTTTTTCTTTAGAAGATATAACTGAAATGTGGGTGGGTCCTCAACATAATTTCTTTCTTTTTTTCACCTGCAAATATAAGTGACTGGGAATATAGAAATTTTCAGCGGAAATTAATTATATACTACAATAAGTCTTTGGAATAGACATTCATTCACAAAAATTTTAAAACTACACTGCATTTTTTCTTTATAAGCTGTGCTGGATATGTTCCGCAGGACTCATTTCATACTGAAACGACTACTGATATAATTTATAAAAATGAATTTTTATAAAATTCTCTTTTTTAGATAGATAAATAATAAAATCAAACAAAAGCATCTTATGTTTGTCTCATAAATTTAATGAACTTTTTTTCTGACTTGAAACAATTCGTGTTTTTTTTTTTTTGTGTGTACAGCCTGTTAATTTGAAATAAAATATAAGAAAAGAAAAAAAAATAGTATACTTATATGTTAGATAAGATATTTAATATTTGAGCAAAGGCTTTCAAAAATTAATATTGCTTTTTATAAAAACCTTTCAATGCTTTTACTTTAATAATTAAAATTTTCATTACACGAAACCTCTTTTATTCACAAATTTCATACACGCACTTTATATAATCATTCCTTAAAAAATAATAAATATTAATTTTTAAAATGTCAGTACTCTATTTTTAACTTAAAATGAGGGATTCGAGTAAAACAGGGAAAACTTCCACGTATTTCAATTAAACTTGACAGAAGACCGTAATAACAGAGTGCGTGTCATACCTCACGCCACTTCCGTCAATAACAAAAAGAAAACTGGAATAAAAAGACTCGCGCGCAATGCATAAACGACCGCAGTCGGTTGAAAGATAAGAAATCCTGATCAATACATATTCCTCTTACACTCAAAAATTTCTCTGCACCCGCCATTTTTTTATTTAAAAAATTTACAATACGTCTTAGTTCGAGAAAAGCATTAAGATCTAACATCCGTATCCCTTTCCACCCCCTCCCCCTTTTCTTCAAAGGTGACACATACAGAGAAAAAGAAACCCTTTTATCTGCATAAATTCTTAGAAGTTGCAGATGGGAAAAGGGAGCTCACGAAAAAAAAACTAGAAATGACTAGAGAACGATAGAGGGCGCAGGTAGCGGTTGTAAAATGTGTTGTTACTGTAGAACAGCGGAGAAAACGTAGCGAGCAGAAGAAACATGGAGACTCGGCCTCAGAGACGGGATTACTCGATTGCAGTGACTGTTGTGTTTTGATCTGTTTGCTTTGGTTCTCTGCTGCGGGTGCAATTTCTAGTCGAAAAATCAACCGAAAATCCCCCCCAACCCATCGTTTTTGTATGGTTCTCTGGACATCGTAAAAATTGAGGTAAGACAGCGATCAAACACGTGTAGATGGTGTTTTTTTTTTACTCCGTGGCGCTGTTGTAGTTATTTTTTTAAATTTTTTTTGGTACCATCTGATCTTGACCTTCCATTCATGGAATTTTTTTTTTGTTGCAAAAGGTCAATGCTATGAATTACTACAATAATCTATTTTCTATTTTGAAGGAAATCGCTTACATCTTTCTTTTCCTCTTTCTTGTTTTGCTCCTACATTTTTTTTTTTTGTCCGGCAGGAAACTTTTTCGAAAAGTAAACAAACACCCCCTCTTTTTTTTTTGTCTGTTTGATTGCGCAAGGGAATCAATTTTTTAAGTATTATAAAAGAAATATAAGTAATTTATTTACTCTGGTTGTTAAGGAGACTAGATTTTTCTTTAAAAAATTATTTAAATATACTTTTAAAATTATTTAAGTATTCTTCTTTTTAATTAATTTTTTATATTTTGAAAACATTACTGCTTTTTTTAAAAAAAATTATTCAAAAAATTATAAAATTTACTTTTTCGAGTAGAAAGATTTTTGGAAAAAATGTATTTTGTTCAAAATGATTTTTTACTAATCCAGGTTATAATATGAACCATAAAAAGAATTCACATAATTTTTTTTTAAATAAATAAGATAAATAATTCGAACGGTTTTTTGATCTTGAAATTACTTTTGGTAAATTTTTCCACATAAAATCTGTTTTCACATTATTGGTAGTTTACTCAAATAATAAAACACAAATAATCAAATATAGTAACAAAAATACAGTTCAGAATAAAGTATGGAGATTTTTAGTTTATAAAGATGTATACTGAATGTTTTTATTAATAATATTTTGCATCCTGATTTCAAGCTTATAAAACCTCTAAATCCTTTAACAACCGCTAATAAAATTTTGAGATTAAATTTTTTTTCGTTATGAATATATATAAAACTTTATTTTTTTTGAAAAATAGCAGAATATTTTTTTTATGTAATTTTACTTATTTTTTTCTGGATACTTCTTTACCGTGTTTTTTTTTTACTGTCAAGTATATAGATTCGTCTTGTTTATTGAACTATCGCTAATTTTAAAGTATAGAAAGAGAGTTTTTAAATCATATTCAAATTAGTTTCGATTTAAATTAAGGTAAAGCGAAGAGTTTCACTTTATATGTAACTCGATTCATTTTTAGAAATTGCAAATAAAAAGTTTTGAGTTATATTGAATAAAATTTAAGAGATATGAATTTTTAGGAACTTTTTGTTCTTCCTCTCCTAATACTACTACACTTGATGCTTAAAAATATTGTATATTCATACTTTGATATTTATTTGAAAACATTAATATTATATAATTTATCAATTGCTACAATTTTTTAAGTATTTTTCTTATAATCTGAAAAGTTCTTTATTTACTTTTTACTATCCTTTTTGTAATAATACCGAATATAGTAAATACGCTGCAAGTGTTTGTTTTTTTTAAATAGGTCTTGTAACTGATTTTTTTTCCAAGTAAATCCTAATTTTCTTTTCTACAAATATTCCATTCTTTTTGCGATGCGCAACAAAAACATTTTATTCAATCAAATTTTTAAGAACTGTTTTATGTTTGTCTATATTTTTATAAATTCAGAATTTAGATAACGCTTCAAAAGAGCGTTTTTTTTTTTACAAAAAACTTATATATTAGTTATAAAATTATGACTTTTGTTGCATTTCATGAGAGTAAGTTAAACAATAATAAGCTAAATTAAAACAAAAAATTTCAGCTTTAATTTATGCTGAGTTTTGTCTGAGTTTAAATTACACAAAGAGAAAAGAAAATTTCTTCAAATATGTATTACTTAAATTTATATATTACTCTTTCTCTGTGTCTCTCTTTTTTTTCTAATATAATTCAGGAAACTTTTCTTCGTGCTTATATTGTAAAAGAGCCACAGAAGAATGAGTTAAAAATGTAAACAAAGAATGTTTTTTAAAACTCTTCTTAATTAGTATTAAAATTCAATAGATGTTATATATATTTTCATACAGAAAAGGCCTAAAATTATTACAATTTAATACTTGAAAAATTAAAATAAGAAATATATATAATCGTAATCTAAAAAAAAATTCATGCTAAAATTTAAATCAATACTAAAATTTCAGTTTTTAAGTATTTTTTAGTTGATGAATAGTATTCAAATGTTTTTAACGCTTAAATTTAAATAACATACAATCTTAAAGGGAAAAAAACCCATTGTACTAGTAAGAGGAGTGTTTTAAAGCAAAATAATTTCAACATTTTTCAGCAGTTAAATTTCCTGTTAGTTTACTTAAACATATATCTGAAAAAAAAAAAAAAAAAAAATGTGTAGAATTTGAAAGTATTTTTTTTTTTTTTTTGAAATTGCTGAAACTTTCTTCCCAGTTACATTTGTCTCATAAATATCCTAACAAAGATGACATCCAGAAAAAATATATTTCAATATGATTTCATTTACTTATTTTATCCCAACACCAGAAATTGCTTTAATGAAATTTTACTATATAATTATTAAATATTACTATATATTTACTATATCATTAATTTTTTGGGGGTATGATTTATTGCTACTTTAACAGTAATTTTTATATAGTAACTTTTATAATCAAAATCACATTTATATTTTTGTTCATGCCTCATTTTTAAGAATAATTCGGTCGGGGTCTTTGTTTAGAATAAATATTTACAGGAGTTTGTTTTAAAATTCATCATAACATCTGATTATTTTAGTGTAAGCATTCTGCATTTATATTTTTCAGAATAACTTAATTTTATTAGTGTATAAAAATTAAAAATATATTAATTTTGAAATTTCATGCATTTTAATCATTAAGATTTGATATGTTTTCTGATTATTTATTTCTAGGTATTTAGTTAAATATTTATTTTTTTTTAACCATTGTTATGAAGTTTACTTTTCAGTGTTAAGATGATGATTTTAATCATTCTATGATTTATATTTAAGAATAGTTGTGCATGAAAAGAGAATACACATGAACTAGTGTAGTTTTTTGTAAGAACATTCTAATATGACAACTGTCCCTTTGTGCACGGTATTGACATCATTGAAAGTAATAATGTTTTTTTAAAAAAATATTTTTCTTAAATAAGAGTTTGGATCTAAATTATTCAACTTTTCTATTTTCGCACAAACATTTAAAATGGAATGACTTGGATCTTAAAGTATTCTAAAAGTATTGATAACTAGGCAATGGTGGATATTATTTATAAGAAAGCAAAACTAAGAACAAGAGCGCAAATGTGGAAGGATAAACCATGTTTCTAAAGTATACCTAGATTACAGATTACTCGTTTTAAGATTTACCAACTCATTTAATAGTAAATTATGTGAGTTGTTAATCAGTCAGTTTAATTATGTTAGTCAGTGTTTGATCTGTATTTAAGCTAACTCCACATGTTTTCTTTTCAAACCTCAAATATAATTGTAACTGAAATGTTTCGTCGAAAGAACTCGCTAAAATTTTTTTATTGCATTCACATAAATTCCAGAACTCTCGAATAAAAAAAAAATGTAAGTAAAATTTGAAGTACATGAATAAATATACAAATAAAAAAGGCACAAGGGAAGATTTTTTTTTGTAGCACTGAAATTCTTGAAATGCGATAGAAATAAAAGTTTTATTATTCCCCTATTGCTGGACTAATGTTTTATGAACGCTAAAAATTTTAGTGCATCTGATCGTTGTACTTTTATTTTGACCCTATGTTGAAATCTATTGACTTTATTAAAAACAATAAAAGTTTTTTAATTGAAGGGCATGTATCAATACATTTAGTTAGTAAATAAAGTTAAAATTTATTAACAATAGTAAAAAAATAATTGATGGAAATTCAGCTATTTTATAAGGGATTTAATAATCTAAACTTGTAGGTATATAAGGATGAAAGGGTATTTAATATTGCAAAATTTTTAAGAATATTTATACAACAATGAATGTAAGGAAACAAGCCATTCTACAATATAAAATTCATGATTTCATTACTTTATTTAGACAAATATTTTTCTGAAATTTTTTAAAAAACTAAAATAAAATTGCTGATTTAACTTCAAAAAATTTTTGTTTTGTTTTTTGACTTTAAAATTTTAAAACATTCTAACATCAGACATTAAAAAGATAAACAACTTTATATTTGTCATTTTTGTGTGATAAGAGGAAATCAAAACAAAAGGTGTTGACTATTGTGAAAAATTTAATTTTTTTGGAAAGTTAAATGTTTTTTCTCCTGTTATTATTTGTGACGAAAAAATACTTTCGACTATTTCCGTTTAAGCTCGAAAGTAATTCTTTTGCTCGTTTATATCTAATTTTTTTATACGCAAACACAATCAAACTCTATTTGAAATTTTCGTAAAACTACACTTTTTCAATGATTTGATTTAAGTAAACTGATTTTCTTAAATTGTTTACGTTTGTATTGTTGTAATTATAATAAGTCTTTTATATGGATAGCATTAGAATTCTCGAAACATCTTCAAAAAATATTGACTTAAATTTTTTTTTACTAAAAAAATATTTAATTTTTTCATTGAAGAATAATTGTGTATAGAAATTTGTTCAAATATTCATCAAAACATCATATTATATTATAGCATAAATACTCATAAAATATCTGCATTCATATTTTGTAGAATTTTATTTGTGTATACAAATTAAAAAAATATTTTAAAATTTCAAGCATCTTAAAAAAATTATTCAGATTTTGATTTGTTTATCTTATTGTTTCTGATGAATTATTTCTTGCAATATATTTAACTAAGCCTTTAATATAAAAAAATTATACTTTTCAGTTAAGATGATTTATAGCATTGTATGTTTTTATATTTCAGAAAAGTGCTCCTAAGGATTGTGCAAAGGGAGTAAATTTAGCTCCTTGTAAGAACATTCTAATACGACATCTGTTTCTTTCTGTATGGTATTGACATCATTGTAACTAATATTGATTTTAAAAAATGCGTATATTCAAAAAAGATCAGAAAAAAAATGGAAGTTAATTGGGTTCTATATTCGTAAGTAAGCATTTAAAAATGTAATGACTTGTATCTTAAAGTATTCTTATAATATATTTGATAACTAGGTTATGTTGACTTGATTTATGTGAAAGCAAAACATTAAGAGTAGGAGATGGGGGAAAACCAGATGTGCGTTACTGCACAGTATACCTGTGGATTATACAACTGCTCATTTTTTAATTAATCTTTTTTTCTCTTGAGTAAATTGTTTCATGAGTGAATAGTAAATGTTTTTAACTGAGATTACTTTCATTTTTAAGGAAAGAAGATTATTTTTTTAAATAAGTCTAGCACTTTTTGCTAATCCAGATTTTTAAACTAAAAAGTTCATTTTTACTTTATTAAGAATTAATGTTAATGCTTTCTATATGACTAACACAGTCTGCAGGAGTGACACACTTCTGATAGGAATAATAAGTGACAGTCGTATTTCCTGCATAGAAATGAACTAGAGCATGTCTCTTAAGTGGAAAAAAATGACAATGGGATATTTCTCTTTTCACTTATAATGAAGTTAAAGCTAAGCTGAAAATAAGCATAATAATTAGTAGGGCATAAAACTCATATTGTTTATTAATATGGAATTTTAATAATTTATTGTCAGAGTTACGTGAAATATTTAAACATAATTTTTGTCTGGTCATATTTAAAAGTAATAGTGGAGTATATTTTCATTGTCGTTTTATCTTATATTTGAATTACAGTCGAACACACATTGCGAAATCTTTCCTGGAATCAAGAACATTTCACGATTTTCTTCGTAAAATAACCTCCCAATAGCGAAGAGCATTTTCTATATAACCAATTTTTTCTCTTGCTATTCAATTTATTTTTTTAAAGTAGTATTTCTGGACATTACAAGTTATTCTCTTTTAACACGTTTATGGTGGTTATAAACCTTGAACTGGTTTTATTAGGTGCCTAACTCTCAGAGAGCAATATAGTTCTTGGCGTTTCATCCAAGAAGTGCAACCTTTAACTCCCACTGTTCAGTTCACTAGAAACATCTTTGGTATTCCCTTACACCCTCAGTAGTGTATGTTTAAAATTTCTAGGGACGAATCTTTATGGCACCTTTCCACTAATACTCTAGGGGTTCGGACCCCCCATAGTCCTTGATTCCCCCCGATTGATTATAATTTTAAGTATATAATACGTAAAATTTAATTAAATATTTGATTTTAATGATTAATTTTATTAATTAATACTAATGATTTATTCAATAATTAGTTTTTCGTTCCCAAAAATCGACAATCAAAAGGAGCATGATACAAGAATGGTGGACTTTTGATCCTGGATTCCTCCCCCCCTGGAAAATTTTTGTCTGGGCTACTGCCTCCCAGAATTCCACAAAAACTTTCAAGAGGAACAATCCAATTGAATGATTCTTAGAATTTTCCTTTTGTATTGAAACTAAACTATACTCAAGTATCCTTTAAACTGTCATTGTAAATTCATGCACTATTATGCACCCAAAAGTCAATAATTTTTTTCTTGTCACATCCAGTGGACCTGTTTGACACTATCCCATTGGTGTGATCAAGACCAATAAGAGGGAGTTTGACACGACCCGGATAACCCCTTGACCACTGGGCAGTTGTTTGGTTGATGTGGAATAAATCACTCAGCCCTTTCACAGGAAAACATCTGCTGCTGTATCGTAACTCATGGTACCTATACTAACGTAACTCTTCTTGTCAACTACCCTAGTTTGCTTCTGTATGTAAGGTCATGGCGAAGGACATTCCTCAACCCTAAAAGGACCCCCTTTCCCTTTTTACTACCCATTTCACCCCACTTTTTTTGCCCCGTTCCGTAAAAAGTCTTCCTCTCCTCATTCCCTCCTTAACATTAGTCTAATGGCAAGCCTTGTGTGCCATAATCGGTATTTTGTTGGTTTCCTGTTTACCACACCGCATTTTTGGAGCATAGCGCAGATGGAAATTTTTGCTGAATGTAAAAGTTTTGAGAATTTTTCGTGAGCAAAAACAAACAATAGTCTATGGAATAATTTAAAACTTTTGTAGTGTAGTATAAGAAGTTGTTTTCAATAAATCCAATGAAATGAATTTATTTCCATTTGTCATATCCATCAGAAATGCATATTGCATAAATTTTTTGCATTTTTTAAAAAAAAATGCTGAAAAAATAGATATTTGTATATGTAAAGTATAAAGTTTTTTAATTGGAAATATGTGAGATATTGAAGTCTTTCTATTGATGTAAGTGACAAATACCAGCAAAATAAGAGCTCTTATTTTTACTTCATCATTGTATTTTTTTTTAAAGAAAATAAGTTTCATTTTTGAGTAATAAATTAAAATTCATAGGTGGTTCATTTAAATTAAAAACAGCTTCATAGAAGTACTCTTAAATCACATTTATTTTATAAAAATATTTTCAAAGTAATTTTCACTTTTCATGGATGCCATGTTCGACTTTTGTAGTTATATAACAGTATCCCCATTACTTGTAAAATAATTATATTTATTTAAATAAAATCATAAAAATAGTATCTGCATCTTATTTCCGATCGACTGGTGGACCGCCAGGATATTTTGGGGGTGATTGCTTTTACTAAGACTTAATAATCATTCCATCCTACGAAGGGGTCTAGAAATTTAAAGTATTTATTCGAATATAAACCGCCATCGATTCTAAGCAGCCACCCAAGTTCTCGAAAAGATTTTGTGAAAAATAGTGTAAAATGGTTTAGCGGTATATCCAATTTTACGGAATTAAAGAAAAAATTTAAAAGGAAAACTAACTAGAAGTCAATAATTAGTTATTTTATCAATTTTATAAGCTTTTAAATACATGCATGAAGCTGTGATTGTTCTTAATACCCCATCCAACAAATCCCCCTTCGATTCTAAGCAGAGCCCTATTTTCAGTAGCATTAACATTGGGAAAAAATTGTTGCTTAGATTGGAGTAAATACGGTATTTTTAAAAAAATAAGGAGGAAAAAAAATCGAATCATTAGAGAAAATTTCGTTGAATAGAAAATGTACTTCGCTGTTTGGAGGTTATTTTACGAAGCAAATCGTAAAATGTTCTTGGTTTCAGGAAAAAGTTCGCGTAATATAGAAATTCGTAAAATAGAGGTTAGCAAAGTGAAGTCCGACTGTATTGTATACTTTCTTTTAGTTTACTAGACCTATGTCACAGAATGGAGAGACCGCGACACCTTGAAAAAATTAGAAGTAGCCCGTATCCTGGAAAAGTCTGCCCACCTCTGCTGTAGATAATGATTTATAGTACATTTATAAAAGCATTAGTTCATCGCTTACACCCATCTGAATCGATATAATTTATTAATGAATTTATTAAGATACTAGATTCATACACACACAGATAAGACTAATTTGTATATCAATGAATATTGAAAATTATGCTGTTAATTTATTCCTCTCAGATATGTTTATCAATATTTTTTTTTTTTTTTTTATTGCATTGATTGATTGCTATTTTGATGTAAAAATAACGCAAATGTATACCAAAATTGTTTGCTCTTTAATTTAATTTAAATGTTTATAATGCATTTTTAATTACAAATACTAATATAAATTGAAAAAATTATACTATTGATCCACATAATTTTCAAATTATCTTTTAGTGACAAGAAAATAAAACTTGTGTTTAAGTCTTATTTTTCCTTTTTCTCATAGGAGAATTTTGTATTCCTCTGAAATATGTATTTTTTAAAGCAAGGTTATTGATTCATGAAAGTAGTAATAATTTAGTACATTTTAAAAAAAATTTTATGCATAGAAATGAGTAAAATAATATTGGCTATTTTAAAAAGATTATCAACTTCCCCAAACAAAATTTTAACTCGGGAGAAAAGCTAGTTTTATCGGATTTAACAACATGCTAAAAATTCCTAATTAAATGAGATTCTTTCACTAATAGTGTGCATACATTCATGTAATTATGTAAAATTCCCAAATGTTTCAAAAGTCAATATTTTTCTATAAACTTTTATCCTAATTTATGAAAAACCTGTGATGTAAAATTCTCACAAGATTTTATTTTTAGTTCACAATTGGAAAGCTGTTTACATTTAAAGTGCGATAATTATCTTTTTAAATCCAGTTAAAAATGCAATAAATGTATTTTTTTAGAAATTCCTGAGAAATATTCATAACGTATTTTAAAAAGAGAATTATTCTAAAATTAGTGTACTTTAAATTATTTTTTACCTTAAATGTTTGTGAGTTTTTTTTTACAAAGATTCATCACAAAATAACAACTATTGTAAATATTACAATATATATTTCATAATCTTGATAGTTATTAATCCTTTTCTCCATCAAATCTGATAAAAACATTATTATTTTTAGAACAAAAAAAAAACAATTGAAAGTCTCAATTCATAAATTGAAATCTTTGTTTAATTGGTTGTATGATTTCCTAAAACTTTTCTCCTATTTCCTTTTCACAAGAAAACAATTATTTCTTCTATAAATGTTTGAGTTTGCTTATATTTGAATTACGTAGTAATCCAGAGTTCGTATTTAATGAAACAATTTTACATTAAAAAATATTTTCCCAAGAAATAATTTGGTCCATAAATACAATTGTACTAATCATTTAACTACAAACTTTTTAATTGCTTTAATTTTTTTGTTTATTCATGTATATTTTAACTGATTGAAATTTCATAATCTATGCAAACTTTTATTATTAGCAATTTTAGTAATTCATTATATTTTTAATTTGCAATTTTCCATAATTCTGTTTTTGTTAACCATTTCTCAATTTTTTTTATGCTAGTATAATTTTGTCATGACTCGTAAGAGTTTTATTAACCATTAATTTTACCTTCGGCTATCCATGCACTTTTTATTTAATTATTTAGATTTCATCTTTTCTTTTACCTTTAAGCAAATTAAAACGTAAAGTAGCTTTAAAAACATGTGTTACAGAAATATATTCTTAAACATATAAGTATCATTTGAGAAATACGGTTTACTTCCTCAGTATCTTTATTATCTACTGGGTTTTATGAATTTTAGAAATAATTACTATAAATGTTTATGTATTGTTAAAGAAAAAGCATTTGAAATCCAAGCCTTCTTTTTTTTTTGTCTCAATTTTTTAAACTGTAGAATCAATACTCGAGCTGTTTTAGTAATAATATATTAAACTAAGTAAAAATTTCATGGAAAGAATTATACTAAAGGTTAACGAATACTCAAAATTTTATTTAAAAACTATGTAAAAATTTTCAAGCGAGAGGGAGAAACACACACACACATAACAAACATGTAAGTGATCTTTTTTTTTTAGTCACCGTTTTATTTTATCTTTTTGAATTTACTAAAGAATCCAGTCAAAAACTAAACAATTTAACAAGAACAATTCTTAAAAAAGTGATATAATTTAAAGAATTAGTTGTTGAACTTGTACATCAATGTATTGCAAATATACTGAAAATCATGAAGAAAGATTTTTTTTTAAACATCTATCCAGTAGTCTCCCGAGACAATTTTCTCATTTTGTTTCTCTCTTCTGAATCGTGCGTAACGTATTTTGACGGGATACTTGAACTGCAAGAACAAATATTTGTTCTAAACTTTTTCGCCTTTAGGTGCTAAAATAACGGAGGTGTGTACTTTTAACCTTCTCAGACTTCCTCCCCTTCGATAGTAAAAATTTTGAAGTGCTCATTCTATATCAAATTAACTTGTTCTTAATTTTGTTCGGAACATAGCTTAAAGCAGAAGCTGGTTGAAAGAAAAGAAATTAAGGAGTTCGTTTTTTCAAAGCATTTTGAGTTAATCCATTGGATATCTTTCGTATTTCTGCTTTAAGCAAGCAGGCGAAAAATGTTAGGCAATTATTTTTGATTATGCTACCAAAAAAGAGAGCTTGAATAGTGTTACCTAAGATTAAGGTATGCTAATGTTTTAAAAAGGATAATATTTTTATGCACATGAATAAAATGTTTTTCTAATTGTAGCTCTGTTAAAAGATGAGAAAGAGTCGCATCTATATTGAACAGTATTCATAATCAAATCTTTTTTTAATCCATTTAATGTTACTATAACTTACCATTAACATAAAATTTGTGACGTATAATGAAATAGCGCTTCAGAAAATTATGGTTTATTAATTTTTTCTGGAAAATGACTACTTCTTTAAACTGGCATATTTCTCAATTATATAAAGTAATAAATAAAGTTACGTTAAATTGCTGTAAATTTAACTTAAGCAATAAACAAGAAACTAGTAAGATATTTAAAAACAAAATAATATTGCCTAAATAGCTCATTAAAAAACCTTAGGAGTAACTGAGCTGGAATGAAAACTATAAGTTAATATAATAATGTAATAATTTGAAAGAGCACTAAGGATTGTAAAAAAATCTATATCAAAGAGTATGTGTATATATATATATATATATATATATATACACACATGTTTTAAAAACCATGAAAACAGTATGCGGTGCTGACAAAATTGTGACCGGATTTATTAATAGGAGCTTAAAAAAATTTAATAAAATTATATATTAAATTATTCTTTTAACTTTTATCAGAAGTATTAAATGTATTACATGTAATAGAAATAAAAATGTAATAATTATAGAAATTAATGAAGAATAGTATAATTGATTTTTTGTGTAAATTTTGTTTTCGTATATGTAAATATATTTAAAGGATGCCAGAATGTTTATCGATTCAGTTTTTAAAATCTACATGAGGGGTGTAAGCATAATGAAAAGTAGAAAATAAATGATTATTTTAAAAATTATTATTTATACTGAGAGGAAGCTCAAAACGGAAATACATTCTGAACTATGAAAAGTAACAATACTTATCCTATTACTAAAGTAACGTAAAAAATATTTTTTTTTATTACTAAAGTAACATATTTAAAATTTAATACTTATATTGATAATTCTTACGGTTTATAAATAAGCTAGAATCCGTAGTTTTAGTGTAAAAAGTCCATTGTAATCGCATTCAATATATTTATTATTTATATGAAGGGGGCGAGATGAAAATTGTTTAAAAATCGTGTCGATAATATTGAAAGTTTGAGAAGCGCTGATCTACATGCATGTTATCCATAGTGATTCTCTCAAAAAAAATTGTTTTCAACTAATCCTTCAGTAGTAAATGAAGATCTCTAGAACAGATCTAGAGTGGGTGTATAACACATATACACACATGTTCACTATGGGGTAGATTAGACGAGTGTTCAGCAAAGGCTGTTTTGAAAGTGAAATATTATTTAATCATATATCATGTTATAGATATACTTTCGTGTACGTGAAATTTTACCGCAATTTAATGCTTATATAGCACATTTGAATTGTATGAGCAACCCCATCAAAGAGCTATACCATTACTAACTTGTAATTCACATTGCAGTTGGATAAAACTGACGACTCCTTCACAACTACTAATTACTTTCCAATTTTAAAAATATAAAACAAATTAATTGAATACGCTTATGGGGGGGGGGAATCAAATGTAACCACGGAAAATTTTAAATATTTCTTTATTTTTTCTTCATCGCAATGTTCCTAATAATTACGGAAATATTAAGAAAACTAGTTATGAGAGTCTAAATTTTTTTCAGCTTTGTAGGGCCATATTTTAGTTTGTAAGTTTTAATTATTAATTACTTTTGAGCTGCACAAAAAATAAAGCTAATGAATATTTCACTTTTGAATTAACTATATTAATTCCAGAAATATTTAGTCTCTTTCCTAATGGACTTTCGACAAATATCTCTCGAACTAAAGATCAGATTTGAATGTAGTGTAAGATCATTTTCTGTGTTTGTGTGCTTAGTTCTGGGCATCAAATCCAGTTATTTAGAAATTAATTAGTTATGCTAATCAAATTGATTTATCTTAATATCCAAGATTTTTTTGAAGTATTTTAAAGTAAATTTTCCTTTTATTCAGTTATATGAAAATGGCAAATATTAATGAAATTTTTTTAAAATTATTGTAAATTGGATTTCATGCACCAATAATAAAAAATTTTTTGGAGTGGACGAGAAAAAAAAACCTTTTTGGCAGGATTGGGAGTCAATAAAGTTATTTAATGTGCATTAAAAATTAACATTTAAAAATACAATATTTATGCCATGAGTCAAGCATTGGCTCTGTCCATATCTTTTTCAAATTTTTTAATAATTTAAAATTATTGAAAAAACTATACCATTAGAAATATAAAACGCGATACCATATAAAAATAAATAAATATATTTAATTTATTTTGAGCATATTTTTAAGATGAATTCTACTTTTATTTTTGAAAAATACTTCAAATCAGTTTCTGTGTATATTCTCTTAATTATATTTTGCATCTCCCAATTTTGTATGGAAATGTTTGTATACTCCAAAAATTAAAAAATAACCTTAGATGTTTTTTTTTTAAATATTAACCTTTTCCATTTTAATTTTAAAATTCGTGCTGTTCCCGATAGAACATCTAATTGCAGAGTTGTTTACCCATCACATTTCTATTTTTTTTTATTTATAAAATCAACAGGTTCTAGTGTACTTACATCAATATGATGTATGCACGCGCAGGGGTGGTTGATAACGGTACCCCCAGTAACTCAAAAAAATAGTTTCTTAAAAATATTTAAAAGGAAAATGCTGTTTTGTACACGGGTTATCGTTACCAGAGGATAAGAATTTTGTATACATCAGTAATTATACATCTGTCACTAATCATTTACAATTTTCTCATAGCTTAATAATTTCTTTATCTTTTCCCCGTAAAATGTAGTTTCGTTCATTTGTGGACTTCGAAAAACAGGTCAGCTTGAATGGTTTTCTAATATTTTTATAAATACATTCCATAATTTTTTTTAAAAAATTACAAAGATTTAATGTTATTCGTCTGAAATTAAAACGAACAACAAATGTGTATGTTTTCCGAATTTTAATTACTTGATAAATTTTTTTTTATTTATGTTTAAGAAGTTTTGTTTAAAAAACAAGACTGTGCGCAAACATTATAACACGAAGTTTTCTATAAAAATAGTAAGACTTTTTTTATAGATAACTTCATATTTTCTTAAACGTATGCGTCCAATTTTTTACAAAGCATATTACAGCTTTCAATTAAAATTTGTAATATGAATCAATTATAAGCCACATTAAATAGTCCTGGCTTTAAATGGGTCTTTAATTTATTCTCCATAGTAAACTTTTTTAAAATATGGTTTATTCTTTCATTCTTGCTCTAATATTTTGCTCATGTTTTCTTTTGTTTTTCTTCCCTTATGTATTCAATTTTCGCAATGTTTTCTAGATTTAATGTTTTGAATCTTGAATAAAAAATATATGTATTAGCTCATTAAAGGGTTTGAGTACAATTTCTTACCTTACTATAAGTATTTTGCATTTATATAAATATGAAAGGAAAGTAATACATGCTTTGTTATTTTTCATGAAGTTTTCCTGGGATTGGATTTTAGAATATGTAATAATTGACGTTTTTAGTTTTGAAGATGTTCTTTTTGTAATAGAAGGAAAAAAATATAATATTTGCAATAGTCCGCTAAAACTAAATTTATTAAGGGTAAAATAACAAGAATACTGAAATCTTTACCTATGCATTCATATATAAATCTCAATGGAAGCTAGATAAATAACAAACTCGTTTTTTTTTTATCGTAGTATTAAAAAAAAAAGCAACGTTAATAAATAATACAGCAATGAAAATAACATCCTGAATCGGAGAAAAGAAAAGTTCAAATTCATCAAGAACGATATCGTAAATAATGCACAGTTAAACAGTATTGGTTTTTATACACAATTAAAGGGCGAAAAAAAAATCCGCAATTAATGAAAATCTGGTTTTTATTAATTCTGCTGTTTACGCAGTTCTTTGATATCGACACTAAAACTTAGGAGCAACTTAAAGAATGATTATAAATATTTTGCTAACATTTTTATTCTAAGATTTAATAAAGGCTTTTCGCTCCCACTAATTAATCAAGCTATGTTAATTATACACCATTAGCGCAAAAAAAAGAGAGAAGTTTCCAGTATCGATGTTATTAATAGCGGAAAACCAATCTTTCTTTCTGAGAAGTATTCATCTAAAGCTGGATCGATAGCTTGAACAGAAAATTGTCGATTTATGCTCGGTGGAGAATAAGCCGACTATTGTAAAACCCCAGCATTTATTTCTATCTATTGTTTCAGGCTTTGATAGTCTGCTTACTGATTGAATAAATTTAAAGAAATCTGTGCGAGACGAGCCTTTGCTTATTTTCTCTTCAGGGTGAATAAATTTTGTTTCCTGTTTTGACTAATTAGCGAGGAATGATAAAGTAAATAAAAAAAAAATTCAATCACGCAACAAAAGAAATATTCTATTCTTAATGAAGGAGAAACCTTTAGTATTGTATTATTATTATTATTATTATTTGGCAAATAGTTTCGGTCGACACTTGCGTAAATGCTTTTACACAAAAGAAGTTTGTTTTGGTATGGAAGTTTTGTGTTTATAAACCAGAAAGAAAGGAGAATTGCTTAGCGAAGGAAATGCCGTTTATCACTAATAATTTGCTTAAAGGTGCACTGTGTTAATTTAGCATATCCAGCCACAATGCACGAAATCCCATTGGGAGTCGAAATGTTTTTCACAGAAGCTGTTTTAAATTTTTTCTCCTTTATATCAAAAGTGCTTTATTAGATAAAGTAAAATGTTTCCCTTTAATTTTCCATTCTATATAACATACATTTGTTAAAATAATATCAGAAAAATTGTACTTAGTTTCTTTTTACAAGGTTTAGTCAATATATTTTAAATTAATTTCCCCCCGAAAACTATGCTTCAATAGGACTTTAATTTCTTTGGATTAAATTTGCAGTATATCCTTTTTAAAATGTTTTTTTGTTAAAAGTTAATTTCAAACAACCATTTCTATCAAAATAGCTTTAAACTTGTATTTAATACAATACTGATGAAATATCTCTTTTAAGAACAAAAATTACATTAACATAGTTAATGTTTGTGATCTTAATACTACATACTAGGATACTATTCAATATTATACTATTACACACACAAAAAAAAATTGATTTCCTTATGCTATTTTTAAAAAAATTTTAAAACTAAAACGTGGACAATAGAAATAAAAATAAGTATTTAAGTTATTAGAGAACACACACACACAAAAGAAAATATTTTTAAGCTAAAACAACAATGTCTTAAAAACTTTCTTGTAGTCACTAGATTTAGTTTCTAAAATTTTCACAAAAACATTCACTCAGAATTTATAACATTAAAAGAGTGCCATTTTTTTTGTGTGTTTCACTAGTGTAAAAAATTCTTTTTGTCTTTACATTTTATTGCTATTGGATTTTTTAAATTTGCTTAAATATTTGATTTTCGTAAATTTGTGACATTTTGAGATAATGTGACTGAATATTGAAACAGTAAATTTAACTTCGGTTTTTTTTTTTTTACAAAAAGGTTATTTGAAATCCACTAAACTAAAAGATAGACATTTATTGTTCCTTACATTTTGTTGTAGAAGAAAGAAGCCATATATATTAATATAAGTATTATTAAAATGTGTTACATAACTATAAAATGTTTTCAGTAAATAATTCAGGATATATTAATTACTCCTTTTAAATAACTAGGATAACTATATATATTATATATCAAAATTAAAATATTACGCATATATATTAATAATTTTAGTAGCTAAATTCCAGAAGGAGAAAAAATTCTTTATCCTGTTTTTTAAAAAAATGTTTTTAATATTTATGTTGAGTAGTTTAATGGCAAAGTCATTGTTTGTTAATTGTTTAATTGAACCGTTACAATGAATGTTTTTCCTTTTTGAAATATTTATGAAAAATGATTTTTTTTAACTGTCTCTGGTTCCAAAATATTTTTACTATCAAAATCAATGTTTTTTAAACAGTATATTAATAAATTCTAATTATTGAAAGATGTATAATGTATACTTTTATTTAAGGTTATATAATGGAACTTACTATCATGGAATTAGTATTTTCCTTAATTTCTGAGTCAACATTTTGTATCTAAAATCCAATGTACAGTTTAATTTGTTTTTAACAAGTTTCTTTTTCCAACTCCAGTACATAGTTTGATTTGTTTAAAGCAATCTAAATATTTCTTTTCCAATGAACTAATATTATAAAGGATTGTTATATCTCCAACGATTCATTACTGGTAGTAAAAGTCTCGTCTTTCCTGCTGTCTTTTTTTTTTTTTTTGTTATAAACTTCAAATATCTAGTTTCAAGTTATAACTAAAGTTGCTCGATAAATATTCTTTCATATATTTAATATTGAACGCAGCTTTATTTGTAATGGAAGGCTGAATGAAAATGCGCATCTGTTCCGAAATTTCAGGGTTTACCTATTTGTTCGAATTTGAAATATTTGGTTTGCGCCAGCTGCTTCACGCCGTCATAGCATAGAAATCTATAATATTTACTGATCGTATTCGCGTTATTTGAACACTCGTGAGATATTTTTTACAACCTATCTGTGATTTAGCTTTAAAGGCTTTAAGATTTTTTTTTCATTTTAGTATCTGTCACTGATCATCATTCTTTATGTTAGTAGATGTAAAAAGGAGCATTTTTAATCAACAAGAAAGCAATTAATAAAATAAATATTAATTTTTGCTAGTAATCCTTTTTAATAACTTTGTTGCTTGTTAACACAATGAAGTCTCGAAAATTTTATTTTTTTAGGATGCTTTCAAAAGGAAAGTATTAATAAGAGTGACTCTGTTAAACACAACGAATTTTTTAAACCTCTTTTTTATATTATTATTCACGTTCTTTGTCAATCAAGGACAAAGAGAGCACACTGAAGTGGCCTTACACGCATAAAAAAAAAAGACCACAACAGTTTGAGCTGACACGATAAATCGTGTTCCTTCTATTGTGCAATCAAGGTATTGTTAGGGTAAGTGTATGAAAAAAAAATCACTTCATTTTCAGCGCCTTCAAGTTTGAAACTTTGCGGTAGAAAATATTTGATCGTGCAGGACTTCTAATATAAATGTATTTTCATGATTTGAGAATATATTTGCGTTTCCCAATACAGTAAAAATAAACTTACGCGATCTGTATTTGCGAATTATATATTATTTTTAAAAACTTCAATATTTTCATTCCACAATCAGCCACGAGGTATCAAAGAGGTATTTCTCTCACTCGTACCTCATAGAAGCAAATTCAGCATCGTTATATTTATCGTAGTAACATTGAGTAAGTTTCTATCCAGTTAGTGAAGAGCTACTAAAATGTATAATTTTGCTACAATTTTGTAAATTTATTTTAATTTTTAGTTCACATTATGTTTACATTTTTTTTCTAGTACCAGTTACATAAGTCAATATCTTATTAGTATTTTCATAACCTATTCTATTTTTACTCCTGTACTTAAATGTTTAAGGTGACAGAATACGTTCTGAACTGTATATAAGTAAATACCGTAAAATCTAGCGTTTAACGCGCACATCTATGCTTTCAAGCTCCATTTTTTAATTTTGAGGTATATTCTCCGTATAACGCACCCCCCTTTCTTTGACGAAGAAATTTGAAATGTTCGTATGAATTGCTCTTTTGTTTTTAAGTCATTTATTAGAGATATCCCAGAAGGCTTTTGATAGATAGCATACATCTAGAACAGTGGCGCATACAAGGGGGGTGTTCTAGGGGTCCGGACACCCCCATAGCCCTTGGTTAAAATCCTATGTATATATTGCGTAAAATTTATGTATTTGTTATTAACAATTAATTTTATTAATTAATGTTAATTATTTATTCAATAATTAATTTTGTATTGTTTTTGTTCCTGAAAATCAATAGAATATAGTGGGCGGCGTATTGGAGCATGATACCAAAACGGTGCACTTTCGACCCTGGACCCCCTCCTTGGAAAATTTTTGTGTGCGCTACTGATCAAGAATTACCACTCTTGAGGTTCATAAAGCATGTCATTTCTTTGAAATAAGCAGTATTTCAATACGTGTTTCTTTATGCTCGTCATTTCTTTTTGTATTTAAAGCTATGATTTTTATACCCGGCGTATAACGCGCACCTTTAAATTTCGATCTTATTTTTTGTTTGTAAAGTCCAGATTTTACGGTAATTATTTCATATTTAGTGTCAGTTGAATTAGAATATACATATAAAATTGTTTTAAGAGGATCATTACAAGAAAAAAAAATGATTTAAATGCCAATTTTTTTTTTTTGGTAAAAAATGAAGAAAGAATGACATGCTTTCAAAACATTTTCTTTTTCTGAAAAGTGCTTTTATAACATTGCAGCGCTAAGATTTCTATACCGAGGTTGAGCAAAAGTTTTTGAAATAATATAATTTAGAAGTAAATTTATTAATATTTTAATACATCGTATTAGAGAAATTTTAACAAATACTCGTTATTTCTGTTGATCATAACACTAAAAATATAAATTTTTCAAAAATCCTAGCTCAGCTCTAGTATAGATTCTAGCTACGAATAGGCAAAATATTATAGAAGCACTTTTCATAAAAGAAGTTTTTGAAAACATATCATTCTTTAATTTTTGCCAAAAATTTCGGTTAAATAATTTTCTTGTAATCTTAAAAAAAATTTTTATATGTATATTCTAATTCAATTGGCATTCAATGCCACAAAAATTAACCATTTCTGTGCTTTTTCAAAATCCATGGTTCCGAACGTAAAAAAAATGTGTTCTATTTAAACAAGTAAGCACAAAATAAAAGTAATAAACCCTTCTTTACATCCAAATACAGAAAGTTGTTTTTCGGATATCGTCAATAAATAACCTGATATATGACGACTTTTCATTCTTTTGTCCAAAGAAGTGAGATCCTTTTTCTGTGTTCTTTTGTCGGAGCTATGAACCATGTTTGTGTCCTATAAGACCTGTCTTTGTTATGCTTCTGGGCGTGCTTTAGGAGATTAAAGGGGAAAGGTAGACACAGCTGGACCTTACCTTTTGACGGTCAATGATTTGTGAAGATTTCACTGACCAATGGTTATTCTCAGATGACCATTCTTGAAGTTTTCTTTGTCATCCCCCATAAATAGTGCCGCCCAATAAAACAGTCCCCAAGGGCTTCTTTTTTTTAGGATTTGTCGTTTACTAAGTTTTTTATTTAATAGGATTAATGAATGAAATTTTGTAACTTCATTATATTAAATTGGGTTAATCAAGACTTGAACTTGCCTTATAATTAAGCAATTCCATTTAAGTTTCGAAAGATTATGATTAATATTTTATAATAATTATCATTTATAAGAAATTCGATAAAGAAGTAAACTTTTTTGAATGCATTCATTGATATTTTTTCTATATCAGTGCTAACGTTTTCTCTTTATCGTAGAATTGCCTTTATTAGTCTTTTTTGTAACCTTTCCAGATGATTCCTCATCCAATAGTAACTAAAGTTCCCATCAACGGATACTTTGAATTGCTTTCTCCCTCCAATCTAATTTACGAAACTTTTCCCTCTCCCCTCCTCCTGTTCGGCTTTTTTTCCTTGAGGAAAAAAAACACGTTATCTTGAGAATGCTCGTGTGTGCGTGCGCGCGCGCGTATCGAAGGGGGAATGCATATACATATGTTTTGTGAATCAAAGGCATTTTTTTATTGGGCTAATGTGTACTTAAATTTGTTTTGACTACATTTCCCGTCAAATGATTTGGTATTAAAGATCCGAACAATTAACAGCAGAATGTTAATGAGTTACATTAAAAAATATATATCAGTAAAAATTTGTAAATTCTATGTAACGATTATCGTTTTAGCTTTTACTTTATTAGCTTATTGTTTTGTGACCAACTGAAGATTTGAAAAGGTAAAATTGCTCACAAAAAAGCAAAATTTTTTTTCTTTTATAAAAAAAACACAACCAAAAATATTGTATAAATTCTTTATTTTTAATGGGAAAAAATCAATATAAATCTTAAATTAGTATAAATTTGCCGTTGATTTTTTTTTTTAGACTTTGCGCATAAGGGAAGATAAGAAAGCAAAGACAATTTACGTTGCAAGTTGCATTTAAAAGATTTTAACCGAATTGTATGAATCGTGGCTATCTTCATAATTTTTTTTCAAACAGTTCAAGTGCGAAATGTTTTCATATAAAGTTTTGTTATATTTCGTAATGAAGTTACAAGTACAAATGGGTATTTTAAAAGTGTTCCTTTTTTGAACTACGATTTAGTATTTATTGCAGAAACATAAAGGAGAAAAGAAGTATATATATATATATATATATATATAAATAATAAATAATAAGTATGCAAATGAAAACTTGAAATGCTCTGCGTTAAAAACAAATTTAAAGTAATTCATATTAACAGCCATCCTTTTTTATAGTAATAAAAAATACATATGATGTTAAGCTGAATTTTTTTTTATTCTAAGCAGATTTTGATTTGAAATCCATAAAATAGGACATTTACTGTTTGCTCATGATATTAAATTCTGTTGCAGAAAATATTTGGTTACTGTTTTTTTTCCTTCAGTTTTTTTTTAAAAACAATTTAGAAAAGTGCAGAAAGTTTAAATCTTTATGCAAGTTATAAATTAAAAACAGATTAAAGCACTCATTAGATTTTTATTTTTAGAGGAAATTAATTACTGCGTAAAAAATATGCATCTTGTAAAAATTTTCCTTTCTTTAATGATAGCAGTCTGTTTTAAAAAATATATATAGATTATGATTCTAGTATAAAATTAGAGTTTCAATTAACTCTACTTAATATACAAGAAATTTTTATTCTTAAAAAAAGTTTTACTAAAAAAAATTATAATTTCTCCTAATATCAAAGATTGCCACAGCGCGTTGCTGGCAATGTTTTATCCGAAAATTTTTAGTCTAACATACTTAAATTTTTAATATGTGGTGTCATTTTCACCTGCTTCAGAAGATTTTGATAGCTACTGATTAGTATACCTTTGGGACCTCAGAAAAATGAGAATATATTTTCTGAAGATTTGATAATTTATGATACAAGGAACTTTTAAACATCACCCTTTTCTTTTTTCCTTTTCCATTCATGTTTTCCTTAGAAACTCTGTTGTACTATCACTTTACAAATTGTTTGATTCCCTGTTTTTTAAAATTAATATTCGCATAATAATTAGCTGTAGAAAATAGAAACTTGTTCTTATTATCTAAAATTTTATTTTTTAAAACATTTTTTTAATAAATAATCGATATTTTTTGAAATTTTTTTTGTCCGATTAATGTTTATGGGATTCAAGGAAATCGTCATTTCAGGTACAAATTACTGTTGTGTGTTAAGATGCTTTTATTTGTTGCTAAGGATTTTCATTTAGTTTAAAAATTAAGATAATTTGCGTATTTTAAAGATAAAATTAATTTTTTTATAGTTAAACGTGTACTAGTAATTTATGTACAGAAAATTCACTGATTTTTTTTTTATCCACACTAAAAATGAAGAATTTCAAGGGTGTAAGCTTTTGTATTGATTTTGTTTAAGAATTTTTTTTCGATGTGTTTTTAGTTTTTAATGTTATGTTTATGTTAGTTTTATGTTGCAATACTCCCCCCATCCATCTTTAAAAAATTTTATCAGCTTTCAAAATCGTCTTTTGGATACTTTTTCGGCACTTTCATTCTTTTCATTATGGTTTTGATAAAATGCATCCTTACTTTTTTCAACTAACTTTTAGAAATCTTTTCTAATATGCTATAATTTATTCCATGATTGAGATGTCAACTTTCCTATCAAATGTGAACATATTTTAAACAATATATTGTTATTGCTTTGAAAATATAAAATGTGCCAAGTATCTGAAGAATTTGTGTTCTTGTTATTCTTCTAATTTAATATAAAATGAAGTGGGGCTAATAAATAGTAAAATGTGGATATGCATATTTTTTCACTTATTTCAACTGTCAAATATATTTAATCATCTTACGAGTAAGTAAAACGGGGATTTCCGAAATAATACGTATTTAAAAACATTCATCGCTCCTCTATCGCTCCTGGTTCTAGGCTAATCCATTACTGTATTATATATATATTTTCTTGCCGCTCTCTTTCAAAATAAACTGATTTCTAGAATTTATTTTTGAAGAAGTACAATTTAAAACCACTTAAAATTAAATATCCAAGACAGTTAATTCGCAAATGATAGATTTTTAATTTCGAAATATAGCATGACAATTTGTGAATGGAATAATAGTGACTTAACCTCCTCTTTCATTATGTATTTTTGTTTCTATTTAGTTGTATGAGGGTTAACTTTAAATATTATGAAAAATAACTGTAGCAACTATGTCTAAAACATTATTTAGTGTTAAATATTTTTCTTTTGAGAAGGAGCTTTGTCAAGGCTCTCTTCGACAAAAGTACGAGAGCTTAAACTCAACATGAAGCACATTTTCAGACAGAAAAATGCCTCAATTTTCAAGGAAATTTGCAACATTATAACTCATACATCTGTTAACAATGTTTTTAAAAATTTCAAAATATTCCATGAATACTTTTTTTTTCTTTTGAATACGTGAAGTGATAGCTCATGTAACATTACGGTATAGGAGAAAAAAAGCGAAACACATTTTATACCAGAAAAAATTGATCAACTTTGTTCAAAATGGGATGTGTGATAAATAATGTTGACCTCTAAAGGATAGTGAAGCCAGAATACCATATAATATTTTCCTTTCTTTTATATCTGAAAAAACGTTCCAAATTCGGGTCTTATCCTTTAACATTAACCGAAGACAGCCTTAATGGGATTCAAACATTTTACATACTATCTTGGGTAATCGAAGGAGCTAACAGTTTTATAATTTCTAAGAGACAATATTTGCCATTAATAATTGAATTACCGTAAAATCCGGCGTCACGCACTTTTAAACACAAAAAATAAGATGGAAATTTAAGGGTGCGCGTTATATACGCCGGAGTTTACGGTATATTAAGAATAGGAGCAAAATATATTTTCAGGTATTTCAAGAATGTATTTTTTATTAAAAATTGTTTTCAGTATTTTTTCGATATATTTTTTTTTAAATAGTCTTAGTATAACGTAATTACTTGGCCTTTCCCCAAAATAATTTTTCTTAACAAACCTAATCATCCCCTAACACTTTTGATTTCTTAAAATATTTATTATCAGTCAAATTCATTCTTTGGTATTATTTTTTATTTGAAACCGAATGTTCCTTAAGGTATGACTACGCTCGGAACCGTGATTTTCAAAAGCGCATAAATGGATAATTTTCGTGATATTTAGTGTCACTTAGATTAGAATATATGCATAAAATTGTTTTAAGGACATTTTGACAAAAAAAAAAACTTTTATTTAAATACAATATTTTGGCAAAAAATTAACTTAGAATAATCTTTTTTCCAAATGTTCTCCTTTTGTGAAAAATGGTTCTATTATAATAATATTTTACCTGTATATAGCTCAGACCTCTGTTCAGAGGCCCAAGCAGAATTTTTGAAATATATAACTTAGAAGTGGGTTTATTCATATTTTACGACAACAGAGGGGAGCAATTTTAAGAAAAAAATGCGAATAATTAATTCAATTGGGGGTAACTCAGAAAAAAATGTGAATTTTTTAAAAAACTCTTTGAGCCTCTGTAGAGAGGTCGAAGCTATATATACAGGAAGAATATAATAGAACCATTTTTCACAAAAGGAGAACATTTTGAAAAAATATTATTCTAAGTTAAATCTTTGCCAAAATACTATATTTAAATAAATTGTTTTGTCAAAATGTCCTTAAAACGATTTTATGCATGTATTCTAATCTGAGTGACACTAAGTATCATGAAAATTATCCATTTATGCGCTTTTTTAAAATCACGGTTCCGAACGTAGTCGGGGGATACCTTGAGCTAAAATAGACACATTTCTCCCATCATGATTATTGAACCCAATACGTTCACCTCAGTATTATTTGTGTGTAGACATTGATAAACTGTGGGCTTCAGTGCCGTGGAGGGTGGAAAAAAGGGCAGCTGCGTGAAACTTTTTTTCGCACGCTTGAAGAAAGGCTGAAAGAAAAAATGGTCAAGTCTGAAAAGACCGAAGGGGTCGGGCAGAAGAACCATGAAAAAAACCGAATGGTATCTGCTTTGTTCGTGAGAGAAGATTGATAGGTGTCTAAATGGTTGACCGCTTTCTCGAAGGCTATCTCAGTGTTTCATTTAGGGAGGGAAAAAAGTATCAAAATAAAAACCAGGGAGAGATGAAGACACGTAGGTAAAGGTATGCAGATATTGAATAGACATCCTTTCTAACTCTTTATGTCTGCTTACTTACCATTTGATATGCTATTCTTAAGGTTTCATATTTCCCAAAGAAGCTTATCTTGATAAAAAGTTATGTCTCATTTTGTTATTGTGGAAAAGAAACCATTTTTTATCTGTCTGAGGGGATGAGGCTGTATTTTGTTAAGAGCTATACCCTTTAGTTTTTTTTTCCGTGGTAAATATAAATCTTGCATTAAAATTTTAAATTAACCTGAAGGTACTAGAATTCTCTAACCGAGATTGTTGGCATAGTATGTATGCTTTTAAGTTCATTTCTAATAAAATACATAAGTTATCAATTTCTTTAAGGCTGTTTTCGCCATGTGTACGAAAGCATGAACTTGAAGCGGAGCACATTTTCGGACAGAAAAAATGCCTCAATTTTTATAAAAATTTGTGACATTGTAACTCATGCATTTGTTTATAATACAGTGTTTTTAAAATTTCAAAATATTTCATAAATAATTAGTTTTTTCTTTTAACATGTGAAGGGATAACTCATTTAACATTACGGTGTAGGAAAAAAAAAATGCAAAACACAATTTATAAAAGAAAAAAACGTGTCAACTCGGATTAAAATGAGTAGTATGATAAAATAAGTGATTCTCTACAGGATACTGTAGCCAGAATACAATATTAGTGTTTGAGTACTTTCATATCTGAAATAATATACCGAATTTGGCTTCTATTCTAAGCATATTCTTAGCTATTCCTATACATTAGCCGAAAGATATACTGTAACGGATCCAACAACATCCCTTAGCGCACTCAAAGATAATCTTTGTCTAATCATAATCCCAGGGCTATATATAGTAGCAGCTAGAATGTTAAGATACAGTCAAATGTGTGCGACATATCTATTAATTTTCGCATTTTTCTCTGGGTTGTGATGTCTGCAAATAAATATTACTGTATACTAGCTAGCCGCGTGTTATCACTGTTACTGAGAAATGTGGCACCCCAAGCAATAGTGAGGCACCAGTATCGATACATTAAATATTATATTATATTATATACTATTTAAAATTTGAACCAATATAACTATACTCTCTTTAATAGTTATATTGGTTCAAATTTTTAATTTCACACGGATGTAAAGAAACACAATTTATCAACACCACAATCAATTCTTGAATCCTTTTCCGGATGTTTACAATTTTTGTTACAGATATTAATAGATAAAAAAAATTGAAACATTTAATAAATGCACATGTTTAATTTTAGAGAATTTAATAAATTATAATTATTATAAAAAATAGTTTATTAAAATATATCTTTTAAAAAGCTTTGCCAAAATACAAAATGATATTATTTAGTATTTGAAGAACCTGCTTTATATATATATATACACAGTGGCGCACACAAGGGGGTCCTGGGGGTCCAGACCCCCAAAAGCCCTTGATTTTTTTCGATTGATTATAATTCTAAGTATATAGTTCGTAAAATTTAAGTATTTGTTATTAATGATTAATTTTATTAATTAATGCTAATTATTTATTCAATAATTAGGTTTTACTGTGTTTTGTTCCCGAAAATCGACAAAATCAAAAGGAGCATGATATAAGAATGGTGAACTTTCGACCCCGGAGCCCACCCCCTTGGAAAATTCCTGTGTGAGCTACTGCATATATATATATTAAAAGTACTAAATTGTTAATAAGTGTACTTAAATTTTAATAAGTTTACGTTCAAATTAAAATTTTAAAACCTTCCTAAAATTGGAAAAAATCAACAATATTAGCTGTAACAATATCAACTGTATTAGAAAAATCTTGAATTTTGTATAAGAAATTTTAATAAGAGAATTTTGTATATTTCAAATAAGATAAAGACTAAATATTTATTTGTTCTAACCCCCCACTATATTGATTTTCACTTGGAGGAAAACTCAGACAAAAATATCCAATAAAAGTTTTTTTTTAGTTAATTTTGTTACCATTTTAAGTTGGGTCGTACACAGCTAAAGAACATTTTAAATTTACCTTTATCTGCATATCGTTTTCAAAGAATATGAATTATTTACCAAAAGAGGGTAAGAAGCATAAGAACGAGCGGAAAAGATTTTGTTTCTCTCTTGAGGGTTATGCATATTGTTAAAAATGAGTTAAACATCCAAATACATTTCTTTTCGATGTATGATGAATTAAAATTCTTCCTTTTTATGATACGCTGCAAATTATCCCGCTCACTAAATAAATATTCATCCTTTTGGAAAGAGAAGCCGGCTCATATTTACTGAAAAATAAATTGAATCGATACCTTTCGCTCTTCGAAAACAAACTTAAAAATAGCTGAATTTTAAAGACCGCTACAATTGAGCTTGTTAGTATACAACCCCCCCCGCTCTTTTGCAAGGAGAAAATAATAATAATAAAAACCACGTGCTTTTCTCGAAAAATCAGTTTGCCGACTTAACTGGCAACCTTTTGTCTCAATTGGCGAGTTCCATCCTTCAAGAGCTGCAGGAGGAGAGGATGGCGCTTACTTCCCCATTTAGGCAACCCCCCATGTAAAATAAAGAAAGAGAAAGCAACTACGACTTTCTTAGGAAACGTTGCCGCTCTTTTAGCTTCATCGATCCCACTCCTTAGAAGAGATAAGGGTAAGACGGGGGAAATAATGCTTGTGGAGAGATTTGTCTTCCTGCTTTTTTCCTCCGCATGAGGCAGATATTTCCTTTAGCAAATACGCATCTCTGCGGTCTCTTTTGCCAAAGCAAATAAGACGGAAAAAGGTGGAATCACATCGACCCAATCGTTTTTTAAACGGTCGCAGATTTTTAGGGGGCAGAGAATATGGAGCGAGGGAAAAATCATCGTTATTTTCGTTCGTTAGGGCGCTTGTCGATTACTATTGCCTTCCGATATGGAGAATAAAGGGAGAAACGTGTATTAAAAGGCGTTGAATTTTTTTTCATTGTTTTAGTTTCTATATATTCAAAAGTGAACTAGTAGATTTTCGATCTGTCATTTTCCCCCTCCTATCGAATAACCTCGGAATAAATTCCTTTGAGACTATAGGAAGCACCAGTGGCGCAACGTACATCACCCCCTCCACATCGCGGGGGGGGAACAGGATTCATGGGGGTCCAAAGCCTGATTGATGCTAAGTACGGCTTGGGGTCCCAAACCTGATTTTGCAGGAAGACCCTAATATTCTCCTTTACGCCTCTGGGAAGCACCTTTATTTTATTTCTAATTTCAATTTCTTCTTGATCTTATTAATTAAGCAAATATTTTGCGCAGATTCTGTTTTCTTTTTAAATTTCGTTTTGATTTTTGTTGTGGTCGAGGTAGCCTAATGGCTATGGTCACGACCTCGAGGTAAGTGTGTCATGTGGGAGTTCGAACCCCAGTACCACTGAAGACCCACCGTGTGGAGAAGATGATGCATGTTAAATTTTTCAAGGATAAAAATAAAAAGTGAACCAAAAGGATCCCACTCCTTTTTGTACACTTTGATGCTTAGGCGTTGTACTTGTCACCTGGCCATGGTTCAAAATTACTAAGTCCGTCACCAATGGCACACACAGAAATTTTTCAAGGGGCAAGTCCAGGGTCGAAAGTTCACCATGCTCCAATACACCACCTAACATATTCTTTCGATTTTGTCAATTTTCGGGAACAAAAAATAGAAAAAAAATTATTGAATAATTAATTAGCATTAATTTATAAAGTTAATTATTATAACCAATACATTGAACTTTACATACTAAATACATTGGATAATAATCAATCGAAAAAGAGTTCAAGGTCTTTAGGGGAAGGTGTTTCGGACCCAGGACCCCTTGCGGTCGTTGCTGTCCGTCACCAATACCGACCACTGTAGATTAGTGGTCTAAGTAAAGGATTCGTGGTCGGCGTGTCTTGAGTTCGAGCCTAGTAACGCCGAAGACCCGCTGTGTAGGGGGGCGATGCACGTTAAATCTGTCGAGGCTCAAATGTCTTCCCGGTGGTGTGGAAGTTAGGAAAGGGGATGCCAGCTCAAATGATGTTCTCGTCACTTGACCATGGTTTCAAATACGAGGTCCGTCACCAAAATCCCCCGAGTACCTGAATAGTGCGAGTTTAATATTCACTCACTAATAGCTGTCATGTTGCTTTTTAGCGCGACGTCAATAAACACTCAATCACTCATTAAACTCTCTTTCTGACCTTTTTAATTTTCAAAGCTATTAAGTACTTTGTGTAAATTTTGTTTTGCTTTTTTTTTAAAATTAAGTTTTGATTTTGACAATATTACACCAAAACAACAACAAGATTTTATTTTATTATTTTTTTTTTGAAGAAATTACAGCAATTGGAAGTATTTCACACACTGAGTTTTTTTTTAACACAGATAGTTTCACTGGACGATTGTTAGAAAGCTGAAAATGTGTAGAGTTCTCCGAATTTGTTTAATAAAAACAGCAATGTAAAACAAGTTGCATGGGTTTCAGAATTTGTTTGAATTTCGAATTAAGAGATTTTTAATTATTGATCAGATCTTGTATATGATTTTCTCCGTTATTCTAATCTCTAATTAATCTTCACTTCCTTAATTTCGAAAATATCTCTAACATAGTTTATACGAAGATATTAGTCAATTAACTGACTATTTTATAACGTACATAAAGTTAAATAATTATTAAATCCACATCTTAGCCCTTGATTATTTTTTTTTTGAAGATCTTAAATATTCATCGGTACATCACATTTATCAAAACGTTATAGTAATAATAATTCATGTGGGAGACAACAAGGGGTCCAATACGTTGGTCTTTCTTCTATTTTATTTTAACATTAAACAAAAATTAATTAAAAAGGTAGAAAAGTTTTTACAGATAAAGTTTGACGATGATATTCAGAAGGTAACGCCTGCTCGCGCACCTCTCGCGTTCTCCTTCGCTGCTTCTCTCTTTCTCTCTAATTCTGCTCTAATGTCCAAAAGTTTTGGTTTCACTTTCACTAATTCACAAGTTTCAGTTCTGCTTTTACTTTGATGCGCCTGCGCGCGAAGACTGCGTTGCTTTTGGCTGCATGCCACAACGGCCATTCTGACCGTACGCTGTCCGCAGCGGTATTTCCATGGAGACCAGAGGAGAATCTGAAACATACAAAAAAAAAACGGAACAGACAAGGACTATACGACAAATATATAGAGATTAAACATATCAAAATTTTTCTGAACTAGACAGTTTCTCCATCATGTGAAGACACCTCTTCGACATCCGGAAGGTTCCACAGGAAAACATTGTGTTTCACAGGCATCAAAACGTCTTTTTTAACAAGTTGATCTTTGGTTGAACGCATCGATATTTTCCTCTGTAGAGTTCTGGACGTCTGTTCAAAACGATTTCTCTTTTTCCTTCGTTTCCACTGCCAGGGCTGAAAGATTCGTCGGAGCATTGCAAACCGTCTATATTTACGTTCCATAGGTGAAGGGGTAGGTGAGCGGGAGATGAATTCCACGGAACTCGTTTTCATGGCACCATTGGCTTTTTTACACAATACTATATCAGAACATTTTTCTCTTACAATACTCAATTTTAACTTAGTAATCTTAATTTTATTACATTTATAATCCTTAATTAGAGAACTCGAATCATTCCTAGTATTAAAGTTTTCAACATATGGCAAATCATAACTAGAGTTTTCTATCACATTTGAAACAGAAACATTTGAATTAAAATGAACACAAGCATGAGCACCTAAAGAGGATTCACTTTCATTCAATAAAACATCGCTCTTTGCGTGGCCTAGTTTTTCTATTTCAGAATATATACTGGGATGTATAATAAATTCTTCGGTCAAGGTCGGTGATATTGCCGTTCCAACACTTAAGCTAGTAGAGTGTTGATTAAGAGAAATATTTATGGGTTTAACTTCTACCATACGCTGTTCGCCAAAACATGAACTTAATGTTATGATCTTTTCGGAAGGTGTTTGCACTCTAATTAGTGAGGAATTTAAAACTGGGATCTGGCAACCTGAATCAATCAATGCTGTTACGGGCTGATTTTCCACAAAAATGTTTACGTATTGAAGATTTGCGCATTCTTCGCTATTTTGTTTTTCGCTCTCGATTTTCAAAGTATTCACGTTTATTTTATTATGGATGTGATCATTAGATTCTTTAGGTTTAAAACGCTTCTCACAGTCTCTTGCGCAATGAGATGAATCACCGCATATAAAGCAATTTTTATTTTCTCTTTCAAGATTTTGGGGATAGTTCTCTTTAATCTTTGTTTTAAAGTTTTGTGATTTATTTTTAAAGGGGTCTTGGGTATATCCATAAGTAATAGGAATTTCTTTACGTGATCCGCTTCTAGATGAAATATAAATATCGCACTCTTTAGCTAAATCAATAGGCCTAAACCAATCTTCTGCTTCTCGAATGCCAATATGAGTTGCGGTTTCCTTATTTAAAGTTTCAAATAATTTATCAGAAATTATAAGATCACATAGAGATTCAAAGGAATTAACTTTTCTTAACGAACAATAATATTGGAAGTTTGCCGTCAATCTTGCAGCAAATTGGATGTATGTCTCGCCTGATGATTTTACAGCATTTTTAAATGAGTTTAAACACTCGCGAGGGTTAATTGGAATTCTCTGAGTACTATAGATTTTAGTTTTCATAGTCATTTAATTCCTCTTCTTTAATATACAGTAAGACGTTATGAGCTCTTTCGCCCAGAAGATTTATTAAAATTTCAGATTTATATTCGTCATTTATTTTCTTGGTTAAAAATGCGCGTTCTAATGATTGGAAGAACAGATTAAAATTTTCAGATCTGGTGGGAACAGGAAGAGATAAAGTTTTTATACTTTTTATCATATTTTCTATGTTAGTTTCGAACTGTTTTTCTTCGACTTTAGCTGCAGGATTTAAACTTAATGCTTTATTTTTAGCTAATTGAAGTTCGATTTCTTTTTCTAATTTTGCCAACTGAAGTTTCGCGAGCTCAATTTTTTGTTCTGAAGTTGCCTCTCTTTCGTTTTGCGATACTCTCTCATCTATACAGTTTTGAATTAAAGTTTTAACGAAATCTGGATCACTTTCAAATGTACTACTGTTCTCAATTTTAGTCTTTAGTTTAAGTATAGTGTCAGTACTTTCGACAATACCGTCTAGTTTCTCAACAACTCTTATGAGATCCTCTTTAAGAGCGTTTTTATACATTTTAGAAATGGAAAGATCCTACCTTTTTTTTTTTTTTTTTTTTTTTGGCTCCCTTGTTGCTCGCACGTACGATGTATCCAATAAAGAAAAATTTCGATTCCACTGATTTCACCTCTTCGCAGGTAATATCTTGAAATTGTAGTTCCGGCCTCTACACAGGCGGATTATTCACACTGAATTAGTTCCAACCTCTACACAGGCGGGATTTTCGTCGATGGGTTTTCCAACCTCTACACAGGCGGAATATTTGTCGATGGTTCGTTGAAAATAAACCTCTACACAGGTTATTTTGTTATTTGTTCCGACCTCTACACAGGCGGAATGAAGTTGAAAAATTTAACCTCTACACAGGTTGAACGAAGTTTCCGAAAAATGGCGGAGCGTCTCCTTCACGGACGCTGTTGTTCATTGTCCAGACTTTGGTTCAAAATCGAAAGTTTATCGATCGCGGCCGAGCCCCCATAATTTGTGGGAGACAACAAGGGGTCCAATACGTTGGTCTTTCTTCTATTTTATTTTAACATTAAACAAAAATTAATTAAAAAGGTAGAAAAGTTTTTACAGATAAAGTTTGACGATGATATTCAGAAGGTAACGCCTGCTCGCGCACCTCTCGCGTTCTCCTTCGCTGCTTCTCTCTTTCTCTCTAATTCTGCTCTAATGTCCAAAAGTTTTGGTTTCACTTTCACTAATTCACAAGTTTCAGTTCTGCTTTTACTTTGATGCGCCTGCGCGCGAAGACTGCGTTGCTTTTGGCTGCATGCCACATTCATATGAGAATTGCCATACTCGAATTTGCTTAAATTTATTCAAAAATTTTGTTTAATCATAAAATTTTTTATGAACATATATTAAATATTAAAGACTCGAGAAATGACTGAGAAGAGCCATGGAGAATTAGCTATTTTATACAGTATCAAATCTAAATTTGCGTAGTTTTCCGTTTATTACATAATAAAAATCAGCCTGATAGTATTGTGTAAATGAAAAAACTTTCTGTATAATATACACAGTAGAGAGCCTCGCTTAACGATTAATTCGCATAATGAGTGAAATAAATTATTAAAAAGTATTCATTAAACGAGCCACATTTCGCACAAAGAGTATGAATGCTTAATTAGTACATATCAAGTATTGGCCTCTTTGTAAACAAGAAACAATTTGGGCTACATTGGAATAAAAAGAATTGGGCTTCTCTTAGTATCAAAGAACCTGTAGCCGAAACGTAGCGAGCGGCAAAGGAAAATGAGGTAGCAGAGGGGGAGGGGGCACGATGACATCTTATCTGACCTTTTACACTGTCTAAGTGAGAACCAACAACACAGTAACTGTGAGAGGGAAAGAAAGAAAATAAGGAATGAGCGAGATTTACAAGGGTTGTATACATTACCTGAAAATTAGATGGGCAATTTGTGAATAACAAAGGAGGAGGAGAGGAATCTTTTAGTCTAGTGGTTTTCAAACTGTTTCGACTGGTAGAATAGAAAGGTGTTTTGGGGAACCCCCCCCACACACACTTAGAATGTTTCTTAACATAAGAGCCTGAAAACTAGGTGGGCATTTTGTGAATGTATTAATGGTTACGAAGGGGGGAGGGATCTTTTAGTTCAGTGATTTTCAAACTTTTTCGACTCGTAGAGCCCTTAGAACTGAAAAGTGTTTTGGGGGGAACCCCACTCCCCCCACACAATTAGAATATTTCTTAAAATAAAATTTAAAGCAGATTAACATGTGTTATGGATGCTTCATGTGAAGACGATTTCAAAAAGTGATTATATTAAAATTGCATTAATTTTTTAATCTACTCACATGTGTCACCTGAGTGAGGGAGTGTAGGGTTTTATGGCGCAAGAGCCAATTTTGCCTATACTGTCATCTATCCATGCACTATATTCAATAACTTAGATATGAGCTCACATTTTTTTTTACACGAACTGTTAAAGTCTATGTCTATTGAAATTATCTACAGTCGCATTTCATATTCTGCGTTTCATTTGTTTTTATATTTTGCTTTTGTAGCCTCTTACGCTGAGAGAAATATTTGTCACTTAAATACAATGCACTGAATGGCATTAAAATGTTATGTGAGATATCCTGTGTACTTTGCATGGATTTTTAATCTAAAATTTAGGAGCCGTTCTTGCTGAAATTTAGATTGTAATATCAAATCTGTTGATATGTCATATCGATAAACTATTACCTTTCCTTCATTACAGATGTTTTTCCTACAAATGAAAAAAAAGGTGCATTTTTCCCTTTAGAAAACTATCTATTTTTGCAAAACATTGTATTAACGAGTATAAAACCGTTTGGTGGAACTCGGGATAGTAAACAATAGAATATTCACGATCTGGTAGGCAGCTAAGCTAAATAAAGTTATGTATAAATAAAATTTCAATTTTAATTAGTGGGATGATATTTTGATACTTGTAGATATACGAACTTCGTAGGAAATATGGATCCATTTTGCATACACACTAATAATTTTCATTACGATTTTTTGTTGTGACTCGTGGAACCCATAAGTTCCGTGGAACACAGTTTGAAGACCACTGTTGTAGTTGAAAAGAGATAGTACCTATGGAGTCGTTGTGTCTTTTGCCAATGTCACGGAGGTGGATAAAATTATATCGATGTGGTTATGGGAGAGCACAGCCCAAAGCTGACAACCGAAGAGGTGATGCATTTACATTGTGTTTCATAGCAAGACGTTGTGAAAGAGTTTGAGGAGGAGGAAGCAACAGCATAGCCAAACTTACGACGCAATATAAGTAATGCTCAAAGCTTGAGGAAACTGTTGCATCATTCATTGAAAAGCATCACTTATAAGGCAATGGATTAAAGCACTACAATTTTATTTAATGATACTATGTCGGATTCTCATCAAATTAAGAAACTTAGGCAAAAGCAAATGTCTATAGAAAGCTCCCTAAAAAAATTAATTATGTATTGTAAATAACAAAATTTGGAAATAAGTAGCTTATTATTTTTCAATCGTTATTTTTTCTGCAGATCGAATTGTCATACCAGGTTAGCTCATTCTATGGCAGGGGTGGCGAACCTTTTTGCATCAGCGTGCCATTTCTTCTTTAAGAAATGTTTAAGGAGATATAGACGTGCCATCAAATAATTTAGACTTGTGATTATTGAGAAAATAATAAAACTAAATACTAACAATTTAAAATTCTTTAATTACAACGAAAAAGTACATTTTGCACAGTATAGTAGTAAATTTTTTTATTTATACGTGTAATTGAAATTACAGTAACATTATTGTGAATTCTGTTGTGATAGATTAGATGACAAATAACTTGTATTAGGATAGTAAGATGTTACTTTTACTGGAAGGCAAGCTGAATTGGAGCTATCCTCCAAACGGTTTCTAAGTGAGTTTTTAATGTTATCCATCACTGAAAATAATGACTCGTAGACATAAGTAGAGGAAAATGTGGTTAAAATAGCATGAGCCAGTTTTCCCAAACAGTTAAATGTATCTGAAATCAAATTCCATGTTTCCAAAATTTCATTACAAGCATTTTTACTTATATTGCTTGTTAATCTTTATGTTTTAATCAATTCCAACTTTCTCCTTTTTCAACAAATTTTTGAATCCAAATTAAACTAGACTAGAAATCAATCAGAGATGCACTTCAATTTACAACCAATCGAATCGAAACAAATTCAGTTTATTAAATGAAGTCACATCAAGGTGCATAAAAAACTTGAGAGTTTCCGATAATTCTTCGAACTGAGAAAATCTCGCTGAAAACTGCCACCGATCACTCACATTTCTCATTATACTTCACTTTGAACTTAGTTATTTTGAATTAAAATGAAAACCGTTTTGATCGGTGGCGTGCCCAAAATATTGTGTCGCGTGCCATCAATGGCACGCGTGCCACTGGTTCGCCATCCCTGTTCTATGGTATAAGAAAAGAGCCACCCTCCTTTTTTTCTTTTTAGTTTTTTTATAGCTTGGGGCGTATTTGACTTTAATTTGTATGGGTTTATTCCCCATGGTTGTGCAACTGGTATGACCTTTCTAGTAGATTTCTGCACCTTAACCATCTATCAATATCAGTGGCGCACACAAGGGGAGGGGGTCCTAGGGTTCCCCTCAAAACCGATTTTTTCCCCGATTGATTATAATTCTTAAGTATATAGTACGTAAAATTTTATTAAGTATTTGCTATTAATGATTAATTTTATTAATTAATGCTAACTATTCAATTTTGAGATTTTACTGTTTTTTGTTCCCGAAAATCGAGAAAACCAAAAGAAACATGGTACAAGAATGGTGGACTTCAACCCTGGACTCCCCCCCCTGAAAAATTCCTGTGTGCGCTATGGATCACTGCACTTTGGTCTATGGATCATATTGATAGATTCAAGATTCATTCATATTTATCAAAGACGCACATCACTTTGATTCCTTAACTACACATCGAGACGAGCGAAATGGTTTAAAAAAAATTATCTTCGTCTTTCCCCAAAAAATTCGATTTTTCTCTTGACGGGGGTGAACACTGTTCTCCCCTTGTTTTTTTGAAAAGAAATCAGTACTCGTGGAACCCAGGATTTGTCTCATTCATGATTATTTGAAGTGTTGTTTTTCGATTTATTAGGATAAACTGCTTTCTTCAGTGGCGTAAGGCTCTCTCCACCCGTGAGGGGGGGTACGTTATGCCACTGGGTTTCTTCAGTGGGCATCAGCATCGTTTGTGAGAAATGGTTAGGATGAACTACAATTTCAATAAACAAAACCATCACTTCATCGTGGATTTACCTGGCATTGTAGCCTTTGAGATGAGGGAATCATCTCAATCTCATCTTCTCTGTACTGCGGGTTATTTCAATTTCGGCTTTTTGAAACAGTAATAGCTGTACCTTGCAACATTATGCCCATGAGGATCATTCAGTGGCGCACACAAGGGGATCCTGGGGGTCCGGACCTCCCCCAAACCCTTGATTTTTTTTCGATTGAATATAATTCTAAGTACACAGTACGTAAAATTTAATTAAATATTTGTTATTAATGATTAATTTTATTAATTAATGATAATTATTTATTCAATAATTAGTTTTTTACTGTGTTTTGTTCCCGAAAATCGACAAAATCAAAAGGAGCATGATACAAGAATAGTGAACTTTCGACCCCGGACCCCCCTGGAAAATTCCTGTGTGCGCCACTGGGATCATTTAATATACAAAGTAACTTTTAACCCATACCTCGTTTTTTTTTTAAATAATTAAAATCTTGTGATATGTAAGAAATCTTATATACTTAAGTATATGTTATTAATTTATTGGCTTTAGTAACAAGTGGACATTACAACATATTTAAATGCATAAAATAAAGTACTTCTAGCATAATTTTCAACTATCCCTTAATTTATTAAATTTTGTTTAAATTAAAAAGAAAACGATAAGACTATCACATGAGTACTGTAAACAGTGAGGAAAACAGATCAAGAAAAGAATTTGAAAGAGTATGTAAAAATCTCCCTAGTTTTGTTGCAGAATTATCACTCAAGAATGAAAACTAGAGCATTTGGTTCCGCTAATTTTTTAAAAATAAAAGAAAAAAATCTGTGTAAGATTTTAACGAATTAGTTAAGAGGGTAGAAAAAAAATGAAAGAAATTGCCTTTGAATAAAGTTAATTTATGGAAACACTATAACAGGGAAGTATTTGAATCTTTGTGATAACTTAATCTGAATGCATGTAAAAAATTAAAGAAGGATTTTCATTTTGAATAACTGAAAGTATAAAATTGAAAGTAAAAAGTTACTATAGCTGTATATTTATTACATAAGTTTTAATGAAAAAGCGAATAACTGTCTAGTTGCTTTACTTAAGAAAAATGGTCAAAATTGGATTTCTTCCATTTTTTAAAAATGATATCGACAAATTTCAAATCACAACAAAATTTGTCGACCTGCAGATAAGAGTAATAAGAAAAAATTTTTTTGAAGTTTTCTCATCGTAAAACGAAAGATGTCAATTAAGATTCTGGACTAATCAATGATTTTAATATATATATATAATTTACGCAGTACAAAAATACTTTTATTATAAATTTTAATGAAGCAATACATGAAACCCACTTTTTGAGCATGTGCATTCCTTATAATCAAAAAATAAATAAAATTAAAAAAAATGCATTATTTATTTTTTTTGGAAGGCTTATATATAGAGCGATACCTTTGCTCCTCTACAACGTAAGACCATCACCCGCACACCTTGGAATTACAGCCGAAAGGCTTTGGGTAAAGCGATCTCTAAATCTGTATAAATGTTACCTATTTTCAACAAATACTAGATACGATCTTTGATAATACGAAAAATATTTGTTTCCGTGAATACAGTAAAAATATTGCAAAAGTATGAATAAAATTTTGTTATACAAAACTATTAAAATTAGTTATTTTCACTCATCACTAACTATAAATTAAATTTATTGTATTACCAAACCTTTGTGACAAATAACGACATTAATTCAGTCGCGCACAGAAAAATTTTTCAAGGGGGGCGGGTCCAGAGTCGAAAGTCCACCATTTTGGTATCATGCTTCAATACGCCGCCCAAAATATTCCTTTGATTTTGTCGGTTTTCAGGAACAAAAACAATACAAAATTAATTATTGAATAAGTAATTAGCATTAATTAATAAAATTAATTATTAATAACAAAAACATAATTAAATTTTACGTAATATATGCATAGGATTATAACTAATCGAAAATAAAATCAAGGGCTATGGCGCGTGTCTGGACCTCCCCCCCCCTTGTGTGCGCTACTGCATTAATTGTATATATCGTTAATGTGAATAGATTGCATGATAATTCAATGTAACAAGTAACTATAAAAAAAGCATAATAAAATAAGAAAAATGTAGTATGAATAAAATTACATAATATATCTACAAAAAATAATTATAAATTGAATATATATATATATATATGGCCTGTAATGGGAAAAGAGTATGCATATATCGAAAATAAGTTTCTTTAGGACTGTTTTAGTCAAATGTTCGAAAACCTGAACCAAACGCGAATCGCATTTTGAGAAAACAAAATGTCTCATTTTTCTAGAAAAGTAGCCACATTGTGATTCATACACCTGTTTATATAATGTAACGTTTTTAAAATTTTTAAGTATTCTATAAATTACTTTTCTGATTTAACATATAAAATATTTCTCGTTTAGCATTACGGTATGGGAGAAAAAATGTAAACACGTTTGAATGTGTGATGAAATATGCCACTCTATAGGATAGCGAAGTCGGAATATAATAATATTGGGATACTTTTTTATTTGAAAAAATCTTCCAAATCTGGGTCCTATTCTTTAACGTTACACTCACTGAAGACAGCCTCAAAGGAAGCTAAAGGAAGAAGAAAATGTTTCAGAGCTTTTGACTAGAATTGCACAAAAATGTTCTACACAATTCCAGTAAAAGCTATGAAGATGTGTGCACCCGTTGTTTATTGACACGTGTTATTTATAGTTTTATTGCACGTTATTGTTGCAGGTTCCCTTTTAAACGAATGACCCTATTCAAAATAGTGGAGAGTGGCAAGTGGCATGTAATTTACGGAGTACCTGTTCCCAAATGAGAATAGTCAAGGCGATATCCCCACTGAGCTGATTTAAATCATTACAGGATTGTGGCACAAACCACTATCTCTGAAGGGTGGTATACTATGAGACCACCAAGGAAAAGGTTGTATTTGGATGTTTGTATGGTTTTACATAGAATGTAATGGTGTGAATGGTTTCACAATTCAAATTGTTCAAGACCCGAATAGTAAATTTTGCTAGATAATTTCTGTGATTTTTGTATTTTTTTCATACTTAAAACTACAAATCTTCCTAAAATAAAAAGACCAGAGAGCATATTAGATGAAATCAAATCAAAATGTTTCATTTTGTAGTACTGCCAACGAATCTCATTTAGAAGTGAAAAATCATCTCCATGCTAATTCATAAGTTGCTCTAATTTAGACGCAAGGAAAAAAAAAAAGCATGATTCGATGGTTCCATCACGAAACCCCCGCCCCTGAAAGGGTTAATAATTCATAAATCCAACATATTGAAATTTTACATTTTTAACCATTTCAATTTCCTTTATTGTACTTCAACATAGTCACACTAGAATTTTTAAAGTTGGTAAGCTAATCTCTAAAATTTTTTTATCCATATCTAAATATAAACACATTTAAAAATGGATTTTTGAGAAAATTTATAAATTTAGTGATCAATCACACAACTTTCAACTCCTTCAATTATTCTCAAGATTAATTTGATCTTGTGATCTTGCTTGTTTAATTAGATATGCGTATATACTCTTAGTAAGCACTACTCTTTTAATTTTTTTATTTAAATTTATTGCGAGAGAGACTGGTTAATTAAAAATCTAATGTTCGCTTTTCTTTTAACGAAATTAAATTTTGCTTCTATGATTATTCCAAAGAAGGAAATAAAATTAATTTTAAAGTTTCATTTGTATTTTATAAATTATTTATTTTGAATTACGAAGGAAATGTGTATGTTTATCATTTGTTCAAGGAGTTTTTGTATCCCTTATATTCGTATCGTCGTAAGACCCCCATCCATAAAATAAAATTTAAAAAAACCTTTTATCTTGAATCAACCAGTTCTAACTAGTATTTATAATACAATCTGTTAAAACAGCTTAGAAAAATTGCTTAGCCATCAAAGCTGTTCCATCTTACATTAAAAACATTAAGTCCAAAAGCTTGGAATTTTTTTTTAAATCTGGAAAAAGGAATATAAAAAAAAATTCATAAATTTTTTTTTATGTGTACATATAATCACGAGTATCATAAATTATTTGAAAAAAGTAAAAATAAAGCATATATATAAAACTGAAAACACATTCTCCAAAAAGTATATGAAAAATGGTATAAATTGAATACATGAAAGAACGAATTTATCCAAGTAAAGAAGCATAATATATACTAACAGAGTTTCTGTTCTCTGAAAGTCAGTTAAGTCGGAATATATTGTTGAATAATTTTCTATTTATAATGTTCATATTTTGGGTGTTTTTCTGTTTTAATTTTTTAAACACAAAGATTTTTTTTCAATACTGGAAGAAGCATATGAAAGGAGACGCAGGAAAAAATTCAGGCTAGAGGGGATTCAATAAAAAATGTATCTTTCTTTCCTCATTTGGTGCTTGATTATGAACAGATTTTTGCTACTAGTGGGAAATTATGACTTATTAAGTTCATCATCCTCTTTCTACGTTTTCCGATGTACGGTTATTGAAAAATTGTTACTTAAGGAGGTAGGTTCAAGAAACTGAATCTGTATCTCAACGTTTCTAATGAAATTTAGAAAAAACGTTCCTAATGAAATTTATTGAGGCTCTGTTGGATAAAAGTTTTCAGCTTTTTTCTTACTGAATATTCATTTAACTATAATAGATACTTTAACCTGAGATTTTATGACTGTGATGCTTACGTATTTTTAAAAGAATATCGTTCGGTGGAGGGCTTGAGTACCCAGCTCTTTCGAGCTACAACCTCATATCAGTAGGTATTTGAGTGACTTTATTTGATTGACTATTGCTCTTTGTTAAATTTTAAAAAAATTGTTTCAACATGTCCACTCTTTTTCACAAACACTTAAATTACATGTTGCTTAGTGCTTTAAATACTTTTCTTGAAAAACCCATAGAGATGAATGTATGTAATATCGTGTAAATTAGTTATAGAAGTTATAAGTTAACTGAATTAGCTTATAGAAGAAACGTTTCTTAAATGATTATAAAGACTGTTTTGAGCAAAGTGATTTAAGTTAAGACTACACGGTACCCTTTTTCAAAAAAATTTTTTGGAAACAGTTACAGTAAAAAATAATTGTTTTATATTTAGATTATATGATTAAGCTGATTCTGTAAGCAAAAAGTCAGTTTGACCAGCCATTATTTTACAATTTTAAAAAATTAGAAATTTTTGAAGTTTTTTCAAACTCTTATAAAATACTCAATTTTTAAAATTTTTTAGTAATTTTAAGTTATTTATGATTCTTAGATTATTACAAATAATATTTAGTATGGATTTGAAAATCTATTTCCTTGTTGATTTTTAATAATTATTTTTCTAGAAAAACCTGGAAAAAACACGAAAATTTTTAAAATATTAAATTTAGCATTTTTTAGAAAAATAACTAGAGTTCTCAGCCCTAAATCCATACTAACTTTTATAGAACATACATTTGGGAGTACATACAAAAAAATTCAAGGCTCTATCTTCAACAGGAAAAAATATTAGGGATCAGAAAACAATTATACCTTCAAAATTAAAAGTCTGAGAAAAACGCATTTTAAGTTTGTAAAGTCATAAAACAAAAACTTATAATGCCCGTAAAATTCTAATTTTTTAATATGTTATTTTCCAATGTATGTTCTACATTAAAACACTATTTTTATTAAATATGACTGAAAATAATATTTTTAATTCAAAAAATATTTTTGCATAATATTGATAGCATTTGTTAAGACGTCAGAGTTTATTCAGCTTTATCTTAACCTAATATTTCACAAAAGTTTTGAAACACGAAGCATTTATGTACAAAATAATAATGATACTAACTTAAGCTGAAAATAGTCAGGTTTGCTCATAAAATTTAATTTTTTTCAGTTTTAAATTGGGGCAGTTTTTTGTAAGTTTTAGCTCTTGTCGTACGACTCTAAAATACTAAAATATAGTACTACAATATGTTTAGTATAATGTAGTTTGGTACATCAAGGAAATATTCAGTTATATCTGCAGAATTTGAATTCAGAATACTTGTATTCGGAAGTCTAATTGCAGAATCAGCCGAGGACTGATTTTTAGATACATCATTTTCAGAAGTATTCCATCTCTTCAAAATATTGTTTCTCACAGAAACCCAGAACTCATTTGCCATGGTATTTTCTCTACAGGAAAAAATTAATGATAAAGCTTTTAAGTTATATAAATTATTTTTAAAGCAAAAGTTGGCCATGAAATTAATCTTTATATATTAATTATGAGAACTCAAACTCAAAACATAATCAAGCCGAAATGATTTTAGTATTGAAAATTGGAATTAATAACCATTTCAAACTAAAAGCTCAAATATTTTTAATTAATTCAATGTGAAAAAATGTTTTAAAAGGAAACCGAAACCAAAACCATAGCTCATAAAACTTCAAATATCTTAAAAACTAATTTGCTAACAGATCTGAAATTTCGTGGCAAGCATCTCAATGATATGGGCCACCAAAACGTGAAAAAAAATATTTTTTTTTCGGTAAAAATGAAATTTTTAGGGTACTGTGTAGCCTTAAGACATTTCCTTGTATTTAGTGCATACTTTTACCATGGCTTGGATTACTGGTTTCTTCCCCATTAAAATATCATGCAATATACAACATTTCCTTTTTTTCTTTCCTCTCCTTTCCCTTACCTTTTTGTAAAATTTCATAATTTGCTTTCTGAAATCTCTCGGTTCCCTTGCACGAGCTGTGTGAAAAAAAATCTGGAGCAGTGGGGCACATAGGAATTTTTCAAAGGGGTTAAAAATTAAAATTTAATGTTTAAAAATTTCATAACGAAAACTTTGAAAATCATTTTAGCTCTCCCTTCCACACAAGGATAAATTATAACACTTATTTTTTCTTCTGAAATGTGTATAAAAGAACCATCTCAACTCTTCTAGACTATATTATTCTTTTATAGTTCTTGATGAATAGTTTACTCAGGCATAGCGCGCGCGTTCTTAACACAAAGGGGGGAGGTTCTTTGCCATATATTTTTAGTAAGGCAGTAGATAATTTTTCAAACGATAAATTATACCAAACTATTAACTAGTGAACATTAAAATATTAATATAAGATTGTTTTGTGTTTTTTTAGCTTGATTTATGTGGTACTTAAATGAAATTAAATTGTAAGTTATATATAAGAACAACATGTAATTTTTTAAGAAAATGCACATATGAAAGTTATGTTATTAATAATTTCATAGACATGCCTTGTTTTTCCTTTTCCGATTTTATGTTTTTTACACTTAAATGTAATGACACATTCTAATTACTTTTTTACACTATATAACTAAAACCTAAGTAAAAATTTTGATTCTTGAGGCTAAAATGTATTTTTACAACATATCGTTTACCTTTAGGCGTAACGCGGCTAAGCGAATGTGCTTTTTAGTAATGTATTGAATAATATTTCTAGAATAGGTAAAAAATGTATAAATTATATGTACTTAAATAGTAAATATTTGTGTCATAATGGTTTTGTCAGTGACCGTGAGTGCCGAGTTGTCATACTCGCACTCTAGTGACCACCCTTTTTCTGTCAAATTGTGGGTTTCGGTCCTCCTGTCACTCAACATCCGCCTGTAGAACAGCGATGTACAAAGTGGTCTACAGCGACCCCCAGGTGTCTACGGTGAACTGCAAGAGGTCCACATCAGTAAAAAAGTTATTTGGGGAGTCTATGAGGTGTAAATGAGGGTTTACGATTATGGCCCACATTAATCAAGTTCGTGACTTTAATTTTAAAAGACAATTAACTTATTTAACAGATTTATTTACTAATTTTAAAGAGGTTAATTTGCAGTTATAAGGTGACAACATGTATTTTATTAAAACAAAATCCATTATTTCAGCTTTTTTGTCGGAATTAAGCTAAAGGAGTATAATAAAATTTTCTTAGTTTATCACTGACAATCTACCAGGAAGATGACGTTTTTAACCTTTGCTCAACGTTTAAATGCCACCTATTCAGGTTTTGAAATTAGGTTTGAGAATACTTTGACTATGGTAATATCATAGTAGACAAGGAATTCATATGGTCACATTGAAGCAAATAAATGATATTACAACTGATCGGAATAGGCACTAACGAAGATCTTCAGAAACAGATGTCAGCAATTTTTGCTTTTTGCTAATGCCTGTTATTTATCACGAACTGTGGAATATCATGAGAAACATTTTAAACATCCAGTGAGAAGCTGATTGCTTTTCCAAGAGTTTCACCGCGTTAGCCAATCTTAAAAAAAAAGGACACCACAAACCGAGGAGATATAGTGTTAAGGGGTCACAGGGGTGTTAAATTTCTCTAGGGGTCAGAAAATATAAACAATTTTCAAACAGGTATAATTTCTTTAAATTTCAGTTAAATAATTCGAATCTTTTACACATTATTTATAAAGGAATGGGGCTTCAGAAAAGTATAAAATGTTTAAAATATAATCATAATTTTAAAAATTATAAGCATATAAAAATAAGAAACTTTTCTATAAGAAATATTTATTAAGTTTTACGTCGCGCATGCTATTTTCGAAAAGAGTAGCTTTTATCACTAGCTATAAGTTGATTTATAAAGACAAATGTATTCTTAATACTTTGTAGCTACTTTTATATAAATAGAATAATAACTTACATATTTTAATAAATAAAAAAAATGCATTTTTAAAAAATATTTAAAAAATTGCAATATTTTACAAATATTTTGAAATACAAAAGATATATAATACTAAAATTAGGTAGGGTTTAAAGAGTATAATGCATTGTGTGTGTGTGTGTATAATTCTATAAAGTTTTATACATCAGAGGCTAATATTTTAGAAAATAGCGTGCACAAAGCAAAAAATACTTAATATTTATTATAGAATTTTCATATGCTTATGACTTTTAAAATTATTATTATATTTTAAACATTTTATACTTTTCTGAAGCCCCTATCTATTTTAAATAATATGTAAAAGATTCGAATCATTTAATTTAAATTTAAAAGAATTATACCCGTTTGAAGATCGTTTATATTTTCAGACCTCTAGAGAAATTTAACACCCCTGAGACGCCTTAATCTTGATGTTTGATGCCGAAAGTTGAAAAATTGTTATTGAAGCGCCAGTTTCATCCGTCTCATTAAAAGCATTTTTGTTAGTTGCTAAGTTATTTCATGTATTAAATTTTAATTAAAAATAACGTGTGTTTTTCAAGTTTAAAACACTATACTTCATTACAGTTATAAAAATGTAAATATTTTAAAGTAACTATATAACAGCGGTCAAAAAGCCATTTAAGTTGATATACTTAAAAAAATTGAATAATAGGTTAGCAGGGCTCTCTACCCAAAGATGAAAAACTGGTGGCAAGGGGCCAATGAGACAAAGTTTGGGAACCCTTGTTGTACAAGATATACTATCTACGCTATATTTTCTCATTAGTGTGTTGTGGAATTAATGTGAATGGAGGGCCTGTGCATTCATTTCCTCTTCCCTTAACCGTTTTTCAATATTTTGAGGTCCAGCACAAAAAGTTCTCGATTTGCTTCAAAGTGAGAGTTTAATAAACTATTAATAATTTTGTCAATTTCAAAATGTAATACAAAATTACTTAAAATAGTACTTTTAATTGATATACTCATATGTATATATTTTTAAATATTTTTGATGCACTGTTGAATTTTAAAATTTCGCTACTTTTGTTCTTAAAGCAACAATGTCTCATTGCTGTCAACTTACTTAAAGCTGCAAGCTTCTCAAAATTATTACTACTTTTGTGTTAAGAATTACTCATTATTACAACTCTTCATACTGTAAGTTACTTTTTTCCGTAAGCCGATAGGATAACCAACACTTATTTCATGCTTTTAACTATTCGGATCAGATTTGTAATATTTTTAAGACAATACATTTTTCTTCTTTGATTTTAAAAATGCTTTACATGAATAATTATAATAAATTGATATTCATTTTTCATCTATAAAAAACTTTTTCATATAATTACTTTGACGAGATGTTTCATTAGTTGGTGCATATATTTTATAATGGTAGTTATTCTGGATAAATTGTTTTCAAGAGTACAATCTGAAATGCTTTTTAGGAAGCTGTATATTTAATTTTTAAAAGTTCTGCTAGTGTTCTAGTTTTGAGAATAAGAATTGGAGAACTTTTTCTAGGCCATATTAATCCGTCTAAGATTTGTCCTGTCCTTTCTAAGAGATAATTTTACAGTAAATTTTTTAAAATCAAACATTGCTTATGCTAAAATATAATATAAAGATTTTTGATTCTTGTTGATAAGATTGAGTTTTTAATCTTAGAATTAGATATTATAAAAGAAATACCTCCTAATTATTTTTTTTACATATTTTAAATTTTATATTTAAAATCCAATATGCATCCCAAAGCCCTTGATTTTTTTCCGATTGATTAAAGTTCTAAGTTTATAGCACGCAAAATTTAATTAAGTATTTTTATTAATGATTAATTTTATTAATTAATGCTAATTATTTATTCAATAATTAGTTTTTTACTGTATTTTGCTCCCGAAAATCGACAAAATTAAAAGGAGCATGATACAAGAATGATGAACTTTCGACCCCGGTCCCCCCCGAAAAATTCCTGTGCGTGCTACTGATCAGCCATACTGTAAATACAGATAGTAAGGAGTAAATAAAAAATTTTGAATGTAGTTTTTACAATTCTTTCTTTTTCTTTTACATTTTAAAGTTTCTTTCCTTATTAATGAACTTGACTCAATTTTTTGTGCTATATATATTTCGACAAGTTTCCTATTCAAATGGAATGAAATAATAATTATAATAATGATTAATAGGAATGAAAACCTGAAGAAAATATTTGTCTAATATAAAACGGATTTTCAGTCCTGCTCTTTGTTGAAATAGCATTACCTACTCATTTTTTCAGCATAACAAAACTTATTTAATGACTCTAAGAAGTGTCTTCTAATTGCTATATATTGCGTTTTTCAAAATTATAATGTTGATATTTCTAATACATTACTTGTAAAAATATTTTAATATGTACCTTATTTTTTTATTCTTCGTGTTTTAGTTCTATATGATTTTTTATTAAGAATCTTACTGAAAATTTATTTTAAAACTATATTATTGATGTTTTTTTCCTTTGCCTTTTTAATCTTAAATCTTTCTTGTACTTCATTGCTGCTTAAATTAAGCATAAATGAATACGGTAAAAATATGATTTATCTTCTCTTAAATGTTTGTCATGTCATCACACAGAAATTGTTTTTATTAAATTCATATTTTACCATGTTTCTATTGTGTGAGCTACACACTCTACTTTCATGCATTCGAAATGGAATCATATGTGTTTTAATACAATATCAAAAACAGCTATTTTATTAAGTTGAAAAGTAAAGACTAAGTCAAGCTCCCACACATTTTTGTAAACTATTTCTCATCTTATTTAAAATTCATATTTAATTGAAACAATGATCATGGAAAATATTACACATGGTACTTTTCAATAAAAAAAATGAATGAGTAAGAAAAATGCCGGAAGATGGTGAAACACCCAAATTAACTTTTTTGGCACACGGGAGGTTTTAAATAAGCGCACATTCGTTTACTTTAGAAACAGTGTATAAGAATCTATTATGCTAAGGGGTCTCAGGAATGTTAATCTTATCTCGAGAGCTGAAAATATAAACAACTGTCAAATAGACATAATTCTTTGAAATTAAAACTAAATAATTGGAATCTCTTACACATCATTTATAAAGGAATGAGGCTTCAAAAAAGTGTAAAAATGTTTAAAATATAATTAATCATAATTTAAAAAATTATAAGCATGTGAAAATAAGAAACATTTCTGTAAGAAATATCAAGTTCACAATTATTTTCTAAAATAGAAGCTCTAATTACTAGCAATAAGTTGATTGTTAAAGTTAAACATATCCTTATTACACTGTAGCTATTTTATGTAAATAGAATGATAAATTATATTAAAGATTTTTTTTTAAAAAAAATTGAATATATATTTTTTCAAACATTTTGAAATGCAAAGATATATATATAATACTAAAATTAGGTAGTGCTTAAAAAGTATGATACACATTTTATGATTCTATAAAGTTTTATACATCAAAGGCTACTATTTTAGAAAATAGCATGTGCAACGTAAAATGTTAATATTTATTACAGAAATGCTTCTTATTTTAATACGATTATAATTTTTAAAGTTACGATTATATTTTAAATATTTTGCACTGTTTTGAAACCACATTCGTTTATAAATGTGTAAAAGATTCGAATTATTTAATTTTAATTTCAAAGAATTATATATATCTGAAAATTGCTTATATTTTCAGCCCTCGAGACAAAATAAACACTCCTGATAAACTTTTTTTAGAAACCATTTTTAATATATATTTTCTTAAGCAGATCAATGCTGGTCATCTCTTTAAGTTTGCTGTAGTCAGGAAGCTTAGCAGAATTTGAGAGATTTGGGTTCACTTTGCTTTTCAAATTTTATGTACGAAAATCGTATATATTTTTCCCCAACATCAGTCATGTGTAACTTTCACATGTAAAACTACATGTGAATTTTTTCTCTCCAGTTATTAAGAGTACGAAATTTTAAATGGGAATTAAAAATAGACTGCTCTGATCAAAATTTTTTTTCAGGAATCCAAACTTAATGAATATTAGTAGCTTGAATAACTAAATTTTCATCAAAGGCTTTTGAGATATTGCCAATATTTATTAAGATAGGATTATTCGATTTTTTTAAAATTGTTTATTGAAGATATAAATCCATTATTAACATTTTAAAATATCATTTTCAATGTTTTTTTAGTTTATTATTTTAAATGTATTTCAATATCATATTTTGTAAGAATCTTGTTTCATAGTATTTTGTTGAAGGCAATCCATTATCTTCTGGTCTGTTAATAGTTAAAATCATACTTTATTAACTAAACTGTTATTTTTTGGTACATCATAAATTTTGGTATAAATGCACCATATGTCTTTATCATTGACGTTGCATTTATCCTGCTTTATATTTATTTCAATGGATCAAATTCTATTTATTTTCATTTATGAATTTATACAATTAACACTATAATATTGTGAATAAAAACAATTTTAAGTTATTCTTTTCCCCGACTAAGTCTATTGATAATCTTTCCTTGAAAAAATACCTGGAAGATCATATAGCATTTTTTAAGGTAATTTTAATACAAAGATACTGATTCAGCATTTCTAAATCAAAATGTACGATATTTGATACAATTTAGGTCTTTGCTAGCTTAGAGGGAAATATTTTGCTTTGGAGATGTGTGAATTTGAACTCCATATTGTCAAATATTTTCACTACGGCTTACATCTATTGTTTAAACAGTTTTTTTGTTTCCATTTTTCTTGGAAATATTCTGTTAATTTAAATAATTATGAATTGCCTTCCGCTTATATATTTTTGTCCATTTATTATTATTATTATTGTTATTTTTTTGGAAATTTCTTTGTTGAACTGCTTATTTATTATTTGATGTACAGTAAAATAAATAACATTTAATTTTAGGAAATTGTTTTTGGCAGTTAACATATTTAAATTAACATATATTTAATTATTAAATGGATTTTTTTTTTCATATTTTTTGAGTGAAAGAACATGCATCAAAAATAACTTAGATTCGTAATTTATTTTTAACAAACGTACTGCATCAGAAAGAGCTACCCATCTCTAGATACCGAAAAAAGGATTGTTCAAAGCTCTAACGATAAAAAAAAAATATAATAAAATACACATACCCTTTCTCTCTGACCTCCAAAATTTTAAAGGTCAGGGTGAATAGGACGCGAGCTAGGCACACGACTTATCTCACAAAAGGGAGGCCCGTTGCCCTTATTAAATAGACCTGGAAAAACCCCATCCCTTACCTATCGCATATATTAAAAAACTCCCCCTCCATCGAATAGGTGCACTTACTGTATCCGCGCGTGGCCCAATCCAACCCTTCGGTACCTCTAAAATCCCATTGTAACCCCTGGCAACCCATCATCTACAAGTGGCTTCAAAGGGTAAAAAGGGACGGAAGGGTTAAAGTAGGGACGAATGAGGGTCTGGAAAGGGAAGACGGCAGCTGCTGACCTTGGTATAACGCACATTGCATTTGTCCCAATTCCCTGCTGACATGAATCTCTTATGAAATTCTCCTTTCTCTGGTTCTCCTATTGGCTTGTAATGCCGCCTCAACCCTTCCCTCCCCGTTACTCTGACAGCCGGCACGCGCCGGGCTTGCTATTGGTCTTCTCTCGACCAATTGAAACGGTAGTTACTTCGTCTCCCTCTTTCCCTCTCTGGATGAGTTTCTCGCTTCTTTTTTTCCCCCTGTAGTACAAGATTTCTTTTTCACGGAGTGTTTTCTTTCTTTCGCTCACTTCCCCCCCTTTCTGTCTCCTTTTACTTTCCCCCTCTTATGATGTATCGTAGAAGGGGATAGGGTGTAGAGTTTATTTTTTCTGGATCATCTGGCCGTCTGCGCCCGTTTCTTTTATTTGCACTCGTTTAAGTTTTGTTTTTATTTTGGTTTTTCATGCTACTTTTTGCGTCGCCTTTTTTTTTGTTCTTTTCAATACGGCGCGTGGCAACTGAAGAGTTGCCCTTGAACTTGAAATGAAATTGAAATTTCGGGAGGGGTCTGAGGAAGGTGATATCATTTTTTTTTCTTCTTTTCTTTTTTTAGAAAAGCGTGTGCCATGTGGATATTTAAAGAATAGGAGTGTGTGAAAGGTGACCTTTACATTTTATAAAAACTTTTACCGGTATTTTTGGTCTACTTTTTCGATGATACATTTTAATAATAAGGAAAAAGAAAGTAGGTTATATATTTTTCATATTGTTCAGCAATTTTTAAATTTTTTTCCCCGCTACCTTTTTATTTGTTTTGAAAATAAAAGTAACGGAATAACTTTTTGTTAGCTTTTCTTTCGCTTCACCATTGCTTAACATTTAATATGTATATTTTTTTTAAAAAAACCTTTGTTGAATTAAAAGATAAATTTGAAATGATCAATTGATTTAATAGATTATATTCAAAATTAGAAGTTAATAGAGGAACATTTTCTGAAGATTTAAACAGATTTTGTTTTTCGATTACTTATATATATTTGCATAGATTCTTTGAGTAATATTGGAAAATGAACTTTTTAAAGGTTTTTCACCATTTCTTCTAACTTAGTTTGTCCTCTTTAAAATCTGTTAAAGTGTTCGTATGTTTTTTTCCCATTCTTGCGTCTTAGGAGATTGAATATTCGTCAATAAAAAATAATTTACAATCGATTACTTCATTTATATTGATTATTATTCTTAATACATTTATATATATATATATATATATATATATATATATATATATATATATATATATATATATATATATGTTTTTATTTGAAAAGCATTCAATATCTAAAAAAATTAATTTGAATAAAATTTTATGTATTCTTTACTTAATTTACGAAAAATCACCACATACAATTTGTTAATGCTCGCATGTGTTTTAAAAGTAACGAATGTAAATGAATATATATTTATATATTTTTGTCAAATATCTTTAATTTGTTACAAAAATGTAAATTCTTATAATTGAATTTTCATATTTATAATTCTCATACTAATTTGTTTTTATTCTTATAATATCTTAACACAAGATTTGTCTTAATGTAGGCTAAAAATTTATTTTCCTCACACTAACTTTATTTCTAAAATTTCCTGAATACTACTTTTTAAAATATTCTCTTTAAAAAAGGACGAAATCGTCATCCTCTGGACTTTTCCAGCTTGCATATTTCTTCAATACATCAAATCAGCTTGTTTCGTCCATTACTTGGTAATTCAGAAACTAACAATTTTACTAAAATTATAGCTTAGAACTAATTTGACTCGATTTTTTTTTAAGTAACCAATTTATATTTGAGAATTATTTTGTATTTTATATCTTTTATATTTGCTGCACAAATTTAGATTCTAAATAAATTAAATTTTTCTGTTAAAAAAATCTCTTGTTTGAATTTTTAATTCAGTGAATGAATGACTTCATAAAATCAAAATGTCGATTTTTTTCATATATTTCTCTGGATGCAATACAGAAAATTTTTTAAGTAATCCCCCCCGAAATGTTTGTCAGAAATTCATCATATTGGTTGACATCATTTTGCAGCCCTCGGTAATAAAATTTTTCTTTCGTACAAGGAACTAAGCTTAAACTCTTATTAGGTGTTCATTAATTTTCGGTTAGTATTTTTAAGTATATATAAGTTTCAGTTAGTATTTTCGGATATTTTTAAAATGTCAAATTGGGCATCTGACTACTATCGAATGCCATTTTTTTATATTTATTCTTAGAATAATTGAACTAATAATTGTTTTTAAAAATTTCTTTTGATTTATTTTATAGTATTCCTCAATTTTAAATAAGGGGAAAAGGCCGATCTTTTTTAAAAATCAATTTACTTTAAGTAGAAATTTTGCTGTTACAACAAAATGAACATTAAGCTAAAATTGGCTTTGATTTATTTCCGTTTAATAAAATTCCATACATAAAATGTAAAATTTTCTTAAATTTTGATTCCTTCAACAAAATTCTTCCCCGTTTTAAATCAAATGGTTATGCATGCAATCGAATATTCTTGCTAAACTACAAATATATGCATCGTGTGTATATATTATAGATCGTTAGGTGTAACTTATGATTCGAGATGGGATAGTAAATAATTATCCTCTGATTTTATATAGATTTATATTTTATATTGATTTTATATTATCAATACAATTTTTATCTTATTATTTAACATATACTCTATTCCGTTATCATTTTCATCTTGGCATCTGCATTTGTTGATTATTCCCTATAAAAATTTGTGTTTACTTTCAAAAAACAAGTCAACGAATGATTTTTTAATATTTTTTTTCCAAACCTGAATGATAATAGTATTATAACCATTATCTTGCAAATTTTTTTTGAGGGGGGAGTCCTGGGGGTCCGTACTCCCCCCCGATTGATTATAATTCTAAGTATATAGTACGTAAAATTTAATTATTTGTTATTAATGATTAATTTTATTAATTAATGCTAATTATTTATTCAATAATTAGCTTTTTACTGTGTTTTGTTCCCTAAAATCGACTAAATCAAAAGGAGTAGGATACAAGAATGGAAAATTTTCGACCCCGGACCCCCTTGAAAAGTTCCTGTGTTCGCTACTGATTCTCATATATTATGGTGGCTGATGTTCTAAGATAAATGGTACATTAATAACTAAAATACGTAAAGAACAATTCAAAGCAAAGAGAATTAACTAGAATAGTACTCGTATATATTTTTAAATAAATATATTTCAAAATGAATAAAGAAAAATCCCCTTATTTTAAGACATCTTTATTTCTTGACCATTAGCTAACTTCTCCTTACAAAACATTTCAGTTTTCTAACATCAAGAGGACTTTTGTACATCATGTCCAAATTATTTAATTCTTGGATCTCAGTGTGATATAACTTCCTGGGAAATTTTGATATTTACGACATTGCTTTTTACAATGTTTACTGATACTATGTTCATTTACAATAAATATCTTTTGAAATAATTTTTTTTCTGTCATTGATGCTGTCATTTAAATCACTGTCATTGACTCTTAAAAATTATTTGTCTAAAATTTTGAAAAATTTTTTCCAAAATAAATTCAAAATTTTCAGTAATATTTGTAAGCCCAAATAATAAGCAGTGGTACACACAAGGGGAGGGGGTCATCGGGTCCGGATCCCCCCTTCCAAAGCAATTGATTTTTTACTCGTTTGATTATAATCCTATGTATATATCACGTAAAAATTAATTACATATTTGTTATTAATTAATTTAATAATGTTATTTATTCAATAATTAATTTTTTACTGTTTTTTGCTCCCCAAAATCGACATATTCAAAAGGAGCACGATACGAGAATGGTGGACTTTTGATCCTCCCCCTCCCTTGAAAAATTTTTGTGTGCACTACTGATAGTAAGAATGTAATAAAAAACAAAATAAAATGACGAAAAACACGTTTTCATTTTTAAGTTTTCTTCACATTTTCAAAATAAATACAGAATGTGTATTTAAAAACGCTTTGGTGCCAGTAGAAAATGATAACATGATAAATACATATACTCGATTTATTGTGAATTTTGTTACTTTGTTACTTTCCTCATGAACTCCTCCCCTTTTTTTCGAAGTTGAAAAATTTATAAAACTTCATTGACCATTTTAAGAGAATTTTGGTGAAAAGGAATATAAACTACCTAAGATCCGCCGAAATTAATGTATTTCGGAAGCAATTACTTTTTTCTTTAAAGAGGTTTTGCATTTTCACGCATTTACTTCAGTGTGTGCAAAGAAATGTCGTTTAATTACCGAATAAAATTAATGCATGCAGATTTCAAAATGTCTTCAAAGAAGGAATTTATATTTATTATGAAAGGGAAACTCACACTTTTAAAAAATGTCTACTTTAGAGTTACATTTTTAAGGTACATTTTTCAGCTTTCGAATTTTTTTCCCTATACATCTTTAATGATAGATATATATTTATATAATTTTACTGGTTTGTGTAAAAGAGTAAATTTTGTTCTCGGTAATTTCTATTATAATGTTTTTCTGCAGTATTCAGATGTGATTACGATGAAAGAATAATTATAAAATATTTAACATTAAAATAGATTTACCAAACCAAAACAAATTAAATATACCTTATAAGTATATTTAAGCAAATTATCAACTATTTTATATTTTTGCAATACTTAGTACTTAAGATATGTTCAAATACTAAGTAAAGGGTGTTTTTTAGAGGTATAGAACTTTAAATTGCAATAAAACAACGATGTATTATCCGATTGACATGAATTTTTTTTTATTCGAAAGATAATCTTGTGGCATTACATTTTAAATATGATCAAGCAAGGTGTAGATTCGTCGAATGGCCCAAAACGAGATTGCCGTTCCCGATTTTCATAAGCGAATTTTGTTTAGCGATGAAGCACGCTTCTGGTTGAATGGCTGCGTCAACAAACAAAACTGCCGCATTTGGAGTGAAGCTAATCCACAAGTGTATGTCGAAACACCGTTACATCCAGAAAAACTGACTGTTTGGTGCGCTTTATGGGCACCAAATCCTTCCACCTTATGGAATCCTTCTTCAAAAACTATGAAGGCCGCAACGTTACAGTCAATGGTGATCGGTATAGAGCCATGATTACTAACTTTTTCATTCCTGAATTGAACAATCATTATGTCCAGGAGCTGTGGTTCCAACAAGACGGCGCAACATGTCACACAGCTCGTGCCACACTCGATTTATTGAAAGACACGTTTGGTGACCGCCTAATTTCACGTTTTGGACCTGTGAATTGGCCTCCAAGATCTTGTGATTTAACACCGCTAGACTATTTTCTGTGGGGCTATGTAAAGTCATTGGTCTATGCGGATAAGCCACAAACGCTTGACCATTTGGAAGACAACATTCGCAGTGTTATTGCCGATATATGGCCACAAATGTTGGAAAAAGTCATCGAAAATTGGACGTCCAGATTGGACTACATCCGAACCAGCCGTGGCAGTCCTATGCCAGAAATCGTATTTAAAATATAATGCCACAAGATTATCTTTCGAATAAAAAAAATTCATGTCAATCGAATAATACATCGTTGTTTTATTGCAATTTAAAGTTCTATACCTCTAAAAAAACACCCTTTACAATAAGAATACTAAAATTATTTGTTCTTAATTTTGATGAAATTTTATTCTCTATATGGTTATGTAATACAGTGAAAATTATTGAGATACTTATTTATCAATAAATTTTCAAAACAATAAGGTGATTTTAAAACCATTAACTGTTTTCTCTAAAAATGCAATTATTTTTTTAAAATTGGAAAAAATTATGTTATAAGTACTATACACAAACAACATCTTCCTAAAAACATTCTAAACTGTCTTTTAATTTTTTTTTTTTTTTTGAGGATTAGAAAACTGACAATGCTACTTTATCATAACTTTAATATTTATGGGTTTAATATTATACTGTAACATTAATATCTTTAATTATTTCATTAATCTAAAATTTTTATTTTCTTTATTACTAATCTTATGTTATTCTTTTCATGCAATTAATTAAAAATGAGATCGGAAGAAATGTTTCTTTTCTTTTTAGCGTGTTACTGAATTCACCGAAACAACCGATTCCCATGAAAATTAAATTTTGAGTCCCTAATTTTTTTAGGTTATTTTTGAGTAGTAATGAAAATAATTGGCTTTCTAAAGTGTTAAGATGCTATTTTCGTACGAGCGAGAGAAAAAATTGTTATGAAATACTTACAAATATATGTACATTCTGAAAATTTTCAAAATAAAAAAAAAAGTACGTAAGAAATATGCAAACGAGTTAAGATATAAAATATTGGCTGGTACTCTAATTAAAATATATTATTTCTAAAAATGTTTTGAGAAAGAATGTTAAATGAAACGAATAATATTTATTACGTGATTAATAAATAATTGGTTCTACTGAAAATTAATTATCATTTAATAAATGTTATAATTATTTTCATTTAGTGTTCACAAAGTCGCTTTCTTAGGGAGAATGATGAAAAGATGAATTTCTGAATCGGATTATGCGAGTAAATGTTTTTCGAAAATGTTGATAAAAAAAATTCTCATTGCTGTATTGTTACCTTTTCTTTCTAAATAATTTCTTTACTGTAATTCTGTTTAAATTATAGGTAAGTTTTAATGTATAGATCATAACTAATTTTTTGTCGAGCTAAAGGTTTCATATATTTCCTCTTATTTATCTTAAATATTCAAAATAGAATTATTTAGCCAAATCACATCAGGCACGTGTGTTAAGCGTTCCTGTTTCATGGCCAAAGGCACTATTGTTTGTTCCTTTTCCATATTATCTTAATAACTTACCGCATAATTATACTTATTAGCATGTGACAAGTTTGATAGAGACTCTTAGCAGCGTGCACACTTTTTTTTTGTTACCATGAAACGTCTGCTTTCATCTTGAAATTATTTTTTGAGGTAAAATATGCTTACTTTGACCGCAATTACTATGATTAATGAAGTTTTAAATTAATGCTAAAGTGTGAAATATCAAGGTGAAGAAAAAAATATATTTCTTTATTCTATAAATCAATAACATTATAGAAAGAATTTAAGAAAATTCATGGTTTTAACGTAACCTTCCACTATGTGTCTGCATCGAGTAGCTCCATTCATAGGCGCTTGGCATCTCTCAGATGCATTACATTATACTTACTTTTAAGAAGGATTTAATAACTTTATTGTGGCGTGATTTGATATTAAAACGCAATATTGTATCTAAGATATTGTCATAAGTTGCAGTGTTTGCTACAGAAACTCTTAATTTTTGTATTATCTATAGCATTACATACCTACGAAATAATGGATTGTTACTGAAACAATAGATTCAAGCACCTAACCTGTAGCACCTTAGCATTCATTGACCATTAGGGAGTAAATAATACAAAGCAAAGGAGCTATAATGATTTTAAAGGGGAGGTGAAGGGAGGAAACGGACCTAACCCCCGAAAGTGAAAAAAATAGGCTCATGCGTTAATTCGCAAATTGAAAAATTAGGAAAAAGGAAAATTGAGGCCTTCTTTGGAAATTATCTCATTGTAGGGGCGCGTTCCCACTCACTATGTGGAAGCGACACCAAAATTATTTTTACTATGCATCTCAGAGATTCGTGCCCCTAAAGAAGGGTTAAGACTCTCTTCAAAATAATGAGTTAAAAATTCCATAGTAGAATCGTGTATTAGTATTTTATCCTGGAATATAAAATGTGAATGATTTATTTTGTGTGTGTATTAAATATAAAACTGAAGATTAATTGAATTGATCACTCACTGATTATAAACTGTTCAACGCATTTTCTCTTTTTGTATTTATTACATACAACCATTCATTTGATGTATTACGTTCTATATGTTTTTTATACTTTCTCTCCTTTACTACTTAGTATGAAATACCTGAAGTTGTATCCATTCTAATTTGTCGTACTCTTCCTTGACTTCCTTGAAAAGGAGCATAATACAAGAATGTTGAACTTTCGATCCCGAACCCCCCCAAAAAAATTCCTGTGTGCGCTACTGCTATTACAATCTCAGAGGCATAACAATAGCGAGTGGTCAACTAATCTTTGGTTCGAGAAAAAAAATGAATTTCAGTGCTGTTTCAAGGGTTTGTTTTGTGAAAAATGAACATTTGAAAGAATGGAACATTATTGAGAAACATTATTGTACGGATATTTTGATATTATAGCGATATTTTGATACATTGTAGCAGTGGTCTATCTTTTTCAAATCAAGGAAACCCCTAGAATAAGGTGTTTTGGTAGAACTCTATTCTACACACACACTTAGAAAAATATATTTTAAAGTAATATTTAAAGAGTAAATCTCTCTCTCAACATATGTTATAGGTACTTTATATAAAGGCAATTAAAAAAAGTATTGCATTTATTATTAAAATTTTTTTATCTACTCTTAATATATAATTTAATCATTAATGATATTAATCTGTGATTCACAAGTGTCACCTATGCATTATGTTTATTAACTGGGATATGTGCTTGTGCTTCCCCCTCCACCCCCAAAAAACTGTTGAAGTTTAGGCCAATTGAGATTAACTGCACTCGTATTACATATTCTGAGCCTCCTTTGTTTCTATACTTTGTTTTTGCAGCCACTCATTTTGAGAAATATTTTCCCCTTATACACATTGTTCTGAAAGGCATTACAATGTTTATTGTAATTACAATGTTTATTTGCAACCTAAAATTTTCATTAGAAAAATTATTTAGTTTTGCAATATATTGTACTAACGCGTATAAAATTATCTCGTGTGTGATCCGGGATAGTAAACAATAAAATATTTACAATCTAGTAGGCAGTAGTAAGCCTCGTGGAACCCCTGGGTTCCGTGGAGCACAGTTTGATGACCACTGGATTATAGGAAATATACCATTTTCAAAACAATACCTAACAAAAACGTTAAATCTTGAAAGCGTTGTAAAGTCTTAGTTTGCCTTAACTCTTTTGAGAGAGGGAAGAGAAAGGTTACATATTTTCTTAATTTAAATTGGATTTCATGTATCATTTTTACTAGCAGTTACTAGTGTTCCCATATTTCCATTGAATAAGAATTTCTAAATAATTTGTTTTATCGCCAGTAAGTGCAATTTCCAGAAAAAAAACCTTTTAAAAATTAGGTTGATATTTTATTATTTTATGGGTGTTGAACACGCACACACACTTATTTTTTAGATGGAAACAATGCATTTCTGCATTTGAGGCCTATTTGTGGACTGTCCAACAAAACGTACCAAAATTGAGCAACACATTTCATGTAAAAATATACCATATCGGTTATAAATAAGAATTATTTGATAAAATATCTATTTATGAGTATATTTTGATATTATATGTTGAATGATTCATTATGAATTTTAAAATTTAAGTAATTCTGAAAAATATATTGTTGGATAATTCTGAAAAATTGTTTACTGTTGCATAAAATACCACAATAGATTTCAACACGAACGGAAATTTATGGGAAGGGAGAAAACTTTTTATCCAAATAAAAAAACATACTAAGAATGACCAGCGTATAATTAAATACAACGCTATATAGCAGGGGTGTCGAACCTTTATTGATTAACGTGCCATTTTTAATAAAGAAATGTTTAATGAGGTATAGAGAGATGTGCCGTGTGTGTGTGCCAAATATTTTGATTTGTGATTAGTGGGAAAATAATAAAACTAAATATACTAACAACTTAAAACTCATTATTTACTACGAAAAAATACATTTTGCACTGTATAGTTGGTAAATGTTTTAGTTATACGTGCAATTCAAATTAAAGTAATATTAGTGTGACTTCTGTTTTTGCAGATAGGAGGATAAATAAGTTATATTAAGATTGTAAGATGTTACTTTTAGTAGAATACATTCTGAATTGTAGTCATCTGCCAAATGGTTTCTAAGCAATTAATTACTTTTGCTGTGGTTCTCTTTTTTGACAAGAGGATTTGTGATTTGTTTCAAAATCCGTTTTACAGACGATGTTCTGCATACCACTGTTCCAGAACATAAAACGCACACCACGTAGCCTTTACTAATGCCTTATTTCTAGATTCAATAAATTTGAAATTCTTTGTTACACTTACTATCTTACATTTTTGCTGAACTAGTCATGTTAAATAACAGTTAAAAATCGCAATTATAACACAAATATACTTTTAAATGCAGTTGTGTAAATGAAATTGACTATGCTAGGCGTAGACAAATTTTGCATCATAAGCAACTGTAGTCTACAACGTAACTAAAACAGGACAATAACAAACGAGTGTGCTCCCGGCAGCGTTTGTTCGTAATACTTCATGGTGACCCTTGTTATTTTGAAATAAAATGCAAACCACATTTTGAATGCTGGCGTGCCCAAAATATTGTGTCGCTTGCCAGTGATGGCACACGTGCCACTGGCTCACCATCCCTGCTATATAGTATGAAAATTTTGTATTAACGACAGGGACATCTTAAGACTCTTTCAGCCCCTTGGCCCAGAGAAGATTTTGAGATCCTGGGTCCCTATGAAAAAGCAGGCTTTACCCGAGATGTTTTAAAGTAGATAGTATGTAGCATGCATTGTGAAATACTTGTTCAAACTATAATTTGAAACAAATAATAATCCGGTGTTTTACTCAAGTCGGGGTTCGAGTTCCGTTTCAAATAAAGAGTATAGAGGGGCCAGTGGTAACACGTTATGGTAAAAACATGGTCGTAATCCAAATACTACTTAACAAAGTAAACAAAATATCGTTACTCATAAGTTTATGAAACAGAGTTACCAAAATTGGAGGAATTAAACTTATTTGTAATTTCTTTTTCAGTTTATGAAAACCGTAACGTAGGCGATGAAGAAGTTAAAAATGTAGGCTACGAAATTTGGGAAAATATGCATTTATTCTAACACAAATAACATTACAATATTAAAACACAATTTTATGACTATGAAGTTGAATTGTGTATTAATATCAAAACATATTTTGAAGTGAAACTGTTTTGAATATAGATCTAATTTTTCTCCTTTAGCAAAAATAACATTAAAATCTTTGAAACTTAAAAAGCGTAGACTTATGCAAACTTCATCCACTTAATGTATACATAATAAATAGGAATGTAAGGTAATCAGAAATAGTTAAAAAAATTTAAACCTTTTATTTGAAACCGTAATAAATGCAGTGATATTTTAAGTAGTATATATTTAAATTTAATGGGCTATACCAAGATTTTATATTTCACACGCATAATTAAATTACGCATATGTTAACATTAGTATTAAGGTAGGCTATATAAAGCTGTAAATATCTTTTATTATTGGAAAAATTCTTATAAAAGCAAAATGTGAGGAGATTTAAGGCTTCTTTCAAGTATTTTTAAAAATGTTTACAAAACTATATTTAATTAATGCAATTTTAATCAATGGAATTAATGGTGATGTGCATATAATGTACCAAATCTTAAACAATCAAATCAAAGCAAAATGTTTCGTATTTTGTTTTCACGTAAATCTTTAAAAAAATGTTGTAATGATTTTAGTACTTTCTGGATTGTTCCTCGCATGTTCTGTGCATTAATCCAGACAGAAATTATTCATAGTATTAGAATCTTCTCGTACAACTGTAGCGAAAATTATGCAGTAGTATCCTGTTTTGTCTCTTATCTTGCGTTGTGATTACATTATTTGTGATAAAATTTCAGTCCAGCTTGAGGCAACATGTAATAATTCCAATCTAGAACAAAATGTATCTTCATTTTCTTCTGACAATATTTCTCTCGGGTCGTTTTATTTACTTAAGAAAATACCGTTTATTATAACATTGATTCATTCAGTGTACAACATTTTTCTTTCAACTTAACCTATAACCTCTAATTTCTTGCACGGCAATAAGTCATTGGTACCGTTCAACCTATTCAGCAAATTTTTGTTTTCAGCCGCATTAATTCAACTTATGAGTCTTCATTATAACGCCCTTCCTTTTTTTTTATCATCTTGCCGTAGGCTAAAAAGTAAGAATGTTCTGAATGTCATTCATGCCAAATTTTGCCAATTCATGCTACTTTTTTAGAGAGTATCCATAAGTTAGAAATATTAGAATAGTTTAGAAATTTATAGTTATTGTTCGTTGTTTAGTTTTAAAAAATGTACATTTAATTTGAAGAATAATAGATAAACAGAAGACATCATCAAGAAATTCTTGGTTATATTTTTTCCTTCCGTTGAAATTGTAAGCCAATTTTTTTTCTTCAAAAAGCAGAAACTGTTTATCGTTTTTCATAGTTTTTTTTTATTATTTTTTCTATTTTTAGGAATTTTTTAAAATGAATGCTAAATGAAAAAGATATTTGAATAACAAAGCAAAATGGCCAATTTTTAATTCTTCTGAAAGAAATTATTTTCATAATTGAAAAAAAAAATTATAATTTTAAAGACCAAAGGGAAATGTGTAAAAGGAAATGGATTTCAGAAAGAAAATCCATGCAGGGGGAAAACTTGGGTAAAAAATGAAAGAAGTTAAATACTCAATCTGGAATAAGAAAATTCTTTGGAAACTATGTTCACTGTTACCAGTCTTTTGAATTTAAAACAATTGAGCCTCCAGTGTGTATTTATTTACCTATGATTAACCTTTAATTCAGGAATAGTGCATTTCGTTTTCTCCATCTATTCTCCCCTACGCCACCTTTTTTTTTAAAAAAATGTTTTTTAACTTTTAGTCATTTTTTTAGACCTAGAAATTCTTCAGATAATATTAATGTTATCAGACGAAAATTAAACGATTAAATAATTTATGCTTTAGGTAAAGGCCTTTTCATCAGATTTTGCTTTATTCAAGTACTTTTGATCCCTGTCTCCCCAATTTCTAAGCATATACATTTTTAACATTTCATACGTAAATAGTTTTTTCTTATTTTGTAAAATTTTTTTAAATATATTGATAATCAGAAGCTTTTATTTTTTTTATTCAAAAATAAATTTAAACTATTAATGTTTAAATATGAAATATCACTAAATAAGTCGAGTCAACTCTTCTAAAAGGTAGTACAGATTAAGTAATATACTAACACGTTTTGATTCCTTTTAAAAGATTTGAAATGCAAAGATTTTTTCTCTAATTTGTACAGGAAATAGTATGAGCAAGTTTTTAAAGGAAAAATGGAAAGTATTGCAGCACATTAAAAAGAAAATATTATTGTAATTATAATGCAACTAATAAAGATTTTCTAGTTATCTTAGGTTTTTAATTGTTTAGTTCTTGAAAAGAAATATTTAGCTGCATTATAATTTTTGCAACAAAATCTGTTTTAAATTTTTTTAAAATTTAGCAGTTCAAAAAATAATTGTTTTGACTATAGAAATACTGAACACTTAATAATAATATGTTGATCAATATATTGGCTATATATTGAGTAATTTAATTAAGTTTCACACTGATATTATTGAATGATTGAGTAGATTTGATTTTTAATATTAGTGAAAGAATGGTTATATTCCGTTCCAAGAAATCATTATAGAAAACCTTTTTATGATTAATATTGTTTGTTTTTTAAAATATTTTTTCCCTTTTGTGTATATCTAATAACGAAGCAGTCGTTTATTATAGGAGTAATGTTAATATATTTAAGAATATTTGTAGATTTCAAAAACTTTTTAACCTTCAAATTTCAATTTGTTGGAATAATAAACTTTGAGGCCATACTTCCTTACATCAGTTTATTTAGTGTTTATTTATTATGAAAATTAATATTTGCCTTTGTTTTATAAGTCGATGACAGTGTTTTTTTTTAACTTTTGGAGCCATGTATATGGCCTAAAGGGGGAAGGTCTCATGTTTTTACTAAAATGTGTATATGTTGACATTTTTCTATAAATTTGTCCATCAGACATTTAAAATTTTAAAATCATTACAAAGATGTAATATTGATTTGATTCAACGAATCGTTGAAATATATCCGAGGATTACTTTTCGTAACTACTGAGTTGTCTATATCAGGTGCGTTGCTGAAGGATGTGAATGAATTAATAAAAATATCAGGATTTGGCCTTTGCATGAAGTTCTTACTTCCAATTGCTTAATGAATTTTTATTAATTTTCTCATCTATAAGAATAATGCTAGACTTCGATCAACTATAATTAAATCTTGAGCAACTTGTAAAAAAATAATTTGACAGTATATTCACTTAGATCATATTAGACAGTAGAGCACACAGAATTTTTTCAAGGGGGGGAGGTCCGAGGTCGAAAGTTCACCATTCTTGTATCATGTTCCTTTTGATTTTGTCGATTTTCGGGAACAAAACACAGTAAAAAACTAATTATTGAATAAATAATTAGCATTAATTAATAAAATTAATCATTAATAACAAATATTTAATTAAATTTTTTGTACTATATGCTTAGAATTATAATCAATCGGGGAAAAAATCGAGGGCTTTGGGGGGTTCGGACCCCCAGGACCCTCCCCTTGTGTGCGCCACTGATATTAGATGTCTTTTATAAATTTTTTATAATTTTTTTTATCTCTCTATAGGAATTAATGAGGTTTTATATACTAACTTTTTAATTCCGAAAATGCATATAGCTTTTAAATAGAGTACTTCAGTTATTTTTTAAAAATATGTTACTTCATATGTATAGTATGGCCTTCTGACTCAAAATGAATTCCTCATTTTGTTCTAGAATTTCTTTTGACTCTCCAATCACATACATCAGGGGTGGGCAGACTTTTCCAGAGTATGGATTACTTCTAATTTTTTCAAGGTGTTGAAGTCCACCCAGAGGTGTAAGTGTTTTGAGCTAAAAAAGATGTCTAAAATATTTATTATACCTTAACAATACAGATTTTGTACTTGCATAACTAAAATAAAAAAAAAACTCGCACTTTAAAACTGCATTTAAAGCAAAACAAAAGATACACACAAACATTATAATAATAGCCACAAATGTAATAATATCCAATGATGCATTTATCATGAAACACTTCAAATACTTTAAAAAATAAAACATTTCCTTCTAAAGTTAGTTTTCGTAGCTATAGTCAGTAACATACTTAGTCTGCATCCTGTCAGCCAATCTTGAATATTTCAGTATGTAATTACTAACTGCTAATCTTCATACGGTCACCCCAAAATGTTTTGGTAGTCCACCGGTCGATTACGACCGACTTAATGCCCACCTCTGACATGCATTAAAATAAATTTTTTCCCTCGATTCCAGTGTGAGAATTTCATTTCATTATCAACTCTCACAGCAAAAAAATATATGAAAATAAACTCCCATATCCGCTTAAAAATTGATGATAATACAACGAAACACTTGTACTTATCCAACGAGGCGCAATACCCGCTATTAATAAAATTATGATTTATTCTCTGTCTGCTCCCATGTTCATCATTCCATTTTTCGATAATAAAGTCTAAATTTCCTGTTTTCTGCCCTGTGTCCATGTCTAGACAAAAAGCCCCTCTCTTCGGCGGTCTCTTTTGATCTGGGTGCTCATTGCGTCGCAGATTCACGATCTTTTTAATGATCACCTTGTTCTTTTTAAGAAATTGGTGGGGAGAAGAGGGACAGTGACAAAAAGATCCCAAGCTCGTAGCGGTGAAAATAAAACAATTCTTTTTCGACGTCTTTGTCCTTGTGTTATTCAAACGCGCATACGAAAAGCCTCTATAAATCAAACAAGCCGTCGCACCGCATTCAAATCATTCGCTATTTTCGGCGTAATTCTCCGCCTTCTAGAGGCTTAGTTGGGTGTTACATCACTGATTTTTCTGTAGATACTTATCTGCCTTGTCTCTTTATTAGTACACCTACCTAGAGTTTGAGGACGGCCCGCTTCGACTATAATGTATGGAAATTCATCCACTTAGCCAGGCATGACCAAAACTGCTAACGACAGACCTTCGCAAGAGATGGCCTCTGTCTGCATACGGTAGCGAGTGGGTTCCACCTTCAAAGTGACACATGCATGCGATTTCTGCGACCACTGGAATAAGAATTGAACTGACAATTGAATTCAGCAGCCTCTTTTCTTTTTTTTTTTACCTTTTAAAACGTCGTTTTCTTTAGAAATTTTGAATTTTCACGAAACATATTTATATCTTTCGCCTCGGTTTTATCACAATTGTTTCCTCCGTGTATTGCATGTGACTTAAGATATCCGACTACGTTCGGAACCGTGATTTTGCAAAAGCGTATAAATGGATATTTGATATTTAGTGTCACTTAGATTAGAAAATGTATATAAAATTGTTTTAAGGCTAGTATTACAATAAAAAAATTATTTAAGTACAATATTTTGATAAAAAATGAACATAGAATGGCCCATTTTCAAAATATTTTCCTTTTGTGAAAAATGCTTCTATTATAATATTTTGCCTGTGTATAGATCAGACTTCTGTACAGAGGCTCAATTAGAATTTTTGAAATATATAGCTTAGAAGTGGGTTTATCCATGTTTTCCGACAACAGAGGGGAGAAATTTTAAGAAAAAAACGCCGATAATTATTTCAATGGGTTGTAACTCAGAAACTAATGTGGATTTTTCAAAAATCATAGTTGAGCCTCTGCACAGAGGTCTGAGCTATATACAGGCAAAATATTATTATAATAGAAGCATTTTTCACAAAAGGAGAACAATTTGAAAAAAGGTTATTCTAAGTTAATTTCCTTCTGCCGAAATATTGTATTTAAATTTTTTTTGTCATAATGTCCTTAAAACAATTTTATACGTGTATTCTCTAATCTAAGTGACACTAAATATCATGAAAATTATCCAGTTATACGTTTTGGGTCCACTTCAACACTTAAGCAGTTGACTCCAAAGAGAAGGATTCTCCAGAGCCGATTTTATGGTGCAAACACTGTCCATTTTTATTCTCTTTTAGTCGATAGCTTAATTACTCCTTCATTATTCTCATGACTCAATCACGACACAGTTTCTAGTGGACTGGTATTTATTTTTTACTTACAACACTTTTTACATTCACATCAGAATTACTGGGCATGCGCAGTGGGCTTGCGCAAACATAGTTCACATATTCTTATTTGAAGACACAACACAATACATACCTAATTCTCTTAATTACACAGATGGCCTTTCGCATGCCGTGAACTGACAATGCGCTTTTTTAAAATCACGGTTCCAAACGCGCGTAGTCGGATATCTTAATACGTTTTACTTGTATTAATTTCCAAAAAATTCAAAAATATCTTTTAATTCAGCGAAATTCTGAGAATGTATTAGGTAATAAACATTTTCTAATGGTCCCTTCAAGTACTTTAATTTTTAAATATTTAATTTGAATGCAGTCGAACCTCTATTACGAACCTCTATATTGCGAAGTTTTCTACATAGCGAACTTTTTCCTGGAACCAAGAACATTTCATGATTTTCTTTGTAAAATAACCTCCCAATAGCGAAGTGCATTTTCTATATAACGAACTTTATCTCTTGTAATTGAATTTCTCTCTCTCTATTTTTAAAGAATTTCTGGACATTTCAAGTTATTCTCCTTTTTAACACTTTATGGTGGTCATAAATCTTGAACTGCCCAACTTACCGAAAGCAATAGAATTTTGGGCGTTTCTTTCAAGAAGTGCTACCTTAACACCCCCCATTGTCCAGTTAACTGGAAACATCTTCGATAGCCCACTGGTAACTTCGTTTCTTGTAGCTCGAAAATGTCAAAACGTAAGTGCTTGTGCATCAAAGAAAAAATTTTAATTCTTCAGGCAGTGGATAAAGGTGTCTATTCTTTTTTTTTATATGTAAGATATATAAAATAAATATATATATATTAATTTAAAAAAGGTGTGAATAATTTTTTTAAATATATAGTGGTCGTTAATTTAAAGTTTGTTTTATGTGGTTTATCAAGAAAATTGAAAGATGAACCTCTGTATAACGAATTTTCTATGTAACGAACTTTTTTTCGGGATTTAGCGACTTCGTTATATAGAGGTCCGACTGTATCCACATGAGTTCAAATAGTATTATATGACAAGTAAAATCAACTGCAGTGTTGTAATTTTTCATTCAAATTGTACCATTAATGATAATTACCAAATAGTTTCGATTTAGTCACTAATAAATTTGTTAAGTGATAATTTACCAAATTTAATTCTTTAACTTTTTGAGACATGTCTCTTAAGCAAATCAAATAAAGCCCAATTATAATTATTTTTTGACCAATTAGTATATTTCTCTGTACAGATTATGTAAATTGAATCCAATACCATGTGGTCTGCTATCGTTCTTAAAATGATTTAATAAAAATTTGTAACCAAATAGTTTTCTTATAAGGTTTTTAAAAAGAAAGTTACTTTCGCAACGAATAAAGATGGTTAAATTATAATACCGTATGGATCAAATACCGTGCAAATTAATAATACTTATAATTTTCGCATGTTATTGAATACATGTCTATTTTCTTAATTATTTATAAAAAAATGATTTTAACACACAATTCATATTTCACGTTTAATAAGTATAAAATACGAATGATCTGAGTGTATGAGCCATTTTTTTAAAAAGGTGAATTTAAAAGTTTTACACTTTACCTATAGTTGAATCAAATTAAGTTAGTAAAGAATTTAAAACTATAAAACGCGTATACAGTAGATAGATGATAGACTGAGCCTCAGCTGTCAGGGGAAGAGGGGGAAAAAATCCGTACTTTTTTTCTCCCCTCAAAGGAACTCGTCTCGTCTTTATTGTAAAGGGGTACCCTCTAGTGGTGCGGTGACAAACTATTTTAAATGGAAGTTTTTAAACATTTTATTTCATTCCATTTTTTCACCATTAATTATTTTATCACGAAAAAAAAATTAAATGTATAGTAAAATTGATGTAGATTTTTCTTTGAAGATATTTCAACAAAAATAGTGACTATAAGTAAAGTTATTATGATCCATGTTATTTTATTTTTTATAATAAAAACATAAGTTCATTTTTTTTTCACTGAATTATTTTGCATCATTCAGAGAGTTATAGTTAAAAAAGGGATTAAACACATAGATTGAGAAATATATTTATATGTAATATTTATTTAAGTCAGATTCTTTGGGACCACTTTTATACTTATCAACCGTTATCTACCGTTGCCCTTCATGTGTGTTTTTTAATATTTATACCTATATACTAATAATTTTAAGGAATAACAGTGAAAATACTTGTCATCAGCCTTTTTTAAAAATATTTAAAATTTTTAAGTTTCACTATAGAATTTTTTTAAAAAGTAAGCCATTAGGTTTTTTTTAATGGTGTAATAATAAAGCTTTAACAAATTATTTCCCAATGGTGTGATCTAAGATTTTCAAGACATATTTTTGACTTTAACAAAAGCTCAAAGTTTTGAAATCTGTACATGATTTACAGCAATATTAAATAGTTGAAATTGCGGGGGAAAAATACAACTTCTTAGATCACATTAAGCCATGATAAACTTAAACATTAGATTGTTTTACAGTTGATATAACTTAAAATTATAAAACTTGTGTTCTATCTTAAATCTAGTTATGATGTAATTAGGGGTGTAGCTACCACCTTATCAATCATACCGGGTCCCCAAGATACAGGGGCCTCAATGGGTGAGAAAAACATTGTAGCCTAAAAAAAGGGCTTCACAAGGTATTTTGATATACGGCCCATGCAGGGCTAAGCTACGTCAGTGGATGTAATTGTTAAATTTCTAGGCTTCTTAGGTTCGTAACAGATTTCTAAGATAAAATACTAATGAATTCTTTTCTGAAAAATAAATGTTTCAGAAATATAAAGTTAAAATGTTTTGGAAAATTAATATATAAACATTTTTAATACTGTTATTTAATTATCCTTATACTTGTTTTAAAGACAAATAATAAAAACTATTTCTCAGATATGAATACACGATGATTAAATAGTAATTAGATTTTCTTTCTTTGGAGTATTTATACTAAAAATTAATGATGATAACTTTACCTTAGTCTTATAAATCCGTAAGCTTTGACTGTCAAGAAACTGCTGACTACTATATTAATTTTTGTTAAGTGGGATACACACAGTACGATTCAACTGACAAAAATTCAAAAAAATTTTTTTAGCCTAAATTATTTATTGTATAATTTTCTATAATCATGCAAAATTTGAAAGTTCTTAGATATAAAAATCCAGAATAATGATAACTTTTAAGTTCATTTTTATTCACATCCCAATAACAAATAAAAACTTTAATTTGATTTTTCTCAGAAAGAAAAAATAAGGTGTACTTTCATTTAAATTGCTAAGGCGTTTTTTCTCTTGTGCCAAATAATTCTTTTTTTCTTCTAAATATTGCTATCAGTACATGTAACAATAGTTGGTATGCATTTTTTAATCAAAGCAAAACTTCATTTTTTAAAAAAATATAATTAAAAGTAGAATTTATACATTTTTAAAGCAAATTTTCGATAAGCATTGATAAAAAAAGATGTATTTTACGAATATCAATCATGTTAGCAGAAAACCCATATCAACTTTTGTTATATATAGTTGGACGTACTCGTAAATCAAATTTCATGTATATGCCTAATTTCTTTAAAATTTTAAAGGGTTAGCATTTTATAGTGTTATGAGCTCAAAAACTGTTTGACGTAATACGTATACATAAGCTGTAAGAAAAAAGAAAAACAAATTAAGACCATTAAATCAAAGATTTTAGTATAAATGGCACCATGTCCCCTTTAAAGTACAAAATTATTGCATTATTTAGAGATCGAAACTATTGTTAAGAGATTGTTTTATTGCATATACTTTGAATAAGTGATCCATTTAGCAACTTAAAGAATTGACTCCATAATAACTGATTTGTTGCTGTTCTTTAAAATCATTTTTATTTAATAATTTTTCAATACTAATATATAAAAACTTCATAACTAGAAATCAATTACATCCTTATAGGCATTTCAAATAAATTCAAGTTTAAAAATATTACAGCAAAGTATTAAGACAAACTTAAGATCTATATTTTGGTTCTGTGAACAAGTAATCTTCGCATACAGTATTTATAACAAAAGCAATCAATGCTCTTTTTCTTTCGAACAGACTAATTGCTAGGTAATTTAAAGAAATACGGCCATAAATATTTATATTCAGTCAAAGCGATTCAAAGCAATCCACTGTGAAAATTGATGATTCATCTGAGCACCAAACAATATATATTACGCTCATGAAAAATAACTGTTCTAATATGAAAGTCCGAGCACATTAAATTATTATCTTCAATCATTAATCTTTTCACTTCGAGAAATGAGATAAATGTTCTACGTCTTGTAAAAAAACTACAAAATTTGATTTTATACAGGTAGAGAGGGTATTATTTTACAGTTATTGCGTTTGTATATTGCGTGCCTTCTTTTAAATTATACATTTGTTTTAAGACTTATCAATTAGGACCTTCAAGTGGTTTATACTACGTGCAGCGTTGAATATAGATGCTTCAGTATGAATCTAAAATGGAACGCACCCACAGGAAATTTAGCACAGGGATTGTTTAAATTGATTTATTTGGATTATATAATGTTAGAACGCCCATTAGGTTTTGGGTGGCATTAGTCAATGTTTAATGAACTTGATGCTATTATCTGAAGCAGTCTAAAGCATAATTAGTAATGTATAAACACGCGCTGAAAAGATTGAATGTCAATATTTATTCATTATTTTAACATGTCATAAATGATTTGTGGAAATAATATATTGAAGGATATTAATATGGAGCTTCTGTTATATTTGTAAAATATTTATTGCCGAGTTATATTGCTTGAAGTCGAGAGGTCTATCCACACTGTTGGTATCATGTTTGAAATAACGAAAATGTGACCTTTTATGAAATATACACCAAGAATTTTACTTTAAAAAAACCCCCAAGTTTCAACGGAAAGATAAATCCTTTGTTATTTTCAAATGAAAAATTATGTATCTATTTTAATTTGTACAATTCTTAGATATGTACAAAACAATCCTCCCCCCCATTACAGAAAATTATCTTAATCTGTTGAAAAAAATATGCATTATATAAATGAGAGTAAAATAAAAAAATTAAAATAAATTACATTATTTTTTTATTCAAATGAAATTATATATATTAAACCATAAGTAACTCGTAAATTGTTTTTATTTTTTTAAAATTGTGAAACTGGCAGCCTACCTGATTTCCTTTTGGCCGATTTTGTTTAGTATGTTTTAAATGGGTAGTAGATTTTGAAAAAAAATTTTACGTGCATATTACATGTTATCAATTAGTGGAAAAAATAACAAAGAGAATATTCTTGGATAAATGCATGTTAGAGAGAAAAACCATGTATTGTGTGAACACAATCCCCTTTTCAATAATTTCCTTTTTTTAAGAGCAAAAATACTAATAGTTATGTAATAGATAGCTCTCTAAATTGTAGAATAAATCTAAATGGTCATTAGTGGCGTATACAGACATCTCGTACAGGGGGTGCGGATATATTCTAAAAACACGTACACGAAAGCACCGAGGGTATAATCTCTACTGTAAAAATTAAAAATCTGTTGGGACAAAGCAGAGCCTGTTAATCCAAGGGGGCATGTAGATCTTTTGCGCTCAGGGCCAGAAATGAGCTTAAATCTGCACTGGGACTAGGGGTGGTGGGAAGGGACCCCAAACTCCTCCGTGTGTGTGTGCCACTTACTGTCATGCTTTTATTTTGTGAAGGAACTAATTAATAAAAAACAACTTACGAGATTTCCAATTTATTGACGATTTTCCCCACCAGCATTCATTATTTTTTCAGCAATAATGTATTCGAAGTAACTTATTATGACATTACTATCTTAACTTTAAGCATAAACTGAAATTAGTTAAAAATCTTCCCACAGTCTTTTTGTAGTCAGTATTATTTATATACATGAGCCAACGATGCTTCACCGCATGTCGTTATGGATGCCTTCCAGGCGTACGGCACACCTATACGCTTTCTTTCAACCAGAAAATGATAAATATTTCGAATTTGATTTTCTGATTACAGGAACTGGGTTGGGTCTCTTTTAATGCTTCGGAGTATAGTGTTAGTCTAAACATTGTGTCATGACGGGATAAAATGTATCCGATTAATTGAATCTTAACAATGTTTAGCATAATTGCAGATATTGCTTGATTTACAAGTTCTAATCAAATAGCTATTTGCCTTGATTTATGGTATTTTTCAGCAAAATCTCTGTAAATTAATGCTTTGCAACACTCGACTGTTTTTTTTAAATTCGGGTTATGATTGTAAGTATTGTGTATGAATGTGTGTTTTTGTACGAATCAACAAGTATTTTTTTCTTAATTATACACGAAATTTCTATTTAATTATTTTTTAAAACAAATTTTATGATGTATGTTACATATGCAATCATTGTCTTTTAATACCTTATTTTTAAATTTTACGAGTTATGAATTTGAATAAAAGTAAAGTTAGGAAAAGAAAGGGGGAGCTATTTCTATATTTTATATTAAAGAAATGTTTTGTTATGTATAAAATTAGTACTTTTCATATTTTTTAAAAATCTATATTCATGCTTTTATGTCTTAACACTTACACGATTTTTTTCAGAGAAATATTGGAATAGAGTTTCTTAAATTTTATTTTTTGAGAAACTTAAGCCACGAAATCATGGATACTTGATTATTCATTCCTTAGCCAGTAAACGAATTTTCAGAATTCTGACTCGATTCAGAATCAAATAATAAATTTAGGAGATTTTTTTTATTTGAGAGATTATAAATTTTTAAACGAGAGGTCCTTTGCGTTTGTATTGGAAAGTATCGACTCAATTTTATTTTCGGTGACAATAAAATATTGTCATTTTCAAATATGATAATTATCAGTTGTATTTATCGTTCAGTATGGAGAGAACAGATTCATATTATTTTAAAGCCTCTGCTTTAAATTGCAAAATCTACATTCATCTGTAATTTTTTATAATGTTGATTGAGGTGATATTTGTCTTATTATTTAAAAGTAGAAACATTTCAAACAAATGCTTTAACACTAAAAAAATTGTAAGAAATTACTTAATTCGTTGGGCTTAGAAGAAATGCGGTAAATATTTTGTGCATAAAAAAAAGAACTGTTGTAACAAAATTAATCGTTATAAAATCTAAGAATTTTTGTTTTTTTGCTAGTAATATAAATAATTAAAATATAATTATTTGTGGATATGTTATGAATGAAGAACATGCTACAAGTTTAGGTCATGTTTATAAATATCAGTTAACTAAATACTGAAATTCTTTGTCGGGTTAGTAATTTGTTTTTGAATTTAAATCTATAAATACTAACGATACAAAATCTCGAACAAATACCGCCACTGTAATTTAAAGTTAAAGTCTATAGTTTCAAACAATTTTAGTTTTTTTTTTTTTAATTCAGTGGGTAGCTCACATTTATTAAATGTAACAATTGTGGCATTAATGCATGTTATATAACAAAAAAGTATACATAGATTGTTTTGATTAATTTTAGTGAACAATATATCTGAACATCTATGTATCTGAGCTGTGTGTGAATCCCTGTCTCTCTTAGTATAATACTTTTAGAAGCTCATTTTAATTGAAATTTAATTTTCAAATTTCTTAAATAAATTGTGTTGCCTTTTCATATACATGTATAAAATCTTTTTTTATATTCATCAAAGAAAGATGCGATGTATCCAGAAAAAAGTTCATTTGTACCATGCTAAACAAAATTCGTGCAAGATCAAATTAAACTTAATTTGAAAGAAGAAAAAAAAAAACGTGTAAAAAGTGTGAAGAAAATTCAACTGTGTATTAGATATGGTATTTGAATTTAATTCATAGACTCCTCATTTCTTTTAATAGTTTAGATAATAGTTTCATTCAATCCAAATTTTATGCCAAGATATTTTGAACGTTCATATATCTCGTTTCAATATTTTCGAATGGATTGGACTTGCTTTTCCTGCTCTTCGTAATTTTACACTCATAATTTTGGTTAAAACTTTTACCAACTAAAAATATCACATATATATATATATATATATATAGCTTAATATACCCATTTCAACCCGACGAAAATATAATGACCCAGTATAATACTTTAGAAATGATAAAACATTTGAAAAATTTATATATTGTACATTAACACTATGTGTTTGCTTCCTCGCGAGTCATTGCACGAGATAAACCGATTATAAGGTTGCACTCTTAAGAACAGGACTGTTGCAATCTGATCAATGATCATAAACTGATCACCGATTTTTAATCGTATTGGACTAGGCAAACCATATAAGAAAGCTGTCTTTTTTCTTCTAGGTCGTGTTATTTTAAAATTGCACATATGTTAAGGCTTTCCATGACGTTTTGATTGAAAAGTCAAAGTAGGTCATGAATCTGGTATGGCTACTCCGTTCCTGTTCTTATGGACGATTTCAGCAGGTTGAATGGTCAATGAGGCACTTGATCTCCAAGTCCTCATCCCCTATCTTCAAGTTGGCAGCTAAATGTTAAACTTACATTGCAGTAAACTTTGAAATCGGAATTTTCTTTATAGCTAAATGTTTTTCAAATTGACAGTTTGGAGTGATTTTAACCAAAAATCGAATATTCTATGAATTCATTGTTTTACAGATAAATAAATTTCATTTCTCTTAATATTTTCTAATCGTTTGAATGGAAAAGAATTTCTTGGTATTAACTTTTTCAAAAACCGTATATTCTGATAAAATGCTAAAATTCAAACTACTTATTCCCCTACCTCGAAGAAAGTGTTTTTTTTTAAAGTTTAATGCTTTTTTTTGTTTTGAGGTATGAATTGTTTCATATTGCAAGTTACAATAATTACTGCTATATTATTCAATAAAATGTATAATAAAGGGAAATATACAAAACATAGTCATAACTCAAAAGACAATGGTTCATTAAATCTAAAGTTCTTTTTCTTCAAATGCAAAAAAGTCCTATTATTTTCAGTGAAAAGCCGTAAATAAGTATTTTACCGTCATTTTATTGTCCTGTTTTGAGCAAATTACTAATAAATAATGTATTCAATAAGCATTCTTCTTTGTATAAACTTTGATTAAGAGTTAGAATTCTTGTGGCATTTTTAAATTGTACGCAACTTTCGAAAGTTTATCCTTACGTGTGTGTGAAAATTAAAAAAATAAATATACTGAAATAATCTTAATATATAAAATTTGATGATTCCCAAGAAATATTTGTAGCGATGATAGATATTTAGTAAAAAAAAAATCTCTCTCTAGCTTATAATTCTATCGTTAAATCATAATGATTAGATGAAATTTTACTGAAATATTTTGTCAAATATTTATAATGTATAGTCGTTAAGATATAGAGATAAACTGTCATTTACTAGATAAGAAGTATATATTTTATATCTAAAGAATATATTGCAATTTTTTATATATATTAGGAATATTTTATACACACGTGCAGGTGGCTAATTATTTTATAAACAAATATAGAAATATTAGAAAAAAAATCACAAGCACAAATTGTCAGAAAGGCAATTTTTATATTTTTAAAATAATGAATATTAAACCTTGCATTTCGAAAAGTCATTAATATTAAAGGGTGTTTTTTTAGAGGTATAGAACTTTACATTGTAATAAAACAACGATGTATTATTCGATTGACATGAATTTTTTTTATTCGAAAGATAATCTTGTGGCATTACATTTTAAATATGATTTCTGGCATATGACTGCCACGGCTGGCTCGGATGTAGTCCAAACTGGACGTCCAATTTTCGATGACTTTTTCCAACATTTGTGGCCGTATATCGTCAATAACACGGCGAATGTTGTCTTCCAAATGGTCAAGCGTTTGTGGCTTATCCTCATAGACCAATGACTTTACATAGCCCCACAGAAAATAGTCTAGCGGTGTTAAATCACAAGATCTTGGAGGCCAATTCACAGGTCCAAAACGTTGAAGTTAGGCGGTCACCAAACGTGTCTTTCAATAAATCGATTGTGGCACGAGCTGTGTGACATGTTGCGCCGTCTTGTTGGAACCACAGCTCCTGGACATCATGATTGTTCAATTCAGGAATGAAAAAGTTAGTGATCATGGCTCTATACCGATCACCATTGACTGTAACGCTGTGGAAGTTTTTGAAGAAGGATTCCACCAGCCCATAAAGCGCACCAAACAGTCAGTTTTTCTGGATGTAACGGTGTTTCGACATACACTTGTGGATTAGCTTCACTCCAAATGCGGCAGTTTTTTGTTGACGTAGCCATTCAACCAGAACTTCGCTTCATCGCTAAACAAAATTCGCTTATGAAAATCGGGAACAACGGCCATCTCGTTTTGGGCCCATTCGACGAATCTACGCCTTGCTTGATGATCGTTTTCATAAATTGCCAAACCAAACTGAGAATAAATCACTTGACAGCTGTTAAATAGGTCACCATCCTGGAAAGTAATGCCAACTTACACTTCTACACCTGGAAAAAAACCACTCTTTACAAAGTGCTTTTCATGAATTATTCATAGTGCATATTCATGAATTATTACTCTGTAGTATAATTTTATGGTGAATCTTAAATTTAATAACATGAGGGAATTGGTAATTAAATTTATATAATATGAAGGAAAACAAATGTTTTTTTTTCAAAAAGTTATAAACTGAATCGCACACAAAAAATAGCTTTATTTATTTTAATCTAAAACCTATAACCCAGTTATCTAGATTAATTAGATTGTGTCTGGTATATTTTTCTCAATCAAAATATTTTCTTTTTTTAAAGTCAATAAATATGACCTTTCTAAAATTCTAAACAAAGTTGAAATGAATAAAGAATTGGTTATACCGATTTCTTTTAAATATTTTAAATAACAATTTATAATACTTGATAAATATGGTTTTGCCGGCAGCAGTACATCCATGTTCAACTGACAAAGAAACTTGCCAGGCTGGGAAATCAAAGCATATTCTTTCTGTATTCGGTTCTACATTGTTACGTCCTATTTATTTTTTATAATTATCAACCCAAGTAATATATAAAACATATATAAAAAATCTTGATGATTTTTTGGCTGTAATTTTTGATGTCGTTATTAAACAATGCTGGTGCATATAAAGCTGATAAACTGACAGCGAATTGTTTATTTTGTACTCTGATCTTTTTACTAACAATTTTGTTTTATTTTCAATTTAATTCTTTGTCAATTTAATTTTATTTTCATTTATTTTCTTTGATATTTTAATCCGATTTTGTAATTTTTTAAAATTAAAAAAAGTACATGTGAAATTATACATTTCTCAAAAGTAGCAACTCTTAATTTTTTTAGATCTTAATGTGCGTGATCAAAATGCTTATTTCCTCCACAGTAACATTGATTCTTTAACTAATTTGAAGTAATACTATTGTAAAACGCGAAATTATAATTTTTGTGAGTCCTAATTAATCCTTTATGCAAGAAAAATTCCCGTGAAAATCTTTTAATGAGAGCTATTTAGTTTTGAATATAAAATTTTATAATATAACATTAATAGACATTCGATCTTATTATTTAAATAATTCTTATTTTTTATGTAGTACGCATAATAAACATACGTATAAATGCATGCATAAGTAAAGCACGCATTTTGATATTTGTATCTCGTTGCAAGCTTTAGGATTTTTCATTTCTTTGTTCTAACATTGCAGCATACTGTACTTCCAGTCGTCTCAAATTAAGTTAACAATCTATTTTATGCAAAAAAAATTTTCAAAAAATAGTTTCTTCTAACTTAAAGAAGTGTGTGTGCGAGTTAAATTTATTTGTAAAATTCTCACTTAAAATACTATATTCATTAAATTCAGATCATTCAGTTAACCCTTTATCTATACCGACGGTACTTTTAAGTACCACTCACTTTAAAATAACATAGAATAACTATTTTTACGAATATTTAGACGATACTTAGCAGGGATATTCTTTGAAATGCACACTCTTCCAAGACATATGGAAGCATGGGTTCTATGATGATTATTTTAGAGGCAAAGGCGAATAGTTCGTATAGTAGAAATTGCGCTTTCAGCGGATTGCGAAGATTACCTTTTTTGTCCCGAAAAAATAGTTAATGTTAAAATTCAAGTGTCTAGTTTTTTTTCTTGTATTTTAATGAAGACCTTAGAAAATGATCTGACTATTTGTTTTAAGTGAACAGTGTATATAATCAGTGTTACAATTGAATATCTTTAATTAATCAATTAGCTCTAATGGGTGAAATTTCTCAAAGTTGAGTATTTTCTTTATTGATACCCCTTAATTTTCAATGTAGTGATTAAAAAAATATTGCATGAAAAAAACTACAGTATAAACTAATGCGGTAGATTAAGGGTTAAAACACAAGCTTATTTATGTTGTAGGTCTTGTTCCAGCTCATTTTAAAGATTTTCTAGGTGGGTCAAATAGTTGGGAGTCTCTTACCAAAATATTTCTTTCAAACATAGCTATTTTAGTGATTATTTATAGCTAAATATTGTTGCTCAGACATTTGATACACTCATCCTTTAACAAAAATGAATATTCATTTTCCACAGCTTAGAGGTGAATACGCTGTTTACTTTGTTTCGATATTCTAAATTATAACTTTTTAAATTTAATGCATTATCACATATATAAAATGTTATCCGAAAGAAAATGATAGTACTTGATTTTTTTCATTACTAAACATGAAGTAGATCCTAAGAGAAAATTCTGTGACTATATCATATTTCATTCGTTTTGTTTATTCATCATTTTAATGAACAATAGTTTCGCGTTAATTTTTAAATTTATTTTGCTTCAGTATGTTATATTTTATTTGTGGGATGGACAATTTTTCCAGATGGAAGAAATTTCCAAATAAAGCTTTATTTATTTCATGTATTCAATACAATTTTTTAAAAAATTTTTATATTAATTTGAACATTGCTTTCACATAATTTTAAGGGCCTTGGTGAATTTATAAAATGTTTTAATTAATTATAAATATATTAGTAGTAAAATATTTAGAATTAATAGTAATATATTTTAATATTAACACATTTTAATTAGAATATTTTGATTAATAATTAATAAAATTGTTACGATTTTGTTGGTAAATATTAAAGTAGATATTATATTCTATGGAATAACGTCTAACAATTATGGACTTATTGGTTAACTTCAAATGTTACGAAATACTTTAATGTACAAAAGTACCGAGTAAACAATTTACGATAAATTACTGAAGTTCGCATAAACTTTGAGATGCATTTCATTACGTTCTTTACATTAAAAAACACAAAGTTACTCGCGTTTTATTTTGATTACAAAATTCTCTCTCTAGCCGTATAAACAACTTTCTATAATTAAAAGGCATTAATTTTTCTTGGCAATTGTTATGTAACTTATTTTTTCATCAATAGTTACCATTTTTGTCACTTAAACAAACCCACTTTTTAATTTTATAGCTCTATAAAACCTTTTAAAAAAATTGACCATGTAATACGACAGAACTCTCTTATATAATACTTTTTAGAGAAAAAAAATATTCCAATATTATAAACATTAAATGATTTTGGAATCAGAATATAAAGTAGCATTTTTTTTGTATGCAATGTGTTCCATATTTTTTCTCTTGTTTTGCAATACTAATTATAATTTTATTTATAAGCGTAAAACTGGAAAAAAATTAGCATTTATTTTTTTATAAATTTTAAGCAGTAGAGTTAAATGAATGAATGAGTCAGAAACTGCACGAGCATATATTTTTATACCTGAAAAGTATTCTTAAATTTTTGATTGTATACTTTAAAGCCTAATGAAAATAGCCATAGTGATTGTGTAAAAAGATAACGAGAAAAACACAATTTTATACAAAATAATAATACTAATACTAATTGAAATATACAAATGTTTTAAAATTATTTTGGGGGATCTTGATTCTTTTCCTTTTTTAAAAAAGATTATTGGAAAAAAAAATTGGAAAAAATTATTAAAAAAATATTGGAAAAATTGTTTGGCCACAAATTATGAAATAATTATAAATTCTTTTATTCTATTATAAATACAAGTGATTATCGGTTTAAAAATAAACTTAAATTCAAATTTTCTTTGACATTTATTAGAAAAGCAGACACTGTTGATTTGTATTTATAAATAACTTTTAATGACCTTGCAGAACAGTTCTATGATTTTATTCATATAAATAGGCGGTTCCAAGTTAACGAACCATGTTGGTGTATCTTTTTTAGTGGAACGGTCATTTATAAAGCTTTCCAGCTTCATACTGTGTATTCCATTTTTGCTACTGATTTATTTGTAGTTAATAGAGCGTTAGTATGCGTATACAGTTGAACAATTGAAGATCTTCTTTTCACAAAGTTTTGAGTACCTTGGAATCTTTTGAGTTGCCTAAATTATTCGTTTTATTCTTAATCATAAGCCAAAGGTGTTCAAACAGTGTTCCTCGGAACATTGGGGTTCCAGAAGGTATACGCAGGGCTTCCATGAGTCACAGGAAAAAGTCGAAAAGAAAATTATAAATGTATATGCAAAATGAATTCACGCATTCTCTATAAAGCTTGAATAACCACAATTATGTAAAGGTCATCTCACCCATTGAAACTGAAAATTTTATTTTTATAAAATGACTTTTATTTTTTGCAATGCTTTAACTTATTATAATATAATAAAATATTAAAACGTTTTTTCTTTACATGTACTACCTACTAGATTATGAGTATTTTATTGTTTGTTGTCCTGGGTTCCACGAAATAATTTTATACAATGTTTTGCATAGCTAAATAGTTAACTAATGAAAAAGCACCTTTTCCATTAGTGAAAAAAAACCCCCACTTACTACGGAAACCCCTACTAGAAGAAACAAATTATCGACATATATACAGAATCGACGTTAAATTCTAAATATAAGCAAGAACAGCTGCTAAACTTTAAGTTGCAAATTCATGCAGAGGTTACTACACAGCTATGGATATTTTAATGTCATTCAAAATAATGTATTACAGTGAAACATTATCAACATGAGTAGCTACAAAAACAAATATCAAAACAAATGAAACACAGAATATGAATTACGATTAAATAATTTCAAAAGACCTAGACTTCGACAGTTTGTGTAAAAAAAAAAATTCAGACACCTATTCTAGTTACTAAATATAATACAAAGGTAGGAGGATAACATATTAATATTAATGGAGCAAGTGATATTAAAAAATTTTAATTGTCTTAACGCAAAAAGTGCCTATGATATGTGTATCTACTTAAAATATTATTTTAAGATGAGAGAGTGAGAAGGGGGGCTTCCGAAAACACCTTATAGTTTTAATGGTTCCACGAGTCGGAAGACCACTGTCATAACCCAGATACGAAAATCTCAAAGTATTCCATGTGAGTATCAAGGCAACGAAACAGCCGACAATGGTGCTGTATCTACATCTGAGGTAATATTCCTGTCGCTTCAAACTGCGATATTGTAAGAACATTAAAGCAACTATCAAAAGATCATTTAAACGTTGAGATTAATAATAAATTGAAGAATGGAAAAAATACAGTTTTTTTCATTTGAAATCGCTGTCATGTAGAGTACACAATGTTATTTTAGCACTTCTGTTCAGTAGCGACCCCCCCTCTTTGGGGGCTCGGAACCTCACCCCTCATACCCCATGGGGTTTTTTCAATTGATTATAACCTTATGCATATAGTTCGTAAATTTAGTTAAGTATTTCTTATTAATAATTAATTTGAGTAATGAACGCTAATTATTCATTTAATAATTAATATTTTACTGTTTTTTTGTTCCCCAAAATCGATGAAATCAAAGGAATATGTTGGGCGGCGTATTAGAGCATAATACGAGAATAGTGGACTTTCTATCCAGGACCTCCGTCCCCCTCGAAACATTTCTGAGTGTGCTGCTGCTGTTTGGGCATACGAAATTTACACGTTAACAACTTTTCTCGGAGAAGAACCCCCTATATATATATATAATCATTGTACAAGGCAATTTTACATACTAACCGAGATGCATCTGGACTGGTTCCGCCTTAATACTTTTTTTTTGTTTCAAACGTACACTTTAATTGGCTTGATTGAGGAAAGAATTCTCAGTTCTAAATTTTCTTTTTTTTTTTTTCATGAAGTTGATTTTTCCTTATACATTCAATTTTAAAGCAAACATATTTTTATAATACCTATTATTAGACTTAAAATCATTTTAAATATTAAAATGGAAATTCCCCCCCTTGAATTTGGCACAATATATTTATTCTAAAAGAGCTTGATGCCAAAAAGTTCCAAACAGCAAACTAACTGTTTAATTATATTTTGGACATCACAATTTCAACATACCGAAATAAAAACCATTGTAAAAATTCGAGGAAAAAAGGATTTTGTTTGCCTCTTTCTGAAATGCTTTTTTAAAATTTATAAACTCAAAGTCCATGAACTCCCACATGCATTCTTATTCGTTAGTCTCTTTAAATTTGTTTTCAAGCTCTTTCGAAATGGCGACCATTACAATACGCGCGCACAGAACGCATCCAAAATAAAGCGTCTTTTCATTCTGACGTGTCACATTTTTACCACAAGGCGGCCGCGGAAACAGAAACAAAAACCGAAAAAGTAGAAGTGATCTTTTTTCCCTTCTCGCTCTTTTCTCCCCCTTCCTCCCTTCCCCTCCTTGCGCTCTTCTCCAAAATGTATGCACGCGCCTTATTTCCCCAAAAAACTTTTTCGAAACTCCTCTTTTCGGCTGTCTCTTGCCTAGAAAAACTTTTCTGCGAGGAAAACTCTTTCTCTCCAGGCGGACGAGCAGCACGCATGTGTTCGCGATAACACAACACTCATACATACATGCCTCCTCAAACAGCCGCTCCGAACTGTACGTATGTACATACACAACAAGCAAAAGGAAAATGCATCGTCGTTAATTCGTTCGAAACTGGTCGATAGGAGCGCCGAAAAGAAAAGGCTTGCGAAAACACTAAAAATTAAAAAAGCCCCCCTTTAATTAACGTTTCAGGTCCTTTCTCCCAACATTCGGGGGGCTTCCTAATGAAATAAGATCGATACTCTACTGAAAAGAGTTTACAGTGGTCATGCTTCCACACATACGTGTCGAGTATACACATAAAGCGCGATGTGTGGAAACAGCGAGAAAAATATAAATTCTTCTCCTAAACGACTAATTGCACATATTTCGGGTTTTTGTAAAAGCTCTATCTCCTCTAAAAGGCGCTTCTAAAACAGGCAGAGGGGGGAATTTTGATCGCTATGATGATAGAGTGAATAGAAGTCGCAGTTTATTCTGAAGCGGCGTGACGCAAAGTTAATTTCAGTTACGAAAGCTTACTTTTTTCCCCCTTTAGTGGAGTGCTTGCTGTAAAATACTAATACGCTCTCGCATTTTCTCTCTAAAACCTCTCGTTTGTTATTCAATATGGCGTCGTTCAAATCCAGTGCGAGTTCCCTTTATTTCAGCAAATATAACAAAAATTATTTTAGATTTTAAGTTTAAGCTATTTTAAGTGAAAGATGTTTTTGTTGCATCTGCGGTAGATGTTTTAATTCTCTCTAGGATATTAAATATTTGGATTAAATGCTCTTGTTTTAGATAAACGAATCATTCATTGTGACTGGAAAATTTTAAGCTTATTATTTTTGAAAAAAGCTTTTTATGAGGAAATAATATTTTCGTGTTTTAAATACGAATTTGGAATACCTTTATGAATTCCTACAATTAGTTCACTCTCCTTATCTATACATATAAATAAAAATGAAGTGCCTGTTTGTAATTTGAAATTAACAGCTTTTTACTACATGCATTTAAAAGTATATACGGTACTTACATGAAAAAATCAATTTTTAAAAATTTTTGTCTGTCTGTCCGTCTGTCTGTCTATCTTGACGGCCGCGGTAGCCGAGTGGTATAGGCATCGGATCGTGGCTGGCTTTGTCACGAGTTCGATCCCAGTACCACTAAAGACCCGCCGTGTAGGGCAGCAATGCACGCTAAATCTGTCGAGAGCTGAAACGTCCTCCCGTTGGTGTGGTGTGGTAGTTAGGAGAGGGGGGGTGCCAGCTCAGGTGTCGTCCACGTCACTTGACCATGGTTCAAAATTACGTGGTCCGTCGCCAAAAGCCCTCGTGCAGCTGAACAGTGCGACGTTAATCTTCACTCACTCACTGTCTATCTATCTGTCTTTCTGTCTGTCTGTTTGTTCCGTCTAATCTCTGAAATGATTCGACCAATTTTGACGAAACTTTCACTGGCAGATAGCTAATGTTATAAGGAATAACTTAGGCTACTTTTATTTTAGAAAAAAAAATTAGGATTCCGAGAAAATAAAATTAAAACCAATGAAATAGTGAGCAATATCCGATTCAAATAGGGATTATTTATTTCAATAGGGGCTATTTTTATTCAATAGGGATTATTTTTATTTAATAGGAATTATTTTATTTCGCGAGCCTTCTGTCTCAACGATTGCTAGCAGTTATATCAAACTTTTTTCTTTGATTAGGTTGCTGCCATTCGCGTGACATTTCCTGTTCATGTCTTGATCCTAATGATTTTACAGTCCTTAACTGCATTCTCAAAGGTCATGCGTCCCTTTCACCCCCTTCCTTACGGCTTCATTTGTGTTGGCGTTTCACCCTACTTGCTACTTAGGCCTATTTTGATCCTAAAGATTTTAGTCCTCACCCCATCGACAGTCTCAAAGGTCATGCGTCCCTTTCACCCCTTCCTTAACAAAAAGCAAAGAAAAAAAAATAAAACAAAAGAGAAACATATTCACTAAGTAGAAGAAAAGTTTTCGTAAACTCTGCGAAATGAATAAACACTTTTTTGTTAAATTTCACGTGGACGAAGTCGCGGGTAACAGCTATTTAACATAAAATAAATGCGTAAGTAATATTAACGTATTACACATCCAGATAAAAAATATTCACACTATTTTTAGCGTTTATTACACAAAATTTGTAACAATGTGTTACTTTTGCTGAGCAGTTAGGTGTTTTCAAAAATCGACCCACAAGAAAGTTACGGGGCGTTATAAATAATAACAATAATAAAAAAATCAGCAATTATATCTAAAGACTTAAATTTTAGCAAACATGGTTTTTTTCGTGCAGCTGAGTTATGTAAAAAGCTTTTTTTTGTTTAATTTATACAATTCACGTAAAATTAACTCATTAAAAACTTTTTTATCCTTTAGTCTATTTTTTAATTTTTAAATTCACCCGTGCGAAGAACGGGTATACCAGCTAGTTTAGAAATATAATTTTAAATTTTTTGATGAGAAATAATAATTTAACTACACACAAAGATCCAGAAATAATATCCAGAAATTTATATTTTGTTGCATACAGAATGATTATCCCATCAACTTCTTGAGAAAATATATGGATCAAAAATATTTCTTAAAAATATTTTTAAACTCATAAATGCACAAATCCACCACACAACGTTAGGTCCACAAAGTTAGTTTGTTAGTGGTCCAGCTGTGAAGTATATGAGCATTCCACACACAGGATACATTTTAATACACAGACTAATATTTACACAACTACACTTTAAAATTATTTATGACCAATGAAGCAAGTTTTTTTCCATGCAATCTGATTTGCATCTAATACCAAATGGTTAAACTCTAACGTTAGATTATGAATCATTTGGATTGACATGGCATTAGTAGAAGTTAAGAGCAAAATATAGGAGTGGTAATTGTATTAAATATGAGAAGTTCAATAATTATGGATTGAAGTATTGATAGGATGCTCTTTGGTGAGTTTTTAATGATTTACGCTATTCGTTTGTGAATATACAGGGTTTTAAATTTGAACTTTCGGATTTTAGATATTTTTTTAATTTGAACTTTCGGATTTTAGATATTTTTTTAATTTGAACTTTCGGATTTTAGATATTTTTTAATTTGAACTTTCGGATTTTAGATATTTTTTTAATTTGAACTTTCGGATTTTAGATATTTTTTTAATTTGAACTTTCGGATTTCAAATTTTTCTACCTATACAACTATTTTAAAGATGGGTGCATCATCTTTGGTGTTCGATGGTTCACTTATATTATGCACTAATTTGTTTTAGAATTTTAATATTTTAATGTTATAATATCTTTCAGAATGCGATGGCGAATAGTTTAATTTTTCAAGTTTAATGGTTTAATTTTAACTTTTTAATTTTAAAATTTTTGAGAATTATATATTTTCCGATTAACTAACCAAGTTGCAATAGGAGGAAGGTTGACGCCATCAAACTAGTTTAACCCCACTTATCGGTCCTTAGTCCGAGGTTACACTTGGATATTTTATAAATTTTTATTTTATAATTTTTTAATTTTGTTTGAAAACGATGGAATTTTATCTTCTAAATATATTCGCCATTGATATTTTGAAATAGGATTTAGTATTATAAGATTCGTATAATTTCAATTTTTTAATTGATTATTGTGATTGATTGTTGATGGTTGATTTTATTTATTTAAATATATATATATGAAAATTTGAGCAAGATATATATATATATATATATATATATATATATATATATATATATATATATATATATATATATCTTCAAATTTTCAATCGTTAATAAACATTTTTTATTCATCCAGTCAAGTATAAATATATTTTTTAAAACTTGTAGTGGATGACACTCGATGTTAATAAGGATTTTTTCAAATGTTAATTCATTAATTAATGAATAATTAGTAACAAACAAAAATAATAGACCAGCAATATGTAGAACAAGGGATATTGCTCTGTGTATCCCTATAGAGTAAAGGGTAGCGCGTTGGACTTCAACCAATGGTTGTGGGTTCGAATCCCACCTGGGATGGCCCAATTTCTGAGAATGTGATTTCTTTTTTCTATACTAATTTATTTGAATAATTAAGTTTAATTAAGGAATAATGAGTAACAAGCAAAAATATAATAGTCCAACACCCATATATAGAAAGGAAAATTGAAAAAAATCGCTTTCTATTTTGCCGCTTAATATTGTGATTGTCATATGTATAAACATATTTATATTAATTGTAATTCTTTAGTAAAAAGTAACTAAAATAAAATTTTTCTTTGTTGACCTAAGAAGGAATTGACTTAATTTTTCCCCCTATTACTTGTTCGAATAAGGAGAGAAAATACTAGGGTGAGATTGTGTGATTATACGTAATATTTGTTTAATATATTGAGTTCTTAATATTTTTAGAATAATTTTTAATACGATAGTTTACAAAATTATATTTAGTAAAATGTACAGGAAATAAAAACAAACGGATGAAAATAACGAGATTTTATACCGTTCCGTCTTGTGTTTGAAGAATATGAGAAAATAATTTTTTTTAATACGAAAATATTTTGTAATGAGGAAATTATTCATTTCTACACGTATTTGAATCAATCAAGGTTTTTTTCCTCTGTAGAAAATTATAAGCAAGAAGAACTGTAGGAGATAATCACAAATGAAGCTTTGATTGTACACATAGCATAAAGTAGAGTATTTAATGAATATTTCAAATTTTTTTAAAAGAAATATTTCTCATTAATGAAATTATAAACATTTAAATCATATTAATGTTTCCATTTTTTTTTTTTTTTTACTGCGAAGATGTTTTCCCAAGTTTGAATTCTTTTTTTAAAAAGTAGTCTTTGGAAAAAAAAAAAAACACTTGTTCTTAATTTCACTTCCCTAAAAACTTATGAATTTAAGGTTGCGAATAAAGTTGTTTACAGCGTAATATCAATATTTAGTACACTGGAAAGGAATTTCAAATGTAAATGTTGCGACTGATTTTTTTTTAACTTCGTGATTAATTTAAATAAAATTATTAGAATGTGTCCGAAATCTTAAAATAATCCAAAATCAATGTTTTAAGATTTGCTTAAGAAATTTTGACTTTAAGATATCATATAATTTAGATTTTCTCATTGTATACAACAGTGGCGCACACAGGAATTTTCAGGGGGTCCACCTTTCGAAAGTCCATCATTCTCGTATCATGCTCCAATTTTGTCGATTTTGGGGAACCAAAAACAGTCAAAAGTTAACTTTTGAATAAATAATTAGCACTAATTAATAAAATTAATTATTAATAACGAATGATTAAATTTTACGTGTCATATACATAGGATTATAGACATTCGGAAAAAAGGTAAATGTTTCTTTTAGGGGGTCAGGACTCGGGGATTCTCCCCCTCCCTCGAGTGCGCCACTGGTATACTATATTTCGATTAAAACTGTTTCTAACTCTAAAACATCTTAATATTTTTTTAAAGATATTCTTTTAAATTTCTTTAAATAAATAAAAAGTCTAAATATATGTGTAACAATTGTTTTCTGTGTCTTTGAATTAAATAACTTGATTGAAACTTGAGTGAAAGACCTTATTTGAATTGTGTATGAACTGAATTAAACTAAATTAAACAGAATTCAGTAATTGCATTATAAAGCATATTTTATATTGACAAATTTTGTGGCTCTTAACATTGAGAAAAAATTATTAGTAATTTGATAGCATTTGATATAATCATATGCATTATGGTGGTATAATTTTAGAATAAAATGCAATTATAAAAAATCAAAATAGCATACTTGTTCCTTATTTTAATGCAAAGCTAGCAATTCTAAATTTCTGAGATTAGATAAATTTTAAATTTATTAATAAACATTCAATTCTAAGATTAGAAGCAACGTTCATCGAGAAAATCCCACAATATAATAACATTTAAAAGAAACAAAGAATTTGACATAAAGAAACAAATCTAAAAAGGGCTTTTAATGTTACTTCTGTATATATATATATATATATATATATATATATATATATATATATATATATATATATATATATATATATATACAGTGATTTTTAAGTTATTCTCCCTCTAAAAAAGTATTGTTTTCTGGATCAGTAGATCGTATAATTTGAATCGTGCGCTAGGGGAAAGTATTGCGTAAGCCATTCGTGAAGATTGAAGAAAAATTTCCAGATTTTGAAAGCAAACAGCCTATTCCTAGCATCTTAATTTATATTCACTGTACAACAAGTTCGAAAACGCGCGAATTAGTATTCTACTTGCGTTTCTCGAAACGACAAAATAATCTGAAGAAATTAGCCACTTCATGCTGAACTGGATTAAGTGGTTTTGTCAGAACGTAGCATACTATCTTTGATCTTTATAACATAACATTGTTTCTTTTCATGTTGCGTGTTAGAATAATTTTTCCTTGATAGCAAGTAGACGTAAGTTTTATTTCCCCGATCCTTACAAACAAAAACTGCGAAGAAAACTGTGTTTTACTCGATGAAATTGCTAGTCGAATTGAATTGGACTTATACCAATAACGATAGAAACGGAAAACACTAGGAGAAAGGGAGAAAAAAACATAATTCCATTTCGTTGTTTACTTGTGTCTTACGCGAGATATTGTGCTCCGTATCTTTTCTCTTTCTCCCCTGCATTTGTTTTGCTACGAAAAATCCTTTCAAATTCGATAGTTTGTGAGAGAAAAACCATGTACGCCTGAAGATATTTGTATTTAAATTCTTATCTAAATAAAGCTAGAGCAACTGTTTAAGTGTAGATTTCGTCACAATTTTATATAAAAAAAATCCTGGAAAACGGAAATATTGAATCACTGAGCGATTCTTGAAATTAAAAAGTATATTCAAACTGTAAGATGTGAAACACAGAAGCAATTATTTATTTAAACATTCTGCGATGGAGAATTTCTATAATAGATATTGAATAGCTTAACTCTCTCTCTCATTCTGTAACCTAGTGAAAAAATTATTCGTTTTAAATGTTGAGAAATTAAAACAAATATTATCTAATGCGATTTCCATATAACCGTAAATTTTATAACCCTTTCTAGTATTCTTTAAGAAAGGATTTATAGCTCAGAAAAATTAAAAATTTTCTGTTTGATAAAAGGATATTTGTAACAATATAGGCTGATTCTATTACAAAGTAAACTTGTATGATGTTACCTAATTTAATAAATGTAATCCTTAAATAAACCGCTTCATTCAAATACATTTTACTTTCTTTTTATACAAGTGATTATTTGATAATGAATTAAGTTTCATTATCTTTAGCTTATATGCGAGATGATTTGTATTTAAATTCCGCCTAATGATAAAAGAATGTGAATTTCTATTTTTAACAAATAAGGAAAATTAAGAAAAAATTCATAGTTTTAGCTAGAGTGGTGTAAAGAATGCCTTTCCTTCAATAGTTTCATAGCAAATCAAATCAAATATTAACGTAAATGATTGTTTTGTGCTTAACTCTGGATGAAGCTAAAGTTTTACCATATTTTATGATTAGATCAGAATCTGTAAATGTAATGACTAATTCATGTGAAATTTATATATTTCTGAATCTCACCGAAAAATTAATTAATGTGAAAGCCATGAATGACTCTTTCAGCTACTAATAGTGACCGCGGTAGTCGACTGACCCTGCGTGGTGTGTGAGGACAGAGGGCTAGCAACACAGGTGTAGTTCTTGTCATTTGTGACCGTGCCACGAAATTCAAAATTATGAGGTCCCTCCCCAATAGCCCACGCGTTGCTTTTAGGGCAGTGGCCTTCAAACGTTTTCGACCCCTAGAACTGTAAGGTGTTTTTATGGAACCCCATCCCCCACACAGTGACGTAACGTACATCCCCCAGCAATGCGGGGGTGGGGCAGGATTCTAAGAGGTCCAAAGCCTATGTTATGTTTTGGTTTTACAATCCCTTGTAAGATCCGGCTTGGGGCCCAAAACCTGGTTTTGCAGGAGGTGGGGCCTAATATTCTCCGTTGCGCCACTGCCCCCCACATACTTAGAAAAACAAATCTTAAAACGATATTTAATGTTGATCAACACGTTATATTTACTCAGTGTAAAGATAAAAAAAAGTTTTGCATTTTATAAAAAAAAATTTTGATCAAATTTTTACATAATTTATTCATTAATAATAATTTTCGATCAAAGTGTCACATAGCTATGCCTTCTATTTAGTATTTGGAATGCATGCTTGCATTTTTTTACTACACAAACTGTCGAAATCTAATCTACAGTTGCTTTTCATATTCTGCATTAATTTGTTTTTATGCAATATTTTGTTTTTGTAGTCCCATTGAGAAATATCTTTCACTTAAATGTGTGCATTGTTCTAAATGGCATTAAAGTGTTTATAGCAGCTTGAGAAATTTTTGTATTTTATATCTTGTATCAAAATATTTTGCATGAATTTACATCGTAAAATTTAGCTGTTCTTGAATTTAAATTTTAACATCGATTCTGTTAATAAGTCGATAAGTTGTTCCCTCTGCTTATAATAGGATCTTTTCTTCAACAAATGAAAATTATTTTGTGTAACCTGATATTGTAAACAATAGAATAATCACAATATAGTAGGTGGTACATTTAACGAAATTGTTTTAATGTTCTCTTATTATTAAAAAAAATTAAAAAGCATTGCAAAATAAAGTTATATTACGTACAGTGGCGCACACGAAAAAGTTTCGCGGGGGTGAGTCTAGGGTTGGAAGTCCACCATTCTCGTATCATCATACTCTTAATTTACCACCTAGCACATTCGTTTGATTTTGTCGATTTACGGGAACAAGTAACTGTAAAAAATTATTTAATAAATAAGTAGCATTAATTAATAAAATTATTAATCATAAATATTTAATTAAATTTTACATACTATATACGCAGTGGCGCACACAGGAATTTTTCAAGGGGGGGGGTCCGGGGTCGAAAGTTCACCATTCTTGTATTATGCACCTTTTGATTTTGTTGATTTTCGGGAACAAAACATAGTAAAAAACTAATTTTTGAATAAATAATTAGCATTAATTAATAAAATTAATCATTAATAACAAATAATCAATTAAATTTTACCTACTATATGCTTAGAATTATAATCAATCGGAAAAAAAAAAATCAAGGGCTTTGGGGGGTCCGGACCCCCAGGACCCCCCCTTGTGTGCGCCACTGTATATATGTAAAATTATAATCAATCGGAAAAAAACCAAGTTCTATGGGGGGGACCCGGAGACTCCCCTGCCCCTTGTGTGTGCTACTGATTCTATATAAATAAAATTTTCAGTTTTAATGACTGGGATGAGCTTTTGACACTTGTGGTTATATACACTTTATTAAGAACGGGAATCCATTTTGCAAACATATTTATAATTTTATTTTCGAATTTTTTGTGACTCATGATACCCCTCGGTATGCCTTGTGGGATTCCCAGGGTTCCCTGGAACACAGTTTGAAGACTACTGCTTTTAGAGTGCTGCTTTAATAAACACTCACTCAACAAAATGGTATTGGTCATGGGGTTTTGTATTTGTGGAATCGTGGTCTCGAATCCTGGTACCATTAAAGACCCATTGTGTAGAAGGGTTAATGCATGTCAAGTCTCAAAATCTTCGTGGTGAAGTTTGGAGGGTTGGGTGGCAACTCAGGTGTTTTCGTTACTTGACCGAAGTTCAGAATTGCGAAACTCTCGCGTAGCTTTGTTGTGTGATGTTGATAAACGATCAGAATAACACTTACCCGAGTAAAAATATTATCCTAGTAGTCATTCAAAACCAAGAAATTCTGCAGGAAAAATTAACACTTTAAAAGGAATTGCAATTCTCACGTTTGAATATTAGGAATTTACTTCGAAATTTGTGTACATATTTTGACAATGACGTATTTTAAGGAATATTAATTTTTGAAATTTGCCAGTTGTAATGTTTTTATAATAACTTGAGTGTTTAACTTTTACATAGGTAAAGTATTTTGTTAAGGTTACTCCATAAGTGTGTACAAACATGAAATGTTGAATAATTTTTATCTTTTAATTTAAATCATTTTATTAATTTTCTTTCGTGAAATCTTAAAGAAGACCACCTTTTATAAATACACCTAGTAGCCGTTTTAATGCGTTGAATAAACTCTTGCGTATCCGTCTCTCTATGTTATTATCAGTGCGATGTCTCTGATAACAATTATTGTATCAATTTATATGCATATAGAATACGTTTCAAAGCCGTAATGTTAATTATTTTTTGAAATTAATGAGGTCCTTGAGGGAAAACAGTGCTGGTGAAAGCCAAGCCATCTCTTTTCACTTTCTTCTATTGTAACGTCTTCTGTCTTTCTCAGGTGACCTTCAATGGAGAAGCAAGTGCGTATCGAGATCCAGTATGATAGGAGACGCCATTGACCATGACTCGGTGAAGGGACCCCAACGGCAGCCACCACCCTTTCGTAAGTATATTGAAACTATTAACATGGAAAAACAGTCCGGTTAAGCTGGTTCAGAATTTTTTATTGCACTTTCACAGTCTGATTTTTAAGGCTGTCCTCGCTTAATGTAAAAGCATAGGACCCGAATTTGGAATATTTTTTTTGAGACGTAAAAGAAATGAAACATAGATATTATATTCTGACCTCGCTATATTCTAGAGAAGGGATCCTATTTTATCATACTCCTCCACTTATTCTGGCATGAAATGTTTCGTATTTTCTCGTAATGCTAAATGAGCTGTCCCTTTACTCGTTTAAATGAAAAAAAAAAGGTATTTATGGAACATTTTGAAATTTTAGAAGCGAATTATTATAAATAAGTTTTAATTATAATATATAGAGAGAGCATTTAGTTCAGCTCATACAATTGGCGGAGACAGCCTTAAATTAATGTCTTTTTACTAAAATGTACCTATAGTCGGACCTCTATTTAACGAAGTCCCTTAATCCCGAAAATAAGTTCGCTATATGGAAAATTCGTTAAAAAGAGATTCATCTTTTAATATACTTTAGAGACAATATAAAACTTCATAAGCACTATATATTTAAAAAAGTAATTATGAATATATTCACACTTTTTTGAAAATTAATATCTCTTTATTTTATATCTTGCCTATCGAAAAGAAATCTTGGGAAAACAAGAGGGAAAAAGGAGGAAAAGTATTGCCCAGGAATATGTAGTTTTCAACTTTAAAAAATAATTTTATGTCTACAAGTAATTTTAAGCATATACTACAACATGCGTCCTTAAATTTAATTATTGATAAAATCTGTTAATTTCACTTGGGGATTTTTGTTTGAAAAATTAAGTCAATTTCCTTTCTTTAGGTGAGTTAAACACCTGATAAAACCAGTTCAAGATCATTGATCACGATAAAATGTGCTAAACCGGGGAATAATTTGAAAAATGCTCTGAAATATTTTAAAATTGGGGGGATTCGAATCCCAAGAAGAAAAGTTCGTTAAGGTATTCGACTACGTTCGGAACCGTGATTTTAAAAAAGCACATAAATGAATAATTTTCATGATATTTAGAGTCACTTAGATTAGAATACATGTATAAAATTGTTTTAAGGACATTTTGACAAAAAAAATTAAATACAATATTTCGGCAAAAAATTAACTTAGAATATCCTTTCTTCTCAATGTTCTCCTTTTGTTAAAAATGCTTCTATTATAATAATTTGCCTGTGCTCAGACCTCTGTACAGAGACTCAACTAGAATTTCTGAAAAAGTCCACATTATTTTCAGAGTTGCAACCCATTGAAATAATTATCGGGCGTTTTTTTTCTTAAAATTTCTCCTCTTTGTTGTCGTAAAACATGGACAAATCCACTTCTAAGTTATATATTTCAAAAATTCTAGTTGAGTTTCTGTACACAGGTCTGAGCTACATACAGGCAAAATATTATTATAATAAAAGCATTTTTCACAAAGGATATTTTGAAAATGGGTCATTCTATGTTCATTTTTTGTCAAAATATTGTACTTAAATAATTTTTTAATGCAATACTATTAAAATAATTTTATATACATTTTCTAATCTAAGTGACACAAAATATCATAAATATTATCCATTTATACGCTTTTGCAAAATCACAGTTCCGAACGTAGTCGGATACCTTAAACAGAAAATGCACTTAGCTATTGGGAGGTTATTTTACGAATAAAAGAGTAAAATTTTCTTGCTTCCAGGAAAAACTTCGCAAGATAGAGAACTTCACATAATAGAGGTTTGTTATATGGAAGTCCGACTATATTTTGAAATTTTGAAAGCGCGATATTATAAACATATGAATTATAATGTTGCAAGTTTTCAAGTATATTGAAACATTTTTCTGTTTGAAAATGTCTCTGCGTTTAGTTCAGTTTATACATTTTGTGAAGGCAGCCTTAAATTAATGTTCTTTTCTTAAATGGGAATGTAACTATTTTTATCAAAACTAACAATTATTGTCTGAAATGTTTCATTGTAAGGATCTTTTAAATTTTTGGCAGGATGCCTGCAATGCCAATTATTTGCATGCAAGACTAGTGCCTAGTCTGTTTGCTTACATTAATTTTTATAATTGATTATGATTTAGTGGAAATATTTTACTGGCAAAACAAAAGAAAAAAGTTTCTTTTTGGTGGATTGTTCAAGTGTTTTCCTTTTGGATAACCACATCCTATTTAAGGTATCCGAAAACGTTCGAAACTATGATTTTGTAAAAGTGCATAAATGGATAATTTTCATGATATTTAGTGTCACTTAGATTAGAATACATATACATAATTGTTTTAAGGACATTTTAACAAAAACAATTATTTAAGTACAATATTTTGGCAAAAATTTAACTTAGAATAATCTTTTTTCAAAATGTTCTCCTTTTGTGAAAAATGCTTCTATTATAATAATATTTTGCCTGTATATAGCTCAGACCTCTCTACAGAGGATCAACTAGAATTTTTGAAAAATTCTCATTATTTTCAGAGTTATCAACAATTGAAATAATTATTGGGATTTTTTTTCTTAAAATTGCTCCCCTCTGTTGTCGTAAAACATGGATAAACCCACTTCTAAGTTATATATTTCAAAAATTCTAGTTGAGCCTCTGTAAAGAGGTCTGATCTATTTACAGGCAAAATATTATTATAATAGAAGCATTTTTCACAAAAGGAGAACATTTTGAAAAAGATTATTCTAAGTTAATTTTTTGCCATAATATTGTATTTAAATTTTTTTTTGTCAAAATGTTATTAAAACAATTTTGTGCGTGTTTTCTAAGCTTGGTGGTACTAAGTATCATGAAAATTATCCATTTATGCGCTTTTTTAAAATCACGGTTCAGAACGTAGCCTACTCAGTTTTTCAAATAATCTCTTGAACTAAAATCCAGTTTTGTCAACTTCCTAAGAACATTCTTTGTCTTTGTTTGTGATTTGCTTAGTTTCGTAATTTTCTTCGTACATTTGAGTAGCTGCATCAGCTTAGTGATTCTGGTCATGAACTCGAGGCTGGTGTGTAAAGAGAGATGATGCACGTTAAATCTGTCGTTGGCGTAGTTTGGTAGTTTAGAGAGGAGTCATCCTAATTTCACCGAGGTTCAAATATTGAAGTTCGTCTCCAATAGCCCTCGTGTTGCCTTATAGTGTGACGTTTAAGGTATCCAACTACCTAAAATCATGATTTTTTTTTCAAAAATTGACAAATTTTTTTTAATGATTTTATTTCATATGCCATCTTATTAGCTGTGCAAAAATACCAAGTTTATTATTTTTCCGTTCACTAGAACAAAAACTACAAATGTTTTAGCTAAAGCAGATGCCATAACTTTACACAAGATGTCAAATTTTAAAATGCTTTTTTCTCGAAATGTGTTTTTTTCCCCGAATAGCTCAAACAGGGACAATGATTGCTCAATAAGTTTTGAAAATAATTTGATGAATTTTTGTGTGTATAGTCTGCATAACAGAAGTGTTTAAACCTTCAGATTTATCAATCACTGTTTTATTACAAGATTTACACTCCTTTATGTGAATATAATCACTGTTTTTTCAAGAAATTTCATATAATCACTAAGATAAAAGTGCTCCAGTTTTTGTAAAAATTAAAATATCTCTTTATCCTGAAGGTCATTTCAAAAAGGAATAGCAAAGTAATACATCAAAATTGAAAATTTGAGAATTTGATCATAAACTTTTTGTAAGAGTGCGCCCCTTTTATGTAATTTTTTGTACATTTTTACCTTTTTTCCCCATTTTAGTAGTAATAATTTATTTTTCTCTTTTTAATTTTAGCCTTCTTTTCTTAAAATGTACTAAATAAATCTATAAAAACCATAAAATTCTCCATATCTCCATTTAAAAAAAAATTAGTCGTAAGTAGTCGGATGCCTTAATGTAACTCTCTCACTCTTTACATCAGGGGTATCAAACTCACGGGCCGCATGTGACCCACAATGAGCACTTTTCTGGCCCGTCCAGTATATCTGTACAAAATAATATGTCATGGAAATATCAAAATTTCTCCCGAAATAGGAAAGATAGTAGCAGAGAAGAGATATCAAGTGACAGGACGTAAATATTATATTCTTGTTCTCTTGTATACTCTTATTGTAATGCGTCATTCGAAATAAATCTACGTTTCAATGAATATAGATTCTTTGTGGTCCCGTTGGTGCGGTGTTGTAGTTACTATTATGTTAGATCTTAAAGAAAAGGATCTAATTATTTGTTATAGATATTTATCGTCATCGTATCTGACAATACAGCCCTCCGTTGACCAGTGCCTTCCTTTGAAGGTTCCTCCATAATGACTCTAGTTTACTTTTGTTCTCCAAGTTTTCTCGTTCATTATTCCGAAGTCTTCCGCTGAGTCTGCACATCTCAGCTTTGATCCTCCACGCTTCCGAATCCCAGTGACTTTGAACTGCAGTACCTCTTTGACAACATTATCATCTGGGATTCGAATTATACGGTCCATTCAATTCATTCTATATATTTTTATGTATTTAATGATGCCAGTTTGTTTATAAATACTGTATAATTCATAATTGTATCTTCTACTTGAGCAATTGTTTTCGTTTACACCTTCAAATATACTTCGAAGTATTTTTCTATCAAAAGATTCCATTTGATTTTCTTCCAGTTTTGATGGCAGCGGTAGCAGAGTGATCAAGGTATCGGATCGTGGCTGGACTTGTTACGAGCCCAGTACCACTAAAGACCCGCCGTGTAGGGAAGCGATGCACTTTAAATCTGTCGAGAGCTCAAACATCCTTCCTTTGGTGTGGTGTTGTAGCTAGGAGAGGAGGAGGGGGTTACCAGCTCAGGTGTCGTCCTCGTTACTTGACCATGGTTCAAAATTACGTGGTCCGTCGCCAAAAGCTCTCGCGTAGTTGAACAGTGCGACGTTAATATTCACTTACGTTCTTTGAGGCCCACCTAAAGTTAAACCTTAGTTTATTTGGCACAAGTTAGCCTTATGAGTTTGATACCCTTGCTTTACATGTTTGAGTTTATATTTATGTGGTATGTACTGTGAAGGGAAACATATAACTTTGCTGCAGTATGAGGAGACCAAAACGAAGAGTTTTATTTAGTTAAAAATGTTTTAATTTGGATTATTTATGAGGTCTTTGCTCATTTCATTAACACTCATACACACAACCCGGTTTAAGTGAATATTTTCATTTAATTTAAATTTTAAGTATGTTACTGATCTATATATATAGTATCAGGTTGATTCTCAATTAAAAATTCCTTGTATTGTACTTTAGATGCACATTAATGTTTTAACAAACGTAATTATTCCTAGGAAATTGTATGTTAAATTTTTTTTTAACGCATTCGTTTCTTTTTCAGTGAAAGCTCTATTTTGAATGAAACATTTCAATAAGCTAGCAAAATAAATATAGGTTTGTAGGGCCTGGAAATATTTGAGCTCGTTTATATAATTGCACTAAAATATTGCAGCTGTGCTTAACATTGCAACCATATCTAAAAAAAATCCTCCCACAGACAAAAAGAGGGTGAAAAAATATTCCTCTGAGGGTCTGAAAAAATAAAATGAGGTTAATGACGACTAAAAAGAAAGGAGAGAAAAAATGGATAGAGAGGACGAGACCCACAAGAACGCACGCTTTATACATTTTTCACAGCTGTTTTTAGCGCACCCTCTTCATTGGTGGGTTCCCGGAATAAATCATTTCCATTTGTAGCACGTAATTTTCAGAGTGCTTCCAGGGTCATGATTTAGCGCCCCTAATGTATGTCACATTCTAAATCTCTCCAAAACTGAAAGAATGTTTCTAGACACAATAGATAATTCTATTTTCCTTTTTTTACTTTGTTTTTTGGAACGTTCATACATTACACGATTCTCGTTAAAGTCCCAAATTTCCTAGTAATTCGTGTTTATAATCTAGTTTGCATTGTGAAAGCCCATGGAGAATACTCTTATTTTAACTAGTAACTTTGAATGTGTCTACAAAAAAGTTAATTTGATGACAGTGTTTTTTAATTATTGACATTGTTTTACTGTATTGCCGAGAGTAATTTTTTTTTTGTCAAAACTATACGGAGCTTAAAGAATCATGTGTATAGGAATACTTGTCTAAAAAATATTTTGGGACAATACAAGAGTATAAAAATAGGTTTAAAAAATTATTCAAGATACAGTTCATTGGTGACTATGTTGAGAAATTTAATTTCGAAAAGATGTATAAGTGAATATTTTCTTTATTTAGTGCAATTTAATTTAGAATATACATATAAAATTGTTTTTAAGAATATTATTATAATAAAAAATAATTTAAATGGTTTTTTTTTTGTTTTTGCAAAAATAGACGAATGTTACATTTTTAAAACATTCCACTTTCATAAAAAAATGCATCTATAATAATAATATTTTGCCTAAATAGCTAGGACTTCTATACCGGGGGTTGAGCTAGGATTTTTGAAAAGTTAAATTTAATAGTAAATTTATTCATATTTTAAAATATCAGTAGCGAAATTTTAAAAAACACTGGTTATTATTTCTATTAATTGTAACTCTGAAAATAACTTTTTAAATCCTATTTCTGGCTGTATGGAAGCTTTGCTTTTTATAGGCAAAACATTTATTTTATTATAGAAGCATATATATATATATATATATATATATATAATATATATATATTAATAGAAGGAGAATGTTTTGAATATATGTCATACTATATTTTTTGCTCAAAAAAATTAGTTTTTTTATAGTCTTAAAACAATTTTATACATATATATTAAACTGGCATTATATATTAACTATTATTCATTTATGCGCCTTTTGAAAACCATTGTTCCGAGCGTAGTCACTTTATCTCTATATATTTTATGCAGGGCGATGTGAAACAGAAATGGATTTTTACAAATATGGTAGATATTACAAATATAATTATAGATTTTGATGAAGTATTTTAAATAAAAGTCAGCATTTTTTTACAGGTCGTATTTTAAAACAAAGTTTTATAATATGACCAAAGTTTTATATACGAATATATTAAAAATAGGAAATATTGAGTTGAACCCTTACTGCTTAAATTGTAATAAATTTTTAAACTTATTTATATATACATTCAGTTTTTCTCATTTTTATCCATACATTTACAATGTTGAAAAACACTATTCATACTACTAAACTTTTTAACTTTTTTTTTTGGAACTAATATCATACATTTTTTTTTTTCGGGAAAAAAATGTTGACAAAATAAACAAGTTTTGGCAACTAGTTGTGATGATGCATTGTTTATATATGCATTATCATTCTTTTAATAATGACTTCTCGCGACAGTCACAGTGCATTCTTATTGTAGAAGAAAGTATCTCTTAATTTAACTCCAATTTTGAGTATCTCAAGCAAATTCTTTAATTCAGAAGGTGCTGTCGCTTATCAAGATTTATGATGACTCTTCCAGAATTTCCCTACGTGCCATCGCCAAGATTATAGGTACTGATAATTGATTGCCGTTCGACAAGGCACTCCATCCACACACGTGCCGCTTCTCAAATCAATTCTATGGCTCGAAGAACTCCGAATCACAAAACCGTTACTTGAATCCCGTTATATGTCGGTCATGATTGGCCAGTTGTGGACGTTTGCCTATAGAGTGGGCATTGTGATAAAAAAAAATAATCCTGGAAATAAATGGACTACCCCTCCCCCCTCGCGAAAGAAGCATCTCTTATATCATTGATTGGGAGGTCTTTGCCCCTGCCCATAGTTTATACCAGGTGTCTTTCCGAGAGGGTAGGGGAAACGAAAGAGTGAGGGGTGAGGTAAAACGAGAGAAAAAAAACGCCACTGGAGAGATCTCTTAAAAAAAATTCGCTTCCCGTCCTCCCTTCATGACAAAGCGACGGACGTAACACAAGGGAAAAATAATAGAAGGAAAAAAATCGGCTGAATCTTTTTTTATTCCCCCTTTTATTCGATGAGTTTCTTTGTTCTTCATTCCGAGTTCGTTGCCCGAAGGGCTGGTGGTGGAGTTAAAAAATGATTTGGGGGTGAGAAAGGGATAAAAAAAGGAAGGTTTAAAACCATCTGGGACGGGACGGGTTTCTTTTTTCGACTACGAAACAAGTGTGCAAACGGGACTGACGGTCGGGTTTCCTTCTAAGAAAGAGGAAATGGCGCGTGAGAAGGACAGGGAGAGGGTTTCTTTTAAAAAGACCTTGAACTGTTATTTCCCATTACGCAACCCTACGTAATTCACAAAAAGACAGTTACTTTTACTGGATAGGGTTGTATCCAAAGAAGGGTCTTTTGCTCAAACCCTCCTAATCAATTTCTTTTATTTCCAGCATGTTGAACTGGACCCATCAAGGACTCGATAAAGTTTTTATTTAAATTGCTGTTTTGTGCATTCTAATTTTTCGTTTTTGACAAAAGATAAGTCATTTTCTTGAATCATATATTCATAAGAAAAGGGTTGGGGAGGGGACTTCTTAAGTCTTATTAAGGATCCGTTTTCGAATATTTTTTTCAGATGCAAAAGTGCTTCAACATTAATGTTATATTCTGGCTTCGGTGTCCTATAGAGTTCAGCATATTTTGTCATACGAATCACTTTTATATGATTTGGTCCATTTTTTTTCTGGTTTTAAATGTGTTTTGAATTTTTTTTCTCCAACAACGTAGTGTTAACTGAGCATTCATTTATGTATTAAAATTTTTTTTATAAAAGGTATATATGGAACTTTGAAGTTTTAAAAATTATATATTATAAATATATGAATTATAATGTTGCAAATTTTAATGAAAGTTGTGTGCGAGACATTTTTCTTTTTGAAAATGTTCTCTGCGTTTGATTCAGGCCCTCGTACATTTGGCGTAGACAGCCCTGAGCAACCTCATAAAATGTGTAATCTATAATTTTTTGAGAGAACGATTCTTAAAAACAATTCCCCCCCCCCCATAAAACCCTTTCTTAAAAATAGTATCACATTGGAAAAACATTTTGAAGTAATTCTTAATCTGTTATACTGTTTTCTTAACTGTTAAACTGCGTAAGTTAAAACAAAGGGCAATTGGAAGGGCAAAATTGGAACATTGGAGTAAGTTTAAGGTTGATTTTTTTTATATGCATTATAAATTCGCAAATCAATTATTCAGAAATTTTACTTTTATTAAGTCTCTATATAATCCAAATGTGTAATCACTTTTGTGCTACACAATTAGTTTTGAAACACTAATGACCAAATTCTTCATATTTTCAACACGCTTTTATTGTGAGAATAATATAAAGACACATAGCTATATTAAAAGAGGGCCATAGAGTTAAGATTTTTTTGACAGGAATATTCAGAATTCAAAGAATCCCATGTAATTGTATTACCCTTGTAAATATTTTAAAGTTATCGTTTAAAATATGAAAATTTGATGGAAGGATACAAAATTATAATTGATAAAAATAATGAATTTAAACTAGATATTGTCTAATTGTCTGTTTAATTTTCTCAGCATTAATGAATAATTTTGCTACAGAACCATCAAATGTTACGTAATGGAGTGGAAAAGGTTTTATGTATACTGGTCCTCTCTATCTATGATTGTGTTTTCACTCTTTTAATGTTTTTTGTAACATTTCATGACTTAAATGAGTTATAGAAATAATTAAATACTACAGTAAAAAATGCTCTTTTTATGGATACTCCTGTTAAATTTAACATTCATTTGTGGACTATATCAATAAAAAAAGGCCTGTGAAGTCCATAATGGAATTAACACTGAAATAATAAAAATAAACAAACCTCTTAAAAAATGATGGAAAAGTTAAATTTTATTTTCATAAATTCATTGCGAATTGTAACATTTCTTTTGTTATTATTTTCACCAGTTATCGTAAGAGGCAAAATAAGTTCTTTGAAAACAACATTGTAAATATTTCTCAACATTTTTTTCAAATGTTAACTTACCCTTTTTTCTCAATTTTCTGTGTGGTTTAATTTTTAATATGGTTTTTTTTTCAATCCTCCTGCTCGATGAATATGTTTGATAAAAAATATGAACTTCTCCAAGATTTAAAAAATAATTTGTTCCGGATTTTTTCCCCACAATTTAATTTACTTCTTAATGTCACAGTTAAAGAAATAGATGATCATCTCACATAATTGTAGTTAATGCTTTTTCTTTCTGCTTTGATTATACCCCTTACTCTTCAATTCAATTCTGGAACTTTTTGAGCTCGTTTCGAGAATCTTTCTTCTATTCCAATAAATTCTTATAAATAATTTTAATTTGTAGAAAATAGTCAATTTTATATTATTAAATGAGAAATTGAAAATTGATTAATTAAATATTGTCCTCTATTTATATTTAATACATTATTCATTATTAAATGCTTGGCAGTTATCTTCATTTTGCTTTCTGAAGAATATAAAGCACCAAATATTGATATATAGTATAATAAACAATGTTAAATAACTTTATGAAGTTTTTGAAGAAAATACAAGCACATTTTCTTTTATTTTTGAGTACAGAACGTCTGTTATGCATCTATTTAATCAAGAAACACGTATCATAATCATGCTTTGAAAAAAACAATTGAAAGTGAAATTTCAAAAGTGGAAATAAAGTTCTGCCTTTACTGCCCCCCCAAAAAAATTATAATTACCCATAGAATTATTAACTACTAAACTTTTTTACTTTACCATCAAATATTAAAGTAAAAATTAAGAAGTACACTATACTGGTAGTCATTTTCTTTAAGATAGGTATTGATGGAATATATATATATTTTTTGTTTACTTTCTACCACTCACTCATTCATATATACATTACTTCCTGACACAAGGGGATAACTATATTTTCACTCTAGTAACCCCTTCAACTTATATATACCCCCCTCTTTTTTCCCATTACCACCATAACCCCCAGGAGGAAATTGGTAGAACATCCGCAAAGCCAGTTGTTTACTTCAAAAGAACCCACTCGGTTCACTAGTAGGTCGGTCGTTACCCCTAAAAATCTCCTACTCAGCGTCTTCCTCAGGATTTTTTTTCCATCCAACATCTTCTCTTCTGGGGGACGGGGATCTTAAGCTGAGGAAGAGGGGGAGAAAGAAAAGAATTTTTTTATCACCCCTTGGGTTATATATTTTGTGGAAGATGATGGGGTGGGGGGCTTTATTTAGGCGCCGAACACCATCTACATGGTATGGTAAATGAATGCTTCAGGGTAATGAAGTTCATTATTAATAAGACGTCTGGGTTCCGTCACGCTGAAGCAGGAGGGGGTCTCCTCCCCTCTCTGGAAAAACTGAGGATGCTAAGTTTTAGATGTAAACAACTCCGCCTTCCCTAGTCTTCCTCTTGTTTTTTTAGGTTTTTGTTTTTTTATTATAAGGATGGTAGACTTGTGCGTTTGGTTGTCCCGAGGAAAAGCGATAGAAGATGAAATATTGCCTCCCGTTATTTTACCACGGATCTCCCCTTGATAAATTTATTTCAAGACAGTTGTGGTTAGATCATTCATAATCGTTTGAAAAACCCAATTACGAACTATTTTCCTGAGCCTAATATAGAGAAGAAAATTGTGTGAGAAATTGTATACTAGAAATTGCGAAGACAAAAAGAAAATGTATTGAAAAAAATACTTTTGTAAAAAAATTTTTTAAAAAAAATACCGATGGAAGGTTTTATAAATCATTTGTTATTTGGAATTGTAGTTCCACGAAATTTAACAAATATTGCTAATTTTATATTTTAATAAAATTTAATCTGTAAAGAAAAACGAAGTTGCGCTTTGTTATTTATCGCACACTAGTAGATTCGTAACAAAAATGCAAAAGATAAAGTTTATCTCTTTTTTTTCTATTACAGCATTTAAATTACTATACTGTAGAATTTTAATGCACAAATTCTACATTATAGTAATTTATATTCGTTCATAGCGCACTAATCTATTTAAGAAATTTGTCCTTTCCCCTGACTTGAGTTTTGTTAAGAGATAGATAAATTTCTTTATAAAGGGTGTTTTTTTTAGAGGTATAGAACTTTAAATTGCAATAAAACAACGATGTATTATTCGATTGACATGAATTTTTTTTATTCGAAAGATAATCTTGTGACATTACATTTTAAATATGATTTCTGGCATAGGACTGCCACGGCTGGCTCGGATGTAGCCCAATCTGGACGTCCAATTTTCGATGACTTTTTTCAACATTTGTGGCCGTATATCGGCTATAACACGGCGAATGTTGTCTTCCAAATGGTCAAGCGTTTGTGGCTTATCCGCATAGACCAATGACTTTACATAGCCCCACAGAAAATAGTCTAGCGGTGTTAAATCACAAGATCTTGGAGGCCAATTCGCAGGTCCAAAACGTGAAATGAGGCGGTCACCAAACGTGTCTTTCAATAAATCGATTGTGGCACGAGCTGTGTGACATGTTGCGCTGTCTTGTTGGAACCACAGCTCCTGGACATCATGATTGTTCAATTCAGGAATGAAAAAGTTAGTGATCATGGCTCTATACCGATCACCATTGACTGTAACGTTGTGGCCTTCATCGTTTTTGAAGAAGGATTCCACCAGCCCATAAAGCGCACCAAACAGTCAGTTTTTCTGCATGTAACGGTGTTACGACGTACAGTTGTGGATTAGCTTCACTCCAAATGCGGCAGTTTTGTTTGTTGACGTAGCCATTCAACCAGAAGTGCGCTTCATCGCTAAACAAAATTCGCTTATGAAAATCGACCATTATTTTCGAAATAAAATTGCACAATTTGAAAGCGTTGTTCAGGCGTGAGTCTATTCATGATGAATTGCCAAACCAAACTGAGAATAAATCACTTGACAGCTGTTAAATCGGTCGCCATCTTGGAAACTAATGCCAACTTAAACTTCTATACCTGGAAAAAAAAACACTGTACTTTTGAGTTTGCAGGTTGTTTGGGTCGCTGTCCTTGTACGCCTAAGGTTGCAGGTTCGACACCGGCAAAAGTTGGTGGATTTTCATGATGCAGAAAATCAACAGCGTTCATATCGCATGAGTATGCGGCATGTAAAAGATCCCTAGAGTGCCTGTTTGGTGTGGTGCTCTCGGCAAAATTAAGTTCCTAGTAGAATGTTGTATCGTCAGAGTCCAGGTGCTTCTCTCTGGGGAGGAAATTTAGTGTCAAAATTACACTGCGGCAATTGTTATTCCACCTATATGGCGCTGTACTAAAAAGATGCCAATTTCCGTTGAATGTATTGGGCCTGTAATCACAAATAACAATCCTCAGCTCTATTGGAAATAATAATTTTAAAAAATTTGAATTTCACTAATGCCTTAGAATTTTTTCTGTGCATCCCCCCCAAAAGAAATACTGGAACGAATAATTAAAAAATATAACCTTTAGTATGTCAGTATACATCACTCCTATTTTGAAGACATTCACATCATGTAAATTTAATAAAACATTCAGAACTAATAGAGAGCTAATAGAAAAAAATAAACTTCTTTCTTAATACTTCAGTATGTCATTGGAGAGTTGTGTATTTACAAGTTTCACTGACACTGAATGAGTGCAATGACACTTTTTAATTTCATTAGTCATATAAAGTAATTTTCTTTTTATTTCAAAACAATTTTTATCCTTATTCAATAAAATTGGGGATTAGAAATATGACTAATAATGCAATATAGTCATTTAACATTTGATTATTTAAATGCCAAAAGCCTCGTAAAGGGCAGTTTTTTTTTTTTAAAAAAACTTGTGATTGTAAAGATTGCAAAATTCTTTTAAAACTAATTTCAAGGAAACCCCATTAAAGTGAGTACTTTTGAGTTATATATAAATGGTTATTCATGTTTATCCACTCGTCTAGATATAAAAAAGACGAAATTACAATTTAATTACTGCATGCACATGTAATTACTGTATATGTATAGAATAATCACAATAACTTACCATTAACTAAAGTGTGTGCATTTTAAAAACTTTTTGTTGAAATGTGCAAATAGAAATACAATAATTTAATTCAGTCTAAGTAAAAAAAATATTTAAAACTAGATTTTGTACACTCTGTTAGAAGAGATTTGATGATATATACATACACTGTTAATTATTTCTGAAATATACTTATGCATATATAATAATATGCACATATATTTAATCAAGTCGTTCAATCTCAGGTTTGAACTAGCTAATTAAATTGCTAGGTTCCTCATATTGGATTTGCTTTTTAACTACCATAATCATGAGGAGTTTTCTTAATTGTATTCCATTATATATCAGTATATTAAGTTCATTAGCTGTATTAGCATATTCCATTAAGTTTATTTTAGTTATTAAGCTATATATATTAGCATACGGGAGTGCATATATTTTCTTTTAACATTATTTTGCTGCTACCACCATGTCTAAAAAAAATATATCCTCAATTTTTCTGCCAGATGCTTTTAAAAATAGTTCAAAAACCCAGTTTAAAACCAATCTAGCACTCCAATTCCGGTGGACTTGCCTCGAAATGGGGTGCGACTACTTGAACCTACCCTTTCTTTTATCCCCCCTTCTCTTTTAAAAAAAAAGGAAGTCTAAATTATTTTTTTGTTCATCTTTGCTCCAGGGTAAGAGTTATTTGCTGGTACCCACGGAGAAACCCGGCCATGGCCAAACCACTGGGGCAACGACCTCCTGTTTTTTCACCCCATCCCCACGAGGGATAAAGAAACCCCAGAGGAACACGGGGATCCCTGATGCAGTTTTTTCTCTCTCTCCTTCTGTGCTAACCCGTACTCTAGATACGATCTATTTTGCTGAACTTTGCCTAAGAGTAGGAGTCTTTGCCCTTATAGTCCTTGTGGTACCACATATTTCCCACAAACCCCTCCCCCGCCGATTTGCTTTCCCTTAAAGTTCTTTCGACACCCCCCCTGCCGTTATCGAAGTTGAGCAATAGGCATTGATGATAGGCCATTGTCGTCACTGGTGTTACGCAATGTTCTACTTTTTCGATGGTCCAATCCGAAAACAGAGAACCTGCTGGTTCAGACACACATGGCGTTTTTATCATTGACTCTTAATACTTTTTAAGGTTGACCCCCTTCCTCTCGTACCACCCCCCTCTCCGTGCACCTTTTCGATCCTTACCCTGTGTTTCCATTTATGAAGCCTTTCGCATACTACCTCTTGCAAAACTCAAATCATCCGCAGTGTGAGGTCTATGTGCTACCTGTCAAATCTTCCCATTCTGTGCGTCTTAACCCATTCGTGGATCATTACTCGAGATCGCCCGTGTTTATCAGGAGTATTATTTGTGTTGGTGTTGTTTGTGGTATTAATTCTGCTGAAGAGGTAATGTGTAACTCAATGGCAGAGTAAACATGCGTATTATTTTACTTACTGAAGGGGAAAAAATGAGTGTATTGTGAAAAAAATTTACGAGATTTACACGAAGTTTCCATTTTTGCTCCAGTGTGAGAAGACAACCTTATAGGAATTCCCTGTTAATTATACTATATATAGAAAAAATATTGTGTGAAAAGAAAAAAAATTGTATCAACTTTTTTTTATTAGAGGAAACATTCTTGATTAAATCGTTCATGACATATCAACATATATGATACATCTTTAATCACATCTTTTGTATTTGATATATGCAGTCACTGTTAGAGGTAAGTTGAAAACTTTGCTTTGGAATTATCGAAATCATTTTTTAAATTTGTGTTAAATTGTTTATATAACAATCTCCTCTCTTCTTTTCTCACGAAGCTGATAATAGAGCAAGATTTCCTGTATTAATTTCCGATTTCTCTTTGACTCCCATTTTTTTTCTATTGAAAAGAATTACTTTTTTTTACATGTTTTAAATGCTCTCAATTTAACACAATTTAAGGTAATATTGCCATAAATTACTGTTTTTTTTTATTCAATGTCATATTAATGCTGAAATGAAGATATTTTCTTTTCTTTCCTTTTTCAAACTTCTATTAGCATAAAATTCGAAATAAAGAGCTTAGAAAGACATAGGTCAGAAATATATGTTGAAAGATGAAACGTTTGCTGTGTTTTATCTTATAATTAATATACATAACCATATATAAATTGATTTTATGATAAATTATCTTATTGAATGTATTCTACGATATTATTTTGCCATAAAATAAATATTTTTTTTCCAAAATCCTCTTTGCCATCCTAATCCAGTTAGAATTAATTTGTTGTATTTTTAAAAATAACATTTTTGCTATCCGAATAAGGAAAAAACTCATCTCAAGCACAAAAATTAAGAAAGTCTTAAAGAAACTATTATATTGAATATACCTAAAAAATTTCAAAGATTTTTTTTAAGGAATAAATTTATATATATTTGAACTGTGCAAGGCAATTTTTTTTACTTTTTTGCTTATTATTTTCTTTAGTTTCATACTTTTATGGTATTTTGGCAATAGAATGTATATTTTTTGAGTATGTACTCTTAAACATGTTTTCCTGATTTTATCTAACTCATGAAAAATCTTCATGTGATTTCCAAAATATTTAGAATGTTCGACTGCTTTAAGAAATATATTATCAACAATAATAGTGTTGTGCAATGTGCTTTTATGGAAAGAAATATTTATACAAACGCTAAAAATCAAAAATAATTTTTATGAATCAGATGAAAAAATAATAAAAGAAAAACATGTAACTAAATTGACATGTTACAAATGGCTATTATCTCAAGAAAACGTTATAGAATATAATGAGTGATAATTTATTAATTACACATAAAAATTAGTCATTCAGTTTAAACAAGAATAGCCGATATAAGCTGGAATCCGCTAGTGAATAAATAAGTCTTTAAATGAACTTAAAATATTGGAAGAAAAAAAATTCTTATTTAATTTCATGTGCTTTGTTTGCATAATTTTAGAAATAAAATAAAGTTTTCTGAAGAATGAAAATACCGGAAGTTTACTTTCTAGGGTGGTGGTGGGGTAACTTATTTGCATACTCCAAAATAATTACAAAAATAGGAAATATATTATAGATTTATATTTGACTCTAAAAAAATAACAATGACTTAATGCACCTGTTTAAAAAAAAAGAGTTTGAAATGTAATTTATTTTTCTTCCACCTCGTTCCTTTTTTTCCCAATTGATGCGATTAAAATCTGATGATTTGTTTCTTGTACTAAATATTCCTTCTAAGAAAATGAATTTTTTTATGTAATTTTTTTCGGATGGAAAACAATCATAATGTAATAACCTTCTAGATTTTTCCTTCTTGTATTTGGTATTTAACGTCCATTTTTAATTTAATATTTGATATCGTGAGATTTTAAGAAATATGAAAATATTTTGGGGCTGTGATAAAGAGCGATGCTGGTTTTGGGATTATTTTTTCTATAATTTTGATTAAAAAATTTACACAAAATGTATCAAAAAATCTACATAAATGGGGTTTTAATTCAATTAACAAAAGTTAATTTTTAATCTCTAGTTTAAACCAAATTTATTAGCACCAAAAGAATGGGTTTACTATATTGTGCTAATTGAAAGTAATGGAATAAAAATATAGCTTTTTGAAAGAACATTGCAGTGTATTTTACCTATTACTAATGTAAGTTTTTGGTTAAATTTTCATTAATAAAAACAAATAAGTAGAAAAGTAAGTATTTGTGGTTTGCTTTTGATCCTGTTACTTATGGGATAATAGGTGTGACAAACAAGAAATGAATCAGTTATGTATTATTTAATAATAATAATTCAAATTTGTGCAAAATTAGGATAGTCACATCTTTAAAATTTGAATTCTTTTTTATAATGAATATCTCCAAAAAAATTTAATAAATATACAAAAAGGGGGAAAGAGGAGTTAGTATTTGAGACTATGGAATTCGCAGAAGTAAAAAAATATCACTTATTTAACGATGCAATAAGTTTGTTAATTACGGCACATATTAGTATTTTCATAATTATACTCTGTAAAAGCAAAGCGTTGTGAATGAACTTCAGATTTGAGCAAGGGCGTAGCTAGCACCGTATCAGCCATATCAATGATACGGGGCCCTCAAGTTGTATTGGTTCCAAAATGCGTAAGCGAAAAACCACAATGTTATGGGCCCCCCAAAGAAAGAATCCCCAATGAATTTTGATACAGGGCCTACTTGGAACTAGCTACCTCGACAGTGGATTTGAGCATCCTTTTCAACTGTATCGTACATAGCAATGGACTTCTAATGAACTTGCAAAAGAATATAAGGAGTATGCACGGTGTAAACACATATCAAAACGGGTTATACAATACTTACAAATTTACTTTGACACCATAAATGCGTTGGTAAAAACTGCTTACCACTAGAAGGACGGTAAGATTAGTTTTTAAAAAAAGGCATCCATAAGAATGTTTAAAAACAACTCTCTAACTCTAAAAACAATACTCTAATTTTTTTTAACAGCATGTTTGTATGATACTTTCTATGCCATGTAGCGGTGGACGGCAGTAGTTTAAAATCACAAGCAAATTAATTAGGAAAAATCGGCAAATGCGCATATATTGATACTAAATTAGCAAGTATTGATTAAAAAAAATGTTAAAGAAAAAGTCAACTTGTTCATGCTCCTATATAAATATTTTCTCTATATATGTATTCTTATGCGAGATTTATTCTTTACAAATTTGGTGATTGGGATTGTCATGTTCTATTAATTCTTCAGACAAAAAATGCAAATTGAAAAACTTGTCTGTCATAAAAACTCGACTGTGTTTATTGTATGTATGTATTTTTTCTGAAAACATTAAGATGAATTAGTTAAAATATTAGTATTTATTGAGTAGAATTATAAAAAAAACTTAAATTTTTTATAATAAATGAGTAATATTTCCTATATATTTTTCAAATTATTGAAATACATTATTTTAAACGCTGTAAAGGTTTACTTTAAGAATTCGTTTAAAAATAGCAAGGACTTTTTTTAATAAAAAGTAATAAGTAAAAAGTAAAGTTAAAGTAGGGGAAGAATATTTCAGTATTTTAACTTTGCACTTTTTTATGTTTTAGAAGATTACTTTCTTTGAAAAAAAGACAAAAAAAAAAAAAAAAAAAAAATACTCTTGAGATTTCTTTTTTATGGCGTCTTTTTTTTTTCTCCTCTAACATGTCTAACTGAAAAAGATGGAGTAAAATGTCTACCCTCAATCTTTAGAGTAATTCCACATTTCATCTTCCAAAACATTAGAATAATATATTCATCGGTATTTTATTATTTAAACAGCAGATCTCAAATGAAAATGTTTCTAAGATGCTTTAATTGCTTTAATATGAAACTTGCCCTTTAATAAAAAAAAATATACTTTTGTAGGGTTTAAGGATTAAATGAGTGACATTTTCAAATAGCAAAGTGAATAGTATGGTAAGTTCATGTTTTGCTGAGTTATATAAGGTTGCCTTTTTCTTCATCAAAAATTTAAAGGTGAGGAAGAACCCTTTGGGTTTTTTTGTACATTCAGTGCCGGATTACTCATTAGGCGAAGTAGGCAATTGTCTATGGGGCCCGCGCTTTTTAGCCCCCCTCCCCCCCAAGAGTGTGTTCTGTTTTCTGTTAATGCTCCAAAAATATCCGGGGAAAACGATACCAGCATAGTGATCACACGAATTTATTTTCAAAAACTTGCTGCAATCAACGTTTCCCAATGTTATGACAGCATTAAATATATACAGGTGTCTTATAACAACAAATGTACTTCTAGTGAACGAAGCTTTCCAAAATTAAAGATGCTAAAAAACCGCCATCGATCTTCAATGACATAAGTAAGACTGAACTCACTTGCTATGAATACGACGCTTGCTATAAATATGGTCATCGAATACAACGTCTTGCAGAACATAGAATTCCAAAACGTTCTAAAAGAATTCACGGCCGAAAATATTGAAAAAAACAAATATTTAGCTATTTTTTATTGCAAAAGTTAGTTTTTTAAAATACAGATTCTAATAAATAATTACAGTTTATTTATTTATTTTAAATTTGCGGATAATTTGTTGTTTTATTTGTGCAATGAAATATATTCCTAAAATGTTGTCTAATAAAATTATTAGGTTACAAGGCCACGAGAGTTCGACTGCTTAGGAGGGCATCTATGTCGTGTAATCCGACACTCAAAACACTAGCCTCCAAAAGTCAAGGTAGCATGTTTTTCGAAGCTCACCATTAAAAAAATGCCAGTAAGGATAATTTTCATAGTTTACATGAATGTCACGAACTTCAAGAACGCTTTTTTTTGGTGGGGGGGCAATAACCACTATTTTTAGTTTAAAAAATGATACATAGGAGTTGAAGAAAATCTAAGAAAACCAAACTTTTTCACAACTTCGAGTGAATGTTTTGCGCATTATTGATCTTCAGTAGTTGGTAATATCTTGGAGAGTCTAGCAATGTCTAAAAAAGTCGTTTATCCAATTTGCTAAGGTGGTGGTCGGCTGGATGAAATTGAAATGAGATTTTCACAAGCTGATGCTACTTAAGTCTCGTGTATCTCTTAATATGATCAAAAGACAGTTTAAAATATGAAGGTTATGTGTTTTTAGAATGCATGTTCTAAAGGTCAGTGGTCTTCAAACTTTTCCGACTCATGGAATCCTTAGAACAGATGTTTCCAAACTTTTTTTTGTCTCATAAATCCCTTGCCATGTTTTTCGGTTTGGAGTAGATCTCTGCTTACCTAATATTAAATTTTTGCACATTAATTAACAAAAATGTTTTTCTTTTGACAGCTGGTTTCGAGCTACTTGCTTTAAATGCTTAACTGTAGTGAAATATAGTGTTTAAAACTTAAAAATCACACGTGCTAATTAATTTTAGATTAAAATTTAATAATACATAAAATAGCTATTACATAAAACAACTGAGCAACAGGAAAAAAAAGAACTTTTAATGCGAGAGATGAATCTGGCGTTTCATCAACGAATTTTCAACATTTGTCATCAATATTGTCGAGCTTAACCCAAAGTCTCATCGGTTAGTAGTGTCCAGTTTTTTTTTGGGGGATTGGCTACCGCAGTGAAACTCTTTTTATTAGGAAAAACAATTAAAATGTTTCTCACGATATTCCATAATTCGAGATAAATAACAGGTTTGACTTTTTAAAGCTAAAATTGCCGACAATTGTTTCTAAACTGTACTTGAAAATCTCCATTAGGTGCCTATTCCGATCAGTTAATCTTGTAATATATTTATTTTCCTCAGTGTGACCATATAGGTTCCTTGTCTATATATACAGTGGTATTGTTATAATCAAAGCCTTCTGAAGTCTAGTTTCAAAGTCTGAATAAAGGGCATTTAAATATTGAACGTTGGTTAAAATGTCATCTTCCTGGCAGATTGTCTATGACAAAATGAGAAACTGTGAAAATTCGCGACGTCCAATGTTATACTGCCTTAATTGAATTATGGCAAGAAAAGTTGAATTGAAGATCTTTGTTTTAATCAGGGGCGTAGCTACCACCGTATCAATAATACGGGGTCCCCAAGCTATAGGGGCCCCAACATGTGTAAGCAAAAATCGTTATATGTTACGAGGTCCCAAAACAGGCCTACAAGGATTTTTTGATACAGTGCCCCATCAAGACTAGCTACGCCAGTGCTTTTAGTTATATGCATGCTGTCACCTTGTAACTTCAAATTAACCATTTTAAATTTAGTAAATAAATCTGTTAAATAGATAAAATTTGGTTTCCAATTGATTACATTTTCTGACCTGGTCCGAAGTCCCGATCTGGTTTAATGAGAGCTACTATCCCATAAAATCCCATTTACACCTCATGAGCCCCAAAATTAGTTTTTCACTGACTTGGACCCCTTTCAGGTCGTCATAGACCACTTTAGGGGTCGATATAGACCACTTTGGGAATCACTGTCTTAAAAGAATATATATTACAATAAACTTTTATTGGTATTTTTTATGGTAAAGGCAATGTAAAAGTATTTATTATTAAAAAAATTAATATATATATATATATAATTTTTCATTAGTAATGTTAATTTTTTGATCCAAGTGTCACCTACCAATGCATTTAGGAACTGGGATATTGCTTGCAATTTTCTGCACAAAATAGCTGCAATCTAGGTCTTTTGAAATTATCTGCCGTCACATTGCATACTCTGCGTTTAGTTTGCTTTTAATATATTTTTCGTTCCGATTGACTTTGAGAAATATTTTTCACTTAAATGTATACATTGTTCTGAATGGCATTAAGATGTTAATAGGTGGGAGAGGAATTCTGTGTATTTTGCATGAATTTGCAACCTAAAATCTACGAACTGTTCTTGCTTAAATTTAGATTTTAACATAGAATCGGTCGATATGTGAATATAAGTTGTTCCCCCTCCTTTATTATCCGTGTTTTTTCCGCAAATGAAAAAAGGTGCATTTCCCTTAAAAATTATCCCCTTAAAATTACGAATATTGAATTATTTCGTGTAAACCAGGAAATAACACAATAGAATATTCAAAATCTAGTAGCCAGCACATATGAAGATAACGTTTTAATATTTTGTTATTGTAATAAGTTCGGAAGGTATTACAAAATGAAGCTTTTATGTATAAATAAAAATTTTCAGTTTCAATGACTGGGATAAGTTTTAGATACTTGCTATACAACTTTCACAAAGAACGTGAGTTCACATTGCTAATGTTCTTTTTTTTCAATTTTTTGTGACTCGTGGAACCCCAGTGTTCCGTGAAACACAGTTTGAAGACCACTGTTCTGGGTCAACCACGAATTACAACACCTACGGGAGACTGTTCTCTAACTCTTTCGGTTCAAAGGAGAAACACTACAGTGCTTCAGCTCGTTGTAGATAATTTTGTTGCCTCAAGAACATGAATCTCTACTATTACGATGCAAAGACGCATTCACAATGCCTTATGCAAAACTATTTGTGCTTCCTCTCTGAACTTACGATAGAGATTTGCCCGCTTAAGAGAACAAGTTTTCTTAACCAGGTAGCAATGGGTACAAGTGTAGAATCACTCTAGAGAGCAATTCAAAACGTCTAATGATCTGCAGTGAGCAACATATCGGTTACAACCAATTCAGTATTATTGAAAGCCTCATTTATAGAGGTGGCAGCAGGGACGTCTTAAGACTTCTTGATGCCTTATGCCCCTACGCAAATGTAGGCTTTCCCTATGACCCATAAAAGTAGGCAGTGCATAGCATATGTTCGAAACAAATGTGTATGACTTACAATCGCACAAACTGGCTCGACCGACTGCCGCCTTTTTAATGAATGAGTGATAATAATGTATGGTGGTTGGCCTAGGCCTGTACAGAGTCGACAGTCATCACATGTAACTAGTCGACATATCGTCGGAAATACCTAGTTTTTCAGAGAATTTAACTGGAATTAACATTTGACTGTTGAAATTATTCGAATCATCCTCTTATTAAGGCTGAGTCAAGAACGAGACGAGGACCCCCATTGTGAAAGGGTTGTCCCATGTCTTAAGACGTCCCTGGGTGAAAGAATTATGGTTTGGGTAGGATACTCTCGGCGAACACTTTTTGGCTGCGGTAGTGGTCAAGGTATCGGATCGTGGCTTGCCTTGTCACGAGTTCGAGCCCACTACCACTAAAGACCCGCCGTGTAGGGTAGTGATGCACCTTAAATCTGTCGAGAGCTGAAGCGTCCTTTCCTTGGTGTGGTGTGGTAGTTAGGAGAGGGGGTGCCAGCTCAGGTGTCGTCCACGTCACTTGACCATGGTTCAAAATTACGTGGTCCGTCGCCAAAAGCCCTCGTGTAGCTGAACAGTGCGACGTTAATATTAAATCAATCAATCACTCGGCGAACACTTACCTGCATGTGTTCTATGGAGTATGATTGGAGTAAGACATCGATCACGGATTCCGTGAGTTATGTCTGCTCATGTGCCCCTGCTATTGGTAATGAGTGCTTTCTGAGGGACAATAATGCATGACCTTACCGAGCTGTACTTTCAGAGAATAATCTTGAGGAACAGCGTTTGGAGCGAATGAAAAAACTTGTTCAATCTCCAGATCTGAATCTGACGAAGCATATTTGGAATACCTTGATGCTGTTTTAAAACCTCCTCCAACTCCGGGTCTGATTTTCGTTTTCCCTTTCGGTGCCTGATAATGAAAGCATGAAGAGCCAAGAATGCATTGCAATGAGGGGTAGGCAACATTCCCTATAATAACTCATTTCAGAAATGCTTCAATGGCGTTTTTCCACATAAAATTGTGGGGGCTTTCTCCAAAAAATGGACTTTTTTGTCAAGAATGCTATTTTGTTGTCATGTATGCTAGCGTTTTAAACTAATGCATAGTGCGCGTGCATTATTTTATTTTGCAATGAGACAAAAAGGTTATGTGCCATAACTTTAGGCGGTTAGTATTGATCAGGGGTGGCCAATTCACGGCCCGCCTTGAATAATTTTACGACCCCCGAGATTCATTACAATTTTTATAAAATGTGACTTAATTTTGTACAATATTTTTGTTTTTATGGTTTTTTTCTTATCAAATAAATCTCCCATAACTGTTTCTATTTTATTGCGTTTGCTTCTATTAATGTGAATCTGTCCCCCCGTTTCGAAATTGAAATTTATCAAACACTAAAAATTTAAAAACGTACTCAAACTTAACGGACGAAAACTTGCAACATCAATTACGATACGCGAATATATGCATCGAGATTGACTTGCAAAAACTAAGTGAAAGAGTTGTGAGAAACAAATATCTCACTAATTAAATAAATTAAACATAATTTGATCATTACATTATTATTAAATTATCTATGTTTGTATAAATGAAAAACAATGAAAACAACAATAATATATATCAATCCGTTTTAAATTTTCACTCCAATGAATGTTTGCAATCGGACCAAACCTAATATAAAGAGGTATACTTTTATATGCGACCCGCGAGATTGTTTTTCCGAAGTCATTTGGGTTAGCCACCCCGGAGTAGATCATGAACATGATCACTCACAGTTTAGTTTTCAACCAAGGATCGTTCCTCGAAATTGATCAGATGTACAAATTCAGCATTGTTATATTATTTGTGTATACCAATATTTTTTTAACTTGTCGTTTATGAATATCTAAATATTTCATTTCCCACTTCATGATATATGTATACTTGAAACAAAATTAGGTTTTTAAACCAACGTTGTGCATAATCTCTCTCCAACCACTGTAGCACAGCGGTTCCTTATCGCGAACTCGAGTTCGGTGCTACCATCCAGTCAAAAGTTTGAATCTTTGTCATTTAAGACCTATATAGTGTGGAGGAGTTGTTCACATTAAATATAGTGAGGTTGAAAAATCCACGTTGGTGTGGTGTGGAAGTATTGAAGTCTTTGGTGCCAGCTCAAGCAGTGGCGTAGTGGAGAACATTTGGGGCTCCCCTGCAAAGTCAGGTTTGGGGCCCCCAAGTTGGATTTTACAAAGGGTTGCTTTGGGGCCTCCTAGAATTTCGCAATGCAGGGATGTACATTACGCCATTGAACTCGAGCATCATTTTCGCCACTTGACTACAGTTTAGAACAGAGGTTCCTAAACTTTTTTTGTCTCATAGACCCGTTGTCTTGTTTTTCGGTTTTGTGCAGACTCCTACTTACCTAATATTAAATTTTTGCCAACGGATCAAGTTAAATGTAGCTGTGGTACAGCACACTTTAAAAGTTTTATGTTTCTAACTGTAGTTAAGTATTGTTTAAAATTCAAGAAACACATTTGAATTAATGAAATTAAAATTTAATTAATAAATGAAATAATTGCTACATAAAATAACAAATGTTCTTAATGAGTGAGACGAAGCTGTTGCTTAAATAGCAAATTTTCAACATTTGGCTTTTATCTTTACAGATTTAACCCTAAATCTCCTCGGTTAGTAGTATCCAATCTTTCTTTTTTTCTTTCTGTTTTTATTTAGGAGATTGGCAAGCACGTTCAAACTCCCCTCCTCTCTGGGAAAAGGAATTAAAAACTTTCTTGATGCTCCATAATTCGGGATAAGTAACAGGCTTATCTTTTTAAAGCCAAAATTGCTGATATTCGTTTCTAAACTTTAAGATATTGAGGGCTATTAAAATCAGTTCCTTTTGGAATCAGACATTTTTTTTTTAATGTGACAACATGAATTCATTACCTACTGTGATATTACCATAGTCAAACCATTCTCAAACCTAGTTTCAAAACTTGAATAAATGGCATTTGAAAGTTGAACATTGGCTAAAACGTCATTTTACTGACAGATAGTCCATTACGAATTGAGAAACTGTTAAAATTCGTGATATTCAACTTTATATTTTTTAGCTCGATTTCTGGTAAGAAACACAGAAATGATGGCAATTTTTTAATAAGTTATGCTGTGTGTGTGTGTGTCACCTTGTAACTGCAAATTAATCCTAGAAAATTTAGTAAATAAAGCTGTTAAATAGGTAAATCTGGTTTACACTTGATTAAATTTTCTTTTAAAATTAAAGGTACGATCTGGTTTAGGCTATCATAGACCCCTATTTACACTTCATGAACCCCTAAATTATTTTTTCGCTGACGTGAACCCCTTGAAGGTCGACATAGACCCCTGGGGGTCTATATAGACGACTTTGGGAATCACCGGTTTAGAATAATAAAGTTCAGCTTGAAGCCTTAAACTGCGACATTGATAAACAATCGATAAGCTATCTAATCTCCAATTCTTCATCTAGAAAAGGAAAATAAACCTCAGTTACGCGTTTTTGCTTATTCGATATTTTTAACGTGTGTGAATGCAGTCTCGTTCTCTTGTGAACACTGGAATTTAAAATAAAGTTACCGTATTTTTACTCGAATCTAAGCCGCACCTTTTTTCCGATGTTAACCCTACTAAAAGGGTACGGTTTAGATCGAAGAAGAAAAATATTCGTTGGATTGGACAATTAGAGCAATTGCAGGTTCATGCATTTAAAAGTTTATAATACTGGTAAAATAACTAGTTTTATCCACTTCAGCTCTCCTTCTAAAATTATTTTAACTTCGTAAAATTGGATATCATTAAACCCTTTTACGCTATTTTTCCTTTTTCACAAAAACTTATCATGAATTTGGAATGTGACTTAGAATCGATGGCGGCTTAGATTCGAATAAATATAGTAATTTGTATTCAATAATTTTCGTCTACTTAACAGTTTGAAAAATAAACTTTTCCTCAGCTTTTTTATTCACAATTTTCAGAGTGCTCCTTTTTCAAAAGGCCAGTTTCAAGACTGGAAAAAAAAGACAAAATTTTTTTAAAAAGTTGGTGGGAGGGGGGCATTTTATTATTGATTTCCTCATAATATTTGATTCATTATCAATTCATTTTGTCCCGTTATAAGTATAAAACTAAATTCTTCTGTTTTTTTACAACAGTAATATCATTCTCTCTTTTAATTATAAGTAATGCTGAAATTATTCATTTTAGGCTACTTAAAATAAGAAAGATATTTAAACATTTTAGAAGGATATACTAATATTTTTAGTATGAAATAAAAAAATTTAAGCATATAAATATTTTTTTCAAGATATTGATATTACTAATTGACTTTCATATCACAATTAATAAGGCTATTCTAACAATTTTTTGTGTTCGCAAAAGAAGAAAAACTTTCGTTAGAAATATATTCAATTACTTTCTTTTAATGCGTAGAATAACCAATGAAGAATTGCTTCATTAGAAAAATAATAAAGAGTTTTAAAAAAATATTTTTTCCTCTTGCTACTTTTCTCAATTATATTTTTTCTTTCATTTTTTTTTAATTTATCGAATTGATACAGTTATCAGTTGTTAAAGGGGACTATGCATTTCGCTACGTTTCAATATCCCTTTTTAAGTCCACTGGAAAGAAAGTGCAATATTTAAATGAGAATTTTTTTACATGTATCCTGAAGTTTTTGCTCATTTCTTTGTAGACACAGAAATTTTTTAATTTTTCTCTCTGCCTCTTTGCACACAAATATAATCATTATTAATTTTGCAATATATTTCTCTGAATATTTGGAGTTGAAATCTTAAATTGTGTTTTTTTAAGTTTAATAATTGTGTAATTATTAAACTTAAAATGATAGAGAAATTTCATTTGAAGCTCCAAAATAAAATTATTCTTGTTAAATATAATTCGATTTAAAAAAAAACATCAATATCTGGGGCATTTTTGTTATTATAAGGAAGAAACGCAGGATGTTTGCTCGTTTTTTATTTCGTTCCAAGCTATTTCTTCAGAATTGTTTTTCCTTCGTTTCAATCATTTTCATTTTATAACTTCATAAACGATATTGTTTTGTTTTATTTAAAGTATTTTCAAAATTCTCAAATATTCTAAAATTCTACGCGGAATAAAACTATTGAGAGCATGTTGAGGTTTTGTTAATTATTTTTTTAGCCACTTATTAGATAAATAAATATTCATTCATTCATTGAATGTTTTCAAAAAGTCTGATTAAAAAAATATTTTTATCATATATGTTTTGGAGGGGTGTAAAATAAATAACAAATTTTATTAATTTGTATCTCACTGAAAATTTTTCTTATAAAAATAGTTTTTTTAAGGAATTGTAATAAGTTTATCATGTTTAAGAGCTATTTTAAATGAGCTATATTAAAATCTGCTCTAGTTATTAAATTCCTTATTAATTGGCCCTTCTTGATAAGTTTATTTCTTTCACACATCCCTATATCTGAAAGTGAAATACGTTTACAACATTTTAGTTTTTAAATACAATGCTTTTTACAAAATATGTCAAAATATTAAGCTCAGTTTATCGCTTATGTTATTGAGAACTTAATGTGGTAATAATTTTTCAATCAATGTTTTGTTGATGTATCGTACTTGATAAAACATCGCGAGGAAGTACTGAAATTGAATTGATGAAAATTTTTGCTTAAATTAATTTCATAGCTTCACGGATGTAATATATATGTTGACGTTTAGGGCTTTCAATTAGTTATTTCTACCAAATAAAATTTCTACTCAACTCATTCAACACCCCCGAAATTGAACTTCTGTCACACAATAAATCGACCTCTTAGATATCTTCTCATATCAACCTTGATGTAAAGTAAACTAACGAAATTAATATACATATAATTGAGTAATATTATCAGATATAGAAAAATATAAGGTAATTTCCCACAATTCTAGTTCTTACTTGAACAAAGTGATAGAAATATTTATTTAATTGCTTGGTGTTTATTAAAATGCATGATCAATATATTTTATTAAAACAGAAATATCAGTTTATGAAACAATATAAAAACTGTACACCTGATAGCATAAAGTTAAAAAAAGTAATATAATTTTTTTTAAAGTCAATTCGTACTTCGATCAACAAAGAAAAATTTTATTTTAGCTACTTTTTACTAAATAGTTACAATTAATATAAATATGCATATACATATGACAGAATCACAACATTAAGTAGTAGTTAATTTTTATCAATTATCATTAAAGTATCTTATTGCCATCCACACAAAACAATCCTGTCTATAAAATGCCTTAAAACGCGAGAAAAAAACCTTTTCAAGTTTTGACACAAGTCACCAACGTGGCTGTATTTGTAATTCTTTAAATAATTAGTTTTAGTCAAAATTAATTTTTATTAATTATAATTAAATTATTGTATTGTCATCCAAAATCACATATTAAATTTCAGCTCAATTGAGCACTTTAAAATATATTTTTTATTAAACATTGAAAATTCCACCAAGATAAATAAATAAATATATAGTGTGAGTTAATAGTAGGAATTGAATTACTTAGATTTGTTATGGTAAAAAGTACTGCATTTATATAAACTTAAAAATAAGCATTGCATTTAGAAGTACTTGAAAGAGTATGCTACTGCTAAAAGAAAGTTCTGGGTATTTATGCCATACTAAGAAACAAGAAATGCATCTACTGTGTTATCGCCTTTCATCTTGCTCATTCCCTTGTATTTTTTCCCTTGAATGATAACAAGAGGTTTAAGAACCAACTTTCCAACTGATTACTATAGCTTTTAAAACGTTTCTCAAAATAAAAAATACGTTTAAAAAACGCTAATAGTTACAAATGATCACTATTATCATGTCTAAGCTTTATATTGTATCGATAAGGCTTTAATTGTTTCCGAAAAGCAGGAGTGGCCGAATTTTGCGGTTTGCTGATCTGTGGAAATCCTTGACCTTTCCCGATCATTCGAAATGGGTAGATATTCTTTATGTATGTTCTAAATAACCTTAAATCTAGTCCGGAAATGCTTTTTGTGAATTCCTTTGATTTACGTGCTCCAACTACATTTTTTCAATCCTCCCATTACTTATATAACCGCATAGTTTTGGGGTTTTTCCTACTAACCTAGTTGTGGTAAATCAGCAGTTTCATCCAAAAATGATAAAATTTCTCAAAAAAATGATAAAGATGTAATATGTCTTGGAGGACATTTCTCTACAGTAAATATTTTTTTTCCATAATTGGGAAGAATAAGTGAAGATTTACATACGAAATTTGAATGAATTTTTTAAGTAATACATCAAGAGCCAACTCAATTTTTTTTGAATAATTTTTAGTAATCGTATTATCTCGGAGAAATAGATGTTTTCCCCATCCGCTTCTTATTATATTAATATTTTAATGAATATCTGTGAAATATTTGTGTTGAAATTCGAAAAAAACAACGCATCTCCTTCAATGATGCAGTTGCAAGTAACAGCACCATAAAGTGGATAGATGTCACTTCATATTAAATAAATCGTATTTAAGTACATTTAAACAAGAAATATACTAAAATATCTTAAGACAATTCCTACTTAGGTCAACATTTAAAAATTTTATTTTAGTTACTTCATATTGTAATTCTGTCCTATTAATACAAAGTGGCTAAATGGAAAGTGATTTTCCTTGCACTTTTTCATTTTCCTTCCTATATGTGATGTTGGACTGTTTTTTTGTTTGTTACTGTTTATTCATTAATTAAATTTAATTATTCTAATAAAATAGCGTCGTAATAAAAGAAATCACTCATAAATTAGGTCATCCCAGGTGGGATTCGAACCCACGACCTTTGGATTAGAAGTCCAAGGCGCTATTCATTGCGCTACAGGGACTACGAACGATTTTCCTTTCTATATATGCTATCGTACTTTTTTTTGTTTGTTACTATTAATTCTTTTTAAATTTAATTAATGAAAAAAACATTTGAAAAAACTGTATTAACATCAAGTGTCATCCACTACAAGTTTTAAAAATGTATTTTAACTTGAATGGATGAATAGAAAGTATTTTATTAACGATTGAAAATGCGTTATTATATATAAAGGAGAGAGTGAACTAATAGTAGAAATTGAAAAATAAACTTCAGTCAACGGAATTTGTCATGAAACAATTTAATGCATATAAATTTTCAGTGTTGCAATATAATAAAGTTACTGCATTGTGACCAAATTCTAGTATTTGATGTTATAAATTGGACATAGTTATCATTATAAAATATAGGATGCTAGGAATATAAGAATAGTTGGCAATTTTTAGAACAAAGTTTGTTTTTTTGTTCAACTGCTTTATATCTATAATTTTATTTTATTGTCTGATTTAATTAATTAATATTCTCTAATTTATATTTGAGATTTCTGCATTCAGGTTTCTCAGTCGGATGTTAAATTATTTAATAAAACTTTTGCATTTTTAATAATTTACTTTCAGATGTTTTATTTTTGACCATAATTGACATTTCTCAAACAAAATTGCAGTAAATCTGCTCAAAGTAACTTTATTTACTTTCATTGTCTTTGAATTTATTTTATGACTTTCTATATGTAAAAAAGAAAATAAGGATCATATTGCAGTGTGTGATATCTAAAGGGGGGGGGGACCATGTAAGATGTAATCTAAGATTGTTATCGAAAGGAAGATGTGGGTTTGTGTAAATGACACCAGCCACACCTATTTTCTCAATGTGGAAAAGCCATCCATGAGACAGGACAGATCTACCTTGTGGTCAGCTGTATCGAAACATTTCTTGAAAGCCGACACACCGGCAGCAACAGATTTCAACCGGATATGTCACAACAACCACACATTTTCCAAATCAACAGATTCGTGATGCTTGACCTAACCACGGGTCAGCGACCGTCCGTAGCAGGTTTCGCCCACCCAAAAGAGCGGGGAAAAAAAGCCAAGAAAGGACCGTAGACTACTTCCCAAGCCCTTCCTTTCCACACCCAGTCCCCTTCTGCAACTGGTGTTTACGGAAGGACTTCAAAGGTGTTTAACGGGTTTTTCTCTGGAACAGGCAAACTATATCACACCGCTGCAACTGCCATCTTGCTCTCTGACCCAGTTACCTTGAAAAAAAGCAACCTAACCAATAAAAAACAAGGCACAACCGCATCCGGCTCCCTTCACCCCTTTCTTCCCGAGAATGGGTTGAAAAAGTTGTGAAACGGTTTTTTCTCCCCGATAAAAGAAAATTCGGCGAAAAAATAAGCAGCATGTGGGCTCTTGTATTTTTTTTAAAAAAATCCACACCTTAGTCCTCTAGCAAAAGGGTTGCGGTTTGGATCTTGCCCCCCCTTTTATTTTTTTTTTTCTCCACTCTTCCCCTCCCTTTCCTCTTTTCGAATTACTTTTTGTACAAGGCCAACTGAGAACACCGCATCAGTGTAGGGAAGGCTGTGACTCAGTGTGGATGGGTTAAGCACACAGTCGAAATGCTTTGTGGGTAGACAAGGCCCAGACCTAGAGGAATGGAAATGGAATACGCGTGCATATAGTTACCGCGGTAGGATGCCGTGTGAACACACTTTTTACGTAATCATGAGTGCAGGTAAGAGCTTGATTTATTCGTATGCATTCTGGTTAAAGCTAATATTGTTAAATACCTAATTAGGAAGCTAACACTGCTGCGAAAGATAATTGCATCATATGCATTTTTTGATGAAAGATGCAATCTCATTGGAGGAAATTTACAATTTGAATAGAATAGATTTATACATAAAGAGAATGGGCAATCTTTTATGAATACATGTCACGAAAAATGGTAAAGTATTGTTTTATCAAATAAATACATTATATCATTCCCATTTTATTCAAATTAGCATGAAACTTTTATATGCAATCGATTTTTGCCTAGATAGTTATTCACCTCAAGCATGTTTTGCAGTTAATTCATTGGTGTAACTGTATAAGCATTTTTTATAAAATTTCTTTGAAATTTTTGAATAGTTTATACTGATTTTTTACTATCGCGATTATTTTGAAATGTCTCTTAACCAGATAATCATGAATTTTGATAATGTTTAATAGAATTGTATATGAAAATATTCATTTAAGTGGTAAAAGTATGCAAATTAAACTGCAGGGGAAAAAAGTAACAGTTTCTCTTCAAGTATAATTTAAAGCTTATCCGCCATTTTCAGATTTGTTTTTGTTTTGCATGTCAATATTTTAAGTTTAAAAAATTTGTTTAAGTGTCTAAAGAAAGTAATCACTTAATTTTATTTCGAAAAGGGTTATTTTATGAATACAACATTCGAGTTACAGTAACAAATTAAAATTCTAAAATTTTAAATATAGAAGTTTCGATTTTGGGAACAAATGAATTAAGTGCGTTTAAGTGAAGTATCATGGATTATCAAAAAAAGAAAAGAAAAAAAACCACGCACACAATTGAATACTTGTACATCATAAATATCGTTTTTACTCTATATAAAAAGCATAACTATATAAAATCATTTTTTATTTTCATTATTTCTAATGTTATTATAACATTGTTTTAAACTGTATTTGCATTCCTAATATGATTTATTCTTTGAAAATTTTGAATCAAAAATGGATGTCTTTGTTTTAAATGCAGCAATTTGTATTGCTTTCCCCATTTCTAAATAGCTGCATATGCAAAAAAATTTTATAACATTAGTAACTCAATTTGTATTTATTAATTAATCGAATATTTTTCAAACTTTTATTAACTGGTTCAATCTGATTAAGTTAATTGTATGCTTACATGTTATACTTTCAAGTCTGACCCCCTCCTCCTTTCTTTTACACTAAATATTTCCTGAAGTGAAAAATAATTGGAATATTTCATTCATTATTCAGTTCATTAATCAATCAATTTATTTCACTATATGTTTCCGCCTATGGCATCGTAAAGAATTAATATACACTTGCGTGTAATTTATTTAATATAACTGCGGAAAAAAATCGTTATTTTTTTTATAATGTATCATAACTAGGTATCGCATCTATGATATTATTTTCTATTTATAAAATAGATGAAAAATATTCTGGATTATTTCTGATAAGTATTTCTTAATTATTTAAAAATTAACAGATAAGATTGTATACACTAAATTCACACTCAAATGAGATAGAAAACTCGTCTGAAATCTTAATTTTTAATTTATTATTTCTATATTTAGATATATACTGAGTACAGAACAAAATCCTTCAACCTATTTTGAATTTTTCCAAACAGCATTAAATAAACTAGAAATATTGAAGTGCAGCACACGAAACAAACTCTCATAACAAAGTTAAAGTTATTTTTCTTTATATAAATAAAGATAATATAACTGAAACTGCAGTACGAAATTATTATTGAACGAAATTTATTTTGTTTCTTATTTATCTCTGGGGGTATTCCGAAACATTCTTAAGATTTATTTACTCAAATTGCTATCTCGTCTTATGTTAAAATTTCATAAGCAAAAACAAACGAATTTCAACGTATTATAATCAGGTTACAAATACAATAATTAAGTATATAAATTTATTTGTGTGAAAATTTTTCTTGGATCATTTTCATATTGCTATCCTTAATTTTCTGTTAAAAAGAAATCTAATATATGTTTCTAGTTATGAAAGGATATTTTTTTTTAACAAATCTTAAAATTTGTATTCAATTTCCTTTGCTACAGATTTCGTCATTTTATTAGGTAAAAAAGAATAAGTGAAAGTTTTAAAACATAAGTTTGAGAATTTTCAAAATATAGCTTTTGTGGAAATAATTAACTAATTAGTTATTCCTTCAATGGAAAATATTTAATATATATTTATTCCCTTATAACTTTTTTCATGGAAAGTATTTAAATAATACAAATTTAAGTGATTTGCTTATACTAGTTCCAAAATCAATATTTGAAGAAGAAAACTGGTTGCTTTTCTATTTGATTTAAGGAAAAACTGGCATCAAATATTTTTAAAATTGAATAATTATGTAAAAGTATCATATTTTGTAATGAAATACTTCTGTATTTGTAAAATGTTTTGTCGTCTGTTTTTAGAAGTGTTACGTTATAGATCTCTTTATTTTTCAAATTTTATTGTACATTTATAAGAAATTCAATTAAACTTTGTAAAACCTGATTAGGGCCTTTTTTGTATATTATGACATTAGGTAAGCACTTATTTGACAAAGAAACAATCCTCTTGCATCATGCAATTTTTTTTAAAAAAGTCATTTAATGTTCCAAAAAAAAATGTTCATTTATGTTTTTTCTTTATCTCTGTTAAAACTACATTGACTTCATATGACACGAATGTATAAATGGGAATTCAATTGATTTTTAAATATAAGGCATTAAAAAACAATGTTTATATAATTCTGTTAAATAAGATGTGTCCGTTATGATCGGGTTAACATGAAAGAAATAAACATAACTTTTTTTGTGAATGAGTTACGTAGACATCGAAAGAGACCGCCATTGATCTCACTATTATTCATTTGTACACAGAGTATCAGTGTTTACTACAATCCAGTTAGCTTCTGCTTGACCGCTGTCCAGTAATGACTTCACAACAGCCTGCTATTATTGGAAAGTTCTCACCCAGAGAGGAACATCTGCTCTCCCCTGCCTTCTAACAATCACCACCTAATTCTTGAACAAAAGAGGAGCACTTCATTTTAGTTATATTTACTGGGGATGTTTATTCCCCTTTTTATTACCCTAAACCTGTATTCATTGTTGGATATCGTGTAAAATCAGAAATTGTTATTGTAAACGAACATTGAAGTGTACAAGATAATAATTATAAAAGTGTTATTTTTTTGAGAAAAAAAAGTAATTTAACCCCTTACACAGAACAGTAGAATAAAAAAAAATCATTGATTTCTGAATAACAAATCCATCTTGAATCTGCGGTAAGGAGATATTTTTAGTCGTAAATTTATTTGTTCATAAATACCCATAGTAAGTGTGTACATATTTAATAAAACTATTTTATTTTGAAATAGGATCCAATAATGTTTATTTATATTCAAAATAACTAATAAAACATGGAGGTGTTATTTAAACAGGAAGTTCAATTGTTCGGGTTAAAAAAGCGTTTAGTTGACGATTTTTTAAAAATTTTGAAATCAGCACGATACATTTTATATAGGTTTAACAGGTACATTAAAAATTCTAGTGTTCTGTTGTTAATATTTGGGAATATTCTTTACATTTGCTGTTTATTAATTTATTTTTAAAAACAGTTCACGGTGAAGAACGGGACTTTTAATAAATTACTACTCAATATTTTGAGCTATGTTATTTGCTATCTGTGGTCTGTGTTGGGAGGTCGTAAGAGGTTTGGGAGAGCTAAATCCCTAGTTACAATTGTTGAATATTTAATTTCCGACTTGATGGACTTTTTTCCTTAAAAAAGTCAACTTTCAAAGTATATTTCAAGGCAAGGATTTTATTTATTAATTGAAAGTTGATTTTTGTGCATGGAGGAAGGGAGATAGATTTTATACATGAACTCCTTCCCCTCTTCTGGTCAAGTTAATAGCCATAGATGTTTCATTAAAGAACCGATTCGTTTTCATCTGTTACTACCAGTCAATTAACGGGAACAAATTTACATTCATAGCATCACTTTGGCTTCCTGTCATTAGCACTCCACTTCTCCTTATGTAGCTTGCAGTAACGCCTCAGCAGAAAAATATAATGTGACCATTGCATCATTTTAAAGACGAATCTTTATGTTTGGAAATAATCACCTTGTTGCAGTTGAATGTTCGGTAAAGAACATTTTATCAGCAGCGATATGTAACTTAATTGCTAGCTTATTTATTAAAAAACCATGGCTTTTGAGGCAGTAGATAATCTTTCCAAGTGGGAATAGTCTAATAATATAATCTAAAACCTCTTTTTAATCATTTGCAGAAATCCTAACTTCAGAAAAAAAAAGCAATATTAAACGGCAAAAAAAAAAAAAAAAAAAAAAAAATTATTTAATAACGTCATCATACATTCTTGATCTTGTAACAAGTTACTTCAGCAATTTTTAATAAACAAGTGATATATCAAAAAAAAAAAATTAAGTCAACTCCTACTTTGGTCAACTAAGAAAATTTTTTATTTTAGTTAATTTTTATTAAATAATTATAATTAATATAAGTATATATATATATATATATATATATATATATATATATATATATATATATATATATATATATATATATATATATATATATATATATACATATACATATGACAGCAAGCAATATTAAGCGACAGAACAGGAAGCGATTTTCCTTGAAATTTTCCATTTTCCTTTCTATATAGGGTGTTGGACCAGTGGCGCACACAAATAAATCGTCCGGACCCCCTTCCCCCAAAGTCCTTGATTTTTTTTCCGATTGTTTATAATTTTAAGTATATAGTACGTAAAATTTAATTAATTACTTGTTATTAGTGATTAATTTTATTAATTAATGCTAATTATTTATTCAAAAATTAGTTTTTTACAGTGTTTTGTTCCCGAAAATCGACAAAATCAAAAGGAGCATGATACAAGAATGGTGCGCTACTGTGTTGGACTATTTTTCTTTGTTACTATTTATTCATTCATCAACCATATTCTCAGAAATTAGGCAATCCCAGATAGGATTCGAACCCACGATCTTTGGATTAGAAGTCCAACGCGCTATCCATTGCGCTACAGGGACACAACGAGCGATTTTCCTTTCTATATATGGTGTTAGACTATTATTTCTGTTACTATTTATCTATTAAATAAATTTAATTAATGAATTAATACTTGAAAAAAACTGTATTAACATCAAGTGTCATCCACTACAAGTTTTAAAAAATGTATTTGAACTTGAGTGGATGAATAAAAAAATATTTCATTAACGATTGAAGATTTGAACAAGATATATATATGTATATAGGGAGAGTGTGGACTATATATATATATAATGGAAGGAATTGAAAAAAAAATTTAAAGTGATTGTTATTTCCGACCATTGTTGCTGTAAAAGTATTTGAATGGTCCCAAAATAGCAAATGCAATGCCTTGGTTATTTAAACATGCACATCTTGTTGTACTTTAACAGACAGTTATTTTAAAATACAGAAAAATAAGTGATCTGGAATTATCGAAGTCGTAATATTATTGCAATTCGAAATTTTCTCTGCTGTAAGTTTTTCACTGTTATTGATTAACCCTTCGTAAAACCGTGGTAAGTATAATTACCACCAACTTAATTAATATTTAAATGACCATGGGAAGTTATTTTACCACCTATGGTGTGTGTGTAGCACAACTGATATCTGGATTTTTAACTCGCCCAACGCAAAGAACGACCTGTAAATTTCCTAAACAGTCCTAAACAGTAAAGAAAACTATTTCAGATGACTTACGATTGACATAAGTTGGTGACCATATATGCCAACTTGACAAAAAACATAGACATTGCAGTTTGTATAGCTTGCAATGTCCCTCTATGCATTGATTGATTGATCGATCCCTGTTTCATAAAAAATTCATGGAAAGCAATGTGTATAAGTTATAAAATTTTTTAATACAAAATATATCTAAATAATAATTCCTTCAATATATTTAAGTATTAATAATTTTTTTTTAAAATCATGTAATGCAATATAAAACGAAATGCACAACCTAAAATGTCCAACATTAGCTTCCAGTAGGTAATGAGAGTTACAAACTTCACACCAAAAAAAAAAAAAAAAAAATGGTCTTAAAATTAATTTTAAGTAACAAGCTTCAATGAATTTCTATTTATATTAATCAATCTGAACTCCAAAAATATTTTAACATAATTGTACTAGAGAGAAATCGCCTTATAAAAAGAGCTTAATAGCTATTCAGCTACATTCGAATTAATAAGTACTCTTTTCGAAAGAAGTAAAAAAAAACAATTTTTAAAATATCCGATTACGTTCGGAACCGTGATTTTAAAAAAGCGCATAAATGGATAATTTTCATGATATTTAGTGTCACTTAGATTAGAATACAAGTATAAAATTATTTTAAGGACATTTTGAGAAAAAAAAATTATTTAAATGCAATATTTTGGCAAAAAATTAACTTAGAATAACCTTTTTTCAAAATGTTCTTCTTTAATAAAAAATGCTTCTAAAATAAAAATAGTTTGCTTCTGTAAAGTAAGAACTTCTTCAGAGAGTCTGAACTATATATATATATATATATATATATATATATATATATATATTTTTAAAAAATAACATTATTTTCAGAGTTACAACCCACATTGAAATAATTATCGGCGTTTTTTTAAAAAAAATTCTCCCCTCTGTTGTCGTAAAACATGGATAAATCCACTTCTAAGTTATATATTTCAGAAATTCTAGTTGAGCCTCTGTACAGAGGTCTGAGCTATATACTGGCAAAATACTATTATAATAGACGCATTTTTCACAAAAGGAGAATATTTTGAAAATTTGTCATTTTTTGTCAAAATATTGTATTTAAATAACTTTTTATTGTAATACTATTCTTAAAACAGTTTATACATTTTTCTAATCTAAGTGACACTAAATATCATAAATATTATCCATTTATACGCTTTTGCAAAATCACGGTTCCGAACGTAGTCGGATACCTTAACAAATACTTATTAAACATTACCAAGTTGTTGTTGTTTTTCATTTTAAATGTACTACTGTGCAATAAATAAAAGTTTTCTTTAGGAAGAAATTTGTTTAATTTAGTAGGTAACACAGTATTACATAATCAAACAAAAGTAAATATTTCTAAACTACTACATATACTGGCAAATAGTCAAAGCATTGTTTCAAATGCGAGTTCTTCATTGTTTTCTACTTCAAAAACTGTAGACTAAGACAGAGAAGCTTGAAAATGGACATGATGGTCATTAACCTGCTGACAAACATCTCTTCCAGCTGGGCCATTAGGGGAGCCTTTGTGGTCATTTTTCTTTGGACCCCTTTATCGCACATCACTGTTACCCTTTCTTTTAGTAGAGCTTACAAAGTGTCTGTGCGTATCACACACATGTGTTGTTTGTTCTCCCCATAACATTTTTTTTTGTTCGCCCTGCTTGCCGCTCTATTCATCCACAAGTCACTGCACGTTTCCCAAATGGACTGTAAATTTCCCGTACCCTCCGGTTAGCAATTTTTTCTCCATCTCCGTCCCCCACCGGGGTTATTTTGGGGCTATGTCCCTATTTGGGCCTGATTGATGCGAGATTTACTTCATATCCGTTAGCTTTTATCCTAAGTCTGCTTCGAGAACTTCTGTGGGGGTAATTCGACCACAAAAACAAGTTGTAGTCTGTGGAAATAATGCGATGATAATACCACGGGGATTTGGGTGACACATCCGAGTGAATCCTCCACTTGTCAAGTTTAACTTCCAGATAATTAAATATTCGCTCTAGGATGTGTTAGATTTGCTTTTATGTATCTGAAGAATGTTTTCTGAAACGTAGCCTTAAAAATTATTCTATTTTTCAATTTATATTTATTAGTTCACTCTCTCCCTATATATATTCATTTATTTATATATCTTGTTCAAATTTTCAATCAATAATAAAATACTTTCTATATTCGTCTATTCAAGTTCAAATATTTTTTAAAACTTGTAGTGGGTGACACTTTATGTTAATACAGCTTCCCAAATATAAATTCATTAGTTAAACTTAATTAATGAATAAATAGTAACAAGCAAAAATAGTATTCCAACAGCATATACAGAAAGAAAAATCGCTTGTTGTGTCGCTGTAGCTCAACGGATACCACTTTGGACATCTAATCCAAAGGTCGTGGGTTCGAATCCCACCTGGGATGGCCTAATCTCTGAGAATGCGATTTCTTTTTTACTATACTATTTTATTAGAATAATAAATTTAATCAATGAATAAATAGTAACAAAAAATAGTTCCAACACCCTATAGGTATAGTGGTTAGTGACGCTGACTGTTGTGCCGTAAGGTCTGGGTTCGAATCCCGGATAAGACATGGATGCTTGTGTTGTAATCCTTCTCTTTGTGATGTGTGCTTCACGCTTACTTCTATGTAAGCCCCCGTGTGATACTTTGTGGTGCAGGGGGTTATGAATGTTCTCAATAAAAAAACACCCTACATAGAATGGAAAATTGCAAGGCAAATCGCTTTCTATTTTGTCTTTTAATATTGTGATTCTGCATGTGTATATATATTTATATTAATTGTAACTATTTAATAAAAAGTAACCAAAATAAAATCTTTATTTGTTGGCCTAAGTAGGAATTGACTTAACTTTTTTTTTATTTTACTTGTAATTTTATCTTCCCTTAAAGTAGAAATTAAAGCTAAGAGCCAAGAGAACTTTATATTTAACTCAATATGATTAAATGTAGAAACCGTAACGCGCTGAAGCAGTCACAAAAATAGTCAACACAACTCGTGTATATAAGAAATAATATATACTAAATCGCTCTCAATCTACATATGAGAATCAAAAGTAGAAGTAAAACCAGACAGTGTAGGTCAAAAATATACAGACACAGTAGTTCAATAGCAAACTCTTAGCCTTAGGGGCAGAAAGATTGCAGGTTTAAGAGCGTTGTTTTCAGACCAGCTAACCTTCACCGGTAATTTGCCTATATTACTGGGCTGTAGGGAAAAAAGGTACGAGTAAGAATCTATTATTAAAATACTAAGGATATGCATTATAGTGTTTAAATAATCTCTTCTATACAGACAAAATTTATTTGAATACTAAAGACAGGGGAAAAAACCGGATATTGTTAACTTATGGATGTGCAGTATTATAAGCAATGCTGACTGAACGACAACTTTTGAATGATATATATGTATTGTATTATATAGAAATTAAATGAAAGTCAATTTAAAATGGGCCTTTTCCTAAACATTTAGGATGTGAGAACATAATCTTTTTTTCAAAATCTAAAAGGAATTTCATTAATTTAGTTAAGGTCTCATTATCTAGCATAAAAATTAAATCAAGACACCATTAACATTACTTATAACTTTATTTACGTAATTCTTTTCTTTGTCTAAATTATTAATGTATCTTTATGGGCATAATCAAGGGTAGAATCTTTCATTGATTCCTAGCAAAAATAATTTTATTAAAAAAAGTGCTTTTTTACTCCAGGAAGTTTAAAAGAAGTTTGAAATCTGATTGGAAGACCATATTGCCTCTGCATTCAAAGGAAGAAAAAAAATAAGGAGTTCGAAAGTTTTGTTAACAATTCTTGTATTGGTTCAATTCAGTTGCAGTAATAAATATTTTTATTGTTGAAAATAAAATGCATATTGGAAACATTCTTTTTTCCTAAAAAGAGAAATGATTTTTAGGGAGGTGTCTTATGGGTAAAAAATGGCTTGTATTGAGAAAAATATAACATTCAATATGTGTTCAGAATGAATTTGAGGATTGTGAATAGCCTAGTGGTTAGAGCACCGGACTCCGGACCGGAAGGCCTGGGTTCGATACCCTCGGAGTACACACGGAGTACGTACCCGTTAAATCAGTGGGTCTGAAGGTCTTGTGGGCTGAATCAGGAGTGCAAGGAACTGGAGAAAATTTCCCTCCACTTCAGTTCCATGTCTAAATTGTAGAGGTGGAGATAGATGGTGGCGCCATCTATCGTAATGTTCTATCGTCCCTTCGGAAATTTCACCGAGCTAAATCGTACTGTCACCTGTATGGTGCTCAAGGCTAAGTCCAAACGGCAGGCGTACATCTAGCCCATTGCCACGATGGATTTCGTGGGCCCTCGATCTGACTATGTCAGACAGGTGGCATGAGCAACAACAACAACAGAATGAATTTATTTAGATTATACTAACCTGGCTGCTGTGTGTGTGTGGTTTGGTTGATAGATTTCGCCAGGCGTATAGGTCAGAGTATTATTATAAGAGAAAAAAAGAGGGAGGAAATAGTTACTTTACATCTCATCTAAATTATCATTATTTTAAATTTTTGGAGCTCTGGACACCATGGTAAATAAAGATTACTTTTTACTTAATAATGTCAGGGTTTCAACTTAAGGTTGATATTTTTGTGCGTAAATAAAACCTTCTAAAAACCAATATAAAAAATATCGATTACAAAACACTTTGAACATTCTTTGTATTGTGCCTTATTTTAAAATTTATGTTTATGAGTATTTTAATTCCAATATACATAGTATAATTATTTATAAGCAGTTTGTTAATAGGTCCTTTTTGTTTTTCAGTGAAACAAGAATTCAGATGTAGAAATCACGGTGGATCCAGAAAAAAGTAAGAAACGTTTTTTTATATATAACTTCATTTTTAGCTAATTTAAACATAGCAAACATAATTCTAACTTCACCTGATATGATGACCAGTAATATTTAATTTCGGTATCATTGATTAAAATTGGTGTTCGATGTAATTTTCGGCTCGAGGAATCGTTTTTACATGAACTTTTTTTTCTCAAATAATACATAAAATTAAAGTTATTTTATATTTTATGCGAAGAAATGTTATTTTTTAAATTTATAACGTAAAAGTTATCTTAATACTTGTTAAAAGCATAGTTTCTTTACAGACAAAACTTATACCAAGGAATATTGCATGGAACTTCTTTAAACTTGTGTAACAGAGTTTTTTCCCCCAGTGATTTAGAGATGTTTCCTGTCAGTTTTAAAGTATTTAAACACCTCTAAAAATCCAAAAATAACAAGAGAATGAAAGGTCTCCACACAAAAAAATGTTGATATAAATGAGTTTGTATCCTCTTATTTTTTAAATTGAAATAAAGAACATAATTTTGAGGGGGAAAAAGTGTGAAATTTCTCAATTTAAAAAAAAGATACTCTTTTAAATTATATAAGAATGTTCAATATTCAGTTTTAATATATTTTTAATCACAAAAAATAGTCAGAGCAAGATTTGGAAAAAAAAATTTTTTAAATCCTGAAGATCTACTGATAATAGCAGCTTTAATTTTTTCCCCTCGGCTCGTATCTAATAACAGTAATAATTACAAATAAGAAGTAAAAATATAAATTGTGTGTAAAGTATGTTATCGAAAAGTGAAACTTAAACTGTTATAAATAAAACAAGCGATAATTTTTAAGAATACCAAACAACAAGTTTCCCAAATTAGTATTTTAAATTGGGAGGTGAAACTAAAAGGACAATGAGATAGACATCAAGAGACTCTTCTGTATTAAATTGTTTGATTTGGTGCAATTCTCTCTCATTTGGTTAGTCAAATCTAGCTTGATCTCTTCCCTTAAAGTTAATATAAGGATTAGTAATGAATTTTTTAACTGGCAAATAAGCCTGATGTAGCCACCGCCGTATCAATGATACGGGATCCCGACACATATGAATGTAAAAATTCGTTGAATGCTATAATAAATAGTCTTATTAATAGAGCCCCCATGAACGTTTATAAAATCATCTTATCCTGGCTTCAAAAAGTAAAAATTTTTCTGTGAACTACATCTGTTCCCGTGATTTGAAAGTGGGTATTGTGCTTTACTCAAAATAATGAGAAAACAAGGTGGGGTAGAAAATTCTTAAGATTCCTTTCCAAGGGGTTCGTCAGAAAGATCGTTTGTAGTAAAATATAGATAACATTAAAAATGGAAAATTCTACTCGAAATTTTAATTGCTTGTAAATGAGAATATCGCTACTTATGTTGATTGACTGTAAATTAACGTCGCAGTTAGAAGCTACACGAAGGCTTGGCCGGAAGTTTGTCCGGAGAGGCATTCATGGTCAGTGTGGATATCTATCATTAGTGTGTAAATTATGAATACCCCTTCGTCTGTTGATTGACTGTAAATTAATGTCGCAGAACATGCACGAAGGCTTGGCCCTATCTAGGAAGTTTGTTCAAATATTGCGAAAGGAAAGGGAACAGTCAATTGTTTTATCTCCTTTATTTGTATCATATCAGAAAAGAGTGAATGTGCATTCCTGGTAACGAAGGGTTTGAAATCTATTTCCTCTCTGAGAAACGGAAAAAGCACCATAAATGCTAGAAGTCCTTTGTCACCATTTGTTAATTGCCCAGTATAATATTTACCCCATATAATGCGTAATTCTCCGTCCAAAATACGTCACTTTCTAGCTGATAGGAAGTTTTAAAGTTTATTTCTTATTTCTGCTTACATTGATTGCATTATTTACGTGGAGAAATCTTTAAAGTTTGACCGATTGTAGGAGATCATACCTCAGTGGTGGTGTTTTTACTTTAAAACGCAAAATTTAGAAAAATGAAGAAAAAAAAAGTATTACAAAAATTGCGAAGTATTTCAAGTTTTCCTTACAAGTCAGGTCCGCTTGAATTGTAATGGAAAGAGCTTCTTTTTCCATTACTTCTCTATATTGTACAATAGAGTTCATTATACATCCGACTTTATTTGTACGCGGTTGAATCATTCCGCGAGATACCGTGTAAAACCAAGCAAAATAGATATTATATTTGTTTAGTTAAAAGTGAGTTATATGCTTTATGTTCTTTTAAGCCATATAATGTAAAATTAATAGTATTTGAAATAACACTTAATTATTCATCGCTACTTATATATAAGGCATTTGTCATGCCAATTTGAGTAAAAATCCATATTTTTAATATTAAGACCGATCACACCTGCTAAGCCAAAGTCCAGTAAAAGTTCTCGTCCTGTAATAATGCAGCTTAGGTTAGTTTAATATATATATATATATATATATCGCAAGCTCGCTAAAAAGATTTCAAAGTCTCCATGATCATAGTAATATTTTCGAAATCTTACAATCGGATAAAAATCTTACCCTTTTGATATGATAAGGATATAAAATACAATAGTTATGAACATTGCTTTAAAATCTACTTCAAATCTGAAATCACAAAAATCCATTCTATCAAGGAACTGGCAGAATTCTTAATTTTTTCAGTAACCTCGCCTCCAGTTTTCTCAATGTTGTAACAGTCCTGATATTTTTAACCCTTCCGGTCACAGCTGAGAGAAGTATTCCTAAGCTAAACATCCATCAGACAAGATCAGTGATCGGACAACAATACTGAATATATAGAAGTATAACTTGGATAACTGAAATCTTTTTCCGCTATGGATGTTATTACAAATGCTTTTGCCGGGAGGGGGGCGAGAAAAGCACTTATTACAAAATTAGGCTAATTCTTAAGTACTTAAGTTTTTTTTTTTATTTTGATAATTTCAAATAAGTTTTAAGACTGCGATAGCCTAGTGGTCATGGGCAAGAATTCGTGGCCTAGTGTCACAGACGATCCTCCGTGTAGAGGGGGTGATGCATATTAAATCTGTCGGCACTGAAAGTCCTCCCGTTAGCGTGGTGTGGTAATTTGAATAGAGAGGGTGCCAGCTCAAATGTCGTCACTTGATCGGTGCTTAAAATTACGAAGTCCGTCGCTAATAGCCCTGGTGATTTAATTTCCTGTTTGAGGAAGAAAGGAGATTGGGAGGAGTATCCAACATGTGTTCAGATTAGAATGGATGGATGTAAACATTAAGATAACTAATGATTTATTGACAATCAAATATCACGTTCATTTTTTAAGCTATTCCACGTCATTTTAGGCTTTTGCAAGTTTATTGGAAGTCTTGATTTTATCAATTACTCTATTTCCTTTCCCTTTTGCTAACCTTTGACATTTTATAGACATGCTATAGAGCTAACATTTTTTTTTTTTTATAAATATCTTAATATAACAGGAATATTTTTCAATATTAAATTTTCAAAATATAATTGAAGCAAAGTTTTTTGTTTTCACAAGTCAATCAAAATAATACTGTTTTAAAATATTTAGTAAAAACTTATCTTTTTAAACATTTTTTTTTTCTGATACATGGGTATCATTTTCTATAACATCACAAAATTTGAAAGCTCTAAACTTAAAAAACGCAGAATTATGATAGCTTTTACCTCCATTTTTATTATCATCCCTATTGCGCACACACACAAATCAAGACTCATCTCAGAAAGATTACATGACTAATTTGTCTTCATTTTAAAATACTAAGGCTTTTTTTTTTCTATTGTGCCTAATGCTTTGGATATTTTTACTAATGCTAATAGTACATGTTACAAAAGTTGGTATGCATTTTTGAATCAAAGCAATACTTATTTTTTTAAAAAATAATTGAATTCAGAATTTATACATTTCCTTAAGGAATTTTCTATAAGCGCTCATAAAGAGAAGTACGAATACCAATTATGTTATCGCAAAACCTATACCAACATACATAGTTTGATGTACTTGTAAATCAAATTATATGTGTGTACGTAAATTTTTGTAGGAGTAGCATTTTAAAGTCACTTTGTAAATTTTGTTTTTTTTGCTTGAAAAATTAAACGGCTAGCTTTTTATGAAATTTTGAGCACAAAATCTGTTTTACATAGTATACACATATAGGAGGCAACCAAAAAAGTTTGGAAAAATCCTTAAATTAAAATTTTTTGCTTAAATCGTACCATGTTCCCTTAAATTGGTGTTTAATATTGATTTCAATATTTCAGTGCCGACTGGGTGGCGTGGTTGGTTTGTCGCTAGCCTTCTGCACCTAAGGTTGTGGGTTTGACCCCATCCAAAGTCGGTGGATTTTCATGATGCTGAAAATCAACAGCGGTCATGTCGTATGTTTATACGGCATATAAAAGAGATTCATAGTGTTTATTCTGGCTTGGATGCTCTCGGCAAAATTAAATCGTAATACAGGTTCTTGCGTCAAGAACTCAGATGCCTCCATCTGGGGAAGAAACTGGGCGCCAAAATTAATTGCGGTGATTGGTATCCACCTATATGGTGCCGCATTAAAATGAGATATCAGTTTCCGGGAAATGCACTAGGTCTACAATGGTAAAATTACGTGGTCCGTCGCCAAAAGTCCTCGTGTAGCTGAACCGTGCGACGTTAATATTCACTTACTCACTGCAATGGTAAAACACCAGCCGGCAGCCCATTAGAAATAATAATAAAAAGTATTTCAGTGCAGTACTTTTTCAGTTTACACCACTAGATCTCCCATTTAAAATTGTCTCAAGACTGTATTTATCTATGGTACCAATTTTGAACTTAGTTCTAGACATTAAAATATGTGTTAACATAATGTAAGCATAAATATCCCCTACACAATAGGATATAAACTTGTGTAAACACGCATACCCGTTTATCTCACTGTTTAGTTTAAAGCTATAAAATTCTATTACTCGATTTTCTCTATAACATGCAAAAATTAGAAACCGATTTTCAGCTTGGCGTAATACAGCCTGCACTTTACAGCTAGTAAACTTGCACAAAGAAATACAAGAGAAAAATATTTCTATTTGTTAGATAACGCAGCCCTTATTACTGAAAGGTGGGAGGGGGAGGGGGGAAGGAGATGCACTCCGGTCTCTCAAACCTACTTTCTCATTGAATCTATTGATAGGCACGAGTTTTTGACACTTCACACTAGTGCTGTCCTTCAAACAGTTCATCAAACTCAGTTTTGCGTATGGATGGACAGATAGTCGTGAGAAAAGGTTCTATTATTCTCCTTTCGATTACGACAGATTTTCCTCTTCTTACAATAATAAATAACAAGGGAAAGTTCTAGAAAATCTTCAGGACCAACGAAGTGCGGCTGCTTTCCCCCCCCTTTCCCCCTTCTTATTCTATTACACATTACGTTTTTTATTCGGTTTATTCATTTTTTTTCCCGATTGAGAAGGGAGGGAGGATACGATAAGAAAAACGAGGAAGTAGGGGTAGGGAAAAGGCAGGGGGGCGTCCGGAAGCCACACACACTGTAATAATAATGGTGGGAAGGTAAGAAAATAAAAGTAATCGGAAAAAATCCAGATACCTTTACTAGAAGGGGTCGGACTTACACTAGTGACCTATTTTCGCTTCATTCTTAAGACGCTAGAGAAGAGAGGAGAAAAAAAAGCAAGAATGAACGGGTAGATGGGATGGGATAAAAAAAAATTCAAGGATACAGTGATACTTATCGGGCAATGACCGAGGTTAGAAAAGAAATACATTGGTGGTTTACTTTTCGGATTTTTTTTTTCAGACTCATCCTAGATCTGTTTCTTTATTCGAGATTGAACAGATGTATTTGGTGAAATTTTATTTTTATCTGTTTAAACTTTTTTTTTCGTTATTTGTGCTATTTACAAATATTGAGCTCTTTTCCTCTTATAATTGTTTTCGAGGGTTAAATTTGAAATTAAATATTTCTGGAAAGGATTGCGTATTTCTAAAATAAGATTCAAAAGACGCAGTGGCGTACACAAGGGGGATGTCCTAAGGGTCCGGACCCTCCCCCAAAGCCCTTGATTTTTTTTCCGATTGATTATAATTTTAAGTATATAATACGTAAAATTTAATTAAATATTTGTTTTAATAATTAATTTTATTAATTAATACAAATTATTTATTCAATAATTAGTTTTTACTGTTTTTGTGCCCCCAAATCGACAAAATCAAAAGGAGCATGATACAAGAATGGTGGACTTTCGACCTGGACCCCCTGGAAAACTTCTGTGTGCGCTACCGAAAAGATGCTATTTAACCAATTGAGAATGAGAGCATATAACTCCTTGTTTCATCATAATCATTATTTCACTTATTCGATTACCTTGAATTTTGGAATTAATGTTTTTTAAATTTGTTTATGCTCGTTTTTTAAGTAGTTGTATTTTTGAGAGAATGAAGTACTTAAATTTTATTTGCTCTGTTTTGATTTTGTAAACTTTGAAAAGGTTTGATTTCAATCTCAATTTTAAAGCAATATATACTGGAATTTTTCCCGATTCACTTATTTTATACTAAGTTTAAAAACTTTGCTTTAAGTAACTGAGAGTAAAAGTAACATTTTCAAACATTTCTTGACTACTATTGGAATCTTGATAATTAGCAGAAAATGGGCTTTGATATTATACATATGCATCCCAATTCTATCCCCGCGAAGCAGTCTTCTGTCTGTTATGTTTGTAAATATTGTAGCATCCATCTATTTTGTATCGAAATTTTAAATTAACCGTTTTTAAATCTTGACACTTAACTGGAAATATATATATTCATATCTTTGTAAGTGATTAGTTGACTTTAAAATACCAATGCCTCTTGTAAAAATCAATCAGCGCGTTTATTTAAAAACCTTTCAATCTGTTTTGAATTTTTAATGTTTATGAGTGTTTAATTTTTTTTAAAAAATACAATTTTTCAAAATATTTTTTTAAATTGATATAGATTGCTGGGAACATATATTGTGAAGATCACCGAAGTGAAATCTAACAGCAATTATCTCTGAGGAATAAACATGTTGGCAGAGACTTGTCATTTAAAAACAATGTAAAACAGGATTTTCATTAATTTCTATTTGGATTTGATTGGTTGTTTTATCAAATCGCATTTCGAAGACTATTGGCAAAACAACTCGAATTAATGCATTACTTATACTCAACAGTATCTTATGATGGTGTGTTAAAATCAATAGTATCTTACGAAACTGGGGGTGCTAAATAACAGCACTTTTCCCAAAGCATAAATTTTGTGCCACTAGTTCTTATAAATGCAGTGCAATCTTCATTTAAGAAATTACCTTCACCCAAAATATTTCTTTGAAAAAGACTCGCAATTCTAACGAGTTTGTCAATACTTCTGTTGAAAAGTACTGACCCAAAAAGCACCAGAATCTTCTAAAACAGTCGGTATTGTAATGAAGGAGACAGTGATGTGTGGTGATAGAAAAACCGATCGTCTGGATGTTATAAAACACGTCTGGGTTTAAAAGAGTATTTTTCTGTTTTCTCTACCTTTCAGGCTGACAATATGTTAATAAAGCGAGATGAAATTAAATCTATAGGTCTCCTACACAATCGATTCGAGGGTTTCTGAAGAATGAGAAAAAAGTCATACGTGAAATTTTATAGAAATAGGAGAATCAACATATGAATTAGATATATTTTAAACGTATAAGAATTATTAGCAGTAGCGCACACAAAATTTTTTCAAGGGGAGGGTCCAGGGTCGAAAGTCCACCATTTTGGTATCATGCTCCAATACGCCGCCAACATATTCTTTTGATTTTGTCGATTTTCGGTAACAAAAACAATACAAAATTAATTATTGAATAAATAATTAGCATAATTAATAAAATTAATTATTAATAACAAATACGTAAGTGAATTTTCCGTAATATATACATAGGATTATAACCAAATGATAAAAAAAATCAAGGGTTATGGGGGCTGTCCGGACCTCTAGGACACCCCCCCCCCTTGTGTGCGCCACTGATTATTAGTTAGTAAAAAGTTAATAATTCTACCTTTAAATTTGATTTTCTCTGTTTCTAATTTTTGCCCTTCTCAGAAGAATTTTTTAAAAGTTCGAAGGTAGAATTGTACTATTTAACACTTTTGCTGTGCTTGCAGATCTTTAACAAAACTGAAGTACGCAGAATAATGGCATTATTTTGAAGCATGATAAATAAGAAAAAGTGTTACTATTACTTAAGTTTTTTATTTTAATTTAAAGTTTAAGGTTACAGAACAATGATGCTCTTCAACTTGAATCTGATGTATACCATAGTAGATTTTAATTGCACATATTTTAAATTTTATCTTGTGGGAAACATAAGAAAAATAAATGGTATGACAATTTAAATTTTTCTGTGTGCTATTTAAAAAAATATGACTTTATGATAAGAAAAAAAATCAACATTTTAAACTTAGCATTTTACTTTGCAAACTGCAAAAAAAAAAGTCTAAGTATTATTTAGGTTACTATATCTATCAAATTGTATAGCTGATAAAATTCTATTTAAAAGAGAAATCTTTTCCGTTCCTTCCAAAACATTCTTAAGGTATTTCCTGACTTTGGTTGCAGTTTAAAAAATTATTTCGGTTTAAAATGCAACGGGCTAAACATTCCCGCCTAGATTTAAACAAATGATTATGCTTAATTAATCAAAATAGAATAATTTATAACAATTTTTTCATCTCAAATTCTTGTACTTGTATCACCAACCGTTTTTTTTTTTTTTTTTTTTTCATTGTATGGTTAGTTTTATAAAATAGCAGCCCCATACGTTTCCTGCTTTAGTTTTTTTTTTTAAAAAAAAAAGAATCGTGCGAGCAACCATAAATAAAACGTAAACAATTCATTCATTATTTCTACTTCATTTTAAAATGTGAACAGGAAAAAAACTACTTATTTTGAATTCTTTTTAACACTACACCAAATTTTTGCAATGCAATTTATCGTTCTTTTTTAAAATCACTCTGTAAAAAATTTTTATTTTAAATGGATTATGTTCCATTGTATTTAAAAATGGTGGAATTCATTTACATTACTACAATATCTTTTTTATGGATTTGTATAAAGTAATTTTTTACACATACATGTAGATTTTACCTAGTACTAATCGAAACTAATAAGAGATACTAACACACACACACAATTTTTACTATACTTACTTTATTAAATGAATAAAAAATAGTGTGCATTCGCAAATAGACTTCCGGTAAAAGCGCATTGGTATTTCAAGAACCCCTTCAACCTGTCTTGAACAGACAATAGTGATAGTCTATACAAGACGCCATAAGGTTTCTTAACCCTTTCCTTCCCGCAACAGGTGGAAGAGGTAACTAAGGATGGGCGGGGGAAGTAAAATGATGGGGTAGTGCTTGCTTCATGGTGGTGAACCTGAAATGTTGAGAGAGAAAAGTACTAACTTTTCTTTCCTTTTTATTAAATTACTTCTATTGGAATTTAATTTTCAATAAATAACCAAGTAAAAATGCCTAGCGCGCTACCACGCCACAGTTCCGGGATTCAAACAAGGTAGGGCAAGGCAGATTCAACTTCTCATCTCTTCAGTGGGTCGATAAACGAGTACCAAGCTTGTTTGGGAACTAAACATTAGGGGTTTCGCGTCAGACTGGCCACTTGTCCGGAACATCTGCTCATGCACTTCAGTATCCAAGGTCACGAAAACTGAGATGGGCACTAGAGACCTTGGCTCTCATGGACTTTTGCGCCACTGAGTTTAGTTTATAACTTTTAAGCCTATTTTATGCATTTTCTGTATTATGACTGCTTTAATAACGCATAAATGTTTATTTTTGTTTCTGTGCCTCTATTAAAACATTTTTTGTTATGTTATGGAACCCAGTAGCGCACACAGGAATTTTTCAAGAGGGAGGGGGTTCAGGGTTGAAAGTCCACTATTCTCGTATCATGTTCCTTTTGATTTTGTCGACTTTCGGGAACAAAAAAACAGTAAAAACTAATTGTTGAATAAATAATTAGCATGAATTAATAAAATTAATCATAAATAACAAATATTTAATTAAATTTTACGAACTATATGCTTATAATTAAGAATCAAAAGGGCTTTGTGGGGAGGGGGTTTGGAATGAACATGGGTCCTCTCCCCCCCGTGTGCGTCACTGATGGAATCTATTTCAGATAGTTCATATTATGTAAAATAAGCATTAAACATTCGCAATAATATTTTTTCAAAACATCAATATATCTTTAATATTCTAAGGAATTGTACTTATATTTAAACATATTGTATGCATATAATTAAAATGCGTCCCTTTATTCGTCCTTAAACTGTCGAATTGCTTCTTTTACATAATAAATGCTTTTAAAACTATTTTGTCATTCAAGAGCTTTTAAACTTTACATACTTCAATAATATAATATTTTCCTGTATTAATAAACTTAGTGAGTTTTTATTTTTATTTTAAGCTTTATGGAAAATGTTATGATGATTTCTAAAAATATAAAGGAGAAAAGTGACTCATTCTCTCATCACGATATCTCCGGAACTATTAGACCAACTGACTTGAAATTTGGTAGGCACGTTTCTGACATAAAGTAGAGATCCGCTAAGAACGTATTTTATAAAAATCTATCCCCCAAAGGGCATACATACCAAGGGCTTAAGGGCCATTGTAAATAACTTTCCATTTTTGAACTATTAGACCAACAGATTAGAAATTTTTGATAGGCTCATTCTTTTCATAGAGTAGAGGTCCGCTACAAAAGGTGTTTAGGGGAAAATTGAACCTTAAGGAGTGCTATAAATAAATATTTCCGTTTGTAAAAGATTAGGCATGCAGGCGTGAAATTAGGTTGGCCCATTCCAATCACGGAGTAAAGTTCCACGACAAAGTGAGATTAGCGAAAATATCGACTGCTAACAGGCGTTACGAGGCCTCAAAGGGTTTTATACACATGTACTAGTTTCTGAGCTGTTAGATGTACAGAAGATGAATGTTAGATGAATTTTTATAGACGACATGTTTTTTTTTTGTTGAATGGAAATATGCTAAGAAAGGATTTTACGGAAATCGACTCCTATGGGGGAGCTGTAACCTTTTGCTGTGTATTAATAAAAATTCCCGCTTTCGAACTACGAGACCTACAGTAATGAAATTCGGTAAGAACGAGTCGAACGAAAATAGATTTTCAAAGATGATAACTAGAGCTTATTGATAATAATAATAATAATAAAATTCCGTTTTTGAACTATTAGATTTAGTCTTGAAATTCGACAACCATACATATTTTCTTGAGTAGAGATACTCTAAAAATGTGTTTTGTGGAAATCCACTTGGAGAATAGTTACGAGAGCGTAAAATATAATTATTAGAAAGATTTAAGAGAGTATTATTTATGGAAGTTCTGTTCTTTTGAAATCAAAAGGCGAGAGTTATAAGAATATTTTTCGATACAATCGAATTCTTAATGTTACGATAATTATGTAATTTATTTATATATAAACAGTACATATTCATATAACATCTTGGAAATACCCAGTGAAGCGGGTGGCTAACGGCTATTTATATATAATCGCCAATCACGGAAAGAATTTTAAGCAACATAAAGAGAATATAATCAGAACTAATATGAAGAGACGATTAGTTTAGTATTCTACGCTGGTACAGAAAAAAAGTAAAAGAAACATTAAAAAGGTGTTAATGACTGAAATAAAATATAATAAATTGTATATTTTATTAATGGTCAGTTGCTGTAGAAAATAAATTACTTTTACGATCGAAACATAATGAATCACCTTTTTTATTTTTCACACCCTCAAGCAAACGTTCATGCATGAAACTATCCCTTCAAATAATCCTTTCTATACCCCTTTCCAATCGGCGACAGGTGTTCAAAGGATTACACTGATTCTTGGCGCGTGTCACACCCTGAGGTTGCAGTTTTACTTATATATTCTTATCTCGATTTTTTTTCTTCCTCTTCTCGCCCTGAGGAAATTTCACCGCTTACTCTCCCTTTAAAAGTCTTCTTGGGTATTAAAGGGGCGCGAGTTTGATTTATTTCTACCCTTTTTTTTAATGCTACACCTGCCGATGTTACGGTTATAAAAAAAGGCGTAACTTGGTTGTAATGATACTGGAACCGGTTTTTTAAGAAACCATTTTGGTACGTAAAGTGTGTAAACGCGTGCCTTTGACGTATTTAGCTTAATGATTGTATTATAAAGTTATTTTGATAGTTATGGAAGGGAATTGTAGAGTTGTATAAAAGAAATTGATTCCGAGTGTATATAGAAATTGTGCCTTGGTATTTTGAAAACCTTTGAAAAGGGATTTGAATCTAGTGATGAAGAGTTTTATTCAGTGGCGCACACAGGAATTTTTAAAGGGGTTGGGTCGAGGGCCGAAAGTTCACCATTCTCGTATCGTACATCAATACATCGCCAAACATACTTTTTTGATTTTATCTATTGTGGGGAACAAAAAAATAGTAAAGAATATATTATTGAATAAATAATTAGTATTTTATATAATTAATGAATTAAATTATTAACAAATACTTAAATTACTTGAAAGCACATGAACTTATATATTGACGGTATGTCATGAGTTTGAACTTGTACCAACAAATACCTGCCGTGTTGAGGCGCTGATGCTCGTTAAATCTGTCGAGATGAAAGTCCTCCCCTTGGCTTGGTGTGGTAGTTTGGAAAGATGAGTGTCAGCTTGGGTTTTTCTCTCATCACTTGGACTATGTTACAAAATTGCAAGGCCCGTACGTCAATAGCTCCCTTGTTGCTTTATGGTATTTTAATAGATTCTCACTCACTCCATTCCCCCGAATTTTAGGGACTGCAGTAGCCCAGTGGTCAAGGTATCGGATCATGACAAGCATGTCATGAGTTCGAGCCCAGTACCACTAAAGACCCGCCGTGTAGGGCAGCGATGCACATTAAATCTGTCGAGAGCAGAAACGTCCTCCCGTTGGTATGGTGTGGTAGTTAGGACAGGGGGGTGCCAGCTTAGTGTCGTCCACGTCATTTGACCATGGTTCAAAATTACGTGGTCCGTCGCCAAAAGCCCTCGTGTAGCTGAACAGTGCGACATTAATGTTCACTCACCCACGAATTTTAGTTGTGTAGTGCGAAAGGAAGGGGTGTGAGTAATTTTTACACATTTTTTAATTAAAAAGGTGAACATATTATTGATTAGATGATGGAAAATATAGGAATATATATTTTTCCTCCACACTATATTTTTATCTTTAATTCTAGTCACTGTTTTTTTTAAATATAAAATCATTATAAAAAAAATTTTTTTTTTAAAAAGTAATAGAAAAAATTAATACTTTTAAAAATGCACCAATAAATATTAGCTACTCCTTTTTCTCAGTCATTTATTAGTTTGTAAATACTCTGTCTGCAGAAGCTACAAGAAGTTTTATAATATACATAAGTTAACTATGAAAAGTAACTGTTAGACTTCTTATTTTGATTATTAAAATACCTTGAAATAAGAATTACCTCCTCTCTCTCTCTAGAAATTTATCATTAACATGCCATTGCTATTTTCCTTTTCCCCTAATTAGCTTGAAATCCATGTTTTTCTTCAACATATCACTCATTATATCAATATATATATATATATATATAACACGGGAAATTAAAAATGTTTTCACGTATCATTAAATGGGGAGGGGGGGGGACATCATAATCAGAACATTCTAAAATTCCTTACCATCACAAAAACATAAATGCTGCATTATATAATACCATTTCAACATAGAAGTGATTTAGTATTCCCTCATACAAATATACCCTTTTCGAAGGGTGGGTTCTGATTTTCTGCCCAACGATATTTATCAACTTCCTGTCTGTTTTTAATACATCCCACATCCTCAAACTACCGCGTACTACCAAAATAGCACCTATAACTCTTTTCACGCAATGAAAATGAATTCCTAGTAGGAGGTGGAGAGAAAAAAAAGGGCTTGGCACAGCACACAGAGTACGTGACAAATGATCAAATGCTTTATGAAAGGGTTAACGTGAGCAGTGGGTGTACGCCCTTTGAGACCAACGATTGGCTTCTGGAACTCTCGCCCACCCTCTCATTGGACACCGCCTCGCCCTCTATTTCTGGGAAAATCGCTCATTGGCTGGACAGCTTTAGGTTTCATTTTTTTTCACTTTGGGTGTATTTTTGGTAAGGAAGCGGTTTTCTACCGTAATTTTTTTTTTCTTTTTCGTCCCAATTTCACTTTTCTGTGTATTACGCAGTTGCAGTGAAGCGTTGATTTCGCGGCAATACGTGCTTTTTGTTGGAAGTTAGGGGTATAATTTATGATAAAGGACGGAATGACATTTTTCGCTTCTAAATGTAATTTGTCAAGGAATGAGTGGAAACGTATTGAATTCCTATTGCAGAGGGAAAAAAAGCAAGGAAGTGGAAAAGAGCGTATAGAAGTGATCGCGCAACAACATTCTATTTATTTATTTGCTCTGAGAGATTTTGACAGTTTGTAAACGATTTTTAGGGGCCGGGGATTTATTTATTTTATTTTTGTTTCAGTTCGTTTACGTTTGTAAAAAAAGAAAAAAAATAGGGAAATTTCCCACTTATGTTCGTTATTGTTTTTGCGTATTACTTATGAAAGTTATCATAAGAAATGTTAATTCTTATGAAAAGTTATTTTAGGATTTATTAAAAATAATTAGCTCTCTTGTATGATTTTGTACTCCCCCCCCCCAAAAAAAAAAGCATTATTTCAAGAAAAAAATACTAGTACTTTTTCTTATTTATTAGCAGTATCAGAAATGTTTTTTAAAAAAATGTCAAAATTTGTCAAATTGAGACTCAAAAAATTTCAGTTGGGTTATAAAGTTGAAAGTTAGAAATACATTTTATTATTATTATTGTTTGTATATTTTTTAAAAAAATGTGTGTTTTCTAAGTTTTTCACTTTCTAAAACACTTTTCTAAAATAAACTAAGTTAATTATTTATTTAAAATCTCGTAACAAGGAATATTTTTGCATTCTTTATAAATCTTATATCATTCGTACATTTAATATACCATAACGTTTGAAACAAAAAGGAAAAGTATACTCTGTAGCTAAACAAAGTAAACTGATACGAATTTTTTAAAAAATTACTTTTACAAGAAATCAAAATATCGTCTACTTTAATCATAATAAAAACAGGTCCTAATCTTAGAACATAATTTCAAACAATATATATATATATATATATTAATGGATTTAGATAGACAAGATCACCATCTCAGACAAGATCACTAAATTGTCCCAATTAAAAACTCTAGTAGAACATGTGTGTTTTTATCAAGAATATTAAGTTAAGCAGGGTGTTTAAAATCCTAGAGGTCCGCGATGTCAGGCTGATACATGGGGGGCTAGCTAAAGTTTAAGAACCGCTGCCTTAGTGGAATAGCGGTCAAGTACAGAGCTAAGAACAAGTTGTCCCTAAATTACTAATCTATGTAAAAATATTTTGTACCGTGGTGATTAATTGCGTAACATGTGGAAAAAGAACGGATGCCGTCCTTATAAACTGATTTTGTTCGAAATTATGTTCTTACTAATAGACAAAAGAACAGTTTCAATATCATATAAATTTAACAAAACCGTATGGTAGAGCAATGATTTATAAAATAGTAAGGCAGATATTTCTGCTTTTTCAGGATCTTAAAAATGTTTGTGACTGAATTTAAACCGTAAAATTTGGAAATGATTAATTATTTAGATTTGCAGTATAAGGATTCATTACACTAGATTGAAATGCATCTAAAATTGAAAATTCGTGTATTCGATTCCAGATAAATTAAAATGAATAAAAAAAAGTATAAACAAGCGATTATTAATTCTGAGAGAAAGTAAGAATGACTCCAATATTTTAACTTTTTTTTATTATAAAAAGTAGGAAAGGAGAGAGAATATTAAGTATTAGAAAATGATAAAAACTAAGATTTATCAATTTCTAATACTTAATATTCTCTCTCCGCATTTAGTGTGGAATTTAAACATAACTTATTTATTTTACTTGTTTATGTTGTCTGTTATGTTTACTTGTTATGTGTCTATTTTTCTTTGTTTATTCTTCCCTCGAGCCGTAGCTGTAGGAGGGAAAAGAGAGAATAAATAAATTGTATCAGAAGGACGAAGGGGAGGAGGGGGAGAGTTTTCTTTCGACACTGGAAAGGAAGGAAAAACATTTAATTCGCGATTCATGGATAGAAGTAAATAATTCCTTTGAGTTTTATATAAAATGCGAAACTTATTTATTCAATTTATTTTCTTTTTGAATTAGAAGTAAGTTGAGACGATTTTACGATTCATAACATTTGGAAAATAGTTATTATTATTGCCATGCTTTTTTAAAATCAATGGGTTTTTTTTTAGCTTTTTAATTTCTCCAAAGCATTCAAGTTATGTTTGTTTTCAATTAGTATTTAATGACGTTATTTAATACTATGTGAATATAATTTAATAAATACCATAACGTCTGAATACTTCCTTTTTATTTATGTAATATAAAATTAAGTGCGTCACAAAAAGCAACTAAAAATTTTTAAAATTTTAATGCAGTTTGATTCTTATGACAATATTAAATTAAAATAACTTGAATTAATACCTCGGAACAAAATAACCAGACAACTGAAGAACTAAGGAACTAAGCAATTAATATTCCATGAAGAAATTATAGAGAAATTCATGACTAATTTCAATTTTTCTGTAAATTTGGACTTCCAATACTTTTGCTGTTTCTTGTATTTTGGAAAAATACAATGGCGAAAATCAAATAAAGTTGAAATTTGTATAATTAATAAACCGTATTTATTCGAATCTAAGCCGCACCCTAAATTCTTAACAAGTTTCATACTGTAAAATGATTTAACAGTATCTAAATTTACGAAGATAAAATAAATCTAAAATGAGAAATAAGAAGTGTGTGAATAATTAGATATTTTATCAGTCTTATAAACTTTAAATACATACATGGACTTGCAATTGGTCTAATCACCCCTTTCAAAAAATTTTTTCCCTTTGATTCTAAGCCGCACACGATTTTCGGTAGTGTGTTAATATTGAGGGAAAAATGCGGCTTAGATTCGAGTCAATATGGTATATTTTAAAAGTTAAATTGAAAGTGCATGGCTTTGAAATTTTCTCGCGTATTATGTAAATAAACCATAATGTTATGAAGAAATTTTTATTTTCTCTGATAGTTGTTTTTATTCTCTAACCAACATTACGGGATAAAAACGCTTCAATGAAAATTTCATATAGTTTAATTTATTCACTCTTTAATAAATATAATTAGTAGTAAATTAATTAGTAGTAATATTAGTAGTAAAGTTCACCTAGAAAAAAAATTGGTGGGAAAATTATTATTGAGTTGAAGAATCTAATTTTACATATATAATTGCTAACTGGTGGGGGGTAAAAATATTGGGAACATCTTGTGTGAAATGATTTTTTATGTTCGTAATTGCTCACCTAAACACCGGGCAGTTTCTAATGCATATAAAGAAAAATTCTATCCTGTCATAATTCCTGTTGGAATTTCTAATATTCACTTGATATCAGCTTAGAAGCAATCACTATGAACACAAAAGGGAAAATAAAATAGTAGATCACTGAAGTAAGAAAAATAGTAACAAAAAGAAGACACTATGTGTTTGGAAGAAATTCGAGGATAAAAATATAAAGGAAATAAAAATAAAGAAATTCATCATAATTCTGAAATAAATAAAGTAAAAGGTAGTAGAAAATGTATTGAAACAATACAGAAGTTTTCAAGACAAGAAATTTCGGGCTTAGGTCCGAATAAATGGGGTTGAACTTGCTTCATGGTATCAATCTTTCCCCCTTTTCAACTTATAGAAAATCCAAAAGGAAAAGCTTTTAGCCTAAACTGGCTCTTGTGCCATAAAACTGCTCTATCAGTCACCTAAAAAGAAAAGGAAGGAAAAAGAGTGAAGTAAGAAAAATTTCAAATGAGAGTGAGAAGTTAACCAATTTAAGGTTTGAAGAACATAGGAAAATTACAGAAAAATTCGTACAAAAATTTTATTAATTCGTCAATAAGTATGAATGTTACCTCGATTGTCCATGTTGTTTTAGTAATGCAACACGCATTTTGAAGGCTATTATAAATATTCCATTTCGAATAGGTTGCGATTGCTTTTAAATAGGTTCAAGTATATTTGAAACTCTCAGTATCGGTACAAATATTGTGAATAATTGTCTTGCTGTCTTTTGTATAATTATTATTAGAGAGAGAGTAGTTACTTTTTAATAATAAACATTCTCTTCCCTATTGAAATTTACGATTTTACTGAATAGCAAAACATCTAATGATTTAAGGTATCCAACTACGTTCGGAACCGTGAATTTCAAAAGCGCATAAATGGATAATTTTCAAGATATTTAGTGTCACTTAGATTAGAATATATGCATATAAAATTGTTTCAAGGACATTTTGACAAAAAAAAATTTTTTAAAATACAATATTTTGGCAAAAGATTAACTTAGAATCATCTTTTTTCCAAATCTCCTTTGGGAAAAATGCTTCTATTATAATAATATTTTGCCTGTATATAGCTCAGACCTCTGTACAGAGGCTCAATTAGAATTTTTGAAATAAATAACTTAGAAGTGGGTTTATATATATATATATATATTCATATTTTACGACAACAGAGGGAAGCAATTTTAAGAAAAAAACACGAATAATTATTTCAATTGGTAGTCACTCTAAAAATGTGAATTTTTCAAAAATTCTAGTTGAGCCTCTGTAGAGAGGTATGAGCTATATACAGGCAAAATATTATTATAGTAGAACCATTTTTCACGAAAGGAGAACATTGGGAAAAGATTATTCTGCCAAAATATTCTATTTAAATACATTTTTTTGTCAAAATGTCCTTAAAACATTTTTATGCATGTATTCTAATCTGAGTCACACTAAATATCATGAAAATTATCCATTTATGCGCTTTTTTAAAATCACGGTTCCGAACGTAGTCGAATACCTTAATTCCAACAAAGGCAGGAGGGAGAACAGTGTTTACATTTTTTTTTCTTTATTATTTGTATCTAAGGCTGCTTTCACCTAATATGAACGAATAAGATTCTAACATCGATTACTGTTTTCAATCAGAAAAATGCTTCGATTTCTATCATTTTACTACTTTACTGTATATAAAGCAGCATATTTCAATATTAGACTCGTTTGTGGCCGCGGTAGCCGAGTGGTATAGGTATCGGACCGTGGCTTGCTTTGTTACGGGTTCGAGCCCAGTACCACTAAAGACCCGCCGTGTAAGGCAGCGATGCACGTTAAATCTGTCGAGAGCTGAAACGTCCTCCCGTTGGTGTGGTGTGGTAGTTAGGAGAGGAAGGTGCCAGTTCAGGTGTCGTCCACGTCACTTGACCATGGTTCAAAATTACGTGGTCCGTCGCCAAAAGCCCTCGTGTACCTGAACAGTGCGACGTTAATATTAAATCAATCAAATCAATCAGACTCGTTTATGGTTGGTGTGGTGTAAAAGTATGGGGTGACAGGCTCTAGCTTGAACTGTGACGTTAATAACCAATCAATGACAGTTTTGTTTTTGAATTGATTGGATTATTTAATCTGTATATTCCGTTATACAATTCCTTTTCTTCCTCAAATGAATCTTTAATTTCCTGTGTGGTATAAATGATTTCGTATCGTTGTATTATAAGGTTAAAACTTTTATTAAATGTTCTTTAATTTTAAGGATGTAGTATTTGCGTATGGCACCAAAGAATACCATTTCTATCTAATTGCTAAAGATGTTTATAGTTTACATCACTTAGTATGGGATAATTTATATTTCAAGTAAAAGAAACAAAACTGTTTTGCTAATCCTTTTTTATGACGTGAAAGAAAATTGTACTTTTGTGGAAGACTTTGTGACTTTGTTTTCTAAATCGGGAATAAAACGTGGTATTATTTGCTATTAAATATAATGACTGAGCATTACACAATAATTACATTATATACGTTAGGCTTCGCAGTATATGTTGTACAGCATTAAAAAAACAGAAATGAATTTTGTCATTGTGGGTAATGGTATGCTCTAATACTGAAAATTACGAATTTTTTAAATCTTAAAATATCAACTTTCACATAGTTTTATATTAGCTTTTTATAAATCACATACATGCATTTTTCCAAGTACATAATGAGGTTCAATTTTTTATTGAGGAATTGATAGCTTAATATTGTAATGTTTATGATTTTTGAACCTCAAATTATCATTAATTATTTATGGTAATATTACTTACCAGTTAGGCGGAGTGAGTTCGTTTCATTAGAAATTGTTGATAAAAGGGGGTAAAAAAAGGGAAGAACTGGAATGCAATTTTTTTCCCTTCTAAATAATAAAAGAAATTTATTTTGTAAAGAGTCTTTTTATTTATTTTTTCCGTTTGATTTTCTTTCTGTTCCTATCTTTGATTAGAGCAAGTATTTTTTTTCCAGATTTTAATTTTTGAGCTCATTTCATTTATATATACCAAGCTCTTTCCTCCCTTAAAAATGTTTAATCATCGAAATTTTTGCTGTATAAGATACTAACATAGCAACACCCCTAACATTTGGACTACACCCAGAAACTATTTTTGAATGGGTCAATCAAATTTCTGTAACTATCATTACCTTTCAAAGTATTAGCAACAATATGAATAGGTGTATCTCCCCTTCCCCCCATTCTTATCACAACTTCTGACACTAAAGTTTAAAAAAAACCATGTAAGGTCGTAGCGTAGGAAACCAATGATTATTTAAACATCTAACTGAAGCATTTTCGAAACCTAAAAATAGGTGAGCTGGAGTGTCTAGACTGGGTACATATCCGTTTGTCTGCGCTCTCCTCACCTCTCTCTGCAAACTATTTTCTTAAACTTCCCAACTTTAGCTGATGGCGGCTGACTTGTTTTTTTGCTGATTAACGCGTTATCATTTTTGAAACAAACTCTACATGGGGGTTGAGAAGGTACGCGACTTTTAACAAAGATTTTGGCAAGCGGAGATTAGTGGAGTGTTGCTTGATCATATTGCTGAAACAAATTTACTCCTGACATAATGATTAATAAATTGCACAATAAAACAGTTCTTGAAAAACGGGTTTCTGCTTAAAGGCAATTTTCAAGAATTAGACTTCCAAAATTGGAATATCACGTTTTATCATTTCTCACAAAAAAGTAATATAAAAAAAATTAAGTTAATTCCTACTTAGGTCAACAAGAAAATTTTTATTTTAGTTACTTTCTATCAAAAAATTACAATTAATATAAATATGTAAAGGGTGTTTTTTTAGAGGTATAGAACTTTAAATTGCAATAAAACAACGATGTATTATTCGATTGACATGAATTTTTTTTTATTCGAAAGATAATCTTGTGGCATTACATTTTAAATATGATTTCTGGCATAGGACTGCCACGGCTGGCTCGGATGTAGTCCAATCTAGACGTCAATTTTTCATGACTTTTTTCCAACATTTGTGGCCGTATATCGGCAATAACACGGCGAATGTTGTCTTCCAAATGGTCAAGCGTTTGTGGCTTATCCGCATAGACCAATGACTTTACATAGCCCCACAGAAAATAGTCTAGCGGTGTTAAATCACAAGATCTTGGAGGCCAATTCGCAGGTCCAAAACGTGAAATTAGGCGGTCACCAAACGTCTTTCAATAAATCGATTGTGGCACGAACTGTGTGACACGTTGCGCCGTCTTGTTGGAACCACAGCTCCTGGACATCATGATTGTTCAATTGAGGAATGAAAAAGTTAGTAATCATGGCTCTATACCGATCACCATTGACTGTAACGTTGTGGCCTTCATCGTTTTTGAAGAAGGATTCCACCAGCCCATAAAGCGCACCAAACAGTCAGTTTTTCTGGATGTAACGGTGTTTCGACATACACTTGTGGATTAGCTTCACTCCAAATGCGGCAGTTTTGTTTGTTGACGTAGCCATACAACCAGAAGTGCGCTTCATCGCTAAACAAAATTCGCTTATGAAAATTGGGAACAACGGCAATCTCGTTTTGGGCCCATTTGACGAATCTACGCCTTGCTTGATGATCGTTTTGATGAATTGCCAAACCAAACTGAGAATAAATCACTTGACAGCTGTTAAATCGGTCGCCATCTTGGAAAGTATTGCCAACTTAAACTTCTATTACCTGGAAAAAAAACACTCTTTATATATATATATATGACAGTCACAATATTAAGTGACAATTAATTTTTATTAATTAGCATTATAGTACCGTATTGCCATCCAAAACAATCATGTGTATGAAATTTCAGTTTAACAGAATGCTTTAAAACCTGAGAAAAAAAATCTTTTGACTCAAGTCACTAAAAATAAAGCCCCAACGTGACTATCTGTAATTCTTTAAATAATTGGTTTCATTCAATTAATTTTAATTATAATTACCGCATTGTCGTCCGAAATAATCGTGTATATAAAATTTCAGCTTAATTGTGTGTAAAGCACACAATAAGATGTATTTTATGATATAAGATTATTTAAGATGCATTTTATTAGTGATTGTGTGAAAATTTGGACAAGATATTGTGGGAGATTGTGAGCTAATAGTAGGAATTGAAAAATAGAGCAAAGCAGATGTTGTAATATTGGATCGGAAATAATTTTCCATTCATATTATGTGTTTTATATTCCTTATTCCATACTTAGATGTCAAATTGATTGTAATCTCCATATGTTAAAGAAATACACAAAACAAACACACACATACGAAACAAACACACACATACGTGTATTTCTTTTCAAATTCCCTTTTAAAGTATCTTAAGATGTCAAGGAACAAAGAGAGTCCATTTTCAGAAGATGAAAAATTCCCAATTTTAATGCCACATCCGATAGCTTTAACATGAACTCATTTATTATACTATAATAGAAAGTTTTCAGATCTTAAGAGCATTGTATAAATAAATGAGTATATGTATAATATATAAAAGCTGCCGAGGAATTCAGCATTGAAATTGGGACATTTTTGTTTTTGTGAAGTGCATTTTGAGTTCTGTTCTTTGACATTGTTTAAATACAAACTAGTGAGGATTTGAATACAAAAGCGAGGTACCCGAGTATGAAAGTATCGCACAGAACGGAGCACTAATTGCAAGCAATTGAGCCTAGTGGGAAGGGGGAATAAATTTGCTTGAATGTTGGAATTTTTAGAAAAAAAATCTTGGAGATTGTATATGTAAAAAATGGCTTTTTATATGTGAATTTGACGCATATATTTTCTTAATTTTTCAGACTAACAAGTAGAAATCGGAAGTTTTGCTCGAAAAAATTTTGCTCAAAAAATAGTAGCAAATAAATTTTTCTTCAAATTTCTGAAAAATTATAAAAAGAAAAGAAGAAATTGTGCGGAATATAAGATATAATCTTGCGCTCAGATAAAAAGTGTAAGTTTTATTAATCTTCTATATTATTGAAGAATATATTCTATGAAAACAAGCCATATTGTTTATAAATAAAGCGAAATTCGATATTTATACAAGTTCATAAGATATATTCATTCGTATAAGTATGTAAAATTTACGTTACACCTTAAATTAATTAACTAAAATTAGAATTAATAGGTATAAAAGAGTTTAGAACATTACGTCCCATAGTTGCATTTTTAAATCTATTTATAATTTCCGTTCTTTTATATAAAATAGTTTTGACTCTTTCTCTGTTTCATAAAACATACGAAACATTTTATACCAGAAAGAAATGCATCAACTCAGGTGAATGGTTTAATAAAGCACAGGCTGATTTCTATAAGATAGCGAGTCGGTATATAATATTTACTTTGGAGCTATTTTCCACCTGAAAAAAAAAGTTCCAGATTTTAAGTTATATTCTTAAACCTAGCGGGAAAATGTAATCATTGATGTCATTCGTAACTTAATTTGTACAATTTTCAGTTTTTCGTAGCAATTAATAACGAATAAAAACGTTAGGACGAAACATAGGATTGATTTATATTTCAAAACTGAACTCTGTATAATTAGCAAGGCCAACTTTTACAGTTATTTATCGAACAGTTTTTTTTAAAATTAATTATTATTAATTCTTAAAACTCACAAATGAAGTAATGTTATTTTTCAAGAATCTATTTATATTAAACAGTTACTTGTGCTTATAAAGTATCTTATTAAATCTGGTGTTACAAATTTTCATCTTATGGCCTAGTATTGGAATTAATCAATGCAAATGAAATAACTCATGAAGTAGAAAACAGAAAAGATGTGAAAATGGGGAGAAGAAAATATTTATTTTATCATTAATTCTGGAGTTTTTTACATTGCTTTCTGTGCATTTCTGTGAAGATTGATCTTTTAGGACATATAAACTTCACCTTGAACGTTTATTACTTTAAAAGATTGATTTATCATCTGTGCTCGCTCTAGAATACTTAAACAATGAAAAGGGTGTATTTGTGGCAAGTGGATTCTAACGATGCGGGTGAAATATTTGACAATGCATTGTTTGCATTTCTTGCAATTTATATTTAGGATTTAACTGTAAAGTGTAACTCTACTTTTCAAAAACAATTTTATAAAAAACTTGGTTCAGTGGTTCGATTCGTAAATTGAGCTGTTGATTTTGAACTAATCCGAATTTTATACGCTAAAAAATTTGTAAGATATGAATTCATAAACAAAAAGAAACACAAATTACCGAGTTGCTTATTAAATGCCCTCGTCTCGCGTATCATTTTGAGGTAGTTTATAAATGTTTGGTTATGGAAAAATTACTTTTGATTATTATTGCGTTAAAATTTGATCAAAACATCCAAGAAATGAGCGGCCCTCTCTTCCACAAAGTGGATTACTTTGTTTTCAAAATTGAAGTGTAGTAAATCACTTATGCATTTCCTACATAAATGTAAAAAGTTTAGGAACATACATTTAGAAAATATTTCTCGGTTTAAGTTGGCAGAAATAGTTGTAAAAAAGATGCATTGCTCTTAATGAAATAAAAATATGAGAATATTTTATGCTTTATTCCGCTAACACACCTTGATCTTTTTCTTTTTGTTTTCTCATTTTGATTTATATTTTACCCCCTCCCCTTAAAAATAGAAAACTTGTGACCTCGTGTAGCATTCAATAACTTTTATGAAATAAACAAATTTCAAAACTTCTTGCTGCCTTGCAGTTTGTGGTGTTGTTCGTAACACGGAATACAGAGTGTTTATTTTATTGAGGTTTCAACAAAAGAACTCCATTTGGAAAGCAATTTAATTCTGCTATAAATGTAAACATCTCGACTTTTGTCGGCATTTGCTGCCGTTTCATTATTTTTAAGATTAAAAAGCAATCTTTTGAAGTTGAAGAAATTACAAGGGTTAAATTTGGATTTCACAGGGAAACAGAAAACAAAAGTTTGAGAAAAGATGGGTTTATTTTGGAAAAGGATAATTCTCTATTTCAAAACAGTGAGCGAAACTTGAAAAAAAAATCTTATCACATTTCATTAATTCAATAACTGTTCCTTAAGACAGGGGTTACTTAACTGTGGTCCACAGACCCCAAGGGGTCCACGAATGTCTTTCATCTAATGTTAACCTTCCCTCTTTTGCAGACTCTGAAGGACCTCCTGGAAAAATAGAAAGATGTCCTCCTAGATTAGATCACTAAATTGTCACCAGTAAAAATCTTTACTGGAACATGTACTTCGATCAAGAACATTAATTCAGTTTTATTATTGCTTGCAAATTCATAGCCATTATTAAAAAAATATTTTCGAAAATTATAAAGTAGAAACACAAGCGCAAAGATTGCATCCATCTTGATTTTCTAATAGAATTGCTTCTGTATTAATTATTTATTTGCACCTACATTCTTTATATTTGAAACTAGTTATTTGTTATATTTGTATATTCATATATAATTAGATGTTTACTGTTTTCTTAAAGGAAAAAAAGTGTTAAACAAGTAATATAAAAATTTTTTTTTTAGTCAATTCCTACTTTGAATGGAAAGTATTTTATTAACAACTGAAAATTTGAATAAGATAATATATATATATATATATATATATATATATATGATTTTAGAGGTATATAACTTTAAATTGCATATAACTTTAAAACAACGATGTATTATTCGATTGACATGAATTTTTTTTTTTTA